>OY292494.1:8358752-9609087 GCA_958496325.1 Nomophila noctuella | reverse complement strand
TCAATTAGTTCATGTAAGTGCATGTAGTCACGTTCTAAGATTGACTTGTGCGCGTTATATTGTATGTTCGACTAACGCTAGAACTGGGCGAGAGGTCATCGGCGGCTATGGGTATTGGAGCTGTGTCTGATAGCGTACAGAGTGCCATCTGACTAGCTTAGACTTTAGACTCGTTAGTGCTGCTTCGTACGAAGAAACGAATATTATTAATCGAAAATTAGGTGTAAGTAAATAAGGAACAGGACACGTAGTAAATATTTATTTAGACTGTCTAATGTAACCTACTCTATGCCGTATTTAATCCTCTAACAGCTATTGCGTTGGACACCATGAAATTATTCGTTGTTCCTACCTTTTGTATTAATTGTGTCAGGTTTTCTTGAAGTTCGAAGTGAATTATGGACTGTAGAAAAAACACTGGCTCAATCTAGTCATAAGATGAATTGTAAACTGTTTGAAAGTCACGAAATAATTCAACATTTTCTTAGAAATTTTCATCTAATTTTAAGGTTATTAGAATGTAACTTTCATGTAACTAATACTATTTCGATATATGTATTAACAGTATATTGTAACTTATTTTAGATTTCGTAATCGGAAAACAATGCAAGTTGGTTTTGATTACTTTGGCATTTATTTTCAAAATGTATTGCACAAATGTACTTATACAATATGGTAACGTTTCGCTTGTTGCCAATCGTAGTATTTTGAAATTATTAAAATAATCTTGCAACATTTCATCAAACATGTGATCTCATTTCATGTAGGAGTACCGAGACGTATCGTTTCATAATCATTCAGTATTCATAGAGGCAACTATCTTCACCAGTTCTTGTGATGAAATGCTACTTCATATTTTATTGTTATACATTCCAGTAAACTTCTTTCTTGGTAGAATTGTTTCTGTGTGGGATTTTAATGATTTAGACAAGTTTTATAGTTTCATTATTATGTGACGTAAATGATTTATCAGTGTTATTGTCTGTGTGACGTGTGTTTGGTTCCGTCGCCCCGTGTCATGTCTTGTCATGTAAATAAAAGTCTCAAGCGTAGACTGAGTGGGACTACCGAGGTGTGCTTGCAATGCTGTATGACTGGATGTACCTCGTACATTTAGGGTATTTATTTCAATTAAGATTAATGATAATTATTGTAAGTAGAGTCCATTAACCATTGCCAAAATTTAACAGTACTTTGTTTAATATTGTTGATTTTTAATTTACATTTCCCTTAAATTATTTTAATATTTATTTTGGGACCAAATTAATTTATTATGAACTTTACTTATTTTATGTATTTGGGTGTGTGTTTAGGAGAAAGATTTTTTTATTTATAATAATATAATAAACAAACCAAAGTCTACATCATATTGTTTTTTACTGTTATATTCAGTGTGAGCATCATGTATATTATGTGAGATGGTGATGAAAATATAATCTGCAGTGTAGACCCGAGTTTTCTTCATATTAGTATTTAGCGCGCACTCAGACAGGCCCCCAGAGGATTAGTTAAAAAAATACTCAATGCAAAAGCTCAACCTAAGAGTTAGTATCAGCAAACAACGAAATTACTTTTTCAAATAATTATTACCGTTTAAAGATAAAAGTTTACTTTAGCTACATGCCTTTTTGGCTCGTCTATTCCCAGTCGCCCCAAGGTTTCGTTAGAAAATAGAATAATCTAATATTATCTTTGGGTTCAACTCCCAGAATGGTTGATGTGTTGAATTATTTACACTAATCTACACTTATATTATAAGGAGGAATGATTTGTATTTTTGTATGTTAATCTCAAAAGCTTTGACCGATTTGAATAATTGTTTCATTCTTGACTAGCTACACTATCCCCGGTGAACATACTTTTGGTCCCGGAAATGTGGGGGGAAGGAGGGATATTTGAAAAAAGAAATTAGCGCGGGTGAAATCGCAGGCAGGCGGAATTGTATTTATAAATAAAGACTGAGTACTGTAGAATGAACACAATAAAATTTAATAGGTAGGTAGGTATGTATGTGTAAGACTTCATTAGAGATAATGATTAAACACTCCTTCAATGGGAAGCTAAACAACATTATTTGGCGCGCTTTGGATACTACTATTTCTGTTTCTCCCTTCCTGTGACAATATCTTGTGTGAAGTGGAGTATGTAGAAAAGTACTCTGTGGTGGAGTGATTGATGCCCTTATATCAGAATGCCAGAGCACAAACAGACTGCTATACTTATTACTGACCAACCTTAGCCAAAAAGTGGGTATGGAAGTGTTAAGAGAATAGATCAAAAACTTTTCCACAACATTCCTACTTTGTGTAATCAATGGAGGTACTCAAAATAAAACATGTATGTATAATTTTTTGGAAACAATATTTATTTACTTTCTTTATGGCTTCTTGTTACGTTTTCTCTTTTTGAATTTCTTTTTAGGGGGTGGAGTCTCTTCAGTTTTGTTTCCTTCATCTGATTCCCCATCATAGCTTATTTTCACAAATGCTCCTGGTTTCCTCTTATTTGGCTTCTTTGCTTCATTTTCTTCAAGGTCATCTGAATCTGATGCTACTTTCTCTTCAGTATCTTTGCTTTCTTCCTGTTCTTCATCAGACTGCTCTTCCTTTTTAATAAGATGACTTTGTCTGTTCAATGTAACACATGTGATTCTACATCCAGCATTATTAGAGCATATTTGTTTTAATTTAGAGTCTTTGTCTAACCATACTTTCAGTTCTCCTGCACTAGACGCAGAATACAACATACTATTCTCATAATGCAAGCATTTGACTCTTTGCTTATGTGCTGCGTATGTTTGAGCCTGTGAATCAGATACTGATAGTGATATAATGTTTCCATTCTCCAGCCCTACAAACATTCTCTCATCAGTCACCCACTGTACTGATGTTGGTTTTGAATTGCAAGTGATGTGCTTTTCAACACCTGCTTTACTTATTGTCCAAACATCAACAGATTGTTGATAAACAAGGGAGAACCTATCACCTCCCGGTGAAAACCGTATTTCTGTAGGCATGACAATACCCTTACTGGCAAGGTTGATAGCAAAAGCTGGCCGACCCTTGATCAAATTCCATGTTCTTAAGGTTTTGTCACCTCCAATGCTTAGGGCTAACTTGTCTGATGGGTGAACAGCAATTGCTGTCACTGGTTGGCCTGAAATCAATAATGTAATTAGTTGGAGGAAATAATTATTATCATATTGTTGCGCTTTGAGCATAAATATGAGAAAAACTAATTAAACAATAGGCAAGCTTTAATTACCTCCATGTGCTTTTTTCCATATTTTCTCTATTTGCCAGTTTCCTGTTCTGGTAACTATGATGCTGCCGTCGTCACTGCCAGTGAGCAGGTGAGTTGCTCCATTTGTGAAGGCTACTGCATTAACTGTTCCGTCGTGGTTCATCAAAACTGTGTGTTCTTTACGGGTCTTCAAATCGATAACAACCACTTTGTCATCGGTACCACCTGAGGCTAAGAATTTTCCAGCCGTTGAAATACATCTAACAGAAGTCGTGTGTGAATGAGTGGCGAAAGTCTGTTTTAGTTTCTTCTCCTAAAATTGAAAATAACATATGAAAACAATGAATTTTAAAGGTTATATTTTGCTAACCTATATAAAGCTTAGGGTAGCTTACCTCTTCTTCCGAATACACAGCGTAACCCAGTAAAAAACCTTCATAGGTTCCTACAATTAATTCGTCCATCGTTAGCTTTTATACAATTCCTTCAAATGTTTTAAATAAAATAAAACCCCATGCTTCGATTGACAACTGACTGACTGTCATTTTGCGAACCGTGAACCGCCTGGCTGTCACTGTCAACTTCGTGCAGAAATTGACTTTGACAACTTACCTTTCGTTGCGTTGTGTGTGATTCATTTAAGCATGTGTGTGCATTTGCGTGTCTATATTGATCACCGTGTATTCCTAAATACAGTTGTATTTAGTGTTGATGTTGACCTAAGTTATCTAATCTCATGACCTCATTAATTAAACAAAAAAGAATAATACAAATAAATATACTCAATCTATCTGGTTGGTTTTCGGACGAATAATGCCAAAAAAATTGACAGCGTCAAGTCCAAAGCAAGAACGAAGCTTCCATTTCTTGAATTATTTTTAATTTTCTTATAAAAATAGATGGATAAACGTCTCTTGAATAAACAAACAAATACATTGTATTTCTAGATAGTCAGTTAAAACATTATCATTCTGGCAAGTATTTGTATACATGCAAATATGCTTCGAGTGTAGTGTCGCTATCGATCTCCATTTATAATGTCAGTTAATGTGTAATGTTTATTTACCGCGGTGTAGGATTCCCAAAAGAGGACTTACCTGGACATCTACAAGATGGATTTGGCGGAGACGATGAAGAGTGTGCTTGCGAAGAGCACGGGAGGCTCGAGCGGCGCGGGCAGCTCGTCGGGCGCCGCCACCCCGCACGGCGCCGAGGGCTACGTCACCGAGAAGCTGTACATGCTGCTGCAGCTGTACCTGCAGAACAAGGGCTGGAGCCCCAGCATAGAGCTGCTGCAGTGCTTCAGTGACCTCAAGGAGTCCTCTATGCTCCCCAGTGCAGCTTATTTACAGTGAGTAGGCTCTGTAATCGATTCTAATTGGTTTCTTATCAGAAGAACAATCACTTGTTTATTTACTAAATTATTAACATTGTGAATGATATTGGAGTGTATTACAACAAAGTGGTTGGCAGATTATATCCATTTTCATAATCTTTAACTCATGCATTAATTCCAAGATACTTTCTTGATCATATTTTTAAAATAAGTTAACATTAATGAGCTGATAAATACTTATTACATTAGAGAAACACTTATTTTTAAATTTATTTACAGAATGATGGCATCAAGAGTAGGCTTAGATACCCAAGGCAGACTTATCCTGCGTGAAAATGGCAAGATAATTCTGCCGTATGAACATTTCGCCAATGCTGTAATGCTGAAACACATGAATGGACCACATGGCTTGCATCTTGGCCTAGAAGCTACAGTCAGGGCAGTGAGTGTCATTATTTTGATTGTTTAAATACTTTTGATAAAAATTTCAATGCTTGCTTAAGGTGTAAAATGTCACTAGATCATTATATTTATTGAGGAATAAAACTAAACAGATGTACCCATTTCAAATTAGATTCAAAGTTATCAAAAACGCCTCTGAGCTGTTGGGATTGACCCCACACATGCTTCAAAAGACCCTAACTCTATGGTCTCAAGAAGTTCCAGTTTTACCTAATAATTACTAAATATTTGCACATTGCACAATTTTACATATAATCTTCCATTGCAGGTTGTTGAATCATATACAATAGGCCGTGAACAGTTTGGTATGGAGAAGGAGTTCATAATAGAAGTGGTACAGAACTGCCCAAATCCTGCTTGCCGCTATTATAAAAACCAGCTTGAAATGACACAGAAATCTATACAGCAGCATCTATCACAGCAGCCTACATACATTCCTGGTAAATATTATTACATTACACCATATATCCTGATAGGCTTATATTTAGACTTTAAGAATTCACTTTGGGTGCATCCATTCAACTGTTCCAAGAGTTACTTAAAGTAAATGAATATTCCTCCCATTGCAGTGTTGCTCTTCCTCATCTATACTTCTATACTTATATATTAAGCTGAAGAGTTTGTTTGTTTGTTTGTTTTAACGCGCTAATCTCCGGAACTACTAAACAGATTTTAAAAATTCTTTTTGTGTTGGATAGTCCATTTGACGAGGAAGGCTTTAGGCTATTGGAAATCGAGATCAACGCGGACGGGGTCGCGGGCGGCCGCTAGTATCGTAATATTGCTACCCATTTTAGAAGTAATGTTTTGTTAATGGCTGGTTACTCAGTGGTTGGATGAATACTTCAGTATTTACTTGCATCATTATTATTACCTCAGCCTGTTGAGTGAACCCACTGCAAACTGCACTCCAAGGAGCGTAATTTACATCAGTCCTATACTAATCTCACAAAATACTTTCCTTACGTTTTTCTGTTTTCATGATATTAGTTAACAATCTGACTGCTTGTTAATTCTTGAATTCAATACAATATGGTACAATAACAGTGTGTATGAAACGACAATGCGCGTTAATTTCAAGTAGATTAATCTGAAGTTAATTACGAAATCAAGTTTGGCGTTGCTTAATTCGCATTTAATTTCTTATCAGATGCGGGCGCGTCGAACCTGTCGGACAGCCAGGCGGTGGAGCGGCTGCTGCGCGGCTCCGCGCTGGCGCAGGACTACCAGCTGCCGCTCGCGCCGCACCTCGCCGCACTCAGTGAGTTGCTAAGTAAAAATCATACGCAGCTTTGCTACTCATAATGATAAATAATTAATAATGTCATCGGACTAACATAACGATGCCTAACCACAAAATTAGCTCGAAACTTGTACTAGGGAAGCTATGGAACGGATAGACATACTTAAATACTTTTATGAACATCCATGATTTGAGTGCAAATGCCGATGTTCACCACACAGCCATTGGACCCTAGCAGGTTTTGAACCCGTGACCCTTGGTTTTGTAGCCGGGGTTTCTGACCATTGGAGCAACAGGCCCGTCTATTATGAAGTGTCAATTTCACTAACCCTCAGATAAATTCCTGCTAGTATAAATAGCACATATCTTGAATTTATTATTTTAAACATCATATATTAAATTGATGTATTGGTAACGGTGACAAGGAGTGGTGAATTAGGCACTGGTATTGACTTTTTTAATTCATGTCAATGTATATCATTATTTTTCAAAAGGTGTCATGTTGCTAAACAAAATAAAAAAAAGTTCAACATCTTTAAGCAACTATAATATAGCTTTTAAAATCAATCTTGCTCTGTAATTATAGGCAGTCTAAGCGGCGAGAAGAGCGACCGCCGCGCGCAGGACAAGTTGTCCCAGCACCAGCAGATGCTGCTGCAGCATCAGAACCGCTCGCTGAGCCACCAGGCCTCGCTGGACAAGTACTCGCACTCGCAGCGGTCCTCCAGCACATCCCAGTCTGGGCTTGAGACGAAGTCCAAGCATCATTACAATGATGAGCACAAGCTTACTGACTTTTTAAGGTTAGTTTGGTTTTATTTTCTTTGAAAGTAAAAATAAATTGTGGAGATAAATGTAAATAGGTAAATATCTATTTGTAACTTTACTAAGACCCTTTGAATGTATGTTATATTCATTTTTAACATGTTTTTTTTGCGTTTAATTTTCAAGTAACTTTATTAACCCATTTGCGGCCGCCCCGCAAAATTTTGTGTTAATAAAGTTACTCAATAGCCATTTGTAATTTTACTAAGATACTTTGAGTGTGGATGGACAGAAAGTGTTATATAATTTGCAAAGAAAGTCTTGCCCGAAAAGTGACAGCTGGGATTGAATTGGCTTTTAGGGCGAACCTCGAGAGCCTGGAGTCGCTCTCAGCCGGCGGCGCGTCGGGTCACGGTGAGCGCGGCGGCGGCGAGCGCGGCGGCGGGGGCGGGGCGGGTGCAGGGGCGGCTGCAGGGGCGACGGCAGGGGCAGGGGGGCAGGAGCGCGTGGTGCGCGCGTTCGCGGAGCTGGCGCGCAACCTGCAGCGCATGCGGCCCTGCGTGCGCCCCGCCATGTGCAAGCCCTACGGCAAGCAGAGCGAGCAGCTGCAGAAGAGTGAGCGACACCCTATTTTTTTTATTAACCAATATTGCTTCACTGCACGGCAAAGGTCTCCCCTAAATTTCTCCATCTGCCAATCGCCGGTGCAGTGAACACCCACGTCATACCATCACCATATTACTTATTTTTTTTAACAAACTCAGACACTAGCCAGATGTGGGTAGATTTTCGTTTAAGAAACGCCTATGGGAGTCTGCCGCACTTAAATGATACATTTAAAAAAAATGCGGCTATTGACGTTCTCAGCGCCGAATAGGTTAACGTCGCAGAGAACTCGTTAACGATGAGTGTTAGTTAGAAGCATCAACTTTTCTTAAATCTAAAATCTAACAAGACCCAGGTTTTACGGGATTTACTTTAAGCAGTAAACAACGATCAAACCACTGAACCAATGAAATTAATAAATAAATATGTGTAGGTATTATCAAAGCCGTCTTTCACCTATAAATGGCCCTAGGCACATGGGCCAAACCTCTGGTGAACGGGGCCCCCAGACCCTATTTAGGGGCCCCAATCGATCGGGGCCCTGGGCACGTACTCATTGTGTCCAGTAGGAAAGAGGGATCTGTGTAAAATGTGTGTAAACCGTCCCATTGTATGTCAATAGTTCTGCTGGACACGATCCAGCTGGTGCAGTCGCTGCGCAGCTACCTGCCGCCGCCGCACATTCAGGTCACCTCGTGGAAGAACGACGACAAGTTACGGTAAGAAATTAGTTAAATTAGATCCTGCTACTATTATAAAGGCGAAAGTTTGTATGTGTGGATGTGTGGATGTATGGATGTTTGTTACTCTTTCACGTAAAAACTACTGAATGGATTTGAATGAAACTTTACCACAATATAGCTTATACATCAGAATAACACATAGGATATTGGAAATCGAAATCCACGCGGACGGAGTCGCGGGCGGCCGCTAGTCTTATATAAGCTCCTTACTGAAAAGAACAACTAAAGCCGCTTTACTCGGCTCGTACCAAATATGGTTGGGAAGGGAGAGGAATGTCATCGGTGGAGGTGATCGTTAGTATTCTATAAAGGGGCCCCTCAAACCTACACGCTGGGTCGAAAGTCCCAGGCGCCGACTGACTGTTCCACGCGATGGACCCGGCACCCGCACGGAGAATCCATGGATAGCTTAGTAGTTCGTCTCGTAACTTTATTAACCCATTGGTTGCCAACAACACAATATTATATAGTGACATTACAGAAGTACGTCAGAGGCATCACCTTGGCATTCGATGGGTTAAATAACGAAAACAGTTTGTATTGAGTCTTTCGAACGCTTTTTTCAGTTCAAATAACATGGAGGAATTGGAGAGCCGTAAGATAGTGAGCGGCAACTAGCCCCCGGCCTCGCGCTGCGCCCCCCCGGCGCCCCCGCCCGCGTCCTGCGCCACGCACGGCGGCTCTCTCCTGCGAGTACACTAGCGTAAGTTGCGTACTATACAGTCACGGGCAATAACATGTATACACCTCGACGCTTATGTCAAAGCAGTAAAGTTCATATTTCATTGTATTTGTATACATGTTAGTGCTCATGACTGTACTTGCGGTAAACATATATACCGATCACTGTACCGTTGGACCGTTTTAAATATGTATTCTAGTACCTCCCGTTGGTACTCCGGTGACATTATTTTATTACTATTTTATTTACTCGCTTAGATACTTGTTGGTGTTTGTTATTTTTTTGACATTTTGCTTTTTATTCTGTGAAACTCGATATTTTTATCTTATTTACTGTTAATTTTTCATACGACCCCAGTATGCTATTTTATTGCTTTCGATGTTATGGATCTTATAGTATAAGATGTTTCCTCGGTTATTATGCAATTTTTGTAATTCGTCCTAGTTATGCTATGTTTAATCTCGGTTTATTGTCGTAAGTGCATTATTTACACTGTGATAGAGGTGTAATAGGTAAAGGCCTGAGCGAAGTCTTGAAGCGAAAATGTAACATATTGAAAACTCATGAGTCTCGTTACATATTCGTAGTATAGGCTGGGATGTGTCATTCGAGAGTAGGTCGGGTTTAGGAGGTTTAGGCCTAGAGAAGGACGGTCGATCGCCATGTCTTGTCACGTGAACGATGGGGTGGTAGTATCTTATTGAAGACTGCAATTTTTCACGTTGTCTTAGCTAATGTTGCCTGTGGATGTATTAAATTAGGATTGGTAAGTTATGGCGACTAGAGAATACTGCATGTTGAGAAATATGTCTTTTTTTGTACGTACGTACGTCTTATGTTTTTAGATTACATTATATTTAAATGATATAAAATATTATATTTATTCAGTATTAAATTAAAATTATTGCATTTAACTGTTTGGATTCTGTAATGGTACTTTTTAGGTAGTATATTTCAGTGAGTTATTATTTGTTGTCACATATTGTCTCAATGTGCAGTGTGAATTTTGTATGATCATAGGAGCTTTCCTTGGTCGATTGATGTATTGTTGACCTATGGAGGACCATAAACAGTCTTAGTTGCATTAATAACTCTTTGTTTATAAGTAGACCTAAAATGGAAGCACAAATACTGGAGTTAGATTAGTTAATATGTATTACTGACTTTTATGTTTTGTTATCAAGAAGATGTGATGTGTAAATTGTAAGTTCGGAGATCAGACATAAATATTCCATGTGTTCCAATTTTTTTTACAATATTTTCTATGAATACATCACGATATTGAAACTAAAATGACTGTTTATGTTCTCCGAAAGCACTGTATTAAATATATGAACAACACGACTTGCTACTTCCAAAACATCACGTATGTGAAATAATGAACTATCTACATAAGTTTGTTAGTGCAATAATAAGGCAAAGCCTACTTTAAAATTAAAATTTTGTATCTTAGTACTATAATTCTAAATTATTATATGAAATTATCGTCGCGTTGGAGAGGCGTGCAAGGTTGTAATGTGTCTACTAGTATTGTCGTGGTCTCTGTTTTTATCGAGCTGTTGTGTTAATCTTACTTATTTTTTAAAAAACAAATAACTAAATTGTAGTATATTATGTGCAGCTTTCGTTGTTTAGTGCATTGTGGAATACTTTTTCTTGTATTTGATTTGTTTGTTTATTGGACGTAATTAAGGACAAAATATAAATATTTTTTTAAGTGTATCAATATCCTTGTCTGTGTATCCAAATATCTTAGAGGCTATTACGTTTTCATCAACTAACAAATCTAACAATGCGCGTAGTGTTAAGTTGCTGTGACACTCAGTACACTCTCAAAAAGTATTATATAAATTCCAAAAGAATCTCTCTGTATTAGATTAAGATTTCTAGTCAAAAATGAATTTCATATTTCAACTTTTATTATTGGAAAACATAGTGAGCTATATTTGGAAAAGTTTACCTTGACGATATGTCTTAATAAAAACATCTTATAACAAAACTCGAAAAATTTTAGTTTCTGGCGCATTGCATCTAAAATGATCTCAAGTTCTTGGAATATGACCGGGCAGTGCCTACAGCTTTTTTCTGTAATCTCGTATTGTTTATATTGTGAAAAAAAATATGGTAGTGCGGTTCTCTTTTTCTTCTATTCATGTAGTGATTATATGTGGAGCAATATTTAAAAATGATACACAATATTTGGCGTCTGTATCCTGTGATATGTTTGTTCTACGGCTTTTTATAAGAACCGGAATGATTTATTTTGTGTTTGAAACTTGCTAAAATTGTATTATAAATGGAAATTGTATTAAATAAAGACATAAGTTGATTTATGGAATTAAAATTTGGCCTTGCCATGTAATTTATTTGCCGACATTATAATTATTTTACGTTTATTCTGTAAAAGTGGTAATTTAGTGGATCGAAATGCTTAGAAATAAATGATATACCTAAATGTTGTCTTTCATTTCAACTGCTTGTGACGATGCAATATAAATATTTTTATTTAATAGGCACCGTGCTGAAACTATAGAGGGCGCTAAAATCCCGATTTTTTTTCTGTGGTTTGACCAAAGATATTGGAAGTACCATAGATCATCCCTATGTCAGGTTTGAGCAAAGGGTTTGAGTGTAGCCACCAAAACTTTAAAAAAGTACCTAAATTTACACCTATAGTGTTGTGCCTAACGATAAAGTAGTCGAGTCAACAAAACATTATTCTACTAAGAGATTTTTCGACAGCCTAAACGAATATTTATAGCTAAAGAATTTGTTTGTTTGTTTGTGGCTTTAGGCTATAGTATAACGAAATCCATGCGGATAGAGTCGCGCGCGGCCTCTAGTAAATAAATAAAAATAAAGCTAGATACTTTATGGGTACTTAAACACTCAAGTTTAGGACGACATGTCGATAGTAAAGAGGAAACCTATATCCAGCAGTGGCCAGTGGCCTACGATGATAGGCTGATCATGTGTGCCTAACAGAAAAACCCAAAATAACAACAATTTCGCAAAGAGGAACGAAACTTGAAAAATTGGTACCAATTTCGTTTGGGAATATTTTATCAAATAAAATTTTATAAAACTGCAAATATCTTGAAAACTATGCGTCGTACGTAAAATCTGATGACGTTTTTGATCCCCTTTTAGGAAAACCCATTAGATATTTTAGACCTATCCGATGACCTCACCCGAAAAGGTCAAGGACGAGGTTGACTTTTTATCTGCATTAAAAATCAATTCAGTTTCGGTGACAACTTTAGGTACATTAAAATTCGCTAGAAATGCCCTGACAGACGCCAGAAAACTGTAGCATTATTATTATTTTGTTTGACGTAGCGTACGTTTCAACATGCGTGTAGATGACATTATTGATGAGCAGGTGTGTCGAACATGGAGTAGAAAGTATATTAAATAAATAAATAAAAACACAGCTTGATACTATGTATATGGGTGCTAAAAAAATCCAAGGTTGGGACGACCATAGACATTGTCATCGGTGGCCTACGATAGGCTGATGATGATGAGTGCCAAACAGAACACCCCAAAATAACAACAGTTTCGCAAAGAGGAACGAAAGTTTTAAAAAATTGGTACCAATTTCGTTTGGGAATATTTTCTGAAATAAAATTTTATAAAACTGCAAATATCTCGAAAACTATGCGTCGTACGTAAAATCTGATGACATTTTTGAACCCCTTTAAGGAAAACCCATTAGATATTTTTGGCCTATCCGATGACCTCACCCGGAAAGGTCAAGGACGAGGTTGACTTTTTATCTGCATTAAAAATCAATTCAGTTTCGGTGACAACTTTAGGTACATTAAAATTCGCTAGAAATGCCTTGACGGACGCCAGAAAACTGTAGCATTATTATTATTTTGTTTGACGTAGCGTACGTTTCATAATGAGTGTAGATGACATTATTGATGAGCAGGTGTGTCGAACATGATAGGAAGTATACTAAATAAATAAATAAAAACAAAGCTAGATATATACTATGTATATGGGTGCTAAAAAAATCCAAGGTTGGGACGACCATAGACATTGTCATCGGTGGCCTACGATAGGCTGATGATGATGAGTGCCAAACAGAACACCCCAAAATAACAACAGTTTCGCAAAGAGGAACGAAAGTTTTAAAAAATTGGTACCAATTTCGTTTGGGAATATTTTCTGAAATAAAATTTTATAAAACTGCAAATATCTCGAAAACTATGCGTCGTACGTAAAATCTGATGACATTTTTGAACCCCTTTTAGGAAAACCCATTAGATATTTTTGGCCTATCCGATGACCTCACCCGGAAAGGTCAAGGACGAGGTTGACTTTTTATCTGCATTAAAAATCAATTCAGTTTCGGTGACAACTTTAGGTACATTAAAATTCGCTAGAAATGCCTTGACGAACGCCAGAAAACTGTAGCATTATTATTATTTTGTTTGACGTAGCGTACGTTTCATAATGAGTGTAGATGACATTATTGATGAGCAGGTGTGTCGAACATGATAGAAAGTATACTAAATAAATAAATAAAAACAAAGCTAGATATTTACTATGTATATAGGTTCTAAAAAATCCAAGGTTGGGACGACCATAGAGATTGTCATCGGTGGCCTACGATAGGCTGATGATGATGAGTGCCAAACAGAACACCCCAAAATAACAACAGTTTCGCAAAGAGGAATGAAGGTTTTAAAAAATTGGTACCAATTTAGTTAGGGAATATTTCCTGAAATAAAATTTTATAAAACTGCAAATATCTCGAAAACTATGCGTCGTACGTAAAATCTGATGACATTTTTGAACCCCTTTAAGGAAAACCCATTAGATATTTTTGGCCTATCCGATGACCTCACCCGAAAAGGTCAAGGACGAGGTTGACTTTTTATCTGCATTAAAAATCAATTCAGTTTCGGTGACAACTTTAGGTACATTAAAATTCGCTAGAAATGCCTTGACGGACGCCAGAAAACTGTAGCATTATTATTATTTTGTTTGACGTAGCGTACGTTTCATAATGAGTGTAGATGACATTATTGATGAGCAGGTGTGTCGAACATGATAGAAAGTATACTAAATAAATAAATAAAAACAAAGCTAGATATATACTATGTATATGGGTGCTAAAAAAATCCAAGGTTGGGACGACCATAGACATTGTCATCGGTGGCCTACGATAGGCTGATGATGATGAGTGCCAAACAGAACACCCCAAAATAACAACAGTTTCGCAAAGAGGAACGAAAGTTTTAAAAAATTGGTACCAATTTCGTTTGGGAATATTTTCTGAAATAAAATTTTATAAAACTGCAAATATCTCGAAAACTATGCGTCGTACGTAAAATCTGATGACATTTTTGAACCCCTTTTAGGAAAACCCATTAGATATTTTTGGCCTATCCGATGACCTCACCCGGAAAGGTCAAGGACGAGGTTGACTTTTTATCTGCATTAAAAATCAATTCAGTTTCGGTGACAACTTTAGGTACATTAAAATTCGCTAGAAATGCCTTGACGAACGCCAGAAAACTGTAGCATTATTATTATTTTGTTTGACGTAGCGTACGTTTCATAATGAGTGTAGATGACATTATTGATGAGCAGGTGTGTCGAACATGATAGAAAGTATACTAAATAAATAAATAAAAACAAAGCTAGATATTTACTATGTATATAGGTTCTAAAAAATCCAAGGTTGGGACGACCATAGAGATTGTCATCGGTGGCCTACGATAGGCTGATGATGATGAGTGCCAAACAGAACACCCCAAAATAACAACAGTTTCGCAAAGAGGAATGAAGGTTTTAAAAAATTGGTACCAATTTAGTTAGGGAATATTTCCTGAAATAAAATTTTATAAAACTGCAAATATCTCGAAAACTATGCGTCGTACGTAAAATCTGATGACATTTTTGAACCCCTTTTAGGAAAACCCATTAGATATTTTTGGCCTATCCGATGACCTCACCCGAAAAGGTCAAGGACGAGGTTGACTTTTTATCTGCATTAAAAATCAATTCAGTTTCGGTGACAACTTTAGGTACATTAAAATTCGCTACAAATGCCCTGACGGACGCCAGAAAACTGTAGCATTATTATTATTTTGTTTGACGTAGCGTACGTTTCATAATGAGTGTAGATGACATTATTGATGAGCAGGTGTGTCGAACATGATAGAAAGTATACTAAATAAATAAATAAAAACAAAGCTAGATATTTACTATGTATATAGGTTCTAAAAAATCCAAGGTTGGGACGACCATAGAGATTGTCATCGGTGGCCTACGATAGGCTGATGATGATGAGTGCCAAACAGAACACCCCAAAATAACAACAGTTTCGCAAAGAGGAATGAAGGTTTTAAAAAATTGGTACCAATTTAGTTAGGGAATATTTTCTGAAATAAAATTTTATAAAACTGCAAATATCTCGAAAACTATGCGTCGTACGTAAAATCTGATGACATTTTTGAACCCCTTTTAGGAAAACCCATTAGATATTTTTGGCCTATCCGATGACCTCACCCGGAAAGGTCAAGGACGAGGTTGACTTTTTATCTGCATTAAAAATCAATTCAGTTTCGGTGACAACTTTAGGTACATTAAAATTCGCTAGAAATGCCTTGACGGACGCCAGAAAACTGTAGCATTATTATTATTTTGTTTGACGTAGCGTACGTTTCATAATGAGTGTAGATGACATTATTGATGAGCAGGTGTGTCGAACATGGAGTAGAAAGTATATTAAATAAATAAATAAAAACAAAGCTTGATACTATATATATAGGTGCTAAAAAAATCCAAGGTTGGGACGACCATAGAGATTGTCATCGGTGGCCTACGATAGGCTGATGATGATGAGTGCCAAACAGAACACCCCAAAATAACAACAGTTTCGCAAAGAGGAACGAAAGTTTTAAAAAATTGGTACCAATTTCGTTTGGGAATATTTTATGAAATAAAATTTTATAAAACTGCAAATATCTCGAAAACTATGCGTCGTACGTTAAATCTGATGACATTTTTGAACCCGTTTTAGGAAAACCCATTAGATATTTTAGACCTATCCGATGACCTCACCCGAAAAGGTCAAGGACGAGGTTGACTTTTTATCTGCATTAAAAATCAATTCAGTTTCGGTGACAACTTTAGGTACATTAAAATTCCTAGA
This sequence comes from Nomophila noctuella, assembly GCA_958496325.1. Lineage (NCBI taxonomy): Eukaryota > Metazoa > Arthropoda > Insecta > Lepidoptera > Crambidae > Nomophila > Nomophila noctuella. The sequence continues at coordinate 9,592,833 of OY292494.1, read as the reverse complement.
AATGCCCTGACGGACGCCAGAAAACTGTAGCATTATTATTATTTTGTTTGACGTAGCGTACGTTCCTCTTTGCGAAACTGTTGTTATTTGGGGTGTTCTGTTTGGCACTCATCATCATCAGCCTATCGTAGGCCACCGATGACAATCTCTATGGTCGTCCCAACCTTGGATTTTTTTAGCACCCATATACATAGTATCAAGCTTTGTTTTTATTTATTTATTTAATATACTTTCTACTCCATGTTCGACACACCTGCTCATCAATAATGTCATCTACACTCATTATGAAACATACGCTACGTCAAACAAAATAATAATAATGCTACAGTTTTCTGGCGTCCGTCAGGGCATTTGTAGCGAATTTTAATGTACCTAAAGTTGTCACCGAAACTGAATTGATTTTTAATGCAGATAAAAAGTCAACCTCGTCCTTGACCTTTTCGGGTGAGGTCATCGGATAGGCCAAAAATATCTAATGGGTTTTCCTAAAAGGGGTTCAAAAATGTCATCAGATTTTACGTACGACGCATAGTTTTCGAGATATTTGCAGTTTTATAAAATTTTATTTCAGGAAATATTCCCTAACTAAATTGGTACCAATTTTTTAAAACCTTCATTCCTCTTTGCGAAACTGTTGTTATTTTGGGGTGTTCTGTTTGGCACTCATCATCATCAGCCTATCGTAGGCCACCGATGACAATCTCTATGGTCGTCCCAACCTTGGATTTTTTAGAACCTATATACATAGTAAATATCTAGCTTTGTTTTTATTTATTTATTTAGTATACTTTCTATCATGTTCGACACACCTGCTCATCAATAATGTCATCTACACTCATTATGAAACGTACGCTACGTCAAACAAAATAATAATAATGCTACAGTTTTCTGGCGTCCGTCAAGGCATTTCTAGCGAATTTTAATGTACCTAAAGTTGTCACCGAAACTGAATTGATTTTTAATGCAGATAAAAAGTAAACCTCGTCCTTGACCTTTCCGGGTGAGGTCATCGGATAGGCCAAAAATATCTAATGGGTTTTCCTAAAAGGGGTTCAAAAATGTCATCAGATTTTACGTACGACGCATAGTTTTCGAGATATTTGCAGTTTTATAAAATTTTATTTCAGAAAATATTCCCAAACGAAATTGGTACCAATTTTTTAAAACTTTCGTTCCTCTTTGCGAAACTGTTGTTATTTTGGGGTGTTCTGTTTGGCACTCATCATCATCAGCCTATCGTAGGCCACCGATGACAATGTCTATGGTCGTCCCAACCTTGGATTTTTTTAGCACCCATATACATAGTATATATCTAGCTTTGTTTTTATTTATTTATTTAGTATACTTTCTATCATGTTCGACACACCTGCTCATCAATAATGTCATCTACACTCATTATGAAACGTACGCTACGTCAAACAAAATAATAATAATGCTACAGTTTTCTGGCGTCCGTCAAGGCATTTCTAGCGAATTTTAATGTACCTAAAGTTGTCACCGAAACTGAATTGATTTTTAATGCAGATAAAAAGTCAACCTCGTCCTTGACCTTTCCGGGTGAGGTCATCGGATAGGCCAAAAATATCTAATGGGTTTTCCTAAAAGGGGTTCAAAAATGTCATCAGATTTTACGTACGACGCATAGTTTTCGAGATATTTGCAGTTTTATAAAATTTTATTTCAGAAAATATTCCCAAACGAAATTGGTACCAATTTTTTAAAACTTTCGTTCCTCTTTGCGAAACTGTTGTTATTTTGGGGTGTTCTGTTTGGCACTCATCATCATCAGCCTATCGTAGGCCACCGATGACAATCTCTATGGTCGTCCCAACCTTGGATTTTTTAGAACCTATATACATAGTAAATATCTAGCTTTGTTTTTATTTATTTATTTAATATACTTTCTACTCCATGTTCGACACACCTGCTCATCAATAATGTCATCTACACGCATGTTGAAACGTACGCTACGTCAAACAAAATAATAATAATGCTACAGTTTTCTGGCGTCCGTCAGGGCATTTCTAGCGAATTTTAATGTACCTAAAGTTGTCACCGAAACTGAATTGATTTTTAATGCAGAAAAAAGTCAACCTCGTCCTTGACCTTTCCGGGTGAGGTCATCGGATAGGCCAAAAATATCTAATGGGTTTTCCTAAAAGGGGTTCAAAAATGTCATCAGATTTTACGTACGACGCATAGTTTTCGAGATATTTGCAGTTTTATAAAATTTTATTTCAGAAAATATTCCCAAACGAAATTGGTACCAATTTTTTAAAACTTTCGTTCCTCTTTGCGAAACTGTTGTTATTTTGGGGTGTTCTGTTTGGCACTCATCATAATCAGCCTATCGTAGGCCACCGATGACAATCTCTATGGTCGTCCCAACCTTGGATTTTTAGAACCTATATACATAGTATATATCTAGCTTTGTTTTTATTTATTTATTTAGTATACTTTCTTCTCCATGTTCGACACACCTGCTCATCAATAATGTCATCTAGACGCATGTTGAAACGTACGCTACGTCAAACAAAATAATAATAATGCTACAGTTTTCTGGCGTCTGTCAGGGCATTTCTAGCGAATTTTAATGTACCTAAAGTTGTCACCGAAACTGAATTGATTTTTAATGCAGATAAAAAGTCAACCTCGTCCTTGACCTTTTCGGGTGAGGTCATCGGATAGGCCAAAAATATCTAATGGGTTTTCCTAAAAGGGGTTCAAAAATGTCATCAGATTTTACGTACGACGCATAGTTTTCGAGATATTTGCAGTTTTATAAAATTTTATTTCATAAAATATTCCCAAACTAAATTGGTACCAATTTTTTAAAACTTTCGTTCCTCTTTGCGAAACTGTTGTTATTTTGGGGTGTTATGTTTGGCACTCATCATCATCAGCCTATCGTAGGCCACTGATAAAATATTCCCAAATGAAATTGGTACCAATTTTTCAAGGTACGTTCCTCTTTGCGAAATTGCAAATTGTTATTTTGGGTTTTTCTGTTAGGCAATCATGATCAGCCTTTCATCGTGCTGGATATAGGCCTCCTCTTACTATCGCCATGTCGTCCTTACCTTGAGTTTTTAAGCACCCATAAAGTATCTTATAGAGGAGGCGCTGGAGGTACGTGAGTATGCAAAAACCGAGTGACGGCAACTATGACCGGATTCTTATTCCTGAGACCCTCAATAATGAGAAAATCAATCTTGCCGCCGGGTCTGATGGTCCATTTCCTCTCCATTCACATCCCCTCCTCGCCCATACAAAAACATATGGCGCGTTCGCGTTTGGTGTGTTTCTGCGTCCATTCCGTCGTTGTTAGTCGTATTTTCGTAAATACATCACCGATTTTGATGCGGTTTTTTTTAATAGATAGATTTATTCATAACGAAGGTTTACATGTATAATACTTGCATACTATAATAGAGGAACACTGATAATTTGAGAGGTTTCTAATGTGATGTCGTGAAAAAGCACGTTTTTTGAGCTTATATTGTAATAACGCTTTGAGCTTATATTGTAATAACATTATTTTGGTCTATCTAGTAGGGTTTAACTAGATAGACCAAAATAATGTACTACAGTACTGTCCACCTTGAAATGTTCCACAAAAAAGTCCAGAATAGTACATGTCTATCTCTTAGGGATAATTTTCACATATATAATATTAATTAATAAGAAATAAGATGTTGAGTATTTATTTTCATATAAATAAATAAATAAAAAATCTCTAACTAGAAAAATGTTTTGTTGTACCAACACTACTATAGGTGTAAAGTTAGGTAAATTTTTGAAGTTTTGGTGGCTACACTAAAACCTGACATAGGGATGATCTATGGTACTACTTCCAATATATTTGTGACTATGTCTATCCGTTCCCTATCTTCCATAGTATAAGCATAGCCTTAGTTCGGTGCTGGACAATTGGTGAATAAATCCAGCGAATTTATAATGTTTCTTATAAGATATCTCTCTGGCATGCAGATTCAGTTTGAATGACGTAATATAGTGAAGCTGACATCCAATGGGTTATTTAATTTTATAATATTAGGTTTATTAAAAAAAAAATATCCTCGCCACACGATCATAAAACTTACAAAAAAAATTACGAAATTTGTTTTGAATACAATTTATTTACGTTGATAAATTACACAAAACATTAATTATCCACTTAATACTACGAATTATACACTGAAAAGCACCTTCACCGAATTCTAATAATTTAAGAGCACATGTAGAATTCCATAGTATTAACACCCAAAATCGAGGAGAGAAATTAACCTTTTAACCGCCACACTTCATATCAGTTGGTATGTCATGAGCAGCAAGCATTGTAAATCAAAAATGAAATGCCTACACTAAATAGGAATTCTCCAAGATCGATTGATATACCCTTCACAGCTTGGCATTCTTACGATTTCATCAATATAAAGTACCTATCAAAGTTTTTGTCGGATATTTAATCCATGGCGGTTAAAGGGTTAAGTTACTTAATTACTTAAAAAACGAGTGGAATGATAAAATTAGTCACTATGAAAGTATAAAATTGGATACAAGAATGAGTTAATACCTATTTTTACCTTTAAAACAGTCTCAGATTTAAACAGTTTTATGAGCTGAGCCCAAAATAACTCTATAAGTACTAATTTTAATTTGGTTTAAAATGTTACTTTCTACTACAAATGTGGCTGGTAACATCCTGTTTCGAGCAAATTTAGTTTAATTTGAGAGAAAAAGTACACAACAAAGGCCTTGTTCTTACGGATATGTCCTTAATAGCTAAACTGGAAGTTAATTTGATAGATAAAGCACATTTATGATATAAATAAATAAATATTGACTAGACAAAGCCTTTTAAGGCTTAGTCTAGTGCATCTAACATAAACGGAAGTGTTACTTTCACCTTTAGGTACTGAAGTTGTTGTTTTTAAGTATAATATAAAACAACATATTTATCCACTTATTGTAAAAAACGCATAACATTGGTGTGAATAATTTTGTGGTGCTTTGACATCGTAAGGATATTATTCTAGCCCGATACAATTTGGGATAATTAATAAAGTTCAATACAATCTGTACATTATGAATAACGCATTTTTTTTTCCTTTTTTCCTGTGTATGTAAATAAATAAATAATTTATCTATCTATCAAAATAACAATTGAAAATAAATTACTGTATTTAAGGTGACTCTATCCCTTACAGTCAGTAAGCGTTAACATACATACATTATAGTATAAAAAACATCAATATAATATTCCATATTTTGTTAAATTCGTAACATGTATAATAGAAAACGTTACATTTATTGAGTAATTTATTTACAGTGCAACACATCAATATTAATTGATATAGTATATTGGTAAGATTAGGCAATGCAATCTCGATCTCGATAGATTAAGAGATTAAGTTAAAGTAAATTATCTTGTTTTATTTACGAAACAAAAGCAATCTATATCTATAAAACTCAAAGGTGACTGACTGACTGATATAGTGATCTATCAACGCACAGCCCAAACCACTGGACGGATCGGGCTGAAATTTGGTATGCAGGTAGATGTTATGACGTAGGCATCCGCTAAGAAAGGATTTTGATTAATTCAACCCCCAAGGGGGTAAAATAGGGGATAAACGGTAGTATGAAACTTTGTCAATTTTAAACCTATCGGGCTGATATTTTGCATACATAAAGCTACTATGACGTAGGCATCGCCTAAGCAATCATATTGATAAATTCTAACCCCCAAGGGGGTCATATAGAGGATAAACGGTAGTATGAAACTTTGTCATTTTTTAACCGATCGGGCTGAGACTTTGCATTCATAAAGATAATATGACGTAGGCATCCCCTTTTAAACATTATTTGAAAAATCCACCCCTAACGGGAAAAATAGGTGATAAAGAAACTGTAATCCACGCGGACGAAGTCGCGGGCGCCCGCTAGTATCATATAAGTTTGATGCCTTAGGCTTTTCTATGATTTTGATGTAATCTTTTATAGCAACATATTGTTTTTAGAAATCTCGATAATATCGAAATCTCGCGAGATCTCGATCCTTCTAAGATCAAGATCTCGAATGGGCCTATCTCGCCCATGATAATGGCGCGAGATCTCGATTTGTCAGTCTGGAGTCGAGATTGCATTCCCTAGGATAGATATACTACGAGTATAAACTGCCAAAACAAATTACTATGTATAGATTTTATATTAAAATATTTCTTTGTATCATTTGCTCCATCATGTTATAGGCAGTTTTATCGTTCATATTGTGGACATTTTTGTTTGTAAAATGTATTCGATGTTTATTTGTGTGCGCATTTCTTACATTATAAGGAGTCTTTTAAATCGATACGATATTTCGTTTGATCTTTCATCACATAATGGATACGAATGGCATTGGCGAGGTAATCGAACAGAATAATGTTATGTTTATTTAAGTATTTTAGACAATAAGTGTAAAAATAACGCTCATGTCTTCTACTGGTAAGCTAAGGTAATAATTATTAACACCGATATTTTGAAGTTCTGTAAAAAGATACATTTCAGATTTAGAAAACATTTACATTTTTGTTTTGCATTTTAGCAACACAGAGAGATCGCTTACAAAACATATTTGTTTTGATTTGTACTTTCGTTGCACAATTGTGAACTTACAGTTTTAGTAATTGCCTGGTTTTGATAAAATATAATAATTCATCGGGATATTTAAACTACTTATTGGAAATATCGGTCGACATCACATACCCGATGTATGTGATGTCATAAAGGAAATCGTGGGATCAGGTTTCGTTTATTCTGTACCTTACCATGATTTGAAAGTCCTCAAACTAGCTAGCATCGGTGAAGACTATACGAAAAGCTGTAGTTCTTTAAGTAGTCGCTAGAGGCGCTGTACATTTTCTTACACAATGTCCCTTCATGGTAAGGCTACAGACAGACATACGCGACGTCCCACCAATCAGCTCATTCATTCATGTCTCGAATTGAGCAGTCGGAACTATGAGCAGATTTTGACTAAACCAACTAATTCAACTAAAGTCGCATGTTCATTGACTCTGTACCCGGTAGCCTAGTCAAGATGTCATTTGACGATTATTCGCCTACGCTTTCGTCGCGACTTATATTGCCATCCCGCACACGAACTATCTGTGTTAGTAGGATGAAGATACATATAAGTCCCTACGATAGCGTTGAAGAATAATCTTCGAAGTGGTATCTTTGCTAGTCTCGCTGAGCATTAAATCTTACCACGAGTAAGCAGTTTTCCAACCTGCTAGTATGAAAAAAAAAAAGTTTTTCGAGTAACCGCTAGAGGCGCTGTAGGTACATTTTCTCATACATGGTAAGGCTTTATATGTACAGTCATGAGTACTACCATGTATGACATAGGAGTCGAGGTGTATACATGTTATTGCTCGTGACTGTAAGTACCAATCAGATCGCTCACTCATGCGGTTCTATCGGTATGGGTTTGAACACGTACACGGAGTCATCCAGCCAGTAGTACGCTTGGGCGAAGTCTCCCTCGCAGAGATACGGCGCACTGTCTACCTGATCTTTAAACCTTACCACGAGTTGCTAGTATGAAAAAATATAGTTCTTCGAGTAACCGCTAGAGGCGCTGTACACTTTCTCATACATGGTAAGGATTTACGTACTAATCAGATCGCTCACTCATGCGGCTCTATCGGTATCGGTTTGAACACGTACACGGAGTCGTCGAGCCAGTAGTACGCCTGGGCGAAGTCTCCCTCGCAGAGGTACGGCGCTTTGTCTACCTGATCTTTAAACCTTACCACGAGTTGCTAGTATGAAAAAATATAGTTCTTCGAGTAACCGCTAGAGGCGCTGCACACTTTCTCATACATAGTAAGGATTTACGTACTTATCAGATCGCTCACTCATGCGGCTCTATCGGGATGGGTTTGAACACGTACACGGAGTCGTCGAGCCAGTAGTACGCCTGGGCAAAGTCTCCCTCGCAGAGGTACGGCGCACTGTCTACCTGATCTTTAAACCTTACCACGAGTTGCTAGTATGAAAAAATATAGTTCTTCGAGTAACCGCTAGAGGCGCTGTACACTTTCTCATACATGGTAAGGATTTACGTACTAATCAGATCGCTCACTCATGCGGCTCGATCGGGATGGGTTTGAACACGTACACGGAGTCGTCGAGCCAGTAGTACGCTTGGGCAAAGTCTCCCTCGCAGAGGTATGGGGCGCGCGACCAGGCCGCCAGCGCGTAGCCCTCGCCGCGCATCCACGACACAAACGACGCGGCTTGCTCCTCGAATGTGGCGCCTTGGAGCGGCAGCCGCTCCTCCGGCTTGTGGTCCGCTGTCACTGGAAGAAAGGAGATATAGACGTTTTATAACATTTCGCCTCGTTACAAGAACAAGTCATAATTTTATGATTTAACAAACAAGTGAAATTGTAATGTCTGAGGTCCTAGGTAGGACGTGAACCCACACCCTTCACTGCCAATTATGACTTGACGATTTTTCTCCTGTTATTGGCTTACGCTACACTTAGCGTAAGCGTAAAGATAGATGGATTGTGTGAAAAATGACATGAGTAAAAGAGGTGTGGAGGAAAGAAGAGGTAGACCAAAGAAAAGATAGATGGATTGTGTGAAAAATGACATGAGTAAAAGAGGTGTGGAGGAATCGATGATGTATAATCGGTCTGTATTGAAGAAGTCCACATATTGCGCCGACCCCAGATAAACTGGAACCAGGGCAGGCGAATGATGATGATTGGCTTACGCTAACTGCAAGCGCCATCACACTCACCGGTTCTGCAGGTTCAGCGTGCACACGAAGTCAACCATTTTAGCTATTCCATCAACAGGTCAGTATACGGCCACTGTGAAGCTACCACCGACATAAGGCTTGTAGGGCAACACGAGTGCCAGCATGAGTAGACCTCCGGGAGCCAGTGTAGCCCACGCTTGCTTCAGAATGCTGCGAGGTCTCGCACGCCGGTCAGCATGCACCAACCTTACAACAGCTACTATTGATCAGGTCAGTTATGCAGCTACCTTCGTCATACGGCTTGTAGGGCAGCACGAGCTCCAATCTCCCGATGCCAGAGAAGCCCGCGCTTGCTTCAGCATGCTGCGAGGTCTCGTGCCTCGGTCCAGCATGCACAGAACCTCAAACGAGCTACTAAAGATCAGTTCAGTTATGCAGCTACCTTCGACATAAGGCTTGTAGGGCAGCACGAGCGCCAGCATTAGAAGACCTCCCGGTGCGAGAGCAGCCCGCGCTTGATTGAGCATGCTGCGAGGTCTCACGCACTGGTCCAGCAGGTTCGCACACAAACCCTACACCAGCTATAGATCAGGTTAATTATTCATCTACCTTCCACATAAGGCTTGTAGGGCAGCACGAGCGCCAGCATGAGTAGACCCCCCGGTGCGAGAGCAGTCCGTGCTTGCTTCAGCATGCTGCGAGGTCTCGCGCAACGATCCAGCAGGTTAAGCATGCAGACGCAGTCGAACCGCTGGTCGCGCCACCAATCTTCCGTGTCCAGGAGGCTGGGGAATAGAGAAAGTAAATCATTAGTTAGTTTTTTGTGGTGTTGTTTCCTGATGTGCGTTCGTATCAAATTGAAGAAGGTACTGCGTTGGAGTCGATTATGTCGCGTTCGATTCCAAGGACATTCTTCTATGAGCCTTTAGGTAGTGGTATGAACTTTTGGCTGTGATTTTTCCAAGATGTTACAGCATGAGATACTCAGAAAAAACGGGTGATTTTACAGGGTCAGCAACGCACCAGTAATGCCCTGGTGCAGCAAACTTCTATAGGCTACGGTAATTGCATTTCATCAGGCAGGCCGTACGCTAGTTTGTCTTCTTGGTTGTATCTTCTTCATCCTTGCGTAACATCCAGTGTGGACTATACAGCGTCCGCTGTATAGATGATCTTGTTTGATATTTTTCGCAGGGGAACGCTCTTACGCGCCTTAGCGTACAGGCTAGGTAGGCCGAGACGTTCGTCCCACAACACACTAAACTCCTGCGACTTCCTCATGCTCGCGGAGATCTCATTCGCGTATCGGTGGTCATAGAGGTGCGCGAACCGGGGGCTGACCTCGCCGTCTCCCGCGCCGACGTCGACGAGTGCTCCACCCGGGACTTTCAACTATGTTGTTAATAAAACACAAAACACTTACGTAAACCCCTTCGATGCTAGCGACTTCCTCATGCTCGCAGAGATCTCAGTCGCGTATCTGTGGTCGTAGAGGTGCGCGAACCGGCGGCTGACCTCGCCGTCGCCCGCGCCGACGTCGACCAGCGCTCCGCCCGGGCTAGCGTCCGCGCCGGCGGCGTCGAGCAGCGACCGCGCCTGCGCCGCTGACACCACGAACATCGACCCGCGGCCCAGCCATCTGGAATGGGACATTCGTTTTGTTATTCGAAAAGCGTTCAGCTGATAGTAATTAAGTGTTAAGTGATTAGTTTGAGGAAGTTTTAGGTATTCAGGTGGTTTAGAGGAGAAGCAAATGTCGCAGATGCGTTACCTGTCTTTAAGATGCTCCTAATCATAACTTTCGTTTTATATTACTATCGGCCGCACACGACTTCGTCCACGTGGATTTCGGTAAAAGTTAGCCTATATATGTATGTGCTTCTCAGGGTCTAATGATTGTGTGTGTCTTTTTATCAAAATCGGTTGAGAAGTTTAAGCGGGAAAGCGTAACAGACTCGACATACATACAGCTTTAATGCAAAATTTGCATATTAATGCAATACATTAAATATGTAAACTGTTAAAGCTGTTAAAGCCAACGAAAATCCCTACTAATGTAGGGATTTATATTTATGTTACTTTTGCGGTTTCTTATATTGTATCGTTAAAATAAGTTGCACGTTAATCCTCCAGCACAAGGCGTGTTTCCAGGAACAACAAAAGGACTGCGCAGCATCTGCCTCACTAAACAACTAATACTTACAGCCTATTTTAAAATGAACTTTAGATAATTAGATACACTCGCCGTGAGTGAGGGAATGCCTTAGAAATTACGTTATTATTCAAGACCTAAATGTGCCCCGCAGGAAAGTGACTCCATAAAGTGCAGCATGTGGTAATAGCGGGCGATTGTGGCGCACATGCGATGACTTACCGCTGCACTGCAACTATTAATTTTCTTATCTAAGTTAATTGTCGAAATAACAAAGTTGCCTCGACGTTAGAACCTTCTAATTTGCTATGGTAGGTTCCGTGAAGGCGATTTGTTCGGTGGTCGGCGCGCGGGCAACAATAGCGCAATTATCCACTACCGTTGCTGGTGGTGGGCGACGGGGCGACGGCGAGTGTAGCGCAATTACGGGATAAAACACAAAGAGCTGCGGCCCCGGGCTCGCTCCTAGCCCCAGCCTCCGCCGCGTCTAGGGCTGTTCGACGCATAAACGACGACGCTGTCATGAAATAAAACCATTTTCGGAAACGTCAAACGTCGGTTATACCTGTAAATATGTAGTTTAAAATTATACCGCGATTATATCCGTTTTAATATTATTTTTATTTCATGAGTAACAGGCGCTTAAACCTAAGAAAATATTAACTCGATGTCTACAAAACCATTGCAAAACACTATGCATTTCAAGTGAGGCTGGTCTACTTATTTTTTTAACAGTACCTTCAGAACAGGGATGATGACACAACCAGTCATGTAACTTTATTTTATTAACGGTCAAAAAGATTAATAATTATGAAGCTTGTATGGAAATACAAAACAAGCTTATGGAAATACTCATTTATCTCGTTACTATTTTTGAAGTCAATTGCGCAACTTATTACTGTTTTTATGCGATTTAAAATTACAAATCTTATGAACAACAAAAAATAAACCAACACATTGGATAGTTTTCTTTCTGTAGAATATTATTGTAAAATTAATAATGAGTCATCAGCTCTATTCATTGCAAAACATTAGCAATAAAAAATGGTTACTTTGTACGCCAACATTATAATTTATTAAATTTAAAGATTCTAACTTTGTGAATATGAACGTTGGAGACAATATCATTGTATAGGTACGTAAGTAACAAGACATTTATTTTTGCAAAAACAGCTTTTCACTTATTTTAAAGGAAACAAATAACATGTGCCAACCTTGACTGAAACGGTCCGTCTTTGCACACATTGTCACCACCATCGCGACGGTGCACGGTGGTCTCTGCTGTAGATAGTGTGATCGTCACAGAACGAATATCGAGACGTGTAGGTAGGCAAATAGGTATTTGACGTGACCATCTTCTTTGCGTTTAACCCGTTTTCAGTGCGGGGTCCGCTTTGCCAACCGACCTTCGTAACCCTAAGAGGGGAACCAGACAGATTGGATCAGGGTTACACATTCAGATCTATAATACCCTCCGGCCGTATTCGGCCATGGCGGCCGATCTTACGATCAGCCAGGTACGCAGGATATATGATAGTGCACAAGTGAGTGCGCAAGCACAGGTGCACTCCCTATTGTTTCACTCTCATAATTCGGTGGGACAGCAATCTGACACGACCGTAGAGAGATCAGGCTACTTTTTTTTTACTTACAATCGTAGAGAGACCGTAGGAGATTCAGATCTAACTGAACCGATGTTAGAAACTATCTGAGCAGCACTATGTCCCGGGCAAATTGCTTGCCCGCGGCGCTGCGGCGGCCGACGTCTTCATCGCGCCCCGGGCCCCGGCGAAAGTGGATAATGAGTAGTAAATCCAGGTCTCATTAGCTGAGAGCGAGCGTCGCACCGATCGATACGAATTCGTCTTCGGCGGGTAAAGGGATAATCGCGAGCGCGGCTCTGTTATTAGCCGTAGTACCATATATCACGCTGCGCCCGCGCCGCCGGCGTCCGCGCCGCAATTACTGCACCGCAAACAGCGCACCTCGTTCCCTCACAATACCCTATTAGGATAACCTTATAGGCGTAACGACGATTTCTCGGCAAAAACCAAAATTCGGATGTGCGTCCAGTCCCGGTGATTAACTTTAAATATTTGTACGTTGCTCATGCGAAAGGAACTCGCTTAAATACAAATGATCATACGGATATTTTTGGTTCATAAAGGTTATAGGTGTCATGCCCTTTACTTGGAACTGGACTTAACGACGCTGTAGCATCAGAAAATATTTTATCAGGACTCTTGGATTGCAGTTGTTCGACAAACCAATTTTCTTAAATCATTATAGCATCGCGAAGATGTGAGTATATGTATAACACACCATATCCCATATTTTTCTTGAGCGATGTACACTACCTATCCACTTATAGTTGTCCGGCTTTAAGTCAGACATGAATCAAAACTCTACATAAAATTTGCCATTAGAAAATTCGTGAGAGGAACTACAGGGCAAAATAATTGATACATATTTTAATATGGAGTGCCAACTCTATACGCAAACATCTTAAAAAGCCACATGCAAGACTATCTAAGAACGATTACACAGTGACTGAACACATTGTATCTAGTAGTGAGACGTTATAACAAAATGCAATAGCGATCGAACGCGAGATACGTGATGCAGTATCGGAGCTGTAGGCAAATACGGATTGGAGGTGCGTTCAAACGATGCGAGTAGCGAGGAACATTATCATCGCGAAACAAAATTGTCAGTTGGAGACGGGAAAGTAGTCGTATCCGGGGCTAGCGGGTAGCTTGCGACGGCGGCGACGGACGCGGGCATCGCTGGTGTCGATTGATTGCTTTATTGTCCCGTCGGCGGCTGCACACGCGCTATACATGATACATGAAGCGGCCGGTCGCCCGCAACTAATGAGCTCCGGCACCGCGTAATTGTCACCGCGCGGGCTCGTGGGACCCCGCCGCGCCGCGCCGACAAGCGCGATTGACTCAACGCGCAAAAACCAACCGCGAATATGACGTTCGCTCTCACTCGTTACACTGTTGCTCCCGTATGATTGATTTATTGGAACCATAACCAGAATGAGCATTGTTGTCCGGGTCGCTTCTTTAAACCTCGCTTAAAGCGTTCAGACGGTATCGGTTATGGAGTTCGCGGTAGTTAAGCGAGACTTGGATGCATTACGTCGTTGAAATTGCTCTGAATGGAATATTAAGAGTGAGCTGCACTCGGGCGATAAAATATTCCATGCCGTCGTTTTTTACATATTTGCTACTCGTCTCACGACGTCAATGTATCAACCTCGTCACGAGGAGGCGTTCGAAGGTGCATATGTGCAAAACAAGGCGGTTCGCTCGCGGAAGGACGCGATGCGGCGAGTGAAGTTGAAAATTGTGCGGCAAGGGGTGATGTGTAAATCGAGTAGAGCAGTAAGGTGGATAGGCGGGCGGCGAGTATCTATTTCAATAGAATGCGGTGGCTTGCAACAAGGAATCCGATGCGGTTATCGACGGCGGAGGTGAGAGATGTGTCGCCGGCCAGGGCGGGGCGCGGGCGGGGGTCGTATCGCGATTGCATCGGAGAGCAAACAAGCGGGCGGGGTGTCGCGGTGGCCGGGGGCGCTCAAATCATATTACCCCCGGCCTCACACCCGCGCTCGCGCCACACACGTCATTTGAGTGTGCGTCGCTATGGCGACGGCCCGGGCCGTGCATGATATTAGTACGTGTGCGGCTCATCTCCGGCCGTTTAAACTTAACGCGCCGCCGCCGCCGCCGCCTCGCGCGGGAAATTAAAACCGGCTCCGGACCGGAAGGCGCAATCGACCCTCGCGCTTTTCGCACGACGCTGCTCTCGCCACTCGCCCGCGAGCCGCGCTACCTCCCAGCGATATACATACGATTATCTCGCCGGGACTCATGCTCGGAATTTGTTTGGTCCTAAAGCAATTTGACCACTCCACTCACTCCGCAATTTCGTAACAGCTTACGTTGTTTCGTTGCAGTAAGGATTTGTAATCTAGTCACCCACTTCATGCATTATGATTGTAGTCTGCGTATTATTTACGCCGAGTGACTTACTGCTACTGGCGTACAGTAAATTACGTACCATTCATGCATCGTTTGTAATGTCCTCTATTCCCCTAGATAGTTACGAGAATTTGAGCATTTTCGCCACTGTAGCACCTGAACACTCTGGTCTACCCATTCTTTTAACAAATCGATGAAGATTACTTTTAAGCATTTATCCAAAACAGGTTAATGGCATGATAAATTTAGCTACAGGAAATAAACCATTCAGCATCACAGCAACAAGAGAAGGAGGAAAAAAATTCAACAGCTTTCTTACGGGAGAATCCTACCGCGTCTTTATAGGCACTTAGAAGTAAAATATGATAATAGCTAGAATCAAAACATTCTTAACGTTATTTGTCTACATAAATAAGGCGTGTGTGGCGCGAGCCGCGGAGGTAGGTAGGAAGAGGTCGGTCCCTCCCTTATGTAGATAGCTACACATTTGCTTTGCCAGAGACATTGTCGCTTTCAGGCACCTCATTAGAGCGCGTCCCATGTGAGCCTACCCCGACTCCCCCTACTCCCCCCCCCCGCCGCCCCCCACTCACACAGACTCAGCGGCAATTCTTTCTCCGAGCTCGCAAACTCGCCGGATAATTACACTTAGATAGTAACCGGCGAAGGCTTTGTCTTTTAGATTGGTTTAGATATATAACAATGTTACGTTGGATAAACTTTAATATTGTTCAGTGTTATTACGCTGTGTTGTAAAAGTCAAACGGCTGGTAAGATAACATAATTGAACTTATACCTAATTGCAGTCTCTGCCAAAGGGAAGCTATAAAAAAAAGGCTTGTGTTGCAGAAGTCATTAGAAATATAACTAAGATTGAAGTATGATAAGTTTTTTTAATCAACTACAATTGAATATCCGTCTGAATTATAAATCAATTTGGTAGAGTTGGTGACTAAATCCAACACTGATACTTAACTTTTCAATTAAGTACTTATATAACCAAAAGCTCAACAGTTTCACATAGTGAACTCACATTAGAATATTTCCATACTCAACATATTGTGATAAGAAGTACGAGTATAACATGCAAGTATTACAGATTGCCTAGCATATTCCCTCCATATAAGACCCAGTGAAGCGAACGTATAAAAGACGATTCCAAAAGTTTCCGAGTATATTAGATGCGCAATAAAAATCAAGTTCGATAGCGCATAATCGAACGTCACAGAGCAGTTAGGGCGCAACCCGGACCAGGCGAGTGGCAATAAACTATAAAAAAGTGGATAGTAAAATGTATAAACAATGAGAGCACGGCTAAAACGTTTTAGTGTTAAGAGTGGGCCCATAAACCGTTGACACGCACCCGTAAAATATTAACGATACCTACAAGAAAAATGACGACTATCAATGTAGGTACCGATTTTCGGTCGCGAGGACGCGCTACAAATAATGCCGGGACCGAATTTATACGCGGACCCGAATTGCCCCGATTGAATATTTTACCAGGCCACGAATGCGTCCGACGATATTTTTCTATTTCACCGCCCATTTTTACTATCAATTGCTTAGCTTCCCCTTTAATATTATTCGAACGGCGAGTCGCCCATTCCGTCGCAGGCGTGGAAAAGATTCGTATAAACACAGTTACGGCACCCGATCAATTAGGTCCGTTGTTGTCAAGACATTATTGCGATCAAGATTTTAAGTACTTAATTAATAAAGGATTTATATCCATGATAATGATACTCGATATGAGTCAATACTAATCGACTTTTAGAACATAAGTATTATTATTATGACTTTCAAACAGTTGTTGAATACACCCCATAAAACCGCCCAAAAAGTGAGTGCTCTACATCTATGGCACGACGAGTTTACTTTTTGGCAGCAGGGCCATCGTTAGAACTTTCAGTCAGTTCTTTATATCGGCCAATCTTTTTGGAATACATTTGAATTTAATTTCGTGGCTTTCTGTCTTTCACGATTTACGACAGGCATACTAAAAGAGGTTTTAATGTGCTATTATCAGTTTGTGTTCTTTTGTTTTGCATCGTTGTTTTAACCCAGTGAACTATTCCGGAGCCTTTACATTGTGTTAGTAAGTAATAATAAGTATTTGCGAAGTCGTCGACTGCTATATGTTTAGCGTTTCGAAAACACAATAACCTTTAAAAGGTGTAAAGGCGTGGGCTCAATTCGAGTCTCAGTCTGAGTTTAAAATAACTTCTCCGAGACGAATGGTTTATTGCTTATTGAGTAGCTCTGACGAAACGCGCCTCCGACGATAAAACTCGCCCCGAGTGGAATCTCAGTCAATATCACAATATACGCGACGACATTGAAATTATCGCTCGGTGGGAGGCGCGCGTCGCCGCGTCGGTGCCGGCCGGCGAAATGGACGGAACTAAAACAAAATGAGCGTCGTCCGAAACAATGAGCATTGTCGCTCGGGATGCGTGTGCGATGTGCGGCGCGGCTGCGGCGCGGCGCGGCTGCGGCGTGGCGTGCGGCGCGGCGCGGCGGCGCGAGAGCAAGGCGCGGGGACTCGTTAGCGGGCGGCGCGCCATTGGCCGCCGCGCGGTGGGCGGGGCGCGCGACAAACTGCGCGCACGCAAATAGCGCACCCGCACACAAATTAAAACAATAAAATGAAAGTAATAAAACAAAGTGAGTACTGAAGAGTATCCACTATCGAGAGGCTTAATGGCCGAGCGGAGGCGGCGGCGCCTCGATTTATTGAGCTAACTCTTCGCGTCGCGGCTGATCCGGCCTCGCGGTGGGCACGCGCATATCTCATATTTGTGTCAAATAAATAAGTTATGGATTTTTTATGCTACTTCGGTGGGTAGCCAGGCAAGCTCCCTTACCTGGTGGTAATCGGCCAATGTTGCATGTTAACATACCAAGGAGCACGTTAGACAAAAATTTTATAAAATATAGTACCCGTTTTAAAGTACTTATTTTATGCTTACTTGAAAAATGCAGTCAAAAATATCTAAACCTTATACATACACACTTCGAGTTTTAAAACATAAGGGATTAAATGCTTGTTAACGAAAATATATTCTATATTTTTATGGAAATGCCTCTTAATGCATCTACCGCCATGTTTAAAAAAATATATTTAGATACTTCTTTCGTTATTTCAATTGACTGACTGGATTATGGTGTGCCATGTCATAACCACTTATAGTGATAACACCAAAGGAGTTGTTCTAGCTAGTGTGTCTGGAATGTGCCTTACTCTTTTTCTCTTGTGCCAGCAAATTCCTCCTCCAGAAGTCACGAATGTCATCACATTTGAAAGTGTGTCACATGCAGTTTACGTGTATAGTAGTTTGTCTAATCTTCTTTACCATAAACAAGACAAGAACTGCTGATAACAATCAGACAATTGAAAAATTTTGCATCATGACGTGTGTATCAGGAAAAGAGTTGGTCTTTCTCTTTACTCTCGCGAATCGAGCAAATTCCTCCTCCAGCAGTAACGAATGTCGTCTCATTTAGGTACTAATGTGTCACACGCGTCATGATACTAAATATAGGTAGTATCATGACGTGTGTATCAGGAAAAGAGTTGGTCTTTCTCTTTACTCTCGCGAACCGAGCAAATTCCTCCTCCAGCAGTAACGAATGTCGTCTCATTTACTAATGTGTCACATGCAGGCGGCGTTGTTTCACGGGGCCGGGGCCGGGCGGGGGGCCGAGGGATGACCAATGGCGTGCACCCGCCCGCCCGGACGATGCAACGTTAATTACGTCGCTTGGAACACGAGCGTCGCTTGGAACACGAGCGTCGCTGGAACACGAACGCTGCGGAACGTCACGAAGCCCACCTCGGGGGGGGGGCTTCCTGTCTCCTGAACGAACCGAATTATGAGCAGACGTGAGTTTCGCTTACTCGTTAAATGACATGAATATTTAAGACCGAGAATGAAACGTTAAAGCGTCTCTGTGTATAATGAATTTGAGACGAGCAAAGAGGGAACGTAAGGAGTGAGGTTCTAGGATTTCCTTCCTAAGTTGACGACCTTACAATCCTACTACTATTATAAAGGCGAAAGTTTGTATGTGTGGATGTATGGATGTATGGATGAATGGATGTATGGATGTTTGTTACTCTTTCACGTAAAAATTACTGAATGGATTTGAATGAAACTTTACCACAATATAGCTTATACATCAGAATAACACATAGGATATTGGAAATCGAAGTCCACGCGGACGGCGTCGCGGGCGGCCGCTAGTTCAAAATAATTTTGTAATGGCCTTAATGAAATATTCATTCGACATGATTGGTTCAAGAATAAATAATAAACAGGTGGAGTACTATTAAACCATATCAACTACGAGAATGGCGAATATTTGTTGTCTTCGTAAAACTTTTAAGCAAATTAGGAGCCTAATGGTGTTAAAATTTAAAAAGCCCTTTAGAGCTCTACGAGTAAAGGTTGTTGATTGCGTCGCGAAGG
Organism: Nomophila noctuella; assembly: GCA_958496325.1. Classification (NCBI taxonomy): domain Eukaryota; kingdom Metazoa; phylum Arthropoda; class Insecta; order Lepidoptera; family Crambidae; genus Nomophila; species Nomophila noctuella. The sequence continues at coordinate 9,573,456 of OY292494.1, read as the reverse complement.
TGGCAGCGCGCCATCCGTGGGAACGCAAACACGCCGCCGGGCTCATCAGGCGCGAACAAACATTTGACGTCAGCGCGTGATTGTGAAAAGGATCATGATTACACTAGCGCGTAGTTAGCGGAGGCTTCATTAGGAGCGGCGCTGCCGGGAGGCGGGCGGGGTGGAACTCATCTCGGCGGGTGCATCGCGGCTGCGCGCGCAAACAAATTAAAACGTAAGACGCGCCCTAATCAATAGCCGACTCCGCCGCGAAGCCGAATTAACTCGCCCGAATGAAAAAATGAACAAAATTATATTCGCGCGAGACCTCAACCCCCCGCCGCCCGCCGCTCGGAGGAAATTGCTTTTCTTTCAGTGGGCGCGCACACACGCCCGCGCGGCTGCGAGCGCGAGAGGGTTAGCGCCGACACACACAATATTATAATTTACGTTTCCTCGTATATCGAGGTGTAAGTAGGTACTTTACCTGGGCGTTTCGCGCCTGCTCAGCCCTCGGCTCACGCTAAATCTGAGCTTTATACGTTCACTTGACGCGACGAGAGCAATATTAGTTTCCAGCCAACTCCTTCCCTACTACAATATTTATTAACGCTCCACGGGGTTGATATATTTTTTCATTTTCCCCCTTTAAAAGCAAACGCTGATACTGTAATTTCCTTTGATTGAAAATATGCCTCGGGATGTTATCAAGTGATCCATATTGTAATTTTCAGATTGGTGATGATAGAATAGGATTCAGATTTACTAGAACCTTACTTGAATATTCATATTTGATTAATGAATAAATCACTGTACCCATAAAATTATTCTGATCTGGTATACGGCGAATAATCTATATTTTACTACGACGCAAATCTATAAATTATCAATGAGAAACATGTCATCCTTCCTCATTCCGCCCTCCACGCGAGATTACGTAATCTACATAGGGAACGGTATTGTGTCGTCCTATTCCGATACAATCGTAACATCGCAAACTAACGAGCCAGGTACGATGGAATATGAATGATGAATTAATATGCATTATTTTATGGATTTGAACACGTTATTACTAGGTTTCATTACGCTGAGATACAATTTTACTATGACCTGTTTTGTTTGACAAATTCTATCAGACGCTGAATAATGTTACAATGAATAAGAGTTTTAGTACGAATACGTTACACACGACTAGCCATACATTTACTTTGTTCTCTCCAGCCCACGAAGGGTTGAACGACGAAATGTCATATGGACTTAAACCCTTCGTATAATTCAATTTGAATAATATACGCATTCCATTACCTCCAACCTTTGAGCCATGTATCTAAAAGTTAAAAGAATTGGATTACGAACCCTAGACGGCTATCGCGGACATTCCACCCGGCCAATTATACGGGTACGACGAAACGTGATTAGGTAGACGGTATGTTTAATATAGGAAGGCACCCCCGGTTCATATACTTCGCTGAGAGAATCCGGTTTCATTAACGCGGCCGGCGCTGTAATCTGCGCGCCGCCCAATTAACGCGTGGGCGATGAGCTGGCCGCCCGCCCGGCGTCCGCCCGGCCAATGGCGGCCGCGCTGGGATTAATTAAGTAAGTTCCCGTCTGCCCCCCTCCCGCCTGCACCTCGCACCACCCCGCGGCTCCGGAGTCTGCGGACACGCCCGGAAAACTAACCACCTAATGAGGGGAGATGACCTCACGAGACTGTGTGCTTTGTCTATGTACGGGTACGTGCGGGTTAGGGTTGACGCTAATCACCGCCCGGCTCTTTCAGTCAGCGGCTCTAACGAACAGTTTGCCAACCTTAGAAAAGGATTTTCCTCAAACTATTTTTATTCAATGATAGATTCATACTAAATGGAATCTAGGGAACAAACGTCGACATTGTATTTATTAGTTTGCTTTATTAGTTCAGTTTCAGTAATTTGTTGATGCATAAGTGCTCAAGTGGTGGCTGCTGTAAAACCAACTCTCATAATCATCAATATAACAAAAATATCAATACACTATTGTTACGTAAGTTAATTAAAGGAGGGAGCAACCCTAGGGAAAACTACGTTTGTTCATTTGTGTGTAAGTGCCAGCCATTTGTGTCTGTTATGTAAGTGGAGCCCGTTACGTACATTACGTACAGGCGCGTTATCTAATGCGGGACACACGCGGCCGCACCGCATGCCCTTTACATAAACCGCCAGCACTACGCGACACTGTTTCAAATTTATTCTTCGAGCGACCATGTTGCAGAAACCTATTAAAATTCAAATTAATTTAATCATAATTTGCGTGTGCCGTATAATAAATTTGCTTTCAGAAGAGGTCTACAAAGTGTGATTAATATTATGATAAGGCCGTTTCTTCAAAGGGATATGCTTAATGCGTACTTAAATTTGTTATGAAAGATGAGAGCGAAAAGCAATCATATTTCTGAATTAATAGACAGCCTATAAAATTAACTTACCTTATTATTAACTTCGAGCATTGAGAATGTTGGAAAATTGACTTCAAAAGAACTATTAAAGGTAAAGACTCCTCCAGTCTTTATGATTATTCCATTCGCGAAAGTACTATAAATGTTGTGTATGACGTAGCCGGTGGGGTCGTATACCTTGCTTTCAGGCGTAATCAATCTGCGACATATAGGGTCGTGTGTGTATGATACGTGTAGTTGTATACCTATACGGGCGCGTACGGGAGAGGAGTCGGAGGTCAATTAAACAAGGAGGTCGTGCGGCGGAAGCGTGTATGACAGATGAGAGGGGGCGGGCCGGCATTGTTTGCACCCTGCTGCCGCTATGTAGGCCGGCCGGTGATGGAACGCGATCACTGCCACGTGTGTGTGCGCCTCCTATTAATATTGCACACGAGAACACTGAATTTGTATATCTTTATGTATTCCGTTCAGGGCGCACACCATTGTCATGACGAGACTTCAGTGCGGGTATTAAAAGAATATCTTACCTACGAATGATCAGGTATCAGCAAACAAGCCCTAGACAATACATACGTTAAGGTCTCAAAGATTGATCTTTGACGTACCATCAGTTTAAACTGTCACCGTTTAACATGGCAGCTTGACTTTGACGACTTTAGTAATCAGATCGATATAGATATTTATATAAAAACATCGGTCAGAAGCAAGCAGTAGAGAAGACCTTAAATGTATTAGAACAAAATTTTTACATGATCACTGAAGCAAGTAAAAAACATTCACGAATAAATATGACACTCTTGTAAGTCATAATTTGCCATGTAATTCTGTATCGTATGATGACATATCTTAATATTTTTATGTTAAATCATAGCTATCCAAACTAAGACTTGAGTAGGAGGAAAACCAAATAGCGAGATTTGTGGTGATATTTATTGGGGCGTTCCTACCTCGCGGCGGCGATAAAATTATAGACGATCTCTGGCTTGTTTTATTAAATTTCAGCATATCTTGTAAAACTTTTAAGGCTAAAATCCTATAGCAGATATTAAAATAATGTACAAAATTTTCGTTAAGTGCTGAGGTCGTGAACTTGAATGCGACCTTCCTCTGTCGAGCATTTTTTTCGAATACAGCCGAATTTGTTATTACTAATGAAGTCAGAGGCAGGATCAACAGCTAAAAAAATTGCACGTTTTCCACAGAAAACAGCCAAGACCCATGTAACTACTACTGAGTAGGTACTGTATCTGAGAAAACAAATAATTCTTCAGACCGAACCAGAATAGTCTTCAATTCTTATCGTCTTTTCCCATTACACATTTTTACAATCAGGACTATACGTATCTAAGCAATTCCTAAAATGGTATTTATTGAACATTTTCTTTGAAATATGCTACATATTAATTAATATTAATATAACCTCTTAGGCTCGAACATAAAATGTTATCAAGAAAATAATTAATCAACGTCCATCGTAAATATTCAAATAAATATCTAGAGATCTCATTCGTGTAAGAATCGTGCGATTTAAATATGTAGCCAAGTTCATAAATAAGTTAACAGCAATGAAACTTTTATGGGCCATATTCTTTATCTTGTTTTGAATTTCATCAGTGCGTCTGCTGAGCTGGATTGTGTTGTTAAATTTTTTCTCCCTTCGGTTTTAGCCCGCAGATTACGATGTACTTTCTTATAAATTGTATTTTCGGCATAGATGCTTCCTTAATCAGAAATGATCACTAAAACGTCGGCAATGCATTAGATTATTTAAGAGCATTTTGAAAGTAGGTAGTTTACTTATTATATACATACATATGCGAATAGTTAATTTTCATTATTTTTACTAATTATTCTATCATACAGAAAGGGCTTTGGATGACGAATTGACGATCGATAATTCAAATCTACTTGCGGAGGTACCTTAAGTTTTTCATCGCTTGTTGTAGATACTTGTACTTCGTTCAGTAGTTTCATAATATAAAGCAGTTAAACAACTAAACTTTTAATTTAAATGTCCAATAGTCTCATCCAGAGCCCATTTTTATTTTCATAATAAACATTTCTAGTCAAATCCAACCACGAATCATCTACATCCTATTAATTTGAATACAAACCGAAACGTCGAACCAGTGTGATATCGCAACACAACTGGCCATTGTTGCTCACACTTGGCAGGGAAACAAAGAAACAAAAATTGGAATAGGCGTTAATGTTCTGATATAACGGAGATTAGTGGCCCTCGAGCCTTTGGAGAATCAGCAGTGGCCCATAATCGAAGGCGGCAGGCGCGTGGGGGTGCCAAAATAACTAATAGTTTTCGCGGGGGCGTGTTAGCATTTTTCTTCTGGCGGTGACGGGCGGGCGGCGGAGGCCGGAATAACTCTCTTTCAGGAATAGCAGCGCGGATCATTTATACTTCATCGACTTTGTTAATAACGTGCCCGCCGTGCTTTTGTTTTCTATACTTCATTTTATTTTGCACGGTTGTATGTTGATAGTGGTAGTTTTGGTTTATAGCTGTTTGAATCTTGCAGTGTATTTTAGAATTTGTATTGATTCAGAGACACTGTAGATACGGAGAAAAGAAGAAGTCACACGAAGAAAGGAACATTTTACATCTATGCAACGCTCTAAAGAAATTTCTAGAAATATTCACACCAAGAAGTTTCTAAGGCCGAAACATATACCTACCTCAACTGTACTTTAGATACTCTTCCGTAGTATAACAAGTACCTGCAAGTTAACCCCACAGAAGTAAGGCGGCTGAGTACGTCGGATACAAGCGCAATATAGTGTTGTAACGCACGGCACGCGGAATAAAACATCACGTTAGGCAAATAGTTGCGCGTTTGAGCCGCTAGTGAGGTGCGTTGCGCACTTTTGGCTAGAGGGATGAGTGCTAAGGGTTTGTCGATAAAGTTTTTTTGTTATTTATTTTATGTTGAGTTGATAATTGCCAGTTTCAGGTCAAATTCTTGACGTAGTATGGTTTGGAAACGATAGCGTTGAGAAGAAATTAGAGCCATTGCCTTCCTGGCATGTTTTATAGAAGAGGGGGATAGATAAGTGGGTAGGAGCTAAAAACCTCGTGGACGCAATCCTGGTCTCTGAGAGCTGGCTCAAGCCGAATCTTAACTCTGCAGTTGTCGCCCTGCCGGGGTATGTTCTTATCAGGAATGATCGTGTGGGCAAAGGAGGCGGTGGTGTTGCCATGTACTTGCGTAGTAGTCTGCCTTTTAAGATGATTGCTTCGTCTCCATCACCTTACTCGGCTTCAGCGGAGTACATCTTCGTTGAAGTTAGTGTAAAGGGGGTCCTTGTCGTTCTTGGAGTTGTGTACTGTCCTCCTAATATCAACTATTGTTCAGATCTCGAATCTGTCCTTCAGCCTTTGTGTACTGATTACACAAACCTTGTGCTTATGGGGGACCTCAACACTAATCTCCTTAACCGCTCCTGTTCTGCTAAACTCCTTTCTCTTACTCTTTCTTTAAATCTTTCCATTCTACCACTTAGCCCTACTCATCGTAATAGCAATGCCTCGGCTGACACTTGGCTTGACGTGATCATGACGTCAGCACTCGACAGCGTCCTCAAGCATGGCCAGCACGCCGCACCATTTTTTTCTCGCCATGACCTTGTTTATGCATCCTTTAAGGTTCACACTGCTAAGCGGAGCCCGGTCAGGGTAATGATTCGCGGTTTCGCTAGGCTTGATAAAGATGCTCTCAGACGTGATGCGGCGAGCAATAATTGGGAAACAGTGTTATCGGCTCCCTCTGTAGACGACAAAGTTGCAGCCCTAAATGCCTCCATTCTCGCATTGATGAATGTACATGCCCCACTCCGCCTCGTTAAACTCAAGCGCCCTCCTGCTCCTTGGATGACTAGAGGTGTGCGCATGGCGATGAGAAGACGGGATCGTGCCTTCAGTAAGTTCAAGCGGTTGAGGACTGATGAGAGTTGGGGTCTTTATAGGGTCGCCAGAAATCGTTGTAATCAGATGGTAAGAGTAGCCAAACGCCGTTACTATCATGACACTATTGAAAACGCTTCCTCGGCTGATGTTTGGAAATTTCTCAAAAGTTTGGGTTTTGGTAAACGCCAACAGACTATTTCTCTTGCTGGTTCGTCTTTTTCCCCAAATGATTTAAACATACATTTCTCTACCTCCTCTCTCTTAGATCAAAATAGAAAAACTTTAACACTTTCTGAAATTTCTTCCCTACCGCCGCTACTTTTAGACACTTTTTCTTTTTCACCTGTCTCTTGTGATCACGTTGGTAAGGTCATTAAGTCGCTGAAATCTAATGCCGTTGGGTGTGATGAGATCAGTCGCACTATGGTGACCTTGCTACTTGACTATATCCTTCCGTTAATTACTCACATTATTAATTTTTCTTTAGAATCTGGAATTTTTCCAAGTATCTGGCGTAAGGCCTATGTTATTCCACTTCCTAAAATAACGAATCCTACTAATCTCAATAACTTTAGGCTTATTTCCATATTACCTTTTCTTTCCAAAATTCTAGAGGCAGTTGTTCATTCCCAAGTCTCAAAATTTGTGTTTAACAATAATCTTCTCTGTCAATATCAGTCTGGTTTTCGCCCTGGGCACAGCACTAGCACAGCACTTCTCAAGGTAACTGAAGACATTAGAGCTGGCATGGAGAGTGGCATGATCACTGTGCTTGTCTTTATTGATTTCTCCAACGCCTTCAACACTGTTGATCATGATGTCCTACTTTCCTTGCTTTCTCATCTTTGTCTGTCCCCATTATCTGTTCAATGGTTTTCCTCCCTTAGAATTTGTATTGATTCAGAGACACTGTAGATACGGAGAAAAGAAGAAGTCACACGAAGAAAGGAACATTTTACATCTATGCAACGCTCTAAAGAAATTTCTAGAAATATTCACACCAAGAAGTTTCTAAGGCCGAAACATATACCTACCTCAACTGTACTTTAGATACTCTTCCGTAGTATAACAAGTACCTGCAAGTTAACCCCACAGAAGTAAGGCGGCTGAGTACGTCGGATACAAGCGCAATATAGTGTTGTAACGCACGGCACGCGGAATAAAACATCACGTTAGGCAAATAGTTGCGCGTTTGAGCCGCTAGTGAGGTGCGTTGCGCACTTTTGGCTAGAGGGATGAGTGCTAAGGGTTTGTCGATAAAGTTTTTTTGTTATTTATTTTATGTTGAGTTGATAATTGCCAGTTTCAGGTCAAATTCTTGACGTAGTATGGTTTGGAAACGATAGCGTTGAGAAGAAATTAGAGCCATTGCCTTCCTGGCATGTTTTATAGAAGAGGGGGATAGATAAGTGGGTAGGAGCTAAAAAAGTTAACAACTATCTCCTCTTTATTAATCTTAAATAATAAGTATTTATACAAATTTTAAACATTTCATTGTGAATTTATAATTTATTTGTTGCTTGTTATCACTGAGAACGTTTGTGATAAGTTTTATGCACTAATTTCGAAGCACTTTCACATCTGTACCTGTCACTATCATTCCCACTGTTGGAAGTCTATGAAACACTAGAACACTCTGCACTAATCATGGCCCATCTGGATCAAGTGTTGGAGATGCAGAAGACCATGGAAACAGTTTGGTCCAAGAAGATGGAGCAGTTCGAGGAGCAATTGAGGACCTCCAAAGATCCCACTACTGTCAGCCGCCTGGGAGAAGATTTCAAGGTCTTCCGGGACATTGTTATTGGGACACTAAGTCTTCTGCGTCAACAAGTTGCCGAGCTACTACTTTCCACCGATGCTTTGGAGATGCGGTACCGGAGGAAGTGTCTCTTGTTTGGAGGTGTCACCGAGGTCCCTGGAGAAGATGCTGCAGCTCTAATCACCGGGACCCTAAAAGACAAGCTGGGTATTGCCAATGTTGAGTCCACTGCACTTCAGTCTTGCCATCGGTTGGGTGTACAGAATGGGAGCCGGCCTCGGCCAATCTTGGTGCGATTCAGTGACCACCAAATGAAGGCGCTGGTGTGGAAGAAGAAGACGCTGTTAAAGGGCTCTCCGCTGGTGGTATCAGAGTTCCTCACGAAACGACGGCAGGCCTTGTTCATAGAAGCCAGGAAGCGGTTTGGAATCTCCAATTGTTGGTCACTTGACGGTAGCATTTTTGTCAAGGTTGAAGACAAGCGGCATAGTATCGTCCGTGAAGAGGACTTGGACCGTATCTCCGCAGTGTCCTGTGATAAGCCTGCTACCCCTCCTAAGTCACCGCTCAAGACCCCTGAACCTGCTGAAAAGAGTGCTAAAGTCGGCCCTTCTCGTTTGAGGCGGCGGTAGTTCCATTCTTTATCACTCACTACCTACGTATAAAATGTAATTTCCCTTTTGTTTTGTGTAAATGTTGTGAATTCTTCTTTGACCCTCATTAGTAGTAGTTTTCTTCCGGTTAGTAAAGTAACTTTATTTAAGTCACTGTCAAAAGTGTCAAATATCCACAGTGACATTTCTGTTCCGTTTTTCGCTTTCGTTCGGAAATGGTACATATTGTGTTATAGACTGTGGGAATGTTATTGTATTAAGTTTAAAGTTTTATATTTTATCCTAGAATTTTCCATATTGAAGTATTAATATTTTAATTGATATATATACATATATTAATTGAGTATTAATGTTTTAATATTTGATTTTAATTTTAATTTCTTGTGATTATCTGTAAGACCGGCAGGATGGACAGAATGTGCAAGGTGCTAAATTATTAGTATTGTATATTATTAGTAATTATTTATTTGTAACTTGTTGACCGTTATAGTTTTTGTTGTTTTTGGTATTTATTCATATATTTTTTTTTTATATATATTTAGATATTTTACTATGATTGATGATGCCTCTTTTCATACTTGTGATAGCTTTTCTTGCTCTTCCGAAGATGACGATTCTTTTCACGATGTTCCCTCCCTAAAATTATCTCTGGACAGTGACCTAAAGCCTTTTAGGAAGTACCTTAATGTTTGTCATATTAACGCGCAGAGTATCCCTGCTCATCACTCCGACCTCCTCGACACTTTTTCTGACAGCCTCGTGGACGCAATCCTGGTCTCTGAGAGCTGGCTCAAGCCGAATCTTAACTCTGCAGTTGTCGCCCTGCCGGGGTATGTTCTTATCAGGAATGATCGTGTGGGCAAAGGAGGCGGTGGTGTTGCCATGTACTTGCGTAGTAGTCTGCCTTTTAAGATGATTGCTTCGTCTCCATCACCTTACTCGGCTTCAGCGGAGTACATCTTCGTTGAAGTTAGTGTAAAGGGGGTCCTTGTCGTTCTTGGAGTTGTGTACTGTCCTCCTAATATCAACTATTGTTCAGATCTCGAATCTGTCCTTCAGCCTTTGTGTACTGATTACACAAACCTTGTGCTTATGGGGGACCTCAACACTAATCTCCTTAACCGCTCCTGTTCTGCTAAACTCCTTTCTCTTACTCTTTCTTTAAATCTTTCCATTCTACCACTTAGCCCTACTCATCGTAATAGCAATGCCTCGGCTGACACTTGGCTTGACGTGATCATGACGTCAGCACTCGACAGCGTCCTCAAGCATGGCCAGCACGCCGCACCATTTTTTTCTCGCCATGACCTTGTTTATGCATCCTTTAAGGTTCACACTGCTAAGCGGAGCCCGGTCAGGGTAATGATTCGCGGTTTCGCTAGGCTTGATAAAGATGCTCTCAGACGTGATGCGGCGAGCAATAATTGGGAAACAGTGTTATCGGCTCCCTCTGTAGACGACAAAGTTGCAGCCCTAAATGCCTCCATTCTCGCATTGATGAATGTACATGCCCCACTCCGCCTCGTTAAACTCAAGCGCCCTCCTGCTCCTTGGATGACTAGAGGTGTGCGCATGGCGATGAGAAGACGGGATCGTGCCTTCAGTAAGTTCAAGCGGTTGAGGACTGATGAGAGTTGGGGTCTTTATAGGGTCGCCAGAAATCGTTGTAATCAGATGGTAAGAGTAGCCAAACGCCGTTACTATCATGACACTATTGAAAACGCTTCCTCGGCTGATGTTTGGAAATTTCTCAAAAGTTTGGGTTTTGGTAAACGCCAACAGACTATTTCTCTTGCTGGTTCGTCTTTTTCCCCAAATGATTTAAACATACATTTCTCTACCTCCTCTCTCTTAGATCAAAATAGAAAAACTTTAACACTTTCTGAAATTTCTTCCCTACCGCCGCTACTTTTAGACACTTTTTCTTTTTCACCTGTCTCTTGTGATCACGTTGGTAAGGTCATTAAGTCGCTGAAATCTAATGCCGTTGGGTGTGATGAGATCAGTCGCACTATGGTGACCTTGCTACTTGACTATATCCTTCCGTTAATTACTCACATTATTAATTTTTCTTTAGAATCTGGAATTTTTCCAAGTATCTGGCGTAAGGCCTATGTTATTCCACTTCCTAAAATAACGAATCCTACTAATCTCAATAACTTTAGGCCTATTTCCATATTACCTTTTCTTTCCAAAATTCTAGAGGCAGTTGTTCATTCCCAAGTCTCAAAATTTGTGTTTAACAATAATCTTCTCTGTCAATATCAGTCTGGTTTTCGCCCTGGGCACAGCACTAGCACAGCACTTCTCAAGGTAACTGAAGACATTAGAGCTGGCATGGAGAGTGGCATGATCACTGTGCTTGTCCTTATTGATTTCTCCAACGCCTTCAACACTGTTGATCATGATGTCCTACTTTCCTTGCTTTCTCATCTTTGTCTGTCCCCATTATCTGTTCAATGGTTTTCCTCCTATCTTCGTTGCCGTCAGCAAGCAGTGAAAGCTGACGAAACTGTCTCGTGCTGGTGTGATGTCCCCACGGGCGTGCCTCAGGGTGGTATTCTTTCTCCTCTTCTCTTTTCTATCTTCATTAACTCTATTACTGTCCTTCTTGATTCCTCTTACCACCTGTATGCTGACGACCTTCAGCTGTATCGTCAATGTCATATCAATGATGTTGACTTAGCTATTGCGGGCCTTAACAAAGATTTAGAATCTATTGCGGCGTGGTCTGCCCGGTTTGGTGTGGCGGTCAACCCAAACAAGTGTCAAGCCATAATCGTAGGCAGTAATCATTTTATACGTTTGCTTGATGTAGGTTCCGTTTCCCCAGTTCTATTTGAGGGTGTCCCAATTCCTTTCTGTAGCAGTGTCAAGGACTTGGGTTTGCATATCGACAACACACTTGGATGGTCAAATCACGTTCATGAGGTTTGCCGTAAAGTTACCTCCTCTCTGCGTGCTCTCTATAGACTTAAGAACTTTCTTCCTATCCCTACTAAGATTACCCTTGTGCAAACCCTTATACTTCCCTTAATTGATTACGCTGATGTGTGTACCTCTGATTTAAATTCTGACCTTCTTAGCAAATTGGATCGGCTGGTTAACTCTGGCATACGTTTCATTTTCAATCTTCGAAAATACGATCACGTCTCCTCCTTTCGTACTCAACTTAAATGGTTGCCTGTTCCACTTCGCCGCAATGCCAGAATCCTTTCCACGCTTTATTCTCTTCTCAATGACCCAAACGCCCCTCTTTATCTTAAATCCAATTTCCAACTCCTAAGTTCGACACATAACCGGCAGTTGCGATCTGCCAACAGGTTAACGCTTGCCACTCCCTCTCACCGCTCCGGTTTTGTAGCGAACTCTTTCACACTTAAAGCTATCAGACTATGGAACGCTCTCCCTGAAAGTATTAGACAGGCCCCGAGTAGACGAGCATTTAAGTTTCTGGTGCATAGGCACTTCCTTGCGCATCCTTTTGAATCGTCGTCTAACTATCCCAATAATTAACATGCATCATCTATTATTTATTAATAATGTATTTATTTAGGTAAAGTATAGTTATTTTGTATATGTATAGTAATATATGTATGTATATATGTATATGTACCTATAGTTTTTTTTTTTATTTTTTATTTTATTAGCACTACCTACTTCACTTTCTGATTTGCCCTAAGGTTGACTGGTAGAGAATGCCATGAGGCATTAAGTCCGCCTTTTGTACAATATTTTGTGTAGTACAATAAAGATTAAATAAATAAATAAATAAACATAGAAGGCTAGACAAATCTTGCAAGTCCCACATTCATATAAGTACGTTAAAATAAACAAATCTTATTTTTTATGCGTTATCCTTTTGCACTAGGTCTATAGTTTGTTATTAAGTACATCGATTAAAACAACGAAGTTAACGTAATGTTGGTGGCTTTCATTAATGCCCGTCTCCCAAATTACCTATATGATAAAAATCAACCAATTTTTGGTTTTACTTTAAAATCTAAGTTTTATTTTGCGTTTATTTTTGGGTTATCCACTGCATCGATATAACACATCGCGCATCATCACTAGCAGAACTCAATTCCTCCACCTACATCTGTTTTACGTTCCAATGAATAGCTGCATGCAAATAAAGCGCGTTATTGTTTCTCTGAGGGCTCGACTTTAGGTCTTCATTCCTGGAAAGAATTCAGGGTGAGGGCACTTCAGAAGGGCCTATATTGCGCTCCCCACCTGCCGACTAATGGATCCGTTATTGCCTCTTTTTAGCTTATTTTCAAATCGTTTTGAACAGAGACTATTGTTTAGAAGGTTAATAGTAAAATTGTAGATACGAAGATTAAGTGCAAGTTTATTACAATTTGCGCAAAAATTATAAATTATTCATTTAGTTTATTGGAAAATAATTTGTTTTCAAATTATGAAGCTAATTAGCTTTGTTATGAAAACGGAATCATTAAAGTTGTGTGGCATAACACATCAAAACCAATTTCGATAAGTTCGAGTTCATTAATTACCTGATTTCTTTTCCTCTATCTGAAGTAAAGACTGAAGTAACCGGCCTGTTCACAAGTAAAAAAGTGTGAGAAGCAAATACCTATCGTATATCTCGCTCATCAAACATGAACATAAAACAAAAGCCATACCGAACTCGAAGCCTTAATGACTGAGCAAGAAGAGTGCGCCTTTGTTTTAGGTATTTAACGTCGCCCCACTCGTCTTCCCGGGCGTTGATTAACCGAACGCCCCCCAACGTTCACAGCAACGAACGCCCGGAAAATCTCAACCCTTTCGCTTTAATTACCACGCCCGCTTCAGCGGCGCCTTCCCATTGGTCGACTCGTTGTCGCCCCGCGTTTTAATTGGTCGCGCGTAATTAGCGCTCGGTAATCACCAACCGCGTCGCGCGAGGGGACCGCGTTCCTAATTTGAATTTTTAATTACAGCGCGGAAGCGGTGATCGCGCCGCTCATTGGTCGACCGAGTGTTTGCATAGAGACAATACCCATTGTCTTTCCATTAGATAGGCTAGAGTTTTTCTCAACGGCTCGTTATGTGCTCGTTATCTTGTAAATACGTCGAAGAAGTTTAAATCAGTTATCTTGTTTTATTTGAGTATTTTGAAGTAAAATGTATAGTTTACTAAGAGGATTTTATTTAACGTAATAATTAGCTTCAATGAAGTTTGTCCTGGATTGTCTTGCACGGGCCAAGGAATTCGCCAAGCGACCAATATAGGCTGAGATTGGGGTTAAGTTTTTCACTTATGGATAAGTGTGTGATTACAATGTACCTACGTGATATTATTGCCAAACATCTGTCAAGTAAGCTTAGGAACTAAATAAAAAAACTGCACTTGAACGTTTCAAAAATATTTATGTACTAGCGGCCGCCCGCGACTTCGTCCGCGTGGATGTCGGTTTTCATTATACGAATGTTTTTTCCCGCTAACTCCCGTTCCCGTGGGAATTTTGCAATATCCTTTTGCAATTAAGCATCAAGTTTACTAAGGGACCTGCATGCCAAATTTCAAGCGTCTAACTCAAGTAGTTTAGATTTTCCATACAAACTTCCACCCCCTCATTTCGGGGAAGTGGGGGGTTGGAATGGGTCAAAAAGTAGCCTATGTTCTGTCTCAGGGTCTAAAGATTGTCTGTACCAAATTTCATCAAAATCGGTTGCGAGGTTTAAGCGGGAAAGCGTAACAGACAGACAGACAGACAGACAGACAGACAGACAGACAGACAGACAGACAGACAGACAGACAGACAGACAGACAGACAGAGTTACTTTCGCATTTATAATATTAGTTGAGATATTTAAAAAACCAAAATCGCCTGCACTTATTACAGCAGCAGTCAGCAGATAAACACAACACCATAAAGCGCTGATATTCGTAATTTCATAATGCACGTCGAGTACAGCGGCACGCTAAGCAGGCGCGCGGTTATTTTAAATAACCATTATTATAATGTTTGTGCGAGTGTGCATTTCCCGCGTCGAACTGAGTGCCTGGTGCCTACGCTTACGGCCGGCTGCACATGGGAATCCGAACTACGGTGAATTTTGCATTTTCAGTTATAGGTTAAGTGGCACAGTACAAGTCATTTTGGTTGAGTTCCAAAATAAAAATAAAGCTCTCATATTCGTAGTAATTAGTATATTGTTTGCGCGAGTGTGCATCTCCCGCGTCGAACTGAGTGCCTGGTGTCTACGCTTACGCCGCGCTGCACACGGGAATCCGAACTACGGTGTATTTTGCATTTTCTATTTTAGGTTAAGTAGTAAAGAACAAGTAATTTTGATTGAGTTACAAAATAAAAATAAAGCTCTCATATTCGTAATTAGCATAATGTTTGCGCGACTGTGCAATTGTGTGAGTCAACCTGTATCCTCCGGAATCTGAAATGCGGTTTTCATTTTGCTTTATCTATTTTAGGTTAAATAGTAAAAGTCATCTTGGTTGAGCCCAAAATAAAAATAAAGCTCTCATATTCGTATTTTCATAATGCACGTCGAGTACAGCGGCACGCTAAGCAGGCGCGCGGTTATTTTAAATGACCATTAGCATAATGCTTGCGCGAGTGTGCATCTCCCGCGTCGAACTGAGTGCCTGGTGCCTACGCTTACGCCGGCTGCACATGGGAATCCGATATTTTGCATTTTCTGTTATAGGTTAAGTAGTACAGAACAAGTAATTTTGGTTGAACTCCAAAATAAAAATAAAGCTCTCATATTCGTGATTTAATGATGCACGTCAAGAACACTGGCATGAAATGTCCATTAGCACAATGTTTGAGCGAGTGTGCTTCTCCCGTGTCGAACTATCCGAGTGCCTAGAGTCTACTACGGAATCCAAACTACGGTTTCATATTTTGCTTTTTCTAATCTGAGTTAAGTAGTACAAGCCATTTAAGTAGTGTACGAAATGATGATAAAGTCATACTTCAAAAATAAAATAAAATAATACCTTTGGGGAGAATTACGGGTCATCCATCATGCATTGAAGAGTATAGTCAATTCAGGACTTTCTGAATGACCGAATCCTATGTTCACCCACAAAATGTCAAATGTCTGTTTTCTACATTATAATGTCGAAAAGTCTACATTTGTCATGTCAGGCAGTAGTTATGCAATAAGATAGAATGTAATAACGCGCGTACCACTCGTAAATCTCTTAAAGCCTTTAGATCAAGTGAAATCGTTTAAAATCTTGTCACTTCTCCTTCCTAGCTTCCGAGAATGTCCGTGGAATTTCATCGCTAATTAAATGGCCGCCACCTCATCTTCACTTGCAGCCGAGTCCAATTCAATTCACATGGGATGCAATTACCGTTCGCAACATGGTCGTTCCCATCGTACCTAATCAGCGATTCGTGATTGAAGAATTACGAGCCTATTCATTAGTCGCCACTCTGGAGGTGCTGTTGACGGCGCGATTCAGTGTTGCCAACATATCTCAAAAATACATACACTCAAAAATAAAGTTTCTTAAGTTTCATGGTTGCACATGGCGACCTTATGTCTTTTTCAATAAGAATGAAGATCGTACATTGTAATGCCACCTTATCTTGAAAACATTTAAACTATGTACAGTATGTCATAATCGCACCAGGTGTGAAGAATACAAATATCGAGAGTCTGAAATACTCGTTATGTCTGAATCAATTTGTGCGTTACTTAGTTGTATTAAACGACGGAATAGTGGTAGAGATCAAAAAGTCGTGTTTATAAAAAGTCATAATTATCATGGACACGCCCGGAGAGAAAAATAAAAGTTGAATGAACTTTACGGTTCAGTAAACATGTACCAAATATGATGCGTAGCATGGCTCAGTTGCGGAGTCGCGGGTAGCGTACCGTTGCGATTAGAGGGTCGATAGACGTGGCTCGGAGGTGTTCATACGTCCTCGCCGCGCCGCGAGTGACGTTGAGTGACGCGCCCGGCCGCGCGACTCCTCCTTAATAAGGTAAATGAGATGCGGACTGCGCGCGAGTCGAGCCACGGCTTAAATTAACCCGACGCGGACGCCCTCGCTCCGCTAACAAACGCCTTGTTACCCAAAGATTTATCCTAAACGAGCGGATTTTCCACACAGATTTCGAGGTGTTAAAATTTCGAATTCAACCTATCAGTTGTGGGAAACAACGGCTCGAGATCATCTAAAGGGGAACTGCATTGAAATGGTCCGATTGCAGACCGTTGTTGTTAGAGCAAAGTTTATATCAACTGATTTTCAGTACGATATCGTTTTCAACTAGCAAATTGCGGACTTGTATTATTATAACACAGACAATGGAAATGCGTTTGCTGATTTATTTTATCATTGTTATCTTTCGTTCTAAATATGTATCTATTGATCTGAGGGTTTATGTAACCGTCAAAATTTTATTTATCTTTATATTTTGCTCTACATTGCAACATGTGACAAAGTTGTGGTAAACTGAAGCATCTGTGAAACAACAGACGTTAATGTGACGGAATAGCCAGCACTGTATAAATGAGATATTTTTGTAACATCTTCATCTGCATTATCCAGTGAACAAGAACAAGTCGAGAGAGAGTGTCTCGTTATTTTCTTTGGACAAAAAAGGTTCTGTATTTTTTACTCAATCAAAAACGGTCCGGTGCGTTTTTGGTGGTTTTTATTAGTTTTCTGTGGAGATGTTTTTGCCCGGGGCACGGGTCAAGCGGTCTGAGACAATGCGCGGCGTGGACGCGCGTCGTGCGCGGCGTTTGGTTCCGCGTGCCGGCCCGCCATTCAGCGCTAATCGCTTCATTCACCGGCTGGAGAGCGCTTTTTCCCCAGCTGCCGATCGGTCATGCATTCCGAGATGATGCTGCGAACTGTTGTCGCCTAGCTAGGATCCGGTGGCGAATTGACGCGTAAGTTTATATACTGTTACTGCTGGCATTCTGTCTTAGAAGTGTCTATCTAAACAAACATTAACATCCATTGTTGTTGTCAAACATTGAGTTAAGAAGTTTGAGGAGCCAGACGATCATAAAATTAATGAGTTTGAAAGAAGTATAACATACGAGTCATAAGACGTAACATAATTTTCAAAATAGTCAATCTCTAAGATACTTATTTTAATTCATCATTAACTGAACAAATAATGACAGTTCAATTGAATATTATAAATTTTTGCCCCGAATTTCGTCTGAAATTCCTAGTAGTGATCATGTCCAAAATCGGTCATCCAACGTATCGTAAGTGTGAAAGGATGTCGCAAGCAATGTCACGCTGACCGAAGGGCATGCGTCGCGGTCGTGACGTTCGTTTGACAGCACACGCCTCGTCTCGTGTGAGGCATTGATCAGCGGAGGCGGGCATTGTGGCGAATTTTACGGTTAACCGACGACGTGACGCGACCGGCGCACGCGCCGATGTCGCAACACTTCGGACGTTAACCGGACATCTTGCTAGTTTACAATTGACAATAATCTGTCCGATTGCTTGTACAGTTGACTTTTTTGATTCAGCTGACGAAGTGTCTTTTTTCAGGAATAAATGTCTCTTAGTGCAGTTGTTGTCTTCATTGTCCTTCCTGCCTGAGCCCCTTGCTTAAGAAAAGAGTAATCGTTTAAGTAAGGAAATTATTTTAGTTCAGTGAGCGTATTTAAATCAATTCTGATTGATTTTAAACTGACCCCATTAAATGGTAAATGCACACCACAACACGTTAAAATTAGATACAACTTTAAAA
Organism: Nomophila noctuella; assembly: GCA_958496325.1. Taxonomy (NCBI): domain Eukaryota; kingdom Metazoa; phylum Arthropoda; class Insecta; order Lepidoptera; family Crambidae; genus Nomophila; species Nomophila noctuella. The sequence continues at coordinate 9,555,028 of OY292494.1, read as the reverse complement.
AAATTACGGATTTATCCGTGCTCGAAATCAATTCGTAACACGTGAATATTATTTGCATGCAAACGGATAAAGTGTCGATAGAGATCACACCTATATTTCTTCGTAGAAGTCGGTCTTGAAATGCATCATGCCGGAGCTAAGATCTGACTGCAAAGTTTGTTCTGCATTCCACAGGGCATTAGATTATCGAGTAATGTATGGCGTAAGAAGTTATGCCTGTGTTACTCACAGCTGTTTTGTAGACATGCAACGTAAGTACGCAAGTTATTCCTCGTAATATCATAACACCAGATGTTTTGTTGAAATCAGAAGCAGTCCACTAGTAGCTGTTTGTTTACTATTAGAAATCAGGAGGCCGGGAACGAACCACATTCGACTGGTTAGTATGCGAGTTTTGAATTACATTAACATAACAGTTTATTTTATTGACAACAAGACATGTGCTATTAGCAGTAGACTATGGAGAAATTGACTGTCAGGAGATAAGCAAACAAGTACCAATAAACGGGAAGTAAATAATAATATGATTTTCGCACCTTGTATTTAAGTTAAAAGTGTACAACTGTACAAGTACGATGTTACGCAAATTATGTACAACGCAAAATACAGGGCATTTCATTTTACGTTAGGTTTAAGGAGTTAATATCATAATCATACTACTTCAAAGTTTAGAAGAAGTTTAATTTAAAATAATAGGTTTAAAATTTATCTATCTTATTGAACAAACATCAGAGCCTTAGAGCGCATAAATTCAGCGCATGAGCGGCTCGACGTGTGCTATAAGCTACCGTGAAATAGGAACCGCACTGAGTCACCGGCACGTTACGTCGCCCTTAAATAATCACTGCGTGCGCCCCGACGCAAGGTTATCTCTCTCGTATTGTTTATAAATAATTGTGCATGGTTCTGGTCTGACCTAGGTACTTGAGCTATTGAACATACATTGAAGTTTGAGAGTGCGCATGAATTCAGCGCATGAGCGGATCGACGTGAGCTATAAGGTACCGTGAAATAGGAACCGCACTGAGTCACCGGCACGTTACGTCGCTCTGAAATAATCACTGCGCCCCGACACAAGGTTATCTTCTCTCGTATTGTTGTTTATAATTGTGCATGGTTCTGGTCTAGCCTAGGTACTTGAGCTATTAAGCAAATATTTAAGCTTGAGAGTGCGCATGAATTTAGCGCATGCGGATCGACGTGAGCTATAAGCTACCGTGAAATAGGAACCTCTCTGAGTCACCGGCACGTTACGTCGCCCTTAAATAATCACTGCGCCCCGATACAAAGTTATATTCCCTATTGTATTGTTTATACTAGTGCGTGGTTATATTCTAATTTAGATACTTGAGCTATTGAACAAATATTTAAGCTTGCAGGTGCGCATGAACTCAGCGCATGATCGGATCGACGTGAGCTATAAGCTACCGTGAAATAGGAACCGCACTGAGTCACCGGCACGTTCGTTACGTCGCTCTCACTGCGCCCCGACACAAGGTTATCTTCTCTCGTATTGTTTATAATCGTGCATGGTTTTGGTCTGACCTAGGTACTTGAGCTATTGAACATACATTCAAGTTTGAGAGTGCGCATGAATTCAGCGCATGAGCGGATCGACGTGAGCTATAAGCTACCGTGAAATAGGAACCGCACTGAGTCACCGGCACGTTACGTCGCTCTCAAATAATCACTGCGCCCCGCGCAAGGTTATCTTCTCTGTTATTGTTTATTGATCAATTCCTTGTTATATTTCCCCGCGCAAGAGGCTAAGCCGCTCGGGTTTATACTATGGGGTCCGTGAACCATGGTCGTGCGATTGATTCCAGTCATGAGGTTGGCCGTTTATCAATTCTATAAGTAAAAAGTCAAAAGCTCTGGCAAAATCTTACATTAAGTAAGAGCTTCGTGGCTTAGGTTGAAGATATCGTGTTGTCTACCGTCAACAGTCTGGCCCATATAGTTACCATTTTTTGCTTCATTCCACTATACATTTCCGAATGTACATTGGATTTATACCCTTATGTAGTACTGTTCTGTATAGCAAGAAATGATGTTATTTCTAGGAAGCATTAGACATTGTGCATTGATCTATGATGTCAACTTAGAAATTGATGTTTAGAGTTCATGGAAATACCTTCCAACTGTCCTCCATGCGAGTTCATTTCTTCAATCAAACCTATCGGTTTGAATAGCGAATTAAAAAAAAAACGATACAATTAGGTCGAGTTCATGTGACAAGAGCTCACGAGGCGGGTAGGATGTCTAGTCGTTGCGTGCGGTTACCCATTTACGCAGCGATCGTGTCAGATATAAAAGTGCGCATGAAAAACAATATCGACCATCGACGTAGGCGGCGGACGCGAATTAATTGGCGATCCTTTATACTTGTATATTATTTGCTGCGGGTTAAATGCCCACTGATATGGAGAGAGTGTCGTTGATCATGCGAGAACCGTGTTCATTCCGATTCTACCAATATTAGCCATTCCATTGGCATTTTATAAGGGAGATTTTAATGAAAAGATAGACGTATGATTTTTGAAATCCTTTGAGAGGATTGAATAATAATTTCGGAACATTTTAGTAATGACAAAATTGTTTTTTTTTTTTCAAACCTTGAAGGATAACAGCAAAATTAACAAGTGTTACTAATTCGATATTACGAAAAACAAAGTTACCTACAGTAAGATACCATTTTGTCAGAATCAACGCCTAACATATTATGTCGATAGAGCTTTTGTTATTCAGCTAATTTAATCATATTAAGAATATAATCGGCATTAAGGGATAAGATTAAAGAGAGGTATGGGTAGTAAAAATGACAGGGACATAGATCGAGGAGACAGTGAGAGTGCGGCGGAGGCTGGCGTGATTAGTGCGGTGTGCCTCGGCCGGCAGCGCTGTAACCCAAGCCGCCGCGCAGTACCGCCGCCGCCATAACATAATTAAAAATGATTTAAGGCATTCGCTCCGGCTGCTTTGTTTCGCGCATTATGTTTCACTTGTTCGCGTCGCCGTCGCGCGCGCACCTCCATTTTAACGCGCCCGCTCTTAATTCTGTCACAGTTTTTATAACCCTTTTGTATTTATTAATTCCCTTTCGGCTCCGGTAGCGCTACGCTTCTCGGAAAACGATTTTGACGTGACATTTCTTTGGGTTGCGCCGTGTTCCTGCGTTAATGAAGCGTCCGATTTCGGCGCCGTTCATTTGTGAAATATCATTTTAGCTAATTAAACGGATGCAAAATTCCATCGGATCATTAAGACCGCAGGAATGTCTGTCGACGGATTCATAGAAACCATAAAGTTTGAAATCTCGTAGCCTTCTGGAAAGTCCTTAGTATGTCATCGTAACTAAGTTAGCAATTCATCAAAGAAGAAGGCACGTAAGAAACGAAGAGGGCAATAAAAATGCGGCAAACAATGGCAATATGCGTCCTGCTCCTGAGGTGGGGGGAGGCAGCCACTAAATAAGTATTAAGGGGATTAACTTCGGCTTGTTGACGCGTCGCGGCCGGTTATCGAATTTCGCGAACCCGCAACCGTGTCCTGAGCGCCGAAATATAATTCACCACGGGTCATTCGGCGTTGTCGACTCCCTGAACGTCGAAATTGGAGTGCGCCCTTCAATTTTTCTTTTTTTTAAGGACTGGTTTAATTAACGCGTATTTCAGTTAGGTCTTGCTAAATGGAATCGCCGATTAAAATTATTAAAACTAACTAACTACACAGTCAGTCAAGGGTTTAAAGATTGGTGGTGAAGCGATGGAAACGGAACAGAACAACGAAATACTAAACGCACATGACGATACGAAATTCATTCATTCCGACGAGGGTGTCATCGAGAAAACGACCGCGAAGGTCGGTAATGATCACGCGACGCTGTTCCTGGGAATGGCCGCGAACTAACGTGATTGACACAAGTGTGCGGTTCTGGTAATGCGTAATATTCCGTCCTAGTTAAGTCCTGGCAATTTGCAGTAAGTAGCTAGCCAGTGTTTGCGGTCGCCGCGAGGTGGCGCGCGAGTTATTGCGGGTGACTCTCGATCCATCATGGCGGCGATCTATCACGGGCCGTACTGTCCGACATCGCCGACATGTGTGGCTTATTATGTATCCTCTACATTATGTATTTCATGTTTGTTACAGAGCTTTTAGAATCTACATCATTTCATACTGCCTCTCCTTAAAATAATTTACGGAAAATTCTAAATTCATAATTTTTTCAGCATATTTTAGTCAATACGTTAAGATTCCACTTTATGTTTTAATGCGATATTATATTGACTACAGCTTTGCGATTCCCAATCATTAGTTTCAGGTACCCTCAAATGTTGCAGTTGTGCCAAGTTTCATTCGAATTTCGGAAGCACATCGACATCGATCGTGGGAACTATAATCCTAAAATGTGGCATGTTTGAAATGCTGTAGCGATATAAATGTGGACCCGACACATGATTTAATCAGAATTAGCATATCCAAAGAGGCATTATTCCAGGTCACGAATCCCTAATGAACGTTTATTATGACGTGGGCATTCTCCAACAAAAAATCATAAAGCCTTAGTTTCGAAAGATTAGAATGAGTAACAGTTTACATTCAGCACGTTAATGATAATTATGAATATGTATAAAACATGCTAAAAGTTTATAAAATTTGGTGCCTATTCTTTATACGCGTCAACGGCCCCTTAATCCGAAGCTTTAAAAGCGTGTAGAGTGCTGATGTAGAAAAATAATTAAGAGTCATTAATTTGTTGTTTATTTCGTTTTGGTCTCGCGAATGCAACATAGTGGAAGTCGGGGCGAGGTGTTCGCCGGCGTTAATTAGTTTTTTGTCGGCGGTGGAGGCGCGGGCGGGTCGGCCGACGCCATCAAATTACGATGAGTCGGCCTTTCGGCTACCGGCGCCGTGGCCGGCAATAATTATACACTCGTTACTACCGCACTGCGCCCGCGCCGCCCCCCGCCCGCCCGCCTGCCCCGCGCGCCGCCGCAGCAGACGTGACGAATGCACTCGGTAAATGAAATAGGAGAAATTGTTTTGACACAGAATCGATGAATAATTCAGAGAGCCCTGATTGAAATACGCTCCTACCAGTTTCGCTGCGAAACGCTCATGGTATTTGACGTTATCGAATGTTGTTTATCTGTAACGTTTTATTACACAAGTCCACATGTAAGTTGTACAGCTATCGTGATTAACTGCAAAGATATAGAGATAATTTATTTCATCTGGTCTTTATTAGGTAATGTTAATTCGCTTACGATCAGGAAATCAGTATTATAATATGTTTTGAAACCAATATGGTTTGTTGATGGAGGGCGTTAATGAGATAACCTTTTTAAAAGTTTGATAATCTCTGATTAACGATGAATGCGGATAGTCAGCCGAAGAGTCTGACCGGAGAGCCCACGGATAGGGAAGGGGCGCACGCGCTTCTCGAGTGTCGACAATAAATTCCATCGATAAAATCGACTGCGTCGACGGCGCGCCCGGTAATTTCTTAACGACGCACGGCGTAACTCGGTGGCGACGCGTGCGCTTACGCATTTTATTTCTCCCGCATCAAGCGGCCGACACCGAAATAATTGTCCTCCACTCAGCATAGATGGTAATCAAGGCGACTATTAAAGATGCTCTTAATGTAACTTTTTTGGGCAGCGAACGAGAATTAGAGAGGCCTTTAAAGTGCAGTCGGATACACGTGTTTCAATCGAAACGGGAGCGATTGGATATTTACGATTGATGTCCGTACAGTCAACTTTTTTTCTTTGATTAATGAATAAGTTAAGGTTTGTATTGATTGTAAAAATAAGTTATAGAAAGCGTGGAAATTACTGATGTGTGAAATTGGACGATTTCCCTAAGTCATGTGTGATAAGTAGATTAGTTTATCGACATCACAAACTTATTGAGTGCCAAATGAATGCTTAGGAATCTTTCAACTTATTAAAACCTCGCGATTGAACCCGGAACAAACAATGTAAGCTTAAAATCAAAACCCACAAGTGATTATCTGTTAACTTTGAAGCGGGTCACGCATTTAATTGAATGCTGTACGATGCATGAACAGGCAAGCAGCGTCATTGTTGCTGCGTTGTCGAAACAGCTTCCTACTTATTACCACGGACAAAGCTCTGTTTAGGGTTAGCACTGATTAAGTTCAATTAACATTTATGGGGGCTCGGTTAAGGAAAGCAAGTATGTTTAATTGAATGACCACATTCAATTAAACATACTTGCTTTCCTTAACCGCTTTTCTTAACCTACCAAGGTTTAACATTAATAAATTAATTTACCCTCGAATCAGTCACCACATAGGTTGATTTGGTCAATTTCAAGTCTTACTTTAGTGAAGTCGCAACAATGTTTCTATTGCAGACGATACCAGGAAGGTATTTACACAGACGTTTTAATATAAAAATGTGGTTCAAACACGTCCATTACAAATTACAAGAAGAGGAGAGATTACTCGAGACGCAATAGAATTCTCCAAATAGAAAACAGCGGTATCATGGCATTAGTACTGTGCGGATGACACTATTTAGCAATCGCTATTACAAAAAAGCTTTAGAATCCGGTTCATCAAATGCGCCGACCGCAGTTAAAGAGAAACACATTGAATAAAAACTTGCACTACGATATTGATACTTATTTGTAGTTAAATGCCAACGACAGATAGAAAGAGTGCAACATTGCTGTTTTCACGCAATCCATCACTGTCACATAGTAAGAACTATCAGAGCCATTAAAATAATTAATTTTAATTAGGACTTAATTGGTTTGAAGTATTCCGACAACCCTACATGGTGTCTGTACGCTCGCTATAGTACGTGCAGCTATGTTACATTATCTTTAATTAAAAACGTCGAGAGGCCATCTCTAGATTAGTCAGAGCGGTCACAAAAAGGGTTACAAGGGATAAGGCGAAACACCTTGATTCGTCACGAATCACAGCTTTATTTTTATTTGAAAGAACCCATTGTTAAAGTTAACCGAATTTGCTGTTCAATAAAAACTGGCTAATTAAGAAATGTTCGAGCTGCCGTTAAAATTTTTGGACTTCTTTTGATTTCGCCTCTGGAGTTTTATATTATCTGGCTTGGTATGCTTAAATTAATGTGCTTTGGGTCCGAATGTGATGTTTTATTATTTATTTATAATAAGACTAGGATCGCGTATGAACTAGAGCGAAATAGTCACATTAATTTTTTGAAACAGTTTTGGCATAAATGACACCTTTGTTGCTATTGTCTGATTCGGATTCCAGCCGTCTTGATAAGGAGACCAGCGTAAAGCACGGATCAACATCGGTCTGTCGCTGTCAATAAATTTCGCAAATGAAAAATCTGCTAGATGGCAGTAGGTAGGCGTTGGGTTTAACTTGGACATGACATTGACAGATATGTCAAAATTTACCAATGACATAGCAGTTAGACCTATAAATGATTGTTACTTCAGTGTTAACATACACCTGACGATATATGATAATATGATGTACCTGTCCCTACGGTGTACGGTCAGCTTGTGCCTGTGCACACGTGCTCGGCTCGGTGGTCGCGTCCTGCTGCTTAGCGCGGCGATAATGGCTGCCATTACGCGTCATTCCGCACATTCCGACAATAAGCCCGCTTCCACACGTACAACATATTGTCATACAAGTTACCTGTGTTCATGGGAAAGGATTCATGACTACACGTATTGTTGCGAGGAATTGTTGAGATAGAGATACAGGTTGTGATAAACGGCTTTAGATGAAATGTAAACTGGGCTTAATCACTGTTCCAATTACACATCGTCCATAGCTTTACGACTAAAAGAAGGAGTAAACAGGGTTGATAAGTTAAACATTGATATGCGTTGGATTTCTACTTCTGCTTGCTTCTGCTATCTACTTCATAACTCTCATACTAGGAGATTTGTCTTGACGAACTACTAAGATGACTGTTGTAGACGACGTTGGAATTAATATATAACTGTTAACATTAGTTACGTGAAAATGAGCAATGTGTCGCCACTCAAAAACAGATAAAATGTGTCAACTAACCTATTACAGTATTAGATAATAAATATTAACAGCCAGGAGTGAACAAGTATTATAAATGCGTCAATTCCTTCGTAATGTCTCTGTATAATGCTGCCTTTATGAGATGTCATCGGCAGTCTTGCGCCAACGTTACCTACGTTTGTTTGTGTTGGAAATGTCGTAAGCAAATGCGAATTTCGTAATTATATTGTTTCCAGTTGTTTCGATAATGCTGGTACAACTGTCTTGAATATAGATCCAATCATTTCCCCATAGTTAGATGACATTATTTAAACTTTGGTATTGAAGATCTAGAGAATAGCAGCTTCGAATTAGATATTTAAAGTATTGGTTAACTATCCTCAATTGGAAACGCCGCTGTGGCCGCTAAGAAAACGTTTCGTTGCGTGCTTGTTTACCAAATGAACTGACATCATAACATAACCTTATTCGATAATTAAAACCCATCCAACCATACATTGTTTGATTGCATTACATAGCAGTATGAGATGTTTGGATGAGGTTGTTGCGTCGATTCGTGGTATGGCTAGGTGGGCGCGAGTGTCGCCAGGCGGCGGACGGCAGCCGGTGCATAATTGCGCGTGGCCGCAGCCTAATGTGCGGTGCCGAGGAATGTAGCACTTTCCATGTTAACGAGCCTGTATCGCCGCCCCATCACGCCCCGCCCGCGCCCGCGCCCGCCGCAACGTCCGCCGATTTACTTCGCACACAACTAACACCTATTTGTGGTGATGCTCATCCTATTTTATTACAAAATTTACGATCGCCAAGATTTATGCAGCCACTTAGTTAATAATGCGGCTACCAGAACGCGAGATGGAACATTTTTCGTAATGAAAAGCCACCGGATCACCGGTACGTCAACGGGTGACGTACGCTTTCATTACGCGCGAAAATAAATCAAAAATAATACGGAGGTAGGAGATAGCGAATGGAAAATCAGGCTCGCCCCGCGCGCCGGCGCCCGCGCCCGCCTGTTTGATTTATGCCAGTAATTTTCCGGGTGGTTACGTAAGTAACTCGCAATTTTTCTCCATGCACACACGTAATTAGATAATTTTCATGAATTTCCCGCACCAATAAATATTAATTCTTGGCTTTCGTAGTCTGAAGATTTTTCCAGTAGATAACTTAATTCATATAAGTAGATAAATTCTCGTTAATCGCATACTAATCGGACACATTAATATTTCATCCTGGCAAATTATGGCGTGAAGAAACAAATTACCTTTGCAGTGCTGTTGTTAACTTCAGGCTTTTATTAATAAAGGGGATTAATAAAGCATACAACTCTGTATTAATAACCTGACCAGGACCGGCCGCGAGCAGTTTTCGTATTAATTTCTGTCTCAGATTTAATTGCTCACCTCTGGCTTAAGCTTTTTAATAAATTCGAGGACAGACATCGAAACGCGACGCAACTAAAAAATACACGGGCGAGGCGAACGCGACCAAAAAAAGGTCGGATTTTAATTTATAAAAGACAGGACAAACGATTAATAATTTATTTGTATCCTCCGTTTCTTGCGCGAGAGGGTTTCGAGCGTTAAAAACAACCGTTAAAACCGACGACTTTGTATAGCTCGCGTTTAGCCCGAAATGCCAATTGCGGGTAGACACAAGTATACAGCGGGCCGGAATGTCGCTTTAAAAAACCCCGCAAATAAATAAATCGCGTCGCACGCACCGGCAGGGCAAAAAAACGTCCACCATATTCGATTCTTTAATGTGATTTTAAAAAAATAGAAGTAAGCGGAGGCTCGCTCCGATTGAAAATGAATGAGGGCGAGCGCGATAGTGGAAATTAGCATTGAGGTAGGATTCAGGAGCGGCCTTTGTGCGATCATATCGAGGTGTATTCTTTGCGCTTTTTACGCGGCGCGGGCGCGGGCGCTGCTTTTCAGTCCCTATTACGTGTCTGTCGATTTTTTGTGCCGAATAATTACACTCGGCCGCAGTAATCACTTGCCGATACGTTTTTGGTAGAGTTCGAAACTGCATCGCCATAAAAACCTCAAATGCAACATTTATTTCCCATGCCTAGTTCGATAACCCGTCTTTTCTCTTTCCGACTCTTCTATAATAATCAATATTTGAACATCTTCTTTCAACTATGGGAATGAATTTTAAATAATCTTATCATAATTTTCAATGAATTTAGTTATCCTACTAAAGTTGGTAAAACAGTAATATGGCTTTAAGCGACAAACTCATTACGTTTAAAGCGTGGTATCTAGACATCTAGGCATGAACGAGCATACATTGTTATCAGCAGTGGCCGATGCCGGTGGAAGGTAAATAATTGAAATCCATGCCATTAGAGAGATTAGATCGTGAACGACGCTGACGCGGTCGGCGAGATTCATAAATTAGCGATTACGCACACAGGCAATAATAACGGCAACAATGGGATTGAATGCAGATGAGTAGGAGCGGGCGCGGGGCCGGAGCGCTGCGCTCGATCGACATTTGTATGCGATATCTAAGCGCACAATTGGATGCCGGCGCGAGTCTTCGCGCTAATGGTACACTATCGAGCCATCGCGCCCGTTTGAGCGGTGCCCACCGGTGCGCCGGACCACACGCCCGTTTAATGCCCACAATAAATAAATAATTCAGCTCGGAATGGATTGTGCGATATTATATCACACCAATTTTAATAATGCCTCGCCATCGCGGAAGCGGAGCATTGTTTGAATCGCTCGATGCATTAGGCGAGGAACAACAATATCGAGTGCATCGAGGCGCGGCCATGCAGGTACCAAGTCAATATGACGATAACGTAAAAACTAAGGCAAGCATGTCGTCTTGTCAACTCTTCTCAGCGGACCACTCGGACACTTCTTCAGTGAATTTGATTATTAAGTCACTAGTCCAATAGTGGCCAACACGTACATAATGTAGACACTTCTTTAAACTGGTGTAGGTACTTAATAGCTAGTTTATGATGTTTCAAAACTCTTAAAAATGGCGTGGAATTTCACATCTAGGCACTTAGCATTCATTCATATCGTTTCGCACTGTCAGTGCAATACCATTTAGGTACACGCCTTATTACCGAGGTCCTCGCGAGACTCGTAAGTTGTTTACGCTGCCTTGCCTTATCTTTGATGTTATAATCAAACATAACAATTACATAAACCTTCTCTCGACCGCGGCCTGGACGCGATGGGTTCATTTATATTACACACAGAGACGAAATATGGTACTGCTTATGGAACCTCATTAACGTTATTAAAATACAAGCAATGAAGAAGCGATGTAAAAAACGAAACGCACCTTAATGGTGACCAAAATACAATTATACGGTACTTTGGCATTATTAACTCGCGAGCTTTAAGAAGGTCACGGTAATTAAAGTCTCCAATAACAATGTTAATGTTTAATGTGAGACCTTTATGGGAATATTTGCATATTAAGGTGGTTATTTTCCTCCTAAAGTCAGTTTTGCGAAATTGCGAACACACGTGGAATTTTGAAGATATTTAATGTGAAGAAGATGAGTAAGAGTAGGTCCCGATAAATGTAGAGTTTAATGTATTATGGTATACGGCAGGAGGATTCCTTATAAAGACACGTGTGACTTTTTTACCAGCATCATATTATATGCCTCAAAACTTTAAAAGTAAAGGTTAACTACAGTGAAATTGGGGAGAAGACGGCAGATGCGAAGATTTTCACTGCATTTTTATATCTTGAAAAACTTCGCAGAGGTTTGTAATTACGAACCCGCATTTTGCGAGCACGGTGATTAAGCCAGCATCGGTAATAGTAATGATAACTTGACTTCGATAATGGACGCGGTTGCTTTGCTGTGGGACATAATAGGCTGATACTTTTTGTTTCCCTTTATTACCCTTTTCGGAGTCAGTCTGTTACAGAAAACACTCCTTACATTTTACGAAACGAATAAAAATAATAATTATGATACCCTTCTGACCGTTTTTCGCCCATGGCGGCCGATCTTACAATCAGCCAGGTATGCAGGATAAATTATAGTGCACAAATGAGTGCGCAAGAACAGGTGCACTCCCTATTCCCTCACTCTCATAGTTCGATTTGACAGCAATCTGACACGACCGTAGAGATCAGACGCAGGACCAAAGGCTTAACGTGCCTTCCGAAGCACGGAGGAGCTCGAGATGAAATTTTTCGGTCACCCATCCGATGACGGGCCTCTGCAAAAGTTGCTTAACTTTGCAATCGCAGGCCTAGCGCGCTAACCACTCGAAACGAACACAATGACGTAATCTACTAAGTATTTTCTTGTTTAAGATTGTTTGTACGTCTGTTATACGGCGGTCATTAGGTGTATTACAGATAGTGGCTTTCGTCAAAGCGCGTCGTGACTTCAATTTTCCTGCATGATTTCCGACAGTGCTGCTATTACGGTTTCGATTAAGCGATCCGTAGGAGCAAAAAGCTTTCAGACTTAACATAGATTCGTTTGTAATCTCTGTTGCCCGCAGTCACTTACAAGTCATTAGTCATTTACCTGCTAATGCGGGTTATTGTGACCAATCGCTCGTAACGCTTGAATGTACTTTCACAAATAAATCAATGCAACTATCATATGATTTGTGATTATGATTTTATTATAAGGTTATTATTCAAGATTCTATTAACTACAATAGAGTGGGTAATGAAAGTTAGAAGTGAAAATGGCACTGCATTAATAATTCTCCTCACCATTTTTGAAATAAAATAAGTCAAAGTAAAATCACATTTTATAGGAGGAAGCAAGTTATCAATTCGCGTAAAAACTGATTCTTACTCGCACATTGTCATCACACGATGACAATGTGCGAGTAAGAATCAGTTTTCGACACAAATATAGTAACACCAGGGGCCGCTTGCGACTTCGTACAGTGGATTTCAGTTTCTGCACACATAGTGTTATATTATAGCTTAAAGCCTTCTTCGACAAATGGACTATTAACCACAAAAATATTTTTCAATTTTAACCAATATTTCCAGGGATTAGCGCGATCAAACAAACAAACAAATTGTTCAACTTGATACTATTAGTATAGATAAGTAAAGATTTATAATGGGTGTAACGGAGAACTGATTTTTAGGGTTCCGTAGCCAAAATGGCAAAAAAACGGAACCCTTATAGATTCGTCATGTCTGTCTGTCTGTCTGTCTGTCTGTCTGTCCGCCAGTCTGTCACAGCCACTTCTTTCCGAAACTATAAGTACTATACTATTGAAACTTGGTGAGTACATGTATTCTGTAAACCGCAACAAGGTTTTCATACGAAAACAGAAAAAAAAATAAAAAAATGGGGGGTCCCCATAGTTAGAACTGAAACTGAAAATATTTTTTTTCATTGAACATATATGTGTGGGGTATCTATGGATAGGTCTTAAAAAATTATATTGAGGTTTCTAAGCTCATTTTTTTCTTAAGTGAATACTTTGCGTGACAGGCTCTTCCAAAATGGAAAAAAGTGTGTCCCCCCCCTCTAACTTCAAAAATAAGAGGATGATAAAACTGAAATAAATATACGATGTACATTACCATAAAAACTACCAACGAAAATTGGTTCGAACTGTTGAGAGAGGCAGACCTCCGTGGTTGTTTGTTTATGGTTAATTCTAATTTCAAAGGGAGTTTGATTTGACAATCTGCTGTACACATGCGCGACGTCAAAAAGTAATGCACTTCATCTGCAGACCTTAGAGAGTTTAGACGTGGGGGTGTGGAAATATGTGAAGTATTTTGAAGTATAAATGAATCATGTTTGATAGAAATGGAACTTAAGAGCATAACATAGCAGCATAACAACAGATGAAAAGAAACTTTAAGAAAAAATATACACAATTGTTTGGAGAGATTGGCCTTAAGTTTTGATATCATATTTTATTTTAGTTGTTGTATTTTGTAATGTGTTAACTGATTTGAATTTTATAGTATATTTTGTTTTTTGTTGATTGATCTGATGTTATGAGTTAATAGGTTAATTTAGTTGAACTATGTGTTGAGAGAAGTTAGTAGAAAGTTTTTAAATTAGGTAGGTCGAGTAGGAGTCAAAGATAGTTGAAGTTTTTGTATTAAGGTAGATCGAGAAGTGGATGAGATAGTTGAAGGTGTTTGTAATGGAGTAATAGTTCGAGAGATAGATGACGAGTTTTGTTTTGTAACGTGTTGAATCGAGAGGCAGATAGAAAGTTTTGTAGTAAGTTTTGTAGTGATATTATGTTAAGGGGTAGACAGGGGTATTATCGGATAGGTCAATTGGATGTGAGAGATAGGTAAACTTTGTATGAATTTTTTTGAGATGTGATGTAGGAGGTTAAGAAGATGAGGTTGGCAAGTTAATTCAAATTTTTTTATAGTGTTGAACTTGTAGTTATACAAATATGTTTTTAGTCATGATGGTTAGCATGTGCAGCAGATTGAGGGGGTGTGTTGAGAGAGGCAGACCTCCGTGGTTGTTTGTTTATGGTTAATTCTAATTTCAAAGGGAGTTTGATTTGACAATCTGCTGTACACATGCGCGACGTCAAAAAGTAATGCACTTCATCTGCAGACCTTAGAGAGTTTAGACGTTATGTTGCTTTGATAGTTTATATAGTGGAATTGTCAATTGTGTGTAATTATGTGTAAAATGTGAGGAATAAACCCATTACCAAGACTCCTTGCTTTCTTATTTGGATCAAGATTGCCATCCGGCAAGACGAACGAAATCTATTCAGTAGTTTTTTAAATACGTCAAAAATAGAATTTGTACGGAACCCTCAGTGCGGGAGTCCGACTCGCACTTGGCCAATTTTTTTTTTCCTTTCTGTGGGTGTAAGTACCTAGGGTATCATCATGTACTTATGTGTGTTAGAATTGCGACGACCGACGCACGTTAAATCGACAACCGACGTCTGCGATGTGACGTGAGATCGAGTTGAACGAATTTCGATCCGCCAATTGGTTTTCGGTAGTATATTGTCTCGTGTCAATGAGCCTGTCTGCATTCGACTTGTGTCGAGACTTAAATTGAAACTCTTTTGTTTACGTTCAAGAATTATAATGCAGCGATTCAAAGTCAAACGTACTTTCTTATAAACAAAACAGCTGAATGGGAGTTGCTCGATTCATTTTTATATCGATTGTGAAGTCTTCTTATTCAATTACATATTCATCAAATCATTTGCAGCATAAAGCAGTGACAAAGCTACAGCTAGGGTATAAAGTCATACGTATTTAAGGATAATTAAAGAAAATGTGAATAAGGTTCTTGAATCGCTTAACAAAGGTTCTAAAATATACAACAACAACTTTTAATTATCACGAGATCAGTTAAATGTTGGTTAATATATCATGATGTCTGTGTCTGAAACAACTAACCATAGAACAAATCAAAAACTACAAATTGAAATCTATCGTGAACAGATTCATTTGGATATTTGGACCGGAAAAGTCAATAGCGTCGGGAGCGAGCGCTTATTGAGTCATTTATCCTAACTATAAAGGCAATGATTAATATCCCGGATACTTAGTTCGAGGGGGACTCGCGAACGTATCCAGGAAAACTGGAGACGAAAACAAAATCAGTGGAAGTAGTAAGTAATTTGCCTAGCAATGACAGATTACATTCCGCAGTCAGCTTGATTGAGTAAAGTAATTGCTACTTTCGGAAATTTAGAGCGTCTTTCGTGAACTGTATGAATATGTTAGTTTACGCCAAGATTAAAGTTAGTTTACGTTAACTCTGGCTTATACATAAACAAAGAACTAGAATGTAACTATTTGAAAAGTAATGGGCTTACGAGTATTACAATGTGTTTTGGTTCAATGTCAGAGTATTCATGAGGAGCTCGATGGCGCAGTGGTTAGCGAGCTCGGCTAACGAAGTTAAGCAACTATCGCGGAGATCAGTCATCGGATGGGTGACTGAAACAATTTCATCTCGAGCTCCTCCGTGCTTGGAGAAGACACGTTAAGCCGTTGGTCCTGCGTCTGATCTTTCTACGGTCGTGTCAGATTGATGTCCCACCGAACTATGAGAGTAAGGGAATAGGGAGTGACCATGTGCTAGCGTACCTTGTACTATAATTTAACCTGCGTACCTGGCTGATCGTAAGATCGGCCGCTATGTTCGGAAACGACTGGAAGCGTACTATACTACACTATTCAAGTGGAGTATCTCATACAAAAGTACACGCGTCAGTTAGCACCTAAACCGTACGCGGCCGGGCGCGGGGCTCTTTGCTCGTAGCAAGTGATAAATAAAGCGTAATTGAGAGACGGAAACGGCCAATGAGTAAATCTCGTCCGTCAATTTATTTAAATTATTTATTAGTGGCCGGCTATAGACACCCGCCGCGATCGCTTTCAGAGCGCGTTCACAGAGTCCGGACGCGGCCAGTGATGCGACATCGGAAGAGGATAACGTCGATAGTGGGAGGTTTTATTATTTTTAAATCTCAATATTATCTTACAAATTCCTATCAACCATACATGAGGTTATAAAGGTGTGACCACATACATATAAATCATGCACCCCAATTTCAATAGGTTATATTACAAAAAGTTTAAATATAATAAAGACTGGCTGGAAATTACACACAATAATTAGCGAGTTTCTTAGTGAAAGAGCTATACATTTTGTTTAAATAATCGTGCGTACCTCAAATGTATTCTTTACATAATAAACCCAAGTTTTGGTTTTTTCAAGAAAAACAAATTAGGGAAATCTAATGGTAATGTCTTGTAGGATCGGAAACAGATGATTTAACGGCATCTCTATGATAAATCGGCGACCCCGACACGATGACTGTGCATTGATTTTCAAATTACCTACTTTACCTGTTTTATACAAAGACACAGTTCTTCGACTGGCGTAAATATTGAATGTGACCGATTTGATTGCGGACGCTCGATTCGAGAAGAGTTTATTCAAATTGTCTACGACATTCGGCCGACAGCATACAGTTATAGTGTTTAATCCGATATTCACGTGAAAAACACGTGAATTTTTATCGCAAATAAAAACTAGACACTCTACTTAAGCGTCACCGCACCACAGCCGTATCATGTGACATAATTTCAACCGTATTTTACAGGCTCTTTCATTTCATCTCTTCTCGAAACTGAGACTCATGAATCGTGATCATTACGCGGAATGGGCTCTAGCAACGTTTTTAAGTGGTTCCAATCGATGCATTCACCATAAATTACTTTACCACCTTCATTCAAACTGAAAATATAAATGACGTTATCGATTGAAAAGTATCGACCACCGCGTAACTGTAGATGAGTCGAGTTAGTTAATTTGTGCAGATACGATACGACACAATGGATGAGGAAATAATATATGTAGGCATACGTATGTAAGTACGTACTTATATCTATAGCTACCGGGAGATTGTAATTGGCGTAATTGGACGAATCTGGACGCGCTTAATAATGGACCATTGTAGTAATTCAAACAGCAATTCATCGTTTGTGAAAGAAATGATTCATTACTGTTAAATTAAAAAGTATTATTTTTGTTATAGAAGCAGCTACCGTCTTTGCATTGTTGTATTTTGTAAGTGCTAATCAAACATGGTTTACGTGTACAAGCGCTAGTAGTGTTTGTACAAGATAAATATTTTAAACTTCATTAATATGTTTGACCTAGTACTTAGACTTTGCAAGCTAAACGGCTTCATGTGATCGTTTTGTGCCTCAACATTTACGTCAATTGTTAAGATGTTATTGCGTAATGGCAGTTAAACTGACCTGGTAAATGACTTAATGCTAAGACTTAAATAAGAATACGTTTCCATAATACAGTCACATTTTATTATAACGACCGAAACTTCAAGATTACTTGCTACGTGTTTCAAATAAATTCATTTATTCATTATTGTTTGAAAAAATCGTTCATTATGCTTTACCTACTATATGCAAGAATATCTTTAAAACGTTTCTGAATAAAAAGAAGATAATAACTAAAACATAAATAAGTCATCTGAGCTGTGTTCAAAAATCCATAGTAAATTATGTCCGAAAAATATATTAGATACGGCTATGTTAATCTAGAATGAGAATGTTGTTCATACGAGTACAATAAAAATCTAAATAGCAAATTCCTTATATGATCATGACAACAGTTTGGATAATGTTGACGAATAAAAAGTTCGCTGTGTGATAACATACTTTAAAGATTTTATCACTCCTGAATCTGTTCGAACTAACAGATACCTAGAGTATGTATAAGCTAATTAGTTCACGTTTAAAAATATCCTTAGTCGACATTTTATGATCTGGAAACATTTCATTTGTTTTTATTTGTTTATTTTTATACTTGTTACACTATTTAACTCCTTGGCTTTCCTTAAACTAAAATCAAAAAGCAAAACAACTCACCCATTAATATCGGTGATCGACCAGAAGTGCTTCAAGACCGCCTTGGCGAGCAGGTACCATATCTGCGTCCAGACCCACGTGGACTTCTCGATGGACGTCGAGAGGAACGTCTTTGTCTCCTCATCAGCGTGGAGCTGCACGAACTTGGACTGAAGGTCGGGGTTCAGCCGGCTGCTGTCCACTCGGTACCACTGGAACAAGGAAAGGTATTTTTAGAACATTTGGTAGGCAATTATTTTTTGGTGATTCATCATCATCATCATTAGAATCTTCTGACCATTAGTGTTGGTGTCAATTCGGAACTAGTGTACTCTGATCAATTGTCCCAATATACTTTTTTTGTTTCAATTTTTTTCACCGTCTCTTCGTTCCAACATAAAAGTTGCTTTTTCGTAAATCAAATAGAAAAGTTTCAATCATTTCTTCACATTCACATTACTTAATTTCTTATTTATAAACAACTAAATGTTAGCAAACAAATGATTTTTTTCTTTTGCAAATCCTATATCCTGCTGCGGCACGGGCCTTCCCTTAGAATGAATAGGAATAGGAACCAATCAATGGCAATTATCAATAGCAATAAATATGCCAGAAAAAAGGGAGGGAAACTAGAAAAATTGTTGATCTGGTGTTAAATCATACGTTCATGGATATTACCATCTCTACAAGAGTCGCAATATTATGACTTATTTATATCCAATGTATTTGGCACAGTCACTTTATTTCCAACCCGTTTTTTACTCCTATAACTGCTTTATCAGAATACTAAGAAACTTGCCACTCTCATAGTCACACATCATCAATGCTACTCACAACACAAATATGAGCAGAACAAAAACCTTCACAACACAGCACGCAATTATGTAAATGCAACTTTGTATCGTATTAGCATCGACGTGATTAAAGAGGCTTTTCTTTCAAGTGCGACTGTGAACTGTAAATTGATGTTTAACAACCCTCGACTGCGTGTTCTTAATGAAACCATATAAAAAGAGTAATCGAGTACAAATAAGAGAGTGTAGTATGGAAGGAGCGCGTAGCTCGTCACCCGTTGTGTGTTTAAGTCCGCCGCCGCGGCCCTACAAAGGCCACAGCGGCCGATGTTAATTTCACGCTGCCTCGAATTAACATTTCTTTACGCCACAGAATAATGACGAATTAAAAAAACTTCTCGCCTCTACATGTAACAGTAATGACGGGAGCCGCTGGACGCGAACTCATCAGCCGGGCTTAATTAATACCCGATGTGTCTTTATATTAAAATCTGATGGTGCTCGAAAAAATATTGGACAAGCCATGCTTGTAACTGGGGAAAGGGTTCTTTGCGTTGTTACGTTGTTTTAAATTTGGTTGTAAGAGATTATTCTCTTTAATTATAGTTATCTATACAATGATATTTAATAGAACAGTTCATATTACTTTTCCTGGAATAAAGATTAAAGGTGCTTAATAACATAATATACCCACTCTTTCTTTATATTAATGTCATAACATAAATTTTACTCCTTAATTTGTATTATAATTTTCGCCTTTTATATAAACAAAAGTATTTCTTGTTCAGGTAAAATACAAATAATTTTGTTTATCTATTTTAAAGGGGCATAAGAATAAGGATAATTTATTTTTAAATCAGCTTGTTATTTTGATCTAAGTAAAGAAAATGTAATATTATACTGCAGTGGATTGTACAATTGTACATCTGTTTGAAAACTATTTATTGTAAGACGTACGGATCTCAAATAATTATCTAAAACCGGTAGTTGAAACAATCGTCACGGCAAATCGAACCGACATTCGGGTCAGCTGCTGTATTCATTTTTAGGGATCGGTCAATCCACTCGTGGATATCTATTGATGTTGTTATAATTACACACTACATCGTAACTTATTATAAATGAGACTCGTCCTCTAATGTCGTTTATTATCTTCTTGTGCCCAGCATATAAAAAGGACTAGCTTAAGAAAACTTCCTTTCTAGCGTGTCTTCTTCCAGGATAAGTCACCAAAATAAATTTTAGATACTATTAAGATTAAGTAAAAAAAATGGACTTTAAGCAGACGAAACCCAAGTCAAGCGAATATATTCCCGCTTTTCACGTCTAAAGCGGCTACGATAAATTATTAAAAATTATTTATGAGTTTGCATGTTCATTAGCCTGTTTTAATTTTTTAGCTGGCAGCCCCCGTTCTAGTATTAGGTAACTGAATCATCCCCAGAAACTCATCTGTAAACTCGGCGTTTAAAAGCTGCTGCATTGAACGTTATGAAAAAATTGAGACAGACAAATTACTTTAAAATGATAATGGCGCTGCTGTAATCTGCCTTATCTCGAGTTGTTTGTTAGCTAAAAAGGTCGCGAGGTGAATAAATCGGGCCTACGA
Organism: Nomophila noctuella; assembly: GCA_958496325.1. Classification (NCBI taxonomy): domain Eukaryota; kingdom Metazoa; phylum Arthropoda; class Insecta; order Lepidoptera; family Crambidae; genus Nomophila; species Nomophila noctuella. The sequence continues at coordinate 9,534,243 of OY292494.1, read as the reverse complement.
TTTAGATTACACGTATCTGGCCGTATAAAATAATCAATATCTAGAACATTTTTTTTACGACAAATCGCAAAAAAAGGCATCGTAAAAACCTGAGGAAATAAATATTTAGTACCGAATACTGATAGCGAATCACGTTGGTGATTATGCAATGCGCCGTCTTTCCATTTAAAATAGCCTGCATCCGAAGTACGGGATCCGACAAGGCGAATTCTCCAGACAGAATACAAATCGTGGAAAATTTCTGAATGTCAAGCTCTTTGATCATACTGGGACACTAACGATTGATAGAACAGAATCACGACACGTTGATCAACGGGATTTAGGTTACTGTAGGTAATGTGCTTTGCGACTGATTTTGAATGAAGAGTAGACTCCTTGAGGCGGAAACAACACAATTCGGGAGTTGATAGATAATAATAAAAAAGTCCAAGGCGTAATAAGTTATGTAATTATTATTCTATTAATTTATTAATAGTCAATTCTAAGTCACCCAAAATCCTTGTTATAACTGTTACTGTTTATGACTTACTTGGACGAGTCAATAATTATTTATAAGTCATTAATCTTAATTAAGGCTTTTAATTTGCATAATTGATTCGGACACTTCTATTTTCTTCAAAATCAGTATGAACGTTGCTAAGCAAGCACATTCATTAAGAAAATTACATTGTAATGATACATTATAATCCAATGTTATTTAAAAGTCATATTAATTCGTTATTACGTAATGAATTACAGACGCAGAACCCTGAGAATGTTGTTCCATGTTGTTTTTGATCATGTAGTCCAGAGGTACCCGCTTCGATTATTTATGAGAACCATGTTTAGGATTCATTTTCAGCTCGTGTAAAGTTGGATTTGCATGAATAACAATTTCCTCATTTTAAAAATCTACCTGTTTAGGGAAGATAAATCGAGAATGATTTATTCAGTCGAGTTATCGAGGCCGAATCGCTTCTTATGTATTCCTCGGTCTATGTGGGTTACCGTTTTTCGCACAATAATAATTGTCATTCGAATGACATGTAGAAGCATTAATTTTGCGTCTGCAAATGTTTCACCCGCGTCATTCGGTCAGTCATAGCGCTTCAATGGGTTCATTATGTGCCGTTGACTCGTTAGCGCGCGGGTCAGCGGAGGTGCATCCACGGAACGAATGGAGGGATGCAGGTCCTTTATCCGCCGGTCGTTAGCCCCGAGCTAATGAATCAAACTTCTTAGTGTGAGCATATTGTCAATACGCAGCGAAATATTAACATTGGAATGGCTCTGCCGTACAATGCCAGATTAATTCCCATTTAAATGTGTGAAATAAATGGTGGACATCGGACAGCGGGCGTATAGAGCGGCCTCGTCTCGGCTCATGTTTTGTATTTGCGCTTTTCTTCGCCTGTGAATAGGTCGCGCTCGATAAGTAGGGGCCGTACAATTTGTCGTGACGCTCGCTGTTTATGTTTCCATCTTTTGATATTCGCAGAGAGCTGCGGTCAATGCGAGTATAATTTATACGTAATGATATATTTTTTTGTTTATATGAATGAGGATTCATCCGTTCCTATGCGTATTTTTCATAATGTATGTATGTCTCGAAGAATATGTTTATAGTATGAATATATGTAGAAATAAACCATTTTACGACGGGATTATCCATGGAAAATTAAATAGCGATTATCTTTGAAACTTCGAATCGACACAACAAACGATTCCCGAATGTTAGCAGCATCAACATTTTTTGTTTTGTTTTTAAAAATAAGAATACATAGGTACTTATACGGATACAAATTCATTCTTAACCAAAAAGAAACGTTACAAAATACCTACTCCTTTCTACGTACCTAATACGCTAGGCTAGCTCGTAGCGGTAAGTATAAAAGATAGTAGGTTGTAGCTAAGTGGCGCACGGCTCCGATGGCTCCGGAGGATTTGCCGGTAAGCGGCTCCCGAGCTTGTTTGCCGGGCGGTCCATTAAAATGGGATCAAGGGATGCAGATCGGCTGGACTGCACCGGCCGAGACGAACTATTCCTACATACGAATGAAGTTTACCAACTGACACACGTCAAGTACACAAAGCTAAAATGATTAAAGGTTTAGAATTATCAGACTATTATTGTCCCACTGCAGGGCAAAGGCCTCCGTCATTTGAAATCATGTTTTCGTTAAAAAAATTGGGTATTGGCTTAATCGCTACGCTTGCCAAATGCGAGTTGCGTATCACAAACCCAGGCTGTGTTCAGAAAAATCAACACAATTTCTTCCCGACAAAGAAATCGAACCCAGGACCTCGAAACCACGGCCGGGTACTTAAACCACTAGTCCATCGAGCGATTAAAAGAATATCTGTAGTTTTTTATAATTGGATTTTTGTAAAGGTGCATTCTTGCCCTCCTGATAAAAAATGTTACATCATTATGACGTTTCGGCAAACCATGAAGTATAGACACTTATAGGGGTTTCAAATATAATAACTAGCGGCATGGCTAATGAAGAAATAATCTCATTTTGAAAATATTTAAAAGAGATCTAATGGTATTACACAAACATTTCTCTGGCAAATACATTTACACTTTAGAATACGAATAAACATGTTCAAACAAATGTTTGTTTCAAATGTATGTACGGGTACAAGTATATCCGTAAAGATACAATGGGCAGATAGATTACGATTAAGCCCTACCACATGTCGACATGTCTAAAGTACCAGTTTTCAATGGTTATGAGAACCTAAAATGTATCCAAATTTACCAGTAATAATAATGTTTATGTCGACAATTAGTCAACAGTAGCGTTTACAGCAATGCTTTACAAAGTAATGACCTACTTTGTTGTAAAGATATAATATATATGTAGTAATAATTCCTAAGGCACGCTAGAATCTAGTCTGCATGCATCGGAAGTGAGTTAAGATATAATTCAACAAATATTTATTTTTGGTACCAAAACTTTTGTTAATAATTTGTTGATTGTACATGTTTTTTTGTAATGCTAAATGGTTTCACGAAAAAGTATTAAGATGGTGCTGTGTAAATAAAACTAAGTAATGTTTGATTTGGAAAACGATTTAAAATATCCATACATTTTCGTAACATACCTAAAATAAGATAATAAACAACTATACAGTTCTTCATAACTTTAAGAAGTAACATTGGTTTGCATGTTAAGATTGGAAATCTTTTACAAAAACCTATATTGAATTGAGAGGGGATTAGGTAAAAATGGCGATAAAAACTTGGATAGGAGTCACTCGGATCTTTGGAATAAATATCGAAATCATTTGAGCTTAAGTATACAGACGAATATCAATAAAAGGATCAGTGGGAATGCGAACTTTAGGTAATAGTTTATTTACATATAAAATGCCTTTGAAGATTGTCTTCATGTGTAATAAAACGCTCAGCTTCTTAAATGGAATACTTGCAACGTAAGCCAAGCTATTGGTGATATAAAAATTAAATAATGTAGGTGCCGTTTTGCCTACTGTATAAGCTAAAGATTGTATGGCACTAGCTTATGCTTAAGATAAATATGAATAGAATTTCATTGATATTTAACTCGTAAGTTATTTTATGTAAAAGTAATTCATGTGTTACAAAATAACGAAAAAAGTTATAATTATTATGTCTTACATTATGATGACGTCCAACGAATGGGTTAATATTTTGTATGGGCCAAATTCTTTATGACAATTGCAACATTAAATATTTGTCAATACTATCTTTTGCCGGTGGCTTTGCGCGTTTGATTTAATTTGTCCCGCGTGCGACAGTTGTAACATAAACTGTATTAATAGCCCAGAGCGAGATATAGCAGTGCGATTGCAAAGCAATAGCCTCAATTAATATCTAACACATGACTTATAGCCGCAAAACAATTGGTTTCGATTAACACTCGACAAAGCTACTAAACAATAAAGCATTCTATCAGATACGCACTAACTATATACAGAAAATTATGATTTGTATGTGAGTTTGCTCAACTTTAAGCCAAAGAATAGTTTAACGGTAACACGGTGCACAGTAATGTACGTATAACAAGTAATTAAAATATTTAAATAATCACATTGAAGTAAATAATATGTAAATAAATATTTTGTCGTATATTCTGTCTCTACCCACATAGCGATATATGTAAATAGACTCTCACTAAGCAAAGCTAAATACTCTCGACACCAGACTTCTAACAAACACTACTTATATAATTTTGTAAATAAATATACATTTGAATACTCAAACTAATGCAAAAATGTGTAAGTATACAAGTATGTATTTTTCTCTGAGAGGGCACTATACATTGAACCCACGACCTCTGGTATAGAAGCTTCAAACCAAAAAACGTTTGCTGCCATATAATATTAAAAAAAAACTACATCGGTCCTTATTTAAGTTTATGTTATTAACAAATCAATTCAGATAAGGTGTAATCGATTTGAGTGTCATTTTATTGTTATGTGACAGTGATCATTACAGAAAATGGTGAAAAGCCTTGGAAGTGACAGAAAAATAACTATTTTGTACGAAACTCTAAAATATGACTTTAGCAAAATGCACCCTTGAGAAACTGGGATGGGACTCCAGTGCACAATATATTCGGTTGTAGCTGTAAAACAAAAGTCGCGAAAATATTTACAAGAGCTGTTTTTAAATACTGCTCTTGTTCTATTCAGATCAATATTGCAAAGAAGAGGCGAGCGCTAAGTCAAAAGATTCGCAGGTGCGACAAGATAAATTTAACTAATAGTCCTTAGAAAGAATGGTTCCATTCCATTCGCCCGTTTAAATTTGTATGCTGTAACTGTACTGTTGGCAGTTCCTTGTTCTATGGAATCACGAGCCGCCCGAGGGCCACCGTTGCGTAATTGTTTTAAACTCGTCTTTTAATTGTTCTATCGGGGGATGCGATTTATGTTCCGACGTGATCCCGGCCATAACGCCATTCACATTCATTTGCACTATTATTTCCGCGTCGCCTCGCCATGGGAATGCACCGCCTACAATTTTAATCAAAGATCATTTCGTTCGAACAGTTTGTTGGGCAATAAAATTAACATTCAGGATTGGATCTATTGTTTTATGGAGGCCTCTCCTTGAAATGTTAATGTGTTTTAGGAAATTTTCACTTTTACTCACAATCGTGTTGAGACTCATCGTTTTCTTGTTTGTTGTTGGTATGTAATCGTTTTTCTCTGTTCTTTCTATGCTGAAAGTTCGTTCTCTGTACATAAATGCAAGTGGCGTTAGCTTATAGTTTTTAACCGACTTCAAAAAAGGAGGAGGTTCTCAATTCGTCTGTATGTATAATTAACCGACTTCAAAAAAGGAGGAGGTTCTCAATTCGTCTGTATGTATAATATTTTTTTTTTTTTTTTTTTATGTTTGTTCATCGATAATTTCGTCAAATATGGACCGATTTCAAATTTTTTTTTTGTTGTATAGAGTTCAGTTCTGAGGTGGTCCCATTTTCACCAGTCTAGGATCTGATCATGGAATCCGGGAGAAATCGAGGGCAACCACCGAAAATTGTATGCTCGTATGGTGTTTTTGTTACGTAATCATGTTTTACTCAGGAATATGCTTCAGGGTGTCAACATTTGATGCTGCTGTCCTGATGATGATGCTACAGTACTCCTTAGCGGTTAGGAGTTGGAAGGCAGAACTGCAATTGGTCGATGGAAACTATTTAGTAGTATGTAGGGCTTAAATGTTGCTTGTGAGGTATGCTTGAATCAACATCTGATGCTACTGTGCTGATGATGAAGCTACAGTACTCCTTAACGGTTAGGAGTTGGAAGGCAGAACTGCAATTGGTCGATCGAATGTATGTGGGGCTAACGTGATACTTGTGTATATTACATCCAGACCCACGGCGAGAAATCTCGCCGAGAAGTCTCGCTGGGCCTTCTCGCGAGAACAAGTAATTTATCCACACTCTCATTTACTTGTAACAACAACTAAGTTCCTATTAATAATTAAGTTCACGACGCTTTAACACAACTAAAAATCATGAAATAAACTGACTTTTTTAAAAAAAAATTAAACCGACTTCAAAAAAATCGTGAACACAAAAATAAACTAAAAATTAAAAAATAATTCCTAATATCTATTACCTAATACTATAATTTTCCTAAACTATGTCAAAGTAATCTTAAACAAACTAACTGAAGACGGTGCCTGCCTAAAAAAGCAGAAGAGAAAAAGCACCGCAAGCAGAGGAAAATTATAGTATTAGGTAATAGATATTAGGAATTATTTTTTAATTTTTAGTTTATTTTTGTGTTCACGATTTTTTTGAAGTCGGTTTAATTTTTTTGAATTCAAAAATTCTTTCAGATAGCATTACAAGATACAATATTGACATTAGGAACATAAATAATTTTAATTTCAAATACAAAGTTGTTTGTTAAATAGTGTTTGAGACATGTGATCTGACTTATTGTTTCACAGACTCAAGTAATTCTCACAAAGGAGCTACAGGGTCGCGTACAAAAGCCCAGCGTGCACTGAAAGAATGCAAATTCACGTGGCATATGAGACAAAACGTCATCTGCAGCGTGGGCACGCGTTCAAAAGATTTACGAGTGTATTTAAACTGGTTTCGCATTAAGCACCACGGGCCGATTTGATCGTAAACCGGCCGTTACGTCGAGACAGTATCGTCGCTGCTTACCACCCAGGATGGCGGTTAAATTAACTCCAGGTTAACCATGGGTCGCTGCTGTTGTGACGAGTTCGAACTTCGAACATATTGGTTATTGGATTGTTTAGGCGGCGGGGAAAATGGCTTTCTTCAAATGCATTCCAGCGCATGACTTACCATTTTGTCTGAATCTGGTAAAATGGTGGAATAAAGAATGGAACAGATAGTTAGAAAGTGAGAAAGTAGAGTGTGAAATTTGAATTGAACAGAAACTTTCAAGAAGCCTCATTAATATTGAGATATGCTTTACTCAATAATTAGGTTGATCAAAATCTATTTAAGCTCTTCATTACTCATTTACTTGAGGTTTATTTAAGTTAGTACCATCCACATCGCCAATATACGATGGACTGTACCGATTATTCATCGTCAAAAAGAGCAATTAAATGCGCCCGCGCACGTGGTCTGCCATCGGCATTCATTGTGGGCCACTTAACAGCCGCTTCCCGTTTTTGGCGAAAACCGACTTGCATCCCACTGACTTTAAATGAAAACCTGAATTCTTGAGTTAGACGCGAAACACTGCAGGTTATTTGGAGTTTCTTAACGAATCAATTAAGACATTAGAACATCAGAGGTGCACTTCACTGAGCGCAAATGTCATAATCTCACGGCTGTGTAATAGGTGACAGTATACTAAATTAGTACTTAATTACTATTGTCGTCACCGATTTTACAGCCACTGCGAATATGACATTTGCGCTTAGTGAATCGCACCTCAGTTTAGATTGAACGAACAAACTTAAGTATCTTATAAATAACTAGCGAACCGTACCGGATTAGCACGGATGCTATGTGCAATATGTATTGTTCACATAATTTTTTTTTGAACCACTCTAACTGATAAATAAGGGAATAAAAATTCAGTTGCTTAGTTATAAAGATTTAGCATACATAGGCACATACAGAAAAAAGCAACTTTGTTTTATACTTTGCTGTGAAATATGACCATTCTACAGGCGTCTGCTAAATATTCTACACGGGATAGGATTATAGGACACTAGACCACGTTTCCGCTCTAGATAGGTCACTACGTCGTCATAGATGCAGGTTGTTTTAAGGCCGTAATGTAAAGTATAAAAAGGGTATCAAACTTATAATTATCCAGGCGAGACGAACGGTTTTAAACCGATTGAAGAATAAATAATGTACCTGTGTTTTAGAACATTATAAACGTCAAGCATTAAGTGCTAAGAATCCATACTTTGTAAAATATACAATCAGTATAATATAACAACAGCAAATCATGACCTGTATTTCTAAGAACAGCTAATGCGTAGTCAACTTAAATCATAATAAGTCTTAAAAAATAAAATCCTTAAGAATTAAAGACTTTTGAGAGCATTGATATAACACGTTCTTTTATGCTTCTACAATGGTATTGTTGAAACGTTTCAGGGCGTTGACAAAGAAGCGTTCGGGCTCAGATTTGTAATTCTAAAATCCAGTCTATATTGGCCGTAGATCTGGCTTATTACGGTACACTTCGAGTTAAGCGTCGACTAAATAAATCTCCAATCATCAAGGCATTTCTAGCGTGATTGGGGACTTTAATACCCCTACTACTGCAAGTTGTGTTTAATGCTGTGCTTAATTTAAATGTATCAAATGAAATGTAATTTTAATCTAACTGATCATTATTTTTATTTATTTAAGAAAGAAAATAAAGTATCACGATAAAAATTAAAATTAAAGCCCTGACTGAACTGACTGAATTAGAAGACAAGATTTGCTCACGTTTTGAGAAATGATTGATTACACGGCAGACTATAAACGCTCTGTCTTTTCAGCTCGACAAATTTAATTTCAGTTCTCCCACAGTCTATTCACCAAAATATTATATCAGCCTATTGAATTAAGCACTACAACCGCTGAATTCGGAGGCAAACTACATTTCCACCTCGGAGTGACAATAAATTATTTCGGATTCTTCAAAATTCGTGCGTCAAAAGCCAATCGGCCGGCGTCCGCTGATTGAATTGATTGAAAAAGAAATGGCGTGGGGGAGAGGCGCGTCGAGTCGCCCGCGGTATTTTTATAGCCTGTACGCGTTTCGGAGCGCGCGGGCGACACATTCCCGTCGCGGTTGCGTTTTTGCTGCGCCAACTTTCATTAGAGCCCGCGCGCCGGCCGACGCGTTTGCTTTTAATAAATGAGTTATGCGTTTATATCCAAGATGGCGGACGCTTTTATCCCGCTCGGGTGTCGAGAATGTTATGATAGCCATGAGCTGCTGATTGTCCGCACTTTAAATAACACCTTTTTATGATTAATCTGCAGATGATCTCCTTTTGATAGTTAACGTGCCAGAGTGATTACAATTCTGATCATTCGATATGCATGTGCGCTGTTATTCTTCTATATCTTTTTAAAATATAAAATCAAGGACATTAGGCCTTGTATGGAATTGTGGCTAAATTTATCATGCATTATTTAGGTGGATCTCGCTCAATGATAATTCCTTTGGGGAATAAGTTGACATGAGGCTGTCAGTATGGAATTCATCAAAAACGGCACAGGTATTTTATTTCCACATTCGGGAAGCACGTACGGCCTTTTTGTCGACTGTAAACGTCCTCCAAGCTCGCAGTTGTCAACTTTCGTTGTATTTATTTACTCATTCATACATTTCTTGTTTGTCTGACCGAGTTGAGATGTTCGGGATTTTTCGCCATATTTATTTAAAGGACTTTATTACCGTCAACATTTTCGTCCCCCCGCGTTACTAACCAAAAATTCTAAACATTTATACACCTATCAGTTGAGATAGTATGGTCGATTGGTTTATTTTTAATCGGGATTTATATTCCGAGCCTCTTAGGAAATAAAATAATCACGGCGGCGTTGATTTGCATACAATGGTAAAATAATTTTACGCGCGTTTCGCCGCGCTTAATTCTACTTTTTATTCGGCCTCCCGCGCCCTATCTACGAATCAAACGGACTGCTCGCCGCGTGCCCATTTAAGTGTTAACATTTTTTAGAAGTCCTTCGTTTCGAAAATTTACGAATTGTATGAATTTAATATTTAAAAGTCTTTTTGACGTGAGCTATCTGAAGTAGGTAATGGAATATAAGCATTTTATGAAGTGTAGAAGAATACGAGGATGATACATTCGATAAATGTTTGTGCATTTTGTTAAACGCAGTGATCATAAAGTATTTGCGTGAGGCAAACTAGATATCGGTGATAAAAGCGCATTGGAGCCGCGAGCGTCTGGGCGGCCGCGCGCGCGGCAGACTGCGTGGCGTGCGGAGCAGCAGTCGCCCCGGCGCCGGCTGACCTGCGTACACGTGCACTCGCTCCACCGACCGATCAACTAAGCCCGACGAACAAACAAAAAAAAGGAAACTGAATTACACTCCCGCGGAATTTACATTCAGAGCAAACATCGGCCGTCATAAATTCAGCACAAAAGTGCGAGCGACGGCCGACTAGCAACAAAAGGGCATGACTTTTCCCGCAAAAAAGATGATCCTTAATCTGATTAAATCTCCATCGCGGCGGACGTCGGACCGTGAAAGATTAATGAATATTTGTGCGAGGATTCCCGGAGCTGGGTTGGCACGTAGCGCTGTCATAATCATATTAGCTGCGACCGGAGGCCGGCTAGGCACGCACGCACCGCCACGGACCCAATCGCGAGGGCTGCTGCCGTGACACCTCCGTTCCGTTGGATCTTTACGATGTGTCCGCATGAGAGATGACTTTATGTGCCTCTGATGCCCGCTATCGACAAATTATTTCCAACCAACATTTCCACTTTCGTAGAGAGGTTTAGCATTGCGGAAGATATTTACACAGTATACACGTGCATAATAAACTACTGAGACGTCTCTAGACTCATATTTCAATACCGACAGTGGAAAGGGTTTTAGAGTAGACTATCAGTCGGAATTGAGCGGTGTGCAACTGTGCATGGCGTATCAAATGCATCCGAAACTTGATTGACCGAGCATTACTGTATTTTCTTCTACATGTAATTCGATAAAATTAAATGCAAAGAATATAAAAAACATACGAATACAGGAAAACACATATGAATCCCTCAAATCGAAACTATACTCACGGAAATGGAATAAATATCCCGGATCTATTACAAATACATAAACGACCCATTAATAATGATAGTGGAATAATAAAACACATCTGAATTTTTAATCGCGCCTTATGTACATAAAGTAGCTATTACAGACAAGGCTAGGGCTATGCGAAGGATAGTGAGCGCGTTAATATAAGTGTTTTCATCGCATGAATTATACATTGGATTCTGTTCAGGCGGGCTCTTTATCTCAACGCGATGGGTGCATCGAACACATTACACCGCGGTCTGCACTAGATTTTTATTGCACTTTAGAAAAACTTTTAATGGGCTGCCTGGAATATGGCCTCGTAACGGTCTATACCGGCTCACATTAGTAATGAATTCTTGCGCAGGAACTGCATATTAATGATGAATCCTAAGTGACGATGAACATCATGTTGCACAAAGCTAAAATGGTCTCAAATTTTATCTATATTAAATCTTTTCTATTTCTTTCTTCAATGCAATGGCTTTATTTTGTAGTATGTAGCTTTAAATACGCGAAGTGTGATTTTATGTAGAACTTATCAAAATATTGAAGCAATGAACCCAACCAACGGCCTTTCAGGTGCGATTACGAACACCAGGCTATAGCAAAAATCGCAAATGGCACTATCGTATTTCGACTGTGCTCAATAAACACACTCATAAAAGAATCAATTGTAGGGCCCGAAAGAAATTAAACGTGAGAATGTATTGTTCCATACAAGCGTGAACAAAACGAAAATCGGTGTTTGCGTTAACCAGGTCTCAGGTCGTTTTCGACCTGCTTTCGAGGACATAAATCGCATTAAATATAACTTTTGTTTATGCCGTACGTACCAGTTCAAAATTGAAAAAGTAAACCCACTTCGTACAGAGTGTTCATTATTGTTCCATTGTTTCAAATTGGCAATCAATCAGAGCTATTTTGACAAACAACAAACAGAAAATGAAGGAACATTTACGGCTACGAAACTGTGTCAAATAATACATATTTCCTGTACTTATGATTTTCCTTAATATTATACCCGAGAAGAATTTCAAAAGAACTGCAATACCTTAAGTGTTTCAAATACTATAGTAATAATTCAATATGCTCATCATCTTTGAAATATTCCTTAGTAATAAATCGACCTGTATATTCGTTTAAGAGTCCTTCTTTACCAATAAAAGTTCCATTAATGTCGCTTGAAAGTCGTGAAAAACAACAAGACGCAATAAACAAAGTGCCTATAAAACTAAATAATCAACTGAAAATGACTGCGAAGAGTTTGTTTTTAACGTTCAAAGTTTATTTCAAAATAATAGCTCCAGAGTACTTTCTCATTACGACTTCATTTTGATCCGGGATTACCATATTATTCTAGTTTGTTACATGATAAATGACGTAAACAACGAGTTCCATAATGTAATGAAATTTAGCGTGTTGGTTTTGCGACTGCTTCAAGTTAATTGTGTATCAAAGCGACATAAATCTGCCAGTTTACGAGATAATTCAGAACTTATGACAGAAGAAATACTGATGGATGCGAGCTCCGGTCGCATAAGTATTATGGCTCGGCCACAAAAGTCCGCTCCATTGCAGGTAGGGAGGGTAATTAATTATTTGATACATGTGGCGGGCGAGTGCAATAAAGCCGGACTCATCAATGATTCAGGCGAACAAACAAAGAGCGCGTGCAGCGCGAGCATTATCCGCCATAAGACATCATAAACGGAGCACCATCATCTGGGCTTATAAAAAATTCATGCTCATCTCACATTTCGGCGCCCCTCTTAATTTCGCGTGAGCCTCTTCTTGGTTCGTGTAAAAACTTCGGGTGTCTTTTTATGACTTTTACTGCGGTATAATTGGGGAGGGGCGAGAGCTCGCGTCCCCGAGGTGACATAAATACACCCCCCCAAACTCCTCGCTACCAACTACCCCCGGTTTAATCTCATGTAAGACTATACGGAGCGGAAGTAGTTCACATTAAAATGTCTCGCAAAATACAGGTCATATTATCCTATATCGAACGCCTTTGCCAAACGAAGATGGTCCATTTACTAAACGACAACCCGATATTTGGTATCCATAGTAGAGCTTTTTTCTCGTGCGCGAGTGTAGGTCGTGATGAACGACACGTGTAAAGATAGGTGCAAATGTATCACTATCAGAGCAGGTCCCAAGTGAGTGCGTCGCAAATGGCTTTTGTGTGTTACCTTGCGAGTTTCGTTGCAATGAGGAACATTGCCAATTCACCCTTATGGTATACGAAATGAGAACCAAAAATGCTTAAGGGTGACACAAATCAAAGGGTACGTGACATATAGAAACAGATAAAGATAAAAAGCGGTAAGTAAATAAAAACTCGCGTGATATGGTATCAAATAGTAACCTTTTATTCAAAAAGTACTTAGGTCATAAAAATGAAGAACGAAGTATTCGTTTAAGCGCAAAATTTTTAAGAAAGTAAAAACTACACACGAAAGAAAACTATAGCGATGGAGAATTGGCAAATACGATTTCAATTTTAAAGGCAGCAGGGATGCGCCGAGGTGGTGCCGCGCGGCGTGTACTCGCGTGCATGTATGTATTTATTTGCAAATTCCGAATAGCTTTCAATATGTAGAGGCGCTGTGACTCCCGCCTGTCGATCCACTCCAATATCGCACTCCTTGTGAGACGTCACGGAGGCGACGGCATTATTCGACGCGACGATTGACTCACACGGGAGCAGCCTTCCGCAGACGCCACATGATAGATGAGACACAAAAAACATATCCGTAATTGAGATTTCTATTACATAAATTGAAAGAGTAGATTTTTTTCTGTTTGTTTACATAATGTGATTGCGACGGCGCACTATCGCGTTTCGGAAGCGGCCGCGGACGTCAATTTGTATATTGTCATTATTAGAGTTGGTGCGGAAAGTTTGGGCGCGTTCATCCATCATGGTGTGACGGGCGGTCGGTCCGATATCGCGCCTAATACGTATTGATTTCCTACTTAGCGTTTTTCTTGGGAATCGTGGCGCTCCACCCTTCCGCCAGCCGGAGGCCTAACGAGCTGTTTGTCCTCCACTCGCGGCAACTAGGGCGGTTGTCGCCTACACCGTAATCATGTCATAGAATTACTTTCAAGACGACACGGATTTTGGGAGACTATTATTAGAACATTATTAAATATTCAACGGATTTAAACAGTTCTTTGATTTTTGGAATGTAGAAAGAACATTTAGTTTGATGAATTGATATGAGTTTTATCTACGTCTACACTAATATTTTTCAAAAGAATTTTGCAATTTTTCCGTTATTGTCGATTGGGAGAACGAAGGGCCGAAGTCAAGTCGATGAAGCTGTTATAACTGTCTCACACTTTTTTAAAACTAGCTGTTTATCAATACAATTTTAACATGCCCGTTGCGAGTTTCACCTTGTGAAGAGTTTGCTCCTGAGTAAGCAGCAGTCAGATACCTTCTTAAAAGCTCTAGCTAGCGTGTTATCTTCGTAAGTAGAAATAATGGATTTTGTTAGCAACTCGCGTGATGTATGTACATAGGTAAGTACAAGTACTTACATACATTTGCCTAAATGCTGAAGAAAAAGATTGCGTCACCAAGGTCCCCGGTGGGGGGTGGGAGGCGAGAACAATGGTTTCGGTTCTCACACGTGTGGAGGATTATTTGCATTCGGAAATAAAGAGAGGAATGATAAAAGAAAGGCGCGAGCGAGGTCCCACCGCCTCGAGGCGGGGTGTGGGAACCGGGCGGAGGGTGAGGCGCCCCGCGGGGGTGGGGGCTCGTTACGCGAACAATGGAGAAATAATGTACAGATTGCAGTGAGCGATGCGCCCGGCGCGACTCAGGTGTCTGCCTCGCGCGGACATCGCGCCTCTGCAGCTCTGGTAACAAACGCTGCTCCAGCACCCATGCACTATTGACTCAACTGATGCGATCACATTAAGCTCATTCTTCACACTACTTGTTTAATAAACTATTCATTTTGAATACATAAACACGAAATGGTAAATTAATACCCCGCCCAAACTACAGTAAAGTGTAATAAAACACGCCGTTAAGTTTAGATGCCATCCCGAGAACGAAGTGTAAATCGTCGTTTAATGACAACAGCGAGCACTGAGAGGCGAGGCCGAATCGTTTAATAAAGGATGCCTTCATAGGAAGCGCAAGCAATCACAACACAATCACCCCATCCTCGCGTGACACCGAAAATGTCCCCGTTCATAAGTATAAATTAATCCATTTAGAGCGAGCGACCGTCGGCCGCGACCGACGATTAACGGAAGCGTCTACTTAACTAATTTATCCTCGGGTGGTTTTAACAGAATGGATAGCAGTGATTACGGACGTTCGCGACGATCGTGTGACGCTCGAGACGATGCGCTGTGCCTGCGCGTACGCAGCGACAATGTGCGCAATCAAACGCAATTTGTAACGCAACTGCGGAGCGGTTATTTTAGCAGCTCGTACCTACAGCTACCAGTTGACACATTATTGCTTACTTTGATATTTTTTAACCTATGGTTATATGATCACTATTTTAATAAAAAAATCCACGTGGTTGAGTTCCGTAATTATTTGGGCTTGCATAAAGGTTTATCGTGTATGGTAATGAAACTGAAATATGGTAAAGAAATGCTAGAATCTGAAAAGATTTTCTCTGAAGTGTTGCTACGCTATAACAAAGTAAACAATATAAACATAAAATATGTATCCTGGAAACATGATAAAGTTGCGGAACCTACTGTTCTAGGAAGAGTACATTAGCATCTCAGAGTCTAGTGTTTCATCGGTAGCTTATATGATAGTCAGATATTTGTAATCCTGCAAGCTCGCGACATTTTAATAACATTGATCAAATAGAACAAAAGTATGTGGACCGAGCACTCGACAGAGATGAAAGTTAAAAGGGTCGCGGGGGGGCGGGGTGGTCTGTGGGAGGAGCGGGTTGAATGTCTTATTCCCTCCACAATTCAGAGGTATTTCGTGTTCTTCATACGCAAATATATCCTCGTTACGTAGGCAGTAGTACACGTGAGCGCCGATTGCGTGTGCGCCTTGAGAGAAAAACCCCGGAGTGACTGGGTGACTCTAGATTGAGGGAATTGTCCCGGGAAGGAAAATTGGATCCAGCAATCAAACGAGCGCCCGACAAACGCCGAGTCGTTATCGTTCGGCTTTGATTTGACGAAACAATAGCTGCTTTTATCCTAACAACGCGTTTATGTACTGCGGAATACATATTCACCTGCTGCCATTTGATTGATAACATAACTTATGTACATATGTATTTTTTGTGTCCGCAGTTGAAATGCTATCTGATGCATACCCGTTGCCGGGGGGCAGACGGGTTATACAGGGCTCTCTTTCAGGCATACCCACTAAAACCCTTGCTGCGCTCCCTCATCGTCCATGATTGGGAGAAACCACGTTAAGTAGAACTATGTACCTACCTATGTCTGGTGTGTGTGGTCTATGTAACTATGTATCTATCATTATGGTGTTATGTTAAGGTAAGCGATTTTGAAATGTAAGTGACTCTGTAAATGAGGTCGACAACTTCAAAACAACAGGTAAATTACTGATATGTAAATGATAATAAAATACGAATTAATAAATAAGGAGATCAAAACAATTTTATACTAAAAATATGTATAATGAAGGTGGGAAAAAATTGTTTGGGGGCTAGCATTTCAAGCGAATTGAAACTTACGATTGAGTAAGTAGATTTAATTGAACAACTACCTAAACAACATTATTCACTTCTTTCTTACTTATAATATCGAAAAGTACTCACAGAGTATATTTTAAGATCTCAACTTTATTTATAACTAGCGGCCCGTCACGCGGTTTCACCCGCGTCCCGGGGGAACTAGTTCCCGTACCGGGATAAAATATAGCCTATGTTACTCTGGGTGAATGTAGCTTTCCAACAGTGAAAGAATTTTTCAAATCTGCCAAGTAGTTTCGGAGCCTATTCAATTCATACAAACAAACAAACAAACAAAAAATCAAACCTTTCCTCTTTATAATATTTGTATAGATGAGAATGATTTTTATAGATAAGATTCATTTAATTTATGCTCTTATATCAGGAAGACAGATAAGAAGCTGTTCAAACTCGTAGATTACAAAACATGCTGCCTTCCTCCTAATTTGGCCCTTGTATTAAGCGTGACGAAAAATTATGCACAGGAGTGTAGTTTCGCGCACCATAATGGCTTAAGGAAATACATTTTGTTTTCTTTTACTGACTTTGTTTCCTGATACAAGTGTGGTCCACTACAAACTCATGGAGCCGTTTCTTTATTTGAGTCCATTTACTCAAACGATTATTAGAAAAACGATAACTTGCCAGGCAGTGAATGTACATGTGTATTAAAAAATTAAGAGAGGTAGAGCTTAGTGGAACTTTCACGCGAATGAGCCGCTCGTCTGGGAAAGTACCTTACAGAAGACCACAGAGAAGTAGCACTTCGCAACTGTTGTGCTATATTCCTGCTGGTGAGTAAGGTAGGTAGTGCTCAGTTGGAGAGGGTATGAGGTTTTTTAAGGCAGGCAACGCATCTCCGACTCTTGTACGGTTGTTGATGTCCATGGGCAGCGGTGATCACTTACTATCTGGTGACCCTCTTGTTCCTTTGCCTCCATATCAAATAGAAAATTACTTAAAAAAAACAAAATTAGAAAATTATTATAGACTCCTGGTTGTATGTATCTATATCAAAAATAAGGCACATAACTATCTTATAAGTAAAAACATGACAATTAAGAGTGGTCCAAAGGTCAAGACTTAAAACCATGTCATGTTTCTTTAATCATCATGTTAAATTCTACTTCAGCAAGTGTCCTTGCAACATCTGTTTCTATTTCCTTAAAATAGTATGTGCTTTAGTATCAATAGATTAGGGAAATTATTTTTCTGATGTGAAAAACTGTGACCCGTTGGGAACAAAGGATAATTGTTCATATCATCATTTAAGATGAACAATTATCCTCTGTTGATTGAGAAACATGAAAAGGCTGAGGAATAGATGATGCTGATATCCTAGGCTCTTCACATAGCAGAAGCCCGCAGTGCTTGGAGGAAACTATTGAATTACTAAACTATTGAATTGTGGCATTGACAGATAACTTCAGTAGTGAGGGAACTACTTGAGGAGGAGGAACACAAAATTTACAAAGCTATATTAAATGGACCGCTAGTATTTATATGTATGTTGTGTTTTGCTGCTTATTTTCTTATGAGTTCAAAATATTTAAGATATAGAACATTGCATTGTTTTTTTACGCAAGAGAATCTTAGCATACGGGCTAGCTAGCCTTGCAGCCATGTGTGGGGTTCATAACTAAAGAATTAAAGACAAATATTTAGATTTGTGATACAAAAGTTATAAAGCCTATCAAGGTTGGAGAGGGACCGTTACATGTTTGTTGAAATGATAGATCATTCCCGATGCCTGTTCTAAGTGAGGATTAAGTATCCCGGCATTAAAGTAACAAGAGGTATATTTTTTAAACCATCTGAAATGATCATCATCATCATCCTAGCGCCTCTCCCGGTTGCATCCTCGGCCATTGCCTTGGAGCCCAGGGTACGCTGCGACTATGATCCTGAATTGACATGCCTAGTTATTACAATGGAGCGACTGTCGTCTGACCTCCGTAACCACAAGGGAAACCAGACCAGTTGGATCATAGTCGGGACCAACGGCTTAACGTGCCTTCCGAAGCACGGAATCATCATTCTTATCGGACAATCAGGTGATTCAAGCCTGCAATGTCCTAACCAAACTGGGAAAACCAACACAAAGTGAAAGTGTTCCCCGCGGGATTCGAACCCACGACCTCCGAGTACGTAGTTTTTGAGCACAGCGCTCTAACCACTACACCACGGAGGCAGTTAAACCATCTGAAATGATGTCTATTGAATATGATGATTGTGTATTCACAGGAGTCCATTTTTGTGATATTGGTAAAAAAATCAAATGAAATAAGAAGTTCATTTTTTTACTACTTTAACGTGGTTGCAATGTGTTTATATTGACATAAAGTATTTATTGTGTGACACACCAAGATACCATGACTTATAAGCTAAAAGGCTGTTAAACTGTTTATTTATAAAGTATGTAAAGAGGGCCCAAACTTTTTTTAAACTTGCACACTTAGAAGTATTTCCTTGGCAGTAGACCATAAAATTGTAAATGGCATGTTATCTTTCCTGTATTTTTTGTGTACTTATTTGATGAGTGAATTGATAAACTATTATTAAGATTCATCTTACCTCATTTTTGTCAAATTCTTGAAGGTGTCTATCATTCCGCTGCTTCTCATACAATGCTCTAGCCAGTGCACTTCTCGGTCTATATGAAGTCATCTTTTCACTGAATGTAGATTCTTCTTCTGGAGGAGTTGGCACAACAGCCCTTGATATTATTCCATTGCTATCCTCTCTTGAACAGGTTGGGTGGTACTCCTTTATATAATAACAATATAAGTGAGTATTCACACAACTATTTGCAGCATTAGTGACCACAGCCGTGAGAAATACAAATAAATAATTGAAATTGCAAGCAGTACCTAGCATTTATAAAGAACTTAGCAATATAATTGATAATGTATCGAGTGTTACTTAAATTGGTTATAATAACAGTTTAAGTCAAGATACATTTCCAAAATGAACTTCATAAACAGCTCATAAATTCAGGCACCGGCAGTAATTGTGTTTTCGATTAAATTCTTACACTTTAACACAATTATAATGGTAAAAAGATACAATAAAAAATCCAAAACATTGTTTTGATTAGACAAATCACAAATGTCAAATCTCGTTTGGTAACTGCCTGGTAGAGGGCGCTGGTAGTTGATAAGAGCATTTACAAAGCATGTTTTGTGTTGAATAAACAACAATTTAAAAGTGAACAAGTAATTTAATGTTTACACTTAATGATTTAAAAATAAATGTAACTTTTGTCTTTTCGTGTCGTATAAACACTTAAAAGTGTTTTACTTAAAATTATCGTTACCTGTCTTTGTAAACACACATCAAACCAACCTTTTTCAGAGGGTAAAAAAAAGTATTTATGTTTTTCTTTTGTGAGAGAAGACGCTTTATATTAATTTATTTATTGTTACTGCTGTATAATAGGATGAAATACATAATTTGTGTAATGGAGTATAGGTAACTAATGAGAGTTTCGTCTTTAATGGCTGGCAGTAAGACTCGAATAAAGATAGCATAAGAATTAATTATCTATTGTTATAATATAAAAAGTAAAACCTTTTAAGATGTAAGTAGGTCAGATCGTATTTTAAACGAGTACCTATGTTTAACCGTAGGTACATTGTAGTTGAAGCTAAATTATTGATATTGAACGTTACTAACCGTGTGTTTCTTCGCTTCCACAGAGGCTCTTGCTACAATTTCCCGAAACACCAAGTTCAACATTTTGATTTCACCAATGTTTCGAATGTTCACAATCGTTTATACTAACAGTCAACGTTGTTTTCAGTTCCAACCCAAGTGAAATTACAAAGGCAACACTTTACTATTTATATTATAAATTACTTCCCGGTGTAAGGTGCGGTAAGAGGCGATTTTAATGATTTATTGGGTTCGAAATTTCAAGCCAAGTTCGGCCTTGGCCGTGACCGGCCGTTCACTGTCCAACCGATGCGCATGAGTGATAATTTGATCTCGATAAACGATAAAACGCATCATTTCTGTCAACCAAGCTTAGATTTTGGGAAAGCTCCGAAAAAGTCGTCACTGTTTTAAACAAGGGTATGTTTTACATTAAACATAATTATAGGTGCTTTACTTACATTGACGAAAGTAAACTTAATACCCGATTATTAAATTGGTTGTATCTTGGGGTAACCGTTGTTTCATTACAGTGTTATAAGATGGATGGATCTAGCTATTTGTGAAATCATACCGATTGTCTGAACGCGTCAAGGCAAAAAATTGTTAAATATACCTAGCTGGTTTTTTCACCAAAACAGAAACAAAAATTGGGTGCCGATCGATTATTTTAATTCTATACGTATTAAAATAATCAGTCTTACCGTTTGGGATCTCATTTAAAAAAAAGCGCCATGCGAGTAAAAAAAACAATTTCAATCCACTTATGATGAATCAATTCAATATTTCAAGCCTACTCGCACGTGTAAGTAAATTAATAGAAAATTAAATCAAACTATCACTTACTTTTTCGTCGATTTCTCTAACGCGAGGTTGATGGTATGGTGCCATATTATATTCAAGAGCTAAAATAACTTATCATAAAAAAAAACTTTAAAAAAATAATTTGTAAGATGCCTAATATATCACTGACGTGAAGTTGCAGATAGCAATATCCTTGAAGTGAGCGATAAAATAATAGCAGCCAATATCGCGATGGCTAATAAAAGATAACGGTTTTAATCAGTGATTCGGTATTTGAGGCACGTTAGTTAAAGAGTAAGTTGGTTGTGTGTACTTATGTCTTGAGTGTGATAAATTACCAAAGATAATTTATTGTTACACCCAATATTGCTCGACATATAATTTTATTTAGACGTTGTTTGTTTCGTAGGATTTTTATTAAAGTAGAAATTACCATCAGCCAAAAAATATATGTATAGGTATTCCTGGAAAAGACTGTTCCTTTAGATTCGTTAGTTTTCATTTACAACTATTCCATCCGGTCCCACGTCACGTCCGGTCTCTGTCAGAATTTCCGAATTCACTTCCACTTAACTCAGTTGTCAAGTTAATTTAAATACCTTAAAACGGTCCATCATAACACCCATTGTGTGTAATATTTAATTTTGTGAAGTTCAATATGGATCGGAGAGCGCGCGCTTTAGCCCGCGGCCGAACGCCGAGCGCGGGACATTTAAAATAATTACAAGCCATCGGTGAAACGTAACAGCCAGTGTTTTGAGACCATTACTTATTTTTTAATTCCAAAAAATGGCCTTAAAAGCGCACACTTAGTGCCTATTGGTGCAATGCTGGTAATAAATGGAACTATGTTTTTTTTTTTGCAGATTTTTCGAGCAATTTTGTTGTACGAATTTTGTTGGGTATTTTATTAAAGTCTTTTATAATTTTAAGGGATCATGTTGAGCGTGTGCTATATGGTCACTTAGAGATTTACTTAGGTAATCGTATAGGACTCCTAAACTCCTTATATTTAAAAATATGATGTGGGTAGGTAGGCGTTCTCGGATCATTTTAAAAATGTTAACAATTCATCAAAATATTAAGTAAATGATTTATGAATAGCATAAAGTAAACATTAAAGGCACAGTTCTCTTGTGGTTAAGAAATGTCTTAACTTTTAACTACAAAACGACTTTTGACGTTACTAGAATGGTCCCAGTAACATTACTGGTGGCTAACTTAATCTGGACTTGACGAAAATTTTGAGAATTGAACCTTATTCACTTTTAATTACTTACACTTCATAAGTTCTTGTACCCTAAGTAGTAACTAGATCTTTTTAAGTGTATGTTTCTAGGATGGTTAAATTCGTCTTATGGTCGTTATTGTGTTATATTAGCAGTCAAAAAGTTTTATAGGTGAATATAGAAACAAGCTTCTCCATCTTTCCAAAAAACATCAAGTTATTGTAAATATTCCATAAACGAAGTGCAATAAAAGCCAATTATTTCTTAACCCCTTTTCACGTTACAATAGTGTTTGATCTTATCTTGATCAATAATAAAATAAATACTGACCACAGCCGCTACATTTTACGATCTCATTACATTTAGCGCAAGGTGTGCTAAAACAAAACCAAACGGTCGGCTTAATTTAAATCCGAGCTCGTAGTTTTTGCACCTCCGACCGCATTCTCACAGCGGTCCCGATGCACTTCAGTTCTGATTGGATCATTACCGAGTTCATCATACCCCGCGCCGGCCGCGCTGACAAGGATGCACATACACCACAAACACCAACCAGACAAGGACGGAAACACCCCCAGAGCACATCGTTCAGGAATTATTTCATATCATGATTATTGGAACTTTATTGCACTTCGTAACTAACAATTGACATTAGGAAATGCAATTTCATATTGATTTCGTAATATCCCTCGTCGTTTATTTTTACCAATGCAGCAAATCTTTCTATGATTTGCGGCTAACCATCCGAGGGTATGTTGGTTGTTTTCTTGCGGCTTCGCGTTCCGAGAAAATGTCATTAAAAGCTCGATAGGGGATTAAGCCGGTTTAAATTTTCACGTAGCTCGGCAGGAAATCGGTTTAGCCGTCACAAAGGGTGGGAAGAAACCGAGAAATTATCTTTTCGACGGAACAGAAACCGCTAAACATGCAATTACACCGTTACAGATGGGGCATTAAGTTATCAAAAAATAATAATGCTTTAATGTCGGCCGGAAGGTGTCGCTGGGATCACGTACAGCCGCAATCACTCGCTCGTCACTGATTTCGGTATACACTCATCACGTTTCTAATAAAATTCGTTGGACATCTGTTGTATTGCGCAACCGCATTTATTGCTGTTAATGGTCGGCTTTCTTAGCCTTTATTTGTGATCGGTCGCCGCTGGACGTCGCTACCGGCCGGGTGTGCGTGTCGGGAGCGGGATAAACTGACCCTCAGACCCGTCCTTCCCAATGGCCCACTGGGCACAATGGGCACGTGCCCAGGGCCCAGGAACATTTATCAAACAAGAGGCTTAAAGGTCCATGTGCCCAGGGATCCAAATTGGTGAAAGACGGCCCTGCTGACTCTTAGACACCATGCAATTGAAAGTTCCTCAATCGGTTAAGTGCTAATTTTACATTTTCGACTCTTCTAGAAGTAACTCCTACTCCATTATTTTATGAACTCGTACAAAGTAACTTCCTTCACCAAATTATTTAACAAATTGTATTAAGTATACGACTTTACGAGTCTATTGCATGTTCTAGTGTCAATTTGAAGCTCTACCTATTTAAATAATGAACAAGAAGGGTATAATTTTCTCCCAAAAAGACAGCACGCATTTCAAAGAAATTCTTCACTTTTCTTCTCAAACCACTATGTAATGTCAAGTTATGGTAGACTCAAAAGAAGGTGAATCATCCGCGCTTACGCATGGTATGTACTAGCTGCTTTAAATGCCTACGGCTACGCTTTTCGTAGCATGATATTACTCGGTATGCAATGCCCACGGATCGACGTAAAAACCGAGAATATCTTCCGCAACGTTCTCATCTGCAAATACACACGACACATCGATTGGTTCTGGTAACTCACCGTGGCATTAGGTACATAGACTGCGCATTACCATCGAGATGGAAATAAATTAAACATAATTCGAATAATCGAGCTTCGGCCAATACAATAAAACAAAGGGAAAAAGTACCTCTGCGGCCGGCTAAGCGAGGGAACGAAGGATTTCAATTTGGAACGTGATGAGGCGAGTTTTCATTTACGTACGCTCCGATACACGGTCAGGTACGAATTTTACTCAAAATTAGACTTAATGTCGTAGATCATAAGGGCGAACGAATGCGAGAAAATCACGACATGTCGACTAAGAACTTTGTCGGTAAATGGTCTGAATGGAATGTGATTAAATTGGCGCTTCTAGTTTGTCTATTAACTTTTTAATGACTTAAAATGATGTCTAGTACCTTACACAATAATGATTAGGTAATCCATTCCATTTGTATTTAATTTTACAACCACGTTATATCCACTCAAGTGACTTACAGCTACAGCCAAGTCAGCAAATGATTTCAATGTGTCATAATTTATTGATTCTCTACAGTAAATGATGTTGACTTATTTTTGCAGCAATGAAGCTTGGTCTAAAAAGATAATTCTCCGCAGAGCAATTATTAATAAACATGCTCTATATTTTTCATATCATTTGGTCAACAAACTAACAACAATGAGAAGCATGGGCGGTGACAGTTTTACGGGATAGTAGCTAGTCACATGAGAAACGCACTAAGGACTAGTATGAGGTGCTGCAGTAAACCTCTCACGTTATAAATTTACAACGCATTTATTTATTCCCCGGTACAAATTACAAGGAAAATAATAATGAGCCGAAGTCATATCTCATTACTTAAGTTAAAGCTCAACGGCTATGGACAGCTTGAGGAGTTCTGGACGCCATCTGCGTATTCTTTGAAAGATCTTTCATTAATGCACATCCAAAGGAAAATAAACCTTGTTGATAAACGTTTATGGTTCAGAATCCAATGTAGGCTGGATTACTTAAGCCCTTTGGGCATATTATCTGTGGTGTGGAGGCGTTCGTTAGTCAGTTCCATAATTAAAAAATAAAATTGACGTCTGCGGCGAGTGCGCTGAAAAGTTGAATGTTGCGCGATTGAGTGATGCGCGGGCGCTCGCAGGCTGATTTCAATGTAAAATTCATAAAATACAATTAGTTTAATTAAAGTAAACGATGTGGTTCAAGTTAATTTAAATATACCTACCTACGTGTTGACTAATTTTACTTAAGTGTAAATTGTAATTTATATGTTGACGTGCTGTAAAGGTTACTTAATTGTGATTTATTGTATTGTCACAAAAGTAACGATGTTGAATTTGAACTTCGAAAAAGATAGATTTTAATAATTACATAATAATAAATGGTCTACGTCTGAGCCACTAATTTGTAATGGAATGGAGCACATAACCTCAGAAGCCCAACAATTATTCCGCTGTGGAAGTCAAAAATAAGATACCTACAACGCAATCAAGCATCAACGTTAAGGAATCCCTAAAACTAATTAACGTTTTTTTCATGATCAGTATTTCAATCCGAACGGCCGATTCAAAAGTGCAAATGACCTCATAAAAATAAACACTGCCGTTTAGATTTCTCAAAACAAATTGTGTTGCATTCCTCACGGCGGTCAAATAATTAAACCGCCCGCTAATAATTACTGTGGCGCTTAAAATGTAAATGTTGTCGCCCGCAGTATCTCGACGCGTAATGTATGCGAATCGGGAACAGATAAGCGCAGAGATTTACACCAGCCCGCGTCACGTGCTCAGACTTTACCGTTGCGAAGATGCGTTCCTTTTTTGGTTTTTAATGTTTTTTTTTGTTTCCGAGATAAAGGTGTAAAGTTTTAACGTACGGCCGGCAGCGAGAGTGGCCCGCAATAATTATTGCACGTTAAAATGTGGCAGCATTTTAGACGGGTACTGCACTGCCAAATTTTGGATGATGACTCAACAGCTTTTGTTGCAACTTGCAAACTTATTAAAAATATTTTTAGTTATGAGTGTCATAACATGACGCGAGCTGTAAATTATCTTCAACGGATTTTTTAACTTAAATATTTAGGAACTACAAAAGCAAAGTAAATATTTCCTTAGCACGTACATATTTGCACAAAGGCGTCAGTCTTTTCAAACAAATTGTTTATAGGTGTTGTTTTCTTTTTGTAAAAATGAACACTAGGTACGTACAAATAACAGTAATTTGTGGAAACTTCTATTTCAGTTTTTTCTGTTGTGACAGTAAAATTTCGGAATTTTGAATCTATTATTGTTTAATACTGTGTCGTTCCGAAGTCACTTGGTAGATATTGATACTTGTAAAATATTCACTTTTAATCATATTTCAATGATTTAATATTTTCTAATTGGTAGCATAAATATGGTGCACAGTTCAAATCCGAAGCCACTACATTTTCTCATAAATTTTACTTACATTAAAGACTTACTGCTGCAACATTTAGGTATTAAGTTTAACTGTGTTTAAAAGAAGAGTCAATTATTCACTTACGCTTGGTACCTATTTATATGAAAATAAATTTACATCAACGTTTCAATTATATTTAGTTAGGTATATGGTTAAAGTTCATAAAACGGTAATAAAATAAATGCAAAATCGTAAAACCACTGATCATTGCTCAGTTATCGGTGATTGCGGATGATTTGCGAGTTACAAACGTAAAAGCTTAAAATAATATGGGATAGTTGTATGCAGTAATACTCCAGTCAAAATAGACATTCCAGTTTGCATTAATTCCCAACAAGCTGGATTTTTGTGCAGGCCTTGAATATGTCATTACAAATGATATGTCAAAAGTCCCCATCGATCCCGCTTGTGCGTTGTTTTTTATTCGTGGTCAAAGGGCCCAAATTTGCGATTTTTGCTTATATCTCTGACACTAAGAGAGCTATCGAAAAATGGTCCAGGTAAAGTTTGTAGATCGTAAAATTGTCTACCTAAAAGATTTCTACACTTTTCTTGTACAAAGCAGCGCTGTTGAGATATCTTGACTTTAAGCCGCAGGAAAGTCGTATTTTCGAGTAGCCCACATTATGCAATTAC
This sequence comes from Nomophila noctuella, assembly GCA_958496325.1. NCBI lineage: Eukaryota > Metazoa > Arthropoda > Insecta > Lepidoptera > Crambidae > Nomophila > Nomophila noctuella. The sequence goes on along the minus strand of OY292494.1, from coordinate 9,507,176 downwards.
AATAAATTGTGTTGAGTAGTTTATCTGGAGCAGGTGGCAGTTAAGTATGAATTGGCTCTAAACTATTATTTACCAATTTCCAGCTCCAATTTTCACGATTTAGATCATTGAAGTCAAAAAAGACAAAATGATGTATCAAGCTTGCATTCATTCCCAACTATGGGGACTTTTGTGCAGGCATTGAATACGTCATTACAAATGATATGTCAAAAGTCCCCATCGATCCCGCTTGTGCGTTGTTTTTTATCTGTACTGGAAATCTTCGGATCCTATTTTTAACCCGTCTGGTAGTCAAACCTCAATGGTCCCCATAGAGACTTTTACTCCTTACATGAAATAGGATCGACTGGCGCAAAAAAAAATTTTTGGAATTTTCAGTACAAAATGTATGGGAAAAGTTTTTTGCGATTTCTGACATTTCTAGTACTCAAACCTCAAATGGTCCCATAGAGTCTTTTAATCCTAACATGTAATTGGATCGATTGGCAAAGAAAAAACAAAAAAAACTTTTCCCATACATTTTGTACTGAAAATTCCAAAATTTTTTTTTCGCGCCAGTCGATCCTATTTCATGTAAGGAGTAAAAGTCTCTATGGGGACCATTAAGGTTTGACTACCAGAACGGTTAAAAATAGGATCTGAAGATTTCCAGTACAGATAAAAAACAACGCACAAGCGGGATCGATGGGGACTTTTGACATATCATTTGTAATGACGTATTCAATGCCTGCACAAAAGTCCCCATTGTTGGGAATGAATGCAAGCTTGATATATCATTTTGTCTTTTTTGACTTCAATGATCTAAATCGTGAAAATTGGAGCTGGAAATTGGTAAATAATAGTTTAAAGCCAATCCATACTTAACTGCCACCTGCTCCAGATAAACTACTCAACCTAATTTATTGTAATTGCATAATGTGTGCTACTCGAAAATACGACTTTCCTGCGGCTTAAAGTCAAGATATCTCGACAGCGCTGCTTTGTACAAGAAAAGTGTAGAAATATTTTAGGTAGACAATTTTACGATCTACTAACTTTACCTGGATCATTTTTTGATAGCTCTTTTAGTTTCAGAGATATAAGCAAAAAACTCAAATTTGGGCCCTTTGACCACGAATAAAAAACAACGCACAAGCGGGATCGATGGGGACTTTTGACATATCATTTGTAATGACATATTCAAGGCCTGCACAAAAATCCAGCTTGTTGGGAATTAATGCAAACTTGAGTCTTAATTTTGTCTATTTTGACTGGAGTATAAACGATAAAAACATAATTTGAATCATCGTCACAAATATTAAACTCTTAATAATCTGTTATTGCATAAAGGGTTCTTATAGTTATATATTTTTTTTTACATGTGATGAGTTGGCTCAGAATGAGTATTCTGTTTGTAAGCACCTAAGTATCAATACGTTTTACGAACACTATCTTTTGAAAAAACTAAGTAATAAAGAGCATTTAGCTGTCAAAAGTGACTACATTTGACAGTTAAATGCTTATTTTTTATTTCATTTCCAGTCGAAACGAAATGCGAAGGCGTGACACGAAGCTACCGACAAAACGTCCAATCAAAAGTGTTTTTCCATAAAAGAAAAAAACAGTTGATGCTCGTACGTATTCTTAGGAGGAAAACCGCGCCGACAACAAAAGCTAACAAATCCTGTTTGTCCTGCGGGAAGCGTCCCTGATTTAATACAAATTATTATTAGACGACATAAATAACGTAGCACGGACCGGAGGCTTCTTAATAAGTAATAAAGGGGTCATCGTTCATGGCCGGCGGAATTATCTCCGACATATGGTGTAACGGTGGCTTTCCTCAGGGTTATGACTGGGCTGTAGTAGGGACGCAAATATTAGTACTTGTGTGTTAATGTTAAGTTATTCCAGACTGACTGAATGTCTAGTGTAGGACACGGGAAATGGACAGTATTGTAGAGGAAGCATCATTTGACCGAATGAGTAAATATTATGAAGCCACTTGCATCAATGGATGGACGACAGACGGCGTTGCATCACGCCAGCAGTTATTGAAGCTTGCAAATTAAATTAATCCATATAAGATACGAATGTTTTTTTTCATAAGATCGGACACACGAATGTTTTAAATAGGAAGTGTAAAGAATTATATTATGCACTTTTGATCATAGCCGGCAGTGATTTGCAGCAATATTTCCAATAAATACCAGCGTTTTACTAGCAATTTAAAATTTAAAACAAGTTATACTAGTTTTAATGGCTGCCTAATTAACTATAAGTAATTTAATATTTTACACCTGGAAGCCGAAGCAATACGCACATTACAGAGTTAATTATGGGCCATTTTGTCTGTAAGTATTATTGGCAAAGGTGTTATTATGAGTATTTATGATTGTCAATGTAGCCGACACAGCATTTTAACGTATTGCCGCTTGCAAATCTTACTGTATATTTCCAGTAGGTAACTATCTTAATTATTGTCATCATCGGCCATCCATCAACGTCATAAAATAATATGGACAATTAGACTTATTTGTGCTAATTACTGAAAAAGAAATAGTTTCTACTCGCATATTCGCGTAATAAGTAGCTGCCACTGCCTTCATCCCTTGAATATGCCAGAAGATGTAATTTTAAACTTGGATGAATCCGCGAGATGAGCAAAGTTGAAGCGATGAATAAGTTAGAAACATCATTTGTATTTTAATGGGTATAAGTATTAATCTCTTTTTCGATGACCGGCCTTTGTGAGAGTAACTTAATCTTAGCAATCGCAGATCGAGAGTGTTAGCCGCGCAGTGGCTAACGCTATCTTTGTCATGCAATATGTTGGATTTCTCCATAAACTTTGTTTCCAGTTTTCTCGACTTCTTCTATGATTGCACTATGTGGAGTCGTGTGGTGAAGATTTTTTATAACTACTCGAGAGCACCGCTGGCTTTTCAAGTTGAAAGTATGTCCTATGAGACCTTTATTTCGAACGAGACTAATGACATTTTTGTAAATTGCTATGTCCGCACAAGTTATTCTCAATTGATTTCTATTGACAATTTTTATTGAGAAGCTCTCCTTGTCCGCTATGGTCTGCAAAAGTTCCACTAGTTTGTTGACATCTTCTATGCCATATAATATTATAGGCGGTGGTTTGCTAGGACGTTTCTCTGTTGGCTTTCTAGCAGCTTCTTTGGGGTCAAGGGGTAATCCACCAAACATATTGCATGACGAAGATGATACATTATAGTGCACAAGTAAATGCGCAAGCATAGATGCACTCCCTATTCCCTCTTTCTTACAGATCGGTGAGGAGCAATCTGATACTACCTTAGATTAGCTTACGAAGAACGAGGGAGCTCGAAATTGAAATTTTCGGTCTCCCATCCGATGACAGGCCTCTATGAGAGTAACTTAACCTTATCAATCGCAGACCAAGAGCGTTAACCACTGCACCATCGGGTTTTTCAAATGTAAAGATATTTATAACGCGAAAGAAAAAAATAACAACTAATTAATTGCTTGTTATTCTGTCCTTATGAGTTCTGTAGTAGCTTATTCAAAAGATCATTCGTAATCTCAGCTCGGGCTGGCACAATCAAATCGTCACCGGTCCACTGGTCCGCTTTTGTTCGACTCAGTGTCCGAGCCTGCACAATGGGCACTTGTGAAGTTGCTCCAAGAATCATAACGATGATGGTGAATGCACAAGCACATATGCACTTCCTATTCCCTCACTCTCTTACACAACCGTAGACGGATTAGGCGCAGGAGCAACGGCTTAACGTGTCTTACGAAGCTCGAGATGAAACTTTTTGGTCACCCATCCAATGACCGGCCTTTTGTGAGAGTCACTTAACCTTATCAATCGCTGACCGAGAGCGTTAGCCACTGCGCCATCGAGATCCTCAAACATAAATTTAATTATAACGCGAATGAAAAATAGCAACTAATTAATTGCTTGTTATTCTGTCCTTATGAGTTCTGTAGTAGCTTATTCAAAAGATCATTCGTAATCTCAGCTCGGGCCGGCACAATCAAATCGTCACCGGCCCACTGGTCCGCTTTTGTTCGACTCAGTGTCCGAGCCTGCACAATGGGCACTTGTGAAGTTGCTCCGAGAGTGATGACGATGATTCATATGTACATATATTGTAGTGCACAAGTGAGTGCGCAAGCACAGATGCACTCCCTATTCCATCACACTCATAGATCGGTGGGCAGTAATCTGACACAACCGTAAACAGATCAAGCGCAGAACAAACGGATTAAGAGTTCGTAGATCTAGCTTTATAATTATACCTCCTCATAACGTGCCTTCTGAAGCATGAAGGAGCTTTAGAAATTTTAGATCACCCATCTGATGACCAACCTCTGCGAGTAATTTAACCTTAGCAGTCGCAGACTGACACGTCATCGAGTTCCACGAGTACAAAGATATTTATAAAGCAAATGAAAAAATAACAACTAATTAATTGCTTGTTATTCTGTCCCTATGAGTTCTGTAGTAGCTTATTCAAAAGATCATTCGTAATCTCAGCTCGGGCTGGCACAATCAAATCGTCACCGGCCCACTGGTCCGCTTTTGTTCGACTCAGTGTCCGAGCCTGCACAATGGGCACTTGTGAAGTTGCTCCGAGATCCAGTAATCTGCTTAGCAAAATGTTTCCCTTGCAATACAATTTTATTTTCACCTTAATGAACATTGAAGGCTTTAGAGAGAACGAAACATTTCTCAACGAAAATGGAAACTGAAGACGGGCGGTACAAGAAAGTATGGACGTACTTAATGTTGTTATTCATTACCAAGTTTTAAGTGGTATGTTGGATACGTTTTGTTTAATTTAAAGTAGGAAAAAATGATTTTGTATCGGAAAATTGAAAGCGTCACATAAAGTGAAATGAAATGAAATGTATTTGTTTGGACGTTTGTCCATCAATCACGCTGAAGCTTCTGAACGGATTTTGATTAAATTTGGTAAATAGACAGGGCAAGGGCTGCTTTAGGTGACGGGATAATAATAATAATAATAATAGAGCGTAGGGATGTGACGACCCCATCGCCCGTTGATGGAAGTTTGAGCTCCTCCTTGAGGAGTTACAACTTCCATCAATGCAATCAGTCACCGCAGGGCAGCTTGTGGCGAGCTGTTGGTGTGTGGCGACACCACGGACCCGAGACCTCCCGGGGGAACTTTACCATCTTCTCCCCCACCTCTGGCTTGCCTTAATTGGCCGTCCAGAGTGGAGCGCAAGAGCTATATGCTTGATGGGTGGAAGTGCTCAATCTGCGTAATAGCGGGGAACGGCTGACCGACCACACGCGATCCAGAAACCGGTGCACACCTCTCGGCACCCTTAGCCAACCACGCCGGTGTTGCTCCCTTGCTGCCCGCGACCCTAGTGACCGCTTGGAGTGGTAGCTGTTTTTGGGGGGCCCATCTAGTGGGAGGCGAGTCACCGTCTGCCAGGAGTAAAACATTGAGACATTTTGCATGGCAGACGTCCGTTGTCTCAACCAATAGCCCTGATAACCGGAACACAAAATTACACCCAATAGAACTAAACTTTTTTTATTCCATTTTTTGTTGTTTGCAATAGTTCTTGCATTTGCCAGGTGCTGTCTTTGAATAGATCTGTATTTATTCAGAGATAGTACCTGGCAGATGTACACATTCCAATTTAGATCAAATGGTACCAAAAAGCCTCTGCGCTGTTGGCTTTGGCCCCACGCATGCTTCAAAGGACCGGGTCCCTATAGACCCGTGAATTTCCAATGTACCTACATAATAATAATAATAATATCTTTATTTGCCCAAGTAAAATCTTAACTAAGATACAATTGTTTCTTAAGTACCTAAACTAGGTCTAACCTGTTCTTATAGGTACTTAGCTCTATCATGTGCCGGTAGGTGTGTGAAAGAGTGTGTATGTGTATTTCGTGTAAAAAAGAAATTTATTATAAATATACATATATATATACATATACATATTATTATATTGGTATTATGTAAAGTTGTAGTATAGTTAAGCTTACATATATATTGCATGTTCACCACAAAATATAATTCATAAGTAACATACTATTATATATCATATTATGTATAAGATAAATATAAAATAAGAAGGCAAAAACATGTCTACTGTATTATTGTTAGCAATTCCTCTGTCTTGCTATAATCCAATGTCAAAAGCCATTCTTTTAGTGTTGATTTACAAGTGTGTTTGTTTTTGTCTTGTAAATCAATTATTTTATTAATCCTATTGTATATAAATGGTCCAGCAAATAGTGGGAACCGTTGTGCAAACTTAGTACGACATGGTATATATGACTCAGTGAATGTTATATGTTTTCGTCTTCTGCTATGAGATGGTACGATTACTGTTTCACGCATCCTATGTTGTTTTGTCGTAAGATCCAAGTAGTACAGTTGTCTTACTGTCAATACTTTGCTAAGGTTGTAAAGTTTCGAGGTAGGGTATCTGTACGGTAATGTGTACATGACCTTTAGTACAGCTCTTTGCGCTCTTTCAAGTTGTAGCATGTTCGTTTTGTGAGCTCCTCCCCAAACATTGATGCAGTACGTCAATATCGACTGGCATAATGTGATGTAAAGTGTTTTTAAAAGGTTTTCATTGGCAATATGCCTGATATTTCTGAAAACTGCAGTTAACTTGCGAATCCTTTGTGTCAAAATGTTTATATATGGATGGAAGGTTAAGAATCCAGTGTTATACCGAGATATTTATATGTAGGAACCACCTCCAAATTTGGACACCGACAAGTATTTGTTGAAGTTTTGCAATTACGATACTTTTGATCCCGATGTGACCATTAACATGGGATAAAACAGAAATCTTGATAATGCGAGCAAAGCTGCAAGGAAAACGAGTAGGTATTTTATAAAGATGAATTTGTTTCAAATCTTCACCTTGAGAAAATTAACACACCGACCGGTACGTTAACGAGTATTAGATTTATCGACGTGAACTCGAATCTATAAGTCACGGCACACCTATCAATATTACCATTAATATGATCATCATTAAATATTATTTTCTGGTCTATTTTACTTCTCCCGCGTAAAGTAGCGTTCGCGCTTTCCGATCACGTTGCAGCTAATAAATGAACTATGCCATTAATAACTGTGGCTAGCGGACCTCTCTGGCGATGCGTGGCAAGGTGCCGATTGCCATTTGTCCATTTTCACTTGATTAGTAGTTACTATGACACACATACTACATGCCCTCGTAGATTAGTTGTTTACGAGAGTTGTTTTCACTAAGTTCTAAGACGAAATTTGTAATAGTGAAAAAGGTACGAATACTTATGATTGAATATTTTAAAAATTATAAACAAAATAATCTCATCTGAACAAATCTAATATTTTTGTAAAGAATTTATTTCAAAATTTTAAAAATGATAGCAAAATAAATGATAAATGTTCAAAAGTTTTAATCATCCTTCATGTTAAATTATTTAGTGCCTATGGTATAGGTTATACTTAGTGTTATAATAAAAACGTATTCTACGCGATTTAAATTATTTTAGTTAATTAGAAATTGTTTTCTAATTAACTAAAATAATTTAAATCGCGAAGAACTTACCTATGTTCTTATTCAAAAATACCTTCAAAAGGTTACTAGTTATAGTTCATAATATGTCGTTTGTCTTAAAAAAAGGGGGATTTTACATTGTCCAATACTAGTCATCACAAGATCGTATCATACCCATCGGCTTCCGAAACACATGCCAGGATTATGCAATGCTCGAGATTTTTAATTCTTCTGAGAAGGAAATTCGCCATCGTCGCCTCACAGCTGACTCCGCCTGATTGCACAGCTGTTCGCGAGTTGCCGTCGGAAGATTAATTATACTCATTTCCACGAGGAATCTCGCTCATTTAAATCTCGAAAGATACTACAGTTTGCTTTTGCTATCTTTTTGAATTAAATTTTCCTCGAAATTAGGCTTCACCTATCTTTTAGATTATCACTTCTTCTCAGCGCATTCACCAAGTATAAAAAAGGCCATTCACGTCAAAGTGCTAGAAGAGTAATAAAATTGACGTGCAAAAGAATTTCCTTGTAAATCTAATTGCTGAATCTTTATCTTTAAAACTAGCGGCCGCCCGCGACTCCGTCCGCGTGAATTTCGATTTCCAATAGCCTATAAAGCCTTCCTCGTCAAATGGACTATCCAACCCCAAAAGATTTTTTCAAATCGGTCAAGTAGTTCCTGAGATTATCGCGTTCAAACAAACAAACATACAAACAAACTCTTCAGCTTTATATAGGTATAAGTATAGATTATTTGTTTTCCAAATGGGGCTAAAAGTCTGCAGTTCCTGTACCATACTTCTTCATTAATTAATTTGTAACAATCATAATTACTGGTAAATTGATTGTATACTGTATAGTAGGGAGGCAAGGTCATCTCAATAAGATAACTTATTAATATTAATTCAATACGTCACATAGGAAGGTACCTACTCCTTTTATCGATCGCTTCACATTTATACGCAGCAAGCGCACCCGGATTTAATCTAAACCAAAAAATACAGGCCACGGCGAAATATAACGCATTACGTAATAAAGGGTTAAACGAATCATGTAAGTAACACAAATAAATAATGATCAGTGCCACCCCCTTGTATTCCGGACACGCTTTCAGCTAATAAACCTACGGACGGACATTGCTAATAAACGACATAACTTGTTTTAGACACGAGAGAAGGATGATCGTTTCAACAACGCGTGGTTAGTTTGACAGCTTCATAAGGCATTTTTATGACGTTATGTTAAGTTTTAAATGAATGTATTAATAAGTTGGAATGTTTTTTTATGCTATTTAAGAAGTTTCGTTTGTAGGTAAACGATCTAATAAAAAACAATGTTTGTTTAGCTTAACAACATCATAAGTCATGAATTTCTAACCTAGATTTGTACATAATTATATTTTCTGAATTTATGAGTTATTTCTTGACGCTAATGTTTATTTTAATCTGAGGTTAAAAAATAGGCCAAGTGCGAGACGGACTCGCGCACTGAGGGTTCCGTACAAATTCTATTTTTGACGTATTAAAAAAACTACTCACTAGATTTCGTTCAAACCAATTTTCTTTGGTAGTTTTTGTGGTAATATACAATACATATTTATTTCAGATTTATCATCCTCTTATTTTAGAAGTTAGAGGGGGGGGGGGGGGACACACATTTTTCCACTTTGGAAGGTTCTCTCACGCAAAGTATTCACTTTAGAAAAAAAATATATAAGAAACCTCAATATGGTTTTTAAAGACCTATCTATAGATACCCCACACGTATATGTGCAATGAAAAAAACTTTTTCGAGTTTCAGTTCTAACTATGGCGATCCCCAATTTTTTTCATTTTTTTTCTACTTTCTTGTATAAACCTTTATGCGGTTCACAGAATACATATAGTCACCAAGTTTCAACAGTATAGTACTTATAGTTTCGGAAAAAAGTGGCTGTGACAGACTGGCGGACAGACAGACAGACATGACGAATCTATAAAGGGTTCCGTTTTTTGCCATTTTGGCTACGGAACCCTAAAAAAGGCGAAGTATAAATGGAATTTCATTGTCCTTGGTACATATAAAATCAAAGGCAAGTATAAAAAAAATATGATAAAAATAAAGTTAATAAGATGTAAAGCATAATCCAATATGTTTTAGCCATCATTATATTAAAGCTATAAAGTCTACTAATATAATACTACTTTCAGTTTTCTACACAATCCATCGTTTATGTGAATTGCCTTGATTAATCCATGTAAACTTCTAATAACTTCATAAGCTACTGTCATGACGCGAATGTAAAATGTGATCTGCTTCATTTTCAATCCAGTTTAATTAAAAGGTAAACAGAAGCGAGACACTTATTAATATTATGGTTACATTAACTTTAATGGTTCTAACTAGCTACCCTGTATTTTAACTGATTAAAGTTAAAATTACTCGCATTTACTCGTAAGAGAACAAATTATAATTGTAAATATAAATGGGATTAACGAATTACGTAAAAATAAGCTATTATTGCAGAGAAAGAATATGATTCAAATGTAAAATTACAATGTTCTATTGTATTTTTTGGAAATATTTAATTATGATAATACGCGAATGTGCGTCTTTACTTATTATAATTTAAAATTCATGAATTTTGGTAAGACCTAAAAAAGTGCCGTAAAAATCCAATACCCCCGTCGCCAGAAAGGTGTACATCGGAAAAAGGCATTGGCAAATCAGAACTAAGGGTACATATTAAGTCTACCTTTATGACCTTCATACCCTTCAATTATGCGAACTTCAACCATTCTCTGAAATTAGTTCACGTTCCACCAGTGCGTAATAATCGATTGGAAAAATCAAACAAGTTATGATCCTGACAAGCTCAAAGCAAAGGGTTGTTAGAGGCTCGAGTCCACGAATCCCGTGGAGCGGCCATTACCGCACTAATCGGCAGAGTGCTGGCCGCATAAACACCGCTTTTACACATCCATCGAACCATAAATAAAAACTCTATGAAAATATAAATGTTCCCCTTTTTTTCTATCGTTTTCCGAGTTTCGTATTTTTTTTCATAGAGCCAAAAGCTTGAACAGACCACTTTTGCATTATGGAATTGCCAAAACTCCATACGCTGTCGAATCCGTAAAGATCTAAAAGATATTTGATACGAATGCAATTTGGAACTCAACGTCCTAATCAAGAAAGCTGGCTTTTGCGTGGCAGAAAGTGGACTTGTGACCCTCTTCAGATGCGATCTAACAGTGAGCGTAGAAATGAGATATTTTGGCAGTATTACGCAAATTGGATAGCTTTCAACACTCAACGGAGTAGGTTCCGAACTTTCGCGGCAAAATTGAATTAAAAATATCGTAAGATGTAAATATGTGTATGGGGCCGTAATGATGAAGCTTCCGCGCTGCTCCCCGCCGCAGTTTCTGGAGATCATTAAACTAACTTTGTGAAGGAACGATAAAACTGACATCATACAAGCTAGTTTTCCTACTCCTAGTTTTCTAGCGCTTGTATGTGAGAGCTAAAAAATTGACTTCTGACTCTTGAAATATTAAGGTAGCAATCTGTAGTGATTGATGTTTTGCAATATTTTTAATATCTAAGCATTAGAAGCGGCCCGTTGTCACGACAACGGTAGGGATCGCATCTTTGGCATCTCAAACTGACTCGAACGCTGATACGGATAGTTTGTTTAAGAAAAAGATATTATTTAAATTATAAACATTACATTTTGCACATTTTTTTCCTGTCTATTTTGTAGAATTATATTAATAGTAAAATTACAGTTTATCGACCTTTGATTGAGAGGTGATGGAATGTGGATTCAACTATATTACCTACGTATCGATCTCATCAAAACAAAGTCAGACATTTTAATTTCTCCAACAATGTAAGTTCGGTTAAATTAGAATGCCCAGTACTTTCGCTATAACATTAAAGATAATGAGCTTAATGACTATTGGAACGTTTCGGGCTAATTATCTTGCCTGTTTAGCTTAGCCTGGCTGGATGATCGCCGTTTCGGAGATTAATTATGATTAGCCATAATGCGCCCTCATTTGCATAGGTAATAGCAGAGCCAAAGCGGGGAAGCCTTTTATGTACAGCGAAGGATGGTGATTATTTTATACATAGGTTAGCTTTTGTAAAATGATGTTTAATGTACGATTTTAGACTATAAGTTATGAAGAGATATACATATAGTTCTCCTTGTTGTGTCGGACAACGACTACCTTAGTCTCTTCTTTGATGAGTACGAAAATGGCTAGCATAGCTGAAGTTAAGTTGTTATAGAGAGACTCAGTGTTACCAAAATATTGATACTAGTTGTTTTCTAAGGAATAAACTTATAATTTTATATTAGTTGCTATGATGCTGTGATGCAAAACTATAGAAATTATGTACAGAAAAATCGTCTTACTTAGTGATAAAAACAAGAGGTTTTAGTATTTTCTTTAAGTATTTCGCGTCTAATAATGACTCACGTTACCTATTCATCAACGAGTCTCAGGTAGTTTATATTGAAAAAAAATATCACAAATAAAGTATCACGAATAATGAAAGCATGCTTGTTCACAACATAATTACGGCGGTGTTGAATAGGTAAGGAGAAAGTTCTTAAATTGTTTAGTTGTGTTTTTGTATTGTTTATGGAACATTATCGAGCCCATTCCTATTCGAAAGCGAGTGACGTGAAGAGGTGAAGATTTACAATGTCTCAGAGTGAATTATTTGAGTAAGTCCGGTAATGGTGAGCCATAAGTTACGAATGTGCAATTATGATAATTACATAGGACAGCAGCGGCCGACCACGGGGCATCGTGGTCAGTATGGTCACGTACGACCAGAGTGTTTGTTATGCGAGATCGGATTCTAACTCGTCCCCACAACACACGAGTGCCAACAAAAAATTCGAAATTATCTCCAAAAACGCCATCTGTAATTTTTGATAATTACGTATAACCGGTCTAAAATTAACCGATCGAACTACTTGAGCGTGGGACGTAGACACACATACAGATATAATTGTTTCTTATTAAAATTGACGTTAATCTTTTTTCGGAGCAGATTCCGACGAAGGGGCACCATCGCATTATGTTTAAGAATCGACAGCTATAATTTCTGTTCAATCAAGATTTAATTGTTTTAATGAGGCTACATGCGTGAATGGCCGGCCCAATTATTGTTTATTTTTAATCGCCTCAAGTGGTTTTTATGTTCGCAACCAAGCACGCATGGAGGCCCGAAGCGATCATTTTCATTATTTTAATAATGTAAACTTCCAATAATAATTTACAGTGATTTGGGGTTAAACACGTTAAGAGATATTTATGAATTCCTCAAGAGGTTCAAACCGTAGTTAGCTCTGTAATTTGATCCCCGTTGATGGCGCTCGACTTGTTTTGTTTCACTCAATCAAAGTATATCGGAAAGTAAATGTAATGGAGTGGTTTGGGGCGACCAATTAATCAAACATTTTTCAATAACTCGGAAAAAATGTTGATCGCCCGTGTGTAATTAATTCAGTACAATTTGTGAGAGTAGTTAAGTGTGTAATTTTGATGTTTGCTCTAACCCATGTAATTATGTAGGTACATATAATGCCCTAAGGCTGCAAATTTACGCAAATTCAATTTTGCAAATTTCTATAGAAAGTAAATCGATTAAAAGATCAGGAAACGTATAAATTATAAGACGGACAAGATTGACAACATAGAAAATAATTTTTTTCTTAAATTTTTTCACTGCCTCTACATCAGCTACCAAGATCAATAAGATCTCAGCTGATCGGACTAAGAACACGTTCATCAAAGGCGTCAATACAGAGCAAGGTCTCGCTGTGCCTACTGATTCATTCTAAAACTGGGGAACAGTATTGCTAGATTCTTTTAATCAGCTTAAAAATAAGTGAAGCATAAATAAATCCACCGCTATAGTTCTGTTCAGTCAAAGAGCATCATTGTCGTACACTTTGCTGAATTGCCGTCTTATAAGATGACGAGAATACTCTCTGCTTAGCATCTCGCAGGCTAAAGCTTCACAAAATACAGATAATCGAATATCTCATCTAGGCATTAATCCAAGATTGAGGGCGTAAGGGCTGGGGTGGCCGCAGTGGGGGGTGAGGTCCGGGTTCTAACTAACAAGTTAATCCAGCCCCGGGCGGGTATGAAGTTTATATCACGCTTTGCATTATGCTTCATTATCTGGGTAATTTTTGCTTTGTTATGCTGCCCACGTAGGGTTGCTCGATCCATGGAAATTTCGCGAAAAATTATTGAAGGATCTATTGGGTTAATTTAGTCTTATAATGTAACTTTTGATTTTCTTAGGAACAGAGTTAACTAATTGTTAAGAGAGTACCTGCTGCACCACAAGGATACAAAACCTCGTACTCGTACATTGTAAAGCATATATTGTTACATAACAGAACTGTATCCATGGCTATGGTAGCCCTTAAATCTCCTAAAAGATGATTCTCCCTCTATCTCTCCTCTCAGACTTATAATTATTACTTACTCTTAGGGGAAAACGTAAATCTATGAGAGTATTGGAGGTGTACCGTACTCATACCTAAATGAATGAACTCGTAGTTAACTAGAAATAATCAATTCATTTCAGAATTCTTCATGTGCTATTACAATCGTCACACATCTGCCATAAGGCTATGATGTAAACCACGGTATAATAGGACGTTAGTTTTAGTAGGTGAGTAGTAAGCCTCAGAAGACAATAGTGCAGCAGTCGTTTGTTTCCGTGCAAAACACTGCATTTATTTCAGCCCTAGCTTTCTCGCAGGTGAGACAGTGCGTCGCCTGCGGCGCTCCACCGCGTCGCTGCGCGGGCGCACCTCCCCCCCCCCCCCACAGGTGCCCCGCAAGAGATCGATCGCGCGCAACCGGCAATTAACTTATTACAACGCAATCTATGCACTAATCATCGCTCTATTCTGTGGAGCTGTGTCTTTAGTACAGACAATGTTGGTACGCTTAATTACATGAAGGTATTTTGATGTGTCTGGGTTTTTTATACATGCACGAATGGATTAGTCGGCTTAGCAGCTGCTGCGGACTGTGATATCGGCCTTCTTTTCCAGTCCTTTTTGTTTGATTTAGGTGTTACTCAAATTTTCAATTGTGACAAACAATTTTATTTACTAAATCTCGTGAAGTCAAATGTTCACGTTAGCTCGGTAAGTACAGACTCATCAAACAAAGATTTCATTAAACAAGTTATTTTTTAAGCGCTTAGGTACTATTTAATAGGTATACTGTAGTATGTTCAACCTTAGAAAATTATCCAGCCAAAATTTCTGATTGTACTTTAATATAAAAAATACACGTGCTTCGACTCCATATTGCCTAATTTAATTTACTTCACTTTTTTCCCGTGAAACACAAAGCCTCATTATCTACTTTACCGGCGAAGGTGCTTATTAAGAGCAAACACGACCCACAACACGAGACAATTCTCGTCGCTAACAGAGCAAACAGCATTAGAACGAAATTGCCCATTTTACTAAAAGCGGGCAAACCTCAATTAGGTGCAATTGTAAGTGACGTCGTGGAAAGAGTTGGTCCATTAGAGGCAGAACCTTATATTTACTCGAATAGATGAACTCGACATTTGTGGCATTTATAATAATTTGTCTCTTTCCTACGAAGCACCTTGATGGTCTAGTGGTTTTAGTCCTACAATCTCAGCGTGCCATCTGCCTCCGTGGTGTAGTGGTTAGAGCGCTGGGCTAAAATTATGGGTTTGAATCCCGGGGGGAACACCACTTTTTGTCGGTTTTCTCAGTTTGGTTAGGACATTGCATTGAATCACCTGATTGTCCGATATGAATGATGATTCTGTGCTTCGGAAAATAGGTTAAGCCGTTGGTCAAGACTATGATCCTAATTGTCTGGTTTCTTTCTGGGTTTCGTGGGTTGCTGGCGGAGGTCAGATGACAGTCTCTCTAATGTAACAACCAGGCTTGTCGATTCAGGATCTTAGTCCAAGCGTACCTTGGGCTACGAAGCAATGCCCGAGGATGCAACCGGGAGAAGCGCTAAGATGATGATGAATCTCAGCGTTTCATCGGTACTTTAGAGCTTGTTTTGTCATTTCGAATCCGCATTTGACAAATGTTGTAATTTAGCTATCTACTTTTACAATTATTAAACGTACTAAGTAAAGCAATACAAGTAGATAGTGTGCATGGTGGCTGACTTTCAACACGTTTGACGTCGTCGACGTTTAACGTTTCGTGAGTATTCGACCGCTATCTAAACAACTCATCACTTATGTGCACAACAAGGTTAAAATATAATGGAACTGTAAATAAGAACAACGCCCGCCTCTGTCTAGAAGTAATTGAGAACACATTCACTACACATCTGGACGTTGTTTTACACCGAAACATTGAGAAAGCTTCCACTATAGTAGAAAAGACCAGAATGTTAATCTGTAATCAGTCAAAAAGTATATTAACCCTTTTTCTACCTATAACATGATTAAATTGTATTTGTTATTATTTATTCTACATATTGTACATATACTTCTTCATTCTTACTCACCAATCACAAGCATGAGTCAAAGACAATTTCAAAGTGCCTATGTTGGCTAATTAACTAATTTATGAAAATCTGTGGTTTGTCATCACTTCTTCCACGAATGGTGAACAGTTACGATTCAAATCGGCCAATAGAAACACAGGTTCCTCCTGCGTTATTGTCATTTACTTGTAAGTTATAAATAAAAATTCCTCTCTCTCGGATACTTTCTCAATACACCGTACTATCCGATGACGGAACATTAGACCAATAATGAGTGGTGCGTGGAGTTGCCGCCATTTGCAAACTCCGGGCGTTGTGGATTTCGGCCCTAGGATAATAGTGGCATAACAGAGCTCAGAGAGCTCCGTGACCCCGGGCGACTCGTGAGCTTTCCACTCCGTTACTGTATCACTTGTTTTGATTAATTGTGACGGAAGGTTTGAGGAAATTGATGCAAGGTTTAAAATGTTTCAAATTAAGGCACAACTAGATTTTCAAGATTAAGAATGTGTTTTCTACAAAATAAAACGATTCAGATATATTAAAGAGTTTAAGAACACCTACAGAGGGATTGAAGTTTGATAATTTGTTATTAAATTAGTAGGTAAGGCTTATCTTCTCCACATATTCTGACGAACCGATGAGTTTGCCAGGATCCAAAATATTTATCAGGACCTCCGAGTATATAAAATAATTGAAAAAATAACGGTCACAAACAAGGTTAAATAAGTGAAGTATATAGTTTTGTACCTAGCAACGTATAAGTGTGAAAGTGAGTATTTGTGTTAAATGAAACAACTTATTTTAGTAAACACAATACATTTCGCAATGTTTAATTCCGACATTGATACCTCACGTTGCTGACTGCAATCACCGGTTCAGTTAAATATGACATTAGGTGCGTTATTTACGACTTATGAATTCGATTTCACAACTGGAATTGTCCTCTCGCTGTATATCACATTAGTTTCTAATCTGCCCACGCGTTTACTAAGCTCGTCGCTCGAAGGCAAATATTAGGCAGACTTCCTTCGTATCCCACGATAGCGGACCACGGGCAGTGACGGATGGTAACTGCAGTCTTGATGGCCGAGTAGGAAGTGCCCGCGAACGCTAACTAAGTAACTCTGATAAGTGCGAAATAGCTCGTTTGTTCGTGCGCCGGCGCCCATGGGAGTGCTCGAGTGTGTATTGTAGGGAATAATCGCCCAGCGCGAGGTTAATTTGAAACCGAGCCTCGAGCGCTTCAAGCGTGCAACTCCCGAAGAGAGATGTTACTGAAATACCGACGTGACGGGACCTCCGTACGTGTAATAGTGTTGCGTAATGACTAATAGTTTATCACAGTTACATTCTGACGAGGATCTGTTCGACGAGCTAATAACAGAATATATTGCATATTTTATACATCCATTCCAAACTTTATAGGCACGACCGCTGTTAGGAAAGATGATAATGCCCCGCTTGTCCTCGGGCTGCGATTAGTGATTTTACGAACATTGGGTGCTTTATGGAAGATTACGTTGCGCGAGCAATAAATACGATTCACTGACACCTCAATTTCAAAATCTAAGGGCCTATAAACCTCGAAGTGATCGCAATGATAGAAAATTAGCAACATCCTGGTAAGAGTTGGGGTGAGGTATGGTCGCCTCCGGCGCGGCTCCGGCTCGGCACCGACGCGGGCGCAGGTCGCGCGGGGACTCCGCCCCACACGGGGACAGGCCTCGCACACGCGGCCTTTTGATTTATCACGTATAATTATCGGATAATCTGCTTTGCATCTCTCGTTACAGCATTACGATAATTTAGAGCCATTACATAGGGTTCTAAGCGGTGACCGTTCGCTAGCCGCGCAACGATTGATAATAATCGCTCGCGAAGTATAATGGCGTACACCCACGGGTAATTATTGTTGTGCAGTCGTGAGTTCGTGCGCCGGTGGAATGGTGGAATGCATCTCCTTCGGGGGTTGAGCAGTAAACCAACACGGCCGCAGCTAACTGATCGCTCCTCTGCGCTAATGATAGTGCGGCCGCGAGCCCGCGCGTCCTCTTTAGTCGATCCCGATAATATAATTACCAGTATTTATAAGTGCTCACACTTAATCGCACCTCGATGCTAGTCATTACAACGTTGCGTGCGTGTGCACTTAAAGTTTCCTGGTGAAATCGCTGAGGACTCGCGCGGTAGTAATTAAACCGTAATTGGAGCACGGACGGTATTGTGAGCGGTAATTATTCGAGAACCGGAATTTCTGAGAGCGGCAATAAAATTTGCACGTGTGATATGCGGAGATACAATGAAGTCGTTGCGAGTGCCTACGGCTCGGGACTGGATGTGCAGTGTATGCGGCGCAGGAGTGCGGAATGCGTCTGCGGCGGGCGAGGCTGCATTGACGTTTGGTCACGGGGCATCGCCGCGCACTTCTCTTCCGACGTTAATGGGCTGTGGTGGCCGTCGGCTCCGTTATCCCTCGTAGCTAATGATTGGCCGGCATTAAGTCCCGGCTGTTCTGTGCGATTATTGGATCTAACAGATAATTTTATATCGCATTGTCCCGGAGCGTAAAATTTTCTGTTGTTATTACGGTCCGGGCAGCACGCGCGGCCCGTGAGCGCCGCTCTATCGTATGATCTCGGAAGGGTTGAATCACGAATTATTTGGAAATGGTCTAGATTGCTCGAGTGTGAAATTGCTGTTCTTAACAAATGAAATATTTACACCCTGGTGGAATGCATCAAGTAAGTTAGTAATGTTTAGAAAAGACGTTATGTAATTATTGATTTTAATAATAATTATACTTAATAACTTTTCACTGAGACAATCTGGGTATCAAAATGAAAAGAAGTACTGGAGTACGAGTAAATAAATAGTTTAAAACAACACATCATAAAGCTTCATTTTCGAAATGATGTCATCCTTCGACCGTTCTCATAAAGAGCACATAACCCTGAGCAATCAACCGGCATCGATCATACCAAACGCTCAGATGTAACAGCGACACTAAAACGATACCATAAAGAAATTATGAATAGAATTATCTGTGAGGGCCTGTCGGGACTTCGCCCGCGAACTCACGAGCGCCATTCTTCCCGCGCCCGTAATGAGCACTCTAAATCAAACAATAGCATTAAAGTGTCAATACGACCTCGATAACACCTAGCCGTTTTCTTTTGCACGCGGAATTATGGCCATAAATCCATAAATAGAGGTTTTACACCGTGCGAGCAGTGTCTCGTTGGTATCTGATCTATATCATTATCATAGCGGCTGGTTTTCATTGTTATTATATCATTTGGAGCGAACGGTACTGGGCCGGCGACCGCCTTCGACCATTTGAGATTGGTGCTGCAGGTTTTTGTGCATAGTGAGTAATAAGATGCAAGTACCGATCTTGTATTTAATCTTATTTTGGTACAATTAAATGGGTTAATTGCAAGGCTTGCATTGATTAAAGCCTCAATCAGTTGGTTTTAGGCAAATGCCTTACCTTGTAGGTAATTAGTTTGAATTCAATTCTGCCTGGCTTCTAAAAATATATATATTATGTTCTTTCAGGAGAATGACTGATGCTGAATTGTCGATGTGCGTATTCCCTTTAAAAATATAATAATTTCTGTTTAGTGCTATAACAATCAATGAGAGGCATTAGCCCGATGCATTTATGTTAAGATTACTTAAGACTGTTGTTGTCAAAAGTGACGTACACAAAAGAATAATATGAACTCTTTGTACCGTTTCCAGTTGCGTCACATTGTTTATCCGGACACTTTACACCAAATGACCCTTGTTAGCTTTCCGTCATCAAAATTGGCGTCGTGACGCGTACCTACGTAAATGTAACGGTCCTATTGTGTAAATACGTATAGTAACGTGGTATTTGCCGCTGGCCGCAAACCATTGTCTAAATTATGCAGTTAACTTCTTGACTGGGGCTGAACGTTTCGCTTCTGACACCCTTTCGTGGCGCGACCTTTCCGTGGATTGTTAGAATTGCTTATTAATGCCGCTGTGAGCTGTCTAATTTTGCAACGAGGATGCGTTTATTATAATGGTCTAGTTACAGTTACTTTGATATTATGCTAATAAATATGACTATGTATTATTTGCAAAAAATATCAAATAATATATTAACTAGATAAACATAAATAATTAGGTCTTTTTCAAAATAATTCAAGCAGCTATGGCATCTCTTTCAATGAATATTTATTTCAATCAATACTTATTTATTAGTGGTAAACTCAAAATAAACTCAATTAAAATAGGCTTCTGAAAAGCACTTATGAATCGTCAAAAATAACAACCTATAAACCTATATCCGGTAGGTAAATAGGGTATCAAACTGTAGTATGTACAAAAGCAGCGTAAAAACCCTTTCATTTAAATGGAGTCATAAACCTATTGCATAACAAACATGACAACGGATCAGGAGGAAGCTGGCCAGATGTATAAAAAATACTTCCGGTTTTTGCCCATTGCCACATCGATGAGAGCTTATTTTTAGCTAGTTGTGAAGATACATTTAACTGTGCTATTCGGTACCCAGTACCTACACACATACAGATATATTTTATTTAGTTAGCATAGTTCCAGGTCAAAACGCAACTCTGAACTCGCCCTTGATTCCCGGCGTCGAATTGCATCACGCATCAGACAAAACGCTACAAAGTCAATCCCACGGAAGGGGTTGAAGACAAATACGTGCAGGGGTCGAGAGGTCGTGTATCGCACATCACAAACATAGGGCGGGCGATTTGTACAACAAATGCGCATCGGTCCAGCGCTGGACGGGGGTAGTATTGGAACCAGATTACGATGTTAACGCGATTCGATGTCATAATTGGGTTTGTTTTTGTTGGATGCTACTTAATAATAAGTATGAAGGGTGGTGTATACTGTTTCATTTTGTATACCGCAAGCGAGTATAGAACTAGTAAATACGGAAAAGAAATGCCAAACTTTTTCATTTCGCACGTCTATCTATTTTCTATTTCTATCAGCGAGGCGAGAATTTATCTATCTACATACCCAGACTCCTCTTTCCCTCTTACCTACACTGTGTGCAAGTTGCCGTGTTTTGGAAGAAACGTTAAGCAATGATATCAGTCGTATGGGACTCACTATTGAGCTAAAGGAATATGAAGAGCATATCTGTTGCTACACTGTTATAGGTTAGTCAGTAGTAGTAAAGATGGACGTCAGTTATACCCATAATACTATCAAAAGGACATAACTTAAAATCACAAATCACGTTTCCGAACACGTAAAAAGATTTGTAGCATTTTCGTTTTAATCAAATTTCATTCGCAAAACGGCTCTCAGAAGTATAAAAGTTTCATAATTCCATTCCGGCGATACAAAGTGACTAGAGTAGTCTCTCCTTGCAGGCGAGCATAACGCGATAAGGCGTTTGCCGGCGTAAGATATATTACTATTCAACTTACTTAAAACTCAAAGTCCATCAAAAGTTTCGAACAAAGCTTAAAAGTTAAAAGAAAATATCCGAGTCAGGTGTAGTCCCAGTTGAATGGAGCAAGTTCTCGGAGTGATTAATGAGTTGGCTACTGTTTACACCGGGCATGCACGGGGCGGATTAGAGTTCCCGGCCCTCTTTGAATAAGAGGAGGTTGTGATTAGGCTTAACACCCTGGCCACAGCCCACAGCGGTGCGACTTGCGATGCGTCTTGCGCCAGCGAAAGTGGCGAGCGAAAAAATCAAATAAAGGAAATTGTATGAAGCATGCCACAGCTATCGGCGGCGAGATGCGCGGGGCGAACGCGCGGCGGCCATACCCACGACTAGGGCGGCCGTCGCCGGCCTCGCCGCGCCGCTCGCCGCGCCGCTCGCCGCCGTAGCTGTGGCTAGACCCTAATAGGAGGCGGCTTAGCGGACTACCCGGTGTCGCGGTGAGAGGACATGACGGGCACAAGCGCGTCTTAGCTGGACTGATTGAATGTCATGTTCTAACTTGAAGCGGCTGCAGAGGGAGCCTTAAGGGTCAAGTGGTTCCACGCACTGCTTGTAGATCATTGGACATTAGGTCGCCGAATAATTAGGTACGTATTGTTACTTTATAAGAATTCACTAATATAAATTTAAGTTATTATTTTCTAAAAAAAACTGTCTTAAATGTTTACATATGTTAGCTTATAAGGTATATAACTATGGGCCTGGGTTGCCTGACAAGAAATAAATTAATAATAATAAGGGAATATGTCACTCAAGTACCTACTTTTCTGCATCTTTAAAAAAGGTAACTTATGGATGGCGTACTCTGAGACTAAAATCATTATTAATTATACTTTTATTGTATTGCACATAACTACATATCTAACTTCTCAAGACCGAATCAGGATCTCAATCGAAAAGCTTACAGTAATATTTTTAAAGTACTTTCTTTATTTCCACTGAAGGAACTAGATAAATCTTTATAAGAAGGCGTTTATCATTAATCCATTCCTTAAGGACATATTATTTAAGGGAAAAAATACAGATACGGTTACGGCATAAAATAGGTCCATACCTTCCAAGATTAAGTCCCATTCAAAATGAATTATCATGGCAAAGTTATATAACTAATCCTCTTTGCATGAACTCACAGTAATACCATTAGGTAAGCGCCATTTCAATCAAACTCCGAATTAGTTCCACCTTATTGCGGACTTGAGAATTTTTATCACGGCTAAAGCAATCAGAGCGCCAATAATTTCCCTCATAATGACTCGGCGGTCGTAAAATTTGAGCATTGCGCCAAAATGGTGGCAGCATTAAAATTCCCTCCCCATCGTTATAACCGGGAGTTATCGACGGCCACCGATCCGGCCGGGACAATCGGCATTTCCATCTCGAGCAGTCGAGCCCCGGCCAGGCGGCGGCCGTTAGTTTTCTTTTTTAAATCGCACGTTAAGGATTTGGCGTGAATGCGTGAAGGGTTGCCTCGCCGCCCCCCTCCCGCCGCGCCCGCCCCGACACCCCTCGTATGTCCTCATCTGGGGACACGATTTAGAGCCGAAGCGATTTTCCCCTAATAAATAGCGAAGTTAGCAGTACGCCTCCTAATACTAATTCGATGATCTTGTTTTATAGTTACAGCCGGAGCTCCGGAAACGTGTTTGGGTTCGATCCGGGCAAGGCATTCATCTTTTGCCTTCAGAATAAACAAACGAGCATTTTTATTAGCTAGTATATATTGCGAATCTACTTAAAATAATGCCCATTGTTTTCCTTGTATTTTTCTTTCGCATTTTCATTACACATTAGACAATCCATCACTTAAATTTAGATAACAAAATCGTTATTTGGATAGACAAATGGATTTGTAACTTCAACTGGGAAAATACTTGACCACATTCAAAAGTAACTTAAATAATATGAAACATGGTTCACTTCTGGCCCTAAATTCTCCCAACATAGGGACCGCGCTTTGCTTGACCTTATTTGTAACTTCACAAGTTCTGCGACAATAACTTCGTTAGTATTACTAAGTTTCCGTTTGTATCCTTGTCAAAAGTTAAGACATTACATTTTACCGGGAGATGGAGGGGACGTAAGTGTAGCAGATATTACCCGAAGTACTCGCTTTTGGATTTAATTTATTTTGTAGTTAATATCTCCTCTATGTTCAAAGGTACATAAATATGTTTAAGTAAGTGCAAGTAGTAACAATGCTGAGCTTTTTGTTAAGAATAAGAGTTTTTGTAAACACAAGTAAATTTGAAACTACTTTTATAAAGTGTACAATAATTTAGATCGTCGTATTTAAACTTGATGCTTTCAAAATTTTTGGAACTTATCTAAATAATTGTATGTGTAGACAAAGATTTCTTGAAATATAATTTTGTTGTTTCTGTATTTGGACCATCTGGCCACTGTAGTTATCAATTCACAGTACTTAGTACACAGGGCAAGTACTTAAACGTTAATTTAAATCTTGGCAATATTGGGACTTATTGTGTAAGGGTTTTGGACGACAGCATATATACCATAGGTCGCGGTTCCATATCCGATAACCAAACACTATTTTGTATGAAGGGTCAAGTCTGTGTATGTTTGTATTGGTCTGGATTCTTAAAACAAAACAAAAAGAGTAAGCATCTGTAAAGCATATCAGTAGACTAATGCCCACTTCTTTTATACGGCGTTTTGTGAGTAAGTGGTAATTTATTTAAATTTTGTTAAGGAGTATCGATATTATCGGAAGATAAGCATAAAATATGTACTGATGCATCAAAATCAACACACACCCTACCGTTGCATTGATTAGGGGGCCACATTATCAGTTGTAACTTATCAGTAAAGAATCGGTTCCCTCGTAATTCTTCGCTGCAGCCACGTCTCATATATGTAAAATAATGCGGCCGATATATATTTAACCTCTAGGGGGCGAAAGGGTGTGTGTCGGGGGTGGCCCCGCGAGCGACTTATTCCAATATAATCAATAACTTAGTGAGATCCCCTTTGCATCCGCCGCGTGACAGTTTCTCCAATCGAAGGGTTGTTTTTTACTTTTTTTTGTTCAAATACGGCCTGATTAGAGACGCGAGGCCGCGTGGGGCTTTTGAAGTTGACGTCGTTTCACGTCTGGCTTGAGATGCCAGTGCCTCATTTTCCATAGCGTCGGTAATAAGTGTTTGCCTTTTCATCCACCTTTTACGTAAACGTATGTAAATGTTAGTTTTGGACTAGGGAAATTGTTGTCTTTGTGCCTCTGTTTTGATTGTGTGGAGTAAATGCGCCCCCCTCCACAGACTTGTTTTAGACAGATGTGCGTAGCTTTGCTACCATATTTGGAAATGACCTTGCACTATTATTCACGTATTAGATTCGCAGATACATGAAAGAAACGAATGATTATTTTCAGGGCCTAAAAGTCTATTGACGAATACCAATACATAACCAAAGATCATATTATTTTTGTAACACAAGAAATTACCTTACTAAAATCTATTTTAATTTTTTTAGAGAATGTGGTAAAATATGTGCACTTACCAAAAAATGCCTGCCTTGCAATTTGCGATGTCTTTGTAGTCACGACTTTGATAGCACTTTCCACTTTTTGTTCTTAGCACTTATTTGCAAATATCCCACACAGTATTTAACACTAAACATTAAAACTATACTCCAACACTATAAAAAAGCACAAGTAAATGTGGAGAATACTTTTTAATCCCGCCGCAGCGACCGAGGTTACGAACTAATTAAATGCCACACTTGACATTTGAAAATAAAAACTATGTCTGCATTTCTACCCTCACTTATATAAATTAAATAAAAACTCACTTTGTAATGTTGCCAGTTCGTTTTATTTTAAAGTAAATATTAAATCATTAGCAGATAGTTAATTCTAAAATCAATAAATGTATATGAGAATAATTTATAACAACTGTTAAAGTACAAATTATATTAGAAATAATTAACATATCTACTTATTGTTGTTAGTATTTTTTATGACACAGTTTTCCCAGTGTATCTAATTTATATCTATATATATAAATGAATTACCTATATATATAAAACAGATACACTGGGAAAACTAATAAAAGAGCTATATCATGGAGTAGAAACGATGTATTTCACATTCCCATTACCCTATCTTATATTATTATGAGTGGCATTACTGTAACGCGTCCTGCCTGCTAAACTCCCACATTTTTTTTGTGAAAATAGTGACGAAATTACTTTTACTCCTTAAAGTTTTTGTTTAAAGTAACATCTCCAATTATTTTATTGATTTTTTTTAAATTGATTGCTATTGGTGCATTATGTTATAAAAACCTTAGTATTCTTATTTAAATATATTCCCGCCTCTTTGGCTTTTGCATTCCAGCTAATACGAGAATTTGTAGTGGGATTCATCAGTCAATACCCGGCTTTAGTCCGTAAAATAATGTACAACTCCTACGTATTTATACGATCGGACCAGTATTCTTTATAAAATATGCGTAGTAAAAACTAACCAACCATTGATGATATTATTTTATTGTACTATTAATACTTACTCTTACTTACGAGAAATCCATCTCTGTTTCGCAGAATTTCTTCTTGCTTACTGCAATTGTGGTGTCTTGAACTTGTCCAGAAAAATGTCGTCGAAATGTTGTCAGTGCAATTTCGCTCGTCCTGGTAAGATCCAAGAGTTCAGAATTGGATGATAGCTACTTTATAGAATAGAGTGAGAAAAAGAAGAGTGAAATCAAAGGTCAAGAAAAATTGTAAAGAATATCTTTATTGTAAGAGTTTCATTAGTTCACACACAAAATGTAAGGATTTAATACTTGTTGTATAATATTATTTTTCAGTTTGGAGACAGTGGTGTTACAATTTTTTCCTTCATAAATAATGTTGTAAAAAATATTGATAAGCACGGCTTTTAAACTAACAGTTCATAATATGATTCGTCCTATCGTATTTTCTATGTGGGAACACCATTTTCAGGGAAACTTTCTTGATGTTAATTTTCAGGGTATACTTGCATATAAATGTGAGATTGGATTTGCCTATTCTCATTATTTTCTTTCTTTTATTTTCTTATTCTTATTCTTGTATTTGAGTTACTAACTTTTGCAAAGGATAGCAGATTAATTGCGATACACTTTCTCTCAAATATTGTTGCAGTTTATTTCAGGAGCAGAAATTTAATTTTAGTGAAAGCTTTAAATACATTTTTTCCCATATAATTAAAGTCAGTAAAAATCAGCCAGAACTGCAGTAATAAAACTGTAATGATTATCAATATTTTTGACCCTTAGGAAGGTATTTATTCAGATTAAATGTAATAAGGTTACTTATATTTGTTTTCTTCGTAGGTACATTCACTTGTAAATCGTAAATTTCCCAGATAGTTTCAAAAAACGTGTGCTTAAAATAAGACTGGCTGTAAAAAGTTTAAATATTTCTTTTTGTTGAAATGCAGAGGGCCAAACTGTGTCTTTACTTTAATTTTAAAACTCCCAAACACACCAAAAGGTACAAAAAATAAAACTCCAGTGTCTGATAAACTAACTTTGAGTTTATTTTTACCATTTACACTTGACAATGTACTCATAATCTGTTGTTGTCTACGGTTGTTGCGTCGTAGGCGCGTAGCTCGCGCGTAGTTCGGCTACGCACACGTCATGCTTGCGAACATAAACTAATGCTACGAAATCATCTACGCGCACACATGCGCTACAAAATGTCGCTCTGAGCACAGTCTCGCCCGAACACAGTACTAGTGACACATGCGAGAATTCCGATTCTAGGAGCACAGGTATCGTAGTATAGTACCCAGCTCGTAGCGCCTTAGTAACTTTTTGACGACATGTGCACTTAAATTCGATCGAGACTGCCCCCAGACGTAAACAAAACCTACGGGTATACATAGATACAGTCTGAACATGACAATCGAAAAGTTTCATCGTATAACCTTCACAGTTAACATTAGGAACCGGTATATTTTACTAGTAAAGAATTTTAAAATAATTTTAGTATTACAATACAGTTATTAGGAACTATGATAGACGTGAGTGCTACCTTTATCATAAAATTATAATTTCGTAACGAACATACTTAGCTTAGACGAGGAATTGCTGACCGTAAAACATTCGAGAATAACGTAATCAATATCAAAGTACAGAATTTACAAATTATAATAAAAATTAATGCGAACTTAGTCTACAAATAAAGAAACAACATGCCGTGGCGGCACCTCTAGTAGCAGATACAACAGACTAATCCGAATTAATCTTAAATATTAAAATTTGTATTCGGAAAGTATAGTGAAACTCTAGATGCGATAATATTGAAATATACATAGGAACCATGATTCATCCCGCGGCGTCGGCCGCGGAGACACAACATCGCACTACCGACATGTCCTACACTAACCAAACTTACGTACATATACTCCCGATTACAAACCGATAAAAATAATATATCCTCTATGGACCGCTACACCGTCCAGTCACCGCATGGAGCTGAACAGACCTCAACAAACTAGGAGCTATGTTATAACTATTAACGCAGGGAACAAAAATTGTGTTGTAAACGCGCGCCTTCGCGTGCGGTAGCGGGGCTTCCTCCGTCGCTTCTACTCTCTTAACTACATTCAAATTTGAACCTTATGGCCTTCACATAAGACTATACATGTTACTGTTCGTCCCTGTTATATAATTTATCTTGTCTTCAATAATCTTATAGCATTGATTGTTCTACAGCAGATGGCCTAATCATGGTCAGTAGGTACATTCGTGATCTAAATTTTCCTCTCTGTCTCTCTCTCATAATAATTTTTGATGAAGCAACGGTATATTCATGTAGATTGCACAAGTGTAAGAAGGTATAGATGCAGTCTTTATAACCTTACTTTTATATCTCTGTGAGATAAAAACCTAACGACCGATTAGAGAACAGATGCATGTCAATTTTCCGTGTTTTCCGAAGTAACAGTGATGTAAATACGGATGCATGTTACATGTAAGGCCATTTGCGAACGACATAAGATTAAAATTTGAATGCATGTGTATATATTTATTATTGCACGGAACTGTACCTACATAAAGGTATCTTGCCTTCAATATCGAGCATATCAAACCAGTTTATTCGTACCTTCGTACCGTCACAATATTGGAAAACGATTTTTTGACTGAGCTCGATGCATCCCAATATTACTTTTAAAATTGTCCCTGATGATGA
Source organism: Nomophila noctuella (assembly GCA_958496325.1). Taxonomy (NCBI): domain Eukaryota; kingdom Metazoa; phylum Arthropoda; class Insecta; order Lepidoptera; family Crambidae; genus Nomophila; species Nomophila noctuella. Next base: position 9,478,442 of record OY292494.1, on the reverse strand, counting down.
TACTCGCTCTGATGCCGTGCATTTCACTAAAATGTTTCTCGATATCGAATATCTTCGGCAATAAAAAGCTCGAGGTACTATTACCTCAGCCCCCCGAGAGTTGCGGAGCGACGGAGGCGGCGCCGCGCCGCTGCACTACACATACGAGATAACAGACCGCCGGCAACCGGTGGAATAAAACATTGCACTTTACAAAAAAACAAACTCAATGTTGTAGTAGGATCCACTCGTAGATAAAATATTGTAGTACACTCCGCTAGATAAAATGTAAATATGTAAAATTTTAAATAACGTGATCTGTGCCATCGAAAATATAAGGGACTCCACGCACACTGTAAAGTAATGAATATACATGCTGAGGGACGAGCGCAGGCGCGCGCGCACCAGCGCCGCCGCATGTACCTCCATGCCTTTCGACTCACTTACGCCACTACTAATAATCATTACAATATCAATAAAAATTCAAGAATCACACTTAGTTCCAAAATAAACTCACTTGTATGCGAGGTAGGCTGAGCGCTGGCGCGCAGCCCGAGTTTCGAGTTCGTTCGTTTTGGAAAAGTTGCTACGATAATAATAATTATAATTAACCGTTACCAATAAGCCTACGCGGCGTCGTCGGGCCGCGGGGTGCGGCGGCGCGGCGGTCCGTCCGGCTCGTCCGACCGGTGCGTCCGACCGGCGTCCGACCGGCGTCCGACCGGCGTCCGATCGGCGTCCGACCGGCGTCCGGCGCGTCCGTGTCTGGCGGCCGGCCCGCGGCTAGGACGACCGCTCTACTGCCTAACGTACCACCTAACTTCGCTTCATGTTTAAAAAAATCATATACGTATATCACTATATATATCTTCATACATTTACGATGCTTCAGGAACTTCTTACGAGAACGTATCTATGCCTAAAATTAGAACGATTATATGTATGTATTACATAGCTTTAAACAATAATTAAATCGTAATTATCAATATCGATAATATTATATGCCATAAAGATAGGAACTTGCTTTCCTGGGAGTTGATGGTGAGGTGCTCGTGCGCCGACGCGGCCGCGGCTGCGCGCTCCGCGACGATAAACGTAATAATAAACCTGTCTAACGTATGATATGAGCGCGGGCGCAGCGCGGGCGCGCCGGCGCGCCGCCGCCGCCCCCCAGTGCGCGGCGCGCGGCGCGGCCGGCCGGGGCAGCCCCGGCCCGCCCTACTACACAAACGGGACAGCCCGGCCGGCTCCCATTAACCTACACTTAAACGACTACAAGCTTTAAATATATAACTAGGAAAGCGCCGCTTCCGCGGCGACATTCATCAACGTAAAGAAGCATTAAGAGCTAATAGTGAACTGCTGCGTTGTCGGACAACGAAGAGAGCGAGGGGCTCTAGTAGTAGTAACTATACATTTCGTCGAGGATTAGTGTCCCGCGCTGGCCAGCGGCAGTTCGCCGGGCGGCGGGAAGCGCGGCGCGGGCGCGCAGAACGCGGCGGGGTCGGCGGGCGCGGCGTCCTGCGCGGCGCGCGCCGCCAGCAGCGTGATCTGGTTCACCACGTCCTCCATCTCGTGCGTGAGCTGCTCGGGCGGCGGCGGCGGCGGGAGCGGCGGCGGCGGCGGCGGCGGCGCGGCGCGGCGGGCGTGCGCCTCGGAGTCGGCGTGGCGGCGGAAGTCGGGCGCGCTGCGGAAGCGCTCGCCGGGGCAGGCGCGGCACTCGAGCGCGGGCTGCACGACGCGGATGAGGCCGCGCGCCGCCTCGCGGCCGGCGTAGCAGGCGCGCGCCTGGTGCGCCTGCAGCGGCGCCGGCGCGGGGAACGCCACCTTGCAGTGCTTGCACACGTAGCAGAGGTCGAGGTCGAGCTCGCGCGCGCCGGCGGGCGGCTCGGGCGCGGGCGGCGGCAGGCGCAGCGTGGACGCGCCGGGGTCGGCGGCGATGTGCCGGATCTGCTCCAGCGTCGTGGCCGGCAGCTGCAGCACGCTCGCGCCGTTGCCGGTCTCCACTATCAGGCCCTGCGGCTGCGGTTGGAGTGCGTTAGGGTTCCCGCCTGGAACAATCGAGAGAAAGATATTAGTTTCAAATCATATTCATAAAGTCGTGTTTCTCATTAACAAAATCAAATTGTATTGTAGGTGTGAGGATAATTTTAAACAATTCTAATCAAGAGGCATGTAAAATTGTACAAGTATCTTGCATCTATTGAATCTTTTGTCTCGAGCATAAGTACGAGTAGACGGCGACGTGTCGATACGTCTCGCAGACGGCGTGAAGGAGCGACACTCGAGCGCTGTAAAGGGGTTAATCCACTTACGCGGGGTTGGCCGACAGCCGTGAACTGACCTTTCAACCGGTGTATGGTTTTCAGTAGTTTTTTCAACTCTGTCCTTGCGGATTGAATCAAAGGTGTAATAAATCCAGTGTCTGCTAGTTCTATTGCGATTTGAAATGAAGAAAAAGTGGCAATTTAGTTTCGTAAACAATTTAGTGATTCAGACTTTCATTACAAAGTTTATTTCGAACGATAGAGTCATTAGCATGTAAAGATAATTGGAGGCTAAATTTAATTAGAACCCGATTATTTTCTCATCATAGTTACCCATAAATTTGTCCCTTAAAACAGTGGTCTTTCGTCAGAGAGTAAACCGTTGACAAATCAGAAATCATAATGCAAACATTGTTCATCATCATGTATGAATACGTGGAACTCAGGATATAACTCCTCGACGTTATACTTTACATTTGAGTTATCTCAGAAATGCCACACATCCAACTACCGAGACAGACGTTTGATAATAAGCAAGCAGCGTTTCGAAACAGACATAATGTACGTTAGTCAGGGCCATTATTCTTTCAGTTTTGCACTAAGCCTCCAGATCTGGATATAAAACTGGCGACAGCGTCTCGGATGCTATGTATTATGCATTCGTGAATATAAGGCGCATAAACCAGCCCGAATCAATTATAGAGTTGCAGGTCGGGCTGGGGCTCGTTAGAAACGCATCACGCATGTACAATCGCCCGCCGTAAGGTAAACAGCATTTATCTGGTGCTAAGCCATTCTGAAACAATGGAACACCCAATTTGGGCTGCAACTTGCAGCGAGATTGAGGAAGATTGCGCTCCGGTTTTCGTTTGGCGAGAATAAAATTAGAATAGATAGCGGCAATTTTTAGAAGCAGTAAGTTTGCGTTTATGAGCACCGCCTCGGATGTTTCGTGCTGCATTTACTTTTAAGTCTTGTTTAAGGAGTGTTCCGCGGGAATTATGTGTCTCCTTATTCGCAATACTTGGTTGAAATTTGTTTTTAAGATCTGCGTTTTGTATGAAGTGGAAAATATTAAGCATGGCAACATCCACGTTTTCCTACTTTTTTAGGTTTGAAATAAAATAAATTTTGAATATGAAATAACATTTGGTACAATTGTATGTGCCTACTGTACAGTGTACAGTACACAATATTACTACGATGACAGCGATAAATCTGAGTAGGTAATTTAATTAACAAATCCATCATTCTCATGAAAAAGTTTAGATCAAAACGTTTCTCTAGATCTTTCGGATGAGAAAAGTCCTAATATATGCACCACGAGGTGTTATCCCTGTAGCACCGGTGATCCAACCTAATCTGATAATGGCAGTGCGCAGATAATCTGAACCCGGCGATACGGGCAATCTCACGCGGGAATCAACACAATCGCCAACTCGCAGCTTTCAATCAGCTTCCCAACAATCCAGCTGATTGGCCGGTCGTGTTCCCCGTAATAAGGCCCTAGGCCAGCCCTTGGTCGCCGGTCATACGCATGTCATGCGCAAACCGACGTACTAATGATTACCATACGCACGATCAACATTCGTATCCGTAACACAAAGGCCATAAAAGCCATTATCGAACCGCAACTAGGAACCGATGCCGGCCAAATGTGGAAGAATGAAAGCTTAGAACAGGCGGGGTCTGATGTATGATAAACATTAATTTGCTTAACCTGAGTCATACTCATAAGACAATGCGGGGACATTTGTTAGTTGCTGCTTTATGAAGTGCGCGGTTGAATTAATGTTTTAGTTACCGATCGCGTAATATCTGACAGATGTGAAGCCCTAAACTATTTTGACAGGGTTGTTACTTTACAACTACAGAAAATGTGACCCTTACGCACCAAAGAACTGTCCTCATCACATTCAAAATCTACTCGATCCATAATCGTAATTCTCAAATTCTACCACTAAATAATGATAATATCGAAATTAGACTTAACGAGTTGCCTAATTGAAGTATCCATCAATGCATAATTCCTGATTGGGGAAAGCCACTCGCATCCATTCAAAGCGTTCATCAAACGTGTAACTTCAAACTAATCCAATTCCGCACCGCTATGAATGCATAATTGTATGCGCAAGTATTTATCCGGCGTCGGTGGCACAAAGCCAACATGGCCCTGACGTTAATTCGCAACCCTTTCTGCCAATTAGTATCAAAATAGCCACACTATTGTGCCACACATAGCACCTAACCAATGCATCCGAGCAAGCGATTCTCAGCTTTATCTCCAAGGAAATAAAGTGAGGTTTTTCTTGTCGTGTGAGAGATCGGGTCGGTCAGTTCGCCCACCGGCCAGGTTTTAAGTCAAAAGGCTTCTTAATCCGGACTTGTAGGTCGTTACGCGTTATTATAACGCGGCCTGAGTCGGCTATTTCTTCGCTCATTTACATCTCATTAAGGATGCTATTATTGGATAGGGAGTTGAATTTAAAGGATTTCAGCACGCTTTGTACGGCTCGTATGTTTTATATGCCTTAACAGGTGACTTTCTTTGAATGGAGGTCCAGAATTTGTTTTGTTGATATAATTCGCTTTTAAGTACGTATTTTATATTGGTCTCAACAGGCAAACAGTGAATTTTAATAACATTTTATTGCATAACGTTGCAAATTTTACGATGTGTAAAATAAAATTATATGTAATATTCCAATATGAATTTTGACGTTTAAAAAATATCAACGTTCGTGATGGCTAAAAAACTACACGAAACAAACCGTTTTCATTAGACATAGACAAAATCCAAAATATCAGAAATAAGTTGAAAAGAAATAATTTCATAAAGTTAACTCAGTACCTCAGTACCTCCCTAACTAACAACAGAAGACTCATAAACGATGCGAAAGTCACTTAGCGCTTCGGCTCGACATCGTCACAATTATCCGACAGTCAACAGGTACAAGGTTCCCAGGTTCGCATCCCCAACCACGGTCCGCCCCAGCGACGTTTATTAACAACATCAATTACATCCCTATTCGGAAGTCCGATGGACCGATAGACGTAGTGATGGATGGTAATTAAACTAGAGCTTCGACTGACCTCGTTGGCTCCATAAGGAGGCGCTTATGTCAATTTGATGAGGGAACCACTCCGGAGTGGATTTTCTTTAACGATGGTTTTTCTATCGATGTTTTAAGGATTTAGTGTTGTGTTTTTTTTTGAAGAACTGTCGTGCTGGCGTCTTCTGTTCTGTCATAATTTTGATGGTGATGTTTTGACAGCTGTTTTATGTTAAAATATACTAATATACATATATGTTACGATGGACTGATAGACGTAGTGATGGATGGTAATTAAACTAGAGCTTCGACTGACCCCGTTGGCTCCATAAGGAGGCGCTTATGTCAATTTGATGAGGGAACCACTCCGGAGTGGATTTTCTTTAACGGTTAACCTTTATGTGGCGTATAAGAGATATCGCGACGATCGATGGTTTTTCTATCGATGTTTTTAGGATTTAGTGTTGTGTGTTTTTAGGGTTCCGTAGCCGAAATGGCAAAAAAACGGAACCCTTATAGATTCGTCATGTCTGTCTGTCTGTCTGTCCGCCAGTCTGTCACAGCCACTTTATTCCGAAACTATAAGTACTATACTGTTGAAACTTAGTGAGTGGATGTATTCTGTGAACCGCAACAAGGTTTTCACACGAAAATAGAAAAAAAATAAAAAAAAGTGGGGTGTCCCCATAGTCAGAACTGAAACTCAAAATTTTTTTTTTCATTGAACATATACGTGTGGGGTATCTATGGATAGGTCTTTAAAAATTATATTAAGGTTTCTAATATCACTTTTTTCTAAAGTCAATACTTTGCGTGACAGATCCTTCCAAAGTGGAAAAAAGTGTGTCCCCCCCCCTCTAACTTCTAAAATAAGAGGATGATAAAACTGAAATAAATATATAATGTACATTACCATAAAAACTACCAACGAAAATTGGTTCGAACGAAATCTATTCAGTAGTTTTTTAAAAACGTCAAAAATATAATTTGTACGGAACCCTCAGTGCGGGAGTCCGACTCGCACGTGGCCAATTTTTTTTGAAGAACTGTCGTGCTGGCGTCTTCTGTTCTGTCATAATTTTGGTAGTGATGTTTCGACAGCTTTTTTATGTTAAAATATACTAATCTACAGATACATATGTTACAAGTGGCCAACCGCGACTCTGTCCAAACTATAACTAAAAGCCTTGCTCGACAAATGGACTATCCAACACATAAATATATATTCAATTCGAACTAGCAGTTTCTGAGATAAGAGCGATCAAACAAACAAGCTCTTCAGGTTATTAAATTATTGATTAGAACAGAAGTTGGTATGCTTTATTTTATGAAATGTTAATTTAAGACAGTCATTATCTACTGTCTATCTCTCTATTGTTAAAAAAGTCTTGTAATAAAAGTTCGAAAATGCTTACCGATCCTATTTGACAGTTGTAAGCAAGTACTAATAGTGTACTACTGCTATTTTCGATCAGTAATAAACCCTCAAAAGATTGGAATGGGAAACGTACCGCATAGAGGGATCAGACATCAATTGATTCCCATAGCGAATTGGTTTGTGGATTACCTTGAATCGAACCCCATTTGCCAGTATAATCTAAGACGAATTCCACACCACTATGATAAGTTTTTCGAGTAGGTAATGGTAACTTACTGAAAACTTAACAGATAATAACGTTACTTTAAATAGGAGAAGAACTAAAGGGTCGAAAAATATTGTTTCCATAAAGCGTTTTGTGTAAGTGAATTATGGATTTTAATATTTAAATAACAATCAATTTCTACGTTGACAATCATTTCTAACAAAATGTAACTTTTTCATTGCTGCCCGACGGATACAATCTAAGCGTGCACTAGATTTCTTGAAGTAAATTCTTGCCCGGTTTGCAAGAGGTGCTGGATTCAATTCCCGCCTGAGATCGGTTGAATATCTATGTACCTATATCATTTTAAAAATTAAAGATGTAAATTATTCATCTTAAACAATGCAGTTCCAATCACTAGAACTACACCAACACAGTAGCTTCCAACACCCCAAGTTCACCCGATCTTATACACGTTCTTATTCTAGGGATATAGAAGATGTTCTCAGGTCATGTAATACCACGGCACCTCATAATTCGATTACGGCGGATGTAAATTCAACTTAAACTATGCAGTTCCAATCACTAGAACTGTACCGACACAGTAGCTTATACAAACCCAAGTTCACTCGATCTTATACACGTTCTTATTCTAGGGATATAGAAGATGTTCTCAGGTCATGTAATACCACGGCACCTCATAATTCGATTACGGCGGTAAGTAAGCGCGGTACAAAGCGGATTGCCGATATTACGCGTCGCGTGCCCAACTACCGACACCTAGGGTTTCTCGCATTACGCTAACAGGGTGTTGGACACAACTTAGTGAACTCTAGACTTGGAGATGATGATGTTTAGGTGCTTGTAAGCATAAAATCCCATCTTAGCGATAACGTGATTTCAAATGATGGAGACCTTTTGCCCTGAAGTGGCACATTAATAGTGTGTTATACATAAGTGTCAGTGTTATTTGAACAATACGCCAATACCCGAGCCATACTCTATAGTATAGTACCTACTAAATAGTATTGTTACTATAGTAGTTCCTATGACTCAATATTTTTATGAATTAATGCATTACGGCTTCAAACATTCACGACAAGGTAGATTTGCAAGATATTAAGATACAAATGAGTAAGTATGTAAACGAAGATATTGAAGAATGTGGAAATAGCAGTTATTGGAAAGATGCGATCTTGAATTGCGTGTAGGTGCGGGAAAATAAGTAATTTACCGACAATTTAAAAAAACTTTATTTGAAGTTGTTAAAAGTGAACCCGAATAGGTCATGAATTTCATCAAAATTAAATGTTTGAAAAAATAATTCATAAGAAAATAAATCTTAAATAGTCTCGTACTGTATGTGGGTAAAGAAACGTGATGTTGTAATGATGTCAATCTTCGCTCCTACAACACAAGTCGATGTTACAACTTACACCTAGGGTTTCTTTCATCGTGTACGTGTGTTCAGTAAGCGTTTTATCTATACTTACACCGTTGAAGAACTAAATGCATGTCGTATAGAATGTGTTTTTTTACTTTGGTTACTAGGGACCCGCCCCGGCTTCGCGCGGGTGAAATGTACTAAAGTTTACCAAAGAAAATGCATGTATTATACTAATATAACTTCCTATTTAATCAATTTCAAATAAAAATAACCGAATGAAAATCGGTAGCGTAGTTTTAAAGATTTAAGCATGCAGCCTGTCCCAGGCAAAGAAGCGACTTTGTTTAATACTATGTAGTGATGACGTTTTAACGTTGTGTTTATCCTTCGTCAGTAATATCCACGGATACAAATTCTAAGTTGAGACGTACTACTACCGAGGACACGAAATGGAACAACAAATATCTCTCATGTTTTCGGCAGACATCATGGAACGGTTTACCTTTGAATAATAAATGTTTTCTTGGGCCGCGATAAAGATTTCCTACGACATTCCGTAAAAGTATGCGAACCCGTGGAACCCGCAGCGTTTATTTACAAAACTAAGCCCACTAAAGCAAAGATAGGTCATCTGCGAACTGCGTTTACAACTGGCAAAATAACAACCTTCAATCACGGCCGCCATATCGGTCGAAAGCATCAAGGAATTCTAAGCAATTCTGGTAACATTCACGGCAATTTCCATACAATCTCTATCAACGTATCAATCTCGCGTGCATTATGAAGCGCGTATTCAGCAGGCGTCCCGGAGCCGTGTCCCAGCAGGATCGGGACAGGGGGACGTCCCATCACTGTCGGCGGAGTCAAGCAATTAGACTAACGGCTTCGGAGATGAGCCCGAGCTTGTTTGCGGCCCTCACTCTTAATGGTGAGTGTTTCACTCGAGACGTCCAGTTCTGTAAGCCATCTGGGATGTGAGGAATCTTCGCTTAAAGCTTTCAAAGTGGACCCTAATGTTAACATTACAATTCTTATGAATAAATTGTAAAATGTACCTTGATATGAAATCACTTTTTTATTAACAGTTGAATCATGATAATGTAGATTCATTTATGCGTATCATTTATGTTTACATAATAGAATCTGAAATAACCCCCCTGCTAGATTATTAAGCCTCACTCGCTTTTCTAATATCAAAATGAATTCCAATATCAAATATCAGAGATGGAGCAGAGTTAATACAAATGTAGCAAAGCGCTCATAAATATAGGGGGCGACAGGTCTAGTTCGCTCTTAACGAGAAAGAATGAAAACACCATTTCACTCCAGGAGCAATTCCAACGGCCATTAACCAATAATTTCATCGAATATTATATCCATCATGTTAACGCGCGGAGCGGCTTCCATTATCCCGGCCGCCTCCATTCCCCGCGGAAATCTCACCGCATTCAAATATTTAATTACTTTAGCTCTCGATCGTTTATAAATTCGAGCGGGAGTGCTATCATAAAACGCGCTAATGCCTTATAATTAAAATATTCTCAACAAGCCGTGGCGTAATGGCACCTCCGGCGACGGTCTCCTCTGTCGAGAAAAAACGCATAAAAAATTACATTCACCCCAGAGGACTCACCCCTTGTGTCGGGAAAATCGATTAAAAAGAGGAGTCGCGGGGTGAAGCGGCGCGGGGGCGGCGGGGAGTTTAATATGTACGAAAAAATGCACGACGCCGCGGGAGCGAGGGAGAGACCCAAGGAGCGGGCTGAGACTTGCCTTCAATTTTTATAATTACGTTCATACGTGAGCGCCGCCGCCGCGCCCGCCGCCGCCGCGCCGCCCGCCCGATTACTTATTTAGAATAGTTTCCATCTCTCCACGCTCTCTGGGATTACTTTTTAAATTTTAAACAATGTTATGAAACGAAATTGAATTCAAACTTCCCGCGAGCACTAAATTAGCCGCCCGCCTTGTTTCTGAAGATCATTCGCGCAGCTTACGCCGCGAGCTCGGAGAAATAAGTCGTATTATAACTTTTTCGTTTCCGCGACAAAATCAATTTCCATCAATGACGGAGCTCCAAAGTTTTCCACACACACAGCAATCAAGAAAAGAAGGAGGCAATAAGAACGGGATAACCGACTGGAGGACGTTATCTCTGGAGACGTTTGCAAATGAGCGGGCGAGCCACACGCGCCCTCACTCACACATACGCTAATCTCGTCCACACATGCGTACGTACATTTTATAAATAGATATCGCTTTTTTTATCCGGGTACAAGAATAGGGGGTTACCACCCGGCGGAGGAGGCCCCCTGCGGGGGACGTGTTGGATTTCAGATTGCTACGAACTGCAAAAATGAGGGATGAAAGAAATATAGCTTAAAACGCAGATATTTCCCGGCGTCTTAAGGTGGAGGCGAGGGGCCGCGGGCGGAAGGGAGTGTGTGGAACAAAGTAGAGTGGCGATATTGAAGCAAAATGAAATGGTAAACGAACCGTGCGCGTCCGATCTAATGCGAATTTATAATTTGGACATCGCCCCGACGGCACTCTTTGAACTCCGGAGGGTGGGCCGTGAATTTACAAAGAGTGCGGATGTGATTTATAAACAGGGGAGATGCGCGCTGACCGTTAGAGGTTTTTTCCATTAAGCTCTTAGTTCGTTAATAGGCCGGTCGTTTTGGCACAACGAGCGGTGTTTAGGCGTATCCTCATTGCAGGTTAACGCGTGTGTCCGCCGACCTAATTGCCGGCGCGTCGCGTCTAATCGGGATATGCGCCACGCTATAATTGCGACAGATTACCGCCACAGGCCGCGCTCACACAGACGCTCGTCTGCTCCCGGCCGAGCCACCGCGACCAGCCCATTAGACGGAAAAGGAGATGTCCTCAGTCTATAAATACATTACAGATGCACAGCGCTCGATCACCATACAATGCGGCCTGATTTGTATAATGTCACTGCTCATACCGGACTCGTCAGGGCGCACTCGGTAGGTAAATAAAAATAATGTCTCACGTCTCGAATGCAGAATATACTGTCACTTTTTTATCCACCGAGTCAGCGAAAGGAATGTCGCGTCTGCACGGCTTCATCTTCATTGAGTTTATTACCGCAGTTAAGAGCGACAATTGCAAGTCTTGCTAATTCGTTAATAAGTTATGTAGGTGTAGCGCGGGCGAAATAAGCGTTTAACGTCTAACAGCGCGCATTAGCCGAGCAGATAAAAAGTTTATAGCCATAAATGATGCAATCGTTTGTTTAAGCGGCCGGCTCCGATCGCAATGGATTTACTGCGCCTACGTGACGTCACCGCTCGGCAGAAACAAAACTGCGCTATCTAAGCGGGAAAGTGAAAATTGCGTACGTGAACTGGAAGAAAAAATATTAAAAATTAATCAAGAGGCCGGGGCGAGGTGGGGGGAGCACATGTGTCGACAAAAAAGCCTCTCCCTCGGCCGGCACGTGCGGAGAGCTGTTACGGCCCCGTTCCGCCGCCGAGTTAAAAGTTCCTCCGGACAAACAGAGGATTTGTCACAATTACGGCGGGCCGGTGCGTCCCTACTTGATTAAAACCTAAATCACGTGACGTGTTTACAGCCGCGCCGGAGGTGTTTTCAATTTGCCGACTCCTAGATCGCCATTGGCGTTCCGGACACGTCCGATCCGCGCCTATCTGGGGGCCGGACGGCGTTTTGAATTTGTTGCGAATTAAATTATTGACGATCTAATCGGCCCGGCCGTCCCGCGTCGCCCCGCGCCGGTCACGTCTGTTAATTATTTCTAAATGTCGCGCCGAAATCGCTTGAGATTGCAGCCCGCCGCCCGCCGCGGCAGCACCTCGGCCGTAAAGCGCCGTGAAAACAGATTAACATTTGAATTAATCGGGAGATTAAACATAATGAAAGAAAATCTCATTACGGGGCGTATAATGGCGGTGAGAAATATCGCCTCGGAAAGGAAAACCGGCGGTGTGAAAGAAAAGGCGCGCGGAGAAAATTAAAAGCTCGAACGAAATTAAAAAATGTTAAAAAAATGTAATCGACGCCGGGGCGCGATTAAGGGGAAGGCAAACAGGGTCGGGGGGAGCGGTTTCAGACTCCAGGCCTCAATTAAAGGGCGGCTACGGAAAGTCTCGAGTCCCGGTGTAATTAGATTCTCTCCCATCTCCTTAAATCACAGCTCGGCTGACACCAGCTTGTTTAATTTGTAATCGAGACTTGTTAGCGCGTTCTTTTAATTTAATTTTCTCGTTTTCTCAGTGATATTCCTAGCTTGATTGAAATCAAATTAACTCCGTGATTACTTTTAGATTTCTCGTCGACTCTCCGTTTGTGCAACTCTGTCGTCTAATAACTCAGTCTCTGAGAAATAAAGTAAATTCTATTAGAAAAAAACACATTCAATTTATCCCAGTAAAAGGTACACTATGCTGTGTTACTTTAGATACAAAAGAAAACAACGCTATAACTTTTCTAGATCACATATGAAACATTCGCCTACAAACCCAGGAAGAGATTCTCGTAACTAGTTCAAACCGGTTCAAAGTGACAAAACGTTTAGCATATTACGTCGAGGCGCAGGTGACCCACATACAGCAACCACAGATTAGACAATGATCCACATCTCCGGCCGCCTCCGTGCGTGCACTATCCAATCAACTAATTAGAACGTGTGGTTAAATGTACGGGGAACAAAGTTGGCATTCCACAGCCGTAAAGATTTGGAAATATGGTAAGATTCGTTTGTTTTACTTTAAGTTATAGGGCGGCAAACGAACGAGGGCTTCATCTGATGGGAAGTGATCACCGCTGCCCATGACCATCAACTGTACTGAAAAAACAAAAATTTTCAAGTCCGACCGGTGATATTTATTTTTACAAAAGTTTAATGAAAAAAACTTGCGACTATCAACAATAATAGTTTCAAAATATGTATATAAGTAAAAATCATACTCTGTGTTTGTTTTTTATTCTGAGGTTGAAGATTACAGATCAAAAGTTTTGACTTTCTGAAATATCCGCTTTGACAGGCGAAGAAAAACAGAAAACTTTCCTTCAAATGTTTCACACTAGTTTATAAATAAACTGACTGAGACAGACGCCCACGAATTTCGCCGACCACAGTTGTATAACCAATGCTATTTCCCACACATTTCAGCCGCTTAAATGTCAAACAGCGTCAATTAAACTTTAAACGCGTTCAAAACTCGGGGAAAGCGAATGAAAAGCGACACCAACCCTCCGCCGCCGGCGTGTAAAGTCTCGAATAATTAATTCCCGGTGTCCGAGCGACCGAGCGTAATTAACCATCTCGCCTTGTAATTACCACGGTTAAAGTTGTCGGAAGTTGTCGGAAATTGGCGGGAGTGGCCGAGCGGGCCAATTAACGCCGCCCCAAGGAGGACGATTAAGCAATTAACACAGATGGGCGGGCGGACAGTCGCCCAGAAACTTTGCTTAGATTTTCCTGTCCCTTTTGAGGTTTCAACGGATCTGGGGGATTACCGCGTTTTTGATGTCGGCATTCCCGGCTTAATCTCACGGAAACGGCTTAATTGTAATCAGCGGTTTGACGGTTTATTAGATGTTTGAGTGCTTTGTTAGAAATGGATTAACTACCGGCTTAGAAGCAATTGGGGTGGCTTTTAGAGGCATGTTTTGAAGGATTTGCAAAATCTTGTAGTTGATTTGGAGGAAAGTAGTTCTACATAATGCATTCATGCACTGTAGCAATAAAATTATTAGAAAAAGTCCGGATAAGCCACGTCACGTTGTGTGGTGAAAAAAAAACTGTAAGTGTAAGATCCCTATGCTTGATATTGTTGAAAGTAAAAAAATAGACATACAATACAAGGACTGTAATAACTCGTGTTATCTATAAATTAATATGTAAGTAAAAGAAGTATACCTTAGTAAGAAGTAAAACACATGAATAATATCTATCTAAAACCTAATATATCATTAGTAAACCGAAACAACCGTAGGCGGTGGCATTCCAAATTGAAATATTAACCCCTTAAACACTCGTAGCTTTCTCATTAAACATTTGTGTTAGCAGCGACGTATTTCAAATTAAAATAAACACTTAACCCCAACGATTAATTACCACCTGTTAACATCCTGACCTCAAATCCCAAATCCCTTTATAATAATGAACAAAAACGTCGGCAGCTAACGCAGCCCCGAGGGTTAAGTCATTAATTAAGAGAAAGCTTTGGAATCTTCTTACAAACAAAGTATCATCCCCAACCCTTCCGACCTTATTAAAGTCGGGCTTAATTCAATAAAGCGGTGTAAACTGCGCAAACAGACGGCTGAGAAAGGGTTAATTTGCATGTCGGTGTTTGCAGGGTTAACCGGCGCTTCGTTAGGGAGGAGCAATTAGCGCTGAGCGGTGGAGGGTTGGCGGGAAACTCATGGGAAACTTGCGGCAGGTCAGTGCCGCGTTTCAATTAAAACAAATGAACAGCGGGAAACGAGGAATTTGTTGACCGGATTAGACGTCGTATAAGTCATCTTGGCAAATTAGAATAGTCGAAAACTACACGCATCTGAGAATTAAATATATGTAGAAGGAGCACAATAACACTCTCTCGTAATTTGTAAATTGCTAGAAGAATGGGGCTTTTCTGACTTTTTCTAATTATACAAAGGCACAACTTAAAAAAAAACTAACATCTGATCCAGCAAACTAAAAGCCAAAATATGTTAATAATACAAACGCATTTTAGTCGAAAATAAGTGCAGATAAGACTTTACAGCAAACGTACATAATTAGGAAAATACAACTTTGATATATCATCGTACTAAAAACTGTAATTACACTAAAAAGTTTAAAAAATAAAACTGTACGGTCGCAAGAAAGACAAATGAAGAAATGTAGCCGAAACACAAGCGGGGGCGTTCCTCATGCATTCATAATTCACTAATTTGTTGTTTGAAGCGGGTCAAATTATAGCCTTCCAATTATATTAGTATTAATGAGACCATCCCACTCTTTCTTCCACAGTTGGAATGTGGTAAACATTTTTGTGACTTACTTAATTTTAGGGTTATTTTTCAACTCCTTTTTTAAGTAGTAGTTATACTCGCGGCTACTGTTAATATTTTTTTAGATGGAGAAGTATAAAATATTATTGTTTCGGCCTCGGAAATGTAGATATATCGGTTCAAACAGCTATCATAATTTTAAGTGTCTGTTTTGTCAACATATCAATTTAAAACTGTAAAACTTCTCGAAACACTGTAATTAATATTTAATTAGACTCTCCGAACCCTCCTTCCGATGTAAAGTTACAATTACACTTTATCATAGCATTTATCAATAGCGTTAATGCCTCATAAAAACTACTATTCCCATGTAAATTAAAGATGTTAATTACAATAAAAACTTAGCTCGTGCCCGCTTTCCAGCAAGCGACGCGTGAAATGTTTAACTGCCACTTTTTACAATTGTTTACAATCATAATTATGTACACTGTTCCCGACACGATAGTGTATTGTAAAGTTTCCTTCACTACGCTAGGAACCTCCTATGTAATTGTCAGTTCCCATATCTTTACGCCTCTTGGTTTAATTGAATACCGTGGAACGTTTAATTAATACATTTCTGTTGTAGATTGTTATCGGTTTTTATAGGCGTTAGGTTTTTATGTCGAGCATTGTGTAATGAAAGTGTTAACGCGTTTTTAGATTTTAAAGATGTGCGCTTTGCTAGTCACGTACGAGTATTGTGATTTCACTTTGCGAAAATCACATTGCAATCGTAGGAAACCTTTTAATTCGATATTTAACTGCTTATCGTAGTGTTCTAAGGTGAGATTGAAATATTCACACGATTATGATATTCTTGACGTAAAAAAAATTTAATGTTATTTCATGTGTTAGGGACATTAACGCCAAAACAAAATGAGTCTGAAATCCAAATAATTTAGTTCAAAAAATATTTTTATCAGCAATTATTTGTAGCATGTTGTGCACATAATGCGAGTCCTTTGAAAGGGCTTTCTCTGTCTATTTTTAATAAAAGCAGCCTACGTCGTCATCGTCTGTTTAGCCGGCGCGCGTCGCACTCGATCGACCGTCGCAATTTTGATTGATTGCATTGCTTAGTGTAGTGTAACCGATCTTATTGAAAACTGCATTGTGAGCGGAAGGCCGCGGCTGCGTTCGAAGCCCTGTCAAACGGTTTAAATTGAAAAAAAGGGGACAACCCTACGGGGGGATCACGCTTTGACATTTTATATTCTAGGGTTCATTATTTTTAGTTTTTAACAGAAAAACGCTTTTATGCCGAACGCGCAGTGACAGCCGCGAATCGAATGCATTATCGGGAAGTTCTAGAACATTATGCCAATTGTTTGTGTCAAGACTTTAATTATTTATTAATTCTATTTGTCACTACTTAGTTAATCAATTGTGAACTTTGATAATAATATCAATTAAATATATAAGTACCAACCAAAATTCCAATTAGAAATCTTGATATGTTTGAAGCATCAACCGTACAAGTAATAATTAAGAGGAGTGTACATGATTGGACTATAATACTTTGAATAAAAAAACATGGTCCGTATTAACAAATCTACAAATGGAATCCTCATCGATTTTCAAACCAAATTACATTAATAGAAACGGGTAAGCAAATAAAAGAGTCCAGTGTAAATAAACTAAATTAAACCCAATCACTACAAATAGGTGACGTCGTTCGCACAAAGAGGCAGCCATTGACGACATGTCAGACTCAACTGTCGATGTTTTTTCAATTTAAATCGATAAGAGGGCTGCAGATTGTATTTATCGAGAGGGCGCTATCGCTTTTATACATCAAACGGGATTAATTAGAATACATTTGCGAGAAAAATAACTGATGACCTGAGCTGTCGATTTATCCAAATTCAAAGGAATGTAAACATCGTCAGAGAAAACAACAATTAGAATAGCTGATACGGGCGCATCGCCGCGAGCTCCCCGAGGCCCACCCCGCCACTCCCCATTATTTTATCTAATCAAAAAGTTTTAAAAGGAAAAATTATGCCGGCCTTTATTATGAGTCAACTTTCTTAGCGAGGGGAACAGAGGATATATTTTTAATAACGATCCAACCGAAGAAAGACATCGAGCGCGTAATTTTTCGCGGGGAAATGAGGATTTCGGTGTAATCAAAGCGTGGAGTTTTTACAAATATTACACCTTTCGAGAACTCAGCTCGCCCACAGCACGGGTAAATACGCGGGCGACGAAGTTTTTACTGCGCAGAATTGTTTCAGAAACAAGTATTTGTTATTGAACATGAATAAATATGAAGGCCTTCTGGACTTTTTGTTCCCTATTTCGAATTTACATCGCCGTTTACATTTTCAAGGGTAAATTTTTGCACAAAACACGAGAAATAATTCTCATATTCATTTATTTATTACATTCAAATATTATGACGGGAAATGAAACAACAATGACTTTGATAAATTACATATGTAGTTTTCTAGAAATAGTAAAATTGTATTTAAGATTTTCCTTTCGTGTGAACGTTAAATAAATTTGTATCGCTTAACTGAAAATAAGAGTAAACAGAGCCGGTATTTTGTATTAAAAAGGTGCTTTATTAGCAGTCTTGCAATAGAATTTAAATAAATTTTACTTTCACCCAGCACGTCGTTACTTCAAAGGCGTCGGATGAGACCAAACATTTCTATATAAATTAAGGAAAAGATGCCCCGAAAAAACCGAGGGTGCGACTCCCCAAGCAGTTTTCTTTACTCAACGTTTTTAGTAAATATGTTCGGGTGGGGGCGAGCGAGCGGTAATGAGTCTTAGGTGGACGTCTTAAGATGTGTTTTTGGGTGTTGTTCGAATTGTGTTTGAATAATATTTTTCTGTGGCAGCATTATTATTGCACCTACGCGTAAATCAGCGCCCAGGGCGAGCGTTTTTCAGACAAAAAAGATGCAATTATATGCAAAGGGAAGAGGGGAAAAGCACTCTCGTTAAGGATGACTGTAATCTCGTCGCAACTGGGGTGTTCTATTAATTTTTTTTCTAAATTGCCACGCACTAATCTTATTGGAATAATGCTCTCACTGGCTAATTGATTAGTTCGTAGTACATTTGCAGGTACTCGTACCTACGAAATGAAAATTCTGATTAACAAATTTTGACCTTTGAACCTTCATAGATTTAAACGCATACTATCTTTATTCCTCGGCGTTATGTAAGACTCTCGTGTTTACTGTTGAACTGTATCTTATTAATCTTTTACTCAAATCTATTGATTTCCATCCCACCCATGAGAATCAGCCATGTGTTGAGTATTTGTATCTATTTAAGTTTAGGTATTTATAGGACCTCGTTGTTTCTCATTTTCATAACACAATTGCGCCACTTATTTTTGTAGATTTAAATCGTAAGATTTGTTCTCGCCTACTTCGAATTTGTTACTTAAATAAGAGTGAGACAGCACGTTGACCATTGATTGAAATTATTGACTGTCAACGAGCTGCCTCGATCTAAGAAGCAAGTGTCGCTCTTATTTAAGTGCCAATTTCGAAGTATGCGAGGGCAAAATTGAAAATTAAATCTATGTAGACCAGTATTGTTTATCTTGACAAATACTAACTCACAGAAGCTAGGTCAAGGCTTGGTCTCAATGTCGAGCAACGGGACCGCGTCTGTTCACGGAGGGTCCCGTAGGAAGGATTGGGAGAGGCCAGGGTGAAACTGATTCTTATTGGTGACAAAAGGATGCAGTTACTGTCTTATTAGATTTTGGATGTTTCTTATTGGTGTTTTTAATATCGCTGGGTTTTTAAGACCCTGTGTTGAGTGGCTTGAAAATGCGTTTTGGAATACCATTACCAATTACATTAAATCATGTGCGCATGAAATGCAAATCATTGTTTATAAGCGAGTTTTGATGATCAGCACATAACTGTTTCAAAAATGTTATGTTTCTACGATATAAGATACGACTATTTTTAAGGGACCCCAAATGTATGTAGGAAGGTAGGTCCATAGAAGTTGATGAAAAATTTGGTCTGTGGTAAAATTCACTTAAATATAAGGTTCTCATTGGTGCGCCTAAAACGTAATTTACTCGACTAGAGATCAAAAAAAGAGATAGCTATTTTAAATACATAATTCCAATTTCTTAGAACAAATTATTTCAAAAACAAAAAAAGTTACCAATAAAAAAAGACTATAATCACTACTAAAAGAAAGCATCACTATTAACTAATACATATTTAAACGAGACTAAACACAGTAGTAAGTAGGCATCACTAGGACAAAGAAATGTGTACCGTGTGACCTACTGAATTCTGAACTCCAAACTGCGTTGCGGTATTGGGTATGTTTATTGTGGACTCCTAACTAACATATATAAATATGAATGGAGTATCAAGGACACATCATGTAGCCCCGGAGTATCACGCGGGGCGAGGTTGTAGGTTTTAGGGTTACCAGTTGACTAAATTAGTTTAAAAATAATAAAAACGTTATCAGTCAGTCTGATACAAGTGTAAGTAAAGACTGACTAATTTAGTTTTGTTTATTTTTCCCTCAAAATATGAGCCTTTTAAGGAAGTTTCGGTTTCGGTCGTAAAACTGGTTTCGGTCGGACACTATTAATTTTACGTTACAAAATGACGTTAAAAATTATGATACTAATGTCTATTATTGTATTGTGATTATTTACACGACAATGCTTTTTAGGCATTGTTTTAACTTAAATCTAATTACGATTAGATGAAAGTCAAATACCATTAGAGTAATGTAATGCTAAAATGCAGAAATACTTGTCGACCAGAGCTTTTCTTTTATTAGACTGTATTTCAAAACACTTGGACAAAAACTTATAATCGAAATTTGAATAGAAAGTAGTATAACAATACAGACATTTTTTTTGTGAACAGATAGCACAAAAAATCGACCCATTTACAAAGAAAGTATTCTTACAATCATAGCTTCGGTGATAGATGGCGTTGTGTGAATGGTCAAATCCATAGTTTGGTAAATGTTTAGGTCGGAAACAGAGTGACAAAGCCATTATTTTTTTAACTAACTCGTTGAAATATTAATATCTACTATTTACTAATTTATTGTACAAATTGCCTGCTTTCTACTCTAGTCATACTATATCTGTCATATATTTGACGGCCCGTTGGTTCGAATTCCGCTATGGGCAAAATTTTGTGTGGAAAACATCGGCAGTTGCACTCGAGTCATGGATATTTATCAAAGTATTTAAGTATTTCTATCCGTTCTATAGCTTCCATAGTACAAGCTTTGAACTTAGATTGAGGCTAGGCCATTGGTGTGCTAGTCCAAGGAAATTATTTATTTAGGTAATTGTGTTCCCAAAATTTTAAAGACAAAAAAATACTTCACTCCGTGTCATTCCTTGTCACCCCTATCTCCGTCTGAGTGCGGCCGTCGGCTGATTTGCCTTCCATTTACATTGTTTTACGAATTACGCGGCGAACTGTATTCGTTGGGGAGGGAATACGCTTTGCATTAGTTTAGTCCAGTGTGAGGACCAGCGACGAGACGAGGACTCGAGATGCTTTTTATTGGTAACCATTTTGCGTTTATTTATAGCGTAAGGAAGAACTGTTATTCTTCCTGGAAATAGAGGGTCAGATTAGGTACTCTTTGGTGACATTTGAATAAAAGTGATCAATTCTGGGGAACAAAAGAAAATGCGGTCTACGATTGAAGGAGAAGTACCTAATTTTCAAAGAAAGTGTCAGAACTTCTGCTCAGAATAGAAGTATCTATATTTTCATTGATTCTTAATTGTTTTCTTTTCATACCCCAATCTGATCGTTTATTTTAAGTGCTATTAGCAAAATATCATAAAGTTTTTTAATAAGTCAAGTCAAGTCACAAGGCGTATCACGGTGTACCCCCCAGACTATGAACACGTGACCGTGTGTTCCCGCTCGTAAAGAACACGCCAGGCCCCCGCCGCGCTCTTTTACTCCCAAAAACACATTTCCGTAATCACCTTATAAAGGGATTACTATAAATAAAGAGGAAAAAGGAAATTAACCGCATTACACGGGGAAAAAATCCCGTCCCTTAGCAATATGTGGGCTCCCACTGATAAAACACTTTATGTACGTTTTTCGCGTAAATGAAACAATGTGTTATTATGTATTCCTGTCAGTTCCACCGTGAACGGGCACGGGAAAATCGACCGTATAGTCGTGGCAATAAATTTAGTGATAAGATGAATATTGTACGAAGGTATGATTGGATGGCCGCATTTGTTTTCTTAAATGAATCTTGAAAATTGCAACCTGTTTTATTTTATTTCTTATTGGATTACTGCGTTGTTTTACACAACACTTGATTTTAATATTAAAGATGATTGTACAAACATGTCATAATCAACATATAGCAAGACCCGATGCCACGTCGAAAAACACGAACACAGGTGTATAAAATTGTCGCTAAAATCTTAAAATTTTTACGATTATGATTTTGACATGAAATCTGATCCACTGGTCGAATTTAAGTAATAAAGGACTGCTTTAATTTAAACAGTAAAGTCACAGACCAAAATAAGTATGTCCATATTTTTTTCCTTATTAACGTTATTATAAAACATGTATTCATCTTCTCATGTGCTAAATTGGATATGGTTTTAATAAGTTGGCTGCTACCCTCTTAAGTTCAAAGATTCAATATCCGCTCAGTTTTTTTGTATAGGCATGCGGCCATAACCCATAGTAGGTATGTTGTGTGTGCATAATGTTAAAGGATATTTCCTTATAAAAATGATATTTGTTCCAGTTTCAACATTTTAAATTAAATAAAAAACGATATTGCATTATTACAAAAGTAAGCAGACGTAACAAAATAGCTACGGATTCAACTTTCCAATGATACAAAAGGAGATCAAATCTTACTTAAAGACTTAACTACATATTAAAGCATAAATAACGGGGCACACATGGGGGGCTTATATGAAAATATATAAGGATATGCAGTTACCCTAGCTTTTTACCCCGGGCGGGCGTAAGTAGGGGATAAAAAAAGAAAATGAGGAGTTATGCTTTTCGGCAATAAAGACCGGACGAGAGAAATCGTTTAAGACGCCGCAAATGAGATGGAACGAATATATTTGATTATTTTTATGGCGCGGAATGGCGATACGGCATCGTGCTTAATGTCTATTGGTTTTACTCGAGTTTAATATAATATTGTTTATGGCATCGCTTTTACGGCCACTTCGCTAATTTTAGGAAGTGAGTTTTTTGTACCGTGTAATTCGTTATGATATGACGTTTTTTTGGGTCGTGTAATTATTTTCGGGGTCGTTAATATGCAGCTGAGTGGTTTTCGAAATAAATTTGGGTTTTTCAACATTTTTATGTGTAAAACACTTATTCACTTTAGAGGATTTAGAGGAGGAATGATCTTAATAAACAGCGTCTTAGACATTATCTATAGGTACTGACAAGGAAAACATCTTTAATAATCTATCTGTATTAAAGCATTAATTATTTTTGTCGATAATTAAACTTAAGTTCACTTTTTAAAATCTTAATAATAAAAAAATGTCTCGATGCACCGATTGATTTATGGCTTTTACAATCGAACAGCAGTTACTTTTATTGCTTCCAAAAACGTTGTGAATCAATACCATGGGACACAAAGAGTAATTTATTAAAGTCCATAGTACAAATGAGTTTACGCCAATTTGGATCTTGTTGCAATGACATAAGAGTTACGACGTCGTATGATGTTTTTTGACCGATGTACTGCTTAATTGCAGTAAAAAATGGCGTGTGTGTCCCATGCTTTACCCTGTTAATTTCGAACTGGATTCGATACGGGAGGGTGTAAGGATTATTGCTTATTTTGTTTGGGTAGAAGTTGGGTATGTTTGTACGGAACAGATGATGTTCCCCGAATTTAAAAATAAACCTATACTTCAATCTATAGTACGATCGATACCACTTACAATCAAAATAATTATTTTAATTTCGTACAGTGTCCTCAAAAAAATATATTCCCATAATGTTCGGAAAAAGCAACAAACAGTACGGATTCACCAAAATACTCACACAAACTCTATAGGGGAGAAAAATCAAGTAAACTTTGAACTACCAAACAAAAGATGTGCTCACAAAAGCCCACAGATAATCTAAATAGCCATTAGTTTTTATCTCAAGCCGTTCAGTGTTGTCTTAACATTAGGTCTACGCGACCGCGCACACACAAAAATCATAAACAAAAAATACGCACACACTCATTTTGCGACCCCCACATCTCACTGAGGGAGGGCACTGTGATATAATGCAGTTTTTTATGGCCCGTTCCTTACCCACAAGTAAAAAAACAACGCACACATACACACACGCATTACACATTTCAACTATTAGTGTAGTTTCGTTAGGCAAGGGTTGCCGGAGGGTTGATAAAAAATTTACGTCCATTCGAATTTTGCGAGGATGCTCATTTGGGCCGAATTCAGGGGTCACTGGAGAGCTTTTGTTGTTACCAATAGAGATTGGACGGTGGCATGCTCTAGAGGTTTTCTTTCGACATTCAACTTTGTCAATTAGTTTCCTCTTTTTACGAGGAGACCTTTTTAATTAAGGTTTTTATTATAGAGGTAAAAGCTACCTACGAAACATCGTTAATAAGTATTCATAAATTTAGATATCTAATGCTGGTCGAATCAAGCTTCTCCCAAACAAAGAGGTCCTTTATTATTATTCTAATTTAATTCGGCTGGGTCGCGTCTGTCGCCTGCGTTTTATCCTCAGGTAGCCTCCTGTTCTAAGAAAAAAATATTTATATCTCTTTCTATTAGAAATCCCATTGTTCGCGCGAGGGCACGTCAGCACGCGACAAAAGGTACATTAATTATAATATCCGATTAAAAAACGCCATTTAGCTACGCGAGAGACGTCCTTTGTTTGAGTAGATTGAATTTGAAATTGCGAACATTAGCCATCGTCCCTAGGGGTGTAGTGCATAAAAAATAGTCACCCACACTGTTTCGCGGAGGCTGTTAAAACGGGCGATTTCTCTCCTCACACAAAGTAGAATTTGGAAAGCTGAGACATAAAGATATCAGATTACGCGGGAAAGTGAATCTAGCAAGACACGGACAAAAACTACGAGCACCGAGAGACTGCCGAAATATGAGGATCCAATTCCATAAACCACATCGGCCGAGGAAGCACGCGAGTTATGTCTGTACGTGCTCGCCCATAGTAATTAGATATTACGTAGCCGGGCTAATCGTAACTCGCACGGGTGTTGTTTTACCCGAAAGGGGGAATAAATCACGCGCACAACGCGACAGGACCGCGACACAATAAAAAAAACAACAAAAAGAAACAATATCAGCGTGCGGAACAAAAGAAATTATACCGACGCGCGAATCCGCCGCTAGAAAAAAAATCGTTATGATAATAAAATAAAATGGCTAAATAAAA
This sequence comes from Nomophila noctuella, assembly GCA_958496325.1. Taxonomy (NCBI): domain Eukaryota; kingdom Metazoa; phylum Arthropoda; class Insecta; order Lepidoptera; family Crambidae; genus Nomophila; species Nomophila noctuella. The sequence goes on along the minus strand of OY292494.1, from coordinate 9,453,719 downwards.
AGCGGTAATAATAACGGGAGTGAACAATGCAGTGTTTAATGCGCTCCGAGACGAGGTTTATTTAGCAAAGCATAGATAAACTTTTTGACGTTTCGCGAGTGGAGCGGGCGCAGCAGCTGGCGCGCATTATATTAATTTAACTATGATGAAGGACCGCATTTTAATGAGATATATTAATTCGCGCCGTTGAATACGTCACAAAATTGCACTTCAACATTATAACGCAGTTCTATTGTGGTACAGCCAGCGCAACAAAATAGGCGGCCGTAGAAAGAGATTACTCCGTGATAGAAATGCGCTATGACGGCGCAACATATAGACATATTTTTATAATAACGCCGGCCACAGATGCACTATTAATCTCGTACGAGTAGTTATTAAATCTTGGAAGAGCGGGACGATGTCGTCCGACGTATTATTAATGGAAGTGTATCACGGGAGCCATTAGACACGTAATTAACATCGATCGCCGACTAAAAAAACGAAGGAAAAGCGAGAGTCGCGTCACTCTCGCGACGAATAAAAACGTCATTAAAGATTGATCGCCGGGAGGAAGTATCATTAATATTATTCAATTAATAAAACGCAATTTCGCGATGTGGAACGCACCCCGCGAAGGAAAAAGCAATTAGTGGCTAGATTGCGATCCGTCAAAACAACTGAGTCGAGTGCTGAAAAAAAGGCGAGGAGCATTCATTAGAGTACGACTCGCGAGGGGTGAATACGTAAGGACTTTTTTGCATAAGACGGTGGCGCCCCCATTTTAAGTTTTTTTTCGACGATGAAAACAAACTATGTGGGCTGCTAAGCGGTTTTCGCCACACTTGCAGTGTTGATGTTGACGGAGTTTTTTTTTAATTGTGCTGGTTGTTATGGTTTTATGGCGGCGTAATGAGCGGATTCGCGCGACATTTGCATGTGATCGCGGGATTTTTTTCAACGTTTTTTGTTGATGAAAGTTTTTGAATTCGTTTTTTTTTCAAGCCAGTGTTTATGGCGTGCGATACAGCTTTATTTAGAGTTTGTGGTTAAACATTTCAAATGCTTTTTGTTTATGGTTTAGGGGTGCTGCAAGTGGTTTTTTATATCATTTCCCTTCGTTTAGACGCGTTAATTATTTTGGTATAAATTATACTAAAGTGTTTAGTAATTACTGGTACTGGAAATGTTTCTCATAATTACTTAGAGGGTTACCGGTTTAACCGACCTTTGTGTTAATAAAAGGTGTTACGTATATCAATAACAAAGTGAAAGTGTATTGATGGAACTTGTACAATTAGCAATTTGTTGAAATTTCTTTTATGTCAACGCAAGTGGTTATTTATTCATCGCATTTACGAGGCAAAGTTACGGTAATACGGATTGATAATAAACGAGTATAGGGCTGACGTGCCGACAGTCCCGATTTTGTATTAGCAATCATTAAATTGGAAATAACGCTATATCGGCGATACACGGCTTTTCTTTTATAAATATCTCTCACGTGATCCCGGTGCCGCGTCGTGTCACGAACCTTACCGAAACGATGGAAATATTCAAATGGCGATATAAAAAAGACAAGTTAGGTAGCATTTAAAAAGCTTGTTTGTTTAACGATGAATCGCTTCTAGACATGACATAGTGCACGGCGCATCGGAGCGTCTAACCCGCTGCATATCCACAATACACTCTCGCCAACCCCTATTACGATGGGTTAGAGTCGATTTTCTATATTCGCGCAGGTACACGGAACGTGGTTATGCAGTCCCATTTTGTGGGATAAAAAAAATTGATCTGAAATATGAAAGGTCTTTAGGAAATAGGAAAATGTGACGGCGCGCTTCGGGCCAACTTTATGTAATGGAGCACCGACGCCGTTTCTTATGGGACTGTCTGATAAGAAAAACAAATAAGTCTTACCGGCTCGGATTTATATGAATACTAGCGGCCGCCCGCGACTCCGTCCGCGTGGTTTCCGGTTTCCGCAAACGTAGGTATATACTATACCTATAAAGTTCCATACAAACATTAATCCCCTTTTTCATCCCCTTGGGGTGGAACATATAAAAATCCTTTCTAAGGGGATATTTATGTCATAGTAGCTTCATGCATGCCAAGTCCCAGCCCTATCGGTTTAAAATTGACAAAGTTTCATACAAACATTAATCCCCTTTTTCATCCCCTTGGGGTGGAACATATAAAAATCCTTTCTAAAGAGATCTTTATGTCATAGTAGCTTCATGCATGCCAAGTCCCAGCCCAATCGGTTTAAAATTGACAAAGTTTCATAAAAACATTAATCCCCTTTTTCATCCCCTTGGGGTGGAACATATAAAATCCTTTCTAAGGGGATATTTATGTCATAGTAGTTTTATGCATGCCAAGTCCCAGCCCGATCGGTTTAAAATTGACAAAGTTTCATACAAACATTAATCCCCTTTTTGATCCCCTTGGGGTGGAACATATAAAATCCTTTCTAAGGGGATATTTATGTCATAGTAGCTTCATGCATGCCAAGTCCCAGCCGTATCGGTTTAAAATTGACAAAGTTTCAAACAAACATTAATCCCCTTTTTCATCCCCTTGGGGTGGAACATATAAAAATCCTTTCTAAGGGGATCTTTACGTCATAGTAGCTTAATGCTTGCAAAGTCCCAGCCCGATCGGTTTAAAATTGACAAAGTTTCATACAAACATAAATCCCCTTTTTCATCCCCTTGGGATAAAATAATAGATATATACTATAGCCTATAACCTTCCTCGCCAAATACACTATCCAACACAAAAAGAATTTTTCAAATCGGACCAGTAGTTCCTGAGATTAGCGCGTTCAAACAAACAAACAAACAAATAAACAAACAAACAAACAAACTCTTCAGCTTTATATATTAGTATAGAGTATAGATTTGTTTAGATGAATATTTCAAGCGGGTCGTAGTAATTTAACTTATTGCCGTGCATTTGAATATGAGATTTGAAGATAAAGACGAGGTTAGATAAATAATTAAAAGCCGAGAGTGGCGTTTGCAACAGATTTTAAGTCTTTCAATTTCATTCGTAAAAACTTATTTCCACCAATTCCAAAGTGCGTTTGTTTCACTTGATGAAAAGTAGGTACAATAGAACGTACGGAACTGATTAAATTACGAGAACATATTAAAATGATTACGAGAATAATAATATAAATATATTCCATTAAAGTTATTATAAATAATCGATAACTAGGTACACGTGCGGGAATTATACATACCCTTTGATCCGTGAGTATGAGTATTATTTATATCAAAAATGTTCCAATAAAATATTCAATTAAATAATACATGAATATTCAAATAAATCAACATTAGTTTCTAACAATACCCATTTATTGAATAGCAATTTATTTGCTTATTTATTGAAATTTGTAACGCAGTTAACATTTTTTAGTGAGCGTATGCCACGTTTTGTAGCTTTGCCTCTCTGTTTTATTGCCTACACGAGAAAGAGACGAGTGAGACGGGGTGCCTAATGCAACTGTTTTTTATTGGAATGAAAGTCATTGATAGGATTTTTAATGGTTTTAAAAAATGGCGACAATGGCGCGGTGTCGAAGCGACAGCATTATTTATTGCTGATCGTAAATTGTAGCTTAAATTAAATCGCTCCGAATCCGGACCTCCTTTCAGTTTCTAATAACAATTTTAATGTTTCCAATAATTTCTACAAATCAATTTAGTAAATGTGCTCTAATTTTTAGTCGCCATTACGCGGCCGTACATTTAAACAGGGTTTGATTCGGAAAGATTCTAAAGATTCTCGGACAATCTCTTGAACAATGCCCGATTTTCGGCGAAACAAAGGGCACATCCATAAAAATCTCGGCAAACACAAAGGAATACGCGAACTAAGTAACCACACTCGGAGGTGCCAAAGACAATGATAATTGTTCCACGTGAAATATAGTGTTGCCACTGACAAAAGGGGCATAGAGAAAAAAATTACATTTTTCATTGTAATACTGGGCCATTGAGTACAGGTGGGGCGAGCGTGGGGTGGGCGCGGACAATGGCCTGTATCAATGGACGATACGAATATTTTTTGCGTAAAAAAAAACATTAGGTATTTGGAAGTTTCTCCATTAATTATTTTTAAACGTGACGGACGGGCGGGGTGAAGCGATGGGGATCCGCTTATTAAAAAAAACTGTTATAATGCAAATGAATCAATCAAACGTATCTTTGATTGATTCTTTTGGTGACGGAGAGGTTCTTATATTCAGACAAGTAGGGTGTGCTTTTATTTAAAATCATTAGTGACAATCATCATACATTTTCTTTACACAAATGATAAACTTAGTACAAAAGATATACGTATGTATCAGCGACAGTATGATCCGATAATGTCCATTTTGAGAACAATGGCGATGTTTGAGAATATCCACTAGATGGCGTAAGGTTGCTGACTCGAAATAATTAAATAACAATTTTATTTCTGTTTATTTATACAAAAACTGATTTAACTATGTAACACCTCGTCCAGAAACATAAGACGCTCTTAATTACTCAAGTCATCACTTTTCTTTGTCACGCTTATTTCAATAGCCCTAATTATGCCAACACACGAGATCGGCAAATTGAATGTCCTCTTCATAATATCTATAAGCCGAGTAAAAGTGTACCACGTATTGCAACTCTTAATTAGTCAAATAATAAATTAATGACTGCTCTTTGCCATTTTTAATATAATTTTCAATAATCCTAATTATGTCAACGCACGAGATTCTCAAATTATCTTTTCAAAATCCTTAAACAAGAAAAAGTGTTCGAGTGTTCGGATAAACCCCGAGTTATCGATCGGCGGTATTTGTTATCGACAGCTGCGCGCGCGCACCCGAGTGCGAATTCGATGATCCTGACAAAAGACGGCCCTTGATGAGACTCGATAAATTAACTATATCTGCGTGTTGAATCTGCGCAGTAAGGATTCTGAATCTTATGGCAGTTCGCTTTAGAATGATGAGTTTTGTTTGGTTTCTTTTGTTAGTTTTATGTAGTAATGTAAGTCTTTATCAACTGCTTACGTTGATGTGTTACATTTTTGAGCGAGTTTAGTATTAATAGGGATATTCAGATAGGCTGAAGATTTTTGTTTTAATTAGTGTTTTCTTTTATACATCCACAAAAAGATCACCAAAATCAATCTTATTTTGTTGGATGCATTTAGTTGTTTTTTTTAACCAAAATTACAATAATTGCAAAGCAAGACATTTAAGACATCTATTCATCGAAATATTTTAATTAATTTTACGATAAAAAGTTACAATTGCTTTAACTACTGTATCGTTCGTTTCATGCCTGAAGTCGGCAAAATTCGTGATATCGTGATAAAAATTAGATAAAGTTATTACGTCAACTGAGAGTTTAACGTGAGGTCATGACCACCTAGCCATTATAAATATTACAATATTAAGCCTCGTGCCAACTCTTTGTACTTTACTGCACTTTGTCCATTGGCCCATTGTGACACCTCCACTCAAAATTTACAGCCGTCATAAAAATCTTCAGGTTATACACAAAAAGCGTTACAATAGTCATGTTTTGTTTACTGCAAAAAGATGAAACAATTGCGCGCTTACGTCACGGATTTAAAATAAAAGACGGTCGTCCGTTGAGAGATTACGTCCCTCGGGATAGAAAACCTGGACCACAATTGTACGAAGACAATGCGCGAGTTCAGGTAGCAGTTCCTATGTAACGAAAGTACAAAGACCACTCGCATTTACAAATGTACAATAATTAGTGTTCAAATCTCAACTTTAGTGTTGTCGTCATAAGATCCGGTTTAATGTCTGCAAGTGCTAATTTCGGTGAGAGCGACGTCAGTTCCGCGAAACGTTATGTGACACAGATCGTCGGCGCGTCTATACCCCGAGGTTATTGTTCCCTCACAAAGTTTGTATTGTGGCTGGTGATAATCCCTAAGCCGAAGTAAAACTAATTCGGTTAAGGAAATCGAGTGAGAAATGAACGAGTCCCGTGTTTAAACGAATTCCGTTGTGTTTGAAATTGACTTATTTTTCGTCTTCTTGGTTTCGGAGAATATCAACTTTTAACGCATTGAAATATTTGACTCAAAAATCTGCCAGTGTAGATATTGTTTAAAATAATATTACCAAAATACAAACCAATATTTTTTTTACTTCTGTTTACTAAAACAGTATACCTATATTCTAATTATTTTTACTTTCCGTGCATCATAACTCTTAACAAAGGAAATAGTACACTTCACTTTTGACTATAATTACAGTGAGATCCGCACAATATTTACAAATGTCTGCCAATTTATTTAGGTTCAAAACACTAAACACAATTTATTAAAAATTTAAAGAACAGGATTTGCATGAATTATGGACAACACTTCTTAGGTCTTTTAACGGAAAAACCCATTAAAAATGGTCAAAAACGACTTATTATTAGGCGCTAATTAGAAAGACAAATAACAGAATATCAATAATGGTTAATCTTTAATATTTGTCAATGGCCTCTAAAACAAAGCAAACAGGATGCGCCAAGGAACAGATCGAAGAACTAACAGCGAGGGATGACCAAATTCCGCGAAGATATTTGGTTTAGATAACGTTTGTTCAGATGTTAGTTTTACATATCTCCGATGGACGTGCAAACAACGGCCAATAACTGTTCGTATAAATTATAACTGAATATCGATCCTATCTCCTAAACCGGGGTAAAATGGAAACCAACTATTGACGTGACTTCGGCAAACCGAGATAAAATAAATATTTTAGGGTGGGCTCGCCCTAAACAAACACGTTCAGGATTTGCTGACCGTCGATATAGTTTCAATTTAATACGCCGAAATTTCATCACGTCGCCTCTCGTTCCGAAGTATACCTTATTATAAATGAACAGAATATTATTTTCCGATGGCGATGTCGGGAGATTGAAGCCGTTAGAGTATTAGGAGGTTCAGCGTTATCTAACAAGTTGTTTGTAAATGATTTTTTCGGCGTCCCGAAAGTAATCTTGACCACTTTCTTAAAAAAATAAGCTTTAGTTTAGATTAACGATCTAATTTTCTTTATGTTTGCTTCTTTGGTTGATACGTATAAAGTATAAAAAGTACAGTACATTTGCTTGATAATGAAGTTATCAGGTTTACCGCCAGAAATCTTATTTGTAAGACGGAAGTCTTTTGCAAGGAGGATCAATGTTCCCCAAAGAATTTTGGCATGAAACAATAATCCTTAAACCTCCAAACTAAACCATGCATACTTGAACGACTTCCATCAGATAAATGAGCAGTTACCGTCGAAATTGCTGTTGCTGGGTACAATTAATACCGACTTTCGTTCCGCATGGCCTATCTCACTCTCTTATCATCCAAGGCAATATTTCTTCATTAACGAGGTGCAAGCCTTACCTTTACATCTGCTAAACAGTTTATGAACCCATTTTTTACAATTACTCTTCATATTTTTATGCTTTTTCTTCATAACTCTATATGGGTATTTGTTCCTAGATGATCCAAATTCACGACCTAGTTTTCTTTCCAATAAACATAAGGAAGCGTTTAAGCGTTTCGGAATATAATGGTTTCTAGATAGCGTTGAAGTCTATTGGGTTTTCAAACTATTTTCCAACAACGTTATAGAAATTATTACTTTTCATACAAAAAAAAATTTGGCTTCGGGGACTAGACAAGTAAAGAAGGTCCTAAAACATACATTCACCCCGTAATCCTGTTTGTTTCGCACTACATCCAAGTTCCTAAAGGTAACTTCAAAGAAATGGGAGAAAAAACTTCGCGTAGAGTTGTGCATCAAATGTTATTTTTTCTAAATTAAACAGAAGGCACAACAAGACCGAAGGCGATTTATCATACAATTTGACAGCGTTCACCGTTCATAATTTTTACGAAAATTGTAAAGAGTATTGTGTTTCATAATTAATGAAGCAAGGTTCTCGGTAACAAAATATTCTCTATCTTAGATTCGGATCGTCATTACTCGGCTCTTTGTGCGACATTCTTTTGCGCCCAGGTGTTCATATAATTACATTGTGTGCTGTTAGAGGGAGAAAAAAGATAACAAATGAACTTGGAAGAGAAAGGGACGCAACATCGGCCCTTGCGTTGATTGATAACTGTGACAAAAACGTAGCAGATGAAAAATAATAATTATTAGATCTTTTGTTGTGAGGTGTATGAACTTGGATAGGGGTGCACTAAACGTTTTGACAAAGCAAATTAGGCAGTTTAGTATTATTATTATTTTATGATACCACTTGGAGCAAAAACATAAGTTCTATTAAGTGTCTGAATGTAAATTAAGGTTTAAATTACATTTCTGATTTTGCCCTGACTGGGACTGACCACAAAATGAAGCTTTAGGATGAGCCGAATTTAGCAAACTCATATGGTTCATTGAAAGAGATGATAATAGATGGACATCTATAACACAAACTAATATTAGGATAACAAGAAATAACTATGTATAAGTTAAGAAGCTTTTTAAATGTATTTCTTTGCGATAGATTTGAAATTTTTACCGCAAGTACCCAAGCAAATTTTATACATACAATTTAATTACTGCATCATTTACCCAGATAACTAAAATTGCAAACAGGCAGCCCTGTTTTAAGTGCATCGCAAGCTGCATTCGCATTCAAGCGGGCCTAGACAATAAGTGCGCGAACGCAGGTAGACACCGATCACAACGTTGTATTTGCGTCCCTGGCATGGGATCTTAGACTTTGTGATGATGAACTTAAGGTTGTTAAAGAGTGAATGAATATTTGTACAGGTGTACTTACTTTTTTTTAGTTTTCATTAGCTAAGTTCGCGCTTTATGGATCACGATCGGGGAACGTCGAACGTGTCTTATTGTTTCGTCAAATACATGAGAATTTTTGTCAATAAAGGCAGGGTGGTACGAGATTTTTTGCGTATCGGCGCTTTGTACCCTCGGGCTTGATGAGTTGCGCTGTTTATTTAAGAGCTAAGGCTTTATGGTTAGTTTGGATAACGTTTGGTAGGCACAAACACGTGAGGTACCGGTTGAAGAGTTCAGTTGCTTTAAAATATTTGTGTATTTAAAATATGTATTTGTGTATGTTAATGTAAGACCTTTAATATGGGAGTGAACCAAAAATGTTAATCATTTCACCTTTCCCACTTTCATTAAGTACTTTCATTTTAATTTTACTACTTTTCAGCCTTCGATACACCACGAGGGTTGCTTTTGATGACTACCACGGATACTTGTTTGTAAATGTGAAATGTTAAATTGACTTTATGAGCTACGTAAAGTTTCTTCATCATGGGAATACAATTAAGAAATAAATAAACACTAACTAAAAATATAAAATTAATTAAAAACCAACAGAAGCAAGGTGACTTCGAAGAAGCAACATCTTCGTCCTTTGTCGGTACGTCAAAGAACGCGCCCGTCATGGTTTGTTTAACGAATTATCGTAGGTAATTATTGTTACGGAAACCGAACTATGCGCTTTTTATGCATCCCTGGTCCTTTGCGCTTACTTGCATTGCAATTTACGAATTAAATTAGTGAGGCAAAGCGGAATTATGGGATAGTGTTACAAAGATATTGTTTCATCTTTGGGTTGCAATGTAAATATGTATATAAATAAATATTTACAAGTGATCTGAAAACTGTGATAAATTTTAGGAGTTTGTTTTTGATTAATTGATTAGTGATCACTCGAATTTCACACACAAAAACAATCTGCATGTCATGCCTGACAACATTAATAGCAGAACAGGCTTCGTGAGACGATAATATAACAAATTAACTGTATCAAAATTGAAAAACGAACTAGCACCTACAAATTTCTAATACAATGTGTACCGCCTAGTCTAGACATCTCAAGAATGCAGCTAACTGTGTCCAGGACTTGTTAAACTCCCGGTTAGTTACGGCACTATTTGCCGATCTTAATTACCGCCGCCATTCTTCCCTTATCTCCCGACCGATCTATATTAAATAAATCAATTTAATCTAATTAAAAGCATTACATGTTTTTTGTCCGGCACGAAACAAGACGAGATATTACGAGATCGAAACGAATAGATTACGAGGTGAGTCTGGACGGGTCACCGATCATATCTCAGAAGATGGTCCGTCAAACCGTCTATCCAGTGTCGTGTTCTATAAATTATTTATACAATCTAATTTAATTTAAGTCCCCTGACCTTTGCTGCACTTGGCTGTAGGAAAAAAACAGAAATCTTCCACTCGCTCATGCAACTTTCATGACTGTGTTGCTAGGGCCCACGTACCTATACATTGCCCGAGTATAATTTCTCGTCGCAAATGAACGCACCTTCGGGTGAATAACAAATGCCGCTTCTAGTATATTCCTATTTGAATCAGTCTATGAATACTTGCAGGGCGATACGGTATGAATATAATCAGCATTTTTTCTATTTGAAAGTTAAATTTACGAATGACTTTGCCTTTTAAAACCGCATCACATTGGAAAATTGCACAACTCTTAGTAATATGTTAAGTGGTGTTGTTCAATTTAGCCTGTTTCAGTTATTTAAATGATTCGTGAATTGTTATCTTTGTATTTTCGTTATATAAACTTAAGATATATTCACATTATAATTTAGTTTACATAGAATTGTATAATTATTCTAGATTGCTAATACGAGACACGAACAAAACTTCGAAAGCAATATTAAAGGATGCTCATAAAAATTAAAATGAAAGTACCTACCTAGGTATTGGAAATATTTATGAGAGTTTAGGCATGCAATATGTATCAGTCGCGGTGTTTCGATAGTGTTTACACGTGTAGATCGCAATCACGAGTCGATTCGCGAGCCGCACGTCGTCGTGTACACGCGTCTGCACGATGAGACGCTCGCGTATCGTGCTGTTCAGGGTTTCTCAAAGTGGGGCCATTCGAGGGCAGGGAGTACGCGACAAGATTTACGTAATGGCGTTTTGATATTGATAATGCTAAAGATGGCCCGTCGTAACCCGTTTGCTATAACGTCTAGTTCCAGTATCAAGCAACAGGAACCCCGGAGGGGGGGGGGGGTTAATTAATTTGCTATTAGGGGAACGATGTCACCTGGATATTCTATCAGGGGTTTCGGTGCCGTAAGTTTGAGAAACCCTCGTGTGGTTCATCTCCCGGTGCATAAACTGCCGAGTTAAATATTCTATGTGCGGAGGCGTATTATCTTAGCCGGGATGATGCGGCGGCCTTGCAGCTCGCCACGCAGTCTACAGCGCCAGTTTACGACCCGACGCTCGCCACTTTTATTGGCTACCTCACATCGAAGCCTCCTCGCAGCCTCCCATTCACTCCGCAAGAAATACACTTTTTTATTGCTCTGTCACTTTGGTAATTTATTGACAATGAACGCACGTGCATTTCTATTAATATTTTATGTCGTAAGTTTTTATGCGGCCGAGTCGAGCCCATTGTTGGGATCGGACAGTTTGTTTTATGTCCAGTCTGGATGCCTACTTAATTGTTCGAATTAATCGTGATAGGTCGCGAGCGTTCGTCCCGCTAGCTCATTTCTGGGAGGTCGGATGGTATCGCCAGCTACGATTTACATACAACGGTCGCGGACTCATCATCTGTCAAAATCAAACCACGCCGGCTTTACGGCGATGGAATACTGCCTTTAATTGTTCGACGAGGTTGATATGGGACGACTGGATCAGTTTTTGTGCGTGGAGCATGAGAGAGGAATCGCTAATCGAATCATAAAAGTCTCCATTCCGGTAATGAAGACGATAAATTACTTTTTGCGTTTTTAATTTTTGCTCCGTTTCGAATCGATAGGTGAGGGAGTATCTCTCGGCGTGGCCTGAGCGAACAATGGAAAGCAACATAGTGGGAAATGAAAGCGTCTGGGCTAATTGCGGGTTTGAATGTTAATCGAACGATCGGGTGGCTGACAGCCGGCCCATAAACCATCGCGCTGTCGCCGTACAAGTCGTGTGCGGTTTTTCATCGTCTGCGCGCGCTTTCGAAATTATATCCCGAATAATGACAATTCTTTCGCTGCTTGCGCTTCACCATCGCCACAGATATTATATTCGTTTAGACAACATCGCTTCGATATTTGTCAGCTTAAGCACTGGAGTACCTAAACATGCCCTTAAAAACAAATAGTTTTACTAAAGTGATCTAAAAGTAGCAAAGCTTGTCAAGAGCCACTTATCTATAGGAATTAATGAATATTTTCATGCTAGCCAAAATAATATTTTATCCATTCAAATTAAGCGTCAAGGTTTCATGTTACGTATAACTCATACATTAGCATACTCACAAAATAGTATGGCAGATTTTATCATAAAAAGGTTTTATTCGACGCAAGTATCATACCAAGTATTTTCATATTAAAATTTGCGTACCAACTCGAATTTATTATACATATAGCTACCTGATATTTTATTTCTAAAAAGACGAATGCGACTCTTAAATATAACAAAAGTCTCAGAGCAATTACCGGTCGAGTCTCAACATATTTTGGTTTTTCATTCGGAATGCTTCAATTTTCGACACGGCTGACCAAGTGGACAACCGCCAGCCCCCATAAATAAGTTCAGACAAAGCACTCTCAGCACCGCAGAGTATTCGCCATATAATTAACAGTTACAGCCCGTTATGGGTACTAACTCACGGGCCACATGCTTCCAGAACAATACTTCTGATGTTCGGCACCTAATGCACGCCGCCTTATAGATAACTTTGCCATTCGAAAACCAACCTTAACTTTAAGACAGTAAGAGCGAACCTGTCAAGTCAGTAGTGATATACTGGTGGCGTTGATTGAGCGCCCGCAATACTGTTGCGTTTGCGCGTGGTTTCGACGTAAATGTCAATAAGAGATTACGTTTTTGCGCCTTTTTAGGCGAGGAAATAGATGCAAGATACGTGTACTCACTTATGTGTCAGATGTCTGGATACTTACCTGCAACAAAAAGGTACATAGGTTAGATACAATCGTGCGGAAACATGGTTAGTTAGTGAGATAAGTAAAATAGGTAAATTATATTTAAGATACACTTATAAAAATTAGTAGGGTCATTTCGCCTGTTTGCGTCCATTTAGTGCAGTTGCCAAGTTTGACGGCGAAAATAAAAATATCCCAGCACTAGTATCTATCTCAAAATTATTTTATAAGTTAATTATATAGTCTATTTTAAGATTAACTTTCAAATTTGCTTAAAACACTTTGTATTTATTCCAAAAAAATTAAAATATCGGAATTTGGCGTTTTACCCAGTTTGCGTCCACAAAATCGAGATTGCGTCCACCCATGGACCAGTTTGCGTCCACCAGCTTAGTAAAGGATAATAGGGGTGATATGAAGAAAAATGAAAAGAAAGATTGTATTCTATCACTGTCTTTATTTAAGAATAAATATAAATATTAAAAATCAACATTGTAATCACTTTAGAAATTAATTCGCTACAATTATTGAACTTAAAATAAGATAACTATGTAGTAAGGAACCTAACCAGCACTGGCACCTTTAAAGATAAACATTATGAGTTCTGTTAAGGGTCCATTTATCATGTGATGTTTTTTGACCACACCCCTCCCCCTTGGTGAGGTTTACGAACCACCCCCCCCCCCCACGCTACAACACTAGATGAACATTATTTTATTAAGAATGTCTTCACACCACAGATTTAACGCCGGTTTTTGGATAAGTATAGCATATTCGCCGAAAACAAAATAAACATGATAAACATATTACTACGCCCCCTCCCCCCTAGTGACATTTCGTGTTTTTTTTTAAGGACACCCTTCCACGGCAATGGATGACTCCTAATTTTAATCTAAGATCAGTATTGATTAATAATAACGCGCTTCCTGCTTTTCCTTTCTAATACTTTCTTCATGCAGCAGAAGGTATGGTTGCTGGAGTACTGGGATTATCTTTTCCAGCATTGTAAAAAAATACTGGTCAGCTGGTCAGCACCAGGTGGTGTTGACCAGCTGGAAAATTAATCAGTAGTTCCCTTTTGTGTAGTGGCTGAAAATGGTTGTTATTAAGACTCTGAGCGTATAAAGATGGTAGCGATACAGTTGATGCTGATGATGAAGTCAATGGAATTTGTGGAGTAAGTTCCTTTACGAGAGTTTCTTTTTCATCACTTAATATTGGAGTTTGATGCAATATCTTCTAATGGTAGATTTCTTTTGTCGTCTAAGAACACCATAGAACCAACGTCGCGGTAACTTCCCGAAAATCAAAAAGTTGTTTGTGAAGACAAAATAAGATTAAGAAAAATTTTGTCCACTTGTCATTTAAGAATTTCTTCTTCTTCCTAGCGTTTATCCCGTTTCTTTGCGGGGTCCGCTTTGACCATGATCCAGGATTTGGCAAGTCTGGTTATTACAGTGAAGCGACTGCCATCAGACCTTCGTAACCCATAGAGGGGAACCAGACAGATTGGATCATGGGTACACATTCAGATCTAACTGAAATAAAGTCAGAAATCACTGAACGTGCAGGTTTCCTCACGGTGTTTTCCCTCACCGCCGAGCTAATGGCACAAATCCACACATAGATTTCGAAAAACCCAGAGGTGTGGGCCCGGATTCGAACCGCGGACCTCACGTATGTGAGGCGCCGTTCGTACCACTAGGCCACCATCGCTCTTTATTGTCATTTAAGAATTTGAGCTTTTAAATTATTTTTACAAGAAAGTCAATTGCTTTTAGCAAAATTACATAGTGGACGCAGTTTGGTCTATTATGTTTATAGTATGCGTCCACCCGGACGCAAAGTGGAAATTTTGAAAATTTGATGTAGTAATTCGCGTCCACCTTATTTTATTAGTTAAATATTAAAAAAATAAACAAAATCATTATAATTATTATTCCTTTTTTCATTATAAAAGTTTAGAAACATTTAAGTTTCCCAAAATACATATGAAACAATAAAATACTTACCATCGAACTCGCCGCTGCACACTATTTTTTTTCTTAAAATCCCGCGTTTTCGCACTTTTTGTCAAACAGCAAGGACAAATATTTTTTTCATTTTATTTTGGTTTGACGTACGGACCTTTTGTTTATATGTGCTAGCTTCTCAAACATACAGGTTTAAGTGGTAAAGATTTCTCGTTTGATTGGTATAGCAGTTTACTTATTTTCGAGGATTTAAAAATAAAGTGGACGCGAACTGGGCGATGGACGCGAACTGGCGAACTTACCCTAAGTAACAAAACTATACGATGTACGATTACGAACAGTGATTATGTTATCTCTGTCATTGTAGGTAAAAAAAATATAGAAACGCACTAGGTCGAAATAACGGCACCGAAGTTCGGCGGGATTAAGCCCGCAATTTATTTGAATGGAGGATGACACACTGTGCCAAAATTTCGTTGTTTTATTAATTTTGTATACAAAATGCATTGCCGCCAAACTTGGTTCAGTCAGCCTGGTGGATTCCTTTCCTACGCAAACATTGGAATATTTGAAGTTAAAAACGCTGTCAGTCGAAAAAGTGCAGTTTGATCAATTGCCCGATTTCCCTCTAAATCTAATGCTTGAATAGAAAGTGCAAATAAAGAAGCATCGTATAATTACAGGCGAGCCGTTTGCTGCACAAACGTATCGATCAACAGTTACGTCGACGACGGCAGCGAAAACAACTCGTTTCGAACTAATTTGCTAACTAAATTTCAAGTGGGAAATAGACGAGTGTTGGTATTGTTCAGGTTGTGTTGTAGAACAAACTAATATTTTATTATCGCCGTTTATTCTGGAATAACAGCCAGTTATTTCGTAAGATTTGACGGTAAATTATACCTTCAATAATGTTAAAAATTAAACACAATTAAACAAAACAGATGTACACCTCACACGTCTATTGGCTACATGGTAAGTATACTCCACTTAGCGCTCTCGAGTCGCCGCGTTCCAGCCGACACGTGAGAAAAACAGTTTCACTTTGAAAGCCATACCATTTTCTGTATCATATTCGGTAGAAGCATATAGGTCTTATCAGAGCTGAAAAGGCATCAATGAATGACGGTATGAGCAAGACCTCAAGCGCATAGAAATGACAACACACCACGTGTTTACTTTAGTTTCGTACTAAATCTCCACCAGAATACACTCCATACGTCTATTAGGCACATGGTAAGTATACTCCACTTAGCGCTCCCGAGTCGCCGCGTTCCGGCCGACACGTCGCGCGGCGCACGCGCATTCCGCGCTTTTTCAACAGATTCCCGCACGCCCTCTCGCTCCCCTAATTGCACTTAATTTCTGCTTCGTGCTTGTTTAAATACAGCGGAGCACCGTTTAAAATTGCGACGTGAGAAGACAAACTTCATTCGGGTGCAAATTTTTAATATTGAAAATATAATTATTTGATTTTTTATTTACACTAATTTATTATTAAAGTATTTTTTTATTTACCCTATCCCAAAACCACACATATGGAAAAACAATTAAATTGCACTCAATTTACGTAATCATTCCAAATGTAGCAATCAACTGTTTTTGTAAATAAGAACGGCTATAATTCTTCATTTTAATAATGATTGTTCTTTGATCGTCTTCCAAAAATAAACCCTGCAAAGCGAAGGAATTCTGCTAGAATGTAACGTAAATAATCGTTCCATACCGGTTTGAGTTAAGCCGAAGGGTTCGCGATTAATCGCGGTCTCGCGCAGATAGCTCTGATTGAGAGCTAATTGCTACTCGCTTGTAAAGGCGCGAACATTGGAGAACGAGGGAGAGCAAACCTTTTTTTAATTTTATTAATGTCTGAGGAAATATAAAATCTAGAATTTCTAGTTCTAATTAAATATTCTTAATCAGAAATAAAAATTTCTGATTAAGAATATTTAATTCGTTTAATCTAGATTTGTCGATAATTAATCACCAAAAAGATGTAAGTTCCTTTAGAAGTGCGTACTATGACCATCATTGACTTGAAATCTATCGTAGTGTGCGTGTGCGTGCGTATATTTAGTTGCGGAAACGGTTACTTTACTAGCGCGAACTAGGTCGTATCTGATAATGTATCTCTGTATCACAACTACTCGTATGTCGAGATGCCGCCGATGTTTACAATATGTATTACTTCTCACTGGCTTGTAATCTTGCGTTAGCATCTTGAGTCAGTTGTGTAGATATTTATAGATCACCATATTATCCCATAAGTTACAAATAAGTACTAGTATTACAGTCAGTGGGGACGAGTATGAATGTCAGTAAACGCAGGCACATATAATAAGTTAACGAGTGTCTCGTCGCGAACCTCATCAACATAGTAGTAATGAAACCTTAAATCACACCCAATTTAAGCGCAACAAGAAAAAAGCATTCAGTACAGAAAGCATGGGAACGACGTAACGAGCTAAACCTATTAAAGAGGCGAAGCGTAGAGAAATATCTCACGATCCTTGCTCATTACAAATTATGGCCGCATTCCTACATCAGACTCTATTAAAGCAGCTAGGAAAACACTCAAAGAGGGACGCAATTAATACGATATAACGTCGGCAAAAACTGACGCTGAATAATGACAAATTACTCTTTACAAAAAGTACGGTCAGCGGAATCCCATTATCACGGACGACGACACTGATACTAATAAAATGTAAAAATCTGTCGTGGAAATGGTTAGAGTCTGTTTTTTTCTGTCACGAATCGTCATTAACACGTAACTGTATTACATGGCGCTGATTTGAAGGAGGGAGATAAAAAAAGAAACAATCTTGTCACGAGAGTTCATTCCGTTAGCACCGCTGACACGACGTGGCACCTCACAGCAACCTTTGTGCTCTCGTTACCTACGGAACGACCACCCGATAAGAATAGAGACAGGAATTCCACAAGCGTGCGCCGATTCAACTCCTAGGTGAAAATAAAAGAGATTGTTTATAAAGCCAAAGAAGACGACATAACAATGGATGACGGTGATGGACCGAGACACAGCCGCGTCCGTCGAAGCATACGATCCAAAATCGAATTTACAGCTGAAGATTTAGAGTTCATTAATTTAAAGACGCCACTAAAACATGTGACTTTAAGAAGATTATTAGGCGAGTGGGGGCGTGATGTCGGAGAGAGACGGGCGCGCGCGAGCGAGAGGGAGGCGCGAGCGCGGGTCACAGGCGTGATGTCAGGTCAGCCACTTTTGCACCTCGCCATAACAACGCGTCTCAAATTATTATGGACGTTTGATAAGTGTTGGGAGATTGCGCCGTCTCGGTACTTTATGATGTTAATTAAGTGTTTACGCTAGTCGCAGTATTTTACAACGCCGGCGATGTTGACATTGTTGACGGACTCCGTGACGTTGCCTTTTTACTTAAGAAACGTAACTCGCGTTACTTCTGCACTTTGACCAGAGACGATAACAAAGGGTGCCTTGACATTCACTTGACATTACATGCGGCTGTAGAAACCCAAGTACAAACGACGCGATTGATAGCCGAAGTCTGGTCGATGCCAGGCTACCTATCGATAATGAAATTCATCTCAGCGTTGATAAGATAACATCCCCAGATGTATTTAGGCTAAGAAACAGCATCTAAATGGCTGTAATAAAACAATATTAGCGTAATAACGATTTATAGCAATAAAATCTGTTATGACGCTGGCCAATAAACTTCCCGAATCTCGTTGCGTTTAAAATAGCCGTAGATTAAGGATGAAAGACTTGTACTGGTTGAATCTATAACGCTGGTCTCTTAATGCGTCTTAATGTGTATTTTACGATTGTTACACAAGACGCGCAGTTTTACATTGGCTTAAGCGATCTCTATCTGGTGTTATTAAATCCTCTGATGTTCCGAAACATCAAATTATGAATGAGGAATAAATCAGTGGGGATGGTCGTAAAATGCTTTATGTTTTGTTCTGACGGCCGTTCGATTACTCTCGCAAATTGCCCCAGATCCGAGCGGACGCAAATTCTTACGAGCGCAATAAGAGATATCCAAATGCTAACGTTAAACCACAGTTTGATTCCAAGTTTAAATTGTTTGGTTGTTAAAGATGATCGTGTTAAGGCTATTATGGCCATATGGTTCGAATGCGGATTGCAAGAAACCTCATCAAATTGGCAACGAATTGATAAATTGAATTGTTTAGATTGTAAAGCCTAGTGTATTGTATTAAGTAGTATATAGTTTACATGCTTTGATTGTTTACTACAATTTGAACAATAATGTTGATTTGTGACTATTTGACACCCATGAAGATAATGTGGATTCAATCATAATTATTGCACAATATTTAGTAATAATTTAGTAATATGAACGGGTTCCGAAATGTAATAAGCATCATCACTCTTCCTTAATCTAATCACGGCCTATAAAGGCGTGTCTATGGGACAGCAGTCAACATGGGAATGATTCAGCTGAAAAGTCCTAATACATTATTGGAAATTTTGTTAAAACGCACCAACCGAGATAACACATCAATGCCTTTGATCGGGTATCATAAACGCATTACCACTTAATGAAACATTATGAATGGTTCACATATTTAATGTATGGGGTGCAGTCACGTCGCTTTGATAAATGTAGCTTGGATGACAAGCGGATAGTCCCGGATTCGATTCTCTATTGGCGAGCGTCGAAGGTGGTGGAGCTTCGTTCTTGCGACTAAGATTGTTACTTCAAATAAACTTTAAAAATATTATACAGAATTGATAATTATTGAAAGAATATAGATTTTTAAAAGCGGATTGAATATTGTAACTTCAGTAACTTCTTTCATTAATCTTAAAGTACGACATATTAACCAGATGGGTAAGATGTCACAAGTTAAGTTAATGTACAAAACGCATAATATTATAAATCTTTATAGTTACCGATGGGCTAACATCAAGATCCATTAATCCATCAAAAGTGACATTTACTTCTTTGAATGTATCAATTACATTTCGTCGCGGTAGACGTGTCCGAAATAACTATAATGCATACTCGCCTGCTTGAAATTCATCAGATTGATTAAAGCCTCGCATTACCATGTCAAAAAAAAAACTCTGACTTGTTCCTTAAAACACACAAACAATCGGACTCTCGGGAAAAAACGTGATCGAAACCTGAACGAACACAATGACAACTGCATGCTGAATCAATCACAAAAAACGGAATGCGAACAAAAACAACAATTAAAGAGGCTCGGCAGGCCAAAGAAATATTTAGAATACATCGACGAACTGTTTCGTTTTAGGATTTAGGGTTCAATCGATACTGTTTATTGACTCAAACTCATCAAGTTCGTTGGATCAAAACTTATGACTTCATTTTTAAATCATAAAGATAATTCTTTGTTTTGTGTGAAACGACTATTAACGGAAAGCAACAACACTTCTAAATTTGTTCATTTTTAGGGTTCCGTAGCCAAATGGCAAAAACGGAACCCTTATAGTTTCGTCATGTCTGTCTGTCTGTCTGTCTGTCCTGGTTCGTTCTCCGCCGTTTCTGAACCGATTGCCACGAAAATTGGTGGAGAGATGTATAGTGATAATTCAAGAATTGGTTTTTAAAATTATCGAAAAATAATCATTTTTTACCCCCCCTCCCATACAGCGAAAAGTTAATTCTAAAAAAAAAATTCGACTTAACCCATCGTGTAGGGTATCGTTAAACAGGTATTTTTAAATACAATAAAACTCGCCTTGAAACCATGTGGATCAAACACCCCAGTCTCGAGATATATTAATACAAAGTTAAAATTAGAGCGTCCCCCCCCCTTAACTTTTGAAATACTATTACAAAAATTCTGAAAAAAATGTCCTGTATACCTCCAAGTAAGTACTTTCAACGAAAACTATAGCGAACTCTTTATCATACATAGTTATTTTTATACATTTCCACCAACTTATGACGTGCAGTTGCCCTTACTAAATGTTGTCTTAAGCGGTCGGGCTATCTTTTAGCTACGGAACCCTTTCATGGGCGTGTCCGACACGCTCTTGGCCGGTTTTAAACTAAATAGTTAGAAGTTAACAAAACACTCTTATGACTACAAAACCGGCCAATGTTTATTTTTATATTACAAACTGCATCTATGCACCTTAGTAAATGTGCAATCTGTGTATCGTTTATCATTTTGTCCAAACTAAACTTCATTTAAATCATTCATACTCGTAGAATTATTACCGCTATGTTAACTTTCTGGAGTTGCTGCGAAATGTCATGTGTCACTTTATATTGATTCATAATAATTAAATTCATCATTACACAAAATTAGAAGGACACAAACACGACAGCAAGCAACTTCTTCAGCAATTGTATAGTGCAATCTGAACACTACTACTTTTAGAAGTGGCGTGTTCATAACTTTTATTTTTATTATACTAGCTAAAGTCTGCTAGAGCATCGTTACGGAACCCTCAAGTCTCAAGTACGTTCGCACCAGTTCACCCTTTTTATATCTCCAAAAGGGCCTGGTACACGTGTCTCGATGTCGTCTTTATTGGTTTAGTCCAATTAATGGCGTCTAATGTTGTTCCGAGAAAGAACTTCACCATAATAAATAAATAATTTACATTTTTTTTATAGATGTAGAAGATTTTATGAGACTAGGTCACGAATCAAGAATAGGGTATAAATTATTACCAGACAACGTTTTTTCGGCTATAAAATTTTCTGTAGACAATAATAGAAAGAAATATTTTTTCCTTTTTCCACTTGCATAAATAATTTATAGATGCAAATAACCCACTTAAAAGATTGGCGAAAACTGTTTTGAAGAAACTTGATTTCACTTTTGCTTATTCAACATTATTTTTCACGAGAGCAATAAAACAATTATACATCTTCCTCATTATTTTTTTTTCTTCTTTTGTCTGACTACACCATTTTGCTTATTAATTTTGATTTGATTTAATATTCAGCTTCAAAGATCCTTATGTTTACCATGCAGCGTATGATGTATCATTGTACCAACTAAGAAGCATAAACAAGCTAAGAAGTATCAACAACAATAAAACCTCCCTTTCAGCTCAACAGTAATATATGCGCAAAGAAATTAAGCGCATCTGGATTGAAAGATCCAGTTTTCATTTGCAAACCTTGGGGCTGAGTGATTGAGACTGAGCGGGCCGTATTGACAGTGCGCATTCTATGTAAAATATGAAGCCGGTCGCTCCCGGACTATAATGTCCGACAAATCGTTCAGAGATGGATGCGGCGAGTGCGAAAGGATGTGAAGATTTCTAAAGGGAATTAGTAGATAGGGTATATGCTGGTGTTTGATATGGTGTCAAGGGTAGTGTTGACAGTATGTATATTATGTAGAATATGAAGCCAGTCGCTCCCGGACTATAATCGACAAATCGTCCAGAGATGGATGCGGCGAGTGCCTGAGGATGTGAAGGTTTCTGCAAAGATTTTGATAGGGTATATGCTGATGATAAATATGGTGTTGATGTTGATGAGTATATAAACATAAATGTAATATTGTTATATTCCAACCTGATGAATGTATTGTGTATAAAGTGCAAGTGTGTTTGCTTGAAGGTTTTTTACATGTGACAATGACATCTTTGAATGTAGATTTAGAAACTTTTCATTTGTATTCATGCGTCAAGAGCAAGAATCAACATTTTGCAAACATATTTTGATCATCATTAAAAGTTTTACGATTTGTTTGATATTGCATTGTAGATTTGTAGCTTTGCTGGATTAGTGATAACGGGTTTTGACATATTGTACTCCCCTTTTAAGTAAATAAATAAAGTTAGTTTTCCTTCTAAATTGCTTAAAATTTTTGGTCCTCCAAAAGGCTCTCTTCTCCGTACTCCTATTTCTTCCAATCCATATTCAAAGGACAACGCAGCCTCTTTTCACCCTCCCTCAACGACAGATCCAAAGTCCACACACATATTCGCAACTCCCCCGCACCGGTCATTCCACACATATACAGGACTCGAGACCGGTGCCTACATACTGATTGAATTATGGTTGCACTACACCTGATTAATGCGACATCGCCCGCTGACGTACTATTGTCTGCTCGAATCTGCATCGGAGAAAAAGGAAAGACAAGCGGAATGTGTGTAAGTATCAGCATTTGTCTGGATAAGGATTTGTTGGGGACAAAGAGGTGGACCTACCTCTAGTTATGCGCAAAGACAAGCTAGTAAGCGTTATGGTCACATGTTAATTTGTTTTTTGGGCAGGCACCGACTTCAGTTAGTTTGTTTAAGATTACTTTGACATAGTTTAGGAAAATTAAAGTATTAGGTAATAGATATTAGGAATTATTTTTTAATTTTTAGTTTATTTTTGTGTTCACGATTTTTTTGAAGTCGGTTTAATTTTTTTTAAAAAAGTCAGTTTATTTCATGATTTTTTGTTGTGTTAAAGCGTTGTGAACTTAATTATTAATAGGAACTTAGTTGTTGTTAAAAGTAAATGAGAGTGTGGATAAATTACTTGTTCTCGCGAGAAGGCCCAGCGAGACTTCTCGGCGAGATTTCTCGCCGTGGGTCTGGATGTATGTAGAATATACACAAGTATCACGTTAGCCCTACATACATTCGATCGACCAATTGCAGTTCTGCCTTCCAACTCCTAACCGTTAAGGAGTACTGTAGCTTCATCATCAGCACAGTAGCATCAGATGTTGATTCAAGCATACCTCACAAGCAACATTTAAGCCCTACATACTACTAAATAGTTTCCATCGACCAATTGCAGTTCTGCCTTCCAACTCCTAAACGCTGAGGAGTACTGTAGCATCATCATCAGGACAGCAGCATCAAATGTTGACACCCTGAAGCATATACCTGAGTAAGACATGATTACGTAACAAAAACACCATACGAGCATACAATTTTCGGTGGTTTCCCTCGATTTCTCCTGGATTCCATCATCAGATCCTGGACTGGTGAAAATGGGACCACCTCAGAACTGAACTCTATCCAACAAAAAAAAAATTTTTGAAATCCGTCCATAATTGACGAAATTATCGGTGAACATACATAAAAAAAAAAAAAAAAATATTATACATACAGACGAATTGAGAACCTCCTCCTTTTTTGAAGTCGGTTAAAAATAAAATAAATTATTGGATTATTGGATGCTGTGAGTTACTTACCTAATATGTAATTTGACGACCTGCTTGGTGTAATGGTCAAGATGTTGCCTATTACGCAAGAGGTCGCGGGTTCGATCCCCGCACAGGACAAACATTTGTGTGCTGACATATCTGTTTGTCCTGGTCTGGGTGTTATATGTATCTATTTATGTATATTTGTAATACCACTGTTGATTCTGATGTCTGTAACACAAGTGCTTAAGCTACTTAACACGGGGTCAGATCAATGTATGTGATGTTGTGAAATATTTATTATTTATTTATTTATTTAATATGTAAAAGATTTTACTTCCTATATATATACTTATTATATAAATTATTTGAATTGAATTATGAAAAAGTCAATTAAATGCAACGGCTTATTGTGATAAACATACTGAGCTCAACGCAGTCGTAGGGGAATCAACTGAAATTAATTTCACCGAAACCAATCCCAAAACCATAGATAGTAAATAAAACAATAATCTTTCAATAAAGATAACAAACGTATCGAAGTACTCCTTAAATAAAATACATATAATCGTCCGAATCAATAGAGGAGATGGGGCGAAATCATCGGACCTTTTCCTTAAACAAACAAAAATAAATGAAAATTCAAAGGCCAAAATATAAAACGATAAGAGGATTAGGTGGAACGGAGATGACATTGGAAATTAAGGCTGTTTTCTTTTGTAATTTTCTCCCTTCGCGCCCCCTAGCGGGGCGGAGTGCGTTAAAAATGTATATGCCTCTCCCCTCGGCCTTCGGTCAGGTGCCCGAATAATTTCAGCATATGTCGCCTTGTACAGTTTATGGTCCAAAGACAAGATGCGAGATCCAATTTAAGATACTTAGGTTTGAGACGGGGTCTGCAATTTTCTAGATTACAAATCTGTATTGGCTTATCGTCACGAGAACGGCGAAGATAGCATTGCAGACGAAGCAATATGTTATAATGGTCTTTGTGATTTTCAAAAAATGAAATATTTTTTTGACAACTGAAGTTGATGTGCGGTTGACCAAGCACGACTGTGAATTTAATGAGACAGATTTTACATTAAATAAAGGTTTGTTAATTTTAAAAACAATTTTATTTGTTTTTGTCACTGGCCAGTTTGAAATACTTTTTGCATTTCGAAATTAAAAATAAATCAATAATTGATTTGGAGAACGCTCGTTGATCATATTGAGAATTATTTTGAATTTGGAACTCCAGTTTTTACTCTCAAACTTCATTTAATTTTACATTTTATATTTATTGATTGTCATTTATTTTTATTCGAAATTACTCGTGCTGTCCGAGGTCCACAGTAATCGATCAGATGCAATGGGGAATATGCACGTGACTTAAATATGGACAAAATATATTTTTTTGTAACATTTATTGCTACTGAAAACACACTGTACAATTATTTTTTGAATTTATTTTAATTTAATAATGAAAATTAATCATCAAAAAGTGGCTGTTTTGATATTACCGCGCAAATTTTCGAAACGCAACACTATTGGTGGAACAAGATTTGACGTCAGTTTTACACGAGACGTCTGCTGTCAACAAGCTATTTGTATGGTTTCTTTTTTGAGGAATAATTGTTATTGTATAGTGCCGCTGTTTTTATCTTAAGTTAATAGTTTTATGTGTTTAAAGTATTAATTAATTGTGAAGAACGACATATAGAACGACTGAAACCGGTTTCGTAAAAGCGCAGTCGGATAATCTTCCGAAAATCGACGTGTTTATGATGGCCACTTATTTCGCTTCAAATCCATATTATAAGTCTGCTGAACTCAGAGGAGTAAAAGCTGCGAGGTAAATTAGTTATAGTATGTATATATTTATTTGATAAATGATCGTTTTCATGGTTTTGTAAATATATATTTGTACTAGCGGCCGCCCGCGACTCCGTCCGCGTGGATTTCGATTTCCGTAATAATTTTTTTACGACCTCACATTAGAAACCTCAAAAATTTTAGCCTATGTGTTATTCTGATGTATAAGCTATAGCCTATGTCTTATTCTGATGTATAAGCTATATTGTGGTAAAGTTTCATTCAAATCCATTCAGTAGTTTTTACGTGAAAGGGTAACAAACATCCATACATCCATACTTACAAACTTTCGCCTTTATAATAGTACCTAGTAGGATATGTATTTTATTTTTTTAATATCCTTAATTACATTGAAATGATCTTCACAACAGTAATAAATATAATAATACCCTCCTGCCGTATTCGGCCATGGCGGCCGATCTTACGATCAGCCAGGTACGCAGGATATATTACAGTGTACAAGTGAGTGCGCAAGCACAGGTGAACTCCCTATACCTTCACTCTCATAATTCGGTGGGAAAGCAATCTGACACGACCTTAGAGAGATCAGGCGCAGGACCAACGGCTTAACGTGCCTTCCGAAGCACGGAGGAGCTCGAGATGAAATTTTTCGGTCACCCATCCGATGACTGGCATCTGCGAACGTTACTTAACTTGAGCAACCGCAGGCCGAGTGTGCTAACCACTGTGCCATCGAGCACACCAGTTTAAACAGCTCAAACATGATACATTGTCTCTTCTCATCGCCTTGCACCACTTTTTCCTTAGATTTTCACCTTTCGGCCTAAGGAAATACACTTTGTCAGGTGCAGTGTTGATGTTATTTGGACACATAGGAACGACACAATGTTTATAATATAGTTTTCTGTACTTTTCCATGGTAATTAAGTCGATATTCACTCACTTTATTTATTTTTTGGTAATTTGGTAAACCAAACACTTTGCTGTTGACATTGAACTCGTGTAATGGTGACGTCACGCACAAGCGCGCCAAAATGGCCGCGCGCGGCCGCGTTTAAATTGATCGCGATTTTAATATTTAATTTTTTGCATAATAGTTTATATTTTGGACGTGATATTTTTTTGTTTGGTAATGTAATAACTAGTAGAAACATATAAACGATTAAAAAAAAGTCATGCATATTCCCCATTTGTGTCCTTTCAGTCCTCGAAATCATTTGTTGTTGACATAATTTATAACGACGAAAGTGATCGCAATCATGCCAGTCCGACTTTTTCCCTTACCGACGAGATCTTAAATCCTAGCAACAACAATGAGCGTCGAATTGGCAGATATCACGTCCGCGCCGTCTCCGCCAAATCGGTCGATATGCCGTTTTTCCCGTCGATTATTTCAGGCAGCCTTTAATGTTTTTATTTAACGCCTTCGTATCACCGGTGTCGGCACCGGCCTAATTTATGGCGGGACGGCGCGTTCGCCGGGCGTGTTTTTGACGCCGCAAAAACGCCGAGCCGGGCGAAACTCGCGCGATCCGACCGCGCGTTTTTGTTCGCGTATCACTTTAATTACGCTGTAGGAATGCAAGCGACTCAGCGGATAGGTTGCGAGATGCAAGGGATAGGGTATAATAAGTACAATTTTATGAAAATTAAATATATCTTTACTAATATTATAAAGAGGAAAGATTTGTGTTTTTGCATGTCATGATTAAACTCAATAACTACTGGACCGATACCGAACTTAATTTTTCTCCAAGAAAGATAGATAGTCACTAAGTAACATAGGCTATGCAATTTTGTCTATCCGTGCGAAGCAGGGACGGACCGCTAGTTTGAGATAAAATTAATTTGTTACAATATGCCAAAACGTTAAGAGAATCTAAAAGACTGCAGGATTGAGCATATTAAATATTTTTATCATATCTTTGGAACAAGTAAAGAAAATTGCATATACACTGCCCTTCTGATGAAATGCTATATTCAGATGTTGTAGGTTGTCATTTATGTGATGTTTAAAAATAACGACCTATATTTGGCTAAACCTAAAACAAGCTTTGATCGACGATGAAATTTGAAGTATTATCCCACTTAAGTGCTTGTAAAAATAGGTTACCTTTTAGCTCTTAAGTCGATGTATTTATAAACATCTTGAGGTTCTTAGCCCCTGGCCTAGGTAGAAGCAGAGCCCTGAAGGTCTTTTCGGATATTTATGACATAGTGGCCAATACAGTAATTACTCGTAAGTGGTGTTCATAGCTCGTTTATTGCCCGCAAGAAGTTGATTGCCGCCGAATCAACTCGACTATTTTTAACACTGTTTTTGGAGCTCTTGAATGGGAGTACAATAAATACTATAGAGATTTTGTTTGGGTGCAAAGCACGTGTTTTTGTAATTACTAAGTCTGTTGCTTGTATTTCATAGCGATGGGTTTTTATTTTACTTTACACCTTAAGGCAGATAATAATAGATTCAAAATTATTTTCTCATTCAAGACTACACTAAGAAAAATGTTTCAAACTATTGCCCATTAAATATATTTGTATCAGTAATAATGTCATTTACAATTCAAACAGTACTTATATCCGAGCTCATACGGAACAAAACCCGTGTTTCGTTGATATCAGTCCCCCAGAGGCTCGGATCCCCGCCTCAGCGCAACGTCCCTATAAACCCGCCGTAAACGTGACGACCGAGCACGGTTAGCACAGTCGCGGAATTAGTATTCGAAAATGCAATTTCGGTGCAAACCGTACATAGGGCGGTCCGAACGGGTGGCTGAGTACATATCCATCTTGTTAGGTATGCGCCCGGATGCGCTGGCTTCGGCAAACACAATAAGAGCCTTCTTGCCTTCGCCCCCTAACCCCACCGGGGGCCGCCCCCCCCCTCTTATGGAAAACTTATTAGACCGGGGCCCGCCGGGGAATCCTTTTTCCTACGGTAAATATTTGAGGGAGAAATTAAAATTTGACAGCGGACGTCCTCCGAGTTGCGAAGGACGTCTATTCTATATGCCCGTACGTGATACTTGAGGCGTAAAATGAAATTTAGATTGAGTTTGGACAGTCTAGCCCCGTATAGCCTCTTTGTAAAGGCAAATGGAGACGCGGCGTTGTAAATAAGTGCTCCCTGTAAATATGTGATAAACAAAATAGATACATGGAAGCACGCCCACTTGTGAGGTTGGCAGTAACGTGCGCTGAAATTGAATGTGATTTTGCTCGGCCTTGGACGACGGAACTTTTAACTTTTATATTTCCACTAAATATCTTCCAATGCTATTTAGGCAGGGGATATTGTTTGCCGAACATACGAATTTGATACACGGAAATATTTCATATTAATGTTCCAACGACACCAAACATTTTACAAACAGCTTCATTTCGCTTATGTTTATGATCAGCTAAAAGCGTAAGTATAATAAGTCTATTACTAAGATTTTATTACACAAATGTTTTCTCTTTTTGCGACAGTAAAAGTTAATCCACGAATTAGTCCGTTTAGGTTTGGTTAGATTTCATGTGAAATACATATTAGGTACCTAATTTCTATAACATCTTTAGTCAAGTCAAATAGAAAACTCAACACGAGTTATATCATCGAAAAAGAAATCGTATATCCACTGCTTAATATTCATAAAACAAGAATCAATCAAAACATCAAACCTTTTCTGAAGTCCACAATACAGTAGTGCGCACATGTACGCCATTCTCACACTTATTCCCCACACATAAGTCGTATTATTGCGTCCCCTCGAGTTAGCAGGGAGAGACCCGCCTAAGAAATGTGATTCATACACATCTCCTAATATATGGCATATTCTTTATTACTCGGATTTCAATTGCGATTTCGTTGGAAGTTTTAATGCGTACTCGGCTCGACAAAAGTCCCAATTTTAGTATGTAAAGGCGGCCAAAGTTGTGGAGAACTCTCGAGTATCGCGTGCATTTGTGATGAGCACCATTACTCATGAGGTATGAGGTGCCGTGGGGTACATACCTAAACCTTCTGTTATAACAATTATTTTGATTATTGCAGATTTTGTTGTGTATTTTAGTGCGAAGTTTGGTACATTCATGGTTATTTTTACTTTGGGTTCAAGTACATTCTGTCTTTGACTGTATAATCCGACTAGTGTCTAGGATAAGCTTGAAATTAGGATTAACTTAGTAGACTTTCTGCATTTTACATATATACCCTATGGTTTTATTTATTTCCCAAATGAAGTTTATTACGTTCAAGGGCTTCTTTATTTACAACTGTTCATTCCGTATGAATAAGGCTGAAACTATATCAAAATTGTGTAATAAATAAAACCGGATTTGCCACTACACAAACTAAAAAGTAATTACAGAGCCGTAAGTACATACCTTCGCCATTTTCCCTAAACAAACAAAGTACAAGAGAGCAGAGCAACAAACAATAATTCACACGTAAAACCAATGTAGTGAAAAATGAGAAAGCTACCGAACGTGGGCCGCATTCGTAACACCCCCCACCCCCCACTTTTGTAACAAATGAGCACATTTGCCTCCACGTACATATACTATATATAATATGTAACGTCCCCGTGTGCTACTTACAATTTGAGCATTTATGCTCAGATAGACGTACCTATTTTAACATGGCTTTGTCAGTCAGGATTATTTTGGGATTTCAGTAGGGGTTGTGGGTGGCTTTACGGAATGCATACAAAACTAAGACGGAATATGTGAATATGTGAGGAATTAGCACTTAGAGTAGAAACGAAGGAATAAGTTTTCCAGCGTCTTTTCTAGCAATGTTATTACTCATCATCAATTATTAATTGCGTACTATGTTTAATAATAATAAGAGTTTTCACTTAAACCTAATGAGTACATACCAAACTGTAAGATTTTCGTGAAGCCTCTATTAAGACAAAATAATTATTTTGATACGTAGACTTTCAGAAACAATACAATCCAATCGGCATCTCAAGAACGACATTACCAGTAATAAAAGTACTTTCGCAGTAATTACAGAATATAATATACGGTACTATGTATAATGAAATTGTACTGGGAAATGAACCTCGTACACAAGCTCTCTCCTTTAATAGGAGTATCTATTGATATTATTGAATGTACTGACAGCCAATACTATCTTATGATAATGTATAATGTAGCAGCAATGATATCTTTGAATAAAATTAGCATGCTGACTAAAGAAAAAGAAAATTACAAGGTCAACCAATAGAAAAAAATAATATTCAAACTTAAGAAGTAAATTAAGATGTAGATCTAATTGAAGCAGAAGTAATTTATAATAGATAATTCATATCTA
Organism: Nomophila noctuella; assembly: GCA_958496325.1. Taxonomy (NCBI): domain Eukaryota; kingdom Metazoa; phylum Arthropoda; class Insecta; order Lepidoptera; family Crambidae; genus Nomophila; species Nomophila noctuella. The sequence continues at coordinate 9,422,579 of OY292494.1, read as the reverse complement.
CACACTTAATACTCAAGCTATAATTGTCATAAATATGAAACTGATTCCCCTCACAAGAAGCATGAAAACAGCGGCGATATTCGTGCCTTCATCGATCGATAGAAGATTAAATCTTGAGAGAGGCGAATACTTGTAATGATATTGAGTCTCTTGGTACGATAAAGGCATGTACACACCTACTTCTATTACATCAGTCGGTTTACAATGTCTTTACATGTCGAGATTGAAGGATACAATAGTACATCCATTAAGTTGCCTACATTATCTAGTAAATATAAAATGAATTCAAATTCAAGTGTGTAACCTCCGACTACGTAACGTTCTTTCTGCGTCATTTTCTTTAGGACCATATTAGCTAAGCCAGTTCGATGGATGCAATAGTATGCAAGCATATAGTATTCAATACTGTTGCATCCATCAATTTAATAGCATTTACTTTCCTATATTATCTAGTAAATATAAGGTCAATTCAAATTTAGATGTGTAACCGTCTACGTAACGTTATTTCCTCCACATTTTCAGTTAAGTCAGTTCTACACATACGTTAAACAAACCCCACCGAGATAAAGGTGGGTGCACACAGCCTCCGTCAAGGGGTAATGTTGTGGCAGTAATTAAACCCGGGAGGGAGGCAGGAGGGCGTGGTTGGCGCATGCGTGCTCCCGTTTAATTACAGGAACAACGCTCATCGACGCCTTGTCTAATGAGAACGCCCAGAACTCGGATTGTTCGGCCCACTGGGCTTAGGTAGGCGGGTCGAGAGGGTTTTGTTTTACTACGAGTCATTAAGAGGAGAAATGAATCTTATGAAGGAAAACCTCAATAAAATAGGCAAAGGATAAGGTATGTGTGCTCCCGTTTAATTACAGGAACAACGCTCATCGACGCCTCGTCTAATGAGAGCGCCCAGAACGTTCGGATTGTTCAGCCCACTGGTCTTAGGTAGGCGGGTCGAGAGTTTTCTTTTGCCAATTAAGAGAAGGAACGAACCTTAAGAAGGATAACCTCAATGAAAAAGAGGAAAGTTACGGTCAACGTGATAAATCAGGTCAGTATTTATGGGTAACTCATTAAGTGAACCTTAAGTAGAGTGATAATTTCTAAATAGGTTAATTGGGACTGTTATCAATCTTATAGATTTCAGAAAGCATTGATTGTTACCTAGTGAGTTGGCTGTAATATGACTACTTCTACTGAAGTACAATCTAAAACGGATCTGACCTTGACGGGTAAAAACCTTCAAAATCACACGAAGGTAATTTAACCTTGAAAATTTTGGAACGTAGTGCTCCAGTGCGATTATTATGTTATTATGAATAATATTTAACCTTTAAAAGTAAATAAATATCCTAGAGCAAAATAAAGAACTTTTCCGATTTCAGATCTAGCTTGACAAACAACATGTCACTTCTGTAACAAATTAAACATTACAAAACAAACACAATATCGATACATTTCATAGCCACTATGTCATTGCAAGTCCTAATAAGGTATTATTAATTTACAAACGGCTAGTAACTCATTATAGGCGACGTACTGAAAGTGGCATGGCCCGTATTCTTTATAACCTGTTTCATAATGACTGATCGTGAAGATAACATTGTTTATGCAGATATTAAAACTTTATCGAGGCCTAGTGCAGCCCATTATGGCTAAGGGTAAGACCCCACCATAGATATTTAGTTGTATTTACTATGAAAAACTGTATACTGTATGTGTTATATTAAAGCTATATACCTATCTTAGTTTGTAAGGTATATATCTAAGGGCCTGCGTTGCTTGAAAATAAATTCGAAAAAAAAAACTAAGATGTGTGCTGTGGAGCGGAGATGTGTCGTAAGCAGCCAATAGGATTTTGACCTTAACACGAGATCAATCACAGCTTGAAATCTGATTGGCTATTGGCTACACAGCATACATCAGCTTTGGTCGAGTCTCGCCCTAAGATCGTATTTTAACTTACATGTCAGATTCGCGCCAATAAATTATAACAATTATAAAGTACCTAACTTAAAGTTTTTTATGTAAGCAAAAGTGCGCACATACTCGTAAAATTAACACATTGTATAAATTTTCCACAACTGAGAACCGAACTTGCTCTTAAATTACTTGGAACACAAATTCTTGTTAAAGCAATAGCCTACGGGTAATTTAAACAAAAAGTAAAGAGCATTGATATATTAAATAGAACTTCAAGTTTCACCTGTTAGTTTCAAAAGGTAATGTTATGTTAATGTGCTCACACCTTTTTAGCCTTGATAGCTGTAATACTAAATAACTAGGTGTAAAAATGTACTTCGTTGATTGATAAGAATTAAATATTATACGTACTAACTGTTCTTTATGCAAGATGTCTGGGAAAGAAGGCTTTTAGCAGTAAGTATCGATTATAATTGCAGATAATTAGGTGAAAAAGCTGTTGTATATATTTATCACTTACTATGTCTCAATAACTTTGATGAACAAGATTCATTTTTTTCTAAAAAATGTAGATATAATTTCTAATGTAATCAAAATCAACCCTGCTCTTCTTGGAAGTCGGCATAAACTTAACCTAATTCAAAATCAATCAAAACGGTTCAGAGTAACTCACATCGAAACATAAGATTTACTTGACAAATAACAGCAATAACGTCTTACGATAACCTATGCGGATAAAAAAGTGAGGTAACAAGCGAACATTCAAATGAAATGGGCTCGAAATCGCAGATAAGGAGGCTTTATGAACGGAATAAGACGTAGGGAGGTAGGAGGGCATTAGTGACTTAATGTACCACATACGCGCAAGATAAATACAATTTGTTATAATATTTGACAGGTTATTTTGCGACGGTTACGTAATTAGTACGAGTAGGTATTTTTTTGTATATAACGCTACTATCTAGAAGAGAAGATAGTGATGTATACAGGAGAAGTTTACTACAGCCATATCGTCATGATTGATATTTTACTGTGTTTGTTGTAAATTTGCACTCTTCAGGAAACACTATGAAAGCTATTGTCCTAGTGATATATAAGACATAAGCAGGTTAGAGTGTACAAAATATATCTCAATACGAAATAAAACGTAATTAAATTGCCATTTTTCTAAATATCTACGGAAAGACGATTGGAACTGTCAGAAATATCAATGAACGTCCCGTAATGTAGTTAAATAAAAATAAATATTAAAAACTAAATCATACATTCAACCAACACGATAAACAATTATAACCTCCATGGAACTTTAGAGAGCCCTGAGGCAGAAACAGAATTGTCTTTAAAGCAATTATGTAAATTCTAACAAAGCGTCTGTCAATACCACTATTCTATCCAATTAAGTGTTAGATTTATATACTATACGAGTCTACTGAGATGAGTAATTATGGAGAAATAATTGCAATAATATATTGAGGAAACTGTTGACTCCTTGACACGTTTGGATTACATATTACTCGTATATTTCCCATAGGCTGCATAGTAGAAGAAAAATCCACTGATACTTTAGGGAAGGGTCGAAGCTATCATTATATCATATTATACAATCGAAATCAAGTTATTCATACATCAATTAAACACAACCATTTAGCACTCAGTTGTATTTTAGAAGCTGGTAGCTTAAAATACTCGTATAAATATATCCTACACTCGAAAACTGCGGACACCAATGATGTATTGCCTGTTATTCTGTGCCCAAAAAAACTAGGCAATGAACATGAATTGATATTGTAGCAGCCATCGAATTGTGATAACAACGTCAATCTTTGCCAGAAATCGAATTTTAAATCCTTAAATTGCGGTCGAGTTGAGCCAACACGAAGAGAGAAGAAGGCGAAAACTCAAAAATAAAATAAACTTCCGTCATTTATTCCCCCGTTCGTCTAAGGAGAAATGTTTAGTGGCATATCTAAATAGTGTGATTTAAATAAAAAATCGCAGCACGCGACTTGGTGCCTATGTAAATCGGCTCTTATGAACCTCGTCACGTATGTAGGAAGGGTGAATATATTTTTGATTTGTTCTTGGCAAGGCAATTTTTTCGTCTATACTTCATCTGTCGTAATGATGACCTATGGCAGGGGGCGCTTTGCCGGGGATTGTGGTTTATGCATGAATTGGGATGAAGGATTATTGTGATTGGAAATTCAGAGCTGACTACGCAGAACGAAAGACGTCAGACGATTTTGTAGTTATTGATTTGTACGTTACATTGGAAAACTAATCGTCGAGCATCCAAGCGGTAAAATGCTGCTACTAACAGACTTGTTCCTGCTTTGATTGAAAAAGGATAATTCACTCTCTAAAGGATCATCAAGGATAACTAAAAACAATGTGCGACATTTCACATCTCGATGGCTAACCTGACGGGAAGGGCTTTGTAGGTCGAGCGGACCCGGTATCGTACTCGATGTTTCGATTTCAGTGTATTTATGTGTTATGTTTATGCGCACTGATACGAGTGTCTACACTTATTTCACAAGCGCACTTTTATTATTTTTATTGTCTTTAATAGCATTTGGCATTTCAAAAACAATTAAAAAACAATGAAGCTTTACCCTTTAGACCTTCTACCACTTCGAGTTAAGTTTTTATCATGAAACTAATATTTATTTTCGTAGCTCTGTGAACCTTAGATAGCAACTCATGACCATAATAGTTATTGTGGTTAGATAAACCGAGTTAAAAGTATTCATCCTAGGTAAAATTCACAAACGCCATACGACCTACAAACAATCTCTTACGTAAGATTACAAAACTGTCTAATTCTTAAAATCGTCGAGTACCTACAGCGAGAGGATTTGTAAGATTAAGCAAAAAGGGTGAATGGGCTTTAGTTTCCGAAGGGACAATGGTCGATCCTGAGTTTTTCCGTCTCTGAAATAATTACGCTTTACAAACTGTCCCCTCTATCTCGCCGTTTCCTATCTTCGTTTGTGCCATTTATCCTCGGAACGACCAAATCTACGTTGTACCTAAACTTGTGTTCACGTCGTTGGAGGTTCGTTTTAAATCACTGCTTTGTGAGGGCATCTTTTGTTTTAATGTATGTTTTGTCTTGTCGTATGTTTTGATTCGCTTGAGGATGATAGTCTGCACTATTAAAATCATGTGTTATACTGTCGACTGATGCTGGGTTATCAAATTTTTCAAATCCGAATTTGCCTTTCTTTTTATTTGTGTCAAAATGTAACCCGTATCACCAAAGATTAGGGCTAGATGCCACTACCCAATGTTGCGATGATGTAGTTATTTATCCATATGTGCCAGCGGGAATTAAAATTTCAGTCAGGATTATTGTAATAGTAATGAAAGTCAACATAAGTATAATTTTACTTTCATGGAACAAAACATTGGAATGCAAGAAGATGTGAAGTGCACTCGCCCTAAGAATGCTCAGGTACGGAATGATTTCCTCGAACTGTCTCCGAACGGGTAATGTTACTATAATTACTCCTGGCTTTTATTGTCTCTAGATAGGTACTTTTTCTATCTCATTCTTTAGAAATGGCGAAAGACTATCGGAATCTTCTGACATCCAAAATTAACATACGTTGATGAGAAAATGTCAATGTATGTTGGCAAGTTCCATTTTCTAACAGTCCCGTCAAAATTGGTGAACATTTATATAATTGGAGATAGTTTGAAATTCTCGGAAGGATATAGGATAGTTTTCCCAAAGGAGCCTGATTAAATTTTCTTTAATATACCCAATTTTTCCCGTACGTAGCGAGGATAAAGATAATGCTGTAACATTTTATCATGGACTTTTTTCTCCAAACTAATTTGTAATTGTTCACTTATGCTTCACAAATTCATTCTCAGGTGATGGGACAACTAATAGTAATCCATCCTTAAAATGTTCGCGCCTAAAATATAAATAGAATGAAATAGGATATGAATAACTTATTAACCCGTCGATCAATGTTTGATATTCTCATCATCGTATAGACGACTAATTTAAACGATTGAGGCCTTTATTCAAGTGGAAGTATATTAGGCTATTCCCTTGCAAATTATTTTACCAACACGCTGCGGGACTCATAATGATTGGGTTCTTGAACCTTCGCGCACAATACCTACGTACGCGTTATTGTAGGTAAGTATATCTATATAGTTAATTTAATAATTCTATTGGCAATACCCGTACCCGCTTCATCGGCTTATCTCAGCATATTTACGTTCCTTTTCATAACAAAATTAATTTCGTGTTACCATCGGAATAATTTATGAGTTCGTATAAGCAATAAACGTATATCGATAACATGTATTTGCTTACGGTCGTTAAGACCGTGGATTTATCTAAAAAGGAGAACAAAAATGTCGCGGGCTAACCCTGCGATGTCGTAAAAGAGCTGAGACGTACAATCGCCCGCGTCGACTTTAACGACATACGAATAAGGGTTATTTTCGCATGGGAAATACTATGAGCTGTTTGTACTACGAACGGCCAGGACAACAAAAATACTTTATTTATATGCTAATGTAATTTATATGACGCTTAATGTCTCGTGGCTGGTAACGCACGATTCTGCTCCATTCTTTCTTGGAGGGATGGTAATGAGAATTGGATTTTATGTGTGTAGAATTAGGGTGGTATTTGGTTCGTCGAGTGTGTTTCGTACGTCGATACGTTTATGAATGCGCCGTAGGAGGCAGCTTCCAGGCCTGCTTCCTGGCACAAGTGGGGGGGGGGGGGGGAATCAATAAAAATAGGCGAGAACGCGTTGATTATACAACGGGATTTCATTCGACAAATATTCAAGTTAATGTATGTTTTTCTATGTAAATGGAGATTAACCATTCCATTGAAAATTGTAAATTGGCCGTGTGTAGGCGATCACTTAAGATCTATTACGTAAAACACGTTTCCTTCCAACAAATTATATTATACGGAAATAAGGGACAAGGCTTAACTAAGATGACCATTCGATATCAACATAATTTGCATCAAAAATTACAAACGCCAATGCGTGCAACTGTACATTTGTACAATCTACGCATCGCATGCTCAGAGATAAGACGGACTACGCATTAGACATTCAAATTAGGCGAAAACAAACCATAGCCGTCGTGATGGACATTCCATCTGCGAGCGAGATGCATTTGCATAAAAATCCGCAGGATTGGGGCCCGCTTTAAATGCAGATTCGTGGATTGCACCGGGATAAATACGCGGTACACAATATAAAGCTAAAAGGAAAATATTGAATAACTTGGCAAGCGGGTACAGTCGCCGAGAACGGTGCCAGCTCGGATGCGGTTATAAAATGCGAATGTTGCTTAAAGAGCCCGGGATCTCGCGGTTTAAGTACTGACGAGAGAGTGTTTTGTTCATTTTGCGCTGAGATATTGAGGGAAAAGTATTGTCTATTTGGCGCTACTTATCGTATATAGTACAGTGTATACTCGTATTAAATTACTATCATACCGTGTGTTAATTGTTACTTAGATACTTTATTTGACGGTGAATAGATTACCAATATATAGTTTTGGAAAAATTTAGTTTATTTAAATTATTTTTGTTTTAATTTAATGGGTGTGTTATATCTAAATTTAAACGATATTTTCAAGAAAAAGTGGTAAAATACATTTTCTTCATGACTATTTCTGAGATTTATTTCAAATACTGATTAAACATTATCGGCATCACCATAAAGTTTTCGCAAACAAACTCTTTTACCGCTTTTCTTTCCAACGTTACTCGCATCACACCCGATAAGTATGAAAGCGTTTAAAACAATTTAAATTATCGCTTTACTTACACCATACAAACGTCTGCCCCACCTGCGCAATGTATGGGAGGAATAATTGCGAACTTACCCGCACACCCATCTTACATCGAATGCTTGGCGTACTTACCTGAAAAGAGGAGAAATGTTTTAATATCAAGTATAGGGTCAAACAATTTTATATACTATGTACAAAGTTACAGCTAATAACAAAATGCGGTCAAATTTGGTTCTAGAAAAATAGGATTGTAGTATGTAGTCCTCTAGAAACAGGTTTAGCCCCATTTATGAGTAGAACCAAACACGATTACCTACACATGTTAGAATTATGACCACGACTCATTCATGCATGAAATAGTAACAATCACCATTTTATATAATTATTCTTAATATTAATTCTAACATAAAATAAATTTTACTGGCGACAAAAACAAAAGGGTAGCATATCATTGAGGTATAGTAATAGTAGAAACTACGTATAAAATATCTCGAAGAACAGTCTCAGAAGGTCAACTGTTGCCGTCTATTGCACTATTTTTATAGCAAAAATGCGGTCTTGTGTCTGAAAAACATGTATCATTTCATAGGTATAGAGACAAACAATTCAATTAAGAAATAAACCACTATTTGTGCTAACAAAGTCGGGGGCAAAAGGCTAGTATAGTTTGTTAATGTAGGTATTATTAACTTATTGAAACACTATCTGCAAGTTCGAATGGAATCAATTTGATTTCCTCTGCTTTTAGCACTGGAAGTAATTTCAGCTTATTTAAATTACTGCTTTAGTGTTTACATTCAATTAGAGTATACTATACTTATATGTGGGCTTTGGGCGGGCAAAAGGGCAATGGTTATTCTGCGTATTATACCAATTTAGCCAACCTTCCGTATTGCTTCAGAGGAGTAATAAGACCTATTTCGATATTTTTTTGTACGAACAACTACGTACAATTTGAAGGTACATACATATAGTTGTAAATATTTTTGCATCGGGAAAATTAATGAAAAGTTTATTTGCAACCAAATTATTGATTCTTAAAGACAAATCATTGTCTTAGTATTTAGAATGTAGAATCTATTAGTAATTTTGTAACCATAAAGAACTAATAGATTCTACGATGAAGGATATTTTGAAGTGATAACATTAAGACCCGTACTTTTATCATGCGTTTAAATTGGTTTTGGATTCATTCATCAATTTATACGGAAAAACAAAATTATCAGTTTAAAAAGGGGGCGAGAGGGAAAGGTAATATAATAAACAAAACAAAAACAGGCGAATGATCTTAAGCATACACGTTTATCGTCACAGTTAAATATCGTTACCCTATAACAGTCACCCGAGGAATTCGCGTGTTCCAACAAAATTTCATTGCCCCATGTCTTTAAAACGGTTTAAGGCTCTTATGCACTGAATATTAATGGACGGTCGTCCGTGACTCGAAGCATGTGTCACATAGTTCTATGTCACAACTTATGTTAATTGTAACATCAACGCCATTATTCTGTCAAGAATGCACAATGAATATTCAAAAGAAACACCGTTAACACAATTTAATTAAACTGCTAATAAATTATCACGCACTGTCGAAATATTTTCGTGCGAGAATGTGAACTTTGACTGGTCACGTTATTAATATTCATATGTTCGGTTTCTTCTGTTTTAATTATTTGTGTTTTCTAGTGTGACAAGAGTCTTTCTGTTGGTAGTGTTAATATGAATTTAGAGAAATAATTTAATTATTTTAATCCCTTGTACGACCAATTCGTTCAAAACTTCAATGGAAGTGTCACCAAGCAAATATTTTCATTTCTTTGTGAAAAAAAAAATGTGTCAAAAACTGAAGAAAACTTAAACACAGGATGTGTTAGTGCCAATTAACAATTTTATCACAAAAAAAAAACTTTGTGTGATACACTATTGAGACTGTTATAGAATATCTTTGTTTTAACGTCAAAAAGTTGTTCAGCCCACTTTGCCGCCTTTAGCGGTGTGTAAGAGCTTTAATATTTGCATCACGGCGAATTTAAGGAGCTATAAATTTTTGTCATTAGGATAATAATAAGAGTTGGTGTCGCGGGAACAGGATGTTATAATGTCTTTTGTTCGAGCCCTCGCACCTCGCATACCAATGATACTGCCTACACTTTTTACAATTGTAACCTCGTTCGAAGCCTTAACGAGATTTTTCATTACCTACCTAAGGATTATTTGAATATGGAATACGAATATTTTAAAAACAAAAAAGATGTTGTGGGTATTTTTCTAATTTATAACAAGTGACCTCAGGATTATTTGAACATGGAATACGAATATTTAAAAAACAAAAAAAGACGTTGTGGGTACTTTTCTAATTTAAAACAAGTGACATTTACTTAGGTGCGAAAGGGGTATCTTATCGAAAAAGAAATTCTTATGAGACTTCACTTCTATTTCTGTGTACCAAGTATTTTTTTAAATGGAAATCCATTGTTCATCTTGGCAAATACAAGCGGATTAACTTGTTTAATAGTATTCTTTGATTGTTTTGCAATCGTGACCAAGGAATTACTAAGATGTTTTACATGCATCGTAAAGAGGTAAAAATATATAAAAAACGTTATCTATATTATAAGGAACCTGGCCAGTATAATTTGACCTTAACATAATGTCTTGTCGTTATAATAATCTGGACATAATCATAACCTTCTAGCAGAAAATAATATAAACTAAAGACGTAGCATGTAAACATACTTATGTTAAAAAGTAAAACTACTGAAACTAAGTAGTTTCCAGAAAAACTTGTCAATTCAAATGTTAATCCAATACGATCGCCATAAGTAGAAGTTCTACTTAATAATGGCCGTTCCAACTCTTTGTTTTTATTTTAATGATACAGAATATTCTTGTCTCTATGTGGACCTGCGTCATTTCTCTGATAAGAATTATACTATCGGCCTCCGAGATCGGGCCAGATACATAACTTGTTTGTAACTGTCAATTGGTTAACCATTTATTTAAAATTATTTTATATTCAGATTTATTTATCCCCCTCAAACCGTGACCATGAAGTAAATAGCTATAAATTAGTCTTATAATAGAAATGACAATAACAATGTCCTCCTATCAGAGTTTCAGCAGAGGCCCACATTTTCAAACATCTACGCAGGGTGTATAATTTACAAGTGAGTATACCAGCATTGGTGTTTTAAATTTTACTGTCACTTTGAAGGTTGGCTACATCAGTACTTAATAATTACTATACGTACGAAGATGGGACTATTTTCTTATTAAATAGTAAATAAACTTTCTTAAACCAACTAACCATACTTCTTTATGAGTATCTAGACAATCGTATTTTGAAATAATACAATGAGGACTAAAATTTTACGATTCCCAAAATTGGTTTACCAACTCAAATAAAAAATATTCTTTAATGAAATAGGCTTCATAGAAGCACTTATTAATCGACGAAATGATGACTACCAATGATTCGGAAGGCGAAAAGAATTTGAAGATTCAACTATTTTTACATCACACACAATAATTATATGAAATTAGTGAAAATTTCACTTCATATTCATAACTGTGTATTTGAATACTACACGCAAATCTTGTTTGTCATGAATATTACTTAATTCACATTCAATTCCAAAGAAAACAACACAACACTTCAACCTCTTCGACACTTGACACATTTCGAGGTCGCATTAGCGGACCAGGAAGCCATAGAAGTCATTAGGCATCATAGCCATAGCAAGAAGAAGGTGTCAGTCAACCGTAGCCAATGGTAACGACAGGAGGAAAGTCCCATGCTGATTTATAGCTCGGCTGATAACTTATTTGATCACTTTATGATAGCGAAAAGTGCCAGGAAAGCTCATAAGGCACAGATGCAAATCGTGGTTATTGTTAAGCTCGGTACACAACGGAGAAGTGGCTGTTGTACGTTTTATGTTGGCTGTATGAAACAAATAAAAGTTTAGAATAGTGTGATTGAGAAATCTAGTATAGTAGCGTGTTTTACGTCATTTACGAGTAAATTAATGTTTGAAAATTAATTATGAAAAGCCTATGTCAACATACTATCCTATAAACTTGGTTCCTTCAAGATAAGTATCTTGCGGGCCAGCATGGTGATGCCAACGGATAGGATACAACTTTAGTACCGCATCCGTTGTCATGGTAATAAGGGCTCCTCTTTTGCTTACCACCAGGCAGAGTGGAGTCAAAAAAACAAGGACTATTAATAAACCATATTATAAATGGAACTTTAATGAAATAAACAACATAAAATTGTACTTCGAATCCTGTAAACCTCCGAAAACACTGAGTTAGCTTTTTTTTTTGTTTTAGTTCATATATTTATCTAATGATTACAGTAATCCAATGCCCACCAGTGTGTACCCAACCTCATACGGACGTAACGGACAACCTCGGCTGTTACGTGTGCGTAACGAAACGATCCACTCCTGCGCATCTTCATAACGGAATAGAAATCGCTTAACAACCGTGTGGGCGACAAAAAGTAAAGGGTGAATTATGCAAATAAGTTGAAAGGTAAATTGCTTTTTAAGAGGTGACGAAGTCTAAACATGTGTGTTGCGTTAAGATAATGCCGGCTGGATTAGATAAATGGTTGGGAACACTTACTTTTGTTATTGTTTTTGAACATGTTTTATGAGAAGCGGTTTGTGGTACCTACATCTGCATTTATTTTAAAGACAGAAGTTTTGTTGTGTAGTTTCTTAGCATTTAGATAGTTGGAAAAGTTTGTAATATAATATTTTAAAGGGGAGTTTAATAAACTGATAATGTTTGTAAATTAGAAGAAGATCCAATCATGCTGATGTGAAAGTTTGTTTTTTGTCCGTCTATCACGCTGAAACTACTGAACGGATTTTGACGATATTTGGTATACAGGTAGGGCTGACTTAAGTGATAGGCTACTTTTTATCTCGACCAAATGCCCCCATGTGGAAAAAAAAGCATTATTGTTAACGCGGACAAAGCTGCGGCTAAAAGACTACTTGAAAATAACTTAAAATTTAACGTACCGCAGTTTTTTTTTGTAAGTTCTTTACTTAGTGTCCAATTGAAATTAGTATTTCAAACCAGTAATTACATTAACTCTAATGAACCTATTACTATACTCTTCCAATAAAAACGGTAAGTAAGTAGTACCAACCTAATGAACGTGTGTTGCCCATTCAAAGTCACACATGACTCATTTGGGCGTAAAAATAGCATTATAAATTTTAACAGCAGTTGGTGAAGATACGCTCACAATAAGAATAAGGTGATTTAAATAAAATGTATAAATTTCGCATGCAACTGGCAGCGCGGATCTTTCCATTGTTTTCGCTAAATGACATCAAAGTTGCGACGTATTTAACATCTACATTGTAATGTTATGAAATCTGTGATGTTGTGAGTCCGTATTGTTCCGTTGTGAGGTTATTAGATTTGTCTTGAACATGTTAATACACTTTAATATGCTGCACAAAGCAGCTAGAGTAAATAATGAGGATGGGGATTTGTTTTCGTTAAGAAATACTTAACTAGATTGACCAAAATAACCTAAGACCATAATTAAAGAAAAAACTCTTGATTAACTTAAAAATCAAAGTCTTGGAACGACCAAACCACACAAAAATATGAGCACGAAAACCTGAGAAAAACAATACTTTACGCTGATCACAAAGTTCTTTGTTACGGTTTGCAGTGCGTTTGTGACTCCTTCAGGATTGCAACTGTCTTTGAACTGCCATTATCAGTGTTTAAAAAACAAATGAACACAGACAGAACTGCGTGCCACAACTATAGTCGAAACACAAACATCGCTCGTTTCCGAGAAGTGGCATCTGACAGGTGGACTAGGACAATTACCTCTGGCTAAGTAAGCGCAATGGATACCCAGTTAGCATGCGGGGTGCGCGCCGGCCGATCCGTAGCCGCCATTTGCATAAAAAAGCTACAATTCCAATTTTGAAATGTTTTGATTCCAATTTTGAAACGTTTGGTGTTCTTTAATTTTGATATTTTGTGAGGGGCTCTCTGTTTTTTGTGAAACTCATTGTCACGTTTGTAAAAAGTGGGCCGGAAAATTCGTCTATCGATGCAATCGTGCAAGCATTTAACCCTTATCTTGGCAAGACAATGAATTTGTTAAAAGTGTTTTAATTGTAATATTTTCTGCTTAGATGTGACTCAAATAAGCCAATAAAAATACAAAAAAAAATTTTTTAGTTTTAGTTTTTGAGAAACAATATGTATCATATATGTTACACTGCCAAGTATAGGGTACAGGATGATAATAAACAAATGATCAAAGAACGAGGTTAATTTAAAAGAGATGAAGTTAAATAAGTGAATAGTTTATGTAAACATAAGCAAACTTGTGATTGAATAAGCCAAATTGATGGAAGTCGCAAAAACAGTTTCTTTTTCCCTAGTACGTCTTATGAGTAACAGCTATTTTTCTTAGTCTGAATCTTGTACTTTTCGGTATGTTAATTAGTGTTGAATAAGACGGACGAACAGGACAAACAAGGCAAAGGAGATTTTTATATTATAACCTTTTTGATCAACGGTATTTGGTAATTTTATGCAGGAAGAAGCGAGGCAGCAGGAGTAAGAATTGGGATAGCTTTGTTCAAAAACCCGCGAACAAAAACAAACAAAATCAAAAAACAATGTTAGTACATGAAATTCATTGCATCCAGAAATGTTGAAATGTTTCAAATATTAGTAAACTAAACGGTTTTATCAAATTTTGTATAATTACTAAATCCCTCAGGACTTGGCAAATATATCATATATGATACAAACCAGAACGCGGGGAGCTTGGCAGTGTAACATATATGATACATAGTTAGTTAAATAGTTATAAAATTGCCAAATAGCTACAAACACCAAAGAAATGTATGGAAAATCAAAAAGTAGTATTTTTTTTATAAAATACTAATGAATAAACACACAAATATTCATAAATACAGTCAATACACAAATAAACTTATCACGCGCTCAAAGCCAACGTGCATCCGTGATGTCATTTTGTCCACCAATGATAGCAGCGCACTTTTCGATCGATAAAGCATTTAATTTTCAATTCTATGATAGGTCACTTATAAAATAAGCGTAAAAAAAATATCTTAAATCGCTTGGTCAGGTCTCAGGATTTTTTTTATTTGAATGTATCACCCGTGTTACACTGCCAAGAAAAGGGTTAATAGTAGTATCTAAGTCGTTTAATAATTAATTATCTATTTTTATTTCAGAAGCCTAATACCACACTTTATTAGTTCAAACTACTACTATGGTAATATGAATTGATTTAATTATTACCTACCTAGATAGTGATAGCACAATGACAAGTAAAAGAACACCCAAAACAAAACATGCTAAGCGTAACAAAAGCGTTAATATTAATTAAAATGATACCTACTTATACTATTTTACGCCATCAATGTAGAGTACATGAAACAAAAGAGAAAATTTAAATAAATACACGTTTCATTTTAAAATGTTTCTTTTAATACCGCGGCTACACTAACGAAAAACGGAAATAATTATAACTTAAACCATTTCACAGAGATCTCGGAAATCTAACTGTTTCTGAGATCAAATTAAAATAGTTATACGAAATAATTGTGTGCATTAGTGTAGACGAAGCAAGCTTTAAGATGAATTTTATATTAAATCATTTACAATGGAATAATGTTTTAACATGTACAACATTGAATGAATTAAAATAGTAACTGTTTAACTAGATTTTTTCTTTCTTCCTACTTATAAGTATTTACGGGTTATTATAGTTAAAATGAAATTATATTTGATGTGACCCCATGTCACAAAGGTAAAATACAGGATTAATAATACAATTAGATTGTTAATAAATGTTCGAAGCATTACTTACATCCGATTGTTAACAAGATGATATCAAATTTTAATAAAGCTATAAGGCTTTCCCTAACAAAGACCCGTATCATGTAAATACGAGTAAAATTAATGACACAACTCCTACTTACTTCGTGCCTGTTAGCATAATTTATTTTCACGAAAATCCCTTCTTCGAAAAGAATTCAATTACAGCGATAAACTTTTCCTATTTAGGGTTACACGTGGATGATTATGGAACTTTTATCATTCCCCCCCCCCAGACCCCTTTGCGATTCCCTCATATCAGATCACAAGGCCTTATGTTAATGCTTTTATTATTTAGCGTCGCCCACCGCGAAATAGTCTTATTATGTAGACATACGAAAATTAGGTGTCACGTTGAATGGCAAAAAAACAACGAAAAACATGATTTCAAAATTGACGCAAAATAGTAAAAAATCAGGGTGATATTGAAATGAGCTTCGGCCGTGTTCGGCACGTACAGTCGTAATGACAAATTGTTATTTGCGACTTTTTCGACGCCAAGGCTCAATCGGAACGTGATTCAGATTTTCTGTTGAATTAATTATGAAAGTCAATGTACCTACACAGCCCGTGTAGAATATCAATTTCTTTAGAAGAAAATTTTAAAATATATTTTAAATTAATCCCTTCTTTTTAATTCTTCAGTTAAATAAAATTAAAAAGTGGCAAGCAAAACGTAAGATTAACCTACTCCCAAAAGCTTTAATTAAAACGTCAGATTTTCCACGACGATCACCCATCCATTCCCTACGTCACTAAAGTTGCTTAAGTTTTTGGTACCGCTGTAAAACGGTCACCGTCAAAGTCTCGATACAAATAAGGAGTTAATTTTCCTTTTCAATCACCTGTCTCGAGTTTAAAGTGAAATCTGATATCTCAACGAGGCGCCGTCAAATCATGCATGTGATGGAAATTATACAAAGGTGTTTTAAACAATTGAAATTACTTTATTATTATGTTGTTGCCCTCGGCTTCGTGAGCTACTTTTATAATATTTATAAGTATGTTATTCATGTTAGTTAAACCACATTTTACACCTTTATTATTTATGTCCTGGATGAAACAAGAAGTAAGGTAATAATATTTTCCTTTTTCCGCGTACAGTACAGAGAAAATCCTACACTTTAAGTGGATGATATCAAAAATATGGGTTTCATCTTGCATACTTGTTTTACAAATTAAATGACATGAAAACAAAAAAAAAACTAACTTAAATAAAAAAAGAAAAGCGATTCCTTTTTCAAAACAAGCGCTATATAACGTCATTGAGGTGGCAAATCTGCGCCAATACTAAAACATTGCATAACGTCGAAAATGTGTAATTGTCACGTCGAACGTATCTCAGACAAAGAGTTAATTTTCAATCAAGTTGTCTCGGGTCAGAAGAGAAATCTGTTATCACGGGCTGCCCTCAAACCGCGGATGCGTGTAATTGCCTTAATGCGGCAATTAACCGACTTTGACGCAATAGTAAAGCACAGGTTCTCTCGAGACTCATTGGATGTATTTAGTTCAGTAGACTAGGCATGCTAGGGTTTTAGCGTGCGATTTGGTTTTCGAAATGTACTAGTAAAATCAGCTTTAGAACGAATAACTTAGAATGGATATTCGATCGTATTAGTTAAATTAAAGAATCCCTTAGTTAGGTAGGTACTGGGTAGATCAATTATTTTAGAGGTTATGATTATGAATGCGTGCTAAATTAAAAGATGTCAGAAAATTATAAGAAATTAGTTTGTTTTGCTTTTCTAACTTACACGAGAACTGCAATACAATGCGGGTGAAAACGAATAACATTTTTTTCCAAACCTTTCAATATGAAAATCAATGCATTTTTTTAGGTTCTTAATAATACAGAGGTTTGAAATATTGAGGGAAAAAGAGTTTTTGGCACAGACATTTCAAGGACTTCGAAAACCGTTTGAAACGACCCCGCTAACCGAGAACTTGAATTTCACGCTGTCATTACGCTAATTACACGGTCACATATTTCACTTTCAAAAACAAACGCAACCGATGTACTCGAGTCACCGTCGCGTGGTTCCCTCGTACATTGTTTAGCGCTCATTATTTGCCTAATGAGGGACTAATTACACTACTTACACTAATTAATAACTCTTGTACTTTGATTATGTCGTGTTTCGTTACGACGGACTGTGTCACGTATGGTCTAATTACTGAGTTGGTTCGCATAACCCCCTTTTTAGGGGGCTTGCATGAATTACTGAGTTTCCTGCTCTGACGAAACTCGGAGTAGGACACTAAAGGGTAATTACTAGTGAGCATGACTTGTAAAATGCGAGATAATCAGTTTCAAGCGGTAAACTAGGCTGATGAAAAAAAGAGTCATAAATACAATTGAGCGAAAATGCCTTTTATACAACCATTTTTACGCAGGCCAGCTTTATCAAATTTCTGTTTTATCCCATGGGAGCATTTATCGGGATGAAAAGTATTCTATCACCCAAATCAGCTCATACCCCGTATGTGTCTACAAATAAGAGTATGATTGATACTTTATTTTCGGATAATATGTCGTGCTACCACAGAGGAAATAAAAAAACTAAGTCGTTTGATAATATCGGTAGGTACTTTGTTGGTCGAGCGAGACAAATGTTTGACAAACTTTGCTTAGTTGAGGGAAAGGCGCTGAGGGTAATGTCCAATATTACAATTATGCTTTCATGTGTACCGTACAGAACAAGATTATAAAGCAACGTGATATTATTTAAATCGTTTTACCCTGAAAGCCATTTAAGAATTTCTACATTATAACAACAATTAATCTTCTAGAACAGCCACACAAATCTGTTTAAAAAGATATCTCAGTCCGGTCCGTGATAATTAAAGTCATTTTGACTTACACCTTCGTTAAGGTTCGAAAATAAGGTAATTAAGTCACTATAAAGGCGGGTACAAACAGGCGACACATGGCGATATTTCGCGCAAAATTGCAAATTCAACATCTCAATAATTACAAGGGGAACGGTTAACTAGACAGTTATGGGCTGTTTACATTGTTTAGTGCAAAGTAAATTGTGAGCGGTGCTCGGTCGTGCGCTTGTGGGTAAACTGCTTAGATTTGTGGGACAACAAATTAGCGGAATATCTTACTAAAGATTAGTACTTTGTAGACGTGCTAAGCTTGAAGACTTTTTAGCGGTGCTCGGATGCATCAATCTTAATAGGATTTTGTCGTACATTTTATGTTATAATTTGGCAAGCAACCTCTTTGATTGTATCCTACTTCTAGTAATTCAGGATAATTTGCTATGTGTATTTTTGCGTCTCGGTGATATTTGATAATTATGTGTTGTCTTTTAACTGAAGTAAGTAGATTATTGAAAGTAGGTATACCTTATATTTCAGTTGAATTATTACTGCATCACTCGATTTAAGATACTTATATAGATATCAAAAATAGGCATGCGATATTTTTTTCCCATAGAATATTATAATTAACGGATTAAGAGTGCAAAGAAGATCTTACAAAGTACCTACAGGTATTACAAACATTTCTAAGTAGACCCACATGAAACAAAAGGTCGTAGCTGTATTGACATCAATGTAGTCGTTGGTACGCGTGCATTAGCTACAAACGACACTTTCTAATGTCTATTACAATGCACAATTTCATCACAAGTACCAATCTCGACGAAGGATTGGACGTTTATGTGAGAAATTTTACTATGTTTTTGTTAGTGTTTCTTTATTTTGATGCGTTTGGCTAAAGGCTGTACGTTTCTCAGTTGGGTAGAATTTAGTTTTTGAACGCCCGTTTTATTTATTTCGGTCTAATCCCATCTTATCGAAATATGGAGACTTACCCATCTTATAAATGTTGTGATGAAAATAATAGGAGTTGAAGTTTACTGGTTAGGAGACTATACAGCTTAAACTTTCGATACCTATGCAAAAGAAGATGACAGCTTGGATTTATGATAAATCAACCCGCATTGCAAAGATGACTTTACTTCATTAATCCTTGCTCTGCAATGGGTCGAATAAATTGTATGGCATCTTCTTCATACGAGTGAATGGGTCACATGGTATCGTTTGCTTGGCTGTGCTGCAATTTCTCTCCAACGCGACTAAATCCGTTCTCGCAAAACGCCGTCCAGTTCCTCTCAGATCCTCCACTCTGACCATCAACAGTTATTATCACGAGTAAATTTGAAAATGATCCTGTCTAGTCCTAGCGAAGCCGCTAAACAGCGGTCGCTCAGACCAGACGTAATAGGCAGTTAATTATTAATAGCACCTGCATTTTAATTATGATTTGAATTAGCGGAGCCCACGTCATGATGCTAAATGATCTCCTCCGCCATTTCTTTCTAGCGCGGTTAAATCCGTTCTCGCAAAACGCCGTCCAATTCCTCTCAGATCCTCAACTCAGACCATCAACAGTTATTATCGCGAGTAAATTTGAAAATGATCCTGTCTAGTCCTAGCGAAGCCGCTAAACAGCGGTCGCTCAGACCAGACATAATAGGCAGTTAATTATCGGATGCCTTGGCGCGTCACGACTGCGAGCCACGACGGAGCGAATTATACACTCACATTGCTGACGAGAAAGCTTGCTGTGGTCTGAGAGGACTTGTTGATGCTGATAGTTGGAATATCTGCCTGTGTATGCTGTACGTTATGCTGTACGTAAGTCTCAAGTAAACTGTTCATATTGATAAAATTGGGAACATCTTATAGGTAATCAAGGAAAACTGTAAAGAGAACTACTGCCGATAAACGATACGTATGTAGTTTGGCAGAAATTTGGTGCACCTATGTAAGACTGTGTATAACTGAAATAAAATAAAATAGCTATTTTCAAATGAAAACGTGGTCATTTTGGAAGGTCTAATTGATTACTGACACTAGCTTTGTGTAAACAATAAATAAAGTAAAAAAAAAAAAATTACGGCACCTGAGTTTATATTGCAGAGTTTATTTAAAATCACAGACAAATAATCGGACAGATTGCACCTTATTTTATTCAGGTATCAAACAAACAATTATTTGCCTATTCTGGCACTTTGAGGTTCAGAAAACAAGTGCAACTTAATTAGGAATCAAATATTCGAGTGTGATTACATCTAATTTATTAATCTTTCTCTCCAAGCAGCCAACATCTGCCCGACCAAGCAACAGAAACGAAATCACACAATACAAAGACAATATGACCCTGATTAAAACTAAAGTTAAACCACTCGGGGTGACTGCGTTCAAGAGGTCATGAATAAAGAAATTCGTCCGAGGGGATTCCAATTTGATACACTTATTGTGAGTCCCGTTGCTTGCCAAATAAAAGAACCCGTTTTAAGGACAAAAGGCCCTTATAATGAGACCAGCATATTGTGCGAAGGGCCCTTGGACTTCGAAGTTCGAACTGCACAATATGTTTTTTTCCTAATGGGAATTTTGATACCTTGTTACGTCTCGTGGAAACTGAGTTGTACCGGTCGGAGCGATGAGAACAACTCTTAACTGTTTAATGAGTCAAGAACACTAGTATTATATGCAATCTTTTATGTGAGTCCCTTGGATGCACACATCTACAGCGATGGTCGTGCAATACAAGGTGAACTGGAGTTTATGTTTCCAGGGAGCGGTAAATCGGACCTTATTTCCGAATGATGGTTTTGTTGTTGTACATAAATAATATGTCTCCATACTATGTTGGATATATTATTTTATATATCTAATAAAATTCTATGTATTGCAAAGCAAAATGTAAGATTTGGACGAGGTATATCAAGTAATCTTTTGATGATAATAATCATGATAAAGATACGAGTAAGTTCTGATTAAAATCTCGAACGTAAAGTCATAAATTATTATGATCCAGTGGTGGAACTGCAAACTAATAATTCGAATCAACGCGAAGATGTTCCTAACACGGCCCATCCGCCAGACATTATCGCCTATTCAGAAACAATAATCGAATCCTGCCCGGCATTAGACAAGGACTTCCTTATTGCATCAGTGTTATCGGGTGGAATCGCTCAATCGGCCCGTCTCCGCCCAATCCCGACTATTTAGCGCTCGCAATAGGCTCAATTAGGATGTGGCGGATATGCGGGCCCCTTCCTTGTGGGTGACCGAGTGCGGCTAAAATGACGCTTTTAACAGTGGTGTCAATGCACGTCGTGTAGATTTAACTGCAAATATTCAAGTGTTGATAACTTCGCAAAAATGACTAATGGCGTTAGAACGTGTTATCAGAATCTGTCATTGTTCGTATAAATTCCTATCTTAATTTTCCGATATAGTTTATTGAAGTTGACGCACCTTCTTAATTTACAGATTGCCTATTCACGATTACCAACAACAATTATATTTTTATACACCATAATATACTAGACCATGAAAGCACCACAAAAACATCTTGTTGGGTTTTTAATAATGGAAGAAGTTAAATAGAAATAAATAGAAACGGAAAAAAATGTGTAAATTAAGTATGAAATTATGTATGTGCTAATCAAGGAATTAAATATTGGGTCAAGTGATCCCAAATGTTTAGTAATGATATGTATTCGGACCAAACAGAAGGTTATTCAATATTGTATTCACCACGGTACTAATTTTCCATCTTCTAATTTATGCGCGACACATTTTAGGCACCCGACGCGAGGCCGAGCACTGATTCCCGTTCTTATTAGTTCCCTAACAGTTTCAGCGACAGAATTAAACCGTTGCAGCAGAACTGTGATTTATTGTGAGATTTGTTTAACTTGAATCGCCCCTCCAAGAGATTCCTGAGCTTTTGGCTGTTTAAACTTAATCAGCACCGCTCCTGAATGCCATTTGGAGACGGGAGCGGACACGTGACTTATTCCTGACTCCTCGACTCGTTATGTATTTATGAATGGATCGGAATCAAACACAGATCGTGGACTCGCGTCGCCTCACGTTTCATAGAAACTTTCGAGAACCGCACAAGGTTATCCACGAAGGGTCCACATCGCAACATATGACCGCATCACGTGAGATTTACATGAAAATTTTCCGCTACAGTTTCGAGTACATTACAAAATAACATGACGATGTTGCGATCATAAATACATCTCACAGTCAAATCTTAAGGTAATTTGTGACGATTTTGTCGCTCATTTAATATGCAAGGAATATAAAGCACAGATGGAATCGATTATTCGTATAATGGTAGCAGCTGCAAATCAAGATCATCTGACTATCAAAGTGCGGCAGCCATCTTGCTCGGACATGAAGCCTCTACGCCTTCCACTCAGTATTCATTATTATAAATGAAATATGGAAGGAGTCTCCGCCTGAGTTTACTTATTATGTACGTAACTTTGCGTTATCTATAATATTACCATCGGCAAGTGTGTGTTTACATAACAAATCTAAGTTCAGCGTCGAATGATCTAATCGATTCGGAAGGAATATGGGAACGAGTGAATAAGATTACTCCGGCGCCTGCGCACCGACTCCGTTAATTTGCTCCGCCGCATCTAGAGAGTACTGCATATATCACAATGATAAGCTTCGCGTATGTTCCTGCTTTAGGGGAAAATCCTATGGTGATATTATGTATAGTGATACACACGTGACAACATTATAATACTGATGTGATCCCAAAGCTTAATGCTGTCTGTGTTATGGGTGTAAATCTACTCGAAGGTCCAAATATACCTTCTGAAATACAATGATTAAGACTTGACGAAATGTAGAATTTAACTGAGGTTTTTCAATATACTCTATAGACTCGAAATCAAATTGAATTTAAGAGAAGTAAATCTTAGTGGAACTTACACTCGAATGGGCCGCTCGTCTGGGGAAATACCTCCATCTTACAGAAGACCACAGTGAAGGAACACTTCGTAATTGTGGTGCTATGTTTCTGCTGGTAAGTAAGGTCGCCAGAGCTCAGATGAGGAGGGTATGGGGTCTAAAGGCAGGCAACGCATCTGCGACCCTTTTGCGGTTGTTGATGTCTATGGGCAGCGGTGATCAGTTACCATCAGGTGACCCTCTAGTTCATTGAACATAAAAAAACAAAGCAGCACAGTCCATGACATGTATCGTTATTGTAATATTATTTTTATTCAAATCCCTCGCAATTTGCTTAAAACAAAAATGTTAAACAACTACGCTGGCAGACGTAACCAACTAAGATTAAGTAAATGAAGTAAGTACATCTCAGCTGATTACGAACGGCGCTGAATGACAGGTTGGAGACAATGTCACCAGGCCTTCATTACGATCGTGGGTTAGGAATGTCTTCCATAGACTGGGCAAGATGTGCGGTGATTTGTATCAGCCTATTAATGTCCTTCTGTAGGGCAAAGGCCTCCATCATTTGAAGTCATGTTTGCGATACAAAGATGGGTTTTGGCTTATGCACCACGCTTATGCGCGGTGATATACAACGGATAAATCCTTAAAATTTTGTCTGGGTGCTAGATGCACATGCTAAGTTAATTTGCTGTGAAATGAGTTCCGAATATCGGTGTCTAAATTAAAATTTCACACGTAAGCTGAATTGGCTATGCGCAGATAAATATTAATTATTTAACTCTATTGTGGTTGAATATTATCAGTTGCAAAATTAAACCAGAAGGCTTTAGATGTTGATATCATGATCGCTAATCAAAAGCTGTTTTAATCAAAAATCTTTAAGGCGAGATGATATTTTGAGTCACATTCCGTTCATAACTGATGCTACATTGGACGAGGCGACAGGTGTTATCATTGCTTATAATAAATCAGTTAACAAATGCGATCTTACGATAGCACTTTGACTATGAACACTGGACAGCAAGCCTAAGCATCAAGCCACACTGCGTAAGTATTACAGTCGTGATTATGTTTTAATCGCCCGCTAACAAAGAGAAACAACGCTGGATTAGCGGTCGGTAATTATCCTTCTGCGTCTCTGTTGGTTTGCTCTGCCTTGTACCTTCGTTGAAGTAAGTATTTTTTATAGTTACTGCAGAGTTGCCTAGTCTTAGGTTCTTATAGTAATGGCAGAGGGAGTAACCGAGACATTGGGTTATAGACGAATGGGACAACCGCCACCGAACAGATGTCACACGAGGCGAAGAAAGTACCTTCGTTCAAGAAAGTTTTTTTTATTGCAATGGCAGAGTAACCGAACCATAGGGTTATAGACAAATGGGTCAACCATCACCAGATGGCACAGAACGAGAAGAAAATGTGCGTACGAAACAATAAATAGCACCCCATGGTAGAGACGTACGACGTTAGATTTTGACGAGCCGCTTGGTGTAATGGTCAAGAAGTTGCCTATTAGACCAAGAGGTCGCAGGCTCGATCCCCGCACGGGATAGACATTTGTGTACATGAACATGTCTGTTTGTCCTGGTCTCAGTGTTATATGTATCTATTTAAGTTTATTTGTAATAATCACTTCTGATATCTGTATCACGAGTGCGTAGTCTGCTTAATACGGAATCAGATCAATGCACCTATGTGCTGTTGTGAAATATTCATTTATTTATTTCATGGTAGAAGGTAAACTATCGCTAAACACTAGACCAACGGGTCTATGAGTATCATGTCATCGGGCAAATATCCACAAGATAGGAATTGATGCATAATATGTCAAGTTTGAAAAGTATTCTTCGAAAACCGCCATGCGTATGCTGAATTCCTATTGGCTGATGGTAATTCAGCCATATTTGGTAGTGATGAAGGATGACGAACAGGTCAGGTATTGGTCTGTTACTGTATCACTGTGGAATGGATTTACCTACATCAATGCCAAATCGTGGATTTGTTTAAAACATAAGAACTGGCGACTGACTGACCTGACTTTACAGTTTTGTAGAAGTATTTCTATAATTTGACTAAGCTTTTTAATTCTCAGTTAATAGAAAATAATTAAATATATTTACGTTGATTAAAAAAAAACAGCTTATCTGGCAATTGAACCGGATCCAATATTTACACCACGGGGCGAAACGATGACAATATCTATTCGTACGAGTATAATCATACCCATATTTATATTAAGATCATAACATCTACCCGTATGCCAAAATTCAGACCGATCCGTTCAGTGGCTTGGGCTGTGCGTTGATAGATCATTATGCCACCTTTGAGTTTAATATCAGATATTTAGATTCGTAAGTAGTTAAGTACTTTGAATTGTGTTTTCATAACGATTTGATTTTGATTTTATATAAATACTCCTGCTTCCACAAGCCCTCACATTTCCTAAAACTTCAATATCATACCTAAAGACAAACAAAAAGCCACAATCCACGTAGAAAAAGGTAACAAAGTGGCAGAAACCCGTCAACTAGCGGTCCCGACCGCACTCGTGCCTGATATTTTCATTACCACTGTAAATACGTGAGGAATGAAGCAATCTTCGCATTGGCCTATTGAGGTTGCAACTTAATTACATTTGACGATATCGGCGCCATAACGGGTGAACATCGATTTAAGTTACAAATGCCTCGATACCAGAAATCTGTGGCATTATTTTGTTTAACATGACGTACGTTTCAACACGCTGTCACTGTGATAAGAAGGGAATGTCGCTCCAAATTTTAGTGTCAATTTCAGCCGGTCGAATCGTGGCGAGGGCAACGATTTGAATCCACGTGGGTGAAGGATCGTGGACAACTCAAGCAGAGAATTAGAAACGTTTTGGTAGCGATTAAATGGTTTAATATCTATTATGACACGTAGCAATAGGAAATGAAAGGTTTTCTTTTTTGAAATTGGTTTTAAATTTTTTAGGTTCTGGCACAGCAAGAGTCTTCAATTTGAAACTAAATGTAGGGCGCTAAATGGAGTCAATTATTTTCGATGACACCTATAGACGGCATATCGAGGTGACTCCTTCACGGTGTAAGCTAATATTTTCTGTATAGTTGGCGCTCATAAAAGTATCGAATCAAAATCAGGAATTCCATCTATACAGATATTTTGATAGAGTATGGAACAGACTCAGAGATATAAAAATGAAGTTGATAACAAGATTAAGGCCAGAAAGGCTGAAGGAAGATTTATCCATTTAAAGTAAGTATCTACATATTGTCATAACCGGGCTTTGTCAAAGTATCAGTCTATTAATGTCACACTGCAGGGCAAAGGCTTGCATCATTTGAAATCATGTTTTCGTTACAAACATGGGTTTTGGATTATGCACTCTATACTTAGTCTAGAAACACACTAAGCAGGGAAAACGCGACCGAAGTTAATTTTCTTTACAAAATTAAAATAAATCTATACTAATATACATATGTATAAAGCTGAAGTGTTTGTTTGTATGTTTGTTTGAACGCGCTAATCTCAGGAACTACTGGACCGATTTAAAAAAATCTTTTTGTGTTGGATAGACCATTTGACGAGGAAGGCTTTAGGCTATTAGAAATCGAAATACACGCGAACGGAGTCGCAGGCGGCCGCTAGTTTAAAATAAATTGCGGGCTTAGTCGCGCCGAACTTCGGTCACGTTTTTTCAGCCCAGTGTGTTCCTACTTAATCAATATCAGATGAAACCACAGTTACTTAATACGATTAAACATACTACGTTACTTTCCACTTCGCACTTAAAGTTGTGGTCGGATAAACTTGGTGTTTCCCTAGTCCGCTTACAAAGGAATTCGTTAAGCGTTCCATGCCGATGGTGCCCCGAAGTGAAATGGGGTATTGGATTAGTTCGCGGAATTCCATCGCTGGTATGTGCCGATAGACACGTAAGACAACGGCTGTTATCTTGTTAGAGACTTATAAGATGTTGCAAATAAATCTAGCTTGTACGTAACGTTAATGATTCCTAGATTTTATAAACTAACCCTAGCGGCCCCACGCGACTCGATCCTCGTGGATTTTGGTATTCACACACATGGTGTTATTCTATTTATTTATTTATTTAAACTTTATTGCACGACATAAAAATTTAATGCCTCATGGCATTCTCTACCAGTCAACCTTAGGGTCAAACAGGAAGTGACTAGTAGGTAGGTAGTGCTATTAAATTAAGTGAATATACGTTTATTACTTATACCTAACACATAATATACTACATAAACTATACAAATACCTATATACATATAATATACAATAAAAGTTATATCTATAGCTTAAAGCCCTCCTCGACTAATAGACTATGCAACACAAAAAAAATCTATTCGTACTTGTAGTTCCTGAGATTAGCGAGTTTAAACAAAAAGAAAACTAAATCTTCACCTTTGTTATTATTAGTATACATAGATCGAAGGAAATATATAACTCTATAACGGGAACAATTTTGGTTATACCTAGTTGCTCAACGGGTACAAATTCCCTTATGCTTTATACATACTGTTCTTGGCAGGGCATACAGGTGTGCTGTCCACCATACCAATAAAGAATATTATCTTCATAAGGTAATCTTATTTCACCGACTATATCACGTATATTTAAGATGAATAAATGGTATTTACTTTTAAAAAGTGCGTCAGTCTTAACGAAATGATAACATGTTCAGCATTATCAATCTTTTAGATAATAAGTTCTTTTGGGTACACTTAGATGAGATCTTTATAATAAAACGTTCCAGAATGTTAGTAGTTAGCGACTTTATCTGTATTTTTTTATCGAGAATTTACTCTAAAACGAAGATAATACGATATGTCATATTATTTTTTTCAGATTTTGCCGCATCGACACTCTTTGTTATCTTCGTTTTTAGACACAAATATGATAAGTATTGCATTTGTGAGACAAATAAATGTTTTCAAATACATATTTAATGGGTTTTTAATTATTATTTATTTATTATGAGCCTAAACTGACCCACTACAGGGCAAAGGCTTTACTTTCCTTCAACTTTTAAAATCTGGTCACTCTAGTATCGAAATCAGGCCATTTATCTCTTTACCCGTGTCGCATCAGTAACTTAACCTTGAAATGGAACGGAAAATATTATAATCCTTACTAATAGCAACTTACGCAATAGTTAAACACAGTGTAGTTAGCAGACTAGTGAACTATGTAAATAGTACTCAAATATCGCTGAAATCATTTAGGGTAGGACTGTACTGAGCATCGTTAGTTCGTAATGCTATTCAGTTAATTACCATTAGTAGTTTTTGGTATGTATACGAGTAAATCGGAAAAACGTGAATCTTTATCATCTATACGAAAATAGCTGAAGAGTTTGTTTGTTTGAACGCACTAATCTCATGAAATACTTAATTCTTAATTGGTTCAATATGATTTTTTTTTTTGTGTTGGATAGTCCATTTGACGAGGAAGGCTTTAGGCTATTGGAAATTGAAATACACGCGGACGGAGTCGCGAGCGGCCCCTAGTTTAAACATAAAACATCATATTTAATACATAGGTATTAAACATGTTATTCTGGTGACTGTGAGACACAGACTGTTTTAGAAACATGACTTTTATGTTACTATCAATGACGTCTCACTGATTTTCACACTACTGTAATTGACATTTCCAGAAATCGTGAGGGCTCATCTTGGTAGGAAAGTCGCATCACAAATCAATTTAACAAATTGAAACATGACTGGAAGCACAATGGTCGATTTGACACCCCTCACCCCCCCGCCGTGATCGGCACAGACAGTGATTGAACCTATAATTTTAAGAGCACCGAGAATTTCAATGTCCAACTGTTTTAAGATAACTAGTTACGAAAGTTCGGGTGCATTTTGCTTTTCACAGTGGTCGTTTTAAAGCTGAAGAGTTTGTTTGTTTCTACGCGGTAATCACTGCAACTACTGAACACACTCAGAAACTACTAGTTTTAATTGAAAAAAACTTTTGGTTTGTATAGTCCATATTTTGTTGCGGTAGGCTTTAAACACAATGCGTGCGGAAACCGAAATCCACGGGGTCGAAGTCGAGAGCCGGCCGCTCTCGACTATCTAGTTATCGTATATCACAGATAGAACTGGGGTTTTAGTAAACTGAACTTCTTTAACTTTGAAAGATGTCCTATTACTGCTGCAGTCTAATTACTATATTAGGTAAACAAATAAAAAAAATGAACATAAAATATTGTCGCCGTTACATTCACTACCATCATTGGAAGCAAACTAGAGCCTTTCCCAATAGACTAACTATATGAAAGTTCATATAACGACTACAATATGATCTTACATACTCGTATGTAGAAATAAGTATTGCCATTATTCTAAACGTACTGGAGAAACGATGTCTATAGAAACTAATAACCAAATTATAACGAAAGCGGCCATTAAGAGATAATAGAGAAAGCATGATGTGATAATATTATCACGCTTTTTACACACTAATCAGATTACGGTCGTAATAATAACCTCATTCAGAGACCTCTCTAATTTGAAAATTCTTTTAGTTGAAGATTAAACAAAACTCTTCAGGTTAGTTGACGAACTAATGGAGTATTTAAAAAACCGCCCAAGTCGTATCGCAACCATGATGGCACATTTTTAAGGGCAGAATATGGCTCAGAACCACGTAACAGTAATAGGGACCTACCCACCTAGGAGTAGCTAGATTTTCATAGTAATTAAATATATTCGAATCATTTTTTAAAATTAAAGTAGCAGACAAAAGTCTGACTGTTCACTATCATTTCCCATTAAAGAACCGTAATTGTCTTAGTACGTCGCGTGCAATATTTACCTACTCAGTCGTTACCTCGCCACACCTCCAAAAACAAAATGGCGGGTCGGTGTAAATTACCATATTTTTAGTAAAATTGACACTTGGCCATTATCTACCGGTCGGGCACCGCAGGAGTCAACGTTCTCAAACCATCCGGATCTAATTACGAGTGTCATTAACATCGCGGAGACGGCACGTCCGCTTTGGAAATGGAATCGAATCATTAGTAGTTTGATTACAAAAAAGGCTTAATAGAAATATAATAACGCTGGACGGAGAAGAAATTGTAAAAAGATTGTAGAGCGTACCAATAATTGGTGGTTATTCTCCGATACGGTTTCGAGCTGAGTAATGGGTTGGGACGCTTCGACGTGACTGCGGACTCCCTACGATGGTTCGGTTTAGCAGAACCCGCGGCCGATCTTAGTTTAAGTACAGACTGGGATGTGTTCGCTCCTACTTAGCGCGGTTTTCGCGAGAGAAACATGCAATTTTATGCGTGTTGTAAATGCATTCGGATTGGCGATGACCGTCGAACTTATCGAGTCTAGTTAACCTTTAACCAATTTATTCGTTTATTTGGTATTTTCTGTTTTAAATGCAGATTTGAGATCGTAATGTCTACACTTGAAACGCTTATTGGAATTAGATACATAAATGAATGCAGGTAAATGAGCATTTTCGCCCGTACTAAATATCAATGGGTAAAACCTAGGGCGTCGCGAGTTCTACTTTTTTACCCACAAACGTTGTTGAACTTTTTCGGAGTCATAAAGGATATACTCTTTAACGGATAAAATCTGTCGCCATTACCTATAAGTAGGTACCTAACCTACCTAAGAAGTTTTGATTCTGTTCCGACAGTTACTTTTGGATTACCTACCTACTTTACTGTAAAAATATCATTTGAAATAATGCATGAATATTGGGTTTGTTATGGTAAAATACTACTTATTACTTCAACTTGATTTGAGTTCAAACAAATAAACAAACTCTTCAGTTTTATTATATTAGTATTTAGTACATAGATTGTCTAAGGGTAGGTATCAATTCATAGTTTCTACTTCAAGTATTGTATCTAGAAAATTACTGACCTGATCCTGTCGTAAACACGAAAATGGTCGTTATTATTATGATCTTATCATCATAAAATTTATTTTAGGTAAATAAAATATTTAATCCTTTGTAATATAAGCATGGTCGAAAAAACACATTTACATAAATATTCATATTGTCTGTTAAACCATAACAAACTTTTCCATTATCCTGAGTTCAGATTTGGCTTATCTTTTACTAACGAGAGATATACTGATACAATAGACTGAGTTGTTTTAAATTTGAACCTTCAAACGTACAATGAGTCAGGGTTTTGAAAAGAGATTATTGTTTGTTTTTTCATACTTACTTAATATTCCCAGAAAACTTAGCACCCTATTTATTTACTATTGTCGAATGATAACGTTGCATAGCAAAGTTGCAAGTATATTTGAGATAATCTCACTTTATAAACTAGGTAAGTACCTACATCAAGAACCATATTATTATTATTCTCAACTAGCGGCCGCCCGCGACTTCGTCCCCGTGGATCTTTGTTTCCGCACACATAGTGTTAGGTACCTATATTATAACATTAGGCCTTCCTTGACAAATGGACTAATCAACACAAAAATATTTTTTTGATTCGAACCAGTAGTTCATAAGATTAGCGTGTTAAAACAAACAAAGAAACAAACTCTTCAGATTTTATTTTTACACTACAAACTACTATAAAATAAACACAACTGGAGCATTGCACATTGGACATGTTTTGTCACTTAACTATGGTCAGATGTAGGTACCTACACTATTTGTCTCTGAATAATACCTATATCCCACCACGATACCGAGGATTTATCGAACAATCGACAAAATGCAAAAAGTATCTACTATAGGTACTTAATATATTCATAACAGTGACCTATCAGTAAAATTTACTTCAGTGGAACCCAAATTCTACAAAAAGTTCTACAAACATGGGTGCTGCATTTATGGGATCGCCCTTATATGGCGGCCATGTTTTTTCATTTGACAGCTCACCTTATTCGTCTTCCAAAAGTTTAACTTCAATAAGTATTATACCTTCAATCGCAATGGTTATTGTTAATTACGATCTGATATAGAAAACGGTTAACAACTGTTATGTAAAAGTGTAAATACGGACTATAGGTATTATATATAGGTACATACAGGTTTTGTCGGGCTCATAGGTATGTGTAATATCAATAAGTTAGAAAAAAAAGGATGCAAAATATTATGAATACCTGCGTACCTACTCGACATATACAAGTAAATTATCTTAGTATGATGAGGTGCAGAGCAGGACCAAAAGTTTTATTGCTGGAGGCATAGGGATGATATTGTACGGCCAATCTTCCCATATCAAAAAAAGTTCCCTGATTTTAAACTTCCCTACTTAAACTTTTCTCATTAACACGTTCCGCGTATCAATGTGTAAATATTCACAATTTTTGATGTAGCAAAATACTTGGTCAACGTTAATCTGTGCCTTAGACAATTTTACATAGTACATAACATTCCCACTCCACTAACTTCCACACATTGTCCAAAATAAGCTACCCGAAAGAGAAAGCATAAGAAAATACTCATACATTATCACGACTTTGTTTATCTTTTTCTATATATTGTTTTTACCTGACAGAATAATAGAAAATTAAGTACTAAAGCAGTCAAAAGAAATTTAAATGAACTATTTTAGAGTCTATTCGTTAAGCCTTTTATGAAACGTTGATGAGTTATCAGTTAAGTTGTTGAAAAAAGAATAGATTAAGTAAAACAAAAAGAAAATAACATTTTAGCACGTTACAACCCTTTACAGAAATATTGTTGAATGGTTATCATTCTGGTTAAACCTACTAAAGGTTATCGCCTAGTTTATAATAAAAGCCCATAACTGCCTTATAATTTTAGTGAATTTCCATCTCGGCAGTCAAGGAATGGCGTCGTGACAGATCTCACCAAAATAATACCACTTAAAATGTCAAGAGTTGACGATGAGACCATGAGAATCTATTTTTAACTTTAAAATGAGAAGCAAACAGAAATCTTGAGATCATTTAGGTTAGATATATTATTTTGATGAATATAATTTTGCTAAAAATAAATATCTCTCCTTAATACAGTATGAAAACTAACCTGACTCCACTTATGAAACGGATGAAAAAATTATTCTTTGGACTAACACACCAATTGCCTAGCCCCAAACGTAGCGAAGCTTGTACTTTGGATGCTAGGGAAGGGATATACATGCTTAAATATGTTTATAAACTTCCCGAACTCGAGTACAAATGCCGATATTCATCACACAAACATTTGCCCCTAGACGGACTCGAACCCGCTACCCTTGGTTTTGTAGCCAGGGTAAAGTAGTGGTACCTATTACAGATATACTTCAGATAAATTTACACCGAGACCAGTCGAAATGGATATGCTCATGCACACAAAAACGTGTAGGTTCTGTGCAGGGATCGACTCGTTCAGTGTTTCGTCCCACAACACGTTCGTCCCAAAGGGACGAAACACTGAATTCAAAAATTTATTATTTTTCGTTCTGCGTTTCGTCCCATTTTTATTATCCTTATAACACAATGAGATTTAGTATCGTCAGCAAGTCAAGGAAATAAAAGACAAATATGAATTTCTTCCATCTATTCCTAACAGTAGGGACAACTTGGTAGCGATAGATGGAACAGGCGGAAGACGGGACCTCTTAGCCTAACGTAATCCTCTCAACCATGACAGCAATTCATTCGTCAAAATGAGTTTAAAATAGCACCGAAATCCATCCATGAGGCGATAATTTAGTCCTTCATCTAACTTCGTCGTCTAATTGCGGAATTCATGTAAATCTGGGCTTGTTTTTTCAAGTTCGCACGAGCGTGAAGGCGCGGTCAGGTTAAGCCTTTCGTGACAACCTGATTTCTTCAGATCATAAAGGAAGACGTGCAAAGGTCGAGCTCACAGCCTTAAGAAGGTAATTAATACAGAAGCTAACTCTCTGGATCACGTAGACTTACTACGTGATCTAAAAAGGTAAACTTGTGTTTTGATCGCAAAAAATGCAATTGTCCTTCTATTCTATTTGGTTTCGGAACTGGGCTTTTTCACCGATAAAACTGTTAGAACATAATATGTTTGTCTATTACAACACTGTGTAAGAATTATGCATTATGCATATAAGAACAGGCAATATTATTTTAAATTTTAACAATTCAAATACTTAGCTACACTTTATTATTAAGAAGTAGGCACTATCTTCAAAGATAAACAAAGGTTATAAAGTATCTTTCTACTTTGTTAAAATGCAGCTGGTATTAATTGACTTCTATCTTCACAATTATTTATTAAGATCAATAAACACACTTGTGCCTAGCTTAAGACGCTCCTTCATTATAGAATAAAATAATTTCCAGATACCTACTGAACAATAAAACCATACAATGAACCTCGTTATTATTATTATCCGGGATGGCTAAACGTTTGATGGTAAGTAATCATCAGATGAATTAATTAATCGGTGGCTTGTCAAGTAATTAAGTTAAATGTTTAATTATGTCGGCATCTGATGCCGTGGCGATATAGCTACTGTGTAATTTAAAAACCGTCAACATTTGCCCAGGTTAAATTAAGTAGGTACTATAATATGAATAAATCTGTTTACTTTTCTTGAACAATGTGTATAGGTACTTCTGTTATAATAAAGATTGAGTGAGAAAAAAATATCTACTCCCAAATGCGTTCGATTTCGCCCTTCAACCGATCTTCCTAGTTACCGACATGATATCTGTGGTATCGAAGAAAAAACTCCATTGTTGTTCAACAAAAAGCCTTGTTTTCTGGTAAGCACGTCTTATATATTGTGTCTTACAATGAAATAATTAGTTGGTTCTGTAACGGGATTTTTTACTTAATCTTACCTCTTTGTGTCGATGTAATTTAATATTTTTTGTAATGAACCCTTGGTTAAGTGAGTGGGCGGATTAAAAAATATGCGTATTGTAATGCCAAGGAAAAAGTTCAATAAGATATCGTTTACAATATTACTTACAACTGAGGTAGAAATTTACGAGATATCGAACTTAATATCCTATGAATAAGCACCTATGCTCTGCCGTAAGTATAATATTTTATGGCCACTTACCGTGATTCTCTGGATTTTGAGCAGGAACCGTGGAACTGATGCGAAATATACTTGCTTTTGCAAGTTTTATTATGTTACAACTAGTTCTTGTTGTCCATATGTTTTAAAGATAACAGAATGTAACTTTTTCTGGTAATGACGCCACTTTAACACTGATTCGCTAACCTCTACTACTTGACGTGTAAATGACATTTATAAGAAACTAAATGTTCTACTACCTCCATTAAAATATAGTGTTCTAAAAGGTATTTCAAGTCAAAAACGTGCTTTATATTTGGTTACTAAATATAAAATAATAATAAAAGCATTCAAACTACTATAAAAAAAAACTAAATAAAAAATAACTACGTGGTAACAAAAAAGAACTTCGCAGCGTGCCGTTACGATCATTTTATAAAAAAGTAATATTAAGTATACTGATATTTGATCTAAACTGCTAGCAATCTGTTTCACTTTCCAGGGCACAGTATAAATCTTAATATTTAAACATTGCAAAGGACAGCACCTCCCACGAAGCGGAAATGTATGCTTTAAAATATTTTTTGTCCTTTCAAAGGACACCCAATACTTGTGTGATTCATTTAAATGAAGACAAAGGTAATATGGTATTTGTTTTAAGTTTCGCTCAGGTATGTCTCACTGTTCACACTATTGTGATATCCCTTCATTTTAGGGACTTCAATTACTCAGAAACAATGTTCACCTGCCCGTAAGCATTTTGTTAACTCTGTGCCTCTTAGCTGGAGACTGTCATCTCGAGATAAATGTCGTTTCTATATTCTCTTTGTCAGCACGTTGCATTCAAAACAAAAACAAAAAACAACTTAGGATAAAAGGAACCAAGGAAACAAAAACAAAAGAAAAAACATAAATCAATAATATAAATATTGCATTTATTTCAACGAATTCTGCAAATATAATAACTGTAGATAATAATTATAATAATACTATCAGTTTACAAGACTTTCAATCTTTCATATTTACGACAAATGTCGCCCCAATAATTCCAAAAATACTTTCACTGGCTGGCACTGGACTTTGTATCAAACAACTACAGAACAACGTTCATTTTAATAACAGTAAATGCAGATCGCAAGTTATTAGTTTAAAATTAAATTATACAAATTAAAATAAAATTATGGAAGTCGTATTGGAGGCAAAGTCAATATCAATAAGCGCCGGTCGTCCGACGCGAATACATAATATCTACACGAAACAAAATAGCAGAATAAAATCAAAGAACAAAAATAAATACAAACATAACACAAAATAAAATATAAAAAATAAAAGAAAGCGATATGCAAATAGGCATGCTTTAAATCAAAATACTCTGTGTACGCACTCGAGGCGAGTAAATAACGCGGCATTATACTAGGTATCGTAAGGTGCAATATTTGCATTTGAAAGATCAATAGAGACGTATCAAGACGATATGCGGGAAAAATTTCCACATAAATAAATAGAAGAATGGCGACACCCGCGGCGCGTGCGTAGCTAGCGTGCGCGCGCGCCGATTGTGCCCGACATTTGAATTTGAAGAAATGTATTTGCATATCGCCTAACTCCCCAATCCCACCGCTCGTATGTAAATGCCGCGGCAAAAACTGCAGCCGGCGGGACCCCACACATCAAACAACTTTATTATTATGTAAAACGCGACAAACTCCTAATGTTATGTCTGTATGTATTTCTGGGCTTCGACGCTCGCGCCTCTGTCGCGAGGTTGCAAGGGATATGCGAAACTAAATAATTAGATATACAGTTATATCACAAGTTCTTAAGACGCCTCGACGAAACAAACAATATATTTATTTATATCTACCTATAAAGATAACTAATCGTAATACAAATTACGAACAGCGATCGGAGACAATTTTACAGCGTACTATATCATTACAACTAATAGTATACTTGTACACTTTTTAATTATATACAGTGGAGTTCAGAGATAATAATTTACAAAACACTTCAATCCTAAAAGGCACCTTATTTAAATAGTTATATAGACTTCAGGCTTCGCTATGACTTTACATGATAACTAAAACGTTTTAAATTTTCTAAAATATATAATTTGGTTTTCATTACAATCCTACAACAATCGACAAGTCGCTACATCTAATAGGAGTTTTAAATATGAACAACTAGGAAGAATAATAATATTATGCAACAGATTACTAGTCTAGTATCGAACGTAGTGTTGGTTTTCAAGGAGAAAGTAAAATAATCAAAATAAAAGTGAAAGATGTACATTAATGTAACATATCTGAGAGAGTCCCCTGATTGATGACGTCTACGTAATTGATTATTCATGTGGAGCGAAATGCATGCGTCAAGTCGGTCTCATTGGATATACGGCGTCCTTCACGCGTCCTAACTCCTGCCATTGTTGTGTTTCGTTTGCATCTGAATAGTGGCGGCGCGGGACCATCCGCCCACCGGCGGCCCGCCCTCCGGCGTCTACCGCCGTCATCACCATCGTCACAGAACAACACCGCGACAAACAACAAATGTATCTACTTTTCTCCATAATCAACCAAAAACAAATCTATATTACCCAAAACACCGAAAAAAAGAATCCATTTCACACCAATTTTAAGATTATATTATTACCAGTAGATTGAGAAATGTTTTTTACTATTTCGGTCAGGTGGCTACGCTCCGAGTGATAGGTAAGGTACTTGGTAATTATTTGAATTACAAAATAATTTCTGAGATTGAATCGGCTGCGTACGTGCCGCTATTAGCTTTCGCACGAGACAAATAGAAACAGATACCCGTTTATCTGAAGATACAATTATTTTTTGGAAATCATGCAAGTTATCGTCGATCTCGGAAGATTTTAAAATTGAGAAACCAACACTACGCAAAGATATCAATAAAACTATTCTCGTATCACCTAAACGTTATTTACAAAAGGACTCACTAGTAGGAAAATAGAGCAACGACCGTCACGGCACGAAAGGAGCCTCGCTCGAGTCGTGTGTAATCGGAGCATCATCGAACAGAACGAAGTGGTCGCACTCGATCGAGCGAGTCTCGCCGCTGCGAGGTTCTACATAATCTGTCCCGGGGTCGCGCAGCGCTCGCGAGCGCTGGGCGGCGCGGGTCATGTGCACTCACCGTTGCCGGCGAGCTGCGGCCGCAGGAAGGCGCTGTGCAGGTCGCCGCCCATGCCGCTCTCCAGGCGCGCCGCCATCTGCATCAGCGCCAGCGTGCTGTCCGCGTCGGCCGCGGGCGCGCCGCTCTCCAGCCGCGCGCGCACCGCCGCGATGTGGCCCCGCGTGAACACGTGGTCCTGCACCGAGTACTTGTGGCTGTACTTGAAGTCGCACACGCGGCACTCCTCCGGCGGCGGCGCGTCCGACACCTCCGACAGACCGGCCGCCAGCCGCGCCTTCTTCTCTTTGGCACGCGCGTTTTGGAACCAAACTTGCACCACTCGTTTCGGCAGCCCGATCTCACGTCCGAGCGCCTCGCACTCGGCCATCGTCGGCGTTTTGTAGTCGCTGAACAATGATTTCATAATCTTTACTTGCAGGGATGACATCTGAGTGCGGAAGCGTTTGCCGGGCGGCCGCGGCGTCTGCGGCTGGCCCGTCACCGGCGACGTCGGTTCGTCTTCCTCATAGAATTCCATTGTCTCCGACGCGGTGTCTGAGCGCTCGTCCGCGTCTGATCCAGGCCTCGAGAGATCGACAGGCTTACTGAGATCTAAGGGTATTTCCGATTTTCCATGTTCAGGTCGTCTTTCACTTGTTTCATTGTTACCACCGTTCTGTTGAGCGGCTGCGTGGGCTTGCAGTTCGCTCACATAGCGTTTCATTGATTCTTCACTGTACTGCTTGATAAATTTCTCCATGTCTGAGTGAAAAGGCGGGAAAATAGGGGGCAACATGGGAGCCCCCGCTTGGGAAAAATTTTGCTGCCGGTCACTTTGTTGGGAACCAAAACTTGGTGTTGATTCTGTACTTAATTCCTCGTCAGGCAGAGCATCCACGTTAATCTCACCCCTCGCGCATTGATCTGCATGCTTTGTGCTCAAATGGCTCTCTAGTGCACTTTTAACCTTAAACAGAGCTGGACAAAAAGGACATCTTTTGTTTATTACTTGTGCATGGGCACGAAATTGTCCTTTCCTCTCACGTGCTCGTGTATTTTGGAACCAAACTTGTACCACTCTTTTTTTTAATCCAACCTCTCGTGCAATGTTTTCGAGCATCTTGCGTGAAGGATTTGATTCAATTTGGTATTTTTGGTAGAGATAGTCCAGTTGTTCAGGTAAAATGGTCGTCCTCAGTCGTTTATCTTTCGGTTGTTCTCCAGTTTCCGCTTCTTCAAACTCATCAAATTTTCTCTTAGCAACTTGTTGATTCAAAGCAGCCACCAAAGGGTGTCTCGCCTCATCATTTCCAAGGGAAGCGTTTAATTGTTGCAACTGGGCATGCTGCTGAAGGATCCCAAAAGGGGAATCCGGAGGATATGTGGGAAATAAGTTTGGGTTCATGATATGAACAAGCTGATGTTCTCGCCACAAATCGAATCGAGGGAAGACTAGGTTGCATTTATCACATTGAAAATTGCCATCTTTCTCATCTCGAGGTGCATGCGTTAGCGGTGTAACTGGAGTGTGAGGCGCCGGGGGTGCGGGAGACACTGGGTAGGCAGGCGCCGCGGGCGTCGGCGTGCGCGGGGGCGCGGGGGACACCGGCACGTGCGGCGCGTGGTGCTCCACCGTACTCGAGTTCGAATCTTCACTGCTCAACGTCGCCGCCACCTGTGCCGCAGCCGCTTGCGCCTGAGCTGATCTTTTAGCGTCTTCCTCTTTAAAACAATGCGTCTTCTGATGTCTTATTAACTCATAGTATCGTTGGAAAACTAGTTGGCACTTCTTACATTGATAGTTCAGCCCAGGCGTCCTTTGAAATCGATTCGCATCATCGGTAGCTCCGGCCGGTGGTTCGGCTGCTGGTTGGTTTTCATACACTTTTCTGGCTTTCTGTCGCGCGTTTTGAAACCACACGACTATCACTCGTGGACTTAATCCAAGCAGCTTAGACAGATATTCTAGATCATCATCTTTTGGATAAGCATTGTTTTCGAAAAATTCTTGTAGAACTTTAATCTGATAATCAGTGAATCTAGTTCTGTTGGCGCGTTTGCCAGAAGACCCCGAGCTGTTGGATCCGTTCGAGTTGCCCCCGGAAAGTCCGAAATCGGCCGGTCCCCTGCCAGGACTGAGGCTGCGATTTGGGGTCAAAGGTAGGACGTTCGGGGGCGCGGAGTTTGGGGACGTGAAATTAGGATTTAATTTCGGTGGCAACATTGATGGATGCGGTGGTTGCGGTATACTCGTAGCTGGTATTGAGTCTAATTGCGACTGAATCAAAGAATTCAATGACAAATGCGTCGGCGTCTGAGGCCGAGAGATGTTATGGTCTGAATGGTTCACACTCGGAGCGGGGCTCTGGGATGGAACGTGAGGAAAAACAAAGCTCTTATCTTCTTGATGTCTGTCTTCGTACGAATTGTACTTTTCCTCCATTGTCGGTTCATCATTTGGCTCACATTTAACTTCCTGTTGGCTGACAATTAAATCTTCAGTTTTCGCCTTCTTTTCAGGCGGGGGTTTTCCCTCATCAGAACTGGCTGACGTGTCCAGAGGTGTTACTTTTGCCTCTCCAGTTTTCTCATACTCCTCAAGGTTGAGGGTAGTCGATGGTGGGTTGTTGAAGTTGTACGGCGAGTCCTTGTTACGCTGGCGCTCCTTGAACAGGGTGTTTCTGAACCAGTGTTTGATTACCTTGGTTGCAAGTCCCGATTGTTTGGCCATTTTGGCGATCGCCTCGTCACTCGGCGAGTTATTGATGTCAAAGTGCGCACGCAGGATCTTCAATTGTTCGTCAGTGATGCGTGTGCGCGCGCGTTTCTGTCCAGCAGCAGCGTTTGCCTGTAAACAATAGGGAAACATAAATATTTACTTCATGGCGATTACATACTGATAACGACGCGAGCATTGAAAAATAAAGCCACGTGAATTGCGACGAACAATGAAAAAATTTAAATAGTTATTCATTTATCCGCAATAGTTTCTTTAGTGTTTGCAGGTAACTTTGAATAATAATAAAAAGACGCCTGGGCCCGAGGTGTAACAATAGGCGCTCTGTTGCTTTGTGCAAACAGATAGGCGACGTTAAATCGGTGTGCTTATCTCGCTGCGACTTATAGATAGTTAGTAACCCTTCATTTATGCTTATTTGTACTACCTACTGGCTGTTAAGCTACGAAGTGTACCTACATATTAGTAAGTATTGAACACGTTGAATACTGAAGGAAATCAAACTAATTTATAATATAACGTTATTGAAATATTGAGAAGAAATTTATGCAGTATGGTTTTATAACAAAGGGGTCGTTTTACAGACTGAAATAGTTTGGAAAGCTGTTGTTGCAATATTTACTATAGGCGTGTACAGAAACATTAACTATTTCAATCATTATCACATATTTCGCAAGTAGAAAACGCGTGTACAATTCAGAACAAGGATTGATTTTGTAAACGAATGGCTTCGCAGTTTAAGTACAACTGTAAATTGAGGTTTATATACAACTGCAAATAAATGGGCTACCTCTGAGGGCATTATGTTACATATCCTACCTCATTATCGCAAAACGGCAGCTACTCGTGAGATCAATTTAACATATTACACCAAGAGTCATAGTTAATATTACACCAGGACAATTATAATAACGCCATAATGTTTATAGTTTATTTTATGACCAGTTAATTGGAAAATCTAGCATCAATATAAAATTTAATACCGAGCATTATTTGAAGTAAATAATGTTTCTTTTAAAATTGAACATCAAATACTATAATTAAATATTGCTTAGACATAAATCTATTACGTACATAATGCATTTATGATAATTTGAAATCATTCATATTTATTTATATTTCTGTGGATATTTTATACCTATGTCTGATATTTAGCTTGATTCAGGATAAATAAACTAAGTTTCATTGATTTAATGGTCATTATTACTTTTGGTGTGCTGTTTATTAATATTTTTAAAGTAATAAGTACCCATGTTTCAGATGACATGACAAATAATATATGACTATAACGATAAATGAAGGAAAACACATATTTATAACAATTATGAAAGTTAACCCGGGACTAATTAGTACCAGTTTCAATAATTAAAAACTACAACTGACCTGTTGCTGCTGCTGTAACATCTGTTGTTGTTTCATCTGCGCGTCGTGTGCGAAGGGCATAGCATCGAAGGGCGGCGGAGGCAGCATCAGGGGCACCAGAGGAGGCTGCAGGTTCATCGCCGCCAGGGCGCCCACGTTGAGGCCTAGCGGTAGGCCCAGGGATAGCATCTGCGCCACCATCGGGTGCAGTTGTCCCAGCTGTTGTTGCAGTTGCAGCATGTTTAGCGCCGCCTGCATCTCCTGCACCTGGGCGGCCAGCAGTGCTCCGGCCTGCGCCTCGCCCTGCGCGTTTCCATTCTCGTTGAAGTTTCCAGCACTGTCACCGCGCGGGGAGGGCGACCTCTCGCCCTGCGGCGCCGGGGAGGCAGCCCGGGGCGAGTTGGGCGCGCCCGACTTCCTCTCGTACTCCGACTTGAACTGCTCCGCGAACTGTTCCAGGAACTCCAGGGGAACTTTGTCCTTGTGCACTTCTTCACAGTGAGTTTTTAACACGAACACACTAGAAAACTCCTTGTTGCAGTGCTGGCACGTCGACTTGCTCTCGCCATCCGGGGGCTTCTCCTCCGGGGGCGGCGGCGGCGGACTCGGCGCCCGCGCCATCTCGCGCTCCTCCTGCATTTTCCGCCGCTGGTTCTCATTGTATTGCATGACGAGATCGAAGCCGAAGGTCTCTAGTAGTTGCTTATACATTTGCGAATTTCTTTTGGGCGGGTTGCCCTTGGCGACCATTTCGTCGAGAGCCGCAGCCTCTGCGTCACCTAGTGGCGAATGCGCCCGCGCATCGCCGAATGGGCATGAGGTCGCACGATGTGCGTCGAGGAGCTCCCCGGTAGGAAATGACGCGTGGCAGCGCTCGCACGCGGCGCTACCTGCGCGCGGGGAGCGCGGGCTACCTGGCCGCGCGGGGGGCGAGGAGCGCGGGCCCCCACTGCTCGTAGACGAAGGGGATGTATTTTTCGGCGACAGGACGTCTTGTAAGATTTTGGCGGGGTCGGTCCGGTCCGGCTGCTCGACCAGGGGCCGCGACAAGTCCACGTGTCCGGCCGCGGCGAGCTCCTGCAGCTTGCCGGCGCGCGTCTGGTGCAGCACGGACCGCATGTGGATGTCGAGCGTGCTGCCCTGCGTGTACGCCACTTTGCAAATGTTGCACTTGTACCGCTTGCGATCGTCCTCCTCGCTCGACGTGCTCTTCGGAGTGAGCGTCAAATTAGAGGGTGCGGAGCCCGCTCCCGGCGACACGGGAGGGTTGTTATTATTCTGTTGTTCTTGCATCGCCCGCTTCAATTTGTGTAAATGGCTCACACTGTTGTAATGCACTAACAAGATATTCTTTTGTGTGAACGACTCTTTACATACGTCGCATTTAAAAGGTCTGTTAGGGTCGAGATATTTTTCCATTGGATATGTTAGTTTTTCACCTTTTCTATGAAGGAGAGTCTTGTTATGAGCGGTCAAATAAGATTGGCGAGTAAAGGCAACTTTACAGCGGTGGCATTTGTATTTTCTATTCGGATCATTGTACGAGTCCTCCGCCATTGCTTGCGAGTTCAAATAATCCTCCAAAAATTGTTGGTCTTTGTATATTATAGAATCATCCGAGTTCTCGGCGTCATTGTGGCCGGATTCGTCTGCGACTGTTGCGCTCGAGTCCCTGTCCTCCGTGTCGGCTAACTCGTCGTCGGGTGTTCTCAGCGCTTCTTTGCGTAACAACTCTGCGGTGGCGGAGTCTAGCGCGGTGCCTTGGTTTGCCTGTAACAAGGGATTAGAGGCAAGGCTTCTCTTGAACGCGGACAGCTCCTCCTCAGACAACTCAGGGTGGGATGTCTCAACGTGCTTCTGAAGAGCGAGTACAGATCTAAAGCTTCGCCCACATAAGACACATTTAGTCGCATCTCTAATCACATGGTATTGAGAATGCAGTTGCAGTTTCTCGATGGTTTTGAAGGCAAGACTGCATTGGTTGCATCGGTACTTGTACACGTGTTTCTCTGATACGGACATGTTCGCTATCGAGTTGCGAGCGTGCGCTTCTCTGAAGTGGTTCTGGAGGGCGTGAGCTGCGTCAAAGTAGCGATTGCAGCCCTTCTTCCAGCACACGTAGCCCGGCCCCTGCGGTGTTTGTTTCAGTTCGAGATGGCCGGTCTCATTCTGGTGTTGGCAAAGCTCGTCGACATTTCGGAATGTCCTGTTGCAAGTCAGA
The DNA here is from genome assembly GCA_958496325.1 of Nomophila noctuella. Taxonomy (NCBI): domain Eukaryota; kingdom Metazoa; phylum Arthropoda; class Insecta; order Lepidoptera; family Crambidae; genus Nomophila; species Nomophila noctuella. The sequence goes on along the minus strand of OY292494.1, from coordinate 9,377,759 downwards.
CAGCGCTCAGTTTCGCCGTCCGCGCTTCCCTCCGACCGGGGCGAGGAAATCTCCCTCTCGTCTTCGCCTTGCTTAGATTCGTCTCTCTGCGGCTGTCCACCGTTCAGCCAGTGACTTTGATCGACCAGTAACAACAGTCGCTGCAGTCCCTCTGAGTTGACTGAATGTATTTGCATGACATGTCGCTCGAGGGCCGGTCTCTCTTTGAACGCGTCCTGACATAACGGGCAGATGAAATGTCGCACGGTGTCGCCGTGAATGGAAGAGACGTGCGCGTGCAGTCGAGCCTCGCTGCCGCAGCTAAAGTTGCAGTAAGGACATGCGTGAGCGCCCGGCGTCTCGCGCTCCTCGTCTCGCTCATTGGAGCTCGGCTGAGCTTGCTGCTGCTGTTGTTGTTGTTGTTGTAGTTGTTGTTGAGACAGTTGTTGTTGTTGCTGTTGCTGGTGTTGTTCCAAGAATCGCAACATCTTCTGCTCTTGAGTCAATTCAGGTTTCTGATCGATCGGCTCTTTGTTATCTGTAGACAAAAGAGAAAACAATCAGATATTGTTTACAAAGTGTAACAAACACGTCGCGTGTTGGTATAGCGAACCTCTTGCACCGGAATCCGCACCACGAATGAACGACAATCCGTATTCCGTAAGTCCACAATGGCTACCTACGTCTACGTGAGATTTATCTACAAAAAAGATTATTTCTATAAATGAAGCCCACTATTGTTCGGTGCGAGCGTTTGCAACTTTACTGAATTGAAGTTAAAAATAAAATTCTTCTCTTTTATATTATTAGTACGAGTCGTTTTGTTTGCGACGTCCCGGCAAGACAAAGGTATCGGGCCTATCCATCCCGTACGCACACATTCGCATTCGTTAATGCTAACGTAACAAGTATATTGTAATTTTGCACACAAAGGAGATACAGGACGAGCAAACAATCATTGTTCATTATTACAAAAGGTTTCGAATATTTCGTTTCGCATCGGATCAAATGCATACGGGAGAGTTGACGTATGTGACTGCGGGAGCGAGCGGGACGGATGTAGTGGATATGTGTGCAATTATTATTTGACCAGGGATAAGTCCGCGGCAGCGTGTGAAAGAAGCTGGCCCGCATTGTTTACGCTCAAATAAGGAAGGTGAAAGAAACGGCCAATGTAGGGAGCGGAAGATTCGTTAAGGTAACGTTACAATTATACTTATTAGATGAGCGGCTGATGGTCCGTCAAGCCATTGTGCGGTGTTTTTATATTCTATGGACGCACAAATGGCTGATTTTTTGATACATATTCGTGAAATAAAAGAATAAGTCGTCACAAAATTCCACATAATAGTGTAACTAATGAGTTTTAACAATCACTTGGGATTAAAAATATATATAATTGAACTTTACTAATTAATCCACACTTAGACGAATAATGATGAGTGATTTAGGACAACTAGATTATCAAAATTATTAATTGTATTCGTGTTGGTTCAAAAATCCCTACTGAAAATGCATCTATAATTTAGAATGTTATGGTTTGAATGGAGTTTCATTATTAAGAAGTTAACCAGTGGTAGTCCTTTTATCTTTATCTAGCTATCTTGTTTAGAAATATGTACCAACAAATTAGTCTCACTGACTTTATTCATATTAAATTTTAAATTATAATTAGATACAATAAAAAAGAATAGACAATCTTCTCACAGTCGCAAAATTAAAATTAAATTTAGAATGAAAGACGACCGAATTTTACACAATGACAACACGCAACCTCTACGCTGCCAAAAAAAGATGCTTAATTAAAAATGTTAAACATTCTCACAGTCCAGCTAACCCGAAACCCGTCAGCCCCTGTTCGGGAACTCGTTCCATAGTTTTAAGCAGTTAAAACCGTTACATCTAATGAAAGGGGGATAAGTAAATCCAAGTGCGTAATAATAATCATAGCGCAACTGACCCCAACAAAAGCCGAAGTGACCAGTGAATGTAATTATTTATGATGTGGAATCGTCGTCCCGAAGTCTGGAGCGTAGACCATAGAACAATGCCAGGTAGAGGGGCCTCTGCAAATGCGATCTCCGACGCTTTTTGTCAATGGACAAAGGGCCCTTTCTAAGGAAACACCACATCGTTATAGCGTCGTAAAGTAGGTATTGTGCGGAGTTTTGTTTTGCCAGATTTAGGTCAGGATTTTTACAATGTGGCGTCAGGGATTCAATGGGCTGAGGATGTTTTATTGTCTTTGCGATCGTTTGTGCAATTGAAGCTTTGCGTCCCGCACTTAATGCGTTAAGTTTCGAATTTGGTGATATTATTTTGTTTAGAATAGAATTTAATCAGTTAATCATACTGCGCATTTATCTATTTTTCCACATTTTAATTACTCTTGTATTTAAGGCGAACACAAATCCAGCGGGAAACAACGATTCAAACCCGGTTTTGTTTTATAAACACGGTAATTGAATGTGGTTCTGCATTCTTAGGCGACTTGGCACTTAACTACCAAACCAACAACAAACGACTATAGATTTCATTCTTAATTTAATAATCTAGTAAACAGGACATTTTTTACAAGACGCGTATTATTTCGAAACAAGTTTTAATAAACGACAAGAGGCCCAAGGATTCACTCAGTTGTTTAATAAATGACGCTTTTTATGAAAGATATGAGCAAGAACATCTCGTGTTAGGGTGCCACTTCTTTAGCAAAAGGTCTGAATCAACAACCGGTTTTTATTCTTGTTTAAATTGAATTGATGATGGGGATGGGTAATAATGAAATTAGTAACCATGGGACTCGCGGTCGTAGGCTCGGAATGTTTATTCAAACCAAATCAAATATTACAAACATAGAAATACTAATATTTGGACACATTTCCTGTGTCAATTCAAATATGTTAATGCGAGTAATCTACCATCGCATCAAATTTAGTTTATTGCCTCGAGTTACAATGAGAGTGGGGTTCAGAAACCTAAAATTTATACCAAAATCGATCGTTTAAAGCGTCTTGCTCAATAAGGTGAAAATAAGTAATAAGCATAAACATGAGGTGCACAATGGTGTAAGCCGGATTTCTTTCGCCTCCACATTTCTCTCGGAGTTTATCGTATTTCACCGGGGCCATAAACATGCGACGGCGATGCGGCCCGCGACATTGTGCGATGATGTAGCAGCCTCATCACAAGGGGGCAATCATCCTTAATGCGCGACGGCCACATACGTAATGCGAGTCATTGTCCCGCGTGCGGTACTTATGGAAAATTCGCGTTCTCAATTCAAATCTTCTTTCCGTCTCCCTCGCGCGCGGGGCGGAGCCGCCTCCGACCAATGACGGCATCCGACTGTGGCGACACCGTGTAAGGCGTACGTTATTAAAGAAACCTGTTCTAATGTTGCGCGCTTTAAATTAAATTTTGTCCGTGTGTAATTATCTCATTATTGTGATTACGAATTCTTCGCTAAATGCTCATCGCCGTAAATGGAGATTGCCTCTTAGATTGAACACGACGCGACGGTCACGCGGCGAGCGATAATTAACCTGCCGATTACTTAAAAGGAACACACCTCACTTCATAAATAAACTTAACCAAATTAACACTAAACAAATTGTACGACTATTAACACTACTCATAGAAATAGGTTCGGTTTGTAAAAAATGCAGAACAAAATTGATTAAGGAACGAATCGGATTAAATTGGAAACCGATAGTGACGTTTCGAAATCACATTCATAAGTCGACTCTGTATTATTTTATCGGTATGAACGCCGGTAATGGTTTTGGTTGAATTAATTTTAATGGGATTTTTACGCTTTATAGAATAAAATGTTACGAAATGTGTTTAGCACAAAGGTAATAAATAATATTGGATTATTTTCAACGTTTGTTCGGTGTAAAAAGGTGTCGCAGCGAGCGACATCTACCGGGACAAAAAATAACGGGCGGTTCAATGAGCACTGCGCACGCGCATCCAATCATTATTTGGGCATTTCAAAATGCAGTCTCGCTTTAACAGTTTTTACTTCGTCGGCCGTACTTATTTTGTAACGCGCTAATTATCATTAGGTTGTAACCGTACAGAGACATCGCCGCGAGGAAGTAAGTACTGAATAACAATAGAGCAGTCACGGTTGGAAAATTATTAGCTAACAAATAAGCTATTTCCTTATTACGCTGGTGAACATGAAAAGATAAACATTGTATAAAAACAATATTGAGCAAAATGGGACATTTTACAATGTTTAATTAGGTACGTGTCCTTTGAAAGAGGTTCGCTAGTTAATAATTACTCGTGAGATAATCAATGACTTACCATTGTCTTGTTGATCGAACGGGCTGGGCAGTTCTGGTGGTTGCGGAATCACTTGGAAGAGTTCAGCAACGTCAGGCGTGGGATCCTTGCCTTCGGAGCGGCGTTGCAGCTGGTGGATTTGCTCCATTTGCAGATGCTTGACCGACCGCACGTGTTGAAGGAGCGGAAGGCGGTGGGGAGCACCGAACCCGCACAGAGCGCAGCGGTACACGCGCGGGCGCTCGCGCGGGATCCGCGACGCACAGTCCCGGAGGTGCCGCAGCAGCAGCGTGGCGGCCTCGTGCCGCGCCCCGGCCGCGTGCAGCTGCAGCTTATGCGCCGAGTTGGTGTAGTAGTCACACGCACAACACCGCACTTGCACTCCACCCACTCCGGCGCCGCCCGTCCCGACGCCGCCGCAGAACTTCAGCTTCCACTCGTTCCTCGGCCCTCCCTCTTTCACGTGATTCACATGTTGTAATCTTTGTAAATGTTTATCAGTCTTGCAGTGTAGTTGGAAGTTAGCCTTCAAATTCGTCTTGTAGGTGCAGAGCTTGCACACGTAGTGACCTGCCACCAGTGCCAGGATTTCTTGTTCTCTGATTTTCGTTCGGTCCTGCGCTAAGTGATGACCGAGCGCCTCCAAGGAGTCAGTTGAGAAGCAGTTACATATGCAGCAGTGGAAGGTTCTCTCTGGTTCAGGGTCCGCAGGTTCCGGAGGGGGCTCCATCGCCTCAGGGTTTAAACCAACATCCAAATGCGCACCCAGTTCAGGTGGCGAAGGACCTGGTCCACCAGTCATGAGTTGGATCATAAGAGCTTGATTGTAAGCCATATCGGCCAGAGCAGCTTCTGGATTGGGAGGTGGTGCATCGCCACCGTGGAAGTGTAAAAGGCTTTCGATCTGCTGCTGGCTTTGCTGCCTGTGATGTAACGCAGACAATGTTTGCATGTGCTTCACATTTTGTTGCAACACTAGCATGTTATGGGTATGTTTCTCAGATGTCATGTGTATTCTTAGATTACGCGCAACATTTGTCTCATAATTGCAAACATCGCATCGGAAGGTAGGCTTTGGCTTTTGACCTAGCGGGGAATGATGCGGCATCGGGGGCTTGTGCCCGCCCGGAGGCGTGTGCTGAGGCGCCGGCGGCAGACTTCCTTCTCCAGGGTTCCCACCGTTCTGTAGCTCTTGCATGTTGTTTAAATGCTTATCAGACTGCATATGTATACTCAGATTTCCCTTTGTGGTGGTAGAATAGTTACAGACTTCACATCGGTATGGCTTGTAGCCACATGTATAAGTTTCTCCGCGTGCTAGCCGAGGATGGGGTTGGCCAGCTATGCAATAAATGCAACTCGTCTCTGCTTCAGGGTGCTTCTCCTTCATATGGATTTCTAAGGTTTCTTGGTATTTGTAGTGCCAGTTGCACTTTGGACATTTCAGAGTTTTGCAGGAGTTGCGGCTATGCATACCCGCCAGTGGGCCTCCTAATCTACCAGAATTCAGTATCAATTCACATTTTGGACAATCAGCACCTGATGGTCTACCTCCTAAATGATCTGGGCACACTCCTATCGTCGTGCCAGAAAGGAATGCTGGAGGCGTCGCTTGGAACGGTGGGGAAGAATTTGGACTAACTCGTGGTTGTACTGATGCATTTATCGTATGAGGATGTGCTACTGATATTAACGAATGCTGTGGAACCATTGATTCTGCCAGCGATCTCGGCGGTCGCCACGCATTCGGGCTTGGTCTTCTGTCGTCGCATGTGCCATTAGGTAGCATCGACTCATTGTCTCTGTCAGGAGTCATCGTGTCTGGTCGTTTGTCAATAGATGAACTTGAGAGTTCCGAAATATTGGCAGGACTGTCCGATACTGACGCCCGAGGCGGCGCAGCAGTACCTACAGGTTCTAAAAATGAAACTAGTGGTTCTTTGTCTTTCCCAACGCATTGGATAATGGCAGATGCGTTTTCTCTCGATAGAGCGTCTCTTTCCGAATCAAGCAACGATAAACTGTGGTCCGATTGTGCGTGTGCCACAAATGATTTAGCGTAGCCGAAACTCAATTTACAAATAAAACACATAAGAATGGGTTTAACAGGAACGCTGATAGGACACTCGGCAGGCGGCGATGGCGGTCTCGGGGCGTCCTTGCCTCCCCGAAAACTGAACACTCGGTAGCTGTGCATCACAGGTGCGTCGGGCCTCGCCCGCGCTCGCTCGGCCGCTAGTCTGCCGTACAGAGCGCCGTATAACGACGGGTTTCTTGACACGTAGAACGCGCTCGCAATCTGCGGGAATTCGAGCTGTCTCTCGACGTTGCTGTCGCGGCTATCGACGATGCACCCGGGTTCTATTTTAGGCAAGTCGGAGAGGCTCGTCTCGCCCTCGGAGAGTTCGGGGTCCTCGATGATGTAGGCGGATCCGTCAGGGTTGTAGACGATCTTGCCGTCGAAGCGCTCGACGTCGGAGGAGAGAGGCGGCGAGTCGCGGCGCGCGGTGAGGTCGACGGCGTCGGGCGCGGCTGGCGGCGAGGTGGGCGCGGGTGCGGACGAGGGCGCAGGCGCGGGCGCCGCCGGGGCCGCGGGCGCGTTGCGCGGCTCCTCCTCGGGACTCATGTCGCCGTCGTCGTCGTCGGGCTCGAGCGTGGCTGAGCTCTGCGGGTCGTCGCGCTTGCGGCGCCGCTTGCGCTCCGGGGGCGGGCCGCTAGCGGGGCCGCCGGGCTGCAGCGGCGTGGGCATGGCGCCGGGCGTCAAAGGCCGGCATCACATGCTCTCCTGTAACAAGCAACCAACAACATTCGTTATCTTGTACATACGCCTTAACATCATCTAAGTAAGGTCATTATAATACGATTTCATCAATTTCTTTCATATCAGCAGCAACTTTTAGTAAATTAACTCCAATACAATCAAAAACATTGTAGACATTACATCAAAATCGATGTTCATCGAATACCTGAATCGTAAATTTATTGAACCCATTATTAAACGATATACCTAAACAGCCATTGCCTATTTCTCACGGACCAGTTTCACCTAGTTAGCTGAAGGTGACTGTTGAATAGATCGCACAGCGTCGTCGCAAGCGGAAGTGGGTGGGGCGATCGCTTATGTCACCCGTTTTTGTTTTCAAAAGTTACATTTTGTCATCCTATCTTTTGTGTGACGAGTATCGATTCATGCAAATGACTTGCTCGTGTTTCGGTTGAATGATATGTGCTCGTATTTACACAGACATTCGTGTTGTATTTTTAACCGTAAACTGGTAAATCGATGGAGACTTTAGTACGTTGTTAGCTCATGGCGAATTAATGAACTATCAAAAAGTTTCAAATCGATTATACTTAATTAATAATTAAAAAAACGGAACACAAAACGCTATATTTGCTGGACTATGTAAACCTAATGTAGGTCATGCATGGACTAGCAGTTTAAATAACCGAATCTACTTGTGATGCACACAACGTAGCCTAATATTCCCATACAACGATAAGAGTCCAATTCCCACAGGCGAGAAGAGCCCATAATCTAAGCACACACATACCTACCTACTCAAATTAAAGTACATGGTAATCGTTGCTTATCTAACTGCTATTTGCGCAAACAACTCCGATCAATTTATCCGAAAGACAGCTGTCAAATGTGTCAACGGTGACACATTTACAATTAAGTTACCAACAAAAGTTGGAACTTAGCAAACATAGATTATTGTCGTCTTATTACAAATTCTCATTGGAATATATTTCTTCTATCACCGCAATAAGGATGATTATCAAAAATATGACGCAATCTTATTCGATAAGTGGACTGAAATGAAAAATTCGTTAAAAATGAGATTAAGCCGTCATCTCTGTTATCTGGGCTGTTATCAAGGATCCAGATCTGGAGAATACCTAACGAAGGCTGCAATAATAACATATTGTGTATTTAGTTGACAGCTAGAGATATAAATGAGGAATGTGATATGATATGTGATGACGATAATTGATATTTTTTCAAGTTTTTAATATTTATTCAAATTCATAGCAACTTATTTATTATATTCTTGGAATACATTGTATGTGTAAACAATCTGGTAGTCACGGTGCCACGGAGAGCTCATATCACGCCATTCTTAAATAAAGGTGGCCTGATCAACATGCAGTCACGACGGGCACTTCACTTTGCAGGCCTTCTTTTCGGTGTCGTAAAAGACAAAACCCCTTCATATTTATTTAATAAACTTAAGTTCACCTCACGCAATTCAAGAATTACAGATCGCTTGATATTCCCGACTCATAAAACAGCCGCATTCCGTGGCAGCTTCAGATATTTAGCCACCAAGTGTTGGAACAATATCCCTCCTCCTATCAGAAGCGCGCTCAATGTCAAAACATTCAAAGTAAAATACAAAAAATATCTATTAAATTTTCAAAAAAGCTCATAGAGACAATTATTTATATATTATGTATTTTTATAAAATCTTAAGACTGTTTCACTTTATATTGTTTATGTAGGTATATATTATTACTTATTTATATTTTTCTTATTTCATAACTAGGACATGTACACTCATACTTTATGTAATAATTTAGAATATTAATGGTGTATTGGTATGTAGTAGGTATTTCATACTAAATTAGAAGTGTAGTGAATTAGATATAAGATCTATTTGTTTTGAATATGTATTCTGCCCGACACGGCTTTATGTTTGCACATTGTTATCGCCTTTTACCAGCAGGCCTCTGCAGAAAACCAGCGCCATGGGACGTGCAACGTCACGTGGCACATGCTGAGCATTGGCCTTTTGGGTGTAAAACATAACTTACTTTTATTTTGTAATGTCATTTTTAAATTTGTATTTTTTAAAAATGATCTGTTTGTGCTATGCTGTGTATTGTTTTGTTTTAACACTCAATAAACGTTTTTCTTTCTTTCTTTCTTTCTAGTCCAATTGTTCCGAGATCTTATTTGCTTCAATATAGAACCTTTAAAACATGTACAAATAACTATTATAGATTTTATTATAGAAAGCTATTAAAACAGGTATTTGTTACGGTATTAAAAAAGTCAATAGTTAATATAAGTCTTATAGGAAAAATAAACAATAATGTTAATGAACATAGCATTTACCATAACAAATGGAAACTTATACTCCGTAATATTAGACATCGTAGTTTCACATAATTATTATTTTATTTCAATACGTAAATACACAGCCGTGCAAAGGTATTGTATTTTCTACTGTATTCTAACAAGAAAATCAATTAAAGAAGAAATTGTTTGTAAAAACATGTATTATTATAAGCAGCTGTCATTTAGTATTCAAGTCCTCGTATATATTGTGAATATCAACACAAGTTTTCCTTGACTCGACTAAGTTTGGTCTAGTCTGGGACTAATTAATGCGGCTAGAACTGACTAATACAACGGCATAACTCATTATTTCATTAATCATTCTATGAATGAATAAACGCCGGATGTTGATAAACTACGAAATTACCGCAAATTCGTCAATATTCTTACACAGGATGTGGATTTAAGTGATAAAAGTTAAAAATTTGGACATGAGAGACCTTGATTTTTTTTTATTATTGGACGGTAATTTGGACGCACCTCTGTTTACATATTAACGGTCGATTGTAGCCCTTGAAATAACGATAAACTATATCATACTAGGTGTGGACACAGTCAATATTTGACTTGAAGACAGTTACTTCACATGAATGAATATCATTGTGCCATGAGCGATCAGTTTAATACAACTTAGTTGTTTACGGAATCGATCGGCAGATGGTTTAATCTCAACTTCATAATAATGTTCTTCCTGTGTGAATTGCTAGATACTTGAAAAGTCATTTAAAATCAAAAATAGTTAATAAAATAATAATTTGCATAATTTTTGCAAAGCGTTTTCAAGCTTGAGTGCCTAAGCAAACTTTGAGCTTTAACTACAAATCAAATTAAAACTTGTGAGCCCGTTCGGTAGTTATTAGATCTCTTACTATAAAATACATTGCTAAACGTAGTTTCACACTCTTCCAATTACACTCTTGCCCACCTTTCCTTTTCCTACACTCAGTGACTTCACACGTCTACGCCAAGTGAAATCACCGATCAGTTTAAAACACATTTTCCCAGTCCCTGAATAATATCTCACTTAAAAACTATGTTATCGCATGCGTTATACATCGCGACAGTAACTGGAATATGACAAAGTAAATAAGACCAATTACTAGGTATAATTATTGTGGTTCCTCTCTGCAGCAATTTGTAGATCATTCCGCAGTGCTAATGTGTATGGAAATTATGCAAAGAGCTGGTAATTAGAGTCGAGGTGAATGGTCTGTAATGCTATAATTTGCCTTCTAACTATATTTTTGTACATGCGTAGCTATAACAAGATCAAAGGAATTCGCTGTGGAGTTTACACAAACATTAAGGCGATGATGATTAATGTATTAGAATACAATGCATTAGAAAAACAATAAAAACTAAAACGAAATTAAAGCACATTTGAAAAGCAAATTATATACTGAAAAAACGTTCAAACTGGCAGCAATATTGGATTAAAAGCCTTTTACTACCCGTGAATAATGCAAATTAATGATCCTACGCTATCATTGACGCGAAATGTAAGAATAATAAAAAAGCAGTACAAAATCAAAGGCTAGGTGTAAGTGCGGGTATAATTTGTGTTTTGCGAGCTCAGCCCGAGTGGCACTCCTCAATGATGTAAATGTTTAATGTGAGGGCACGTGCAGATATTCCCATCATTACAATCAGTGTTGTCAATTTCCACCGATACCCCGATGCTCGCTGCAGAACTAATTTCCGATAAACTCGCACACAAATAAAGCTAATACGTAGTTACTTCGAGTGCAAATTACACGTACACATGAGTGTGTGAGCGTGAGAAAACTACGGCGGAAATTATGACTTGTGTGTGCGCGGACACTGACGCAATGTACGTGTGCACACGAGCTCACACACACACACACACACATACACGGTCGCTGCGCACACGCGCCTCGCCCGCATCGACTACTCCTACAATAGTTATCAAGTCCGTCATAATGAAGATGCGCGCTTTTCAATTCATTAATGAGGCTCCCACAATGTTATTGATAGGATGATAGGAACGAATGAATGCCGCTTTTGTCAATGTCCAATTTATGAACAGTAATCTGCATGATCACTGGCTAATCCAACTTGTTTATTTAAAGAGAAAGCTAATCAATAAGAATTTGAAAGGGGCAATACCGATTACCAGAAAGAATTCAATGGAAGAGAAATTAAGAACGATGTAACTAGCACCGGGAAATATTACAGGTATCAAAGATAAATCCCTTAATTAGTAACGGTATGCGCGGTTGCCAATCAGTTTTCTCATTAGCATAAACATAAATGAGAATTCGTGATCCACGGATCACTTTCGAAACACAGTTTACTGTGGATAGTTAAGAACAGTGACATTTGCGGAGCAATATATTTTATTACGACCGCTGGATTCAATGAACATTAAATACATCAGAGCAAGACAGGAACGGACGGGAAACGTCATCAGAGTAAGCATTTGTCTCGGCGAGTTGTTTGATAGAGTGATACCGCAGAGTAATTGTAAAAACGAGAAATGATCGCAATAAGAAGCGTCAATAAGCGTGAAACACCTCGAGCCAGCAGCGCAAAGCAAACACGGGCCGAGCCGCGCGGATGGGAGTAACGAGAGACGCAGTAAACTACGTCCATATTAATAATCGCCGGTTATTACGCGGGCCCTCATTAGCTCGCCGGCCGCTCGCCCCACGAAACCGCAGAACACTGCTAAATAATTACCCCCAGACTGCTTTCTTCACGAAAACATCGTAAAAGCGCATTAAACAACATCTACTAAGTCGGCGCGAGGAATTACAATAAATAAGGTATTAAGCCGACGTTGTCAGGTATCGAACCAAAAATGTCGAAAAGCGATTAATGAAAATAAAATTGAGCGAAGTCCGAGGGAACGATTTACTTAATACATTGATAATAAGTGCATGGAATGTATGTAAAATGTTGTACGTAATGGAGGCAGTCTCGTTAGACGTGGGAACGTTGACGGCCTGAACCTGGCTACTACACGGTAAGGATCTCGTTCGACAATGTCCACCGTTAGGGCTTGACTTTAAACCTTCATTAATGGTAATAGTTCTGAACTCGACGATGGGAATGGCTCTTTTTGCAGCGCCCGCTCTGGCCGAAGACGCGTTACAGTAATAGCCGTGTTCGACACGACTCCAGAGAGGCCTACCACTCGGATAAAAGGCCAGGGAAGATCAGAAATCCCATTAGATTCATAATACCTTATCTTCTTAGAGAATTTTGTGGTCTAACACCAGTAAGAAAATTGATGAGTACACAAACAGAATGGAATTCCAATAGCCGACGTATTCTTATAAGAAACTTTCTTATGTCCACCTAAGACAGAATTAGCAATGAGAATTGGAAAATAAGAATTCTCATACACGATTTTTAGATACAAAATTTTAGCACACAAGACAAAACGTCCAATTAAATTCTAAACATTTAAATAACAGCGAAAGTTGTAATTAAAATGCCTCTCTAATTCCATTCGGCATAAAGTGACAGAGCAAAATTCCTAAAGCGACCGCAAGTGTATTTGTAATTACAGTCTTTTGAGGTACGTAACGCGATTCTCCCATGCTGATTAACGACTGTCAAAGCTCCTCATTAATTTGCCAACTTAATTAACACAGAAACATATGATGTGGCAAAGGAATCAAATGTAAAAGACGTTCTCGGGATCGAGTTGAATGGACGCCTTCAATGGTCTCTTGTTAATTGGACAAAAGTTAAACAACGTAGTCATATTTATTGGAAAGGTGATTGTAAGATTAAGAATTACACGAGTAAAAAATGCTTACAAGGAACTAAATGATGATTGGCAAACAGTGTTACTGGAAGAGTCTGAGTCAGACTTAAATTAAATAATTACGTTAGTCAGCTAATTGAGCCGACCGATTCAAACGGAGGTTCGGCGCATAGAGGCATCGCGTGAAGCTGCAGGTACGAGGCGCCACTCGTCCGATGTTCCTCTTAGGAACCGTCAATTTTCGCCTGTAATTATTGCGGACCCTTCGATACTTATTTCTATTTTTTCCTCGCTTAATTGTTGCAACAGATGACTTTTTTGTCGAACCACCTCAAAGAGAGCGGAAAGGCATCAAACGCAGTTCGAATTTGGAAATAATTATACATAAATAGTCCCTTGAGCGGCCGATTAAGACAATTTCCGAGGCAAATTGCCGCAGACGAGTATAATAGCACACGCGCTCTCAGTCATAAATAAATCTGGATTACATTTCTGTACGAGATTAAGATTGATTCGATCTCGATGCTTTCTGCTATTAATGTCTACGCGGGATAATGCCTCGATCGTGTTAAAATTTTTGAATCATTATTTCGTTTTTGTACGTGTGATTTGTACGATAATTACGATCGACAAATTGCTCGTGGTCATTAAGACGGTAACGGCCGGATCGGTCGGCCGGTCGTCCGTAATTAATGATCGATACATGTGAAATAATTAATTAGCGGCTGGGGTCGGATCGGATCTGTGCCTCGGGGCTCAGCACAAAAAACAATGACGTGCGGTTTTGGCTGCGCCGGCGCCGCTGCCGCTGCGGCGACATCCGCCGCGTATGTCTATAATTTGGGAGACCTCGAATTAGTTTAATCTCATTTCGGGGATGAGCGTGACGCCGGCCCGGCGACCACGTGGAATGTGTCATTATCATTATTGTTAATTTCAATGATTATCAAACCTCCTTTTTTATTTTAACATCAGATTGTTGAAGAAACAGGTTTTCTTTGTCTGAATCCAAATTAACGCGAAGCATGTCCTTGTTAGGTAAACCTTATTTCACAGCCTAAAATATTCATCCGAAGTAATTAATATTTAATTTCACACATCCATATTCGAAAACCTTGATTGAAATCCCGTTGAGTGATATGATTGTGATGGATGATGATACATTTTTACGCTCTGTTATATTCCGAGATGTGAGGAACCACGAAATCGTTGTCGAGGTGTGATTAGAGTTGTCACCCGGTAATTACGGGCCGGCAATCGTAATGTCGGAACAATTACGAGAGAGCATTAAGAAGCAAAGTTTCAATCTGTCGCGTAATGTGTCGACTCTTTAATGGTCGTCTCCTCTGGCCGAGGAGTGCGGGGGAAGGGGTCATTTTATGTTCACTGGCGACTGTAAAATTAGCTTACTTTAACTATTATTTAATGTCGTTTTAGGATGGGAATGGGGTGAGCCTCGACTGTGGGAATTCGAAAGAGCCGTTGACAGAATTTGAATGGATAATTGTTTAACTTCACTAGTCGCATTGTGAGCTGTTACTCATAATGCGGTGGATGGTGTTAAATTATTGTCTCATTGTTGGAGAAATTTTTGGAGAATTATTCGCGGTCTACTAGTTTAGGCAAATTACACTTAAATTGAGTTGGGCAAACCATGTTGTTGTCTTTTACGGTTTTGGTAATCATCGGGTGATTTGGGTTTTTGGTGGAATTACGTTTTCGGGTAAGTCTGACGCCCCATCGATATCGGTTGAAAAATCAATAAATAATTAACGTTCTCACGATTTTCATGATGCAGGTTCAAATCAGTGTGAGAGCTCTAACTCGGTATCGGGATGCGTGTGCGCAATTAAAACGAAACCCACAATCAGCCGCCATGTTTGTACACGGTCGATGTTAATAGCCTTCTGTAATTACATACGAGTATCATGCCATCGTGGCTTCTCGGAAGGCTGATCAAATTGAAAGAACCTATTTTTGGTGCAGTATTGTATTATTAGATCAGGGATTGAATAAGAAAGAATCAAAACGTAATTTATCTAATTGGATCTTAAAGTATGAAGTCAACACCACCTAAACTTCACAATAAAGTAACAAAAAATTGTTTCTTTACTGATAATGTCAAGTTGGTTTGTTATATCAAAATAGTTAGTCAAAAACACAATAAAGTTAAACATCACTGAAGATATTCCAATAACAACCCGCAGCACCAGGTATATCTATGGGGAAAAAATGAAATAACGCTAGTAATAATAATGCACGACAGTCACATCGCGGAGTTGAGAATTTCATATCGCCACATTTACATGTATCCCATTCGCGGAACTAGCGGGCCCGACCTCCCCATCGTTATATCCGGGGAAAGAATATCTAAATTGAATTACAAAAAGGCTTCTCCGCGAGGTGTGCCGCTGCACCCGCGCCTCCTCCGAAAAGGGTGTATAACAACTCAATTTCTCCATATTATTAAGACGGCGGGTGCGGGTAGGGTAAGGGTGGCGTGGAACACAAAAAGAATGCTAATTTAAAATTCTTATTGCTGTGTTTGTATGCGCGCGCGCTTTATGTATCATTCGCGTAACAAAAGCCGGAGGAGAGAGCCGCCCGAGCGCGTAATTTCAATCTAATATTCAATTTGAGAAGTATCGCAAGCTCCCGCCATCTTTTATTTATTTACTCCACTTGAAGCGTTTTCGTCGGATTCAGACTTCATTGAGACAAGGGGATAAGTCAAATTGTCATTTCGATAGAAATTCATAGTCTGGATAATCTCTCGAATGTGTAAAAGAATAAAGTTCTATTTTCATTCTTGTAACATTTTTCTAATTTTATTCTAATTTACGAGACGTATTTCGAAGACAAGCAGATGTCCAAATACATTCACAATTGGCGAAAATGGCGACTAGACACGAATATCTGTTTGTGTTAGGATGTTTTTACTGTATAAATATTTACAGCTTCATAGTCGCATAAAGATGTCTTACACTTGTTCTAGTGCACAACACTTGTACTGAATACATCAGTGCGAGAGCGTCCTATCCCACAATTAGGTTTGCTAATCTGCCTTTTATAACTAGTGTGGAGACCAACAGTCCTTTTACGAATACAAATTAATTTTACTAGTAGAAATGTGTGTTGCGGTAGAGTTGATTTATTGAGTTGATTCATGTTTTGTAATTGAATCAGAATGCTAATTTAGTCGTCTTTTTAACTATAATATTTGATGGAATGAATCGACAGTCAAGTATCAGAAATAAGGGCCAACTCCACTTTTAAGGATTTCATTGAACCATTTTATGCCCTCTCGAAATCTTCAAATGAAATAAACATGAAAAAGTTTCTTTATACCATTACGATAAAAGTCATACAGGTGGTTTCACACCTTTAAATATATTAAATACATATTCAAATCCAGGTCAGAATTGCCGATAGCATTAAACGACAGCGCATGCCGGTGCATTGATAGGGCCCTCATGCATTCGACTTGCGACATCACTGTTTTATAGACAGTACTAGCGGCCGCCCGCGACTCCGTCCGCGTGGATTTCTTTTTTTCGAAATAAAAAGTAGCCTATGTTCTGTCTCAGGGTCTAAAGATTGTCTGTACCAAATTTCATCAAAATCGGTTGCGAGGTTTAAGCGGGAAAGCGTAACAGACAGACAGACAGACAGACAGACAGACAGACAGACAGACAGACAGACAGACAGACAGAGTTACTTTCGCATTTATAATATTAGTTGGGATTGTAACGCCCCTTTAACAAAAATATCTATACCTAAAGACTTACCTTGACAGACCCGAAACATCATTCAGGTCGTGACAAATGTAAATTGAATTCGTCATCCTTGACTTATACGTTTTAAACAATGAAACGCTCTGAATTTAATAGAAAGTATTTTGACGGATTTGAGCGAAGTGATTTGTGCAAGTTCAATTTGCAGATAGTGTTGTCCCAACCTAGTAAGCGTCCTTAAAGAATTAAGATGAAAAATATTAAAAACAACATTGTTCAATTATATTTTATTTTGTCTTCGAGCTTTTGTGGCATTTCCACTTTAATATGAATTCGGCCGTGAAACAGGGTTTTTTATATGAATGCAAAACTAGGCCTCAATTTTTACCAGACATCTATGTAGTTAGTTACTACAAAAAGTACAAAAGGTCAACCCACCAATCTGTTTTAATTTAAACAAAGTAACAGCATTTAATGTATCGCATGTAGACAAATCTAGGCAGAGTAAAAAGGTGTGGACTGTAGACTAAGGGGTCAGCGATCGTACGCTAATATATCACGACTCGAGCATTAGGCGTCGATCGGCCCCCGTTTAGCCGCGAATTGTCTGTGGAAAGCACCTATTGTGACCGGCGAAATTTATTTTCTTCGCCGTGGGAATGAAGCAATTATCTCTGGCCGTTAGATTGAGATATCGAATCGAATTTAGTGCTCTTTGTCAAGCGAATAGCGTGTTATCAGCGAATGCGACGTTTTAAATACTAGGCGCTAGTGACGCGCCTACGAGAATCGATTGATCGATTTTCACGATTGCTTATCGGTTTTCGATGGGTTGATTTGAAAAGTTTTAAATAGTTCTAATTCGAATTCTGTGTCTGTCTTAGGTTAGCGTTAACGGTTGAAAAGACATTAGTCAACTATAAGCAAATGTGTTAACTACTTACTATCATTAATTTGAAAAATACAACTTTTTCGCAAACCGTAATAGAACTGTATCAATCAAAACTGAACATGTCACATTAAGACCCAATTGCGTAGTGTCGTAATGAAGTATTGTGCCCGTTCGTCGCCTAGTGGCGAGACAGTTAGTGTGAGCAGAAAGCGTGCGCGGGCGGCTCTTGATAATTTGCCGCGCGCGCAGTCTCCGTAACCCCTTATTGAAACAAGTTTCTGAATAAAATGTTGCGTAGAGATCTTTGGTTGGGCTGTCCCGGTGTTAGGGTGTTTGGGGACGATTTGTTTAGTAACGTTGTTCAAAACATACTCGTACTCAGCTTAGTTCAATCTTTTAAAATCTTAATTTGTACTCAGATGGCTCCAAAAATTTTAAATGTCTTCGAAAAATTAAATGCACACATTATTCTGCCTCAATTTGCGATACCTAAATGCAAAAAAAAATACCATTACAACCCAACAAGAATAACGAACACAAATGTACAAAGTAAATAAATAACATTAAAAGGTCAGTATTTCGAGAGAAATATATTTTAAACAAAAGATGTTTGTAACAATAAGATAAAATTCCAGGCCATGATTGTTACTCATATTTCGTGCAGTATTGTGATTTAATTTAATTTGTAACTGCCGGTTACATCAATCTTGATTAAAAAACTTTATATGTTATCGGGACAGTATCGGTAAGTATTTGTTAGTGACAACACTAGTGTAACAGAGAACACACGTCTTGGATTTACCAAGCGTAAAAGGTTATCAACGCACTCGTACGCAGAAAATATTAAAACGGCCACATTGATGTTATTTATAGGAAACGATCGTAATGCTTGCAAAAAGGTGTGAAACAGTCACCTGCTCAATAACTTTAAATTCAATTTTAGTGAATACTAAAACAAGCAGTATTTACTTAAGTGAGTATTAAAAAGGAACGTAAACGTGTTAAGATAAATATTGTATTTATAAAAACTTCGGTTTTCGGTTAAGTCATTAAATCAAATTCCATATAAGCTTTAACTCATAAGATGCCACTAATCCCTGCCCACAATGTTGGAAAACAATAAATAATAAAAACCTACAGCATCAAGATACAACCGACATTGTCGCGTGATAAATGATCAGATTTAAATTTAGAAACGAACACTCCAGAGCATCTTATAACGAACGCGACGAACTCCGTTTATAATTATAATTAATATTCTCACAGTATTAAAGTGGTCGACGGCAAAAAAGAGATTCGACGCGAGAATTAATAACAAACAAATGGGCTACCTGCGGTGTTTTTTGTGCGCCCCCACAGGTAAGCCGTGATGATGAAAGGAAATCATGCGAGTCTGTCTTAGACTTTAAACAATATCGTTCGGTTTTGACACAAACGATTTTTTTCGAGTCGAGACCGGGAGTTCATTCATAGCACACACGGCCGAGCAAAAACGTGGGAGCGCTACCGGGCGCTAGATGGCGCTCGCGCCTCGCCACGACGCGACACCGCAACAAGTTTTTCTGCGCGTTCAAAAGGTGAATCGGTAAAAATCCACACTCGCCGCCGTATCGTCTTACCTAAAGAAACAAAAAAACATCAACCAGGGCCGAATTGGAAACCATTCGAAACAAGAAACCGACTATTTGGAATCCCGGACAAAAGAGAGGAACTCTCTAAACGCGATACCGTAATGACAAAACAGAAATATGATTTCGATTAAACGGTGCGACAGAGAAGGCTTTGTCGATACCGGTGGGTGTGAAAGGGACAGGAAATGGTTAATAATAAAAATACTTTATTTGTAGTATGGGGTAAACACCCCCGCTGCGGGCTGTTTGGTTGGGACTGCATCCATCATCATTATATTAACTGATTTAACACTTTTAAACAGATTTCTTTGACGGTTGGAGGTACGCTTGTCCTGGGGACAAATGTGCGAGGCTCTTTGTTAACATCGGGAAATAAAACGATACTGAATTTCGTTATCATCTAAAATTTTGACTAATTAAAAAGCTTTAGGAACGAATGGAACAAATGAGGTTTAACACAGAAAAAGTCTTTAAGATTTTTATAGATTTTGTTTTGACTTTGTAATAAGAATTTGTTTCCATTATAGTGTTGTTAAGTCACACATATCGTGCACACCTTTTTTTAATGGAATTTATAAAAAAGCAGTCTAATATCTTACACAAAATACATAACATTACCAACTACATTGCGGCCATACATAAAAGAAAAACATTAAGATTGATTGTAACAAACTATCTATGTTTGAATGTATTTAGATTAACCATCTATAAACCGTGGTATGAATTGCAGAGTAGACATTTATCTTGTTAGTAACGTGAAACAAAGCGTAAATCACTGGATACAAAAACCGATTCTCGGTTACGTCGAATAAACCAAAGTTAATACGACCGATGTTAGAACCGATCTGTAATCAAACGGCAGACCGCTAGCCCATTCATTCCATATCAGTGCGGCATGGATCCGATGAAGTATAGAGTCGTCAATGCAGCCCGGCTTCGAATGTCCATATGCGTCGGCGACGGTAACCGACCGGGCACCTTGCACCTTTTTAGTTCCACCTCAAGACCATTAATTACATTACACGCGAACAGAATCTGGGCCGTGTGACGTTTATCGCATCTCGTTGCGAAGCGTTGGACATAGTTTTGACATTTCAATCCTCACAAATTATGCCGGCTGACCCGCCCGACCAATGGCCGCGGCAAAAAATCTTAGATCACTGCTTTTGGAAGCCGGGACACAAACTGCATATTCTATAAGGCCAACTTCCACCATTATTTTATTGCATAATTGAATACGTTTTTACGTCAATTATTTTCCAACATTAATTGACGTGTAACATGTCCATGATTATAAATATTTAGCAGTTCTATGCAGGACCATTTAAATGGGCAAAATGCGGCATTACCGGCCCGATCGTTCAGGAAATGCAATTAAATGAAATGATGCATGTCGATATTAAAATAGGTATTGATATGCAAAGTTGTCGATTACAGATGCGGGCGGTTCCCGGCCGGTCCCATGCTCCGTTTGTTCACAAATTTTTGTTCGCTAATCAATAATGACCCCAAACCCAATTACTATTCAAGAGTAACAATAATGTTTGCCTACAATGGCCCGCGAGTCTTTTGTTTATCTACTGTCTATTGTGTTGGTACCTTGAACATGCCCTACATTTCAGGTTTCACATTTAGCGTGAACGCGCTATTAATTAAAATGAATCAAACGAAGGTTCGTACTTTGTGGAGAAACGTTCGACTAATCGATAGTCGGCGAGCCGGCGTTATCGATGTCATAGAAGTAAGCCAGCGCTCGGGAAGGGCACACACGCGCAGCGCCCGCGCCGCCCGGATCTAACCCAGTAATTACCGTCAGTGATTAAATCTCACGATAAAGCTCATTCCGCTAATTACTCCCTAAAGCTAAACGAACAGGCCGGCTACGTTTTTGCCATCGACATAATTTAATAAGCATATTAACCAGGCTGATGCCATAGATAGGCACGCGCCCTCGGGCGGTCCTCGCTAATACCTTTATAATGTCGAAACAAAGCGCAGTTCTAAAGGAAAACGAGACGAGTCCCCCAGCGAGGTCAAAGAGGAATGACCACGTAACCGCCTAATGAAACTCAGATGTCTCCGGCGCGAATCACAGTTGTTCAGAGCACATTCGCATTACAATCAATTTAAAACGCTCGCTGCATATCAGCGCTATGACATTGCGTTTGCGAGTCGCCGTCGCGTGTGGCGCGACCGCGACGGTAATTCAATGAGCGGTGATAATATTTGCTTGTTCAACCTAACTTCATTACAGTGCATCTAATCAACTCGACGTGAAGTATGCGTGTTCACGTAGACCGTAATGGGTCCGGTGTCATTACGATAGAGAAGCGATCTCACCTCGCGATGAATGGCTCCCATTAGCATCTCATAGGTTTAATTAGGGATCCACGCACCGGCCGTCGCCCACGTCAACACGTGTGTGGGCAATCGAATTAGAGCCGGGGCAGACAATGCGGCCGAGCGCGCGGACGACCCCACGACAAAACGTTTTCTCGCAATCTTCGATCACCGGATTAAGGGAGTCCCGTCTCGCACGTTTTATCTCCGATTGTCCGCACTTAACGCGCACTTTACGCCGAGTGCCCCTCGAGAGGAAATTGAAAGCGATCGCTTTCCCCAGTATCTTATCTGTAGTGTTATACTAATTAATCGATGTAGCGCGTCGAGATCGTCGTTAGAAGTAAATAATGCTCGTATTGAAACGATGGAGGTGATTTATCGGTGTGAATAGACAAAAGTATCGCGAGTGGAGCGGGTCGGCACAATGCGCTGGAATGTCGTCGCGGGCCGGCCGCGCGCTCGTGCGCTCGTGAATGCGGATTATTAATAACCCGCTCGGCGCGGCACGACGAGCTGCGAGATGCGACGACGCCGCAGCGCCGCGGCCCGGGGCCCATCCGCCGGCCCGGGGCCCGCGACCGCCGGCCGCCACCTGTGCCGTGCGACCGCACCTTAATTTATTCGCGACGACTTTTAATGACCGCCTACGAACCGCGCGCAAAAATTCCTCAAACAAACGCGATCAAAATTTCACCAAATTATTATTTCGGAATCCCTCGCGACTTCACCCCTCGGTGTTATTCCCGCGTCTCCGGCAACAATGCATAACAATAGAGTCGGCGCGGATTATAACAAATTCCCCGAAATGTGTGGGTCCACGCCAGAGAGCAACAATGAGACAAAATAGAGGATAACGTCACATGTGTATACAGCTTACCGCATTTGGAACTAATTGCTATTGCTATATTTCATAATGTTGCTATGATTGAATGCAACATCTGCCGTAGATACGAATCGTTGTTTACAATCAAATATTCACATAATAAAAACAAAATTATACCTAAGTTCATTTACTTATCATTGCCTCAACTACTGGACCGAATTGGTTCCACGAAATATTCGAGAAAAAGTGAGGGGCAACGAACGCCGAGAGTTAATATGAGAGTAAATCGGAAGATGTGCCGAAGACGGCTAGTGTCGATAAAAAAACAATGAAAGTGGAAAGGGCAAAGAGCTCTGAAGGCGCGTCAAACAGAAAACTCACTATGAAATTACCTTTAACGTTTTGTTGACGTTGGTGAGACTAAATGAGATCATTTTTTGCCGCCGTCCAAGTGCGGCCCTGCGCTGGCGTCACGTCGTACTTACTTCGCAACATCCAAATTAAATCGTCACACAATGAATAGTTTTTGGGGTTACGGAAATGAGAAAACGGAATGCGATAAAATACAGCATTGTTACTACAGGGCAGGTTATTTCACGGTACACACGATTTGTATTAATTTCGAAAGCCCTCATTATAATTACGAGAGTTCAACAATTTTTTTAAAATGTTGTGGTAGTTTTAGTGTTATTTGAGCCTTGCTCGGAAAAACCTTTAAAGTACAGATATTTCTTTTTAAAACACTGGCCACTTATCGCAGGCAAGACGAAAAAAATATCTCTTATTTCCAAATAGAAAGAACAAATACTTTAACGCTAACCTTAGTCTACTAAAACAAGACTTTATTTTCTTCGGATTTGGAATAAAAAACAGTATTTTCTGTAACCACTGCGCCGCTTAACACTTTGTCACATTAAACTTTTTCGTTCCATTCATTTCAGACGATTTTGAATGTGTACGTCTCACGATTTGGTTTTTTGCGTATTTCGATCGTCCACTTACATAGGATGTCGTGAGTGGCTCGATTCGTTACCGAAGCTATAATTAGTTTTACCGTTACTGGATACTTTACATTTTCAATGGGTGGGCTTATTGCCGCCCTGACAATGAGCAGCGTGACAAGTCAATTGTTTATTTTCCCGATTCTAAATAGCCACTCGTTCGACCACTCAATTCTACACGGTACATGTCCTTTGTCAGATTGATCCAGGTATGATAGAACACGTGTTACGTGTCCGAGTTTCCGTAGTTCAATGCACCCAATAAACAACAAACTTTTAAACAACCAACAGGAAAACAGATGAAAAATCAGCAATTATTACAAATTGTCTAATACAGATCAGACTAATAAGTATCTGTATTACAGAAATGTATGTTAACGGCAATACAAAGCCCAGAGAATATTGCTATCCAATGTAATATCGAATCAAATCCAGGTTCCTGTAAGAGTAGCATCTAACAATTCCACTCAATGGCTGATGCAATATTCTACAGTAATAATATTGTGTCTAATACTATACTTGATACCAACTGTAATTATAATGCAACGGAACAATATTACAGTTATCTAACGATATTCGTTAAAAAGTTTCGACATTTAAATTTCTTATCATTAACACTCTCCGGTGCTAATTGTCTGGCAAGTTGCGACAGACGCTTCCAAGTTTCGTGTAACACTTATTAAGTGGAAACGCGCTTTTTACTCAAAATTTAATTATCGACATTAGGTTGACACCGAAAACGGACACGAGAAATTAGGCGGTGACGTCGTACGAGATGTTTGCAAAACTATTCAACGGACAACTGCAATTCCGTTTCAATTTGTAGAAAGTCGATAATTGTCAAACAAACGGCAGACGAGTGACGGCTTAAATCTATAAATGCTCCGACCAAATTATTCAATACGTCAGTGATTGATTAGCTAAACATTAATGACTTGGTCGAATGAAAGTTGACAATAATACTACATGGGGTCGCCAAATGGATGGCATTATGTCCTTACGTCGGGACGTCAAATATGACCGATGATCTCCCATTTTTGTCCAAGACACCATTCTAACCGATTTCAATAGCGGACATTGGAACACAACATTAAATTTGATGTGGTGTCGCTTTATGAATCCATCACTCCACGTAGACTAAATTAAAAGAACTTTAACATGCGCGGCCGAAACCTTGGAAGGTATTGTTAACATAGAAATAACATCATTACACTATCAGTGCCAACAATGTTCGTGATGTTTGAACAACATGATGAAACCGTTAAAACCTAAAAAATAAATTAACACAAGTGCTCAAAGACAAACAATTAAGTCAATTCACATGTCAGCATCGACGTAAAGACTATCAAATTACGCCTTCAACTATTTGAAAATGTACCATTCGTGATTGCAGCGTTAACACTCCGTCAACCAATAGGATCGTCCTGAAAACGGCTCATCTTCATAAAACGCCTTCGATGACTAAATCGTATCTGCTAATTCATGTTTTATCTTGGTGGTGTAAGGCTGAAAACAGCTCGACAAAGTCTTAGACGACAACCAGTTAATAGGTCGAATAGCTTTTACCAGGTGTCCGACAAATGGAAAACTACTAATTAAAGTACTTTACTCCGACGAGACTTAAATGGAAGATCGTACACTGGCTCATAAGGAGTTTAATTAATCTTACATCTGATGCAACGCAAGGATCGTTTTCTTTCTATGAGTCTCAGAAAACTTCACGTTCAATTGATTTTCTGTTAAGCAATAAACACACTCAATCCCGTGTTTGTGCTAAGAATTTGAAGAGTTAACGTTTCTAAAGATCAAAGAGACGCATGATTAGCGGATCATTTGTGAATTGTGGATACTGTTGTTACATAAGTGGATAAGTAATGGCATTGGAGTTACTGGCACGAGCGATTGTGATGAACGTTTTAACACGTCTTTGTGGCCAAGGTTTCACTGTGTCCAGATAAAACAAACACGAACAATTCTTAATGTAAAAGTTACGATAATGAGGAAGAATAAAACGTGTACCATGACAAGGGTAATGACACTAAATGTACCTTATAAAATTTTAAGGTGACGCCATTAAAATTGAACCGAATGAGACAACATGCCCCTAATGAACGTTGGAGTAAAAGAAATTATTTACGCCACGCAGCCGAGACGTCAGTGCTACAAATGTGGACACACATAAAAGAAGATGTAGAAATCCAGGTAATGATGTAAAGTGAATGGACAGATGTAATTACAGTGTGCGACGACTCTTTGGTGCGTATCGCTCCAACGCTAATTGTCAAACTTGGTATAACAACCCGGCAATTTGTTATTGTAACGTCTGTTTTTTAGTCATGTGACTTTTTTTGTCAGAAATAGGACCACATTCCAACTTTGGAACGCATTAATCACATTAAAGAAAATATGTTGAAACACAATAGATCCAGTTTAAAGAAGCCTCGATTGTAATAAAGAAGACGGCATTTGGAAAAAACATTAAAATTCCCTGGATCGTATAATTACAGATGACACATTTTAACATTATAACACCCACACACGGTCTATGTTGTGGCTTTAAACTTGTATAATTTGTGTTAAGGCCGTAATATATGATACTTTAGGGGTCCCTCGCGCTGCGAGTTCCGTGCATTCGATCGTTAATAAAATTATCAAAATCTAAACGGGTTTTATGAGTATCGCTCGTGCGTTGGTATGGGCTCGCGTTTCGGTTCTGCTTATGAATGGAAATGGATTTTGGTATTTTTAAGTGTTTATAAAGGTCGTAAATAATTTATCGCTGCGTGATACTTCCGTCGTTCGAATTTAAAATGTACCAGCGCGCCGACACAACTGGCTACTGGATTTTGAATCCGCATCTAGATAATAACGCACACAGTTATTTTAACAATTTAATTCAGAATTTATTGTAATAAGTTAGGAGATATGACAGTTTGCATTAATTGAGGCAAGTGTTTCACATTCTTTTTGTGGGCTTGACTGTTTGTTTTTGACCGTTGAGACGTTGACGTCGAAACGTGAAGCTGACTCAGATCAATTGAGATACTTTTCTTCGGCTGTCATAACATCGTCGTGTTTTTATTGACTTTAATAAAAAAAATATCACTTTAATATGTTTTGCATTACAATTGCGATATTTAAAGTTTCTTTTTTGCGTTGTAAATTCGATATTTTAACAGGGCCAATAAATGTTGTAGCGGCCAATCGGCCATATTGTTATGCGGCGTCATCTTGGAATTGCACAGATTATGTCAAATGTCATTTTCGATTTAGACATTATAGCATAGACTGTTTTTGTCTCGGGGTTCGCACCGGTAGCCGTTGCGTCACCGGTCGTGATTCAAGCTCGTCAAAACCACTTAGGTACTTACCGGCAAAGCTGTAATTATTCCGAGCACACGTGGACATGGTTTACGACGGTGCATGGCTTGCCTTATAAACGCACACCTTTTTGTTTAATAGGTTAACGACTCGCGCTGTCTTTATTGATTGAGCCGAAAATATAGCTCTTAGAAGAGATATTGCCGTTCTCGACGACTCTCGAATCAAAGTGGGAGTTGTAAAATCTGGTAATTAATAGTTGATTATCTAATAAAACTGTTTAAAGATCGCCAGTAGGAAATAACAGACAGTAGGAATGTAATTATTTTTATTTAAGTATTTATAATTTGAGCAAAATATGTTGAAGTTGTCAAAAGACAATTCATGAACTGTCTCATCAAAAGCTAGTAACTATGAACATACCCATTAATAAATATAAATCATAACCGGTTTAAAACTGTATAAATTCAAAGCAAAACCGTATTTATGCAGTATCTCGCATTATGTGGAGTGACGTCGATAAATCAAACATTTGCAATCGAAGTTTTGAATCCTGCAGTTGTCGATCGGCCAATATTTGAACCAACGTTGGCCGGAAGATTGAGTTAAAGTGAATCATTCACAAAATGATGATCAAGGCCGCTGCCGGGCCG
This sequence comes from Nomophila noctuella, assembly GCA_958496325.1. Lineage (NCBI taxonomy): Eukaryota > Metazoa > Arthropoda > Insecta > Lepidoptera > Crambidae > Nomophila > Nomophila noctuella. Next base: position 9,350,228 of record OY292494.1, on the reverse strand, counting down.
AGTTTATGACAAATCATTTGGCAAAGTGCGTATTATGGACCCCGTACAATGTTACTTAAAGGGCAAACGTAACAACTCTCATCAAAACAAAGTTTATGGCAATAAAGAATACAAATAGAAATTATTTACGTAAGATCTGACCATGGTTCTAGCTGATAAATTGAGTTTGTGATGACCATCTTTTTTTGACAAGATTGGCAGATAAATTTTAGCTCAAACTTTTGTGATAAAGACTAAATTAATTTAATTTAGATGCCTCTATAGAGCATTAAGACTTAATATACAGACACTTTTAAACAAAAAGTGTACCTAATTGACTTCTAAAATGTACTTTAAGTTGAATTGAAACAAATGTGACTTAAGATTTAGATCAAAGCTAAACTAATGAAAACCAATTACCTAACAACGAACGTTTTCTCTTTGACAGAGGACTTTCTAAAGCTGCTTTATAAGCCAAGTTAACAAAATTAGTTTTATTCTTCGACCGAAGCACGTTATTTGATTAACGAATACAAATAAGTTCAAAAATTACATTATCTGAAACTTTTATTGTAAGAGTAGGTATTAAGTCTTTTCTTTTGCTTCGTGTCAGGATAGATTTTTGCCAAACAGTTTATTTTGGCAACTTTTTGTCATCATTCGCTGTATGCTTTGTCTGTCTTTTTTCCAAACACTAAGTTTGAGCAATGAAAAGCCACTTTTATCAAAATTTGCCTTAAGTGACAAAGAAAAATCTAATTCAAATTTAGAAGTTCAAAATCAAAAGACAATTATGTCAACTAACCAAACAAATACAAAAGAAGCACACAATCCAAAATATAGTTCTCTAGTTGTTAACAAAACTATCTGGTTTCCACCACACGTACCTACCTATTGAACTACGAAACGGGCAGTAAACTAGTTCTGTTAACAACGATAATCCCATAAATCAAACGCTTATTAAATATTTTATGATAGCCGCTTCTGTAATTAATAGAATATTTCACCTGATAGACTCTGTATCCGTACTGGCACAATAAATAAAAATAACTGAACTAAAATGTAATTCTATTTTTAAAGTACCTATTTCATTCAAAGTTTAAATTTGGAATTCCATTTCCGAATTCCAGCGGTCGACTCCAACGGTCCAGATACCCACGCGTCTCAATAACTTAAAAAAAGTATTCCGTATCACGTTGCAAAATCGCCAGAATTAATTTGTTACCATTCCGTGGTCCAATAAAATATGTTTTGACACGAAAATCTCGGGCCGTAGATAATGTTAGCGATTTGGAGGTAAAACCGGTAGCACGGTAACCACCAACGAAGTTATAGAATATCTACATACGTGCATCGGTTAGTTGTATAATTTATGAAGTTATCTCAAATATTCCGATCGATTGAGAAACTTTAATATCAGATGAGATTGAATCGGAAACATGAATGTTCTTACTCGTATAAATACTGAATGTTTATCACATGGTTGAGATGAAATTCTAGCATGGTTTAAAACATGATATATTATATCAAACCGTACTAGATTCTGGACACCACGAAGATTTGAATGACTTAATTAAAATACTTATTTTGATTTAAAGTTATTTTCGTTTAGTTACAGTTAGTTATACAGCAATCTAAAAACCAACAGTTTATCAATATTAACAAGTACAATTTCCAGTTGGATTACTATAATTACACACACTTCAATTTATCTCGAATAAACATGTTCACTCTAAAAACAAATTAGACATTACGCTTTAGGTGAACATATTAATAAAGACAAATGAAAATCAATTCCACGAGTGGGTGTTCGTAAATTAAATTCGTATCTTACACGTTCAATGATAAGAGTTTCCAATTCAAATCTATCAGTATCATTGTAATCATCAAACTGCCTTATGGGTCTAGCTTTAAGGTTCAAATTCGACTGACAGATTGCGATGATAGTTGGTGCAGTAGAAGTTCCAAATTCAAACATCATTTACAAGAGATGAATCTTGCGCTGTGTTCTTAATGCTGTTAGATTAAGGTTGATATTTGTGTGATGATAAGTAATGTTGTTGGCAGTACATCAAAATAAACTTTTACACAGTCATGAGTTTCGACAAATGGCTCCGCTTGCAGCGTTAATGACAGCAACCGTGTAAAACCGGTAGGATGGTCCATCTCACACCGTTACTTGGCACATTCTGTCTTACAAGCGATGCGGTAATAGTCATTTCAATCGAAATACTTTTAATTAATTTTCTACTAGATTATCGTGGCGTTATTATGTGTAATGGCTACTTGATTATTTATGGCTTTAAGTTTTGGTTAGAAAGCTGTCTTAAAGTAACGCTTATGACAGGGAAAATATTTTGAATGTAAAGAGGTTTTTGATCTACTTTATCCAATTAATGGAAAGGCTGGCGATTTGAGTAGGACTTATGAAATTCGTAAACTCTGTGATAAGTGTATACCTGTTGTTTAAGATTTGCATTAATTGCATGTTTAAACGGCTCGTTTTAATTCTCAGTTATGACTAATGCCTCTGTGTAACACTTAGTGTATTTAATAGCAAAATTCACTCTATTTATCTGGACATCTCATTAATCATTGATAGTGGATACGTTTATGACTCATAAGTAGACTGATTTGTTTGTTATTCTCGGAAATAAATGTGTGTTTTGTGATTTCTTCATTTACACACGGATAGTAGCAGGATATTTTGTTCGTACACATCTACTTATATTATTTACATTTCCAAGTAAAACACGTTAAGCCATGCCCACTGTTAACCCTTGTTGAGATTTTATAAACAACGTAAATATAATAAAAACACAAGATAAATAGTGCATCCGATAAAACTGCAAGTACATAATCGCACTGGCCTAGTTGAGTTTAAACGGACCACGTGGGCGAAACACCGACTATCTCGGATTTGCTCGGATTAAGCGGCCGGTTACACCAAACAACTAATTAATAATCATCACACAACAAAGCCTTGACCTTTACGTACCGAGAACTGGACAATAGAGCTCGTTATAAATATCTTTACTTACACAAATACTCGAGCAACAATCAAACGACGGACGGACGAGCGTATCTAAGTAATTAATCGTAACTTATGATTGATTAAACACATTAAATGCGGGCACGATTCCTATTTGAATATGAAATCTATTAAGCGAGTGACATAATACTTAATACAATTTTAATCTGAGTTATTGCTTAAAGATACGAGACATTTTAGTTTTGGAAACAATATGGGCGCTTCATGCATAATGGATGACAGTTAAATCTAATGGAAAAGTTATTGGGAATTTATGTTAAACTAATAACAATAGTTTAATTGTGGAATAGAGGTTGCCATCTGATAGCGACCTCCAGCTATCACTTGATTTGCATAAATCGTACAAGAAGGCTGATTAGGCAACTGTCAACTGACTAAGCGTCTATTCTGACTAAAGTTGTCGTCACAACCATAATAAAGACATTCATAAAATAAGAAACATAATGCTAATTCAGAAGCCTTAAGACGTTAAAACTGTACGCAGTTACCGTTTATTAATTCCACCAAAAATAATAAAAAACTTTAAATTAACAGATTGAGGACTCTGAATACTTTGATTGAAAGACGAATGAGTCACAACATATTTTTACACGCAGTGATGGCAGTAAATATTAATGAGTATGTGAACTTTCATTCGATTATTAATTTAAATTATAAATGTATTTTCGTAGTGGCTGGTTGGGTTCTGAAAAAAGTTTTTACCACTCAAAGGTGGATAAAAACGAGGAGATATGTGGGAGTCAAAATTCTTTTATACTTAATAATCATTGCATGCATAAAATATTCACAGCTCAAGATCTTGATGTGTATAAAGTGTAAATATACAGATGGCAAAAATGACGTTCGTTAATGAGTAATCTTAACTACCGATGGTATAACACGCCACACAAGGGCCTAGTGAGCAAATGAATTTCCACTCGACAATATTTGTTAAGGTAACATGGCAAACGAGGATATTTATCGACACGAGGTTCGAGTGGGCAACCCTTTACGCACTCGCGCCCGTGCACACCGCGCGCTCCGCAAACACCGCTAGTGATGCGTAACGCAAACTCCGATGTCGATATTTACCCAGAGACAGCAAACACTCGATATTTGTCCGACTCCCGGGCTAATGGCGCTGGCCCCTGTTTGCCCACGTTAGATTCACACGTACCACACTGTAATTAAACACCAAACTGAGAAAATTAAAGTAAAACACCAACTCGAGTGCTCGGATAGCCCGACCGGTATCACACATGACGAAAAAATAAAATAATGAGGTTTAAAAATGAGAGAAAAAGGAACGCAAAGCCATAACTTCATTTTGAATTCCGTTCGGTATGTTCCCGTCTCACTCTGAACGCGCCCAGCAGGGGGCGCCATCGTTCTCACCTCACGACGCGAGTGGTAGCCGGTCTTTAATAAGTATCGATAAAATATGTCGATAAAATATGAATATAATATGTATAAATATTTTCAATACTTATATCCTTATTAAAGCGCGTTCAGTGGAACTAGCTTCTTACGCCGTTTCTTACTTTACGAATGTACGTTGAGAGATCTTTTTGTAAGTGTTATATTGAAAGAACTTTTTTCATTGTAAGAATTCCTGCGAGGAACTATAAATCTGGCAATCATAATATTATGCGAGAGCTGTCGCTGATATCGACAGTTTATGCGTAAATTTCAATAAATCTGCATTGCCCATGCAGTGTCAAAATCGTCCATCGACTTCGGGAACAGGTTTTCGAATTCAATTTGTATTTTGAATACGTTCCTCGATTAATAGCTTACAAAGTGTCACGGGGACAGCCCTAATTAATCTCCTGATGGTGTTTCACATTAATTAACCATCTTACGAATGTGGTATTAATGAAAATTAAATCTAATGTTAAGCTGTATAGAGGCGACAATGCAATGCAAAATTGTCAACCAGTATACTACCGACATCGTGAATCCTATCATAGTGTGAGGTCCGTAACGTGAGGTTATTCTTTCGTAACTTCTCTTTTTAAAAGCCCACATTTAGTCACGAGAGAATTCATGAAAATTAAATGTCATCCCACAACAATAGCGGCGGAGGACGCAATTAATAAAAAGCGTAGTTTACACGATATGATCTGCAGTTAACTCGAACCTTCCGTGAGACACGAAATTATGTTTTTTCAACACTACAATTACGTAACGCCTAAATGTGACCGAAAACAAAATCGGTGTACAAACGAGCATTAGTAAATATGAACTGAATTGTCAGCGGGGTTCGACTTAACGTGGATACTTCAGTTTGACGTGATCCTATTAGGCTAACGAGTCGCTGCTACGTTCTGCTGTATCGTTCATTGTCGATATTTTTATACAGTCTATGATAGCAATGACTGACAGAACCCGATTTTGATCAGAGACAACAGTTTAGGATTACTCGACAAACTCATTTACTCCATATTTACGGTTGATTGACAGAAATCAAGGGGGACCGAACCATGACCAATTTTATTTACTTTATTGGACGAAGGCATTTTAGTTATTACAATTTGACCACATCGCGATTGTAAGCAGTGAAATATGTAATAAATAAATTAAATACATGTGCGTCGAATTAAGAAGCTCCTTTTTGGAATCGGTTAAATATTACGCGCAGCAGCGCGCCGCGTCGTATTTTAGCGCATAAATATCTTGCGCATTGTCACTGTTGTATTACCTGCTTAACATCTGATTAAGTGGATATTAACGAACACGTTATTTTTTTACGACACTTTTTATATCATATTTTTTAACCATAGTCACAGCCATGTTTTGTTAAAAATCGTCATCATGTAATATTTTCTTTTGAAAAGTATACTTAGTTGTAAATTTTGAAAACATTGATGTTGATGGAGAAAGAATAATGCATTTATAAGCATAAATTTTTTGGACAAAACTTTTCTTAACTAATCAAGTTGATTACGTTGTTGAAACAGTCCTGTGCTTTTTTAGTCTCAAATTTTACAAACCTCAAATTTAAGAATGAAACATCAAACATGGTAAAAGTCGTCACTTCTTTCACCAACCGTAGACAGTGAATACGCATTAATATGCACGGTTGTCACCAGTGTTTGGACACGTTTAATCTTTCGTGGCATGTCCACCTTTTTACGGCAGTAATCAAAACATGATTGTCGCGCTCCCAAAAAAGAGTTAATTGTGTTGAGCGAGTGTTGATGATATAAACAGTAATTATGGTCCCATCCCGCCGTTATTAAAGTGTGCTTAACTGACTCGCTTCGTTTGAGCTAGAACACGTTAGGGGACAACCGGTAAGTTAATTTCTTCTTGCCCTGCCTTTTCTTCAGGAATCTGGAAATGACTGTTGATGTTAAAATTAGCGTGAGGTATGTCCATAATATTATTGTAACTTGTTTTTGATATGAGTATCAATAATTTTTGATGTAAAGAGCTATTTTTTATTTGAAATATTTTTTTATACTTGAATTCATTAAGTGCCTAATTGAAAGATTTTGATTTCTAGTCGTTAATCATATAATGGCTATTTATTCATGATATCGAATCGAACTGCCTAGCATAATGATTGAAACCAACATTAGTTAATTATTTCAAATTGCCTATAGCTATTATGTCTCTCCAGCAAAATGAAAGATATTATACTTACTTAGCACAATTTACGAACAATATCTTAGTCTCACACTACCCAGTATTTTTGCTAAACAAATATGGACTCTAACGTACACTTTGACATTGTTATGTTTGCTTGCACAGTTTTACTGCCAAGAGCCTTTTAAAAAATCTAAGAATTTGTATAGCCTATTAAATAAGAAACCACACCTGTTCCCGACAAGGAGCATTTAAGGCGGGTTGCACACTAAAATAATTATCTTGAATATCTTTCGCGGCAGTCGTCGCCCGAGGGTGCTATTGTTTTAAGGGAATTTTTATTGCTTTTGGCAACCCTGAACAATGGACGAGGCCGGGAGGGTAATTCCGAACGTCGGATACAGTGATAGCTCATGGCGGTTTGAGGACAAGACGTGTGCACGCACCTTTATTTTTATATCTTCCAACGTGTATCCTAGTGTTAAGCAATTCGCCACCTTAACGTCTGCGGAATAAGGTTCAAGTTTCACGAGTAATGTTAATATTTGTATTGGTCTCTTTTCTTTGCCATTTTTCAGATGTAAAAGTATGTTTTAGATACTAAAAGATACGCCATAGTTTGTCTTGATAGTCGATAAAATGTGCTTGTTCACCAACTTAAAACAAAAGCGACTTTGAAATTGTACTAATAAAGTTTTATTTCCTTCAGTTTGTTACAATAAAATGTACATTTAAGGCTTTTTACTTATATAGACTAATTTAACCGACTATTCCTAATGTAACGACGACATTACTCTAGTAAAGGTGTGAAGCAAACTGAAATTAATTATTTAGTTTAATTGAGCATAATAAACTTTGGACCAAAAAAAATACCTCCATTCCGCGTCGACTATTTTTATTACCGAAGATATTGGTATTAAATTTTACACATTCGATAGGGAAGTAACGAGGGCATATTAACATATAATTAAACCATAAACTAAGATAAAGATAAAGGCGAACACAAAAAGACCGACCGATGAGCGCTAATCCATGATTTACAATTAGTTGTAATTATAAAGTACGTGTATAACTACGTAACGCTTTAATTGAGGGTAATTTTAATTATCAGCAAATTTTAAAATTACAAACATGTTTATGGCTGAATCGAGTATCTGATAATAATCTTTGCATTTTATCGCAAACATTAAAGGGCCTGTCATTATATTGATCATTGGAGGTGCTTTTAACATTATCACAGTATGGTAAAAGAATATGGGTATTACCATCAGTAATTACAAATTAACTTAAAATGAAATAGATCTAATCTATACTAATATCATAAAGCTGAAAAGTTTGTTTGTTAGAACGCGCTAATCTCAGGAACTACTAGTTCAAAATGAAAGAATATTTTTGAGTTTATTTTACGAGCAAGGCTTAAAGCTATAATAACACTATGTTTCGGGAACCGAAATCCACGCGAACGAAGTCGCGGGCGGCCGCTAGTTATTAATGAATTCCAAGCTGTAATTAAGCATGTAAAATAAAAAATCAAACGATGGCTACCAAACTATAAACCTGATATATTAGTCAAGCTATAAATATGTTATGCAGGCATATCTAAATAGATTACTACGTGAATCGTAGAAGCGTTTTATGATTTTCCGACTATTATTTTTAATTGATCTGGTAGTTCTTATAATAAAGGCATGACTAATTACTCATAGAAATAATGACTATTGACAATGGCTATTGAAAATCAGAGCTAAGAGCGAAGATCGTAAGTGTTGCTGATTTTTTAAACATTTGCCAACAATACAGTAGACTTATAGCAAAAATAATACCGAATAACATATTTTGTTTGCTTTTTCAGATTAGTTACAAAATATGTAACAAGGAATGAGAATTTGTGAAAAATATTGCATTCAATTATCTTAAAATGTAAGTTTATGACTATTTTCTCAAAAATATACATTTGCATACTTAAATGTTTTTTGTAAAGTGAAACTTAGAAAAGAAGTCAGCGTGTTAACTGAAACAATAATATAAACTAGATACATCTGCAAACCTCCTTGTTATTTCAAAATCGTATTTAATTGGACGGTTAGTTTTTAAACGATTGGCAACACTGGTTGAACTGTGCATCATAGTTATTTCTGAACGACGACAATGAGGGGAGCGTTCGTAACGAGCCTTACAACTGTCCACCACAATTGCAACAGACACAAAACTTAATTAAACTGACACTTCTCATGCATAATGAAATGATTCACGCACAATCGAGGGATAAAGCCTCGCCACTCGCGATGGGGAAATAAAACTTCCTAATGTATGAACTGTAACGTTGACAATATCGTTGTCAGGTTTCATATCGAACATTAACAAGGGCATGTTAACTATAGTCCGTTTCAGCAAAGATGATCCCTGTGACAATTGTACTTTTTATAGGAAATTAAACTTTATTTCAAGGCAATAATTTCCACGAGGTGTCTTAATGTTTTTCCAAAGGGTCTTATTAGGTAGGTACTTTAGAATAATGTAGATTTTTCTTTGAAGCCAAACTGTCACCGAGATCATCTTTGCTGAAATGAACTACATATATAAGTACATATCGATGCCTAACGGCCAAAATGGCCTAAGCGACATTTTTTGCGAAATCGACTTATATACATCATTGGAATCGCCTTTTTTTTCTGCGTCGTTCTATCTAGGTTTCGTCTCTCTAGGGCGTTATTTTTGTCGCTTAAGCGGTTGGTAAATTAAGGCTCGAAGCCTTAATTTTACGTCCTAAGCGCCCAATATTTAGTGTTTTTTTTTCATTCTGGTGGTTAGGAAATATAATATTTTGAAAAAGTTACTTAGACAATTTTGCTTGAAAACAATAAATAACAAAAATGTCGCTTAATACTTTCGGGCTGCAATTTTCAAATATAAGATATGGCGCTTAGGATTATTTGCCCTGTCACATATTACAATGCATTGTGGCGCTTATCCCATTTTTTTCTCAAAATAAATGATTCAATCTATGCGTATTGGTGTCCCTGGTCGCAGACTTTCGCTGGTACAGGTTATCTGCGACACCTTGTATATTTAGTATTTCGATAACACTAAGACTTTTTCGTCAATCACTTCTTATGTTGGCTTAATGTCGGTTAAGCAATTTTAATAAAAATACAGATGCAATTAAGTCGCTTAGGCGAACATGAATTTTTTTGGTAAAAGCAGTTACGACATTTTTGCTGTAAAAAAATAAATCCATTTGAGCATAAGCGACTAAAAACACCCTTAGATTAATGATTTGTAATACTTTAATAAATACATTTTGAAGAGAAGTATCTTTTATATTTACACCTAAAATTTGGAATCTTAGGAAGCAAAACCCAACGACTTATGATTTTTTTTCGTAATTTTTCGTCTTTAATCCTCTCTCCTGTAAAGTTTGTGAAGTGGCGGTTAGGCCTTTTTGGCCGTTAGGCATCGATATGTAACTACTTACTGCTTAACGTTTCGGCTTAACTACCACTGCGGTATCAGTTCACTTGAGTTCAAAATCTAACCTGATATTTAAATCAAAATTAAAAAAATATACATATATTTTATTGATTGCATGATTTCTTTACGATTGATTCATAATACCTATCTAAATAAAAATAACTGCATAGGATGTGACAAATTGCGACAAGCAGTAATTAAAGTTATTCATTTTTCATAACCTTATGTGACTAATTGAGCTAGTCAAAAGTAAAAAATCATGATTGGATGACAAATTAATTATACTAAGAACTTAACACCATCATACGAGTACGTAGGTAAGTACTAGCGGAATTTTCCGATAAGACTAATTTTTATGAAGCGGTATTATTTAATTAATTAGGAATTAATTAGGAATAGGACTTAACGGTTCTTATAGTTGTTATCTTTAAATGGCCAGATTAATGACGATATTGAGTGACTATAGCGTGATATGATTTCACTTAATGTCTAATACTGACTATGATAATACTATAAGTCATAACAGATTTTGTTAATGTGCAGATATGTAGATACATGCCTAAGCTTACTTGCATTTTTCCTTTGTGATTTCTGTAGTAACCAGTTTAGTAATAGATTTTTTTTGAGCTTGCTTTAAGTCATGTTTTCTGCTCTAGCAAGCTGGTTACTGATTATAAGTCTACTGTGGTTGTCTTCAGCACAGTCTGAGGGCCGGGAAGCCATACCTACTCGGGATGCACTCAAGACTGGTTGGGGCAGTTGCATTATGCATGTACGGTCTAAGCTTAGATATAGACGACTAATTTATTATGACATTAGGAAAAAACACTTATTTTAAATTAATAAATGTCTCACAACATCACATACATTAATCTTACTCCGTGAAATAGCTTTAAGCACTTGTGTTACAGATATCAGAAACAACAGTGGTTTTTTAAACAGGATACAAATAACACCCAAACTAGGACAAACAGACATGTTCATGCACACAAATGTTAGCCCTGTGCGGGGATCGAACCCGCGACCTCTGGGTCTAATAGTAAAATTCTTGACCACTTAACCAAGTGGGTCGTACCTATATTGACACTTTTCTTTTTAATTTTCATGGATTGACGTATTATTTTTTTTATTTATATAGGTAATCTTAACCTAAACAGCCAGTGTTGGTAAATTCTAAAATTAAATGAAGTCATTGTACACCGGTCCAAGAATGCGCACACATGCTATGCAAAAAGTAAAGCTTTTGGCGCGATAAAACTCGCTCCCTTGGGCTTTATGGATGCTGGAAACGCTCATTGTCTTAAAGCCCTTAATTAAGGTATTAAAATATTTGACATGAAACGCGAGCTTCTTATCTTGCAAACCATCGTGAATTAACTAAAGTGTATTTTACATCCCTGTATTTTTAAAGCCTTCCTTGCAAATGTGTAATGTGTATGAAGTAGGTACCTTAATGAGAATTGTAGTCGATGTGATATTATATTAACACAGTACTTACCTATTTATTGTAATATTTATACCAAAGGTACTATATCGGGACTTAGAAATTCACCTATTAGGATGATGGACTCTGACAAAACTATGTAGGTACAACAATCAAAATCGGACAAAAGCTGTAAATCGGAATCGATTTTAAGCCCAAGCGACTTACACTGCTCCAAGGAAGCGGTCAAAAGTGACTGTTTTAGTGCATCACTTAACTTCAGTCAAAGTACAATGTTATAAAATCTTGTTTTTAAATTCTTAACAATGTTCGTAAAAATAAAGATGCTTATTTATTTATCATAAAGTGAAACTGGCACTTAAATTCTGATATTAGGCCAACTGCCCACTTATCGATTTTTTGTCCATTCCATTATTCGATTTTACAAATGTAATGATATTCTGGATGGCCCATTGATATACAATGATGGCCTCAAGAATAATAATTTCCATGTTTGGTTGGTGGACGCTCGAAAAAAAATTTCGAATAATATTCGAATATTCGAATAATAGTCGTAAAATATTCGAATATTCGAATACCTGATTTCGTCGAATATTTGCAAGCCCTATCTGCCATTAACAAATCGATCAAATTTTGATGAAATTGAGTACTGTCCCGTAAGTAGATAATAAACTTTCGTTTCTCGTAGGCAATGACCCTTTATCGATTGACTATCGATTATTTAATAGCAAACATTGAAGATAACAGTTTGGACAGTTATCGATTATCGCTAATTATTGGGAGATAACGAGGTTTATTACGGAATTCGAGTGGCTTGACAATATATAAACTTAATGTCATGTTTGTACTTATATTTAAGTGGGTTATTCTTTACATACTACTACATTTGTGACTGAAAATGTTTTATTAAAAGTTATTTTAACTAAATTTAAAAACTATTTTATCATACTAGGGGATACTCGTAAATGACAAATCACTTTATGTTCCATTTCAGTTAAGATCATCCCAGTGAGTTTGCCTTCAAAGGAAAATCTACTCTAATGTTATATGGGAAATCATAGAAAATCCTCGTGGAACATATTGCTTTGAAATAAAGTTTAATTTCTTATAGAAGTACACCTCTGACAGGAATCATCTAAGCTGAAATGGACTATAGTGTGCTGTCTTGATTCGATTGTAAACATTGTGACTGCCAAGAAAATTGTCACTATTTGCCAAAACGAGCGATATTGGCTATCCTACCGGGAATCTGAAACAAGCCAATCTATTGGTGACAAATACGTGAAATATTGATATTGCATCATAATAAAAACTGCAGCCTGCATTAAATTAATAAACTAGATAGGACCAAGTAAATTTGTAAATATTATGCAACATCTATTATCAGGTCGTAAAATAAGATTGTAATTGATTATAGGTACTGTTGACAATAAAAAGTGCTACATGTACTGATAAAAATAATTTACAAATTGACATTGGATTTTAACCTCACATCGTTTTTAATCACAATAACAGAATATCCCCAAAATACTAGCAATTACATTTTATGTTTTATATCAGCAATATAACGTAGATTACACTCTGTTAAATCGTGCGATACCATCACGCACGATACATTCTAGATAATAATTAGTCAAAACATGACAATATAGTACATAATCGTTTTAACTTTAATACAGATTTTCGAGAAATAACGTCAATTATCAGAAATCTTAGCCTGGCGATCGCAACTATCTGTGTTCAAAAATGTACTCTATCTTCTTAGCAAATATGATTGAATTTTCAATGATAGTTTAAAGTTTTCAATTGACATTACTTTTTATTTTTTTATATTTTCTATCACCGTGTATGTAAACTTCGCAATTTCTACAAACGCTTCTGCCTTCTCACGGCAAAACCTACTCGGACAATTCGAAAGTGTTATCATAATTGAATAAACTGGCCTTTCCATTTGACATTCGGCTTTCTACACACAAAGGATGATTAAAATGATTTTTCGCCCAAAGGTTTTGTGTTTGTTGTAAGTAATATTCTCCCGGGGCATACGGAGGCGTCAAAAAGGCAGGCTTGGTGTCAAAGTACCCGCATGCTTCGCAACGCTTCGGGCTACTTCGAATAACAATAATTATTGGAATTCGCATACTTTTTTACCACGTATGTTTCGGGTATTGAATATTAAAGTTTACTTTATCGACACTGAGAATGTGATGTGATTTATTTTTTGTTTTAAAACTATTTTGTCAATGTTTTAAGAGTCGAGAACATTATTAAAATTATGTCACAGCATGTATACCTACCTACGATTGTTACGTCTGACAAAGATTCATTAATGTTGAACCGATTATGAGATCAAATAGTTGGACAAAACAGCTCGGATATTAATCAGTGTAGTCTTTTGAATATTTATTAACAGCCACACGATGAATGATAAAATAGCATTTCTCAGCTTGTTAATATTATCTAGCATAGAATTTCGTATATATAGTATTGGAAGCATATCTCGGATCTTTTACTATGAATGTTAAAACGTTATTTACATAGGTATCTCGGGCATTTATTTTTAGTTTGTAAACTAATCAGTACGATCAGAGATTTGATCGTACGTGATCAGTTTAATTCGATTCCCGATATTAATTATTAATTACCTATTACCTTCTAATAAAATGAGTAAAGTTTGTTTGATTTAAAGGAAGAGTGTAGCAACATAGTCGGTTACAATTGGCGTATGACGTCACGACCCGCGGGCCCGCTCGCCGCAGAATAAGCCCGCGCCGCAAGTTCGACGGCTGGCCTTGGAGGAACCAGTCCGTCTCGTCCGAAACACCTCTCGGCAATTATTCAATAAGACAAAGGCATCATCCCGCCCGTTTACGCCACACCGCGGGAAATGCGAGCCAAATTAATACAGACTAATTAGCGCTTTTCACCTGCCGGCGAGGCGGATTTCTTTCCGGCCAGTAACGCGATGATGCACCAAACCTTTTTCTTCTATTTTCAAAGTTATTATAACCTCTTTTGTTAACCTACGGCGAAATGTGGGTGTAGCCAGGTGATTTTAAAAAACGAAGACTTGACAACCCATGTCCAATAAATACTAAACCTGCCAATATAAACACTCGATATCCTTAGCCTGGCTAAGCGGGGGGCCATTCTCTACGCACGTGCGCTTCGAAATGAGCCCTATTATCACCACACAACCAAAAAAACCTCAGCACGAGCCTCTGAAAAATGTACCACGAAATTTGATATGGTGCGTACCTTTATCTTTTATTGAGATTGCCGCTTCGCCTCTCGCGCGCATTGTGAGTCCTAGGCGCGAGCCGAACGAAATATTTCAAATGCAAATCGTGCTAACGCCATGAATGTAATAGTTTGTCGTGCCATGCGCACGCGTCGTACACCGGAAACAAATTATCATAACCATATAAGCACGTACGAAATTGACTAAAAACTTATTGATGTCACTCAAAGCTGATAAATTGCGCTAAACGAGAAAATGGAGCCGAAACGCGGACCGTTGAGCACACAACCGCCGGTTTGTATAACAATAAAGAAATAGACATTTCGTCAAAAGACCCGTAGGAATTTTTATGCGATACACTATATCACTTTGTTGACCGCTTTCATTACTATAACGGTTTTATAACAGACATTTTTCATTGTCACAAGTTGACGTTTATTTTTTATTTGCTTTGCATTTAAATGCCTTCAAATGTTGCAATTGAAAATCATAGAAATGAGTTTTAGGGTAAAAAGTTCGATCTTTCACAAACTTCGGTTGGAATGCAGCGTTTCGTCCGGAAATCGATTTATTTCAGTCGTGTTGATATTCGTTGACATGCTGTTAAAATCGGATAAGGTTATCGTCGAGCGGAAATAGGTAAAATACATCGGAATTATTTTTTAAATATTATACATTCATGCATAGATATTTCTCTGGACTTATGTGGATTATTAAATAAGAGGATATTTAAGAAAAGGGATGTTAATACATATTACTTAATCCAGAATATATAACGATCTAAATATTTGTAATAAGAAAATCGAATTGATTTTACTAAGGTACCCTACTCAAAATTATTGTAAATAATATAACAATAAACAATCGAGAGTTTCCATTTTAGAGTTCATAATTGAAAGCATTATTCCTAATTAAAGAATTAAAATCCGGGCAGAAAATAATTTACTGAGATTTTTTAAATTGAACCTTTTTTTATTCCTATCATGACAATTCTTTTAATACAATCGTCAACAAAAAAATGTGAGGCAAAGAACCTGCTCTGTGCAAATAAGTATTTTTTAACATATTTATAATTCTGACGTCACCCCGCAAGACCGTTACCGTGGATTCGACCTGCGAAGCGTCAGGTCATCTTGTTATAGACGCATTATGTTTCGGTTGGCCTATCTCGGATCAGTTGAATGCTAAACACCATTGTGGCGGCCTAATGCAATGTATCTGGGCGAAGTGGCGATGTCCTCGCACACGGGGCGGTAGCGTGGACCGAGGAGTTTCGTGTAACGCTCGAAATTACTTTCATGGTCAATATTCGGCTTTTTACCATGATGTTAAGGATATAATCGGCTTATGTTTCAAACTATAGATAATTTGCTGTAAGCAATTGAGATTGGTAAATATTTTAGTTGAACGGGCAAAATTTTAGAATGTCTACTTTCTTTCAAACTGAAATGTTTTTAATAAATATTCAGCCTATTAAGTTGATAATCTAAACAAATCAATAATATGAGAATATCATAAGAGTGATTGCTCATAATTATAAGGTCTCATTAAGCAACATATTATTCTGTTCTAATATTATATTACACTACACTAGCTAATTGTGATATTGGATATGAATTTTCCACAATTAAAACACAACGTAGGTATTTCAAACATATTTTATCCAAACACTTTTTTTAACATTATCTTCTTTTATATCAGTCCAAAGAGGACCACATGGACATAGGTACAACTAGTACGGACTTTGTTACAAAATTCATCAATATTTAGCAACTTTCATGGTATTATTATATTGTGTACCTACGTTATAAATAAAACAATTACGATATTCAAATAACGATACTGATACAGAATTATACTCGGATAAGTATTCCCATTTTCCCAATCACAAGCTACCACCAATCAACTTATTACAGCGTTAACCGCACACAACTTTTCCGAAACAACCGTTAAAAAACAAATGCCTCCGATGCTATCTAACAATGGGAAAAACAAGTGAAAATAATCTATTTACGTTCCCCCGTCCCCCTATGCAGTGCGTCTCTATCTTGTCCATCTCAACGAGCCGTCACGATAGCCCTTATCTCGAGCCCTGACGAATCGCGCTTTCCCAGACCGCTAGTGCCACTACCGCCCGCTAGATGGCGCTTAGCGTAACGAGGAAAACTTCGGCATTCCGAAACTTTTATTTGCGAGTTTCTCTGTATGATTACGTGTAATTGGGCTGTTGAAGTGTAGGGGTTTGGTTGCTGTTCGTGAGGTATGAAGTTATGAATGTGGCGATTTTACAATATTTGTTTTTTTTTTATTTAATCTACCACTTACATTATTTGCTGAAGCAAAAGTTTTTGTACTAAGACGTAAAAGGAAATAATTTTTCAAAAAGTAAGATGTTAGGTCAAAAGTAAGCATGCCTATACAAACAATTCTAACCTAATCTCGAAAATCGTACGTTATGATAAAAATCAACATCATGTGATGTTTAAAATGAAAACGGCATTTGACTATATTTTTTAAGGTACTTGATGAGATGAATTATTATTAAAGTAAATCCTTAAATAAATGTCTTGATATCTTATGAATGGGCACATCTTACACGCTTCCACGCTTGTATTTTAATATCTGAAGACATCTTTACATACTTAATATTATCAAGATTGCGATGCGAAAGAATTTTTATATTAAATCAAAACTATATTTGGAAGTCATTAATGTCCTATAAAATATGTGTAATTATAATTTACCATCTTCAGAGATTTGCATTTACTAGTAATTAAATATTTATGTCTAGGTAGACTTTTTGTGCAACAATTAAAGGCTTAAAGAATTATTATACAATTTTCTTTTTAATTGTTTCCAATGAATGTAATCCTGATAACTGGCATAATACTTAAATTTATTAAAAATAAGTTGCGGTCTCTGAACCAACTCAAAATTAACTAAGTATCAACATTATAATCAGTAAGGAGAAACAAGAAATAATTTATTCTAAGCCTATCATTTTCCATTAGCGAAATCTAGGCACACATTTCTCTTACACAATATTATCAATGATTTCAAAATGAGCTAAAGCAGGCCTCACATTATTACCACAATGTTTTGATCGCATTAAACTTGCTAATGCCCCGTCGTCTGAGTCCGAATCACACGTCAAGACAGTGAATTAAACAATATTCAAACATTACTATTGTATAGAAGTGTAGAAAATAGTAGGTACCTAAGTACCCACATACCTACCTATTATGGTGGGTTAAAAGCAGGCGATATTCATATTTTATTCACTAAGTAGGTACAGAGCGAGATAAAGTTGATATTCGATAAGACTTTTATTCCTGGTATAGTTAGAGTTATGTTTATTTTGTACCTTGCTACCTAAATTCCAACTAGAAATACCTTCCTACAGCTCAGACGCTTATCATACTTTTTTTTAACACATCAAAATATCTACCGAGATCTTATAAAGAGCACGTCTGTTTTGTTTTTAATAGGTATGTATTCTGATACGGGTTCCTAATCTGTTAATTTGTGACCTATGAGGTATGAACTCAAATAAACAGTTCAATTTATTTTTATTGATCAAGTATTGGTATGGTCCTATTACACGTCTTGAAAATAATAGCACTTGCGTTAAATATTAATTACATGGACAAGAATACAAGGACTTCATACAGATAGTTATAATTGTGATCTGTACACAACAATTCATTGCGTGGGCTGAAAACAACTATTGTTACAGTTTGATAATTACGCTTAGGCACCAATAGGTATGAGAACAAAAAATCATAAGTGACAGTGGCGCCATTGTTAATGTTATTCTCGCCAATCTCTTGCGCCTACGCACCTAAATCAATTATCGGTTCTGGCCTGTAATAAATTAAATACTGTTTGCGATCGCCGATATCGATCTAAGGTCGTTTTGATTAATGGATCTATCTGTCCCGAATATCGAGAGGCAGATCGAGCGGGAAAATGATCTCGATGCAAGATGGCCGCCCCGTTGTGAGGGAATGCGCCCGCGCCGGCTTTTGTTTTAGCTTAAGTATTCTGTTTGAATTGTTTTAGTAATATTTAATTAACACTGCAATATTAAGTTAAAAATATAATTTTGTCGCTTTAATATTTTATTTTTATTTTGAAACAAATTTTTATTTAAATTATGGTTGGTCTACCTACCAACATACGTTACGGGGTTGATTTTTTATGTGATTGATTAAAGATTAGGTACCTCCTCAATGTTTA
Organism: Nomophila noctuella; assembly: GCA_958496325.1. NCBI lineage: Eukaryota > Metazoa > Arthropoda > Insecta > Lepidoptera > Crambidae > Nomophila > Nomophila noctuella. The sequence continues at coordinate 9,331,232 of OY292494.1, read as the reverse complement.
GAGTAGAGCGACGAATAATTCTAGCCTGATTACAAATTCATGAATTCTGTAAGATATAGTTTACCAAAAACTAAAAGTTACAGCTATTATTATGTAACTCTATTTCTTAAGATTCTGTCAAAGTATACATGACCTAGCTAGGAATAAGCCCGTTCCTAGGAAGGTAGGTAGGTATTTTGAACAGGTGGGTACATAAAGTTGTTGAAATTTGAACTCATCTCTTAGACTAAACAAATTTTAAAGCCACCAAAAGCCATATTTTACGTTTTGTAGCCATTTACTATCAAACGTCTGTTTTGTAAAACAAGAAACGTTTTAATGTCAATATTATGGTTACAAACTTCGATTTCAATTATTAATAGGTAGTCTGCCTTATTTTAATATTAAAACAATTAATTGACGTTCAAAAACCTAGTAATGGAGTTAGGTATTCTAGTTATGTATTTTGTACTAATTATCTCTATACCTATAAGGCACAATATTACATCAATCAAAGTTTTGTAATAGGTAACTTTGTAATTAAAAATAAATATACCTACCTTATAATACCTATGTAGGTATAGGTTACATTTGTTTGCATTTAAATAGAAACGGATTATAATCCAGAACAACAATATGATCAGATTAATTGGACTGGAAAGTTTTTGTTTCTCCCACCCACCAGTTTTTATCGTTATTTTTGTTTATCGACAAGCAAAAGTCAATTGTTGGCAACATTACCAAAGTTTTTATAATTTTGTTTACAATACAAATTTCCTTTAAAGAAATTCCTATTAAGCTCGCAAAGGTTATGGTGCATTTATTTTTGACCGCGTTTAAATTTCGCTTCGTCTTTAAAATGCACTGCAAATTACTTATTCTAAATACCTTAATTGGCAGTTCTCAATTCCATCAAGTTTTTAAGGACTACAAAAAATCGCGTTTTCTTTCTTTAGAAAGACGTATTTCTTATGTAAATAAATTACCTACTTAATTTAAATCGTAACTACTTAAACGTTTTTCGGCCTAAGTACATAATTTAAAATAGGCGCTTGCATTTTTCCTATTCAGCGGTTTTTATAGCACGTTGTTTTCGTTGAACAATCACATCACGATTTTCTATTGTCAGGTCTTATTGGATTTTTTGTGGACAACACTTTTCTTGTTAGCACAACTTTACATTATTTTTATGAGGAAAACATTAAAAAGACTTGTTTGAAACAGTTAAACGTTTTTGAACACCAAATAATTGGCGATCTGGGAGAAATTTAGAACTAGTCACATTAACAAGTTTAACTTTTAAAACCACAAGCTTATCTGGAAATACGCCAATTCACGAACATTTCAATTTTTAAATGGGCAAAACTTAACTTTTGAATGGGAAGAGCCTGAGTATTTTTTTAAGTTCTAAAAGTCGGAACTTTAAAAGTTCCTCAGACAATTTCCAATGTCCACAGTCGATTCCTATTTCCGCTCGGAGGCTACAGGCAGGTCAGCACGACCACTGGTCCACAACGAGATTCAAATAAGAAAACTTAAAAGTAAATATTAACCTGTGAGCATCGCCCGCAGAAGACTGCTAAGCTTCAAATTGCGGCATAGCACGCACAGTCACTTTTTGCACTTGTCCAATATCCGAAACTACGTAAACAGCACTTGAGGAGTCAGTCAGATCACAAGGAACTATGCGGTTACACCAAAACACCCACTGAACTGTTAATGAGGAACTAAGTTGTGTTGGTGTTGTATCGTCGGGTTGTTGTTGGCGCGACGCGCGCGACGCTTCGCTGTCAACGGTCGCCGGCTAACTGCGCTGCCGGGCGCGCGGCCCCCGCCCGTCGCGCGCGCACCCCCCGCGCCCCGCGCGCCAGGGGGCGGGGCCGCCCGAGCGAGTCGAGGCGAGGCGAAGGCTTAATTACGCTCAGCGGCCGAAGCGAGACGGCGATAGCGAGTGGGCGCGAACTATTAGCACGCGGAGAGCGGGACGACGCGCGTCTTAAGTATTTTGTATAAGTAATGAGGGGCGCGGGCGCGGGGGGCCGCATCTCCCGCCAATCTTTAATGTTGATTACGCCGCCGCCTATGTGCGCCCTCATTAACGCTCGGCCCCGCCTCGATTTAATTACGTACGCTTAATTGTCGCGAGATCCGCGATTGTTTTTGCTCGGATTCCCGGCCGGCCGCGACCGGCCTTTCCGATTGTCTCATCACTTTGTTTTAATTGGCGAAAAAATTTCTCCTTTGACAGCCAATGCGAGCACAATAGCGGGTGAAATAAACAACATTAATTATTATTGGTGCTAAGTCCGACTGGGCACGGGTGTAAACAGACTTTTGTCATTTAAATTGGCTATTGTTGGAATCGACTGTTGAGTGAGACGACTCGCATTATTTTCCGTAAATCTATTTAGAGCAACTTTCTTATTTAATCACTATAATGCAATTAACATTGTTTTAACTTGTCTTTGTACCTATCTTATCGCAGATAATATCATTTATCTACCTACCTGATTACCTACAGGTAGGTATGAGACCTTCTGCGGGAAAATATTTTCTTTCTTTGGTTTCAAAAGAATATTAAATGAGAAAACCAAATTACCCTATACTTATTTTTTTAAATTAGTTGTAGGTAGGTACCTAATGTAGATAATTAAGTTACTAATAAAACAGACCATTTATTGTTTGTGTGCGGAAAATACCCAGTCCCAGTGGACTTAAAGTTTGTAAACAAATCCACAAAGCTTTCTTTCGCAAGTAGGTAGGTATACATAGGTAGGTACCTATCATTTCCAAGTAGGTAGATATTAGGTAAGAAACCATAAGGATTGAAAATACGAAGTTACATAACAGAATACAAAACATTCAGAAACAATAACAATTTTGACAGGTAGGTAAAGGTAAATAGGTAGGTATTTGGTTTACATATCAGGGGTTCTGAGTTCGAATCTCACTCGTTCAAGTAGGTATGCACTTATATTATTTATTTCGTGTCTGGATGTATTTTTGTATAATAAATTAAGTACCTTCACAACAATGATGTTACCTACACATTAAGTTTCGTAGCGCGACATATTGCCTAAACACCCACCTAATACAACATTTATAAATATTCGGCGGATATAAACTGATAAGTTAATCCAACTTAAAAAAAATCTAGTAAAATAAATTACCTAAGAAATCATTTAAAGTTAAAAAAAATGTATAGATTTTTTTCTTTACAGCCTCCATGGAACAAAGTCATAACAGATTTTTACGTGTTTTTGTTTTGGTAATATTTAGAACCATCAAGGAATGAGTAGGTTGTACATAGATGCCTAATACAATACACTAATAATGTCATAGTGAAGTCGGGGAGAATCGCTTGTTGTTTCATCATCATCATCCTAGCGGTTGTCCCGGTCGCATCCTCGGCCATTGCCTTGGAGTCCAGGATCTGCTTGTTGTTTATTGATTCCAATTGAATAGGAAAGATCATCATTCCACATCATCCCACAATGGAATAAGTAGACCACGTGAAACATAAGTAGGTCTAATTTGTGACGTTCCTAGTCCGATAATTGTTTTGATTCCACTCAGGGATCCATTATTTAACAAGATTCACATTTCGATCAATACCTAGGTATAGTCTTCAGATAATCTTACGCCTTTTCAAATTATGTATTACCTAATATGTAAATGTCACACAAATCACATACATACATTGATCTGTCTGACTCCGTGTTAAGTAGGTAGCTCGGGCACTTGTGTTTCAGATATCGGAATCAACAGTGGTAGGTATTACAATAGATACATAATATAACAATCAAACCAGGACAAGCAGACACGTTCATGCACACAAAATCACAAAATAAATGTTTGTTCTGTACGGGGATCGAACCCCCGACTTTGGTCTAATAGTCAAGTTCTTGACCATAACACTAAGCGGGTCGTCAAATATACGGTAGGTAGGTAGATACTTGCTTGTAATTTTTTGTTGTAACTTTTTATGATAAGTGTGCATATTTTTAATTTGTTATGTACCAGTTACCTACTTCCTCACAGGCACAACAATTGGAAATATAAAAATCGACACTTTATTGCATTCATTTGAATACAAGACATACAATTGAAAACCATCCTACCATGATCTTAGAAACAAGTGTACCTACTTAATAGGGAGGCAACTCATCATTTATGTATCTCACATGCTTATCATAGATACCAATCTACTTTATATTCTAATCGTCACTTTATTTCAGTACACGGAATTAGACGATACGAGTACTATTCGATATTATTCATCAATTGACTTCGAAAACCCGAGTATCGAACACGACGTTCTCTGTTTGAAATCGAAGATTTTTATTTCTCGATATTTTTAAATACTTGCCGTTGAAATTACGTGAAAAGTTCAGCTATAAAAAGGTTGGTGTGGTTTTCGCCTTAGGTATCTGTCTGTCCGTAGCAGTTTATAAAATAAGTTAAGACGTGAAACTACCAAGATCTAGTTTTAAAACAGAAAAAAACAGGCTCGCAGTTTATTTTGTGAAACCGAAAAAATATATTTTTAACTCTTTCGGATACTTCAATTTACTTAGTATCTAGGAACAGATACTAAAGATGAAATTATATGATTTTTTGTTTATGTCTAAACAAATACTTACTTAGAATCAATGTATATTTTTGTTTGTTGTCTAAAGCGCTTCGTGATGCACAAATAGCTAGTGGTTTTATATTGTTTATCCGTCGTAATACACAAAACCCTATTAGATAAGTGTTATATTGTGTCATTTTGAAGATGCACACAAATATCTGTATTGTTTGGATCGATACCTCTGGTGAAATAAGAGGCCTCTTAATAACTCACTAGTTCTGATTTTTACTAAAAAAATACATAGGTAGGTATCAAGATAATTTACAGAGTACCTACCTAGCGGCCGCCCGCGACTTCGTCAACGTAGATTTCAGTTTCCACACACATAGCTTAGTAATATAGCTTAAAGCGTTCTTCGTTAAATAGACTATCTAAAACATTTTTTTTTTAAATCTGACTTGTAGTTCGTCAGTTTAGCGCGTTCAATCAAACAAACTCTTCAGCTTTATTAAATAAATATAGATTAATTCAAGTTTTCTAGCCTGACATTAACCTGGAATCTCAAAAAAAGGACTTTTCTTTTCAAGCTCCAATTCGCTTCGCTATCGGCCTTTAAATACAGAGCGTATACAGTTACAGCCTTCTATCCTCGTATTCGATACGTTATTCAGAATAACATTTGTACGGACACCATTCCTTAAAGGTCGATAAACTGCCCGACCTCTGGTTACGTACTATTTAAAACATTTATTATTGTAAACAGCTGATTTTTGTATGGAATGCCGTCCAAAAATAAAATGAAATTAATTAATTTATTCAGCAATTACATTAACTTAGTAAATTATTTTGAACGTCAAATATTTTTTCGCCCTACCAACGCCTCGAAGTGAATGGTCTGCTGAGAAGAGGATCCGGAAGACACTCAGCTATTAAGCCTTTATTTAAAATTTGATTGCAATTTTGCAATAATGTCAAATCAAATAACAAATTAAGTGCGGCTGAGCATATTAACATGTCCATGTATTTTTGTCATTCAAATAATCATCTATGAAAAAAATTCTTTCTCCATGTTGTTCAATAGTTTGCGTGAAGATTTTACACTTTCCCATTGCAGTGTTATAAACTAATATATCAATGAACGGGACTAAACGGGATATTTTTTGTGTGATAGGTACATATATGTAGGTAGGTACCTATACTTACTATGTACTTACTGCTTGACGGTTCGTTACAACAACCGTGGTCGCAAGCGGACTGCAGTTAGTAGTAAACATATACTTACTACACAATTAATATCGCGTTTAGTCCCGTTAAATAATATTTTGAGATTAAATTAAGATCTGCAGGGTTTGGTCAACTATTTATTTATTTAATAAGTACAGCCACATGATACATATTAATAAAAAGCAGTAAAAAGGTACAAATAGAAACAGTTCTGATATGCATTAAAACAACGGTGTACAAAGCACTCGTGAATAATTAGGGTAAAAATTATTAGAGAGCTCAACGAATCCAATTGTACCTATCAGGATATTTGCCTAATAGATACTCCGAAATTAATGACTTGAAAATGCCTATCTTATAATATACTAACATTGACTGATACGTACGCAATCGTAACAAAGGCGATAAAAGATTCGACGCATTCAAGTTCACCGCTTTCACTACGACGCCGCGGCAGCCGCGTAAAAATATTCTGTGGTCCAATTCCGAATTGTAAAAAGTATTTTCATAGCGATTGCGAAGTAGCAATAAATAAACAAATGCACCCCTACCTTGTGGCCACCCACGGCGCGCAAAAACTGTCGCGGACTCGCTACCTGCTTGCGTATGCGCACTTGGCAAGATATTTTTTCATATTTCTGTTTACAGACGAACTGTCAGAGTGACACTTGACGGCTGTGGTCTATCTCTCGTGGAACAAAGAGGGATCATGGAGCAATAAGTTACTGGAACATGGAGAACACCCCCTATATTTAAGGCTTGACTCTGAGCTCCAGCACTTAGCCTTAATGAGCCAAAAAGCGATCCAGTGGTATCTTATTTAATAGTTAACAGATAAAAGAAAAAATCCTAAGCGCGAATTTGCCTCTGTGTACGAAAGGTGGGTATTTAAGTATGCCTTGAATAAAACTCGGACTTATTTTTGCTAATAAATAAATTTTCTGGTAATATTAAAATAATTTTGTTCATTTCAAATAAATAGCTGTAAAATAGGCACAAAATCTCGTGAATAATCGTACTTTTATGTTTCCTTGCGAATTTCACTTAGTAGTTTAATTAAAACTTGTTAAAACTATTAATTTGCTAGTAAAGACTTAAAGATAATGATTCATGTAGGTACCTACTACGTTTCAGAGACTATTTCCAAACCGAATGAAGACAATAAATATAAATCTCCAGTTTGTAAACATATTTAGTAGCGAGCGACAAATAATAAAAAGTTTACAGTAGGTATAATACGAACTAAAATATATCTCGTCAAAGTATTTTTTGTGATTTAAGAAATTAGTAAGACATCATAGGCCATTTAATCCTAAAAGGCAACGCTTTGTTTACACTTTTGGATTTCTTTAAGCCAGATTGATATAATTATATACGTGTAAATTATATACGTGGTAGTAGTCTCCATAAGTACAAGCCCAAAATAACATTCTACCTAAATTATTCTTAGTTACCAGGTACCTCTTTGTTACGTTACTCTCGTATTTGTCAAAGTGAGAAGATTGAGCAAGTAAGAAGATTGTTTCCTTATTGCGTAAATACTAAAAGTGAAAATTCCCTCAATTCCATGACTAAATAAAACAATATTACGATCGGAGAAAATCAAGAGTTAAATCCTCACATCGAAAGCTTTTACGTCCTATCAAACGTAAACAAACGACGTCCTCTTGTCGTAACTAGTGAAATTTTACGCGCGCAAAACGGTCGATCTTCTTAAATATGACAACATCGCACTTTTTGATTCCATTTTTAAATAAGTAAATAAACTTAACTTGCGACCTTTTGAACTTATTTGAGTCGACCTTAAAGTACCTACCTGTCTACGATGTTTAAATTTAGAACGTTCTCCGCTGTTGACAGCTGACGTAAACCGATCGATTCTAAAGTTTCGAATATTATGACGTCACACGAGCGTTTATGACGGATATACGGTTCGAATTTGGAATTTTTCGCGCGCGCCCACAGCTGAGTTTGACCTAACGTAAGCCTATTCAGTCACAAAAGCGGTGCGGGCGTTGACCCCGCGTGGCCAACCCCTGACCTTGGCGTATCGTAAACTGAACCGACTGACGTAACCGTGACTCTTTCCTACTAAAGCCCACATGTCGTGTGTTTTGATGTTATGTACAATTGAAAAAACATGTCGCACGTTGTTTATCTTTCGAGTTATCTATTTGAGTAACTACAAGTTGGCGTCGGCCGCCGCGCATAAACCTTATTTACATTTTGGTTAATTATGATTGTGTCTTATGTTTTTTACCTACCTACATTTTCTACTTGTCTGTCCATTTACATATTGAAGAATATTAAAAGTAGAAGTTTAAAATTCTTTAAAAGGGTGACGGACCCCACTTTCAGCTTTTTACAGCTTATTACAAAGTTGTATTATCTAACGTGTTTATCCAGAGAAGAAAATAGACAAGAGAATTAAAATATACGAACCAAAGGTTTTAATTTCTCATCTTCTTTAAACATTTTTTTACTGCCCTAATGATTCCATTCCATAAGCGTTGACAAGAACTTAAAATGTAAATATTGACTTATAATTAATGTTAAATTAATCAAAATATACCGACAATTATTTTGAAAGGAATAAAGTCTATCTATTAACTTAATGGTCTATTTATGTATCTATTTACATTTTGGAACGATAATTAGGTTTTTTATTCGCAAGATGAATGTACCTATTGAACGAATATTTCAATAATAGTCTACAAGACTTTCCATTTAACTCTAATTAGGGGTCTTGTTTACTATTGTGTTGTATTGTATCAAGATTCTATTTGTTATTCTATTCTATTGTACCAAGATTCGGGAAAAACAAAGTAAAACCTCAAGAAACGCGCCGTCCACCGCCCCCTGTCCGATAATTGCGAAACTATCACACCCTTGAAAAGAAACGCCACCCTTTCCCACTTGAGGAAAAGCCAAGAAAATATTTCCCACACATGTGTGGGAGCGCTGGCGGCGTATGTGAACTTCTACTTGAACCATTCGGGTTGCTATACGAACCATTTCGTTTGCGACGAGCGTGTGCTGCCATCTATTAGCGGATAGATAAGTTAGTTTTACTAGGTTAGACGGTTTTAGATGGCCGTAACGTGTTTATGTTAGGACATGATTTTAGACTTACATTGTGTAAGAGTGGTATTACCGGGGTTGTGAATCGCGTGTTGGTGTTATTGACAAGATGATTACCTGTAACAAGGGAGTAAGCAATTAGTAACAAATAGGGATTATGTAAATTTTAATTTTTCACAAAAAAATATTCTAAGTAATTATTGTACCATTTCGATTAAAGTTAATGTTTGCATAAATCACACACAGTATTACCTACTTTATTTAAACGATAGTTGTATGTATGGTAAAAATAAGCGATTTTAATCACTTTCGAAACCTTTGCACTTTACAAACATTGTGTTCACATAAAACTATGTATGTGTAGATTCCATTAGAGTACCAAAACTTCACTTTGGTGAAAGACTTTGGTGTGTGGTATGCTATAATTATTATAAGCAATACTCTTACCGAATAAGGCCGAACTAAAAATAAATGACAATCAACCTGGCCTATTGCGAAATCGAATGCTGGGTTCTCAATGACCTTTAAAAAACAAGGAAATTCTTTTTTTAAATGAAGTTTGCATAATAAAACTATAGAATGACGAACACGGCAACCCTTAGTTTGCGTCGCCTACTCGATAGCATCGTGTGACATTTTCGCCAAATCGATACCACCCCTTATTGGTATCGAAATGATTGAACATCCTTATCGCGACATTTTTCTAATGGTGCCTCGTGTCTGAGACCCTTTTTCACTATTAGGGAGGTTTTACATACACGTTTAGTTTTTTAATAGTTTCATGTATTTTTAAGTCCTTGTAGGTATTTAGTAAAAAACATTTATAAATAAGAACATAGATTTTATTATTTTATGATTCAATGAATATTATTTAGCTTGGAATGTTGTAAAATGTTGACTTCTTATATTCCAAAAATAGATTTCATTTCATTTATTGATAGTAGAAGAAAATGTTATTAATAACAAACAACTTAAGAGCCCATTCTGTGTCTGAGATGAACAATATCTAGTTAGGTATATGACTTAGCATCACACTGAAGAAAGCGTACATCGAAATTGAAAATGGCTATGTTAATGTTTCTGGTCTCCTAAGGCACTTTTAGATACCTATGCCCCTCGCCATACACATAAGTATGTTTTTAATCACATTTTAAATTATAATTAGTTAACCACGACGGGAAAAAATCAAGCCAATGGCTCCAAAAACAATTCACAAAAAAACTATCAAAACAAAACCGTTTGACCGAGTGTGTCAACTCTCTAACACCCCTTTTCTTTTTACATGTCGCGAGCTAACGACAATACGAAATCAATACTAACACCATCGATGCGAAAATCGTGAATACCGAGACGCACACACACATGTTGTGTGTGTGTGTGTGTGTGTGCGCCCAAATAATATGCAAGCTCCGCTCGTGTGAAACGAAGACGTTTGGTAGGGTGGCCACACGCAGGGGCGAGATGGTTTTCACAAATTTTAGGTTATACTTGCTTAGTTTAGATTGTTGGAAGAATTTAAAATAGTGAGAGTTTCTCTCGTGACGAGAGATTTATGAGGAAGTGCAATTATTTTGCATAATCATTCTCATTACAATGTAATGAATACTGATGAATTTCAAGCAAAAAATAATAATAAAAACAGTCACAGTGCGTGAAATTAATTTAAATGATATTTTGTTACGGGAACGATGATATTCATTTTGTAATTTTACTAATAAGGAGGTAAGTATTAATTAATAAAACTGTAGCGTAAAATTGGATAATCTTTTTTGAACAATTCTTTTATGAATAACCTCGATAAATCGAAGACAGACAACAATTCAATAGAATTCCTATCAATGTTCAAATTATGAAAAAACTATATTAATTATATTGTTTTATCTTTCTCACTTAAAACTTAAAAAACTTTGTTTATCCTACACAAAACAAATGACTTAGTTAACACCACACCTATCTTCCACCTACCAAAAAGCCGCCAAAAACAAAGCATTATGCAAAACACCCGCAGAAGGGACACCCCAAAAATTGGTAAAAAGAAAACGCATTAACACATATAGATGAGTCACACACGGCACACACACACGGTCACGTCCCCTTCTTAAAAACCGCCCACCCCGTTTGATAAAGAAATGCAGACCGAGGAAAGCTAAGTATCGAGCAATAGAGCATTGGATGTTTGTGAATCGATATTTAAATCGAGATGAGTGATCTCATTATTTTGGAGGTTATGACGCGACACATTCTAGAAATTCCCATGTACCTAAAAGCAACGCTCTGACTTTTTCGTCTATCTTGCTTATGTGAAACTGTACGAATTCCTGTTGTTTTTGGTGCGTTTACAATTTATTTTTTATTTTATTAACAGGAATAGGGTAAGTATCTAGCTTAACGTTATTTTTATTGGAGATTTCAGAGGTTTTCGATGAAAGCGCTTATGATGAGGCACAACAACCTAAGTACAGCTAAAGCAATAGCAGATCTCCTATAACAAAAACAATAGGAAATAATCTAATTGTCGTGTTAATACTAATTTATTCATTTGAATACTGGCAAACAACTCACAAACTCGCGTAAAACAAAATTTTAATTGCTCAAAAAAATTCAGTGCCCAATTCGCCATTAAGCAAACGACGAAAAAAAGTAAATAAAATTAATTCATTATTTCGTCAATCAATTAGACTACGCTCGGGCTCTCCCGAACAAAGGGACCGGGAGCGATACTGAAAATTTCATTTGTCCCCAATTAGGTACTCGTGAAATTGAATTTTCTGACAATTATAGCTGGGCTATACCAGTTTTATCCGGATACGGGACCTCGCAGCCTCCGCTTGAAAGAGAGGAAGAGGGAAGAAAGGGACGGGTCTATGGCAACAGGTGGCCTTTTGAGGCAATTAAAAGCGGGTTTTAATTAGTAGGGGAGCTTGATTATTAGCGAATTTAGCCGCTTGAAGCTTTACGCCGGGATGTAAAACACTCCAGTTGGGGAGAGGACGGGAGTTGTTTTAAACATCGCTGGATTAAACTTAAATCGTATGTCGTTAATGTTGCGGTGCAGAGTTAATTGTAGTAGCGAATAAACTCGGGTTTTAACTTGAATTCATTTACATAAACTAAGTGGGAATGACGCATGTGAAAGGTGTGGTTAAAAAACTGGCTCCAAAGTGTTCATAAACGCCATTATAATTTCGGTAAGATATTAAAAATAATTACCGCAATCTAATACTCAAAAAATGCCCATTAATCCCCATCAAAACTATAGCAATCCATCATAGATATCCTCGAACCATCTAAATATAATCAAACATAACAACTCATGTTATAATTCTAGAAAATTGCTCGGAACGGAATTATCGGGCTATTATCAAATGGAACCCCTTTCTTTAATTACCTGCACATAATTTTTGTTTGTTTGTGCGTTCCGCTGACATTACTATAATAAGCGCAAGGAGGGCCCAATTTGAGATATGTGTAGGGCTGTCTTCAAAATGAACTAATTCAATCGGTTGGCTAACATTTAACATTTCCATAGGTGAATTGTACCTCGTTGTTAGTTTAAGCAGTGTTTGGGCAATACTATAAATATGAAAAGACCGTAGGTTACTGATCGGTTACCAACAGGTGCCATCAGATATCAAAATAATAAAACTTTACTTATGGAGTTCTAAGTTTATATCCAAGCGGATCATTTCTAGCTAGACGTTGATAAAACTGTAAATGTTAATTTATACTGCTCTACTACTCATATTTCCCAATGTCACATTTTTAAGTAACGTAGAGCTCATTGTTACTTCCTCTCGAATGGGCCGCCCGTCTGAGGAAGTACCTCCACCGCACAGACCACAGTTAAATAGCACTCCGTAACTCCTGGTGAGTAAAGTCGCCAGAGCTTCGTTGTAGAGGGTATGGGGCCTTAAAGGCATGATGTCCATGGGTAGCGGTGATGACATACCATCAAGTGAACCTCTTGTTCCTTTGCTTCCCTATAAACTTTGTTCCCTCTATGGTTACGAAGGTCTGATGGCAGTCGCTTCACTGTAATAACCAGGCTCGCCAAATCCTGGATCATGGTCAAAGCGGACCCCGCACAGAAACGGGGTAAACGGTAAGAAGAAAAAGGAACTTAAAAAAATAGTAAACACCTTATATCTCCCCAATGGCAGCCCTTACTCCGCCTAGGAGTGATTAACATTGATTAGCAGCCATTTCGTGTACTCGTTAAATTGTTACATCACTTTTCTTATTAAATTGTAGCGTGCATTGCGTACGAGAGTTGCTTTGAACCGTCACGTTGAGGAATTTGACGTGCCATATGAATTTTAAATTGAATTAACATCACGAATTTTGATTTGATGACTGAAGATTAATTGAATACTGCTCTAATATTGTAGTTTATTGATGTTACTTTAAGTTTTCATATATAGTTCACGCAATTATTGGATATTAGAAATTACTGGCGGCCGTCCGCGAATTCGTCCCGAGATGGATTTTCGTTTCGTACACATGACACGGCTTAAAGTTAAAGCCTGCCTCGACAAATGTCTAGCCTGACTATCCAACACAAAAATATTTTTCAATTCGAACCTGTAGTTGCTGAGAATAGCGCACTCAAACGAACAAACAAACTCTTCAGCTTTATTATAATAGTACGAGTACAGATCAGATTTAACACATGTTTTGTGTTTTAGTAAATGTAACATAGGTAGACATAATATTGTTGATTTACGCTCAATCTGTTGATTTTCCAACCTATGCTTTTCAGCCAGCCACTTCAACGTATATTAAATTAAACAATTGAAGATAGTAGAAAAGGCTACACTCTCAAAAGAAAAAAGTTTTTGTGACGAATTGTTACATCCATTTATAACCAATTTAGAAGTATGTCAACCGACCTTAAAGGTCAATATGCCAAACATTTCACAATAAATTAACTTCTTATTAACACTATTATCTTTGAACTGTAAATAAAGATGAAAATTAACCTCGACAACCTATCTCATTAGAACTTCCGCAATTATAAACCTTTTGTGGTAGAAATAGAATATAAAATTGTAAAGACGACACATTATACCAGGTGTTTTGTTAAGAAACGACAGTTTAAATTAAATATCGTATCTTATATCGAATGTTATCAACTTGTCGTGGACTTGATTTATTTATTTGTACCTGTCAAAGAACAGTTTTTATCGATTCTAGTACAGACGAAAGTCCTCAACAACCATTTATATTGTTTCGATTAATTAATTATGGGGCCAATAAAACTCGTGTTGGACCGGTCCCACACGGCGCGTTGTTTCGTTAGTTTTATCATTAACATAAATATTTTAATTGCCATCTCGTAGTCTTCATTAATAAAATATCGACAAGATACAAGACATAGAAGAGTACAGAGGCGAGATTTGAAGGTTTAAGATGTTATAGGTCATAAAAAAAAAATTTGACTGTCATTTAGTGGTGATATAAAACCTAATTCTTTAAAAAAATAATATTTTATTTGCAAGATTTTATTGATTTTGTAATTATCGCGAAAGAGGATATATTAAACAACTAGAAATTAACGGAACTGAAAAAATGCCTGCCTACTTTATCGTATGGATCATTGAATAAACTTATTTTTGAAATAAAATCATGTATAAATAAATTCTTTGAAACTGATATTTTTCAATCTTCTCGTACGAAGTCGCCCTTCTGATCATTTAAATAATCTTTCCAAACGACAGTTTGATTCTGATTGTCTTTCGATGTTACATAAAAGCTAAAATTCCACTTCAAAAAGAATAAGGCCGTTACATTTTATTGCAGATTAGATTCGCAAATGAAAATAATATTCAAATTTAAAAATTAACAACTCCTTAAATCGAGAAGGAATTTATTTATCGTGCCAGCTCTTTTAGCGACTAACTGTTCCATTGTTTTAATTTTATGCTAAGTAATTAAAATTCTTTTAGATTTCGTTGTTATTGATCTACATTCCTAACCCAGTTTAATAATGCGAAACTCAAAGCATTTTTTTTTGTTTTCTAATTATAGTATTTCTATCGATCAAACTCGGCCGATGGTTACCAAACTAACTATTTATGCAGATGTTCAATTTTGTTCAGACACCTAAGTGTAGTGTGTCTTAAGGTTGCCATAAGTAACTGTTGTGACCTTGTTGGATAAAAAATCGCTTTTTCCACCTGTGACATGCTGTGTGCATATTATGCGACTCTCATCAAAATACAGATTTTAAAAACACCATGCTACAATCTTGGTGACCGCTTGGTGATATGGTCAAGAAGTGGAATATCAAAAACAATAGATCGCGGGATGTATCACCGCACTGGACAAACATAAACAGTAAACATATCAGTTAATCTGTTTGTCCTGGTCAGGGTATTATATGTACCTATATTTTTATAAACAATGAAGTATTTAAGTATGCCTCTCCCGGTTCGGATCCGGTCTTTAGCATCTTACAAGCTTCGAGCTTAGTTTAAAGCTAGGCAATTGGTGTTTTTGTCCAAGGTTTCTTTTTCTTTAACTCGACCACATACGTTTTTGAATAGGCTGATACATTACTTAACCACTTCTATGGGTGCCATAGTGTTCATTCTTAGTCATTTGCAGCGTTAACGAGTAAAAGCGGGCACCATGCACGCTCGCTCGGGGATGGCAAATTACACCCATGGACGGTTGGCGACATGTTGCTCCATGTCACTTGTTTTGCAAAGCATTATGACAGCCAAGTCGTCAATAGAATAGCACAGAAGGGCGATGAGAAGGTATGGACATTGAGTCAATCTGCCAACTGAGAAACTTAGGTGGTATGACTACTACTTGATACTCCATATCTGAAGTCAGTATTTAAATATCACGACTGATTTTATGTAGGTAAATTAAAGTGTATAGTAAGTTTCCTTGGTATGTAGTTATAACCACGGTTATATTATACAATGTATATGTATATATAACCTCTACTAAAAATGATCAATCAGGCGATTTTAAATAAAAAAATACACGATTTAAGTAAGTGATCAACTTAAATAACTAGTGAACGGGACTAAACTATGAAGCGATAGATTACTCTTCAAAATTCAAATCAATAAACAAACGAACAATATTAAAGTAAAGCCAAAAGATTCACTCTAACTAAATACTGCATGTCCATACACATTGTTGTTCTTTGCAAATAGTGAGGGCATAGCTTGTGGCGTGTAAGCTATACTTTTACCTTTTGAAAGTTGATGACATGTAAGAACTCGGACTAGAGGATTTAATCGCACTGCACTAAAGCGTAACCGCCTAATAGAATACAGGGTGGTTGATAGATATCATTCAAATATGACAATTTTTATAGCACAATTATTGGCTATGATATTAAGGAGACTAAATATTTATGATAAAACACTGGTAAATAGTTATAGTTATAAATAAAATTATTTTGGTACTTTTTTTTCAAATGTAACTAAACTAACTAATTCATATCGATGAAAAGATGCGTAGCTATAATTAATATCCTTATAATTTACATTCATTTTATAATTTATCATTGTTTTGGTTGCTTCGTGATTGTGTCTTAATGTACACGGCTCTTGTGTTGCTCAGATTTATACCGAAAATAAATCTACACCGGCTCATTCAGTAAAAATCATAAGATGATAGGATTTTAACCGTAATTAATGTATAGTAAAGAAAGTAACATCCTGTATGTCAGATCTTTTTAATGTAATGAGGCTTTCGTCAACCTTGTCATGTGTTTGCGGGTTGGCATTAGACTTCTAAAGCTTGTAATATAGATTTAATGTGTGTGCTTTAGTCCGTAATGAAATGTTCATTTTGCACACTTTGTTACTTGCAAAAATAATATGTTGTCATGAATTTGCTTCTTGTTCGAAGCTGTGCGGTAGACCATAAAATATAAATTATCCGTTGTAATAAGCTTGTCTTTTTTAAGAACCTAGTTTTTCATTTAAAATCTATGTAAGCTATTTTGCAAAATGATTCTTCCTAAAGTCTTTGTCAGTTGCATTACCCAAAAAGAAGAGAACGGATTCTAACTACATATTTTCATTATGAAAAAAATCCAGTCATTAACTCACAGGAACTTTTCACTATCCTATAGGTATTATATAACTATTCAAACAGACTAAAGGATGTTCCTAATAGATAATTTACGAGCTTATAAGTTTCGAAGCAACCCTTTGGTTTCAAACGTGACAGCCACTGAAAGCTTATCCTTGACAAGCTGACCGGAATCAAAAACAACATAACCGACATACCTAATAAAAAAACCATGCACATTACATTTCTTCGAGACATTAGTTAGAGGCAGCATCCGAAAACACGACGGCCGACTTAAAATTCGCGGCAGCTGTCGGTAATCCCGTTCCTAAGCCGATATCGACATTATTATCGACTCTCGTTATTCCGATACAAATAAAATAAAGCGCGTTTATTAGGATTCGCGTTTTCTCCTCGTCCGGACTGGCCATTGTTTCTGTTCTGCCATCAATCACCGATAGGCTTGCGCGGGCGCGGGGAGGGGGGAACGAATAACGGTTATTGAAATGAGGCCCCCGCTTTTTTCCAAATTTAAATTTTGATAAGGCGATCCTGTTTTGTCCTAACTCGGGCGTTTGGTGGGGTGCTTTTTTGTTGGGACCCGACTGTCTGTGTTTTTGTTGTTGTTAGCAATTTTAATTTTGTACTTGAAAGGAAGACGTGTGGTTTGCGATCTGATTCGTCTTTAGTATTGGGATTTTAATTGGATATCACTGATCACGAAAGAAAGCGCCTAGGCGACTCGTAAAAGTTACAATCAATAGTTGTTAGTATTTTCTCATTGTTAGGTTGTCATGATGTCATATTCACAGCAGTTTTAATAATAGATACTCGTAGGTGATCAGGCAAGATCTCTTAATGTCCGTACACACAATATTCCATCATCACTTTTTGCTCCAAAATAAATAAATTCAAAGAGAAATCTTTAAACTGATCAATGTAGCAAAAACTGTAATCGCCGATAACCGTCTGACAGTTTATCTACATAAAAATAAATAAATAATTATGTTAATGAGGTTTTTATTCTTTGGCCTGTATTAATTTATATTATCTCTAGAGAAGGAGACTTCATTGTTATGCAGTTGTGGATGCTATCACCTTTTTGCAACCCTTATGGAGGCAAGATCGGTGGGCGGCAAACACAAAGGGATCCGAGAAAAAATGTAAAAAATATTCCGGTGGATTTTGTTAAAATTGCATAGCGTCAATCAGGCGGTCGTATTTCGAATAATAAAATGTATATGGCTTGTTCGCATGTGGTTGCAATACATAGAGAACGTGAGAGGTATAATCTAAAATAAACTAATAACAGAACGAATTCACTAAGTATGATTTATAATTGTTGATTAGAGGCATCATGATGTGCCTGTACCTAATACCTAACAGGTACTATAACTTAACTAAGGTCAGGTAACTTAAATTAATTAGTATGTTTTTAAACTTATTTCAAATTTGAAAGAAACCGTTGCTGTTGACTGTACAAGGGCTGCTTTTGATTGAATTCTAAGCATCTTTTAAGTCTGTGCCGTTGTAAGAGAAAGTTCATTAGTGAGTAGTAGAAAAAATAAAGACGTTTTTAGGGTTCCGTAGCCAAAATGGCAAAAAAACGGAACCCTTATAGATTCGTCATGTCTGTCTGTCTGTCTGTCTGTCTGTCTGTCTGTCTGTCTGTCTGTCCGCCAGTCTGTCACAGCCACTTTATTCCGAAACTATAAGTACTATACTGTTGACATTTTGTGAGTGGATGTATTCTGTGAACCGCAACAAGGTTTTCACACGAAAATAGAAAAAAAATAAAAAAAGTGGGGGGTCCCCATAGGCAGAACTGAAACTCGAAATATTTTTTTTCATTGAACATATACGTGTGGGGTATCTATGGATAGGTCTTTAAAAATTATATTAAGGTTTCTAACATCACTTTTTTCTAAAGTGAATACTTTGCGTGACAGACCCTTCCAAAGTGGAAAAAAGTGTGTCCCCCCCCTCTAACTTCTAAAATAAGAGGATGATAAAACTGAAATAATTATATAATGTACATTACCATAAAAACTACCAACGAAAATTGGTTCGAACAAAATCTATTCAGTAGTTTTTTTAATACGTCATAAATAGAATTTGTACGGAACCCTCAGTGCAGGAGTCCGACTCGCACTTGGCCAATTTTTGAGATTAAAATTGTGTAACGATAACAAACGTCAACCGTTTTAAATTACACAGGCGAAACATCCATCAAAAATACCCCAGCACAAATATGACAGCACGAAAGATATATCTGTTCCAGTACGCATGTGTTAAT
The DNA here is from genome assembly GCA_958496325.1 of Nomophila noctuella. NCBI lineage: Eukaryota > Metazoa > Arthropoda > Insecta > Lepidoptera > Crambidae > Nomophila > Nomophila noctuella. Next base: position 9,312,039 of record OY292494.1, on the reverse strand, counting down.
TCCTTACACCAGTAAAAGCGCCTCGACACAATCCCAAATATTCGGTTATTCGGTTTTTGCCAACCGGACGCCCGCCGAATACGTTATCCGAACGAGAATAATACCCGAATTAACATATCCCGAATCTCCGCGCCGATTTCGGACCTTTTTTGTCAAGTTAAATTTTTAACCCTTAAACACTTAGAGGATAGCACGACGCATCGACACCTACGTAAGTTTTTGTGGCGCTGTAAAATGTAATAAAACACCATTTTTATATCTTCTGTTTAGACAGTGCCCGAGAGATGATAACGAAACCTGTAGTCCAGTCGATACTGTATACGACCGGATATCGCTGGCCATTCACAAAAAACACGCACACACACGAACGGCGTGTAAACACGAGAGTAGTAACGTGCCGCACACATCCTCTCGACCGTTCATTCATAAAGGCCTTCACAAAATACTGGCCGGCTAGCGATAGGACGTTTGAATTTAGATTCGAATTATAAAAATTAGTGGCCAGCACTTTCTAACGTGACAGCGGAGGGCCAACATTTTAATATTTTATAGCTCCGGAGTAATGTCCTTTTAGTCATTTATGTAAAAATAATATTTATGATTTTCTATAGTAATATTATTGGTTGTAGCAATTGTAGACATTGAACAGTAATACGTTTGTGTGGGATACCTCGTACTAAAGGGCTTATTTGTTAGAAAATATTTTCAATAGAGTATGTTTCTACAGAATGTAATCTACTTGTACTGATCTATCTGAATTTAAAATAAGTCCTATGCAACCTTTTACTTGAAATAAAAAAAGGATAAAATAACGTTAGGTGTCACTATCGAAAACTATGATCTTTATTAAAACTGCTATGGGTGTACTAGAAATTCTTGAAACCTAAGTAAGATCTAGAACTTTTTATCATTAAGCCATTTTCCTTATGGTCAGCCGGCTTTCCGCAACGGCTGCCATAAATAGAAGGTTCCGATCGATCTAGTTTAATCGTATATCAACGTGGAATCGATTTCGTATCGATTAATTGTAAAATAGAAATCAGTTGATTGCTGTTTTCTTACTTTTTAGACCTACATTAGAGGATATTGCATTGCTCATCGAATATTGATATCGGGACAATATGCACAAGTACAGGTTAGAGTCATTATTTCTATTTAATATCAATTATAAAAATAGCTTTGCACCTTGCAGACCTTACCTATATCAACTTTAATAAGAAAGCAGACGTAAACCAGCATTGTACTATACAGCCAGTGTCCAATGCTACAAATTAAGTGTCCGCTACAAAAAAAAGTGGGCACAGACAAAATTTATTGTAAAAGTTGAAAGCAATGTCCACTCGGATGAGACTCGAAGTAATCTCGCGTATTGCTAAGGTAACAATTTCTCCGCCGCGCCCTGCACCCTCACCAGATAGAATGACTCATTGAAGGCTAATCCTGAGCCATAAAAATGTCTATGTGTGTGCCTTTATAGTTCCGTTCTAATTCAAAGGAACGTTGACATCGAATATCGAGAACTCGTTCTTTGTAACGTCACGTGTTAATTAATTCTTATGTAGGCGTCGTGCCACTATTATCGATAGAATTATGTGGTAGCCCCACACTTTATTGCCACTATTCGTCTTGTCAGAAAAATGATAAAGTTGTTGTGTGATCCTAGAGTTTGATTTTATAATAATTTTTTTCGGTCCTCATTTACATAATACGACCATTAATATCGCAGCGTCAGAGTTAATGTTATGTTTAATGTATTCGCGTAAATATAGATAATATTGTTTTTGATGACATCTCTAATCGATTCTGACGTGTGATACTTAGGCTGATATATATATATCAGTGCTAAAGTACCATGGTTTTGAATTTTCTACTTCCAAACACTGTTGAAATTAGTGTGGATGAAAACACAAATAACCATTATCAGTAGATAATGATAATTATTTAAGTGATATGTCACTAACAAAAATGAAAAAAAAAACGTTATACTTAATTAATTCGAAAACAGAAATATTATAGGTATATCACACAGCATTTGAATTTAGAATCTCAAGAATTATAATAATTTATATGAATGGAAGTGGTTTGGCACGATTCTCAATTTATTTCTTATTTATAGAAAACAAGATATTGTAATATTACTACTTAGTTGCTATTTGCTGTTTTCATAACATAGTGCTACTTCTAGCATGGTGCTATGCCATATAAAACTCTATATGTAACACTTATTAATAATACCTGTACATACATATATCGTTATACATAAAGCCTGCGTTGTAATCTGTTTAACGTACTATTTATTTGATACCAAAGTAATATTTAACCGGATCCTCACTACGGCATTAATGGAAAAAACGTTCTTATTGCATTGGAAAATCTAGTTTGTGCAGTGGTATTAAAGTTGATAATTACTTGCTGATCGTGCTACGATGACCTAAAAGGAATAAACAGTAAGTCCAATCAAGTCCTAGAAACATTGTAAGGTTGGAGCGGTGATACGTGTTAACCTGCGCCATACGTCACTATAAAGCTAGACGAACACGAGTGAAATAAGGATTTACTTTTTATTTATATATATTTATATATTTTATTAGCGGCCGCCCGCGACTCCGTCCGCGTGGTTTTCGATTTCCAATAGCCTAAAGCCTTCCTCGTCAAATGGACGTTGAATACAACACAAAAATATTTTTTCAAATCGGTCCAGTAGTTTCTGAGATTAGCGCGTTCAAGCAAACAAACAAACATACAAACAAACTCTTCAGCTTTATATATTAGTATAGATTTCATTTTGCACAAATAGCACAGCTGTTTAGAAATTATTACAAGAAACTTTAATTCTAAGCTAACAGCTAGTGACGGATTTTAAATGGAAGTAAATAAAAATGTGGCACAATGAAATTAATGTTGTTCATTACATCAATTATTGCAGTTTCCCACATTTTTATAGGTTTATCAACATAAGGGAACGTAATTATTTTTAAGAAAAATGAGGATGGTACTGGTAACAATTTTTTAATGTTTTTAATGTTAGCAACCAACTACTTCTGATGTACACTAGACACGATTTTGACCGATACTTCTTGGTACAGTATCTTTCGAAGCAGTATGTTGGCACATGTTATGTTGGTCTTTCTTTGCCAGCTTGCAAATTTTTACAATTTAGCTCAATTCATCCTCTCCTAGAAGTTACTGTTTGATGACTCGCTTGGTGTAGTCGTCAAGAAGTCGCCTATCAGACTAAGAGGTCGCGGGTTCAATCCCCACACTGGACAATTATTTGTGTGCACATGTGTGTCCTGGTTTGGGTGTAACCTATATTATGTATCTATTATACCTACTATATTTGTAAAACCTCTGTTGATTCTGTTGTCTGTAGCTCAAGTGCTTAGGCTACTTAACACGGAGTCAGATAAATGTATCACATATTATGTTCTGAATTTTTTTTACAGTTGACAGCAATAACGACACCGCTCACATCCATACGTGTGTTGCAACCCTTACCCGTCATAAAAGTAAAGCGCAAACTCTAACCTTACGTATGAAGAAAAACACGGTTGCAAGGCACTTGTTTACACTGTTCATTTGTTACCCCGGATTGAGACGTCGGCCACGACAAACAGAAGCCTACTAATGAAACCAGTTAAGTGGTTGGTTAAAATTGTTTTTAAACGACCGCGAAGGGGTGAAGTTGGGAACTGATTCGGATACTTTTAAGCTGAGTTTTGATGTTGTTTTAGTAGAGTGTAATGTTGTTATAATTTACTTAAAATGTGTTATAAAGAAATAATAATTGATGGGAAATCGCATTTCGTGCTCTGGAATGTTGTATGTAGATACGTGTAAAATCTATACTAATTTTACAAACTGAAGAGTTTATTTGCTTGTTTGAACGCGCTTATCTCAGGAACTTCTGGTTCGAAACGAAAGAAATATTTTTGTGTTGGATAGTCAATTTGTTAAGTTAGGCTTTAAGGTACATTATAACAGCACTATGTATTGCGGAAACTGAAATCTACGCGGACCAAATCGCGGGCGGCCGCTAGTATTTAATAAATATTGGATAGGAAGATGAATAATAAGAATATAGTGAATCATCCCAGGAGTAAGCCAGCGGTATTTAGTCGAAGATTACTATTCTGTATCTCGAACTAAATATTTTATCTAAGATTAGAAGATTGAAGCGTCTGATCTGAGTCATCTGGAGTTTATTATCATACAACATAAGATGTTTTTGTTGAAATACGAAGTGAAAAAAACGATAGTAATTTATTTTAAGGTTTTCATAAAATATTGTGTACTTAACATAGTTTCAGAATCTTTCTAGTCATGTTAAGTCCGTGCTGTTTTCCATAAGGGGGAATCAGATAGACCAATCACTGTCTCTGGTCCTACCACTAAAACATTGCAGGATGACCAAGAGTTCATAGGATTGAAACAATTGTTGCAAACCTCAACAGTCTCGTCGCATCATTGCCAACTTAGGTACTCGGCAATTCATTATTAATTAAGTCGCGTGTCCCAATTAAGGGGTGGCCATAATTCTCGACATTACGCGCATAACTCGTCGCCGATGGACTGATTTTGCTACCATTGACGTCTTGGTGGTACGAGCCTTTCATATCGATCTAAAGCATTAATTTATCAGTATGACTAAGTAATGTATGTTCCACAATTGTTCTACTCATGTTTACCCGCTATTGTCTCCCTAAAGGAGGAATCAGACAAACCAATCATTGTATCTGGAAGAGTGGGACATCGCAGTAGGACCACGGGTTCATACTGATAACACCGGATTGAAACAATTGTTGCAAACCTCAACAGTCTCGTCGCATCATTGCCAATTTACTTGGCCATACGTTATTAATTAAGTCGCGTGTCCCAATTAAGGGGTGGCCATAATTCGCGGCATTACGCGCATAACTCGCCGCTGATGGACTAATCCGCGGCCGAGGGCGCGTTGTAAATTACACGATCGCGCCGAGGAGACAATGCGATGTGGCGCATTCTGCACGCTGGCCGGTGCGGTTGCAGTTTTGTGGAAGGTTGAAGGCCTTTTGAGACTGATGGGTCGACCTAAGGCGATCTATTAAATTATTCTAAAGTCGCTCGAAAAAAATAGAAGTCATTGAATGTTATAAAATCTGTTTTTTTGTAATAAGTACCATATAGGATTAGGAATGGCCTTATTAGCGGGTTTTCAACTATGTTCTACACTGATGAAGAGGTGCGTTAAAAAGTCCAACGACCATTGTTCAGTTGAAGACAAACTGCAATGATGTACCCGTCATTAACACAAAAAAGAGCTTTGGAAAAAGACTTCAAATGCAGTTTCAATTGGCTTTTTTCACGTCTTAAAAGTGCGATTCGAGTCGCTGGACATCCAATGACTTGTATCTCTTTAAAAACAGTGCAAACCAAAATTGATTGTACTTTTGAAGATCCTGTTTTCACACTAAAGCAATCTACATATTCCAATTTTTCAATTCGTCGTACTGTCGACATTCAAAACATAACAGCTAATAAGCGCAATTTTTTTTCTGTTTAGCCCTAATTTTGACTGGTAGAGAATGATGAGGCATTAAGTCCGCCTTTTGTAAAATATTTTTCCCGTACAAGTAATTTTAAATAAATAAATAAACAGTTCAATATGTAAACGAAACGCAAACGTTGCAGAATGCGCCAGCGCGTCGGAACATGCTCTCGCGCACTACAAATTACAATCAACACGGCGCACATTCGCACGTGGGGACTCTTTCCCTATCAATTTACAACAACAAAATACTATACACAGCTTCATGTTTGTTTTATCCGAGTAATTTCTCTATTAGTACATCTGCGGGACTGTTGTTTATCTCTTTAATGGCACGGCTATCGGGTTCGGACGAGCTGAAATTGAGTGCTGAAAGTTCTTAGGTTCTGTTTTGATCTTGCAAAGTTGCTTTGGCTATTGTATTACGGAGTAGGAGTTGGATTTTTGTATATAACTTGAAAGATATGTTTCAAGCTTCTTTTTGACTATCATCATCATCTTAACGCTTATCCCGGTTGTATGCTCAACTATGATCCTGAATTGACCAGCCTGGTTATTACAATATACTTCTTAAATCATCTTCAGTTATACTTCTCATTTACCATAACGTGATCAAATTTCTGCCTAAGAGACACATTTCCAGAAATATACAGAAGTGCGTATGTTCTTAAAGACGGTTTTACAAAATTCATAAAACATTGTACTTTAGTTCAAATAAATAGTATCTTAAAAGTTTCATCTCGCCAAACAATTAATTCAAACGCTCCTACAAATATTAAAGTGGTCATATTATGAATCAGTGCATTCACCATTAAGATTGTTTGCACAGACCGTGTCGAAACATCAGTCAGGCACTACCAGTAATAGTTTTCACTGATTTACAATCAGCGGTCCGATCCGCTGCGCCCACGCAACGCTATAATAGCTAGCGGCTACACGCATTATTTATGGTAAGAAGCTTTCCGAAGGATTATGCTGATCGAGTGTCAACAATGGACGTGGGCTATGTTAGTTTTAATGCGATCCGATTGGCTGATCCGTAATGAGTGACGTAATGAACTGGGAGGAAGATTTGTCTGGATTAGCGCTTGCATCGTTAGCAAATGAAGTATCATCTTCAAAATTCGAAGATTTGTTATTCGAAGTTATACACGCGCCTTAATCGGCGAGTCATAAATTAAAATATATATTGAATTGATATATCTATGTATCTTACGAAATGTCATAAGGTTTACATTAGATTACAACTATAAGTTTCATAGCCACTTCATTGTTAATATCTTTAATAGAATAACTTCATAAGATAGGAGTAGAAAATTCTTAGTAACTTTTGTTACCTTACTTACTTAGGTAATTAGTTGAACGCAGTTCCACGTTGGTTCCACCTAGATATTGTTTCCTCAGTAAACTTGAAAGCATTTCTTTGTCATTTGCAACAAAGAACACAATCCCCTTCATTCTATATTTAGTTTCTCTACTTCTTTACTTAATCTCATTAGCAGTTGCGACGCCATAAATTTCTCCGTGCATAAGTGACAATGTCGATTCTTCGGTTGCCGCTCGCGTGTTATTTTCAACCTTATTGCTAAGTTCAGAAGGATTACAATAGTAGGGTCTTGCAAACATATGGTAAAGCCTTTGATTACTTTAGAATTACGAGTGGTGTACCGTAGTTGATTATAATTGCGCGGACAGCCGGAGTCGCGTGACCAATGCCGCTGTAATGACGCCTACCAGCGCGGGAGTCGGACACCTGATGTACAATATACATCGTATGCATGCGCTTGCGCATACCCCTCAGTACTTCTAGCCGAACGAATGCTGAGGAAATGAATTTTGATAATTATTTTGTATTTCTAATGAAGATTTATATCGTTTTACTCTGTCAAAAGATTGTCATAACATAACATGTCAAATAAAATTGATATGTCAATCAAACATGATATTATGTTCATGTCATGAATAGTAGAACTTCCCTTGACGCCTTGCTGCCATACTTTATTTAAGAGAGCATTAAAATAATCTGCGGCATTGACAATTCGCAATGATTAATTTATAATTTAAAAATATCTCAGAATTGCAGTATGTTTTAAGCAAAATCAGCTTATTGGATCCCACTGCTGGGAGAGCCCTAGGGCTCTCTACTCAGCCCGATTCTCGGCGACTCGCGGATGCGAGGCTGGCAGGAGCTGGATAGCTCCTGCCAGCCATCTTGCGCAGATATAACTTCACCCGACCTTAGGACGTCTTACACTGCACTTTTTGGGACACTTTTCGGATGTTTGTGAACATCACTTTAAATACATTCATCATCATGGATGACATTATGAATGTCCAATAAAAAGTTTTAAAAAATACACGGATATTTAAGTATATCATGTGGCTTTTGTTACAACGATAAATAAATAATCATATGTCAAAACAGGAGTAGTTTAAGAGAAACTGGACCAATTTTATTATAAACATAAATTTATTGTATTTTTATTGATATGAATGTATTTCGTAGTCTATTTAACGGATGACTGTTGGCCAAATCCAGGTAATAAATTGATTCTTATAACAACTTTGGTCGAATTTAAATCTCTTATTACGGGCATTTAAGATGCTATATAATGTCATATGTAAAATATTATAAAAAGCGTGAGAATGGACGACAGTGGAAACGGATTTTCTCATAGGTTATCAATAAATGTGCTTATATAATGCGAAATACCTTAATTAATGCAGATAATATAATAGAGTATTAAGATTTACATTTCGTTAAAAGCTTCTTTTGTGTATTTCGGTTGGTAATTTTATTGTGGGAACATATTTTTATGCTACATATGTTACTAATATAGCTTCTTTCATTGTAATTTGAAGAAATACCGGAAAATTTACAAGCATCTTAGGACTTAGGTTATCTTTGCAAGTTTTATCAATATTCTTCTGTTAAACCAAATGTATGTTTTTAAGATTTTCGAAGTTTATTTTATTACAATGTGTTTTAATTAAATGAATACTGATAACTTCTACCCATAGACATGTGTAGCATCAAGCGACAGGATGCACACAAACAGTTTATTTTCCAAATCGATCGCCGGTACCAAAGCTGCGGCCGATCGCCTCACTTTCGCGCTTAATCGAGAAATATGGCGCGTGCTCTTATGCCCTTATTTATTGCCGCCTTCCAGCGGGGATTAAGAGGCACAATTTATTTTACTCTCATTAGTGCGTCTAAATTGATTAGCGTAAGCCCTGTCCGCGGACGAGCCGCGATGTTCTTACAAATCGACTTATACTTAAGGATGCGAAGAGATCTATTGCTCATGTTTGGGAAGAGTTTTTCTACAAGATTCGTATTAATTTTAAAAATATGTATGGCACGTTATGATGAACATGTATTATCATCAAAATTTATCGAAAATCTGACTCGAAGGACCATGAATACTGAAGGGTATAAACTATATGACTCTTAAATGTTCGTTGATTGACTACAACTCAAAATTACAGCCTAAAATACTGGTTCGTGTCCACATGTCGTTGTCATATTTGTGATTTAAATTGAACGCAATTAATACTACCAAGTAGGCTGTTTAGAAATTTTGAGCTATCTAAATTAAAAATACTGAACTAGAGCGCTTGTACCAGAGTGTAAAAAACATGAATATATCAACGTAGCAGCAGGGATGATGCCGTGAAATTTCCCTCAATTACTGCATGTTGAATTAGACATTGAAGAAAATTTGGTCGCAGAAATCTAGAGGGCGCTCCTTGAATATGTTAAACCATAACCATGCTATACTTACACGCCGTATGTGCGGTGCACTATATCCATTACTACACCAATTTGTAGCGACTTCGACTTATTTTCAGTAATGAGCGCTTTTCCCCTGAAATGGGGCATTAATAGGTTGTACTACATGAACTGGGAAATGGTAACCGCTCCACTTACATCATTGTAGCACTCGTTAAGCGTAATGTCGTAACTGAGTTTTTTTGGTAAACTTTACACCCGACGTTTATGCATTCAAACATTAAAATTTACAGTACGAAATAGCCATGGCTGAGCTAGTCCGGGACACGCGAAGTTTCGGTTCGCGTGTTCTGCCGTTGCTTCATTAAATTAATTACCCCGTGTTAGTTCTAGATTACGACACCCCACAACAATACTGCTATATCCACAAGATAAGAGAGTCGCGATTTATTGCGTGCATTTCTTTTGTCAGCTTTGAAATTGTACTCGCATAAGTTAACCGAGATTAAAGTAATCGAACTTATAAATTTTGTCGCCTCACCTTTATAAGGGCAACGGCGGTGTCGACGCGGACTTTGTTCAAATTAATGGGCGGCATTATCAGATCGACGCTCGTACATGGCGTTTATGCGGAGATAATTTTGTGTACGGGATTTTTTTAATTCTTTCGCCCGTGTTCCGTGGGTTGTCCGACCAGGCGTAGGCGACGAATAGAATGTAAGCGTCGGATCGCTCTCGATTTACTAAACAGGATAATAATAGTTACGTTCTTTTCTCTGGGATTCGCATTTGTTTTGAATTGAATTGTATTATCTGAGATGGGATTAAAGTCAACGTCGTAAGTGTATTTATATAAACAAATTTATCATCATCAACATCTATACGAATAAAGGAAACAAAATTTCATGAAAGTTGTATTTAGTAAATATGGCCAGTACACATTTTTAATACAAAATTTGTATTTTTAGCACATTTTAAGTTTTTACTGATTTGCAAGTAAGTTACAAAATGAAGCATGCAAAATCTCCAACCTACCTTTCCAATTTTCTTTAAAACTTAATCAACCCTACTATTTAACACTAATCGGCGCAGCAAACTTACATAATTCAAAGGCGTCATAAAACAATGAAGCGTCGTAAAATGCCTTAAAGCCAAATTACCACTGACGGCAGGAAAGCTCTAATCTCACGACATTCCACGTTTGAAACGAACCCTGGACACTAATTAAACGACTAAACAACCTCCAATAGCAATAGCCATGAAATTCCTTATACGAGCGGTAAACCAATTTTGAGGCACTTACTGAGACGCGCAGCAGTAATTTAATTGACAAATAAAGACTGTTACATGTTAACTATGTGCGTAGCTTTGACGTAAGTAGAACATGGTTTAGATTTGTGATAATTCAATTGAACCTGTGGTTTATTGCGCCGACAATGTACATGTAACTACCATTTAAGTCGCTCGTGCTCATAATTTAATGCGACCGGTTTTTCATTGACATGCATAAAAGGGTGATGATGGAAGTGTTTCTCTAACGAAATTTATCTGGCTCGAAGGGCCAATGATACGGATCTGGGAAAACGTGAGACAGTTATTTATTTAAAAGGCGTGAATTGGATACTTTAAAACCATTATGACCATTTTTGATATGGATACCTGTATCAGAAAACTTTGGTAAATGAGAATTGATTGAAATAGGTGTTCTTGGATACAACGCACTGACATAATGACTTAGATAAGGGTAGAATGTGTTACCACCTATTTTTTGGGACGATAACTGTTAGTTGGAAATGTGACATATTTCTTTTGAACACTTCATATACCCAACTATACGAAATTATTCAATTTTGTAATTTATTTTAAATATTCCAATCCAATGCCTATACCAGTTATGCTATAACCGCTTTCTAACACTTCTTACTGCCAACAATCAGCCGAAACGAATTAAAAACAAAGTCGTTTACCTGCTAATCAAAGAAGAAATTCATTACAATTAAAAGTGAGAGACAGGAAAACCCAAACACTTGAAGCTGTTAAAAAGGAATTACAAATTGTCACCCCATAAAACCATGGTGTCGAGCACGAGAAATGAATAATTAGCGGGGTCGTCCAAACCAGCGGCTTTGTCTTAATTATTGCACCATTACGACCCTCGACCCCGATACCAGTTTGGAGGGAAAAAACTTGTAAGACGAGAATAATTAATTAATACAGAATATTAGACGGTCAATTTGAGTCGGGAGATTTTGGCTAGTGAACCTCGGAGGGAAAATGCGGTAACTGATGATTTTTTGTTTTATTTTTAACTTAGATGACTTAAATTAGTTATCTATGTTTGTAGAAAAATGTTTCTTATATCTTTATCAGATGCTGTGTGTTAAAAAATATAATGCTGTTAAATGCATGCACATGCACATATGACACAGAATGTCTTTCTTGTCTGTGCGTAATGTGGGTATACTATTTTAAAAATCACACGTCAAGTACCTGGTTTGTAACATCAAATGGTTTGTAAGTTGCCTTATTTGGACTACGTTACATGTGGTTTAATGATATTAGCGGGATACTTTAACTGTTGCAATCTGAAAGGGACATTAATGAATAGAAAACTAACCGTTATTAACATTTTTTACCAAAAATGTTTTAACTGGAGATGCACCCTTGTTCATTAAGGACTTCAAAATCTTTTGAGTGACTGGATTTTTCTTTTATTTGCCAAAACAAAAGGGAAGTGGGGGGAAACGTAAATACCTCGCCGCGGTTTCATTTGAATTAATTAACGAATTTAATGATGGCGAACTTTTTCATCGCCCGCCCGCTGTAACAATGTTTATGGTTAATAAAACTTGTCAAGGAAATACCTTTTTTTCTCCATCTGTTGTTTTTTTTTCTTTTTAATTCGTTCAGTTTGTTAGGGCCCGGTTCGAGCGGGATTTATTCGTGTAATTAGTGAAGTTTGTTCCGTATCGGATTATTTAATTTTCCTTTTTTGCGATACAAATTGCGGGGATTGAATTAGTCGGATTTGTTGTGGTTCGCGGGACGTTGATTTTGTTTTATTTCGTTTGACACGTACAGCTCTGGTTGGCGGCTTTATTTTTTATACCTATTATAAACTTTTTTGCGTTGGAAAGACAAAGTTATAAAACCTTAGTCTTAAAGTGCAAATGAATTGAGGACAGGCCTCTTGGTCTTGTCCGAAATTCAAAAGTAATTTATTAATAGGTACCTGTTTTAAGTAAACATACAGACATGCATATTGCATAGTATGATTAAAAATACTGCAGTCATTGAGAACCACATATTGAGAACCAATAATGCACTTATCATTACTAAAAACATGATTGTACAAACTTATCTGGAAAAATTAAAGTATCTGTCTACAAAATGTAAACATATAGATTAATTAAAGAAAAAGTCGTAGCAGTAGTTTTATCCCTTCTACTAATATCTAAGATTCCACATACACAACCTGTTACTCTATCATTCAGTATCTCATCTATGTATTTTCGCAACAAACTAAATCACACTACTTTACCACAAAAAAATCCTTTAACCCACACACGACAGCCAAAAAGGTTAAAAGACAGAAAATAATATTTTTCTTCATTAATAGATTACCGGCGAGGTTCACAAAAGGTGAAACCTTCAAAGGGGCTAAAAGCATCGCGGCACAAAAAAGTCTCAATTAAAAAGCTGACGGAAGCTTTTAGAAGGTAATCCTTCAAATTGTTTCCAACGCCCTCTCATTAGCACCGGGAGTGTTAAAATATAAACTTTTTAATCTTTATTACTCGAATGCTAAACGGGTTAAATTGTTATAGGACAAGCGGTCTTATTTTCGGGGTTCTGTGGGGAAGAAATGTTTCTAAGATGTTAAATTATTTTTTAATTAATGTCAGGTTGCATTTTGTTTATTTGCTAGAAGCAACGCTCTATGTGATTGCTTTCCTTGTTTCATTGTGGTCTTCGAGTATTTTTCCGACAACTAAAGTTTTCATACAGATTAGATGTAGGTACGATTATAACAGAAGCTGATATCCAAGAAACCTCATAAAGTTGATGTTTTGAAAATGGACATGTCTAGTAATATTGCAGGGTTTCCAAGCACTAAGGGACCTATTTAAGTAGGAAAAACAATTTTAGAGCTTGTTTCACCAATATAAGTAACGTTTCTGTTTAACAAATTCCGATGCTAGTTTATTCTAACTTTTTTGGTTAGAATTGTTATACAGAACCGATGCTGCGAATCGCCAACCCACACTTGACCGTCTTTTATCCTCAACCCTTCGCCCGCCTTGGGTTATTAATGTTGCAGCGTTGGTGACTGTCTTTGATATTTTAAGTCTATGTTTAATTTAGACGACCGCCGCTGTCATAATTTGCGAGGGGCTGGTAACTTGATTCACCTTTTGTTTTTTTAAAGAATTTCTGCAAGTAATCTGACTACTATGTCTCGATGGCGCTTTTGGTAAGCCTGCAGTATTTTACATCATTAAGATTAAGTTAAATCTTCGTTTGGACGTGCATATTCTTTGTATTATTGTCCGTGTCTTTAAAGAGATACACTAGCGAAGGCGTATGCTTTACTTTCCCAGTAGCACCAAAAGAATAGGCAAAGATATTGCTACTGTTAGCAATATCTTATTATCTAGTACCGTTACTAAAGATCATCATCATCATCAAACTAGCGCCTCTCCCGGTTGCCCCTTCGGCTATTCTTATCGGACGATCAGGTGAGTCAAACTTGCAATCTCCTAACCAAACAGGGAAAACCAACAAAAAGTGAATTTGTTTCTTGCGGAAGTCAAACCCACGACCTCCGAGGTTTTTCGAGCACAACGATCGAATAACTACGCCACAGAGGCTGTTGCTATCAGTTCCAAAATATTTCCGTTTTTAAAATATATTTTGTAGGTATTACAGATTTTTATGAAGTCCCGCAATGAAAAAACAAGATCAAATACATCATCTGGCTAACAAATATTTAAATTACGCATTCCAAAGACTATCCGTCAAAGAAAACAAAATCAACGTTATCGCAACCTCCTCAAAAGCGCAACTTTCCGCTGTAACAAAATCACGAGCCCACCTTTCGCGCATAATTCTAATCTCAAGTAAGACATTACAAGAATACCAATGCATGCGCGGAAAATCGATCGGGCGATGCCGTCTTAAATTCCTACCCTTTCCGAGGGGGCTCCCCCAAAAAAACGAAAGAATAGAAGAGGGAAAAAATCTAAATCGTCTCATATCTCCCCGCCCTCCCCTCGCACCTCGCGAGCACCCTCCTTATTTCGTATGCGAGCTCCTACGGCAATCATTATAAGGATATCGATTAGGTAGACTCAAACCTGCCCATATCTTAGGCGAACACTCGTGTGTACATAGGATTGCGTTTTGGCGACTTCTTGACATTTTTTCTTGAATTACGACCGGTGATTTGAATACGATGTGGGCTTTGGCAAGAAATAGAGCATGTTTGCTGTACTGGAGTTAGGTAATAAATAAATGAAATAAATGAAATAAATAAATGAAATAAATGAAATAAATGATTTATTTAGCAATTTGATTCACTTAGTAAATTCTTTTGCACGTCAAAACTTTTTTTACCCTACCAGCGCCTCGACGTGAATGGCCTGCTGAGAAGAGACGCCGCAAGAAACTCAGACAGTTTTGCCTTTTTTAAAAATAAATTTCAATTTTACAATTATGTCAAATATACCTTAAAAATAAATACAAAATAAGTGCGGCTGAGCAGATTAATATGTCCATGCATATTTGTCATTTAAATAATCATCTATTTTATAATAACCTTTCTTCATTAAGGTTGATTTAATGAACAACTTAAATTTTTGTTTAGGAAATTCAATTACACTTTCTGGTAGTTTATTAAATATTTTGACACTTAGTCCAATAAAAGACTTCCCAGTCTTATGAAGCCTGTGACTTGGAACGGCAAGCTTATGTTTATTTCGTGTATTAAAGCTATGAAAGTCATTTTTTTTAGAAAAATTGTGTAGGTTCTTGCGTATATATATTATGCAGTCAAAGATGTATTGAGACGCTGTAGTTAATATGTTAATCTCCTTGAATATCTCACGGAGTGAATCACGCGGCTTAAGGTCGTATATTGCACGGATCGCCCTTTTCTGTAATACAAAAATTGTTTGTATATCAGCAGACGACCCCCACAACAACAAACCGTAAGACATAACACTATGAAAATAGCTGAAATAAACCAATCTCGCCGTTTCAATATCAGTAAGGCGCCGTATTTTTCTTACAGCAAATGCTGCAGAACTTAGTCTCCCAGCCAAAGCAACAATATGGGGGCTCCATTGTAATTTTGAATCTATGGTTATTCCTAAAAAGACAGTTGATTTGACTACATCAATATGTTCATTATTCATTAAAACATTTGTAATAACTTGTGGCACATTTGGCATTGTGAATCTAATACATTTTGTTTTTTTAGGATTTAGTAGTAAGTTATTAGTTGTAAACCAATGATGGACTTGTGAGAGCGCGTTATTTACCTCGTCAAGTTGTATATTACGTCTATCTACCTTAAAAACTAAAGATGTATCATCAGCAAACAACACAGTCTCACATAGACCCTTAGCAATGGCAGGAAGATCATTAATATATATAAGAAAAAGGAGTGGTCCCAATATTGAGCCCTGGGGCACTCCCATTATCAATGGTGCGCCATCGGAGTTAGTTCCATTGATGTTCACCTTTTGAACTCTGCCAGTGAGGTATGATTTAACAAGGGTTAAAGCGAACTCTGAGAGGCCATAATGCCGCATCTTCATCAGCAAGGTTTCATGACTTACACAGTCAAAAGCTTTTGACAAATCACAAAAGATACCTATCGCATCCTGCTTAGCCTCCCATGCATCAAAAATATGTTTTACTAATGAAACTCCTGCATCAGTTGTGGATTTGTTTTTAGTAAATCCGTACTGATTTTCATTAAATAAAGAATTTGAATTAAAATGTGACAATAACTGATTGAAAATAATTTTTTCAAAAATTTTACTTAGAGATGGAAGTATGGATATGGGTCTGAAATTTGACGGATCAGTCTTTTCTCCTGATTTAAATAAAGGAGTTATTTTACTATGTTTCATAAGATTTGGGAACTGACCCATTTCAATGCTCTTATTAAATATTAATGCTAAATATGGTGCAATGGCAATAATAATAGTTTTTAAAATATCTATTGAAATACCCCATAGATCTTCCGTCTTTTTTAACTTAAGTTCTTTGAATGATTTAATTATAACTAGTGCATCAATATGCGTGAAATTAAAAACAATTTTGCACTCTTCTACTTTTGATTTAAGGAGGCATTCAGCATGATGCGGTGAGGAGTTTAATAAGCTAGTAGTCGTGACTGGAATTTCAGAAAAAAAGTGCTCAAAGGCTTTAGCCACTTCGGCATCTGTACTAATTAATCTATCATCAATTTTTAAGGATAACTTACTATCATGTAATCTATTCCTACAAGTTTCCTTATTTATAATATTCCAAGTAGCTTTAATAACATTATTAGACGTATGTATTTTGTGCTTTAAATACATACGCTTGGCCACCATACACACTTTTTTGAATAACTTTGAATACTTTCTTACATATTCTATTAACTCTGGATTGTTTGAATATGCTTTTTGAGCATACAATTCAAACAATTTTTTCCTACTTATATAAATACCTTTTGTGGCCCAGTCACTAAATTTCGATTTCGAACTATTTACACTAACAGTTTTCTTTGTAAAGATACTATTAAATTCATGTGAGATAATGTCAAATAATTGTCTATACATGTTATCAACGTTAATATCAACAATAGGTGGCGCTAGCGGAATTTTAACACAAATATTATGTCTGAATTTTTCGACGCGATTTGTAGTAATCGGCCTGTAAATAAAGCTAGACGAAGTAACTACACTATGGCTCTCAAGCGCTGCTAGTTGACCGCAATGGTCAGAATTCACAAAGTTAACAATTGATTTTGAGGGTACTTTACAATTACAGAAAATATTATCAAGACAGGTGGCTGATGTAGGAGTCACTCTAGTTGGTTCATAAAAAAGTGGAGTGAGATCAAAGCATTTAAATAAATTTAGGAACCTAACAGAGGTTTGGCTATTCTCTAAAATATTAATATTAAAATCCCCACACACAACTACCTTCTTATTACATTTGCACACCTTTTTTAAAACTTCTTCCATAGTTGTTTCAAATAAAGGATAATTGCCAGAAGGAGGCCTGTACACACAAACAATAATACACTGCTCAAGCTCTGCACAAGATAGTTCAATAGTTCGCTCAATTGAAAGTAATGTTACATCTTTTCTATCTTTAGACTTAAGTGAGCTATCAAGTAATATTAGTGAGCCACCCCTAATAGCTGACTTTCTCGTGAACGAACTAATGACTTTATAATTGTCAATACTAATTAATAACTCGCATTGTCGTAACCAATGCTCTGTTAAACAAAGAATATGAATTTTCAATTTATTTAAATTCAGTTCTAATTCTAATTCTTTTCCAGGAAAACCTTGTATGTTTTGGTGTACAATATTAAGTAGATTTGACGTTTTCCTAGGTTTATTAATTATACTAATTTGGCTAGAGTAATCCTCTACTGTCCTATGCAATAATTTAAATTACTTGGAATTTTTTCCAAGGAACAGCAAATGTCAACAGTTTCCTGCTCAATAAAAGCAGGTTGTGTAGCCAAATTCTTGGCTGTTTGATCAAAACAATATGCTAGCGATGTAGCTATTTGTCGTTTACAATACGATGAAAGATAGTAATTATCTTTAGTCAAATAAATATTAAATGTCGAAATACAATTTATGTCAATCAAATTAAATTTACTATTATTCCATGTCATTGTATTTAAAAACAAATTTAAGTTATACCTAGAATTATTCTCATGCTGTGGCAAGCTTTTACTGTATGGAAGTGTAAACATTATAATATTTTTAACATTCAAATTATTTAAGCTATCAAAACATTTTGTCATAATTTGTTTGTTTACATTTCCACGATTAGCAACCATAACTATTAATGTGGTATTGTCTGCAAAAACATATTTATTAATTGTATTTATAATATTCGTATATGGAGTGTTAGGATAACAGTGATTCTGAATTTGACATCCCAAATAATAACTTAATAGTTGTCCCATATCCTTACCTGATTCATCACAAAACATAACTATTTTGCTTTTATTATCATGTATTGTTTTCTTTGAGGAATCGCTAAGTTTTACTGTGTTGGACAACGGTAGCGTGTCATTATAACAAACTGGTTCTGAGAGTGGTGACGCACAGTTAGGCAGCGAGCCGGTCAAGTTTGTTGTATTGTTTACAACCGGTGTGTTGTGGTTATAGATTTTATTTTTGCTATTGTCTAGACATAAGGAACTATGGGGACTCGACATAGGGGAGTTTAAAAGGCATTTCAATGCCAAAATGTGTTCCTCACTCTCATTCTTATAACTACAATACATATTGTTTATTTTTTCTAAAGAAGTTTTTAAATATTCTATTTCATTTTCCAGCGCTATAAAATTTTTATTATAATCTGTGATATTATTGTCTAGTGTTAAAGAATACAAATCTAATTCATCACCTAACCGCTGTCTTTCCTTAATACATTTTACTTGTACACATGAACATGACTTCTTTTTAATTAATTTCTGTGTTTTCTTAATATATCTACTTAACCTAATATACTTCTTTAGCTTGTTCCTACTGCACTTCACAATACCCACCGCTGGTGTGGACCGGATGCTGTCATCTCCAGTCAGGTCCACAGTCACAGAGGGTCCTTTGTCAAATACATCAGGAACAAGGCTGGGCGCACTACCTAACAGCTCGTCGAATAGGGTTTGCGTCTGCGAGGCCGCGAAGTCCTGCTTTTCGTTCTCGAGGTGGGTGATGTGGTGGTGAGCATCCTGGAGCTCATGCTCGAGCAGCGTTACGCGCCGTAGGTTGTGGACGTACTCCTGGCTGCATTCGCCAAACCCATCGACTAAAGATTGAAGTTTGTCCCTTTCCTCCATTAACATAATATTTTGCGTATGTAACTCAGTCAGATCTTTTTTCATCTTACTACTTTTGTCCAACACGCTCAGCAATTCCCGTTCACTGTCCTCTCTCTCCCTAACCAATTGTGTAACTTCCTCTTTGGTGGCCTTTAATTCCTTCAAAGCTAGGTCTAATCTAGACTCAGCCTGGCGTGAAGTGGTGAGTCCAGACCCGTCCCGGCGAGCAGAGGCCTTGCTACGCGTCAACATTGTTAAAATTTACGTCTAATGTAATGAACAGATGCAAACGGTTTTGTACCTACAAAGAGTTGTTTACACAATTGTGAGGTTATCTTATACCTCAGCGCGAGTTTATATCATTAATTATGCGGCACTAATGAAATAAATGAGAATACTACAATTATTAATTAAAAACAATGGTAGATATTACCTAATTGAGAGAAAAACAATGACTCACAAATTCAAAATTTGAACTGTCACTGACGCCGGTTAACACTTCTCACAAACCTTGTAAATATTGTTCTTAGACACTATTTTACACTTAATACACTTAAAACTATATTATTTGTTATGTTTTGTGATGTTTTTAGGACCTTTCTTTGGATTTAAACTTAAATTTTATAAAAAATAGTCGGGAGCAAATTCAATCAGCTGTCAACCGCGGTGTTGCCACAGCCAAAAAAAGGTATTGCGGTATACGGGAGAGTAAGCACACTATTGGAGTCAAGTGTTTTGCTATTCACACGGACTAAATCAATAACTAACACGACGTTACGAGATCCCATAAAATAAGTTTAAGGAGGTTTTCATTCTTTATAATGTAGGTTATATTAGTAAGTAATCCCTTTGACTTAAACAGAGGTGTGTGAAAAGTGCTCATAAAAATATTTGATAATTTAATTGCGTCATCGTCAAAAGTGAGATGACTAAACTCCTGAACTTGCATGTTCTCGCAACAATTTTTTTTAACTTGAATCCTCAAAATGTATAAGGTATACTTACCTAATGTTGTCGGAAAACAAGTTATTATGAGGGAAGATTTCACATGAGGAAGCTAGTAAAGAATCTGTAAAAGTCCTGCCGTAAAGAGTTCCCTGTGTTTATCGGACAAGGGTCAAGGCCACGGTGACCAGTGCGAAAGGTAAGGAAAACAGAGATATCGGATACACACACGAATAGAGATCTCGCATGAAATCGTATTTGCTACACTTTTGATTTCAGAGAGTGTTTTTAATAAAATGTTTGATATATTTCCTCAAAATCAGAGTAGGAAAAAGAAAGAATTCGTTTTAAGGTTTCAAGATTGACTTTTAAATCACATGCATCAACATTTCCCGATATTATATTCTTCTAATCGTAGTAAAAATATTAAACAAAAAAATTCAAAATGTTAATAACTTAATCCTACATTACGGATAGAATACTACTTTGGTACCGCATCCGTTGTCATGGCTTTATTTATTTTATTTTAGGGCTCTTCTTTTGATTACCATAAGGCACAGTTATGCCAATTTACCGCATTGATATAGCAAAAAAAAACTAATATCATGCGCAACCTTCGCTTAAAAGCTCGTCACACAAATCATCAACCAAACACGATTGATCTCACCCTAAAAACTAGAAAGCACTAGAAGCCTAACCCGGCAAAAAAATTCCCGAAGACGCAAGACTTATTGTTAACAGGGCAGGACGGGCTACGCATAAGCAGATGCAAATTGTTCCCGTTAAACTATTTCGGAAGGTAAACATAGAGGGTTGGGTAGACCCACGTGTTCCAGAGATCCGACCAACGAGATTAAAAATGCTGGATGGCGGGCGGCCGTGAGTCGGGTCGCGTATGAGCCAAGAAATATTGGAGTTTACGAAGAAAGCCGCTTTGGGGATATGTAAATAGGAAACTACAAAAGTAATGTTTGAATTGGGACGCCGCGTGAGTGAGTGGCCGCCGGATTATTGCGGATACGAAACTGTAAAAGCGGATCCAATTTAAAGACTGATCGCACCAATCAGGCCTTTTTTCGGAGTTGGTATTTCGTTTGTTTTTTTTTGTTTTCGATACGATGTAAGTTAGGGGTAACGTCGATACATTACGGGTCATCTTTGTCTTGAGATATTTGTATGCCTGTGCTGCATCTAATTATTTATTACAAGGATCACTATTGATACAAACTTAATAGTAAATATTTTTAAAGGTTGTTCATTCTGGTAGGACAAATTGAGACACTATACTGTCTAAAGTTTGAACGTGGGAAACATGAAAATGATTTAATTATTATCTCCAAAACATGTTTATTTTGGGACATAAAAGATTCTTACTTTTTATCAGACTTCGTATTACTTTGTATACCTATTCAAGCATTACCAAGCATTAAACGAGTGTGGATGGGTAGCCCGATGTTATAATTAGAGGCAACGTCGGCACGCCACCCACAAATAATTCATTACAACCTATACGGCCGTCGTACAATCACTTAGACTGTCATACACGACGTTTAAACCGAGAGTAATTACCCCTATACCCTGAAACCAACTGCATTGCTGAAAGGTTAGAAATAATTGGATAATGGCCGAGTGTTATGCACTAGAAGTATAATGACGCCGCTCCGTCACGTGGCGGCCAGTAGCGATTCTGTAATGGGCGAATTAGGTGACAGTTTTTATGGAATCGATAGGTTTGAACTTTAAATCGATGGGGAAACCACGGGTTTATTTATGTGCACCGTCAATTACAGGCGCCGTCTTTGGTTAATTATTAAGTTACGATGGCGATTTGTCTGCGATTATGAATGTGTTGTTGGTTTGTGTGGAATGGTTCGGTCATTTTTATTTTTATTTATAGTGTGATGATTTAACCTTGACGATCTTATTTTTTATTTGGTGTTACTGGCTCTGATAATTAATCGTAGGCTTTAATAGCCTTTCATAATACATTGAAGACGACTTATTTATTTTTAAAATAATGACAAATAAAGTTCTTTTAAAATCTATTTAATTCAGCTCTCAAAAATACGCAAACACATTTTAAAACGTCGTAATATTTCCATCGGTCTCCGTACCAAATTTAACGTACAAAGCCCTCGGAGCCAAGACAAACTTGCTCCCCCCGGGGACCGAGTCAAGAGTGATTACGAATTTTAATTATTTTTTTAAGCCACCGCCAAAAGGTGATGTTTCCCCGCCAACGGCTTATGCAAACAATCGAGTCGCACTCGGAATTAATCCCGGCTGAGTTTTTTCCTTCGCGACGAGGAATTAACAAGCAAAGAAGTCATTAAGTCGAAAGATATTCGAGGATCCTTTAATTGCGGCTTCCTTGACGTCCAGCGTCTAACTAATTGGTTCGTGTCAAAGAATAACTTGGACAAATTTAATTTGCAAGCGTTTGTACGAGAACGTCTGCTTAGATAATTGCGTTTATAGGCCCACTAATGATATTGGTTTTGGTAAGATTTCAATTAATTTTGGATTGAGGAATATATTTTCTTCGGCTTGATTTGATTTGTGCCTATTTGGGTGATGTGAAGTCTTAATTGAAGAAATTGTACGATGTTCTTATTTCTTTCACCTATCCACGTAACTAAACAAAATTTATGAAATACAACTTGATTTTTTTATTTCCGCCGATCAAGGGGAATTATAATAAGTACAGTACATAGTAAGACAGTCTTTTCAATATTGATTTAAATGCAGTTCCATATAAGTTCTCTATATACAGTGAATGAGATTTACTTTACTACATACAATATCTAATAACACCAAGATTCAATAGTTGTAGCAGTTTCGTCAAAGCGCCTAACTGCCAAGGCAATTTGTGTATGTCATACGTAAAAATAAGTGAAATGACTACATTACGACCCGACCAAACAGTGGCACAAAAGGCTTGTAAGAATGTTTACGACTACGTTTAAAAGGCATACACGGCAATTCGGAAAGTTTGACTCGGTTATAGGTTACCCGCAAAATATGAAAGCTTAGTTCATCCCTTGCATGTTCGAGGGTAGTTTTCTACCCTCTTAACAACATATTTCGGCATATTTCGATTACCATAAAACGCTCAGTGATGTACACTCACTATGCATTATACACAAGTTGCTGTGAACGTAATTATTTAGCTCATGGCGGTATTTAGGTATTTCGCTGCGAGAAATTACCGAGTTTGCAGCCCCATACGGCTGGAAAATTAGGTACTACATCAATTCGATTACGAAAATTATTGTTAGAGAAAATTTTGCGGAAGGACTTTGATATATTACTTTAAAATATTGCAAGGCTACGGCGATATGATGTTTCAATTGGTGCGTAATTATAATTTTGAATTAAGTTTAATTAACTTTCAGTTTATTTATAGAATAAATAGATGATACCTGTCTACAGCCCTAAAATTGTCTTCGATCAGAGACACCATTATGATTGGTAAAGAGTATGTTAGAGAAATAGGTCGCAAAAAACATCTTTCAACGAAGATACGTTCTCGTAATTGTTAATCGAATACCTTAATACATAATGTCGTCTCTAACTGTTGGAAAATGTACCTAAAGCATCGAACAATGTCGGAGCGTTACGTTGGGCTCAATGGCATGTAAAATAGCTCATCACAATACGCAGACGTTTCCTTCCCTCATTCAAGAGTATTCAAGCTTATCACTGCCTTAAATTAATAAGCATTCAAGTCGATCCAAGTAAAAATGAATAAAGCTCGTAACACTGAACAATGGCGTAATAAGGACGGTGCATTCTGTCCCTGGCTTGCAAAACAACAATAATTCTTTCCGTGAAAAGATTTTCAGACTTATTCCACTTGAAATTATTATTATTTTTTTCTTGTCGTCGTCTTGCCATTGTCTCGGGAAGGTAAGTAATGAAGGAAATTGGGGGATCTCCGCTCTCGGCCGTCGGGACGCAGATTTGCGTGGACCGGTGTTGCCAGCCGCGGGCCGTTGTTTTGTCCCTGATTTTCGCGAATTGTCTGTTGGACCGGAGTTTAAATCAAAAACAGGGTTTTATAAAGAAATTGTTGAAATGTGGTACCGTAATAAAACTTCATAAGTCTTTCGTAAAATAGATAATATGTTACTTTTATGAACGAAAATGGACAGTACGAACGTAGCTATAAAATGCAGTTACATTTATCGACTTCATTTTAATTATGTTTGTAACATCCTAATTGATTTTGGTACCTATGACACAAATGCGTAGGCTACTTATTGTAATAACACCGCACAGAACGCCTCGATGGTCTAGTGGTTTAAGTACCGGGCCGTGATCTCGAGGTTCTGTGTTCGATTCCCGGGTCGGGCAAAATTTGTGTTGATTTTTCTGAACACTGCCCAGGTTTGTGATCGCCAACGCACACTTGGCAAGCGCGTGGTGATTAAGCAAAAACCCATATTTGTAACGAAAACATTTATCAAATGGTTTGATAGTTAGTTACACTGCAGGGAAAAGGCCCTGCAGTGGGACTTTAATTGGCTGATACTACTATACCTACTATTATGTATGTACGTCGATATTTTAACTTACTCTTGATAGTTGACTTATCTCATAAGTCATCATTACTCGTCTATTCCTCAACTTAGAGCATGCAACACTCCCTTGGACCCACTAATGCCCAGTAATGAAACGGTCCACGATGTTCCCTCTCGCGGCCAGATTTATTAGATTCAGCCAAACGGAATTAGGCACTTGAATGTTACTACGCAGAAAATTCTTCATCCAGCGACATTTGCGTTCCAGATTAGTGGAAGTTCGATCAGGTTATTCGATTCGACTGGATCAGTGCTGCCACCTCTCTGAAGCCAGTAAGCGCTATAAGTGCTTGAAAATAGCGCTAGATTCCGCTAGAATGCATTAACAAAAAAAAAAGCGCTAGATTCCGCTAGATTTCATAAACAAAAAATCGAAACAAAATTGACAAAAACTTTATATTTATTAATTTTAATGCAAATTTTCATCATTTTAGAATCTAAAGTAATAAAAAGCGTAAAATCATATTATCATTAGTACTAAGTTTAGGTCTGCCAAAAAAGCGCTATATTTTCCACTAGGAGTTAATATTAAAATTTCAGCGCTAAGAGTTCCAAAAAAGCGCTAGATCTAACTCCGAAAGCGCTAAAGTGGCAGCACTGGACTGGATGTAACCGGTGTGGAAATGGTAACCTTGGATGTTTATGGTGATTTTTAAGACCTACAAAGGTTTGGTAAATGCATGATTACTTCTTTATCCGACTTAAAAAAAGAGAGTGTTCTCAATTCGACACGTATATATATTTATATGATTTAGTTTAGAGGAATATTGTTGTTGTTCGTGATCTGAATTATTATTCTACAAATAAAAAATATTATGTTCGACTTTGGAAGAGAGCTTTAAGATATCCAACACATGGAAAAGTACTTAAAGATGCACAAATCAAGATAATTTGCGACTGAAATCTGGTTCTATCAGTAAATATATAATGTATCTTGATGGTATACTAAAACAGTATATTAAGAGAACTTCGTATTTACAAATCCTTTCTTTCTTATTCAGAACGAACTTCATCTGCCTTCAATTAGTAGATGAGAGACACGCAGACACTGACCAATAGTTTACTAACATGACTAAACAATTTATACATTAAAGAAAAATTTCCATAAACTATAAGACGGTCTTACTTAAGAGTTGCTAGCTTATCTTATTCTCGACAGAGGTCGCCCATGCGATCAACGTCGAGGACTGTCTGGAGTCGTCTCAGGCTGAAATGCAGACAATCTTAGAATTTAGACTTCCGCACAGTGAAGAGCGACTCAAGATGTCATTAGAGGTCTGAGATTTAAATTATAAAAGAGTGAAATTTTTGTTGTTGTTATTATAAAGTTTTAGATAAGAAAACTGGGTAAGAACGATGGACATTTCAAAACTTCCTATCTTACTTTAGTCTTAGCATGTTACTAATATTAACGTAAGAAACGTTTAGTTGATACGAGTGTGTGTAGTGCTATTACATACTAGTTCTTACCCGCGGCTTTGCTCGCGTTATCAAGATTCCCGTTTTGTCCCGTTGGGGCATTGATTCGGAAAAAAAATATCTAATACCTAAGTCAGCCCATGCCTGCTTGTATACCAAATTTCATCAAAATCCGTTCTGTAGTTTCAGCGTGATTGCTGAATAAACATCTAATCAAACAAACTTTCACATTTATAATATTAGTAAGTATCAAGTATATGACCACTTGTCAGATATTCATTCACCTCACACCATAGACTTCGGTCCCAGTTATTACGAACACACGTTCCAATCAATAAACATCTTAAGAACAAAGTAAAGGAATCGCACTAATTAATTTCCCCGCTACAAACACCGCCTCAATTGGAATAACAGATCCTAAGATCGCGTTCCTCAAACAAAAGAATAAATAAAAAGGCTGATCGAGCGTCTCACTCAATGACTCATTTGTATTAACGACCGGACTCATCAATACTCATTTCACTTCGTATTTCCCGCTAAGATACTTCGCTAATTGAAATTGAAATCTGATTTTCTTCCCCTTTCCAACCACTGAGCCGAGGCTGGTGATTAAAAGTATTCGAAAAAAATACAAATAATGAAATTACAATATCGCTAACGATGGGGCGGTCTCCCGAAATCCTTTTATATTTTTGGGGAATAAATTAAAGAATAGAAAGGGAACGCTAAGCCGCAAACAACGACTAACGATTCCTTGTTGTTATGCCGGCTTTTCGTAACGATACGATGTTATATCGTGTTTTTACGAACTAGAACATTACCCGAGTAACTTTGGGTAAATATTATTGGAATACATTATTTTACAGTACACGTTATTAAGGTTTATGATTATTATTATGTAAAATATGTTTTATTCTAGCAGGCTATTTAATTCATGCTTTATTACAGGGAGAATCCTGATTCAAACTTTATTGTCTGCTTTTTAATCAGAAAGCTTAAGTAATACTCCACTAGGTTAGTTGACCATTATAATAATAGTTCATAAATAAAAACTTAAAAAACTTAAAAAAACTATTTTCTGAAACCTTGGAACATTAAATCCCAACTAATATTATAAATGCGAAAGTAACACTGTCTGTCTGTCTGTCTGTCTGTCTGCTGTCTGTCTGTCTGTCTGTCTGTCTGTCTGTCTGTCTGTCTGTTACGCTTTCCCGCTTAAACCTCGTAACCGATTTTGATGAAAAGAGATGTCCCAGAAATGTATGAAGCCTCGGCCTGGACCATGTACGCTATACCTAAATATAGGCGAATAAGTGTACTACAGTTTGAATTACTCCAATTCTTATGGAAAACCTTAGTTTTTTGGCTGAAACAATAAATTAAACCACAATATTTCAACTCAGTACAATATGGCGGAGGACGCATCCATAGAGTAAAGTAAATATACCAAGACGCATCTTTGAAACTTGAATGACGTTCATGTCGCTTATCCGTCAGTTTATTTTTGTTTTGACAGTATGCAGTTTATTTCACAAAGTATTTATATTTTTAGGTTACAAACGACCTAAAAAGGCTGGGGTCAAAGCTGTAAATCCCAGTAAAGAAATAAATTACAGTTGCCATCTTTACGAAGTAAAGTGAACAATTATGAATTTGATTTTATTTTTATGCCACTAAACTACGGACCAAAAATGTTTTATTGTATTTTTAATGGAAATAGCAATATTTTACCGATATTTTTGGTACCACGTACATGGTGCGGGCCTGGGATGGGACATCTCTTTTGGTACAGACAATCTTTAGACCCTGAGACAGAACATAGGCTACTTTTTGACCCATTCCAACCCCCCACTTCCCCGAAATGAGGGGGTGGAAGTTTGTATGGAAAATCTAAACTACTTGAGTTAGACGCTTGAAATTTGGCATGCAGGTCCCTTAGTAAACTTGATGCTTAGTTGCAAAAGGATATTGCAAAATTCCCACGGGAACGGGAGTTAGCGGGAAAAAACATTCGTATAATGAAAACCGACATCCACGCGGACGAAGTCGCGGGCGGCCGCTAGTCAAAAAATAATTTCAAGCACACTAAAACAAATTTTACACATACCTAGCATCATTTGGCACGGTTCCCTTCCCTATGAAAGTCCTACTACCATAGATCTTACCACGAAGCATCCAAGTGTTTGCCATACAAGCCTCGGGTAAGTTGAATGAAAAATTGCCCTATTTTGAGGATAAATGACGAGAATTAAGAAAGCAATTACTCATCGAAACGCACAGGGGCGGAATGTTAATAAGGCAGGACTATCGCTGGCTATTTTTCATTTGGTCTCGTCAAATCAAATACGGTGTAATTGAGATGTAAATGACCAAACACCGGTTAGCTTGTTTTATGGAGAGGTGGAAATCGGTGTATATTATGAAGAAAATGTATGATAAATCGTTTTATAAACAGCTGTTATTATGAGTATTTTACAAACTTTGCCTATGATTATATTGGCACACAATAGTTGAATACCTACATAATAAACGAAAGACAAAAGGAGAAGTCTTTGAGCTGCTTAGTCCAAAGGATGACTGGTAAAGAAAGGGAAAATGATTTTATTCGGTCTCTTGTATGACAGCGAGAATAAGAAGAAAACAATTAATCATTGCCTGTATTTTTGGTTTAATACCATTGACGAAGAGCTTAGATTTGAGTACTGGATCTGACTTATACGAAAACACCATTTTTCCAATCATAAATACTCGCTATATTTTAGAAACTGCAAGTGAAATAGGATGTCTCATCCCACATCACTTGCAAAGATTGCTTTGGCCAGAGAAACAAAAATAGCATTAATCACAAAAAAATATCGCAAACAATCACCTCATCATCCTTATAATTAGCAACGGCACTAAACATCCCACGTAACTAAATAGTGAGGAGAAAAACAAAGATGGCAGCGGGAATTAATAGAGGGAGGTGCGAGCGTCGGCGTGATTAACACGTGCGGCTTAATTAGAGGCCGGTATTGAGGCTAAGTGATATGTGTCATCCGACGCCGTTTATTGGGTTGAAGCTTAAGTCCGGTGTAGGGATGTGAAAGGAGGCTGCAGTTTTTTTTATGTCATATAGAGGCAAACTCCCGACTACGAACTCCCGACTATGATCCAACTGGTCTGGTTTCCCTTGTGGTTACGGAGGTCAGACGAGAGTCGCTCCATTGTAATAACCAGGCATGTCAATTCAGGATCATAGTCGCAGCGTACCCTGGGCTCCAAGGCAATGGCCGAGGATGCAACCGGGAGAGGCGCTAGGATGATGATGATGATAGAGGCAAACGAACAAGATAGTCACCTGTTGGGAAGTGATCACCGCTGCCCGTGGACATCAACAACCGCACAAGGGTCGCAAATGCGTTGCACGCCTTTAAGCTCCCATACCCTCCCTGACTGAGCTCTGCAACTGAGACCTTACTCACCGGTAGAAACATGGCAGAACAGTAATGAATTTCAATTTTACTGTGGTCTTCTGTAAGGTGGAGGTTCCTCAGACGTACGGCCTATTCGAGTGGAAGTTCCACTTAACACCGTGTCAGAAACTTCTTGATGTTGATATCTGCTACAATGGCATGAATATCCCACGTATCAAGATTCGCTTTGGTGTTCGCTCAAGGTCTTTATAACACTATGTGAAGTTAAATCTCAAACCATTTAAGCTATCCCACCTCGAAGGCGAAAGAACCACAAACATAATTAAGGTAAAGCTGAAAAGTTGATGAAACAAACTCCTAATTCCTATAACGAGGTTAGGGAAGACGCAGCTAATCCACATTCCATCAGCTAATTAATCCTGCGAGTTTATTTCTCAAAAAGTTTCAACGGAAGTAATTTTACGCCAGAGCATTAGTGGGGGAAACTTCACACTTAGCTCTCTCGGTAAACACTCATGACGTTTCCTAATTAACGGGCGCAATTAGTGGTCGAGCTCGATGGACCGAGAGGGGGTCTCCCCCCTGATAAGTGGCCCCAAGCGGAAAAAGTTGGAAGGAAATTCGACGGCTTAAGACGTGCGGGCAGACGCTCGCGTCTGGAAATGTTTACTGCATGACCTTGTGAGGAAACTGCATTAAACTTACTTCGGCGCAGCCTTTTCTACTTCGGAAGAGAGCGGGCGTTAATTATTTCTTTACGAAGAACAGAGCACAATATAATAAGGTGTAAGATAGCACAAGGTTTTACTTTTTTTTCTTATTAAATTATTCACGTCGCCCGCACCAAAATCATCATTCTAGCGCCTCTCCCGGTTGCATTCCCGGCCATCGCCTTGCAGACTATGATCCTGAATTGAGCAGCCTGGTTACTATATTAATGTTGGACATCGTAGCTCATAAACGTCGTACTTTACCATTTACTTGGCTTAACGGATACTATGATAGACCGACTAGAAAATATTTGGGAATCTTCATTCGAGTAGATGATTATGACGTCATAATCCTCATGTTAACGCCGGCCATAGGAGATAACCGATATCGTAACCATTTGTCCGCGTCTCGACTTCTCGAGATGTTGTTTTTGTTAAGAAATGCGATGTTGCGAATCCCGCTCACCGTGGCACAGTATGATTTTGTTTTGTTATGACAACGCGGGTTGGCAACGTCGGGTTCGCCGACCCCACTTGGAGTTTTAATGATAAAAAAATGCGTACAGAGGGGAGGCGAGTAAGTGCCATCGAAGGAGGGAAAAAACTACGGAGGAAAATATTTGGCGCGACAGGTCGCCTTGCGGGGAGGGGGCTGATAAAAATTAAATCTTAACGGCGGAAATTTAAAGATGACGCTCCAACGATCAAGAGAAGTGAACATCTGAGTCCCGGGGTGGTTTAATTGGCCGCCCAGGATGTGTAAGACGCGTTTTGGAGTTGATTGATTAGTGTAATAAACGGTAGCTCCCATCTCCGTAGTTAGTATTCATTCGAGTTTTATTATGTATTACGTATTCATAGAAAATTATAATAACCAACGTTCTAAGAAGATGTTGAGAAGCTCTTGCTACTCGTATAATCGATTTACGACTTCAATTAATGTTTGTAATTTTTATTCAATATTGCGTAAATGCGAATGGATTTCATATATTATGAAGCAAAGCAAATACACTTTTACCTCTCGACCTCTTTACAATCTATCGATATTTCTAATAGAAAATATTTTGATGGTTTTTAATCATCTATGATGTCTTCACATGCAGTAGAAATCATCGTCATTGGATTGTGTTTTTAAAGGCAACTTGATTGGTTCAAAAAGAAACGTTTTCATAAAAATAATTGCATCCACGAATACATAAAATATTACTCGTACAAAATCAATAGATTTTAAATTAAATCTGGCTTAGTCAACACCTTACCATACTTCTTTCTAATTACATGTTTTGCAACGAGGTAAGCACGCGAGTATGAATAAGGGACAATTTAAATATCTATCTAGCGAACTATCTACATGACAATTGAAGGTAACGCGTCGCCAACAAAAAAAAATCAGCATAACATCTTCCAAGTCGCGTGCCGAACGTAGCACACCAATTACATTCCATTCACAAAAGCCAGACGCATAGAATTACTAAAAAATAACAGGACTCGAATTCGTCGACCATTGAAATTCAAATTCGGATGCAAGGAGATTTGCATCGGGCATCGACTATTGATTTTCCGCGTCTTGAGGGCGCTGCAATCCTACTTGTTTAAACTTTTTATTTCACTCTCCACTCCCGTTTTTTGTTTCAACCGCGCGCCCCAGGCACCCTCGGTTGGTTCCCTCTTGCATAAAAAAGCTTCTAATCGATAATTTGTGTGGGGGTGCATTAAGCATATCGCCAGTACATGGTACCAATGTTTTTCTCGGCTCTTTGAGATTTCACCCTCAAGGCTATTTTTTTGCCGGCCGTCTTTCGGATTAGTATGAGGAAAATGCTTTATTTTGATTAGAATTATTGTGTTTTGTAAATAACATGCGCCTGTGTTATTACTTTAATGCTCCTTATTGTATTTCCGTGGTGAATATTTCTCGCGAGGTGAAATGTCTCGTCTGTCCTAGGTCAACATTTTTACGACATCGCACGATTTGTAGATAAATTTTCAACTGAATAGTGATTTTATTTTAAAATATGTTTTTGACGTACACAAAATACGATGATTGAAACAAAAACGATTTGTTACTTTGAAAATGCTGACATTAGGTGTCTTGTTAATTGCGTGCTGGGCGTTTTATACAATAGCGTATTTTTTTAACGATATTCACAATTTATTGAAAAATCTACTGATGCTTTCAAAAAAGAATATAGTAAACATTCGACGCTCATGGATATAAGCTGGAAATTGCAAAATACCTAATAACAAGATGACAATTGGAAATGGCCATTATATTGATTGCCATGGCGTCGGATCGAACCAACGTCATATGGCAGTAACTGCCAATATCCGCGACTATGCTGTATCATATCGCATCTTACTGGAGTAATAATTGGATTACAAGGTGAGATAGAATATGTTTTATAAGAAAATCTATTATAGACGATGGTCAAAGTAGGAAAGAAAACTTTTAAATTGGTAGATATTTTAGTTTTCATGGTTAAAGATAATTCTTATTTTATACAGGCTGGCGAATCTAAACTTTAATGATATATTAAAATGGAATAGGCACTCGACTCAACGAAGTTTCTAGTAATATAACTATATTGAATTTTGCCATAGTAGATTACTTCGTTTTTTGTGTGAGCGGTTTCACGTATTAAATCTGCATTTACTCTAAAACTTCGTTAAGATATTTAGGGCACATAAAATCCACCGGCATTTTTAAACATAGGCGACATCTAATGTTGACCAAAATTGTTTTGCAGTAGACCGTACAAAAATGTTTTGACATAGGCTCAGGAACAATCATTATAAAGGCCGTTCAGTCAGCACACTAGCGTCGCTAATCGTTTTTCTTTAATAGTAATAAATTTAGTAAAAAACAAAAGAATAACATTTATGATTCCATTTATGCACACTCTTCGAAAATTGAATTATATGAATTAAAAAACATATTATTAAAACAAAACCTTCAAAACTATATTTCAATCGAATTCCAGAACAGATGACAGGCGCGCTAAAGATGCAATCACACAATGTACGTCGTATGCGACTAACTGCCAATATCTGATGCCGGCTCTGTCCCATTGTATTTGTTCTTTATGTTTTTTATGTGAGGGACGATAATGTTTTTATGGCCAGGGGTGCTCGCCTTAATCAGGGTGCGATGTGATTAAACTTGCCAATGTTTTCGTCCGATGCCATTGCGAGAGGAGCTCAAAGTTTGTTTTTATAACGTTCATAATGTATAGCTGGTGGTGCTAATATTTTTGTGGATAAAGCGAACTACATTAAGTATGAAAGTGCAAAAATAAGATTCAATTCAAAACTTTTTAATGTGATACTAATAAAATGAATGTGAACGTTTGTTTGTTTGGATGTTTGTCCGTCAATTACGCTGAAATTCCTGAAATGATTTTGATAAAATTTGATGTACCGACCATATAGGCCCATAGGCTGACTTAGGTGATAGGATACTTTTATTCCGATTAAATGTGTCCAATTACTGTCCCATGGAATAAAACAGAAATCTAGATAACGCGGGTAAAACTGGTACAAGTAAATACTTTTTTTTACTAATGTCATCTTGTTTTATACAATGATCAGAATTAAGTAAGGTGCTAACAAATAGATTGGGACGTTGAGGATTGAAAACGGTTCGACTCTGATCTCTTCAAAGTTTTGAGGTGACAACTCGTACGCTTTAGGGTAATGTTTTGACGGTCATCCTCAAACCCACGTAGCAGATCGCAAATTTCGAACAAACGAGACACTCCAAATCGCTCGAACATTCGTTCCAACACTTCGAACACAAGTAATGTTGGCACGCATAAAATGCTAATTCAACTCGCATCAGCCTACACTCGCGTTTCCGTAGGCGACGTTTTTTCATAAAACGAGGTATATGAGTCAAGAACATTAGAGTCATAAACAGGAGAACACCCCTCACTCACCCCTTGCTTGAAAAACTCACCCCCTCACGTACGTGTACAAAAAAGGGCTCGAGAGGGACGTTACGCATCCCAAGTAAGCGGAGCTCATTGCTGGGGTCTGCAGATGTCTTTAATGGCTTTAAATTATATGTAGAGAGAGCTAAATGCCGCTTCAGTTGGTAAGAGGTGATAGATGGACACGGATATTGGTCTGCGCTCGTGTGATCTCGGTTTAATTGCATTGCAGTATGTGCATTTGTAAGCCAGGGCAGAAGACCACGGCTGAACCTGTTTCAAAACCTAAACGAAAATTTTCGTAAAGTACAGAATAAAAATGTGTTAAAAATAATACCTAAATATATGGTTTGTTCATACGACCATTAATTGAAATTATAATAGTACTTTTATGGATAGCACGCGGTTACATAATTTTTAATTGGATTTGACGTACCTATGTGGCAATTTCAACCAAGTAAGAATTGTCGAAAGTAAGATTGCCTGCTCAGATGAATGAGTTTGACGAAGTAATATTGAAATTGTCAAATCTTTAATCATAGTCGAAGCGTCCAATATTATCTGTCCAATAAAAGTGCGATGTAAAAATAACAAAACAAAATGTTAACCAATAAAATGTAAATGGTAACCTCATTGTAAAACTTTGCAGACAATGTGATCTCATTGGCTAAAGCAGAATTCAGAAGTTTAGATTAATTTGAATATTCGTAAACAAAAATATAAAGGGTCGTAAAAATACAAAATGCTTGATGGTTGTATGAATTAAAATACATACATAATGATTTGATGACCATTTTATATTGTAAACTGAAATTAGATTTAACAGTAAAGTAAAGTATCAGCCTATTCATGTCCCACTGCAGGGCAAAGGCCACCATAATTTGGACTCATGTTTTCGATACAAAGATGGGATTTGGCTTAATCACCACACTTGCCAAATGCGGGTTGGTAATCACGACCCCGGGCTATGTTCGGAAAAACCCGCACAAATTATGGCCAACCTGGGAATCAAACCCAGGACCTCGATATCTAGGCCTGGTACTAATACTATCAAGGCGTTTCGAGGAGGATTTAACAGTTTTTAAATTAGAACATTCCATTTCTGAAAACGTTTTAATCCAATATCTATTTTTCGAGATATTATTTATTTTACAGCTTTATCTTTTCAACCTCAGAGTTATAAGCATTGATTAGTTCATTGATAGATAGCGCTCAGAATGAAACCTCTGTATATTTACATTATTTATTCACGAGAAAAATATTACCCATCGATGTGATTCTAAGTGGCTGCTTATAGCTCGTTTGCCAAAACGATTTCGCTATTGGTCGTTAAATAATTCTACCGCAAAATCGTCATATTTGCCTATTCGAAAGAGGTCCCACAAATTTCATAAGCAATCTCAGGACACGATTGAGTGCACACTGCGATTTCGATGATGAACGAAGAACGAAATAAATAAACAAATAAATATCTGACATCAGTAAATTAATATGAACCGGAGAGAGTTGATTAAGGATTATAGAAGTAGGAATACTCGTACAAACTTCACTACATAGTGCCTCCGTGGCGCAGTGGCTAGTGTGTCGCACTTTAAAGCGGCGGCCGCGCCGTAGGTCCTGGGTTCGAATCCCGGGTCGAATTATTATTATGCTTAAATCTTTACTTAAATCTTTTTATAACACATATATTCAAGATTACTGATTTACTTATGAACAATGGAGGTCCCGCATAGTCCCGCATTTCATAGGAAATCTCAATCCACGACCGAGCGAGCACATTGCGATTTCATTACGTGAAAAAACGCGGTGAAATTGTAAAATAATGTCAATTACCGAGTACAGTCGCAGTAACTAACGATCGTCATTACGCATTGTCGTGATTGCGTAAATAGAGACTATTTCGACGCAGGGCTGCCGGTGAGGAAAATCATTGCGCTTTTTAGAAGAGATATTTGTATACGACATATTGACGTGAAGAAAAAGTGTTCTTTGTTTATAATGATAAAAAATATTATTTAGACATTTCCATATAAGTTCTAAAAGATAATTTAAGTGCGACTCTCGTCCTCATACAACCAACGACACATAAAATATGTAAACCTACATAATATTATTAAGAATCATACAAATTATTTACCTAAATCAATTTTAAATATTAATACAAATATACTTCAGAGAATAAAATTATTGTCAGGTTTATATTGAAATCATGTAATAAAAATCCAGTATGTACATAGATTCTAAATTCGCAAGTATTCTCGCCAGCCCTACCCTACAGGAGACGCAAGGCGGGCCGCCACAGTTTTCCGCTTCGCTCGTCGCGTTTGCGCTCGTTAATGTAATCACAACCTTATGCCGTATCAACTACCGATGACATTTAATAATGAGGTTACGGTAACTATGTTTGTCTATTTATGATTTAAAAATATTTTTTTCTATGAGTATATTTATTTGTCGTCGAGTGTACTTTGATAATGAATGATGAAAAGAAAATAAAAATTAAATGTTTTTTTTTATTGGGATCTAACCATAAGATATTATATTTATGCTGACTTCGTTTTTGGCAATGCCTCTGGGTACGCTAAATTATGACGATATTTTATAAGAGCCATGTACTATGTCTACATTTTTCTCAATATGGAATGACACAGTGACATCTAGCGAATGTTTCCGTTCCATCAGTTCTAACTTACAATTCTAATATTATACGACTTGCTTACTTCAGTTAATTGTAATGCATGTAAACAATTTACCCCTGATTTCGTAAAACATAATTTTCCTACCACTTTAACTAATCATCTACCGCATTAAATGTAAAAATGTAATTAAAACAAGTAAGTGACATCATGGGCATGTAATCAAAGGCCAGCAAAGAATATGTCATTGACATGTTCCGAGTCACTTATAAGCGCACTGTGTAATTTGACTCACTTTGCCACTAATGAAGAAAAAACCCGCCGTCGGAGCTAATTTAATGATGGTAATTTGATGAATGAGGGAAACGCATCGAAAAGTGAAGTAGCCTTTGTTGCGTTTGCTTTGATTGCGACGTTTTGATTTGTGTAAAGGTTAGCAATTCAGTTTGTTTGTTTGTTTGCGCAAATGATGATATCAATAGCACCATCTAGTTGTAACTCCCGAAAATTATAGCTGCATGTGTGTGACTTAGGTAGTTTTTAAGATATGGGGTCATTGATATACATTTTGTATATCAATGTATGGGGTTATAAAGTTGATGACTATTTAGGGGTAGCTTTGATTTTGCACGTAGACCGTAGAATCCTAAAAAAACAAAAACTTATGTCACCATAAAAGATAAACTGTGATAAAAAGTAGAGAAAAAGTAGTCAAGAATAGAGATCAGCCAATAACTTCATTTCAAATGTAATTACAAAAACGTACTACCTGATCACCTACATACACATCCCAAAACAACCGTAATGATAAATTATTTGTACCTACAATAAAACACGTTTCAATGAACTTTGTTTAGACAAAAACGCGGATACCCCTCGGTCGATCGCCCGCTTTGTGTTCACCCATCATTTGAGCTGCCGGTGTTAAAACAATGATGTTTCCTGTCCGGTCGGGCGATGTCACACATTGGCTATTATGTGTGACAACCAAAGATCCACTCGGTGTATATGTGGCAGTGATAAATAAATAAGAGATGCTTATTGTTAAAATTAAACGTTCTTTAAGATGGAAAATGATCCACCAGATTTGACATAATATAAGAGCGTACATGCTGAAGGTAAAACGATACAAAGGAACAGTCATCCAAGACATTAGTTTTGGCAAAATATTATTATTTAATAACAATACCGGTGTTAAAACAATGATGTTTCCTGTCCGGCCGGCCGATGTCACACATTGGCTTTTATATGTGACAACCAAAGATCCACTCGACGCATGTGTCATTGATAATTTAGAGGTGCTTAATGAGAAAATGTCTCGTAAATAAAATTGGAAACTGATTTGACAAAATATACTTGCGTATGCGTGAGGTGACAACTAAAGAGCTACTGTAGAGAAAAAAGGAACATAGGAACAGTCGACAAAATATCATAGTTAAATAACAATATGTGAAATAAAAAACATCATTTGCTTTGCCGGTGTTAAAACAATGATGTTTTCTGACCGGCCGGTCGCTGTCACATATAATGGCGTGTGTGTGACAGTGACAACTAAGGATCTACTAGGGATAGCAAAATGTTTGTAGTTGGAATTTGATCAGCAATAGATAAATGTCACATGAGTATGCTAAAGCCGAGCAAGTGATAGTTTTGAACTATATACAATGGTTTATGTGTGACAGTGACAACCAAAGATCCACCAGTGAGAAAATGTATCTTACATGTGACATTTTAAATAACTATGTATATTTGAAATGAAACCTATTGTTACGGTTACGATACGGTGTTAAAACAATGATGGTTCCTGTCCGACCGGCTGCTGTCACACATAATGGCGTGTGTGACAGTGACAACTAAAGTTCTACCATAGAGAAAATGTCAGATAGGTACAGTCGACCAAGCAAGAGGTCAGTTTTGACAAAATGAGTAAGTAAGTAAAATTAGAATATATGAGTACGACTCATAATGTGGGAATTAAAGGTTGTGATTTAGTAAACGTATCTAAAAATTCATGAATTGTGAATAGAAACAGAATTATATAAATAACAAAATATGTTCGTAGATTCCGTCACAATCATACTTTATTGAAAACCAATTAAAACACTTAGTTTTGTTATGAATATAATACGTCGATTTCTGTCTTTAAAACTATTCTCACCAAAGCCATCCTGTTTATCACATGACCTCGAACTCACCTTCTGTAACAAAAAGAAAAAAAAAATTTTCAAAAAGATTCCTTTTACCAAAATTTTTAATTCCTGATTTCAAGAATACTTGTTGTATTTAAGAATACGATTCCATTCACGCAGCATTACAAAGACTATTCAATGTCTATTGAGGGAGAAATTTTAAAATGTGTGTGACAATTATCGTACACGACGTTAATAGGCGACTTACATTGTGATACCAAAAAAATCCCCCAGCGAAGGAAGATTTATTCGCAAATTACTTATAAATTTCTCCGTTCTCCTGAAGTGACAGTATCATCTCTTACACTCCGACTGTGCGAATGTGAACATTAACATTATATACAGAGAGACTAGATTTGAATGGAGCGTTTGGTTAGTAGTTAGAAAGACTGTAGTACAGGGGCTCGCTTATAAAAATGTATTTAAAATGTCTCAGAGAAAAATGATTTATTCTCATTCGGAGTGTCGTAAATTTGTCCACTCCGAGTTAGACTATAGAAGGCAATAAATATTAAAAGAACACGACCCCGAGTATTTGGGTATCATTTGGGTTAGAAATTGGGAATATAGGAATGTAATAAAATAGGAGGTTAAAAACCTACGAAGCCAGGCTCAAACACTTCAGCATGAGCACCCTTCAATCTAGGAGAGAAATCGCAAGTTTATCTGTGCTTTACAAAATCGTAAATTCTGTGTGGGACACCGGTGATTTGCTGAGCTATGTCTCATTCAAAGCGGGGGGTAGCAAGAGAACGCAAAACCTTTTTTCATTGCCTTTATGCACAAACAACGTAAGCTATAATAACCCCATTGTACGAACGTGCAGGGCTTACAATGAAATAAGTAAGGAATTGGATATTTTCTACCTCTCACATGTGTCATTTGTTAGGCTGTGTAAAAGAAAATTAGGCAATCATACCTAGTGTTGTTATTCTTGCTGTTGTTATTGTTAATCTTAATCTGCGTCTTTATTAGTTACTTTGTATTTTCCTCCACGGGCTTATAACTTATAACTTATTATTATTTGTTACTGTTTATATTTCATATAAATGTCGTGTTCAGCTGTAATCGGGGTGCAAATTTAATATTGTATTACTCATAGACTTTAGTATAATGTCATAATTTGTACTTTGTAGCTGTACCTTATTAAATAAATAAATAAATAATTTAAATAACTGATTTTTTATAAAAGAGTGACTTTTTAACGTTAATCTGTATTAATGGTCTATTTATTTATGCTTTCTTGGGAGTCGGTTCTTTTTCGATTTAGCTACTACAGAAATAAGACAAAATTTAAACGGATTGAATCGCGGTGAAATTAAAAAAAAACCTGCGAAACCTAAGAAAACATCATTTAGCACCCGTTTTGTGAATGATGGAAACCTATAATATTATTTTAACTCCGTTGCTTATTTTCTTCAATTATGACACAGCCTTGTGATATTAACAAATCACTAAAGCACAACAGTACTAAAGTTGTTTTTTAATTAAAAAAGATCAAGCAAAAAAAATTGCACATTGCTCCAAGATTCCTTTGTATCGTCAGCAAATAATAGACATGGGAATATTCATGTTCCGTTCGAACACGCAAGCGTTAATTTATGCAAGACGATCTGGTTTTTTATTTAAAAAAAAACAACAAAAGCCCATGTCAAAAATTGCGATCACTAGTGTCACCTAACACTTCGGAAGGGACCGGGATCCGTCAACCCCAACCTGACATGTCATTGTGCTCCTTATTTTTGTCACTTAAAAGACTTTTTTTTAATCCAAGGAACAAAAACGTTCTAATTGTGACAGTTTTTTAGCGAACAGATTTTAAGGTCGATTATTTTTTGTCATTGTAATAAAATAGATTGGAAA
Source organism: Nomophila noctuella (assembly GCA_958496325.1). Lineage (NCBI taxonomy): Eukaryota > Metazoa > Arthropoda > Insecta > Lepidoptera > Crambidae > Nomophila > Nomophila noctuella. Next base: position 9,271,017 of record OY292494.1, on the reverse strand, counting down.
ACGTCTTTGAAATTCGATCTAACCGTTAGACGGATAACAGTAGCCATCTTTGAAACACGTGAAATTACGGATTAATAAATTTATTTGTTCCTTTTATTTCTTTGGGAGAATTAGACAAGTCGGTGAAGATTGCAATTTTAATTGTGTAACTAAAAAGTTTATTCAATTCGATATTCTTTATAAATACGGAATTAATATTATGGGAAACTCTACAATATTAATGATTTTTTTTTGTTTTTTCTCGCAATGGTAGAGGATTTAATTATGTAAAAATGTTTTTTATTTGAATATGCGTATCTGAACGAACTCTTTCCATATTTACTAGTACAATCGTTATAAATAATGTACGTTCTATAAATATAATACTTGGAGCAGGTTTTTATCGATCACAATTCGATATTTTAATGAGGTCGCCCTTGTAACTTATTGTGTCCCATACCCACCTGTGAGACAGGAGGAAATAACGAGGCATGTTATTAAACCAATCCGGATCGATAGGAAGGGTTCGATTTACTGAGAAACTTATAATAATTGCGCACAAAGGAGATCCGGTCCGAACCGAACTTCTATTATTTATAGTTTCCGATCACAGTCTGAATACGCCTTAATTATCGGCTGCAGTGTGTCGCACCCTTAAGACGAGAAAAAAAGTTTGAACGACTTTCTAGAAGGGACTTTCACAGGGTTTAATTATAACAAATATTTATTTTTGTAATTTTGTGGATGGATTTGTGGTCGGATTGAAAATATAAAACTTTAACTTTTTGTTGGTGAAAATACAATGGGTTAGAAAGTTGCACGATAATTGTGCAACTTAAATGGACAAAAATAAAAATACTGTCTTTATTTATATTATATAAAATAAAATTTTAGAAATTTCACATGAACATGATTGTATAAAGTTATTTTATAAAAAAGGGTGAAGCAGTTTATGTTTGAAATAAAAAAAACCGGCCAAGAGCGTGTCGGACACGCCCATGAAAGGGTTCCGTAGCTAAAAGATGGCCCGACCGGTTAAGACACCATTTAGTAAGGGCAACTGCACGTCATAAGTTGGTCGAGTTGTATAAAAATAACTATGTATGATACAGAGTTCGCTATAGTTTTCGTTGAAAGTACTTACTTGGAGGTATACAGGACATTTTTTTCAGAATTATTGTAATAGTATTTCAAAAGTTAAGGGGGGGGGGGGACGCTCTTATTTTAACTTTGTATTAATATATCTCGAGACTGGGGTGTTTGATCCACATGGTTTCAAGGCAAGTTTTATTGTATTTAAAAATACCTTTTTAACGATACCCCACACGATGGGGTAAGTCGATTTTTTTTTTCGAATTTACTTTTCGATGTTTGGGAGGGGGGGTAAAAAATAATTTTATTTTTCGATTATTTTAAAAACCAATTCTTGAATTATCACTATGCATCTCTCCACCAATTTTCGTGGCAATCGGTTCAGAAACGACGGAGAACGAGCCAGGACAGACAGACAGACAGACAGACAGACAGACATGACGAAACTATAAGGGTTCCGTTTTTTGCCATTTGGCTACGGAACCCTAAAAATAAAGGAAAACTGAGGTATCTTCCAATTTCTTGCTATTAAAAAAAAGCCGTCCCATTCCAATTTTTGTTATTTACATACGGATAATATTAATAATATTGATGTTTATATTAATATTTAACGGTACTATTTATAACAGTATCCTGATTCCCAAACTTCACCTTGTCAAACACTCAATATTGACTGAGGTGCACCGTAAGCCCAATTGCTCGGTGATGCGAGCCCGCGTGTTTACCTGGGGTCGCATTAATACGCCATGTTGAAATATAATATTATTCATATTTATTAAAATAGGCACACGTAAAAAAGTTCGCAAAGATGGAGGTAATATTTAATGACTTAATAGTTTCTAAAAAAAAATATGCGTGTGATGAACATCGGCATTTTTACCCTAAGTCATATTTATAAAAATACTTAAGTGGGTTTGTTGAGTTGTTAGCTAATTTCCATATAATTAACTATAAGTTTAATTTGTTGGTACAATATTCGTATTCATGTAAGATTTTGATTTTTGCTATAAATTGCAATTGGATATTTCTTTACGAATAAAAATGAAAAACTTCACATCAAACAGTATGACAGTTCTCAAACTTCACCTTGTCAAACACTCAATATTGACTGAGGTGCACCGTAAGACCAATTGCTCGGTGATGCGAGGCAGCGTGTTTACCTGGGGTCGCATTAATAGGCCAGAAATTGTTTTGCGCCGGCACCAGTAAGCGTGAAGATATCGAAGGGATTAAGATGAAACGTGTGGAATGATGGTTCTCAAAGTTTTGATAGCTAATGAGCCATGCAATAGTATGAATAAAATTATGGGGTTTAAATTATTTTATAAAAAATTCAAACTACGAGTAACTTTAGCTCGTGCGTATTGAATAGGCACTTGGCCAAAATAAACATTCAAAAATATATTTCTTTGTAATTTGAATATGACAATTCCAGATAAAAATATAGATCCTAAAAACTATCAAGTTAAAAAAAATACTCAAATAAAGAAAGTTTGAATGTTTAAACTAAATCACAAGATTCAAATTGGACCAAAGTACAAAACCCGTCATTATCTTCAAGACACAGAACAGTTAAAGAACCAGTGGCCGACAGGGAACTCTTCCGTAACCATTGATTGCCACCACAAAGAGCTACAAACTTTACTTTCACATTGTTAAGTACACAAACAATAACATTTTAATCCCCATACGAAAGAGTACGTTAACCGTTGCAGTAAGAAGCTTCTGCAAATATTTGAAAAATTACATTTTGGTTAACTTGCACAAGATCATTTTGAGATTTTTTTTCTTTTAATATTAATGATGTTTGTTTAGCAAACGGCTATTGACAAATTCGTTCGACAATTACATTCATATTATACTCTCCGAATGATAAATTACCCGAGATTATTATATTACATTTGTATTAGGAATTCATTCCTCAATAATAACTGAATTGAAATGTCTTTGCTAACGTCGAGATTTTAGAAACGGAAATGGTGGCACACGAAATATAATTGAAATCGTTTAATTTTTTAACGTTGTATTTTATTATATACCCTTATAATATATTCCGTTTTTCGACCATAGCGGCCGATCTTACGATCATCCAATACACAGAATATATTATAGTGAGTGCACAAACTCCGTAAAAAATCATCTCGAGATAGCTATACATACATTATAATAGAGCTTTGGCCACCAACGCACCCGAATACCAAAACTCTTAACCTCTTAACAAACGCACCACGAACGGCATTAAAACAAAGATATAAAATGTCAAAGTTTACGACGCCACTATGATAAGGCCTTTATCATTGCTCCGACGTACCGCGAATTTAAAATGTTATGACATGACACAGATCTCCGAGCCGACACTATAAAATACCCATTCGTGACATGTTATACGGGGTATAAAAAAAGTACATCCGTAGACTCGGGTTAAGCGGCCATCGGAGTGTGTATTAAAATCCGCATCGATACAAACTACTCGAGTGGAAACCGTAAAATCACGGTTATAGAGCTTGGGATTGGGTAGATAGGGCAGATTTTGGGATGTGCGCGTCGTGTTGTTGTTGTGTGTCAATAATTTTTCGCATTATAATGATAAATCAAGCTAGTTATCTGCTCACTGTTAGTTTATGTGTTATCTATATTATAAATGAGTTTAATAAAATAAAACACACCAAGCGAAAAAAACGCGAAAAGTTAATTGTCTATACTAGGTAGGTATAGGTACGCGACGTAATTTCGGTACAGTTTTATCCTCCATTGCGGGCATAATATGTTTCTATACTTTGAAGATACAAATAATTTTACAAAGACAAAAGTTTATGTTACGTCATTTTAAGCAATTTATTGTAGGTAATTTATAAAGGATTTTCGAAAATGTAACCTCTTTCTTAAACTGAAACCATTAATAGAAGTAACACAGCTTCTTGATTTAAAATTCCCACAGCCCGTGTCTACATCATTCTTAAGTCTACATATTCTAGTAGCAAGCTGTCAGTCAGGTCGCTACCTGCAATATAGCATGTGAAAACTGTGCTCTATACATCCGAAAACCCATAAATAAGACATTAGCAGATCGTATTCGGTACTTTATTTAATTGTTTACACGCAATTGTTGTTAAGACTTGTTTATGATGGAACGGGAGTCGGGACTTTAGGCAGTCTCCCGTGTAGTAAGAGATACTAAAGTGGTGGTTAAAAAAAAATTATGTTTAATTTGTGGGAGAGATTGTACGGCTGTATTTTAATATATAGGAAACGTGACATACCATTTATATGAAAAACGTTAAAAATTAAAATGTATTTAAGAAGGTACATTTAATTTTGACCGAATTCTATGATAATCTTTAATGCTTGAAAATTAGAGACTATTAATTTGTAATATTTTCTTTACGCTGCTCTTATAGAGCATGAGATACAGGGTTGTACCTAGATCTTATTTATTTGAAAGGTAATTGAAGAAAATATTTTTTTTTTAATCAAATTTCTTTTTTTTTTACGCAATCTTCATTTTTAAAGTAAATGTCTGAACACTTCAATAGAAAGGATCCGAAAAGAAGTGTTCAAATGCTCCACTATTATTTGAGTCACAATAAAAACCATCATTACTCATCTCACCCTAAAGACAACTAGTTAATTGTAAACATTTTATCGCGATTAGGTAAAGCAGTCATGCGACGCTTGTAAATAATCAATCAAAATTAAGACATTCTTGCGTAGATAACGTCTGTTACAATTGTTACACGTGTTATGTTATCTGTGGATCAGGTGGGGCGACCGGTAGAGGCGTGGAGTGGTCACTCGATGGAGAGATATGGACACCCTAGTTTTAGTAATAGGGCTGGTGTTTTAGGACGTGTCCTAGAAGAAAGTTTACCTATAGAATAACAGCGTCTATTAGTGACTTTAATAAAAAATAAAATAGAACTGTCATTTTTGAACGTTGGGTGGATTCCTCCTTGATAAAGGTTTGTGCTAGACCTTCAAGTATTGAAGCTACTTCAAATTAAGAAGACAGATGACAGATCCAGTTTTAAACTTTCATGACAACAACACTTGTTTGCTTTTAATTAGGATATAATAGCTGAGTCATTTGACAATGATGACGGTGATGATAACATATAACGACGAATAAAAACTTTAATTGATGTAAGTATTAAAATTAGTAAACTAAAAGTCGGTAACCCTGTATCGAGCCACTGCTTCAAGTAATTGACGGTGTATGAATCCTGGTTTTGTTGTTTGATGCACCAGTGATATTATATTATTTAAGAAAATGTACCCTGTTTGGGCGAAAACGGAATATCTTGTAATGTTGATAGCCAACGCCAAGCAGAATATCTTCTTGTAGTAGTGGTTAATAGTTACAGACAGCCAGCTTATGGTGACTTGGTGAAGTAAGTACTTGAAATGAATATAAATGAATAGTATGTGTGACAATACAAAAAACACGCTTCTTTATATTTGTCTCAACCAAATCACTTCGCGTTTCCCAATCGTCGATTTAACTTTTTCAAACAACTTCCTTTCTTCGGCAGTCAGGTTAGGGACTCATTTGAAACAAATCACTATCTCCACAGCTGATATCGGTGCTAAATGCTAAAGGTCTATTCTCCAAAGGGCAGTATCGACAGGTCGGGTGTGTGTCGTCACAACAGAGGTCCGGGACGTGGGTCGCGTCCGGTAGTCTCCGGCGCCGGCCACCATTCAACATGAGATCGATATGTGGAGACATGTTTAATTGTTCATTAGACACAATGTGCCTAAAGAAAATGCCAAGAGAGTTGTTGTGTGTTTCATTTCATAAAAATGATCACGACCCTCAGGGATACGACTCAAGGAGGAGGAGGAGACACAATGTGAGAAAACAGGCGGGTTATAGTCGTAGCGTACCCTGGGCTCTGAGGCGATGGTCGAAGATTCAACTGGGAGAGGCGCTAGGATGATGATGATGACACAATGTGCGGAAATATACTGTCGGGACTAAAGGCGATATTTATAGACAGATCAAGCGCAGGACCAACGGTTTAGTTCACTAGTTCTTATACCTTTACTCCATTTAGGGAATAGAGAATAAACACAAACAAGACAAGCACAAACGGTTAACACTTGGGTTGAGTGTGCAACTAAGCCTAAGTGACAATCATCTTTTAATTTAGACCCTGATGGTTTGCTCCAAGTGTGTCCTGTTGATTTATAAATATAAATACTGGTTTGAAAACTATGATGGTAGGTATGTTTTGCATTAATTTATTACTTAAGCCTAACTATAACAAATTAAACTTATTTATTTATTACGTTTTTGTAGCTTAATTTCTACATTAATACGAGCGAGTTTCCGACATTTTTTAAATAAAATTGAAATGAGTCATCTCTCTGGCGAGTTTCAAGCGAGCGAGTTGACGAATAACTCCAATCTGGGCCTCTTGAACTCTTTTTATTTTAATTTTACAGTTTCTCGTAAGGGGTGTATCTTCGACGATATATGTTACGTTTGTTTTTATCATTCTCAACAGTCATATGTTCTCGGTCGATATATCGACCGTGTTGGGTCTTCCGTACGGTCTGGCGCCGGACCCTGTCCTCACTGACCCTTGTCAATCTTACACATGAGACATGGGAGACCATTGCATACGTCCTAGTGAGAACGATATAGGTACAAGTGAATTCCGTATAGTTTCGATCGTGTGGAAATATTTACTCTTTTACTAAAAGACAATGACAAGACTGGGACCAAGGTCACAGGTGCCTGATTTGTTTTTAAGTATATGTATTTCGTCAGACGAGTGGGACCACCCGTAATTTTAACTACCCATTGTATAAGTTTCAGATTTAGTGCAGAACTGGGATAGTGGTCCCAGTGCTTTGGTGTCCCAATCGCCGGAAACGTCTATTTATAAAGTCTAATAAAAACATAATTAACCGCAATAATACAAACTTCAGGTAAGGCGATTTTGTGTTTTTTTATTATTGACTATTTTTTAATTAGTGTGCATATTTATCAAGGAAAAATGAGATTTAGGAATATTTTCATAGCCAGCTAACGAGGTCGAAGCGCTTAGTACATAGGTGTTTCCACGTGTAACTACGAGTACCTTCAAGGCTAACTGCAAATAGGCTATTTGCCTGCATAAGCCTATTTACACCTTGGATGTTATATTTACTTGTACGGGTGAACCTTAAAAAAATTCCAGTTTCACGAAGTTAAGAGTTATCCTTAAAAATGTAAGTGGAACGAATTAATCAGAAATGCCAGCATACACAACTTTTAAGATATTGTGATTTATATTTAAAATCAAATTCAGTATTTTACTTAAAATACTGCATTCTCATGTAATAATGAAAACAAACATTTAACGACGAATTTTCTATTTTAAGTTTAAAATTTTGACGTTCTTCGTAAAACCTTAAACTGCTGTCTAGTTCATTTTTTTTATTAGAACAAGAGGGTCACCTGATGGTAAGTGATCATAGCTACCCATGGACAATGGACGTCAACAACTCAACAGAAGAGTCACAGATGCGTTGCCTGCCTTATAAAACCCCCTCCCCAACTGAGCTCTGGCGACCTTATTTACCAGCACAAAAGTTACGATTTACTACTTCACTGTGGTCTTCTGTAAGGTGGAGGTACTTCCCCAGACGAGCGGCTCAATCGAGTGGAAGTTTCGCAAAGCTCTTCGTATCTTTAAAGGTCACCTGCGATTATTTAATTGTGTTAAAAATTTTAGGAACAGGGCAATAACCTATCCTTTTATACATACACATATCCACAATGCCTTGCTTAAAGCCATGTGCAGCTGATTGCATTAAGTAATTACAGTGTATTTAATTACTGCGCCGGTTAATTTCCGAAGCCGTACTGCACTGCACTGCTAGGGTTTCAACAGTCATTTACACTTGCAATATCTGCATGCGTCTTTTACACGACGGCGCTTCATTCTAGTGTTTACAATGCCTTGTTGGATTAGTGGTACCTTATACGATTCCTGGGCTTTGGGTTTGATTACCTGGGGGCGATAAATAGTGATTAATATTTCAATAGCATTTGGATTTGTCATTTTCCATTATTTCTTGGATTACCAATCCGTATTAGACAGTACGGTGATTTTTATCAATGTGACAATAGCTAGGTCACAATGGTGGGCGCTTCTCTGCAGTGCATTTTGTTGTGACTTCAATCTGTCTACTCAAAAACTATAGCGATAAAGAGTAACAGTTCGGATAGCCACTTCCTTCTAACGATACCAAAATAATTTCATGAGATCGGTATGAGCCCGGAACCCCCAAAAACAACCGAAAAAGTTCGCCAAAAATAATAATACAAAAAGAACGATCCCCAAACTTTGACTAAGCAACGTTTGGTAAGGCCCAACCCTACCACTCAACCCTAAACTGTCGCATTTGATCCGAGCATTGCATTTTGCACGAAATTTTATTCCAGTATTTAATTAACAGTTACCGTTGGAGTTTCGCAGTCATTAACATAGCCGAAATAAATAGGAGTTAGCTGGAAAAGCGAATTATAATTGTTTTGTTGAAGAACTCCTGGCTATTAGCGGTAGTTTAAATGCTGGCTAATTTGAGTTATCATCACGCTAGCGAGGAAGGCAGACGGTTTACTTTAGTGTCCTTAGTCAATTAGAGGGTTATATTTTGAGTCTTAAACGGAATTTGTTCCTTCCTTAGTTATATCTTAGTGAAGTTTCTGACTCACACAGATATTTGAAAGCAAATGCAGTATAAATGCAGCTATACGTATGATGTTGGATGGCATAGGCTCTCATTGGGGTAGCATCTGATGCAATCTGGTCATGATTTTGAGGTAGTAGGTTACATTCCTGGATTCAAATGTCTTTGCATTTCCTTATAAAGTTTGGGTTGGTTCATTTGACGACCCGCTTGGTGTAATGGTCAAGAAGTTGACTATTAGACCAAGAGGTCTCGGGTTTGATCTCCGAACAGGTCGAACATCTGTGTGCATGAACGTGTCTGTTTGTCCTGGTCTGGTATTTTATGTATCTACTTAAGTATATTTGTAATACCATTATTAATTCTGATATCTGCAATGACAAAGTCCTTAGCCTTTTGCCCTGCAGTTCGACCGATACAGATAAAAACTTACGATGCAACTTTTAAACTAGGTGTGATCTGTCCCATATTTATATTCAATATTAATTTCAAACAGTGTCGAGTTGTCTGAACAATAAGCAGAGATCAGGTATGTTACAATACAACATGACATGATAGAGGCGTGAAATGCAAATGACTAAGTGTAGCTAGATCTCTTGTGTTACCGTTATCTTTTGATATCATGTGAAATTGTGAAAGCAGTGTGTAGACACATTTTAGCGCATAATAGTTAGAAATACGCTATGTAATATATATATGAGAGTGTATGTACTTACTAACAGTCTTATAGAGAATGCGTAAAGAATATTTATGACGTATACGAGAGCTCGGTAGCCTAGAAGAAAGGGCATACCGGCTGTACGGTGAAGAAAACATCGAAAGGAAACCTACACAATACGAGATAGTGTGTGAAATGGAGAAGGCAATGGCATTCATTAAATCATTCATTTCATTAAGAAATGAATGATTTAATGAATGCCATTAAAATTTCCAAGATAGTTGTTGTGTTTCATTTCATACAATGATCACGACCTTCAAATATGAATGAGGAATACGACTCACGTATTCAAGGAAATAACATATACCTAGAATATTATTATGATAAAAATAATGTATGCTTTCCCTAATATTTACATAATAGATATGAGTGCGTACTATTGCATGTTAAAAATACAGGGACATTTAATTCATTCTTATAAACATGGTATCCTCCCTAAGAAACTCGTACATAACTTAGAACAACTTCCCGCTTATTGCAATTTGTATTAATACATGTAAGTGTCTAATTTGCATAAAAGGGTTAAGAAGAAATAAAAGCAGTCAAGGAGGCTCGTGCCTATCATCACGTTACATACATTTAGATTAATTCCCACATATATTTACATAAGAATAAGACAATTTAATATTTCTTTTGCGCCATTATCTTTTTCCAGGTACTAAGGCGCTTTGCATATATTTAAATAGTTCAAAAAAGACGCGTGCTGTTTGTGCAACTGTCTTCCTTATTTGCATACCGAAATCGAATGTACGGAACCCACAGATATATGTTGTAACTGTCTCTTAATGTTGCAAGAAATAAGATCGTTTATTTTGCATATTATAGTTGCAGTTGCTGTTTCACATCCGACTATTCGTTAAATGTCCGGGTGGGAATTCGTTCGAGTCGAGCTGCGGTAATATTCGTAATTGTCAGTGAGCGAGCGGCGGCGATTTGTCAGAAACTCTCGCAGTCTTTTTACGACCGGTGTTAGGATTTCTGTTAATTAGCGAAACATTATAAAGTGACAGCTTGTATCTCAATTGCGGAATATCGTTAAGCCGGTGTCGGTCGGAATTGTGTTACAATTTGTTTCTGCTAACTAATTGGCCGGCTCAATGCTACCGGGCTATTTGGAACGGATCTGTGTTAATTTTGGCTTTGGTATGCAGGAAGGTGTCTCTAAGAATAACATGAAATAAAATCTCTTGCGACTGATAAACAACGTTCAGTTTTCTAAATAAGATATAGTTTTCAAGAAACATTAACAATTGAAAAAAAAGTCATATTGTAAGTAAGTATGAACCAAATATCTTCAGAGATACATAATAAAAAAAACAACATGTTCTGCATGCATTTTTTATATTCCGACTCATGAAGTTTTCATTTTACTGATGAATTTATTTTTGACAGGTGGCAGAACTTGTTTTTGTTTTACGCTTAGAACTTTAAAACGCTATTTAATTACCCAAAGCCTTATTTTACCTTAAGACTCACAAGTCTATCCAAAACAATACACTAGTAACTAGTTCATAAGTCCGACACCGTAAACTACCAGCAACACATTCGCATAAAACGCCCGGCTCGTGCTAACAAAGTTGGCATAATATTTCTCGAGTAAGCCGCGCGATTCCACGCGTATTATCCTACGTACAGCATAAAATTAAGAGCGGCCATTTGCATGTGCGACTATAATCGCACGGGTGCCGGTCTATGGACAACACTAGCGTATGCTATTCGGTAGCACGAGGTATCATTGTCATTTAGATTTTTCAGGTTCGATAGATATCCTCCTTTGAAGAGATTAGGGTTGACAATTATTGTGGACGTGATAGCATATAGCATAAAATTAAGGGCAGCGATTTGTATGTGAGACTAAAATCGCACGGGTGCCGGTCTATGGACAACACTAGCGTATGCTATTCGGTAGCACGAGGCTTCATTGTCCATGAGATTTTTCAGGTTCGATAGATAGATTGACGACCCGCTTGGTGTAATGGTCAAGATGTTGCCTATTACGCAAGAGGTCGCGGGTTCGATCCCCGCACAGGACAAACATTTGTGTGCATGAACATGTCTGTTTGTCCTGGTCTGGGTGTTATATGTATCTATTTATGTATATTTGTAATACCACTGTTGATTCTGATGTCTGTAACACAAGTGCTTTAGCTACTTATCACGGGGTCAGATCAATGTATGTGATGTTGTGAAATATTAAAAAAAAAAAAAAAAGATATCCTCCTTTGAAGAGATTAGGGTTGACAATTATTGTGGACGTAATAGCATATAGCATAAAATTAAGCGCAGCTATTAAATGTTACTTTTATAGTACGGGTGCCGGTCTATGGAAAACACTAGCATACCATAATGGCGGTAGCACGAGGTAGCATTGTCATTCAGATTTTTCAGGTTCGATAGATATAATATGAAGAGATTGGGGGCTGACAACATTAAAACTTGGGGATACTTTTGCATACCATAACAGTGGTCGCACGAGCTGTCATTGTCATTTAGATTTTTTGGTTTGACAGATTTCCTTACTGGGTTACTTATTACTTGAAGAAATTGGGGCGAGGTACGAACCCGTATTAGCATATTACTATATTGTATAATCGGCTTTGCACGGGTGTCGATCTATGAACAACACTAGGGATAGTTTGCATACCATTATGACCTTAGCACGAGTTATCATTGTCATTTAGATTTTTCAGATTTGACAAATTTCTATTAGGGGTATCAATGGCATTTCAATGCTTTATCATGGTTTTTAAGTCATCTTCATAAAAATTGCTTAATCGACGTGATTGTTTTATGTAAAATATTTAATAGAAGTTTATCCGTGTCACACGTACGTTACACATTCTAATATCATCACTTAGCTGAATAGAGGACTTACCCTTTTTTTTTGTCGCAGGGAAACGCACTGACGCGCCTTAACTGCAGGCTAACCCTTACAAGTAAGAAATTCATTTTCATTAACTATATGTCCTCGTATCCTCTAAACTGAACGTATGAAATATCAAAGCTCACTCAACGTTTGTAACATAGCTAAAACAGCCAGTTTTTCTGATTCACAAGTTGCCGACGACAAAGTTATCAATTTTACCGCACCGCATCACATTGTTGAAGTAAGAACAATGGCCATTCAGGAATATATGAGACTATGAGTGCCCGCCGGAGGTGGCTGACGCGGCTCGCTAGTGGACAATTAGTTTCACTGAGTACGGTGTAGTTCTGACTTCTATACTGCGCCGGCCATTGTCTATGCGAATGAAGAGAAAATGTTGAGGCGAAAACATGAATGGGTTGATGCAGAAGCGGCGACAGCGTTGTCCAGTGAAGAAGAGAATGTTGGAGTTGTCACACGAATTTCGTTGGAATTACAGATGAACAATGGTTACAATCAGTAAGGTAACTTAGAAGCAAATCCAATCACAATCAAATGAAATTTTAAATGTCTGTACACAATACCATTTTTGGAATACTAGCAGCTGGTACAATTGTTATTGGAAAAGTAATTTAACACAATAAAACCGTTCAAATTATAAGCTCAAAACGAAATGATGCGTTATAATATTTTACGTAATGAATGTGTATAGGGTATGTACGTAATGGCAAGAATCATTATTTACAATCGCGGATTTCTATTGTTGGCCCAAATAACTGTTACCGTAACGGATCGATCGAGTGCCTCTAAACAGTAACGCATTTGAATATTTTTTCAATCAATAACTGATATATGCAAAAGACTTATGCGTGCGACAATGAGTCGACCGTTATCGCAACAAATAGAAATTTCATCAAAGGTGCACCAGAAATAATAATCGATCGCACGGCATTGTTGCGAAAGATGCGACCCCTCGTACGGAGAGGTCGGGAGAATCCGAAAATTAACCAATGATAGGACTAAATTTAATTTTACGATCCGATACCTGCCCTCGACGGACAAAAGTCCGTAATCAAATTATGCAGCCGATGCCACTATTGTTGAATACATGCATAAATTTAAGGCACCTTATTGTAGATACGTCAAAGGGTTGGGAGAAGCTCCCAACAATACAGATGTATCGAGATGCTTATTGAACGAGCCCGGGTCGTGTGGGAAGAACGGATAAGATGATACTTATCAGATAATTGTTACGAATTACTGCATCTGGAGATTTGACTAAGCGGCTGTTGCTGCACGATTAAAAAGAATAACTCAGCCAGTCAGTGATATAACTGGAACACCTTGAAATCCTAAGACCTCGTTAAGTCTGCGAAACTCTATCGTCAAAGCGACACGCCAATCAAACTCGTAACAAATCTCACCCTTAGTGGAAACAACGCGAATATCGCGTTACAAAAAGTTCGTTATGAAAAGAAAACCGTTACTATTACCAAAGGGTATGACAGCGCGCTAGAGGGCGATCCAATTTTAGTGAAATTCTTACACTAGTAATGATACGGGGCACGGGCGTTGCATACTTTAGCGAGAGAAAAGAAATTTCGGAGACATTGCGAACATTGATATGTAGATGAGATGGCACAGGTAGGGAAGGGCGTTATTGAAATTAGAGATACATATGCGAAATACGAGAATCGTAAGACATTACCGATCGATTTCGGTTGCGACGGCATTCAGCCAAATGACAGGTGGGAAGTTTTAACGCTTGCAACTAACGTTTCTTGACGCGTCGTCAAAGAAAATGACGTCTTTTACTGGGATTGCGTCATGTGGAAACGCGAATTTTATGTACATTTTATGTAATGTTTGTTTCCTGGATTATTATTTGTTACACTGTTGTGCCGTAACGTTTACGGCGGTTGCCGGCGTCGCACTTCCAGTAGCGTCTTCAAAGAGGGATTGTGTAACACTTTTTATAAATGTGATGATCAAAACATGTAAATCTGTTCGGAGCGCGCGCATCAGCATAAGAAAGGGCATGGAGACGTCGCAGCCCATTAGCCGCTTTGCATATGAAGAGTCCACGCGCGAATTTGCATACACACCTCCCCGATCCAAAATCCACATTATCTATTCCGTCTTTTTTGTGTAACATTAGATTTCCCTTAGCACGGGGCGAGTTATGCTCAAAGCCAGCACGCGCTAAGTAAGGTGAGCGCAATTTACATAATGTCCAGCACGAGCTAATATTTTGCATAAGAAGATAGTGCTCCTTCTAAAGAGGTGTGCAATGTGTTTTGACTTTGTTAGACATAATGATCTTGGTGCGGATATAAATAAAGCAGTTAGGGAGCAAGCAAAAAATGTTGCCGCAATTATGTAAATCGTTGTTAGAAAAGGTTTGATTCAATAAAAAGTAGCCGATGAACAATTTGCAGTTAGAATAAAACCAGTCACGGAATTGAAAAAGTAAATATGAATTTGGTGGGAATAAAAACTGCACTTCCATATTGTCTGGTACGTCAACACTGTATTTATAACAGTCCGCACCCAACAATTTCGCCGTTAACGGAAAGAGAGCAAAAATACTTTAAAGAACCGTAGCAATTTGTCAGTGTTCCATATCGGGCCAGGTTCAGTCAATAATAAAAATTTCCCAACTTTTTTTTCTCGTTTTCGGGTAATATTAAACACGCGAAGCTTCGTGGACTGGTGGAAGCTAAGACGGTATACATTTCATTATTTACTTATGACAGAGTGAAACAACATTGCAA
This sequence comes from Nomophila noctuella, assembly GCA_958496325.1. NCBI lineage: Eukaryota > Metazoa > Arthropoda > Insecta > Lepidoptera > Crambidae > Nomophila > Nomophila noctuella. The sequence goes on along the minus strand of OY292494.1, from coordinate 9,255,905 downwards.
AAAACTATATTAATTGCCGAAACTTCTACAGTCGGCAACATAATTTAATTCCTTGCGAATTTTCATTGCACCGCAATCTTTTTGTTTATGTTATCGCTTACGAATACTGCAGGTTTCATAGAAACAGTTTCAAATTCAAATATTTCATAAGGAAATATTTCTTCCGTAGGTACAATGCTTAACTATTTTGTAGATAAACAAAAAACAAAAAAAATGAGTTAAATTAAATTAAAATAACTTTTAGTGCAATAGAAAATAATGTTGAAACTCTTGTAAGTATTGGAATATTTATGGGTATTTTACGAAACTACTGATTGGTTTTATAGTTTTACATCGGGATACTACAAGGTTCATAGATTTTTTAAATCAATTCTTGTACTTTCAATTCGGGTATACAATCGATTGCAAATAATACTGTTCCAACTGATTCAGCATAAAGCAACATCTGTGTCACTTTATAAAATACTGAAGACAGTGCATCAACCAATCACATGCACAACTTTCCCCATATTCGTGCAGAACGGCCTAATTTTTCCAACACTAAAGTCTAAAGCGCATCAATCCTTGCTGCATGCATGCCATCAAAGCCAAAGTTGGGGAACGTAAAATTGGCAGGCGATTTCGCGCGATCCGCCGAGTCCTCGAATACTTCCGAACACGTTGTTTTGCCCTATTTGGACGATTGCAGCTTTTGATTATTTCATTTAGATTTTTATGGCACTTGGTTTATTGATACGCTAGCGTTTTAGGGTTGGCACGGATTTGTAGGTTAGGTTGGGCTTATGTTTACGTTGGATTAGCTACAATGTTTCGTTGAGGTTAAGGCTGGTGGTTCAGTTTTGAACATTGGAACATTGGAAAGTCGCAGTAAACGGATATTGAATATTACTAGGAGTAATATTATTCCCACACTCGTACATTGGTTTGAAATTGTTTAAGAATTTCACTAAGCATACGCCTAGATGGACTAGTAGTTTAAGCACCGGGCCGTGGTCTGGAGGTCCTGGGTTCGATTCCGGGACGGGCAATATAAGTCTCAGTTTTCCTAACACTGCCCGGGTTTGTGATCACCAATCCGCATATCGCAAGCGTGGTGATTAAGCCATAACCCATCTTTGTATCGAAAAAATCGGTAGAACATTAATTGGCTGATATGCTGATACTTAGCATAAATCCCGGTTTTTCGATTTGTGATATTCACGTATTATAAATGTGCTCATGTTGATACCATAAGCACCTTGATATTTTCCAATTAAGAACTGTTTTATTGTAGCCGGTAAAATAATAACAGACCATCACACATCCATTCAAGAAACTATTAATAAAAGCAATTATATACCAATTAGCATCTAACAGGTCAATACAAATTGACAGGGCGGAATATTCCGTTGTTTATAGCAAGTCCAACTGGGCCGTTGGTGCTAGCTGGAATTAATCAAATCAACCAGCCCCTACCCACCACTTTCCGATATAATTAAGCGTATGTCTATGTATGTGTGTAACGTCTCTGTGTGCGATAATGAACGATTATAGGAGACCTAGTTTGTTTAACAAACTATCTTGTACGCAGCGCGGATTTAAGCCTTCCGCGGTTATGTTAAGGTTCATAATTTGAATAGGCGATCGGGTTATAAAACGTTTCGCGTCCGACGGCGACTTTCTTCGTGTTAGTTAGCGGTAGTGATGGGCGGAGAAAAATTGGGATTCGGAATATTATTCGGTTGGTAATTAAAAACATTTTTTAACATAATAATATGAATAATTGTAATATTTTTTAAATTACTTGTTTAACAATGGTGCTTCTTTAGGCAAGATTTTGGGGAATATTTTTACTGTTGTTGCTGTAATTGAAAATACCAAATTAATATTTTTAAGAAATACTTTTCATATAATTTTATTTGAAGCATAAATTACACGATTAAATATTGTTAGAAATAATTTAATTTATTGCTTAATTCGGTGACATTAGTCAATTTACTTTTTTAATGGTTTTAAATGTTTGATGAAATAATGAAGTGGTATTTTTACATTGAAAAATCACGTACCTACAAATCAATAGCCTATTAATAAATGTAAATAGTACTACCTCCTAAAACCAATCCATTCCAATTGGTACCGGCACAGATACCATCAAGATATCGCAACACTTTGAATACCCCCTAATTTCGGCGCAACACTACTTGATGAGTCACATTTTTTTTGTTTTGTGGGTAAGGCGCTGGGGTGACCGCGTGGGGTGGCAACCCCTTGCTGCAACCCCATCTTATTAATCAGTGAAGTACCGGCCGTCTCTTCACATGTCTGTTTGTGAGGCGTCGGCTCTTATTAGATAGTATGCGGGTTTGAATAACTTATTGTAAAACTGAATTTTAAATACGTATTTAGGACAACATACCACCATTTTTTCGAGTCTTATATTGGGACTAGCGGCCGTCCGCTACTCCGTCCGCGTGGATCTCAGTTTCCGCACACATAGTGTTATCCTATAGCTTAAAGCCATTCTCGACGAATGGAATATCCAACACAAAAAGATACATATTTTCAATTCAAACCAGTAGTTTTTGAGATTAGGGCATTCTAACAAACAAACAAACTGGTCAGCTTTATTATATTAGTGTAGACGGGCAGATTGACCACCTGATAACCTACTGAACATACAGATAAATCAATGCAATGCCTGTGCTTATATTACGCAAGACGAAACTTGTTGTTCGTTCCAAAACTGAAAATCCAGTGCGTACCTAAGTGGCTAATTTTGAGTCAGATTACTATTGTGTATTTATGATCTTGACCGAAAAAGTTTTGTTGTACCTCTTAACATACATACATAAAATAACATCAAAATAGAAATTGTAATAACAAAATAAAAACTAATTCGAAAATCAAAACAGTAATTTAAAAAGAATATCCTAAAAAATCTTTATTTTATCCATCATCGATAGACTAGTGAGTAATTTACCGCGTAACATGATCGAAAAACAATAACAATTTGAAAAATTCTAACTACTTTCTATCATGACATGTTACACGTAATATTTTTTCCAATTAATTCGCGACGTTAATTGGTGACATCAAACGAACTTATTAGACTACACTAGTGCGGCCATAAACCATGTCAATTTCGGGATTTGTCCCGATTTAAAGTGCTCTTGTGTCACTGATTATTGCATTGATCAGCTGTCAATCTTAATTCATAGCAATATTTTGGGATTACAGAATTCTTGTATGATTGTGGACAGTATTTTTTTTAAAGAATTTATGAATTGTTCTGCTACCTTTTAATAGTAATATTTGATCTTGTGATTGTGATATTTCCTAAGAACGCAAGTTTTGTCAAACTCTTATTTTATCAAGATCAATGTTTCTTTAAAAAAAGACCTTATTTAGACAAAAACAGTTATACAGGGTAATTTCAAAGGGAGCATATTTTTAAATTATATTTCCACTATTGTTTGCCAATTTTAAACTGACTACAAGGTATGAACAGAAATATTTTATTTACCACACATGTCCCACTCATTACACACACCTAGACTTCCTATCCCAGTCATCAGTCCAATCCAAACGGTAACGATTTTAATTTCAATAAAACTTCGAACCGAAAGTTTGTCGTTGAAATGAATAATTACGGTGAATTATAAGCGTCCCCCGCGCCATTAACGTGTCAAGCGAGGTGTTCGGCTGTTAGCCGGTTAGGGAACGGTCTGGCTGTACTGGGACACTGGGAACTAGAGTAAACACATGAATATTGGTGGCATTAAGTATTCGATTTTTATGAAATTATATAAGGCTCCCGCCTGCGGTTTCACCGGTGCGTAATTTCTTATCAAATATCCCCCCCTTCCCCCCACATTTCCGCGATCAAAAGTACCCTATGTTCACCGGGGATAGTGTAGCTAGCCAAAAGTGAACAAATTATTGACATCGGTCCAGAAGTTTTAGAATTTATTCTTTACATACAAAAATACAAATATTTCCTTTTTATAATAATATAGGTGTATGTAGATACTGTAGATTAAAGTATAGATGTAGCTGGTGTAGAAGTGTAGATGTAGATTGCGTCTTTATAAGTAATTTGGGAGAACGTCTGTGTTTGTTACAATTTATAATAAAACTAGGAAGATTTCCTTCATGTTATACAGGTCGTAAGCAAACTAGATAGTTACGAATCCTTGAATTTGAATTTTATTCTTTTATTAAATATTTGGTAACTAAACACCATGTTTTATTATGTCAAACAAGTGTTTATTCGATGGATAGATATCCTCCGAAAAAAAGTGAGATTTTGGCAACTATGAATTACCGTCAAACCCCGCGTCCCAGTGACACAACACCCAGGCCGCAATTAAACTCACGATGTATCGACTGAACAATCAATACTGATCTATAGAAAAGAACACAAAAGCTCGAGTAGATAACGATCCCCACCCCCCCCTCATTAATATTATCGACCCTATTCACTAATTATGAGTGTTGCAAATGCAGTAACTCTGAGCGTGAAATAGGGTACATGGTAATACCGTTCGGTTTAATTTTGGGGCATGTTACGGAGATATGCTTAGTTTTATGAGCGAATGTTTTCTGGTATAATTTTATTTCCCGTAACTGTAATTAGTTTTAATTTTTGTAGGTACGGTGTTATTAATTAAGCCGCCCTTAGTCTGTCCAATAAATAAAATTTATATTTGAATTATTCTTTTTAAATCATATTTTAGTGATCATAGAAAAATCAAAGTAGTTCTTTACGTATATACGTAAACGTGCAAAATTAGTTTAAGTATTGACCTCTGATTAACTCTGAGCGAATGATAGAACTTTCGTCGCATCAAATAACCAAAATAATTCAGACGTACCAAAACCGATACGTACCCGAACCGAAAATGTACTGGATACCGTCTTGAATCAAGGAAAAGAGGATTCCCATAAAACACCTGATATCAGAAGACTACATATGTATATCTTTGTGTGTTCTAGAACAAGAACTACTAAATCCCCACCATGACCCACTGTGATATAAAATTACACGCTGTAGGTACTTAATTAATTAATTAATCGTCAAATCGCCTCACGCGCATATAACTAAAACTAGATCTTTCAGAATCGATTAAATTACTACATTTCTTAATCGATGGAATAATCGCTTTGATGTTGGAACAAGGGAACGACGCACAATTTGCCGACCTCGTCAAACGTAACATGCACTCGTTTGCACTTTTAACTGCGGGGTGGAAATAATCGATATTTGACTTATTGGGACTCGCTTACAATTAGAAAACTCAATGTGACTAAATGTTACGGCAGTACTAGTAATGATAGCCGGTAAGACAGAATTATGTCTATGCGTTAGTCGTAGTAGTTTTCTGATATGGTGATAGAGAGTGATAATGCCATATCATAATTAAATCGAAATTATTAAAATAAGTGTTGTAATTAAAGAAAAGAAAGTATTTACTGAACAAAACGTAGTTATATTTCGAGAGATTTCGTAGCAATGACACAGAGTAACAGTCGTGTCAAACTATGGTCAGTTAGAACTTCTTCATGCCAATTTTACTCCTAAGATACTTAAGCTTGTCTGTAGGCAGAGCTTTAGTAAATATGTCAGCACTTTGCTCTTTAGTACAAACATAACTTCTTTAGTGAGCTGTCAAACTTCTGTTTCCAACACCGTGGTGCTTGTTTACGATTAAGTTTACATACCATGTTCGAATCAGCATCTTTGACATCACCATACAAGAATGCAGTTGTATGTTGTGCTGCTTCTGAAAGTAGTACTCGAACTGTATCATACCTCACTGTATATCTCTAGTATATCTCTTTATAATCAATGCCCTGTTTCTGACTACACCCTTTGGCACACAACCTAGACTTATAGAGCGGACCAGATGGTTCATCTTTCACACGTACTCCTTCAGGCTTCTCAATCAATTTGCAAATCTTGTTCTTTGCATGTGCCTGTAGCTCTTCCTGAATGGATTGCTTCCATTTGGCCGCGTTAATATTTTCATTTGATACGGCTTCAACACATGTTCTTGGAACATTTTCCTGTCCTGCAAGTTCTTCTATACACATATATGTATTTTCTTGCATTTTGTTTAATCTTGCTTTAGATCTTGTAGTAACATTCGTTAATTCTGAGGAATCTATATTTATCTCTGGCTCATACATAGATCCTTCGTCTGAGCAAACATCATCACTGGATTCATCTTTAGTACCTTCAGATAAATTCTGTAAGGTTGTGTTACTATCACGAACACTCTCAGTTACTAGCCTGTACATATTATTTATCATTTTAGCAGCTGCGACTTGCTTATTTACTTTGTTGAAGATCTGACAACCTTGTTTGTCAAATTTCACTTGACAGCCACTTTTTATTATTTGACTGACAGAAAGTAGGTTAGTCGCCAGCTCAGGAACATAGAGAACATTCTGTACCTTGATTGTATCCAACTTGCCTTGCACATTGACAACATTGATATTGATATTTCCACAGGCCTTCACAACTAGCTTCTTGTCATTGGCTACCCTTATTGTGGAAATCGGTGGAGTAGTTTCATCATAGAGCAAATCACGGTTCATTGTCATATGCATTGATACGCCAGAATCAATGTACCAATGGCTGTCGTTGTTATTTGTTGCAGATAACACAGCGACATAACTAGAATCTGTGTTCTGTTCCTTCTTCTTATTTCGGCAATATTTACTTGTATGCCCATACTCATTGCATTTAAAGCACCTTGGACCTTTACCAATTTTAATTTTATCCTGAGCTTGTTTGACATGCTGATTTCCCTTGCTTTTAACATATAAAGCACTAGACTCAGAGCTTTTCACCTCTTGCAGAAGCTTAGTCTTTACTGAATCAGCCGTTATCGTCATACCGGAGCTTTCAAGTGCCATAATCATCGGTTGATACATTTCTGGTAGACCAGCCAGTAATAAGGTACCAAGCCATTCCTCATTAACTTCAAATCCGATGTTCCTTAATTTATGTGCACTGGTCATGATCTTGTTAACATAGTCTTCTATGTTCAGACAATTTTCAAGCGACGTATTAATCAGATCTCTCAACAGACCAACTCGGCGTGTTAATCCTTTGTCATCGAAAGCTTTGGCCAAGTTATCCCAAACTTCTTTAGCGGTCTTAGCTTCTTGAATGTGTACATAATTGATGGGATGTACCAACAAGATAATTTTTGACTTCGCTTTTGTATCGATTTTGGGATCCATTTTGTTTTTCGCGGTGACACAACTCCATAATTCTTCATGTTCGAGGTAGGTTTGCACTGCAAACCGCCACGTAGGATAGTTTTCTCTTCCTGTTAGCTTTTCAATCAGAGCCATCGTATTATTTGACGACATTTTTGCTAATGAAGACGAAAATCCGTGCCGAGTTTCGAAATTATTCGGAACTACACTGTTTTGTTTTCAGTGAATTTTTAACTTTTCACTTATTTAATACTTTCCACTTCACTTTTATGCAATGAACAGGTGGCCTGGGCCCATAACCTGTTGTAATTAAAGAAAAGAAAGTATTTACTGAACAAAACGTAGTTATATTTCGAGAGATTTCGTAGCAATGACACAGAGTAACAGTCGTGTCAAACTATGGTCAGTTAGAACTGAATCGTCAAATAAGGTTCAATATTTCATATTTTAACACTCTCACCAAATTTGAACCCTCTTGACTTAAATACAAACAAAAATCTTATCTCAAAAATACAAGCTTCAAACACAACTAAGTTGGCACACTGAACAGAGTTCTAAATTTCGAGAGATTTCGTAGCAATGACACAGAGTAACAGTCGTGTCAAACTATGGTCAGTTAGAACTGAATCGTCAAATAAGGTTCAATATTTCATATTTTAACAATAAGATATTAGTTTTCAACCAGCTCTAAATTGTGCCACTGTACACAATCATTTGTATGGGCACAAAGGGCGGCATTTTCTATCACAATTTGTGATAATTTTACGAGTAGATAAATGTAAAAGTCCGACACCACTATCTACGCTCCTTTACCGAGTCTAAATAGTGATGGGTCTGATTAAAAAAATAATCGATATATTATTGAACTAATAGGGGAGTCTCGAATTTAGTTATTTTCTTTGTTTCGTGCGCCGATCGCGTGCCCTTCGGCTGTTGTGATTTCTGAAATGTTAATCGGTGTTGGAGTTCGGGAGATTTTATTAAGGGAGACTTAAATTTTCTACGAATCGAAGTCGATGCCTCGTATTGTTGATTCAGTAATGTTTCACGTGACAAGTTGTTCTTGAAAGCAGTGATTTGGTCTTGCGGTCATTTAAGTATTTCAATTTGGAATTACTAATACAAGTTATCTCGTCGTATAAAATTCGGGTAAAATATTTTATGTATCATATTGATATTAATTTTCTAGTAAGAGTTACTAAGAAAGTCGAATATAAACATGAAATATGGGTCACAATAGACTGATGTATTTGTAAAGAAACACGATACAAAAAATAAATTCCAATCAGAATCCTCATAATTTACTTACCCACTACACACAAATAAGTCGTTAAGAAGCAATTAAGAGACCAATAAGAAATTATCAACAAGAACAATCTCTAGGGCGAAAGTTGCTTAAAATGGATTATAACTGAAAAAACTTCCACAAAAGTAAATTGTGATGAAGGGACTGATACCTAATATTTTCTTTTATTTCTTTTTTAAATACGTATTCCTTTGCTTTGGCCACAAAAAAAAAAACAAATCAACACAAGACGTCAAAAACCGTGTCACTGGCCAGTAAAAAAAAAGTCCATTCATATTCTAAAAATAATAACGCAGTGACCTTGTCATGTTACTCAAATACCAATGATGCCGCAAATGCTACAATATCAAGTACAACGTAAATAGTCATCGTTTCGCGTAGTCTATGGTTCGCGTGCGTGCGGCGCGTGTGTGGGTGGCTTGGGCAAGGTCAGGGCTCGCTCTATCTGATCAATGGTCAACCTGATTCGCGAATGGTTTGCCGCGAATCGATGGAGAGTTAAGTGTGGATTTTGAAAATGGAATGGTATCTTCGGAGTGAGTGGCTAATTGCAATTTTGTAATTATTTTTGTTACTAGCTAGATTCGAATATCGATTGAGTTTGGAACATAATATTCTATGTCTGTGCTTTCGAACAACTAATAATTCGTTAATTTAAAAGATGTCATTTGGTTTGTTGCTAATTATTTTAATTAGATATAAATATATAGCAATTAAATATTTGACTATAATAACGAAATTTATTAAATGGCAATGATAACATATTACATTTATTACCTGACAATATTAATGTGAAACAACAACCATATAAATACTGTTTTTATGGATAATGAATATGTGTTTTTGTGGTCCGCGTTAATTAACAACAAGAAGGATTGAGTTTTATTTGGTCAAAAGCAAACATTAAAAGCGTGCGCACACAAAAACATCGCCCGTCTTGTCCTAATAGAAACTGTATAATTAATCACTTGATTAATCAGTGCGACGAATAAAAACAGTGTAATGACCCGTTTCCTCGAATCGATCGCAGTGACGTCATCAACATTTGAATGCAAAGTCACCGTGCACCCCGTGTCGACTTTAATTTTATCGATAAAATTTCGGCTTCGATAATGACTTGGGTCATTAATTATAAAAGTTTGGCTTGTGTTCTCGTGAACACAACGAAAGTGTAGTTGATTTAAATTATAATAGTTTTGTCAGATTAAAAGATTATGATTACAAGAACAGGTCGTGTTGTATTTGAATTTAATTTATTTAAGGCATTATTACAAGTTATGTTTTATTTTGGGTATGAATGGGAGTGTCTACGAAGAAATAATTTTGTTGAAAACAATGAACTTATAATTTAATTATTAATTATTAGCAAGTTTTTCCTATTAAAATTTTGTAGTAAATATTTTTCAATAACACTACTTTGTGTCTGTAACTGCCATTGAAAAATACACAGGGCCAGCCAAAATGTTTACTTCATTTTGATATCGACAAAATAACATCGCCTACACTACTGCAAAGGATAGGGTGGCGTCAGCTTCTCGTGGGGCAGTAAAAAAAAGTGAAAAGCAATCAGTGTGGCATAATTAGTGCGTTGTAAGTATGGGGCGCGTTGCCATGGCGACCGCGTCCATGTCGATACCCGCTGCTTACCCGACGCGTTAATTTCCAGCAGAATTAATCGAATCAAGTGAACGGTCGATATCGATTTGTGTGATTGAAATAAACTTAGCCGTCACTAGGGTTCATTATTTGCAAGGATTGAATGTTCGATGGACTTTAAGTTGTGTACATTGTCGACACAGCACTTAAGATTGAACTAAAATAAGGATATTTACTTCTTTATAATACCTTTTATTTCATGTGACTATGGAAACAAACAATATACCTAGGTTAAGACTTTAAACTTTCGCGTTGCATTACTCACAAATAATATTAAAACGGGACTAAACGCGATATTATTATAGTTAAGTACTCTCGTACTTACTATAATAATATTAAAAAACCGACAGACTAGCAAATCGGCAGTTGCTGAACATCTTCTGCAATCAAATGTCAATCACTGGATGGAGTTACATGACCCCCAAATCCTCTCCACTGATCGTCATTATTACTCCAGAGTAGTACGTGAAGCGATTGAAATCAAGAAATATAAAAATTTCAATCGGGAGGATGGATTTAAATTGTCGTCAGCATGGAATCCAGTGATTGAGAAATGCAAACCGCGATATTTGCCAAAACAACAAAATATAAACCCCGATACTGTTAGTGTAGTGTGCCGGAGTGACTTTACTGACAATCGTTGCAGTACAAATATTAGTGCTAATTCGGGGGTAGTTTCCGATTCACCGCCGCAAGCCCGCTCAAGTAGACGACGCCGCGCACCACCAGTCCGCTTGTGACCACGGCTGCAGCATCGCAGCCGAAACGTCAAGCAGTAAGTACGAGAGTACTTAACTATAATAATATCGCGTTTAGTCCCGTTTTAATATTATTTGTGAATATACCTAGGTATTTTATATTGCAATTATTTGTAACTTATCACTTATTCACAGTTTATTAATACAAACCATTGGGTCCTAAAGGTCCAAAAGTTATTTTAAAACTTGACAATGACGATGGCGGCAGGAAGCTTTTACGTCAATCTGTCTTTGTTCATTTAGTGAAAGCACAACAGAAGCAGACTCCAAGGTGGGCTCAAATCACAACGACAATCCAATATTAATTTCAATAGGAACCAAATAATTAAAGAAAAAATAACGTATCGTCTTCCTTCATTTGTGTGTAACCAAAACAAGGATGGCTCAACCGCCTTTTGTATTCAAAATTCGATAATTTATTGCCGAAATAATATAATTACGGTCTGACGGGAGCGGGACGGATTGCCCGCCGCCGGAAACTTCAAATTACTGGAGAAATTAAAGCGGAAACATTTGGCCGCGCCGCTGGCAAGATGGCGCGTCGATTATCGAGACTGTCGATATGTGAATAATAGTTGTGTCGCGTCACTAATTGTTTGTTTGGCATTTTGAATTTAGAATAGTAAAAATTACTTCCGTTATAAAAATTGCATTTATGTCAATTTATCGCTTATAGCAGTGAATTTATCATTTTCAATAATTACAGGTGGTTATTAGTAAATAAATTATTAATTGTTATAAATATATTTACAAATACAAACTTTCTTTAATCTTCATTTAAGTAGAGAAACGTCAATAAAATGTTAGAAACCAAAAAAATTGTATATTTAACAATAATGTAAAAGTTAGTGCTCTGAATTCTGGATATCGCTAGGAACTTCTTTGTATGATGATTAGTAAAAATATTTATGAATATAATACATTCTTTACATACAAAGCAATTGTAACAACAATTAGTCACATCTGATCAACTAGGGATCAACATTAATCGTTGTAGAAACCGTTGAAAGACGAATAAAGACATCTTGATAGTAATTAGAGTGATGCTCTGATGTCCAGACAATAATACTAAGTTCTTAAGCCAATCAGGTTAGGGTCTCAACGTCGCGTGTGGTCATCGTCTGGAACCAACTTCTACTATCATTACAAATTGGACACCCTACAAATTGGACAGTAGTCGACTATCTAGTCAAATTAAATACTTTTATTGAACGTGGAATTATTGACAACAATGTTGACAATTAACTCAATAGTATTTTTAAAATGTGTTGCAATTTGTAAGATCTTTTATATTTTGTTAGAAGATCATTACACGTACACTGCCTCCGTGGTGTAGTGGTTAGAGCGCTGTACTCAAAAACTACGAACTCGGAGGTCGTGGGTTTGAATCCCGCGGGGAACACTTTCACTTTGTGTTGGTTTTCCCAGTTTGGTTAGGACATTGCAGGCTTGAATCACCTGATTGTCCGATAAGAATGATGATTCCGTGCTTCGGAAGGCACGTTAAGCCGTTGGTCCCGACTATGATCCAACTGGTCTGGTTTCCCTTGTGGTTATGGAGGTCAGACGACAGTCGCTCCATTGTAATAACCAGGCATGTCAATTCAGGATCATAGTCGCAGCGTACCCTGGGCTCCGAGGCAATGGCCGAGGATGCAACCGGGAGAGGCGCTAGGACGTACACGTACAACCAGTATAAAAATTCGCACTTATTTTTTTTTAGAACAATATACATAGTTTTAAAAGCTGTAGATAAAGCGATTTTATTTACTTAACCTTTCTTGAATCACCAAAACATACAGGGAAAACATAACAAAATAATATTATCAAGCCTGATGTGAAGGTGAATTCTTTAAGGCTCTTTATAAAGGATTTTGTGAGTTTAACCACCTAGGACAAATGTTATCCTAATAAAAAATGATTTTATTTTGTATTATTAAAAACACGCCAAGAACATTTTTTTTCTATAAGGTCAGTAATGTGACTTCATAATAATTAAATAAAATGGATTTTTTAAGAGCAAGCCAATGTTTTTTTAGAACGCATTTAAAGTCTTAACAAATAAAAATATAATAAAACAATTTAAATTAGTAGCTTTCCTCTTAATATACCATTAAAAATGTTGAATACAATTTTAATGTATTTTAACTGCAAATTAATTTATGATAATAAAATCTTACTTATAAAATACCCAATTAAAATAAATGAGTGTCAATTTTATGCCTAATTTACTCAAGTTTCATCGTGTAATAATAGTATAATTCGATCAACTTACGACTTAATTAAACATTCGAAATGGTAACATTATACTTTGTATTTTAATGAACTCACAAATTTTGGGGAGTTCTATAAAATAGCCTACTTACAATTTAAATTAAGTAAAAGACATGTCATAATATATTTTTTGTAATGTTGATCTATTAATGCATAGTTAGTATATTTATTTATCATAGAAAGCAGAGTTTAAAAAAATAACAAATAAATAAATATCTCACAACTTCACATACATTGATTTGACTCTGTGCTAAATAGATTAAGCCGTTGTGTTGCAGATATCAGAATCAACAATGGTATTACAAATATACTAAAATAGGTACAAATAAATCCCAGACCGGAACAAACTAAATGTTTGTCCTGTGCGGGGATCGAACCCGCGGCCACTTGGTCTATTGGTAACTTCTTGACAACTACACCAAGCCAGTCGTCTGCTATTACTGCTATGCTCATCTCAACTATGGACATCTATATTTTTTTTATTATTCTATTTATTTAGCAGCTTTGATCGCTAATTCGATCATGTCAGCTCCATTATGCTCTGATCTTAGTGACTAAAACAACTTAAGGCTAGAAATTACAAAGTTGACAATAACTTTGGCTTTCTCTGAAGATGGATCAGTTAAGAGGTTGATCAAGCAGCCTATATCATTGTTATTTATGTTAAACATATTATAAACTATGTCTCTCAGGTGACGGTTCCTTTCACATTCCATTAGCAAGTGATATGCATCATCTAATTTTCCACATTCAGTACAATTGGGGGATTCTATGATTACATTGATCTATGATTACATTGATCTATGATTACACGTAAAATAATGAAGGAAATTGCCTTGTACAAATCGAAATGGGTACTATTGACAACAGTACAAACCTAAGCCAAACATGCCCACATTTAGATTCAAATGATTTAATAGTTGTCGATTATATCATTTCATCATTACCGGGTTAAAAATGCCAGAATAAAGAATAAAAACTATCATAAACTTAAAACTTACCTGTACATAAGTATCGTTGGTCATGTTACCATGCCGAATCTGGTACTGTCCCACTGACATAAGCACTCTTGAACACTTCAGTTTATATTCAACAGTTCATAGTATTTGTTATACAAGAAGAATAACTGTTAGGGAAAAATATTGATGTTAGTTCGCGTTAGATTTAGATAAGTTGCATCCATAATTATGTTTATTTGATTTTACCCATTACTTCATATTATTATATTAAAATTATAATATTATTTATTTATTGTAGAAACTATTAAAGTTTTTTTTACAAATTGTATTATTTGCATGGGCACTTGCAAATATATTGATATTGTCTTTGTATATTGATATTGATTTCTGTATAGAAAAGTTCATTTTAATCATTATTAAGGATCTTTTTAAATGCCTTGGCCGTACTCAAATCCGTTATCCGACAAGGGTGACAAAAGATAATCTCGCTCGAAAACCAATATTAAATCGAATAATTCGATTCCTTGCAAAAATCGATTCGAACGCGTTCCCGTCGTGCGGCCACCGCGATTATAAATCATACAAAAATAAATCACTCACGGGCCCAAAATGTGAAACTTTCTCTAAACAAAAGGGCATTGTGTATGCAAAAGTGCATTCCGATCGGAATACTTTTCATCGCCTGCCATCCACTCCATTTTTTCCGTATAACAAAACAAAAACACATGGCAATGTTATGCGATTTATCGATATCTTTTATACGTGAAAGCGGCGTGTTGGTCGCTCACGATTGTTATCCTATGACAATAAAATATAATGATATATATAAAGATGTCAGAAATAATAACTGAGCTTAACTTTAGTCACCGGACTTTATAGCTTGCTTCTATGGCTGAAAATTACGTAAACATTACGGTCTCGATCGTATTTTACGATTCTTGATAACCAATTCTTTCTGCCAAAAAAAAAGTGCCGACCTGTTCGCATTTAATACCAAAATAACTTTTAATATAAAACGCGGGGGCGTTCATCATTTAGTTTTAGCATTAAAAGATTGATTTATAAATGTTACATTGATGGCTTATAAATCATTGGCGGCTAATTAAAAGCACCCTTTATGATATACGATGGAGTTGCGAAACTGCAAATGTAATTTACGATATCGTCCTGTCCGTTCGTCCGTACATAAACTTTCTAATTTGCTCGCCGAAAAGCGGGCTGTTGCTAATTTATATTGCCCTATCATAAAAACAACACCTTCGGAAAACAATAAAATTAGCAAGCTTAAAATCCCGATTGCATTTCTCGCGAGATATTATTTTTATTACTTTATGTCAGAGGAGGCAAATGAGCAAGATTCCGAATGTAAGGGATCAATGAGACCCGATTATAGGAAAAATATTGACTTATAAATTAGCTTACATACCGTTGTATGGTTTAATACATTACATAAAACTAGCGAATGGTCAACTACACAAAAAACTTGTACAAAATTCATCTTTGCAATACTAGGAGGAATGAAATAGTTTATCTGACGTGATATGTATTTAATTGGACTATGACAATGTACACACAACGCCTTCTAGTACCAAAATATGCATAGTTTGTTCTTTGTCACTCAATTTTCTTTAAGGTAATGAAAACAAAATTATTCATTCTCTAATTTAATTTATAAGCTAGCATTCATCGAGGCCATTATAAAAAATGCAGCTAAACGTATTTTAACTAATTCCGCTTGCAATTTCCCGGCTCATAAACTCACAAAGTAACTAACAGACACCACGTTACATTTTTTACTCCTGGCCACACCCGGGGCGGAATGGATACCACTCTTAATGTCTGTCAAAGGAGCAATTAAAGGTTCGGTGTTGCCATAAAACGAGGGATTAATCTTCGACGTTTTATGAGGAAAAAAAAGCGTTTTCGCACATTATTGCGACGAAGACTTTTTGTGTTTTGCACTTTTTAGCATGTTATTATATTCGTCTTTGCAAGGTTATTTCTTAAATGAATATATATTAGCTTTACTGGTATTTTGGATTATAATAACTGTATAGGACTGGTGTATCTAATGAACATTAAACAAACTGAGATGGGTATGAAGCGCGGTGTAATGAACCATGAAACGTGAATATTTTTGTAGTTTAATATGAATGTCTAAACGAATATTATTGCGTGGTTTAAGTACGTAATTTTGTGCAAGGAAAATATACTTAGTATTTAAGTTATACTGCTTGTGCATTGGCAGAAATTACTTAGGATTTGAAAAATGTCTCCATGATTAATTTTGAAGTTTTGAAAGCAATCAATAAGGAAGTTTGATGACGCAGAGAACAAAAAGAAAACAATTTAACTCCCTTGGTATTTTTCAATATTTCCATTCCATAACTGTAAATATTTACTTCAAAATTCCATGAATACTTAACTTCACTACCTTATTATTTTAACAATGAGCCTCTTTACAATTATTTTAGACCGTAAACTGAGTAACATTAAAATTCAAAGGCAAAATTGTCTTAAGCTCTACATTGTGAGTGTAATCGTCTTACCCAAACGTATACTTATGCTTCGCCATTAGAAGGTCATACAAAAGTTGTTCATTGTACAAGTTTATTACTCACAAACGCAGCGATCAACGTCACGTGATTCTTTAGTTTTTATTACACTTTTTACAACCGTAATTGGCCGTGATTTATGAAACTATGGATCCACGAAAACTTCTCCTTCATTCGTTTAATGATTTTATAATCGCTCTCCGCGAAACAAACTTACTTCATAATTAAGTGTACTCAAACTTTGTGTCATGCGCACTAATCAAACCGATGAAGTCATTTAGCAGATTTATTTACCTTCGTTTTCGCATTAAACGAAAGTAAAATATTCACCCACGACTCGGAAACTGCGATTATCCCGCTCCGAAACGAGTAATTTATTTTTAAAGCTCGTAAAAATCTCACTCCTTAAGCAATAAAAGTAACATTTTAGCTGTTACTAACACGGGCCACTAAAGCCTTAGGAAATCACTTCCCAAACAATGTCGTGACACGGCCGGCGACGTCACTAGCATCGATATTGAAAAAACGCATTTGCATAAATTAAATTCGCCGCGAAAACACGGTCGGAATCGCATTTTTGCATACCACTCACGATATCGGACTGTCACCCCGTTCGGCGGTAACGAACGGAAAAAAAAACTAGGGGAACGAGATGAGAAAAGTTACTTTAAGAATATACGGAAGTTAATTAGAAGCGGAACGAAAAACAACCGTAACTGGTGGCGAAGTTGGCCGTTCTAGCGCGGCCAATGGTACAAGGCACTCACACTGACAACCCCTCACCGCCGACTCTCTAGGCATTTGCATACCGCCCGCCCAAGCGCGCCGCCGCCCAGCCGCGCGACAGGGACAGACGACGAACGTTTGACAGAACGCTCATTCCGCATTCAAATTTTGCAACTTTTTCAATTTTGAATTTGGAATTGCAGTTTTTAATCGGGCCGTTGAGCTGAGCGCGATTCGTCATTTGACTGGGTAGTGTTGTGACATGGCAAACGAGGTCGCATCCCGATATGAAAAGGATGAAAGTAAATTTATCGCCGTCGTCGGGCGTTCGGCTGATAAGTTCGGCTCGGAGAGAGCATGAATGAGCCGAGCGGCTGTAATCTTGTAATGACGATATACGCGAGACTGATTGTGACGTAAGCAAATGCGGTTGGCAAATCATGTGATACGGTCCGCTGTAATGAGATGCGGCTGAGGTGAATGATGATCCTAATCCATCGTTATGATTTTATATTGGACTTAGATTAAAAATAAGTTATGGAGAAAGCCTAAATGTACGGTATGCATTTGCTAAAATATATTGTTTTGTTTTGACTATGAACATTTGCTAACACTTCTTTTAAAAATCGGACCTAAAATATTATTTATGCAACTTGAGTACCTACCAATGGCTAGTTGAGTCTTTTAGTTGAGATTTTTTTAATTGGTCCGTGTAACAATTATATCATCGTTCACATTAACCATACATACACTTGCAAGATATAATTTCCAAAAGAAATAACTTATCTACAATATTGTTTTTAATATTAATAAATCTGTCAACTTATCAATCTAGTAAACATTCAGTGACAAATGGTGAAACCTTGCTTTCTTG
Organism: Nomophila noctuella; assembly: GCA_958496325.1. Classification (NCBI taxonomy): domain Eukaryota; kingdom Metazoa; phylum Arthropoda; class Insecta; order Lepidoptera; family Crambidae; genus Nomophila; species Nomophila noctuella. The sequence continues at coordinate 9,237,588 of OY292494.1, read as the reverse complement.
ATGTGACGTGGCTCTAGGTCACTAAATAATTAATACTATTAATAGGTATATATTAATGAAAGAACTTCTCGTTGTAATGTTTCTCATATGTAAATGGATACACATGCTCATTTCCTTCAAGAAATTCTTCATCATCTATATCTAAAGGTACCTATTGCTCTATAAGGTGATTGATGCCACTGTGAAAATCTTATTGGTTCGTTGACCTTGATGTAGCATACGCTTTTGATTAACCCGTACTTGGACATGTTCCTAATTCCAGTTCAGAAAGAAATAGTTTCGCAGTCGGCCTAAAACAGTTGTTCTATTTAATTACAAATGGAAACTGATGAAATAACGTTGATATGTCTCTCGACCTTAATGAAAACACACAACGGACAAGAACATTGTAATTACGAGGAGTGCAAGATTTATTACACGGGTATAGGAAACTAACCACACGTGACCGCCTTGCTTACTGGGCAAACTGTACAGCGAAATTACCGCGAACGAAAACCTACCGTAATGAGGTGGTAATTAACACCAATTTTGTGTAATGAGAAGGCCGCTTATGACCTTCCCCATGCGGGGTAGTATGTGCATATGCATTCTTTCCGAATGTGTGTGAATACCACGAAAACGGTTCGTGTAGTAGTTAATTTTTGCGCAAAGCTGGTGCGAGAGAGAGGTCCGCTCATTTACAAGTAGTTTGTGTGGGAGTGAGCGAGAAGGCTGTATCGGGGGTTAATTAATGAACGTGGAAGCTTGCGCTCTTTATTGCTTTCGTGGCTGGACGCTAAGACGTCGTCGGTTAAGAACTTTTCCTTCGAGAAAATGCTATGGAGAAGACAGTTTGTTTTTCTTACATCAGTGCTCGCTGAGTAGGTACTTCGTTTAATTAAAATATGCATACGAAATTTGTAAAATTCATTTCCTACCTGAAATTCAAGTCCAAATATCAATCCGATCAGAACAAAACCATAAGCGCATGTTTTCCAAAAATAAAATTAAACATAATGTTGTTTAGTTGTGTATGCCCTTGTGCCTTGTAATGCCCACATCCAAAATATTTACCCAATAAGGCAAATAAAATATTAAATCTTTAGTGTTATTATAACATGTAGAAATAAGTATGTTTTATTTATTGTGTTAAGAGGAAATAATTTCAATATTATATAATACGATTGTGGAAATGTGCTTTGGTCGTGTTATTACAAAAACACCCAAGCGTGGCCCTTACATTTTATCAGACAAACATAATTTGCCAGTTAAATGATACCAGTCAAAAAAAATCCCAGACATAAATAAGTATTCAAATTGAGATAAACGCTTTCAAAATATCTATACTATTAAACAACACCACATTAAGAATTTGTACACAGTACATTTCATTACCCTCGGGCCGAACGGTCGTGCCCGAAACGGATAACCGATGAAAATTAGAGGTACCTTTGTACCTTCAACCTCAAACGGTCTTAGGGCAATCTTACTCGGCCGGGTTGCACCCTCCTACAAATATATCCATAAATACTGACCAGTTAATGTGCTGAATGTTTTCTTAATTTCATCCCGCTGTGTGTAAGTGTGGCGCCACAGTGCGCCGTCTAATGAAGGCAGTAACTCATGTCTGAAGTAATGAGAATTTAGGCTGGCATTTTGCTAAAAGATACCATCATAGGTTGTCTACTGCCCGTTCTAAAAATTGGAAGGAGTTGATAAAAAATACTTAATTCACTTCTACGGTCCAATAAAATTAAATAATTAAAGATTGGAAAGTGAATTTTAAAGAAATGTATGTATTCAACAAATCGATTGATAGAGAAGCTTCATTTGCATGAGCATAGTCTGGATTATGTTTTGTTATATTTATTCAACTGTTACTCATTAACTAGAAGTAGGAACTTTTATTTAATCCCTGTTGATATGTAGTTAAATAAAATTTATCAAATTAATTCCTAATGTTGATCCGTTAAAAGTAGTTTTATATAACAAAGTCTGAATGTTTTCTGCGAATAGTGATGAGTTGATTTGCTTAGATCTATAAAACAAGCTTTGCACAGTGTGCATTTTTATTTCAATTCAACTTACAATTGCAACTTTTCGTTCGTGTTTGGAACACGGTGCCCAAACTTAAGTTACTGCCCAACCTATTGTGGCTCGGTGGTTGAGAAATTAAGAAAATGCCGCAATGTCTGCGCGGCACTTAAGGCGGCGGACTAAGCGAGTGTATTGTCTTCTCTGATGGTTTTTGTTCTAATAAAACCCTTAAGGTTTGTTAATGAGTGTAATAACCCGAGTGTTTATTTGTTCCTTTCGCGTTACGGATAATTTTGTTATCTTTAATGTCAAAATGATTGTTGTACAGGTGCGTTATGAATACGTAGGCATAGGATTTTGAAGTTTCATTGACCTTAAGGTTACATGCGCGGTCATTATCTATGAGCTTTGTAGCTTTAAATATGTACTATTTGAAGTTTATAAAATCCTCTGTTAAGAAGCCCCGCTTCATCTACATTAAAAAATAATAATAAAGCATCAACAACTTATAGATAATAATATGTTTGTTTTGAATATTGTTAAGGTTTGCATTAATCAGTAGAATCAGATTCAGTGGTACTACTGGTAAATTAATATTACTAATTGGTCCAATTGTCATCCAAATCAACAGAAGCATACGTTATTTCCTTCTCGACAAAAAAATATTTTGCGCCAATACCATTCATGTGAACCAAATTTTATCAGACGCTAAAACTACCGATCAGTTCGGTAGTTTTAGCGTTAATTAACGGACAAATATCCAAACAAACAAACTTTCACATTCATTTTAGTATGATTCATATAAGTATGGCACAGTCTTATAATCAAGGAACGGAAACTTAAGTTCCTTCTCCAAAAAAATATATTTTGCGCCAACAAATTTCGACCAACCGCGTCGCCAAAGAGTCCACATTGCACATGTGAGCACAATCGTACGTAATAGATAAAGTCAAGAGTCATATTTTAGCGGAATGCAATTATAACATGCGGGGGTGTCGCCCGTCTAATAGGAACGCACACAGTGACACTCACACATTCAAATGTGTGTCATATTCTAAGTTAGGGTTGGTGCTTATACTCGTCGTAGGCTGTTGAACTGTGATTTTTGATAAATTTCTAGCGAACCACCATGGATTAATAGGTTTTATACCTAAATTATCAGTGAATGAAATCTCATGTTCAAAGACGAAAAAAACTGTTAAATCCTACTTGACTGATGAGGGTCTGATGCTCAGCCCATCTTCACGATTTCGCTGGCATTAATTATTTTTTTTGGCTATTATTATTATTAAATTATTTATTATCAGGTAAGTTACACCCATAGATTACATAAATTACATTACACATTTTAAAACTTAATGAATTTACAATCAAATAATAATACATAGAATGTCACTGAAATAACATAAAATTAAAATAAAATACATACAAATGTTGCGAGATTGGTGAAGAGTTACGGTTAGAGTAGGATTGCTAATTAATTTAAATGCTATTTAAGAGAATGAAAAAAGAAACAGGGATGAAATTTTGCAACAATTTTTTTTATAGGTGTGTACCTAATTATGAGCGCCTAAGTTCTACTAGTACTACTACTAATAGTCCTTTTAATAGTAGTGGTTTTCTTTGCTCCTTTTTCTCTATTTAATTGGCTTCCTCAACTAAGTGCCAACCCTACAAAGTACACATACGTGTAACCGGACGTCACCCCTAAGGATTAGTCGCGTGGCTATGAGATTACCACATCGGCCGCAAATGAAGAATTACTGATTGCAATAAATATTGAACTAACGCTAAATGTTGTCCTTTCCCTTTCCTATATCTGTGATATTGACCTTTTGATATCTTGGGTTGAGTACATTGACAGAAAATATTACTGATGAAAAAAATTATAAGATTGTTTAGTAACACATAAGAAGAATAAAAAAATGCATGATTAGTGAGTTAATTTTATTCTGATCGTTGTTTTTATGTTTCAGGGAGGCAAACGAACAAGAGGGTCACCTGATGGTAAGTGATCACCACTTCCCATGGACATCAACAACCAACAACAAATGTATGAAGGAGTTGCCCGTTTATTCGCTATTATTCCTGGAAAAAGGTTGCTCATATCTCTTCAAGGTTAAATGTGTCACGTGTCAATTAAAAGAACATAAACAAATGCAAGAGTAGTGAGTTAACTTTATTCTGACCGTTGTTTTTATGTTACAGGGAGGCAAACGAACAACAGTGTCACCTGATGGTCACTGATCACCGCTGTCCATGGACATCAACAACTAACAAAAAATTTAAGGAGGAGTTACCCCGTTTATTCGCAATTTTTCCTGGAAAAAGGTTGCTCATATCTTTTCAAGGTTAAATATGTGTCAATTTGTAGTCCAAATATCATTAATGGCACTCATATAGTGGCGATAACAACATACTGTTAAAAAACATATTCAACTGTACCAAAAAAAAGTTTAACTTGATAGTTGAATATAGTCAATAGTATAAAAATATACTACGAAATATTTCAGTTTTCTTGAGTATCCGTGTCTTGTTGAGTGTGAAGGAAGACATGACTAAACTTAAAAATTACTGCAGTAGAAAGGGGAAAATGTAATAAAACAATATATTTCATATATTTTAGTGTCATCTTACATAGTAGCTATAAACATTGATACCTAATTGACGTTTCAAAGTATGTATGATTACTAGTCTTTATTACAACGGGCTAAGGTGCATAATACACTAACATGATTGTCAATAACATTATTGCTTGAAGAAGTGTGTCTACCACAGAAAAATAAAAGTCATTCACCACATGCCATTGATAAATTTGTCACTAAAATTATATTTTCATTAATAAATATGAACGAAATTTCCATAAAAATATTCGTTATAGTTTAGATTTTTTCATTCTAACTTAATCTTGAACTATCTTTCTAGTTGATGCGTCCGTTTTATAATAACTCAGCCGAGATAACATGTTTTTCATCTAATATGGCACCATTAATTCCAACTTTATTACCAATATTGTCATCTTTATTCAAATATACGAACAACACGCCTCCTGTTTATGGAAATCGACACAGCCGTATCGTAAACTTTTTACGCGACCAAAAACTCATAAAGATCGCAAACTAAACGCTTAGCAAATTGAGATGACGTTGTTTACACACAAATTTGTCCTAAGATCCGTTAAAGTACTTAAACAAGTGTCGTTTCATTACTTACTCATGCAAAAATAATCCAAACACAGCTCTCGTCCCGGACACTTAGCGGCGATTAATTTTACATATTCAAGTTCATAATTCACGTAACTCTCGCATCGCACGTCGTAAATAACGTCCGAATGTGTTCCTAAACCGGGACCGGCGGACTTTGTTTACATTTCAGACGCGAAACGTCACATGTATCTGTATTTTGACAGATGATCATAAAGAACTAACACAGGCGCAGTTACATTTACATAAGCATTCCGGCTGCGGGCGACAGGGCGCGGGCACGGCGCGGACCCGCGGGTTTCGGTCGTCGGCGATAGTTTTTTGTTTCTGTTACTTTTGCGTTCCGTTTTCAGCTCGTTTTTCGTGTGTCCGTCACACAGTTTGCGTTAGTACTGACCACAGCTTAGGGCGGCGTCGTGCATCGGTGTGCGTGTGTGGACTTCTGCACGCGATCTCCGCGAGCTTAAACGAGTGGGGAGCGCGCGCGTGTGGGTGCGAACTTTACTTGTGGAAGTATCAGGCTAGACTCATTGACTGCGGCCCTTATTGTATGAATGTGGAAAAATTATAGTGTCGAGTGTTTTGCCTGTAACAGGGATGCGTATTGTTTATGATACCGCCGCTGGCCACTTAACTCTCCCAATTTGCGGAGGTCGTTACGGCCGGAGAGCTTTGTCCAAGAGACATTATTTCTTATAAAGCACCGTAATTAAAATTGTCAAGAAACAGCCGGACAATGTTAATTTTTCTTGCTAATGCCTCGAGTAAATTATTTGTGTCGCAATATTTTTCATTGCGAATCTAAAAGGGGTATTAATAATTTAATGACATTAATAAATTTAGCAGAAGGTGTAATTATTTGAAGTTATTTGCGGTCCAGTTATTCGAGTCGATGTTCTTTTGGTCCCTTACCACAAAACTCAAATCAAAATATTTGTCATGTTCTCCACTTGATACATCTTATGATTTCATTTATCTTATTAAGTATTGTGAAAATATGTAGTTTTAATTTATTAAATCACACCTTACCTTGAAGACTGCACAAATCACAAATCTGTGGCCATTTATCATTGAATAGTTAACACAATATAAATACATACATCACAACATTCAAAACTTGGTAGAGATAGCACACAAACAATAATGATTTTTAAGAAATTGCATTTATAAATTTTTATAGGCAATACTCAACGTTTGATGTTTATTACAAAAATACTTTACTTACTTACTGCCTATAATAATTTTACTGCCTAATTTCTTAATAATAAAAAAATTTAGGTACCTTTTGGTTGGTACACCAACTAACCTTTAAAATTAGTACATCAAACTAATATTCTGGATAATGCACGTTGCAGTAGTTATTTATACTCAAAATAACAAAAACAACCATCTTGACACCATGACATATAACTATTCCAATCTAACAGTAACCAAATGTGTATCAATTGTCCTTAATGAGCCTTTTCTTATCCGTTTTCCTCGACGATGAGTCACCTTCTTTGTCTTTGACTTTCTTTGCACACCGTACTGCATTCTGAAAGTTAAAATTGCCCATTTATCACGCACGACCATACAGCATGGTCCATTAGTAGATTTTTCTGTGTCATAAATCTCACTTCGGTTCATCTCGACTCGATATAGAGATACGAAGTAAACACCACTTGCGATACGTGCTAACAAAAGTTTTCTTTTTGATATATGAAACGTCATAGCTGAGGATTTATACGAGTAACTATTGACACCTGAGGTCCTGGGTTTATTGTAAACTTTATGAAAACACGACTGTCTCATAGTTACTTTGCGTTCCGATAATATTAATTTTAAAGTTCGAAACTACTAAATTGAAGAAAACAAAAAAGTAAAGTAACGTATCAACCTTTTAATGTCCCACTGCAGAGCGGAGGCCTCCATCTTTTGAAATTACATATTATTATCAATTAACACCAGTACACACTATGTTTTTTAATTCACGCTGATATTGGTTTTGTGTGTTATCGAACCAGCAACCTCTTGGTCTGAATTAAACGAAACATCGCTCAATATGTTGCATAGTTCAAATTTCCAATGACAATCAATTTCACTGGAATACAGCCAATGTTATTATGGCGGTTGACCTACGAGGTTTCTTTATCAAAAAGATCGAACTCCCTCCATGAAGTTATAAAATTGATAATTATCATCTATGATGAGATCAAACCCACGACATTTTAGTTCGGACCAGAGTATAAAAAAACAATTTTCGACGGTCTTCCTGGACAAAATTCCAATTTACAGAATAAGCAACCGATGCACATTGCGCACATAGTAATCGATATAACTCAACTAAAGGCCGGCAAAACCGTTTCCATACCTCACCCTACATTTTGAACATTTTTATTTTACCTTTACGGTAATTATAACTTGCCTGGTTTAATTGCCCCACCGTTTTGTCCTTCTGTCAGTACTCCCCGCCCAATGTTAGCCTCGAGTACGTTTGTCTCTGGTTTAAAAAGACTCTTTGTTTATGGTCCTATGAGAACTTCCCGATGAATACCGATTGAGAGGAGGAAGTAATTAAGTCGTTGAAAGATGTGTGCTTTGTAAGGAGGTTAGGTTGTTTTTGTTTTAATACTAAAATTAATCGAGTATTTTCATAGAAAAAATCTAAGTCAACCCTTTAGGTACAAAATTGGGAACTCTACAGAAAAATGTTTGTAATTTAATTTTGGTTATTGAAATTATAGTAGTTTATTATAATATGAGTAGGTCTTTGATAAAGTGACGAGCTATTTCAGTATTATTGCTAAGTAAAAGTCTGGCACCTAGCTAGATTTGTTCATGTGTGATGTAGCCCTATTCTTCTGGGACTTTAACAATGTACTCATCCTTTCAAATAATGAAAGCAGCCTACTTATCAATGTTGGCACTTATTCACGGTTAGTAAATTGTTATAGTAAATAATAAAGCTAACAAAGAAGTTACATTTAAAGAAACTCAAAGGGTTCTTACAACTGACAGCCCAAACTAATACTTATCGCGGCGCATTGTAATAAATACGTGTACACACTCATTATAATAACCACCGAGTTACAAAAATTAAATAGAATCTCCGGCATATGGCGTCCGAACGGAAGTGCGTATCGTCTGTCAGCCCTTTAATATTATAATGAAACGTTCATTCTCTTTCAACTGACCAGTTACAAAGAAGACAATGAGATACAACGCTTGACGTCCACTCGTCCGGAGGGTCTCGTAAGGATTGCCAATTCATTTTTGTTTCGACGCGTCGACGTGCCCGTTTCGTCGTTCCATTTTTGAATTTCGATGATAGTTTATTTCGAAGGAGGTTTTATTTTGTCGCTTAATGTGGCCAGTCCTGTGACGGTTTAACTTTTTTTTTGCTAGTTTCAAATTAAGTAACTTAATTAATACTTTTTTGTTTATTATAGAATTAAAAAAAAAGTATAGTATCTGATTCAACGAAATGTGCTCACATTGGCTCTGAAATATAACGATGGTTATAATGTCAAAGGGCTTAAAGGACAAATCGCCACTTTTCAGGAGAGCCAAAAAACAAAAAAAGTAGAAAAATTAACACAACTTTTTTGTCTTTAAAGCTATCGGTTTCGCTTAAAGACCATTGATTTTGTTTTTTCAAGCCGAACTGTATGCGACCGTCTAATACATTCCAGATAGCGTAGTTTCTAAAATAGATGTCCTTTAAGAACTGTAATTTTAACATTTTGTCCTTTAAGCTTAACATTTTTTTTTCTAGTAGTTGTCGACTTTGGCTTAAAGGACTGCTCTTAAATGGTCCAAACATAATTTTGTCCCTTAAAACGTTTTTCGCTTTGAAATTGTAATAATTATTGAGTAGTTGAAATATAAATAGAAAGAAAAGAAACGCATTAACGACGGTATTACTAATTAATTTATTGTAAATCTCTTTCATATATTGCACAGAGTTTTGGAAATTGAGTTTTACTCATTACCACTACTATAGGTAGTCACTGCAAACATAAATTTTGACAGTTTTTAGTCTATCAAATTATCATGTAGGGGAGAGGGAGGCAGTTTACTACAGAGGAAGTTTTGAACATGGTGGCTAATAACAGCATTTTTTTAATATTGTCATATATAGAATAAATCATCATATTATAGAATAAACGCATTAAAAATGATATTTGCTAAGGCTGTATAGCTGTAAACTCAGTCCGAACTGAGAGGGACAGCGCAGAACTCCTTGCTTCATACATTTTTCTATGGAAGTGCAAAAGTTCTAGCATGTCACATTCAGTTTTGACTCAGGTTATAGCTATACTGCCTTAGCTTATATCGTTTGGAATGCTCTCAAGAATATGAATTTCCATATTTGGTTGATGGACGCGAACAAAACAGAAAAATGCCATCTCCCCTACAAAAATTGGCATTGTCTTCTTTTTTACAGATTCAATATGGGGCAATTGTGACAAATGAGAGGATAGAATAATATATTTTCTTTATTTCAAGCTATTTCTTGATATTAAAATATACATAAATATAAAAACATCTAAAGTTAAATCTTGAATTGCAGGAACAAAAATAAAAAATAATATATACATATCACACAAGTATATATAAGTTATAATGATAGATAATACTCCCTCAGATGAAAAATATATAAATTTAATATAAACTTCATACATTTCATTGCACCATGGTCACTTAGAAGATAAAATATGACCTACAAAAATTTAGCTTAAAGGATACTAATTTAATACAACAGTAGCAGTAAATGTCCTTTAAGCCTTAAGAAAATTATTTTGCTAGGCTAACTATGTCCTTTAAGCCTAACAGGTGCGACTAAAATTATACGTGTGTAGGCTGTAAAGGCCAGAAAACCATTGTTCTGTCCTTTAATCCAAAAGTGCAAAAATGGCTGATTTTTGACCGTGAATATCTTGCTCAATATTGGGAATAGAAAAACTTTATAAATACCAATCGATAGAGCTCAAAAAGCTCTATAGGACTGCATCAAAAAGTCATTTTCGCCAAAATGTCCTTTAAGCCCTTTGACATTATAACCATCGATAATGCCTAGAAAAAGACATAAAAATCTTTTCTCGATATAGCGCAGTCATTGAAGCGAAAAATATGGTCCAACCTCCGAATTTTTTTACTGTGAACCGATTTGCATGAAATTTTGGAATTAGTTTCATTGTACCCTTAAATTCAAAAGTGAAAATGATTTGAACGCCGCAACTACCCCTGGAGTGGTTGCCACCCCATCTCGGGGGTGAGTATTTTTTTCTTAAGATAACCTCGGATGTCGGTTGGATTACTAATTTTAAGCAAAAAATCATCTATAAGGTTTTTTGATAAATCTAATACTTTTCAAGTCATTGGCAATTGAAAATTCGCAATTTTGTCACGTTTTTCATCGGTTTTTTGCAAATATCTCCAAAAATATAAGTTTTATCGAAAATTTTATAAGGAACAAAATTGTAGCTGGTAAAAAATTAAATAATTTTGTTTATCTTAAAGTTTTCTATGTGCAATATTAAGATATATATTAAAGATCGTAGCCGTTTTTTATTTTGTCTGCAATTTAATCGATTTGGTCAATGTCATCTAGCGGCGAGCAGATGCATTTTATGGATTCCTATAATTAAGAGTTTTGTAGTGCTTAAAATAAGCTTTCAAATGAGTACAATTAAAAGTCTTTTGCACGTAAAATAAGTAAGCTGTATTACAAATAAGAGGATCATCGAATGCTTTTTCTTGTAAATCAATGGGTTTCACAAGTGCCATTTCCAAGCTATTCATGCTATCACAATTTCTAAAACAGCATTGAAAAGGTAATTAGAAGAACTACAACATCCTTTATTGCAATATATAATGAAAAACATTTTTCGAAAACGGTGAAGGGTTAAAGGGCTTAAGAGAGGCTGTGATTGCCGCTGCCACGCGCTCTTTAAACAATCATATCTCCGTCAGTTTTTGTTTCACAGAAATAAAAAAATTACTAAATTTTTTGTCAGAAAAATACCTAAATTTTTTATCCCTTTACTTTTGTACGCATCTATCGTCATTTTTGAGATATTATGAAAAGAAGGTGGGATTTTTTAAAATATGAGATTTTATATTTTTATTTTAATCCTATCTATTTTGAAAAATATGTGTTCTAAAGCAGCCAAACTGATAAAATTTATCAAACACTTCATAGTAAAGTTAATTCTTGGCGGAATACGAATAATTTCAATTCTGGTGGAAATGGCACTTATGAAACCCATTGTTTTAAAAGAAAAAATATTGGATGCTCCTCTTATTTGTAATACAGCTTACTTATTTTACGTGCAAAAGACTTTTAATTGTACTCATTTGAAAGCTTATTTCAAGCACTACAAAACTCTTAATTATTAGAATGCATAAAATGCATCTGCTCGCCGCTAGATGACATTGACCACATCGATTAAAATGCAGACAAAATAAAAACCGGCTTTGATCTTTAATATCTAACTTAATATTGCACTTAGAATACGTTATAATAAACAAAATTGTTTAGTTTTTTACCTGCCACAATTTTGTTCCTCATAACATTATCGATAAAAGTTATATTTTTGGAGATATTTGCAAAAAACCGATGAAAAACGTGACAAAATTGCGAATATTCAATTGCCAATAACTTGAAAAGTATTAGATTTATCGAAAAACTTTATAGATGATTTTTTGCTTAAAATTAGTAATCCAACCGATATCCGAGGTTATCTTAGAAAAAGAATACTCACCCCCGAGATGGGGTGGCAACCACTCCAGGGGTAGTTGCGGCGTTCAAATCATTTTCACTTTTGAATTGAAGGGTGCAATGAAACTAATTCCAAAATTTCATGCAAATCGGTTCACAGTAAAAAAATTCGGACCCAAAATGCTTCATTGCCTGCACTAATAATGATATCTTAAGTTTTCGTCAAACCAGGCTATTCTAAGTCAGCTGGCCTACTGAAAAAGAAATAAAATATTATTTCTTTTTCAGCCGTGAATTTGCAAAAGCATGTAAAGTCATATTTAGATTATAGACATTATATGTTAGCGTTGGGCTTAAGAATGGAAAGTTTTACTGCGTAACACGGACAATCGCGACGTGCGGAGTTTTACAACGGGGGCGGTTAAAAAGCATCGCGTTAAGGTGGCTGTCTGTTACACCGTTTGGGGCTTTGGACGTCTTATTTGCCGGACTAAAGAAGAAAGACGAAAATTTTCTTGATTTCACAGTAATGGCTTGTTTAAGAGCTTTGACTTGAGTTGGGGTACTGGGTTCAGCTCGAAGGAGAGGAACTATAGTTGATGGTTGAATTCAATATGGTTATCAATGAAATGTCAATTGTACTTTTTTTGCAGTATAAACTCTATAATAGATTACACTTTTCACACCAAGAGAACAGACCAATTCGTTGTGCGTCACAATTTTTTTCTTGATTTCTATATTTATTAGGTTTTGATACCATATTATGAAATCAAAAGTATAACAATTTCAATGAAGAGATAAATATTTAAGATTTATGATAAGACATTTAAAATAGGCATTCGAAACGACAAGTTACATTAATAACACATGAAAGTATATTTTATTCAATAATTCAAATTCACAATAAAATCTCAATCATAAACTCCGGATTCCTAGGAACGTATTTCACTCACACGAATAACTTATTACACTACAAGACGGTGTGATAAAACCCACTTTTAAAATTGAAAGTGACGTAAGTGCTGTTTTAGTGCGCAATCGACGGTCGAAAGTCGTAAATCAATGTTTTAGTGTCGAAATGTTGGGATGCTCAGGCCACTGGGGTGGCCGGTTGGACTTAAAGCATTTTTTAAACGCGTTCGAAAAATCAGTTGGAAAAACAATATGGCCGTCAGTTGAACGTTTGTCTATTGTTCGAGAATGAGTGATGATGAATAAAAGCCAGCGGTGACATTGTACCGAGTGCCTCCTGACGATTTTCATTCGATTATTGCTACCTCATGTTTATAGGTTTGGAATGTGGTTAAACGATGAGTTAAAAAAGGGAACAATGCATGTGTACCAGCTTGTGCAAGTATTTATTTTCTGGAACCTTTGCGCCTTAGCCTGGTTTTGTTGAGAAATTTTTCACGTAACATTTTTGTAAAAGAGAATGAGAACATTGGTGTTACATCAGTTTCTTAATTCATGCCAAATTAATTAAATGAAATAGTACGCCGTTTTAACTGTTAGGTACGTGAAATTCATCATGACCAGCAATCCATCATTAATGTTTTTAAGTACCTATCCCAAAACTATTTTACCAAAGATGCTGAGTTTTAAACCGTGAATAAAGACGATATTTTGATTTCTTATTAATATTTCATTGCGAAATGGGCTAGCTATTGACCTTGATCTTATGTACGTAGAGAATATAGTCGAGATCGAGCTCGGAAGAACCCTGTTCTCTTGCACCTTAATGAGCACTTGAATTATACATACCCGGAACGTATGCAAACCAAACTGGTAACAATAATCATCTATTAAAATATAAACGTCATATCTTAATAACAATTTTGCAACATTTCCTCCACCAACACTGCATGGCTCAATCATCATCAGGTCATAATAACAAAGTTGTCGTTGGGCGAGTGATTAAATTACAGCCGGTCGTAAAACAATGGCCGCAAAACCGCGACCGATTCCTGGACGGAGCGGAATTAAGCTGCGCTGCTGTGAAGTATAATGTTGTAACTGACCGGGATTTTTTTAAGAACGCGAACGTATTTCATGTTGGTACCCAGAATACAAAGTAAGTTATGATATTAAAGCAGGCATTTGAAATATTAAACCTAATTGTAAAAAAAATAAAATGTAAATGATTTTAATATTTTAGTATCATCTATTTTTTATTTTTTTAATAAATTTTTTTGACGACAAAAAAAGTACTACATGTTTTTTTTAATTTATTAAGTGAACTATCAGCATTTTACTGATCCACAGCTTTTGACAGCTGATAACGGCCCGCTTAGAGTAATGGTAAAGAAGTAAACTGTTAGACCTCTTGGTCTCTTGGTTCAGGAAAACCATTTATGTGTATGAACATGTCCGGTTGTCCTGGTCTGGGTGTTATATTTATCTGATTAAAAGTTGCAATACCACTGTTGATTCTGATATCTATAACACAAGAGCTACTACTTAAATGGAGTCTGATCAATGTATGTGATGTTGTGAGATATTATATTACTGCAGAGAAAATACCTATAACATTGAATCACGCCCACATTGTCAAAAAATAAAATGACTCTATCGATTTCGATTCTCATCTAAGATTGTCAGTTACTAAGTTCTGCATCTGAGTCAATGCAACTATGTAGCGTGTTGCATCCGATCTTAAAACTGGCAAATTGATGACCAGCCCAGGTGGCCGGCTAAAATCGTACACACTCATATTCTAAGACAAAGCCTTATGCATATTGGTATGGTTTTGCACTGTTCGATATTCAAATTTTTGCTTATAGACAAATTATCATCATAGTTTACCATCAATTAGGCAAAAAGCATAAGCGTTTATGAAATTAAAATAATAAAGTACTTATGTACGTATTTGTTATTTTTTATCCAATCACTTTTTACTTACTTACTCCAAAAGCTCAGTGACCTAAAGTGTCAATCACTATTGATTTATTTAATGAATATTTCAGCCTATTTTATTTACGCCAGTGTGACACTTCTTTAGAAGCATAGGATGAAACTGTAGCGACCATTAATTGTCATATTTACAGCTTAGTGGGAAGAGAGTAACCAGAGCTGGAATTACGAAGAAAATTTTAACCGTAGTTCTTGGAACTTTGAACAAATTAAATGTGTTTGGGCATAAGCGACTTTTATTGACTTTAAAAAAATCTACATCTCAAGCCTGATGAGACTATCGTGTTTCTTATGGTAATAATTACATAGCAATTTTTAGGTAAAACTTGTTTGTGAAAATTAAGGTGAATAGAAATGTAGTAATGATTTTGCTTGGTTACATTACATTTCAACACAGATACAAATAGAAATGTTCTTCCACTTTTTTTTGGAGTATAATCAAAGACCTCCGATTCAAAACTTTTGAAGTTATGTATCAACTTGAAAAACTTTAAATCAGTGGTATAACTAAGATAATATTTAAAAATCAAAATATTATTTTAAGAAAGCGAATTCAAACAAAAGACCTGCAACTCCATTTTATTTCCCCGTCCAATAACCCCGCAGTAATTAAGCGTTAAAATAAGCGTTCCAATTTTAAAATTTATTCCCATTTCAAAATTAAACACAACGGTTATACAAACCTCATTCCTCGCATCAGAGTCGACACATGCATTAATGAGTGCGAACAAAAGGCCATAGCGCGCGATTCATTTGCCCTGCGGTCACAGTGATACCGAAAATATAGAAGTAAAAAGACGGCCAAGATCTGCGATTATTGGAGGATAAGATAAGTAGAAGGTCAATCTTTTGTTGCTATTCATTCGCTCTGCGGTCAAACTGATACGGATAATACAATAAAAATTTGCTAGGTTATGAGTACGAGTCAGGTTACGAGAAGAGGAGGAGAGGAGTTTGGATATTTAGTCACGTTAACGACGAAGACGTTACGAGTGTAGATGTTATTAACATCTATTTTAATAATAAAATTTATAAAATTTGATTGGGTGTTGAACTTGGCTCGTCCACTACTGTGCGCTCTGACGTGGTGATATGTAACGCATTTCCATAATTAATGTCAGTTCAACACCTCTGCACGCGGTTTTGATGCATCTAGCTGTTGTGCACTGCTTTAATATTGCATTGTATTTGTTATGTCTAATGTATAGGAATATGTTATTATTATGTATGCTGGTTTTAATTTGCCATGCTATACTTTTTTAATTAGGTAAAAGATTTGATGAGTTCAGTGATGAAATGTCTGAAATGTATTTAAATGTGTTTAAATTTAGAAGTGGTTGTCAAATGTCTTCCAGGTGTGAAAATATTAAAGCCAATTATATTTTCGTTCAGTACGTGGACAAGTTATAATAAGTTTTTTGTGTTTTCTTTGGTTTAATAAGTTTAATAAAACCTACTGAATAATTTTTTGGCGGAACACATGGAATATTCGAGTTTTTTTTTACTTTAATAATCAGTGCCTCCTTATCTAGTTTTAGAATAATATACATCTACTAAAGAGCCGTTTTTGAAATAAGGGACATTTAATTAGATCATAGATTAAACAGTAGACGAATAATAAAAAATCTATTTTCTTTATAGCCGTTGGAATATATGTAGGTATCACCGGAATCCATTCGTCTTATTTTCTGTCAAAACGATTCAACCAATACGTAAGCGATTGCAAAACACTGCCTCCTTCATACAGTCAGTTGAATATAAACATAAAAACGTTATAAATACACCGATCGTGCATCAGAACTGTATAGTGTCATTTCTGATTAACTTTTATCGATACGCACCCAGCGAGTAACGACAGGTCCCATACCGCGGAATCTTAAATCTGTAATCTTAACTTTTTGCATTCTCCCCCGCCTCGAGCGCCATAACGACACAATAAACGTATTTTATACACGCTCACACTTAACATTCTATATCGCCTTATAAGTAGATCGAGAAATAATAAAACTAAAGGAGAGCGAACATCAAGAAAGCAATAACATCATTATCATAGCGGGTCCGCCATCTCTTTCCAATAGGTCTCACCCCTTCTGCGGCCACGCCCACCGCGTATTGCCTCTGTCACCTGTATATCTCGAAACATTACACATATGCAAAACTTACTCCGCGCTTCCCGCGCACACAGCCGCGACCATTGCAACGCTGCACACAGCCACCGTAAATCTGCAAGATAAAAATTGTGCTATACTGCCGTGCCTTGCCTCGCCGGTGTGTTACTCTTCTTTTTTCACGAGATAGTGGCCCGTAGGCGTTCCTAGCGAGTTGTTTGCACCTCGCACCCAGTGGTCGATACTCGTATTTCATCGACACATCTAAAATAGACATTGCGATTTTGAACACAATTTTCGTGCTATTCATTCTTTCACGTCCGCTCCATTTTGGAGGGCGATTAACTCATGAACGATTTCAGTCACGGGACCAACTGCAATAATTATTCACATTGTATATGAAACAGTTACTGCACCGTAATTACACCGGTCTGATTCAGCGTATTGTTCAAATATCAAAGCCGCGATGTAAAACGTTGTTATATTTTTGTAGCGATAATAACACCGGGTGTTTTCCACTGAATCTGTCATCTATTCTCATACAATGTTACCTTTCAAACATTATTTGACGCATTGGACTGGCTCAGATGTGTACTTCGATCCCTATCTTAGTGGTGTGATTCTTGATTTAATTTATTCACTATGAAAGTGCTTAAGCTTCATATTATATTTGGGACTCTCTATATTTTCGCCGCACTTGTGTATTTTTGAGTTCTTAAATGTTCGAAAACAACACATCAGCCTGTTGAATATAGATATTACAAGAAGGCTATGAAGTTGGAAGCTCGAGCGTATATTCGCATAGTATAGATAGACTAGGGCTAATGCATTCCCCAAAGATAGTCTTGTACCTTAGTTAAGGTCTACGACTAATTTATTCCCAAATGAAACCTTGTACCTTATTAATAAGACCTTATCAAGCCCTGTAAACGATTCCACCTATCTAGACTCAAGGCGAAATTAAACCTACAACCTTCAGATTTTTTACCGAAACCGATAACCACTGCTCCATCATACCTAAGGAAGCCCTATCATAAAAGCGACAACAAAAACGGCATTCTTCACGACAACAGCTCACCTTGAGTAATTAAAGTGTTGTTAGTAGAATTAAAATAATCATCTTTGTGTAGGCGACGAAATACGAAGGCCGAGTAGGTCTAATGCGAAATAAATTGTCGCCACAACTCTTGAGTAATTAGTGCAACGCGCTTATTTAAACTAAGCGTGACAAGCTTGATGTGGATTTGAATGCGGCTGTTAAGGTGCAGCTCGGATTTATTGGTGTAATAAAATAATAATAAATTATAATTTGTTCAGAGATTTCTCTGAACCTAAATATATTGGTAGATAGTGATGGAACTAGGTGTGCCTATAGGTACCCATTTTAATAGAGATGAATAAATGGTATCAAAATTCTAAACGCTAGTGGCTTTGGCATCAATGCCTAACTATTAAATTATTCAATCATTGATCTGACAACATGATAATTATGCTAGGTTTTGGTCTTTATGATTGACGATTTGTTTTCAATTTATTTTTGTAGTGCCATGGGTATACTGCTTTCCTACCATCAAACCCGGTTTAGGTTAAAAAGCTTATCATTCAATGTTGTATAAGCAAATTACAGATATGCAACAATCAAACAAACATTTGCATATCATAATAATACCAAGCCTACCGCATGCTATTTGTATTACAAGATAACGTTACTTATTTTTCCACCAACTTTCATAATTCCACATAATTATGATTAGCGAACAAAGCAGCGTTCGGAACAACCAAAAATAATAATTCACAAAAGTAATCATTTCTCCAAAAACTAATTACAAAAAATCAAGAAGTGGAAAACCACGCACGGCGTTTTGTGTGCACACTTGCGCTTAACACGGCTGTTATTAAAATGTTTAATTACAGGAACGGCGCGGACGTAATCATCGGGCCCGTGCGTTACAGTTTTATCTAAACATTGTAATTACACAATATTACACGCGAGTGTGGAAGCGTTATGACGAATCGGCGCAAAAACCCGCGCAACTTTTGAAATTATTTATGCGCCGTAATAAATATTGCGAGAAATTACCATTACCTACCTTGCACGTATTGTTTGACTTTTTGGATCCTGTTTGGCCTTTTTCTGATACATATATTGTTATGGTGATGCCGATGTGTTCAAGTAAAACATTTGATTTAGAGTAAAACATGCTTTGTTCCAATCAGTTGGAAGCACAGAAATACTCTTACTACCTTTTATACTTCCCTTTTTAATTAATAAGGGACAAACTTTCCAAACAGTTGACTTGAGGTAGGGCAAGAAAATAAATAACAGTATGTTTCACTTGAGTGTACTAAAATGCAACTATCAAAGTTTAAAATTTTGTAGAAATATTTATTTTTATCGCACCTTAATTTCACAAAACTAGTCATAAAACTTGCTATAATCAATTTGATCAAAAACATGCGTTTGTTAATAATAACAATACCAACCATTCGGTGATTACACGCAAGTGTGGAACCAGCATTACAATGTAATTAGTAGGTGAAAAAATGAATCATACTTAATAGTCAGGTCGCGGTCGAAGGCCACTGTTTGTTCAAACTAATTACGATTACTGTAATTAATGTGCCGCTGTAATTATAGCGGAAGCTTTTTAACAGTCGAATGCTTTGTGCTTACTTAATCAATATTCTATTTATAGTGATGATTACATAAAATAGATTGATTGTGGGTCGGTGGTTTGATTATAGGGCGGCGAGTTTTTGCATTTAGATCTTGGTTATGTTTTGTTTTAAATGTATTGAAAACTTTGATATTATTTAATTTACATAAAGACTTCTAAGTAAAATGACGCAATCCCATCAGATATTTAAAGCCATTTTCTGTCTATGATCCAAATTGTCTGGTTGCCCTTGTATGGGTTGCGGAGGTCAGACGACCGTCGCTCCAATGTAGGGAGGAATAGTCAAAGCGTACCCTGGGCTGGGAGAAGCGCTAAGATGCTGATGAATTAAAGCCATTTTCAGATGAATTATATTAATGTTATGTGTAAAAATTCAATGAAGATTAATATTTCACGTTACTCGTATAAGACAGTAAAAGACGTCAAACAAACTAAATGTTTCTGTATTAGCCGATTAAAATTCGAGCAGTCTTAGTCAGAAAAACTTGAGAAACTTTAGTACCGGTGCAAAATATTGTCACCTACATCACTAGTTCTATCTATTCTGTACAATCGATTAACCGATTCAACTAAAAATGACGTCACACGTCCCACAAAAGATCGCTAAACGCGCCGGGCGATTACACCAATCTCCTTTGTAGTCTTATCTCGGAGCGGGGCATCGCTAACGACGTCCACTCGTCGACACAATGGTCGGACGAATTGAAACTCGGCTTAGACAAAGACGGTCGAGTCAAAAGGCGTGTAAATCGGCCCTCGATGGGGAGATTCGGCGAATGTGTTCCAGTTGGATTGCACTTTTTTTTTGCTATGTTATTGGTGGTGACTAGCCACTGTTATTAAAATTGACAGAAATGATTGGTCAAGTAATGCCATGACAAACAATTACTGCAATCTTTTAAGGAGATATTCTATATTTAAAAGTTTTATTATTTTGCGCTTTTCCACCTGAAAGCGCTCTTATTAGTCTAAGGTTTAGGTTAGGAACCAAAATGACACAAAAAATGTTGATCAACCTCAAGACATTCATGATCATCATCACCAGCCTATCACAGTCCACTGCCTATCACATAGGCCCCTCCTAGGACTTCATTTAGCCCGATTCTCAAGACATTAAGCAATATTAATTGATTTCAATTTAGTAACCCTGACATTTCCGTCTAATATTTGAAATGTTTTGCCTCCCTATCTAATAATTCCCAATACAGTAACTCAACTTTCTTACTTCCTAAATAATTTAAATCCCATTTTTTTTGTCAGGAAGCCTTAATTTACTCACCTGTCCTAACTCACTTATCTAAACTAGCGAAACTATGATAATTAGCCGGAAGATGTCGCGTGATGTTTTACTAATTAATATTTCCTCTAGGAGCAATGAACTGTGCACTGCGTATGCGCACGTGTTTGTAATTCGACTGTGATGGGATAGCGGCTACTTCATCTGGCTATCTAGTATCTTTCTTAAGATCATAATAACAAATGGATATACAAAGAAAAATATTAAATTGAATGAAAAGATACACCAACAAGTTATACCAATTTACATGCAATTATGGTTTTGAAATCCCACGGTAACGTCAAAAGCAGATCCTATTGCAGAATTAATTCAGGTAAATGTTCTTTTGTTCATTAATTAGATACTAACGCTCCCATTTTTCTATCTATGCCTCTTGAACAATGGAAGCATACGCTTCTCTATTTACATGTTTACGTGCCCTCATTGAAGGTAAGTGTGTTACACTGACTTCACATATCTACTACAACTCTAACAAGCTGCGGGCTTGTAAAGATTATAAAATCATTACAAGCCCGCAGCTTGTATGCGACCACTTCTAAGTCTGCTATAGCTTATGATGGAATCTTATACTCATTTTATATTGACGAAGTTCTGGAAATTTCTTCTAAAACAATACCATCTTGAAATCAAAACCGATACGGATCTTCCAATCTAACCGGTACTAATCAACTTTTCTTTTTCCGTCTTATTACAAGATTAATACGAATTCTAATCGAGTTTTCTCTCATTAAGTACCGCGGTTACCGATCCCTCTTTATTATAGTGGAATAATACTGCGGGGTAATATCGTGGTATAGTTACTTAATCAATTCCTTTGTTGGTTGAATCGACCCCCAGTGGGTGGGGTTGATTAAGAAGAATATTGCTTGATTACGCGCTTGAAGTATGGCTTGCGAGGATGTTAGAAGGAAGGTCAGGCTGGGATGGAAGTGTCTTTAATAAAACAATTGTCAAATGGAAAAAAATACACATTAAGGATAGTGAAGTATGCAGCCTAATAATGTGAGTTTAAATAAATGCTACTTTGAACTACCAGGAAATTTCTAACTAAATCTACGATTTCAGGTAAGATTAGTTGCCAAGTTTTTAGAACACCCATCATCTGGCCATTTCTACTGAGCACTAATGCTGGTAAAAAACAACATCAAAATACGACATTAGTGTGTGGTAATGAATTTCCCTATAAGAATATTTACCCAATATCACTTTCAATGAACTTAATCCATTGCTTTCTTTTAAATTCTCACACATATTTTCATTTCCCATCAAAGGTATATACCCTTTTAAAGGATCTGATGATAAAAATGTCTGTTGTTTAAGACAGAATGTTGCTTTTATTAAAACCTCTTATCATCTTACAAAGATAACAATAAAGAAAACATATTATAATGCAGTAACCAACTCAAAATTCAAAGCCATATTATTAAACTGTCACATCATTTTTTCCTACATCCACGCCAGCCTTGTCCATACGACTAATATTTAGCGCAAGTGTGAGGGGCAAATTACTCATGTGTGCGTATCTCTAATGAATATGTCTCCAGCCGATGAGTGTCTCGACGGAACTTCCCGCCGATTTAGATACAATTACCAATAGAAAACGTTCGATTGTGTCATCTACAAGCAATGCACATAGATGTCTCAGAATACATAATAATACAGAATAAATAATAACAATCTGTGTTCTGAGAGAGATGTATGGAATGTACGCTGAGGCAGCCTTAAAAAAAACAAGTTTACGTACATTTGACGGGCTCGTTGGTCTAGTGGTCAGAAACCCTGGCTACAAAACAAGGGTCGTGGGTACGAATTCCGTCTTTGATGGATGTATATAAAAGTATTTAAGTAGTGTCTATCCGTTCCCTAGCTTCCATAGTACAAGCTTCGATTTTAGTTTGGGGCTAGACATTGGTGTGTGAGTCCATGGATTTTTTTATTTATTTATTATTATTTATTTATTTAGTGAATTAAATTGGAGAACAATAAATTCAGTTCATTTCATTAAATACCCATATTTTAACAATTCTAACCTTAAATCAAATGTTAATTCTAACTGAAAATCCGACTAATGCATGTTTGCCTTCAAAGTATAAAGGAATCAACAGGCGGAATCCTTGTCCAAAGTAAGAACAATACAAAAGTCAAAGTGTCAAATTGGTTTAAAATGACAAGTTATAATTTTATCGTCTGCGCAGTGTCACCCCTTTAACACCATCTGGTGTCGGGCTAACGAGCTGTGGGAAATAACAATAATTGCACAATATTATAGGAACAGAAAGGAAGTAAAATAAGAAAACTTGAAGTTAATCATCTGGTGATTTGGCTGTAATGGTAAAAGTGGTTAAGGTTAATATAATGTAATGTTATGAATCCAATTGCTCAATGGCTATCAGCCAGGTACTTAGCATAAATATAATTAAAGAGTACAAGTAGACCAGTGTACTTCCTATTCCCACACTCTCATAGTTCGACACTACACAACCGACTTTTTTTTTAAATGTTTTGAATGTTTCTATTTTTTAAATGTTTTCGGTCCACCCGGATTCGAACTCCGGTCCTCTAGTGTAGCCCATTTGACCTGCGACCTGCACAGCGTCACAGTTTACCTATACGAACTATTAATGATGACGTAAAAGATTAAAAAATAATTCGGTGCGTAATTTCATAACCGCTGTACGGTAAAGGAAAACATCGTGAGGAAACCTGCACTACGAGAAAGTGTGTGAAATTGAGAAGCCAATGGCAAACCACTCAGTTAGAACTGCCAAGAGTTTGCCAATTGTTATGTGTTTTCATTTCATACAATGATCACGACCCTCAGTCATGAGAAGTCATAGTCAAGAAGAAGAAGGATGCCAAAAATAAAAAAATAGGAAACTAAAATAATATTTTTAATTACCTCTTCATCTTAACATACATCAAACATACATGTATATCTAAATTCCGTGTCAATAAGGGATGAGTGCCAATTATGTTAGTCAGGCGTCGCTTACAGGCGCCCCGCAAACGCGCGGCAAAGCGACCGTTTACATAAGTAATTAAGCGATGTCATACAAGCATGGATGGACACAGTGGAGATGAGGTTAACAGTAAAGTCGTGGAGTGAGGGAATCAATGTTTGAGTGGGACGTGTTAGTGTGATTGGAACATTAATGAAATGTTGATAGACTTGTTTTAGGTGCCTAAAGTGTCGTAAAGAGAAAGAAGCATTAAATAAAAATGGCGACACCACTCCTAGTAAATAAAAGTAAACGTAAACTTAAATACTATCGTGAAGAACTAGTTATTTAAAAGTTAAAAAAAAATATTAAGCAAATTTTTAAATTACGACGTTTATAATGGCCAAAAACTACAAAAAATATTACAAGAAATAAATATATGTTGGCAATAATCAAAACATGGAGATAGAAAGATAAAACATTCCTTCCGTAATCATAGGCAAATTAAAAGTGCACCCAAAAAATATCACTTACCTAAATATTAAATATCATGTTCACTGATATTTACTTCACTGTGCCTTGGGGTGAACAAGCTCGTGTGTAGACAGCCTTATTTGCTTACGTGCTACGATGCTACGCCGTAGACGTTCTACGCATTTTTTCTCGTCGTATTAATTAGTTATACTGTGTATGCTTTCTTATGAGATATTTGGAAATAATAAGTGTTCTTCTCGTATAAAAGTCATGAGTTATAAAAAATATTTTAAAGGCTTTTTTTATTTCAATTGTTTCGAACACAAATCGATTAAAACATAATTATTAAAGTTTTGGCACATTGAATCAAGTAGTAGCAATTCTGGTTTTGTTTAGTAATAATTACTATTTAGTTTATTACTTTACTATCACATTCTTCAATTAACTTTATCGTGCACTCATCCCCCTACGACATCCAGAACTAATGCCTGTAATTTATTAATATTCCACGCATTAATAAAGATCCTTCCTCGTAAACAAACAAATCAGGAGCTCGCCTCACAATAACAAATTACTACGAACATTGCTAATTTGCCAACTTTTTATATATTTTCCTCGGTCGCGTCTAGGGGCTATTAATATGAAGCCGTGTTTAATATCCGACATCTGTTACAAAAACTTTTATTATAAGACTAATCCATTGCACACACGGTGGGACGCACACAGTGGAAACAACACACACATACGACTTGGCTCTTAGTTTACCAGGCTCGTTGGTTGCGAGGCGGTAAGTATGTGCCTGGGTGAGTTATTAAACGTATTTAATCAATTTGTCTGGTTAGTTGTCACTTCAAGGCAGCTTATGGTAAATAAATTAATATCTCACAACACCAAATACATTAATCTGACTCCATTTTAAGAAGCTTAACACACTTGTTTCACAGATACCGGAATCAACAGTGGTCTTACAAGTATACTTAAAAAGATACAAATAACACCCAGACCAGGACAAACAGTTTTAGGTCCAGTCGTTTCTATTAAATATCTGGAAACAAATGATAGTGATGCAAAAACTTTTATTATAAG
This sequence comes from Nomophila noctuella, assembly GCA_958496325.1. Lineage (NCBI taxonomy): Eukaryota > Metazoa > Arthropoda > Insecta > Lepidoptera > Crambidae > Nomophila > Nomophila noctuella. Next base: position 9,212,174 of record OY292494.1, on the reverse strand, counting down.
ACTAATCCATTGCACACACGGTGGGACTCACACAGGGAAACACAACACACACATACGACTTGGCACTTAGTTTACCAGGCTCGTTGGTTGCGAGGCGGTAAGTATGTGTCTGAGTGAGTTATTAAACGTTGTTAATTAATAAGTCTTTTTAGTTCTCTCTTTTAGGTCCGGACGTATCTATTACTCGTAAATATCGGAAAAGACCTTTATTAAACGTTTTTAATTAATTTGTCTTGTTATTTCTCACTTTAAGGTAGCTTTAAGACAGCAAAAAGTATACTTAAAAAAAACAGCCAGACCAGAACAAATATATTTAGGTCCAGCCGTAAATTCAGCAATATTTGAAAACATCTGATAAATGATACAAAAACTTTTATTATAAGACTAATCCATTGCACACACGGTGGGACTCACACAGTGGGAACACAACACACACATATGACTTGGCACTTAGTTTACCAGGCTCGTTGGTTGCGAGGCGGTAAGTATGTGCTTGAGTGAACGTTATTAATTAATTTGTCTTGTTAGTTGTCACCTTCAGGCAGCTTTGAATAAATATTTTACAATATGATCTATCTCCGTGTTAAGTAGCTTAAGCACTTGTATTACAGATTTTAGAATCAACAGTGGTATTACAAATATACTTGTAATTAAAAAGATACATAATAACACCCAGACCAGGTCAAAAAGACATATTCGTTCATGCACAAAAATGTTTGTCCTGTGCGGGGATCGAACTCGCGACCTCTTGTCCGTCTAACAGTCAACTTGGTGACTACTACACCAAGTGGCTCGTCTGCTTTAGGTCCAGCCGTATCTATTCTATATTTGAAACCAATTGACAATGATCAAAAACTTTTATTATTAGACTTATCCATTACACACCACTTACATACATTCCATAAATACATACCACTACAGACATACAAATAAAAGTTCCCCAGTGCATTCTCCCTACAACTTACCACAACACACCCCGCCCGCCGGCGCCACTCTCATCTGCTAGTTCTTAATTAAGTTAGCTTATATAACGAAAGATGGTCTCATTTAGATAACGCCGTAACTTCGAGTCTAACACGCCCAACTTAGGCAACTTAGGCTACTTAGCGCGTGTTCCTAATGCTTCTAAACTTGAGCAGCGGTTAATTAGTTAACTTGCCGTTTATGAACACCAGATGAGATTTTACAGTACTGAGTTACGATTGTGTTATTGTAAGTTCAGAAAGTTGGAGAAATTGAGGATTTTATTCAACACAATGGTTTCGTAAACATGTGTTGAAAGAATAAAGGGTTGTTTTCTAGTGTATGAAGTATTCCCCTCCTTGAGACGTATTCCTGATTACTGAGGATCGTGATCAATATGAACTGAAACAAAACAACTCTTTACGCAATTTTAATGGAGTGGTTTATTGCCTTCTCCACTTCACACGCTTACTCGTAGTGTGTAGGTTTCCTCACGATGTTTTCCTTACAGCTAGTATGATCCAGAGGTGCGTGACCGGATTTGAACCGCCAACCTGACGTATGTGAAGCGGCGCTCTTACCACTAGGCTACCAAGCTGTTAAATGTAAATAGAGCCTGAAGTATACAGACATATTTTATATATAAAACTACATTAGTGCCTGCCAATGTAGGTGACACACTTTAGTGTAAGGATTATTAACAAGCCAGTCAGACATAGTTTTGTAGTTTTTGGAGTTTCGAGACCTGGTGAAATTAACTAATCACCAGTTAGCTAAAACAACCCCATCAGGTTCCTTAGTATAAAAAGCAAAAAGGCATAGTTAAAAGTTATTTTTACACTTATAACAACTGCTTTCAGCCATGACCAATTACGTTTTAAACTTATACAAGTGTTACCTCGGAATGTCGTCAACCATTCGGCCATCTTAACTTAGGCGGTTTTTACCTCCCGCCTCACTCCTTCCCTACATAATTAAAGTGGAGTTAGGTGTAAAAACCGGCGGGTAATGACATTTTAATTGTGCCAGTGATTACTGGACGTCGCACACCCATCCTGTCATTACGGGTAATTGCATTACGCTTCGTTACGATGCCAAGTACTTTTAATGGAGGCGACACTTTCTTTGTTTGGAGATGTATAGGTTCACAGGGCTTTGATGGTAGTCTGAGGTATATGAGTGCGTTATTGGCAAGCCCGCTGGTCTAGTGGCTAGATGCCCTGGCTATTTAACCAAGGATCGGTTCAAATCCCGTTAGGGGTAAAATTTTTGCGTGATGAACATCGGCATTTAGACTCGAGTCATGTACCTATGTTAATAAAAAGTATTTAAGTATGTCTATCCGTTCCCTAGTGTCCATAGTACAACCTGTTAGTGAAGGAATTTATCTATTTATTGTTTAAGGTGGTAGGCAAGCCAGTTAGAATGGTGGCCCACCATTCTAACTGGTGGGTAAATTCGTACTGCTTCGATAAAAGGGGTAAACTAATAAATGATACATCGATGGTAGGGGACTATTATAACGTTATAGGTTAAGAAAATAACTGTATAGAAGTGATTTATGAAAATTATATTTCGATAATGAAAAATCATGACATCAAAGGTCATGTTGTTAAATGATCAAATAATTCAGATCGAATAAGAAATGTATAATGAAGTAATAAGTAATCTTTAAAAATTTCAAGTGAAATGTCTACATCACGAATACCCACTGCCGTATTCAAATGTTTATAATTCAATACAATTCACACAAACAAAACGTCAGTAAAAAACGGGAACACATCGTGATTCTATTGTGAGCAAAAAAGAAACTTAATCATGAGAAACAATAATAACGAATTCTTAGAAATTAGTCCGAGTGTAAGTACGGGAGCCACGCAACTAAAAGTCGAGATTTTTTACAACAACCAAATCGCACCTAATTGTCGACTTTAACTGTTAAAGCATAAAGTACAATATCCATTATTGCAACGGATGATTTCTCTATTGTTAAGGCTGTATGACTATCAATTATGTCCATAGTGTATGAGAGCATTGTGATCGAGCAGTAGCTTTCATTCGGACACTGACGATTGAAAATTAAAGAACCGATATAATTTGGGATGAGCTAGTGATGGGGGATGGTATTAAAACGTATAATAGGTATTAAATCGTTATTTAACCTATTACAAATACAACCGATTTGTTTTAGTGATGAGTGAAATAAATAGTTGCCTGCCTGTGTAATTGCGAATGCCTCGAACTAAAATTTAATGTGAATTAACCGGTTATATCTAAGCTTCAGTTGAAATATGTAATATATAAAATAATAAAATAAAATGACAGTTAAAAATAAAATAAAAAGTACACCATTATTAATTTCCTCTTAATCACTTAATGCCTAAAGAACAAATTTACTAAAGTCTCCTTTAATGAAATAAGAAGCTACTATTGCTTAGTTGTATAAATTAAAACGTTTTTAATTAATTAAATGATTGCATTAAAATGTGAATCTTATATATTTATTAATAACATGTCAATTTTAATAATATTAGCAACAAAGAAGTTTTTTAAAAGAGAGAGTTACTTGTTACCTTAATACTATCTTAAAACAACTTTTAAAGATAATTAATTTTTTATAATAATATTCATTCAAAAAAGCATCGACACATTTTTATCGATACCATCCCACCCCTACCCAGCCGGCATTAACACGTCATTCGTAGAGATGATAATAGCTCAGGAGCTGTGCCTCAGTTAATTGCTTTAATAACTTCCTGTGTCAAAATAACAAAAGACCGGAGCGATATTAACAAAACGAATAATGACGTTCGCTCGGTAGCCGGCTCCTGGACTATGTCCCAATTGTGATATTTGACAAGTGAACGGTTTACGTGTCTTTATGAATTCGTGGCAGTGTTATGACAGCGGTCAAATAGACGAAGTGAAAATGTAAACTGTGCTGATTTTAAAGTCAATGTTTTTATATGAGTAAGTAAGGTCGAGTAGGATGCGGGTCATTAGATGGTAAATGCCTCTGGTCGCTTAGTGATAAGTTGAACTTTGAAGCAATAGGAGTGTTTAAGTCCTAGGTTCAAGTCCTGTGTTGGGTAAAACTCAGAGCATAATCATTGTAATTAAATTGTTGTTCAGAAAGTACAAAAATACTTTTGTCCCATCGGAGGTACTCCTGCGCGTAATATATTTTCAACAGTCGTTTTAAAATAAAACCTATTCACAACTAAAGGTCTAGCCTATCTCAACTATTATCTAACTATCAACTGTGTCATTGAATCAACAAACTATTTTGTTATTAAAATAGATTCCAAAAACTTATTAAACTAGTTTTGTAATAAAATCCATGTTAGCTTCACCGTTTTAGTATCACAATGTGGACACCGGCCCCGCCACAATTAATTTGAAGTCATTACTTCGCCTACTTACCGCACCGCAAATAATAAATAATTGCGAGCGAAGTAACGCACATAACCTATTTCGCGTGTACACAATGCTCAATTATAATTTTATTGTAACAACTTTTTTATAACAATGTAATAAAGTTGTAACAAAGGTTTAAAAAAGTTTCTAATATTGTATTAACCTAGACACCGACGAGTATGTATATCTATGTATACTAATGTAATAAAGCTGATGTTTGTTTGTTTGTTTGAACGGGCTTATCGCAGGAACTACTGGGTCAAATTGAAAAAATATTTCTGTGGTGATGGTGGTGATTCAAAATATAGTAAAACACTATGTGTCTGAAAACCGGAATCCACGCGGACGAAGTCGCGGGCGGCAGCTAATGTGATATAACTCTTGTAAATGAGCAGGTTGGTATCGTTTTGGTATTTCGACTATATTTTACGCGTGCAATCAACACACATTCAATGTTCTAATTAATTGTAGACTCAACAAACATTGGACGTGAAATTCTAAAATTATTAAGTTATTTTCCATGAGTGATGTATTAATTCTTACGATCTAAGGATACACATGTAAGCTCGTCTGCTGCTTATAATTAGAAGAAAATTGGAAAATTAATGTTTGTTTTTTACACAAGTGTAGCTGCAGATTAAAGATTAAGGTTTTTTCCCAAACTTCGAGGTTCGAGTAATTCATAAGAGGTATTTCACCCGGAGGACATATAGTTCTAAAAATTCTAAAATTCTCCGATACCGTAGGTCTTGTTGATACTTAGCGCTACATCGCTCGAGTCTCTTATAGAGAGCCATCGGCTGGTGTGTAATTTCTCTAATTAAGAGTTTTTCCCAAACATCGAAGTTCGAGCGATTCAAAAAAGACAGTTCACCCGGAAATATCATACCTTAAAAAACCCTAAAATATTACTAGAAATTCCTAAAATTCCTAAGCTTCTCCAAAAGCCTAGGTCTCGATACTTAGCGCTTACAGCGCTCGAGGCATTTATAGAGGGCCATCGGCTGGTGTGTAATTTCGCTAGGCACAATTTGAGGGCGAGTGCCCCGCGGCCTCCCAAGTCCCTATTTGAAGTGCATCAATGAAAGATCGTTTCAATAATAATAGAGGCTGTAATAACGTCCACAGCTGCGTTTAGATGTAGGTTCGGTTGACTTTGGTTTGAGTTATTATGGCTTTTAAATATCTTTTTCAGAGTTACGGTTCATCCAATGTGGAGTTACGTGAGGAATCCGATTTTTGCAACCCTAGTTATGAGACACTAGCGTTCCGCCTGCGATTTCACCCGCGCGTTATTTCTTTATTCAAATATACCCCCCTTCCCCCACATTTCCGGGATCAAAAGTTCCCTATGTTCCACGGGGATAGGAGACGGTGTGTAGGAGAATACACATCTTCTTAAAGAAGTACCTACATAACTTGAAAAAAATATTTTATTGACTTTCAATGTTTTTCTCACATTACAGTTATCATGGACGACATTGAGTGTGGAAGCTAGCCAAATAGACACACCCACATCAGAACGAACTTAAAATTTTAATGACCTCACATATTTTTCGACGTTATTTTGTGTCAAAAGGTTTCTCATTCAAAAATGTGGTTATAAATATAGCAATTAGGTTGGTCACGGGCCGGCGACCGGGCTCAGGGCATAATTGCTCCTTCCTTTCAACGTCCTACGCCAATTTGGTCGACCATCGTATCATACCGCGTCTAAAACAATGCAAGGTTTTGTTGCATCAAGTTTAATTAAATTTATGTCGTGTAGCAAGAATGTTAAGAAATTACATGGTAAATTAAATTACTCATTGGAATTGTAGGAAAAAACATTCGTTATGCTTTATCTCACACTATCGTCCGCCCGCGAGTCCGTAATCGTGGATTTCGGGTTCCGGACGCATAATTTTATTCTATAGCTTAAAACCTTACTCAACAAATGAACTATCCAGCAAAAAATATTTTTCGAATTCGCACCAGTATTTCCTGAGATTAGCGCGTTCAAACAAACAAACAATCTTTTTGCACCAGGAACATTGTTTTGATTTACTGTGTCTGGCTAACAACAACAAGTTTCGCTTGGCTTTTTGAGGTTTCATAAACACAGCTAAGTTTCTTAAGAAGGACTGCAACTTATTAGTACGAGTAAGTATAACAAGAAGAAAACCGCAAGTTCCAGTATTTTCGGTAATGAAGCCAGCCGCCACTTTTGACCTACTAACTGGTTACTATGTCACCAAATTATTTAACAGCAAAGGTCACAGGTTTGATAAGCATAGCGACAGTGTAACTACAACGTCAAAGTGCCGTGTATTCAAAACCAGCAAAACAGTAGCCATTATAACATCAAAATATCGTTTTAATAACACGTTACTCTACCTGACCTTGCTTGCTAAAATAACAATAATTACAGACTGCGATTAGTTTCTCACAAAGGTTCACGTGTGCAGCTCGGAACCTGAAGGTTGGTCCAAGTAGGTACCTGATAGAAGAAGTCCACTTTGACCACCCAATTTTGTGAACATTTTATTTAATAGGAGTTGCAAACGAACAAGAGAGACACCTAATGGTAAGCGTACAAGGGTCGCAGATGCGTTGCCTGTCGTTAAATACCCCATACCCTCCCCAACAGAACGCTGGCAACCTCACTCACCTGCAGAAACATAGGATAACAGTTATGAAGTTCTACTTCAGTGTGGTTTTCTATAAGGTGGAGATACTTCCTCAGACGACCGGCTCATTCGAGTGAAAGGTATTACTGGCTTAGTAAAAAAATAGGAGTAGCTCGCCAAAATATCACTCGTATCTCAAAGTACACTAGGCCAGGTGCTCATGCTGCTGGTGCTCTAAAATTGGGTGTTCAAAGTGGATTACCTTATCTTATACAATCGTCAAAACATTTAATTACAACTGGCTGACCCCTCGAGTTAACACGTGTTTGCATACAATTAACTATTCTACGGTTAAAGAGTAAGCCCTTTTTGTTAAGATGATTGGAATGGTGTGAGTATTTTAATCATAGTTACGATTCATATTCAATAGAAGATCGTTATTCAATAGATTTCAAGGCGAAATGCCCCAAGCGATGGTTGAGCATGCTACTTAAAACACTCATTCAGATACCTTAAGAAGAATCATGACGAATTAACGTTATTAATATGAAGTATTTAGATAAAAAATAAAAAATAAATGCCTTGGACTAATACACCAATTGCCTAGACCCAAACTAAGCTCGAAGCATGTACTATGGATGCTAGAGAGCGGATATACCATCCATGACTTGAGTACAAATGCCGATGTTCATCACACGAACTTTTGCATGTAGCGGAATTCGAACCCGAGACCACTAGACCAACGGGCCGTCTTTTTGTTGCCTATATGCTTCTATGACCTTAATTTCTATATTCAGAAACATCCAAAACGACCTTCTGTTGGATTCCGGATTCGAACAGGGGGACAGTCTCTTAGGCTCGTAGTAATAAATCACTCTCAACTCTTGGATTGATTATGAGCGCGAACTTGAGTTGCTGTTTTATATGAGAAAATGACGTATCAAGTTCGCGCTCAAGATCGATCTCAGAGTTTAGAGCGATTTATTAATACGAGCCTTAGTGTTGAGAGCCTAAGAATCGGCTCATTTTGTTCGGTTCGGTTTGTCATCCGCCTGAACTTCGATCGCGTTTTTTCCGCCTAGTTTGTTATTATAGTAACAATCAGAATCGGTTACGACGCAACGTTTCTAGTCCTATAAATCGTACGATAGCTCAGTATAATTGTCGTAAGTGTCTGTTAAGTTTTAATGAAACGTAAGTAGATGTCATTCGTCCGATGTTTTTGTTATAATGTACAATTAGCACTTATTGTCGGTAATGGCATGTGTAATTTCACAGTCCAGGTTTCATCGCGTCGTACAAATGTCCACAATTACATTAATAACAGAAGGCTTGTAATTGGTAGTCGTTTAATCGTCGACATGGTCTTCTTTGTACAAACAAATGTTCAATGTGTGTAATTTTACGGTGAGAAGACCGATTCCACTTCGCGTCAGAGGGGAAAATGTCATCGTGATTTCAAGGAAAAAACGTTTAAATACTGCAAATTAAGTTCAAGAAATCAGAGGTTGCACGCATCACTCGATGAAGATATGTGTACACTGTACAACTTGCTTGTAGTATATTTAATGGCGTTTCAGTTGATTGACAGGGATTCGGGAAGATCGGCGTGACCACGACTGCAATGTTTTTAAATGGAAGATTGCTCGCTATGCCGAAATAAGGTCTCGTAATATTATATTTAATAATTAACTAAGGCCAAACTTAGGTCGTGTTTTTTCCGCTAAGTGTGTTTCTTCATTTACGTATCTTACTCGTATACTGTATAATATAATAAAGCTGAAGAGTTTGCTTGTTTGTTCGAACGCGCTAATCTCAGGAACTATTGTTTTGAATTAAAAAACAAATAAGAAACTTGAAGCTTAACTATGTGTACGGATACCCAAATTCAAACGGACGAAGTCGCAGGCGGCCGCTAGTCATCTAATAATTACTCTAATAGCTCAACGATAAAAATAACAATAGTCGAGTAATTGTACAATCGAAAGAAAGGGGAGACTTGATGAATCCCAAAGCAAACGTGTAAGGTAATGTGTTTATAATTTGTATGTTTTATTATCTGCTTTGAATTTTACTCCATGTAATTGGGGCAATTTGGATTGTAAAATCAATAGACGTTAATTAATCCAATTTACAATTCATATCTAACGTTTTATCTATTCAATCAACACGGGCCTTATATTTCCATAATTGTTTAAAGCTCTATTTAAATAAACAAATTGTATTAATGCCCTTACATTTTGACTTGTTGTGTAATAAAATACTCTGGTATTATAAAGGGCGATTAACTCGGTGCACTTTCATACTTTATTGGTTTTTCGTCGATTGGGTAAGATCCTTTTAGGCGACAGCTGACAAGTACCCATTTGGTTCACCTGATGATAATTGCCCCTTCAATTCTAGGTAAGTAAGGTACTATTGCAATACATCTCCAAAGATCTCGGTGCCTGATTGTTTTATATTGGCAGGTCCGGTCAGGATTTAGATGAAGTTTAAGTAGCTCCTGTGTGAGTTTGTGTTCTGGAATAATAGAAATAGTATATCCGGGCTAAAAGCTGCCATATACAGAAACGCATTGTTGTTTTCAGCATAATTACTGTTTACGCCATGGCATGTTCTTTTACAAATATTGACAATACATGGCGCTAAGACATAGGTGGGTGTGTGATGCCGGGTAAATACATCGCCTTGACAAGTTGTCCTTTTAATAGTTAAAGGGTTATTGGAGATTTGAAGATACATGCTTGTGACACCTGATTTCAATAATTATTCGAGTATTTATTATAAAGTAATACACAAAAATTTCCAATAAGTCCCTACAAAAGTGGTGGAATACCAAACCGCACGATAAATTAACGACAGCGAACAAAGCGAGGGAACACACCGTTTATTAAAACTGGCGAGTACAGAGTTGTCCAACCTCTCCGTGGTTTAATTGAGGCTTTCCATCGGCTACAAAACGGCTAATTGTAGCTTGAAGTGCTTATTGTAAGCGTTTGTCGGTACACGGAGTATGTTTGGACTGGAAGTGGCTGTAGTGAAGTATACGTGTATTAATTATTTTGAGGATAACATAAATACATAATTAGAACACGCTTAGCATACATTTGAGGAAGAGAAGTGGTTAAGATTTCTAGATTTTGGAACTACGTACGTGTTTTTTTTATGTACCATAAATTGGTGCAACAGTTGTTGCTGTTCATTTTAGGTACATCATTATATAATTTATATAATTTAGAGATTCGTGATCCCACAGACAAACTTTTAAAATAGTTTTGTGGGACTTTTGTTATTATTTGTGAATTATTGTTCGATAAATAAATAAGTAAGTAAGTAGTTACCTCTAACTACTTACTTAAGAACAACTTCGCAAGGGTCGCAAGTGCGTTCTCTACGTTTGAAACCTATCCTTCCACAGTGAGCTTCGAAGACTTTACTCACCAGCAGAAACATAGTGCAAAAGTTATGAAATCTCTATGCAAAACGTTTTAATTGTAACAGTTTCTAAGAATTTAGTGTAAACATTTTAACACGTGTTGAAATTAATTTTGCCCTTTCCAGTAGTCAAATTTATATCAATGTTTGTCGTTATTCTTGATTCCTGCAAGTTTCGTGCCCTTGGGCAAATTGTGTGTGAGACCGCAACAAGATGGTAAGGTTGTAAACATTCACTATTATAGTGCGAGATTGCAATTAATTCCTGTTGTAATGAAATATAACTGTTAATAATTATGTTCTTTACCACACAATACGTATTTAATTGTGGAGTAATTTAAAGTATCTCATTGTGAAAGAAACGACAGAGAGCTGTTGTGTAAATAATCATACTTAGCATGTCTTAATACCTTGTTGGTTAAAATACTTGTGGATTATTTCGAAATATTAAATTCGTATAAAGTAAAAAGTTTTTTTTATCAATGTCCGACTTTATTTGAAATCATGTTTTCGTTACAAAATAGGTTTTGGTTTAATCACCACGCTTGTCAAATGCGGATTGGTGCTCACAAACCCAGGATGTGTTCGGAAAGAACCAACTAAATTTTGGCTGACCCGGGTACCGAATCCAGGACTCGAGACCACGGCCCAGTACTTAAACCAATAGGCCATTGAAGTGTAAATAGCCATTGAGACATTTCTAAACAAAATTGAATCTAATAAGCTAACCTTTCTCGGGTTAACAACTGACATACGAACTTTCACATCTATCAAGTAAGGATAACAATTTTAATAAAACAGTCTGTGTTGTGGTTTTAATTGTAATTATAATTAGGGTGATTTTCGAATGCGGTTTCGTAACAAGAGAGTTAATGCAAACTTATTATAGCACAAAAAGATTTCATATGCTGTTTTGACAGTGTGTTATTTATTTTACACCGACAGCTTTTGTTATTTGTAGTAACTATCAATTAATCGTAACAAGTTCAAATCTGAACAGCGTAAGTGTAAATGTTTCTTAATTTTATTGGTATTGACGATGGTGAAATTGTATTTTGTGTTCGTAATACCTGTTTGTTTATTTTTATTTATGTAATCAATAGGTCAACGAGAAGAGAGTTACGAACAAGGGGTTGTTGATGTCTATATACCTTTAGGGGTGTGCGGGACTCCGTGCCTCAGAAGGAGACCCAGCTACCTGCTCAAAAACTGACAGAATTCCTTTGGTGCCTTAGTCAGTCAAGAAAATTGGCGGGTTGACTTTAAGCTTCCTGTTCTTGGACAGGCTAACATTTGATATTCATAATATAGTTGTTCTGAATTAAACTATTGAGAATGTCCTCTTCTAGTAGTATTTAGTCTATTGTTGTCGAAGCCAACGCTTACTAAAGTTGATGTGTGTGTATTTCTACAACACAGACAAATTAACACTTACAAACGTCGAGTTACTTATTTATGCAGACACAAATGAAAGGTTATCGCTTCCCATCTGTCACCTCGTATAAGTTTAACCCACTTTAATCCACGGTAGAACAGCTACTGTCATTATTCCTCGTTGATCAGCGGCCTAGCCTCGCCCTATTATTACGGAATAAACTTCTCACCTCACTATCTAACCCTAAATCGCGGAGGCGGCACCTTAATGACTGCTAATGAGTGTTTTTTATTATTTCACTGTTGTAAAATAATTTCTTACGGCGCCTCTTTATACCTAGATAAACATCGAAACTCGCTTCACACCTCGATCTGATAATCGAATTAATGCTCTCATACCATTTCACGCTGGTTTATAGCTTTTTGTGTTGTTAATGCGTGGTTTTGACTCGTAATTTTTGGTTATCAGTGCATTCGATTGAATCGATCTGGTTTTCGGAGCATTGTTGGTTGGTAATGACACGGAAGTATCGTTGTTCCGCGAAGCATCATCGCTATCGGTCGAAGATGTTTATGCTTTTGTAAAAATGCCTGAGTTATGTGTATCTCGATTGCGCGATTCGACGTTTTCTACATTAACTGTCTATTTGCCTCAACTAAATTGGTCTGATGAATTGACCGCTTCTTTGCGTGATATCAGGACTAACTACTCATATTAAACATTGATTTTTATTTTTCATACATATAGAGTTTTGATGTCACTAGCAAAGTTTCAAGTCGGTAGTTTTTACACGAATGTAGTATCGTTCGGTTCCTTCAGACGACTACATTACATTGCATTGCAACCCTTTAAATACCGGCAGCGTATAAAGTAACTAACTCCTCCGGTGTTGCAAATCATCTTGCAAATGATAATCATCGCTTATCAATCGATCTACCGAGAGCGCGTTTGCCCCTTAGTCATAAAAGAAATAAAGAAAAATGCCTCACTTTTCAAATCGATATGACAGGACGCATTTTTATGAAGCCAATGATACTTACTAATCATAAAAGCCCAATCTGTCTCAATTGTTGAAGTTATTAAAGGTGTCAATCTAATTGCAACCTTCCAAAAATAATTACTGGCAACGTACAGTCATTATTAAAAAAAGGCAGGGTGAACGAAACAATTGACGTCGGCATCAGATCGTGGAACCAGATAACAGCCAAACAACGCAAGTATTAACTAAAAACGTACAATAATGAACGACTCCTTAATACAGACTGTTTATCTTTTGTGTTCTAACGACCGTCGAGTGTTGATGTTGCTTAATAACATGTAATTTTCATTTCTCGATTTCCGAATTGTGTTCGACATCGCCTAATTCGTGTAATAATTTTCTGGTTTCATGAATTTTTATGAGCGTAAAAAAAATTTAAGCAAAAAACCTTTGTTTTTGACCGATTACCGGAGCGGGTCGGAGTGAAAAAATTTAAAACACGCACGATTAAAACTGCTTTAAATGATGTGGTCAATAGGTTGAATAATTACGAAAATTCGACGGGCATAATAAATGTATACCTACCTACAAAAGAATACAAATGTGTACAATCGTCTTGATTATTGAAAAGTTTAAAAAGCGTAATTAAAAATAGAAAAAAAAGGGTTAATATAAATACAACTACAGCGACAAATATCAAGTTATGATATTAGAGAAGAAGCTTTTCCTATTTCATGATTCGCTTAGCTCAATATCATAATCGTTATTCACCACGTGCCACACAATCAAAGAAATACACATCCATATTTTAAAAATAATCCCAACACGGCCAGAACTGCCATTAAAACATTCGTGGCGATTAAAACAACATTAAACAAAGCCGCACAAATTGTACAGACGGAAAAATGACAGATATAAGGCGTTGGGAAGGCGCGGCCCACTTGCCCAATTCTAAATTTGAATAGTATTTACATTGAGCTATCGAGAACGCGTAATTAATACAATCTTTGTTAGAGAGTAATTTGCCAGAGCTAATGCTGGCGTGTGTAATCTTCAAAGGGGATTTAGTAACACGCGTTCTAATCTATTTTAGTCGAGTTCTGAAACAGAGAAATATTTACAATCTCGTGGAGCACTCCGGCGCATCCGACGGTCGTAACGCGAACGCGTCGATACTGAGTCAGGCGCGGGATATGATTGGATCGTTGCATCTTTGCTCTGCAGATGAAGTTGCATTCATTAATGTTTATGGCCCGCATACTTGACATCGCGCCGTCGCGGCCCGACTGAGATTCATGCTTTTTATTCCGTCTCCTAAACGTTTTGTTTCATGATTAACAGCGGTGTTTTATCTTCTAAAATCATTTACGTTCGTGAATTGTGTTGTTTTCTTTTTGTTGGTGATGTTTCAGGAATTTAATTGCGTGGTAAAATATGGACATTAAAACTGACATTAAAATCTCTCAATTTAGACACTACAAAAAATCAAAAACATTATTCAAATCTTTTTATTTTCTGTAATTTGAAGATAAACTTTAAGTAAATAAACCTGAAAATTGATAAGAGAAAAGATCTTTATCATCAATAGACATTAGACATTTATCCTTTACTTCATTCGCCTATCTACAGTCGCCCCTTCAACACTGTGTCGTAAAATTTTATAACTCACATGCTTATTAGATCTTCTTCTCAATATGCGTTTTTCTTGTAAAGTCGTTTCCTGAGATATAGAGATTGGATTAAATTGTCCTTAATTATGACTTTTACGTGGCATTGTTGATCTGATGTCTGTCTATATATGTATATCAATATATTGTTTTGTCTTAGACAATTATGCTTATGTTAGTCGTCGTTAGAGCGAGTATCTATATCGTTTCAGTAAATGCATATTGTATTTAAAAAACATAGAAATTGTTTTTATTGTAATTTTATTGTATTGTAAAAGAACTGTTTTTAAAAAAACTTAAGGAAAATGCCTGAAAAATACTATGATTATATAGACTTCTGGGGGTACTACAATGACACCAGGATGCCAGATTCCTAAGTTCGACGCTTCAAAAAGCTTCTAAAATAGGTTTTAAGTAACCGATCGCCTCAGAAAACCACCTATATTATACAACCCTTAAAACTTCCATTGAATCATAATTATCTGAGAATAGTCTGGAGCAGTCATTCGACAGCAGTAACGACCTGACGATTTGTCAACTTTACTATTGGACGTGGGCAGAACAGACACATTAAATCAAAATCACTGCAACCATTCCCAACGCAATAATGTCTACAGCTTTTTTTTATCTGTCTTATTTTTTGTCATTTCCATTGCGGCCCACGCCACAAGTAATTAAAAACAAAAATAAACACCGCTCTGAATCGTAAAAAAAAATATCTACGTCAGTTATAAATGAGTACAGATGAACGTAGAAGCAATAAAACTGATTCAAGTCACAGAAATAAATCTTATGAGTGTTCCGAAGTATAGGTGAGGATGAGGAGATATAGCTCAGCGTAATGCTCTTAGTAACTATGCCAAAGTGCGCCGGACGGAATGCCGTAAAAAAAAAGAATCCATTCTAAACGCCATGTGTTATTGATTGGACGATATAAGTATGTTTATGACAGACCAATAAAATTTTAAATTGGAATTTGCAATAAATAACACCGTGAGTGATGAAGAAATAAACAATGTATTTAATATAGACGCAAGTTTTAGTGTAGGGGTGTTTGGATGATGTACGCGCCCTGACGCGGCTGAAGTTAGCAACAAACTGCTGCTGTGAATGATTCCTTGCTATTCGTATTGTTAAAGTAATTTAGAACTAAAATTGTGTAATATAAATATAGTCGTAGTGCAAGATATTGAAAGCAGAACTTACATACAACTGAAGTCATAACTGAAGAAAAAAATCTTACTGATGTTGTTACATAAAAAAAAAGATTTGTTAGATTTTTTTCGCGTGCCATTTTATAATAATTGTAAGTTGCTTAATCATTAACTATGTCACTACTAACACACTCTACTTTACTCGTTATAACTATGAAAACTTTTTTGTCAAGGATTATTTCTGCCTAAATCAAATTGTCTCATACTAAAGACTTAATATAGAAATCAATATTTAAGAAATATGTTCACGGTGCATTAGAAAATTAATATTTGAGATAATGATCTGTGCCTTATACAACTATCATTTGTAATCTTTTGCAAGCTGCATCTATAAAGTTTATTTGAAAATCGTTAAGTAATTGTGAGGGTCGTTCAAATCACTATTTCCAAAGCGTTGCAATAAAAATTGGTCCAGATTCCACATCGAAAATAAGACGTTTTTTGGTCGCCTGCCAAGTTCATTATGAGCGTTCATGAAATTTCACATTTGAATTATTTTACTGTCTGACTTATGGCCGTTACTTAAATGTTTGGTAAACAGGAAAAATATAGCTCTGATCGATCAAATTTAATGTAGATGACTAAAATAGCGGCTTAAGTGGATCTAACATTATGTTGCCAGAGTGGAAGAGAGCCGTTTTAACAACTTTTTAGTGCGCTCTTTAAGTCGAGACTTTGTTTAATGGTTTGTTAGTTTAGTCTAGTTTGTATGATTGCTTTTTTTATTTTAGGAGCTACCGTATTATCAAAATCATTAAAATTCAATTTATAGGCCATAAAAAATTCAATATCGAATTTCCATTACGGCATCATAATTAGTATCAATTTGTAACATTTAGCATTTAGGAAAATGATACACCGAATGCCATTAAAAAAATTGCTTGTCTACGTACAAGAAGAGTTGCTTACGGAATTAAGCAACGGTAACCGCAAACATTTATTGCATAATACCTAACAAAGCAATGGACATTGCATAATTCCAGTATGCAACGGCAGCCAACAATAGAACGGTACATTATGAATCATCTCTGCCTGATCCATTCGCCGGCCGAAGATTATCGAAGTAGAACACTAACACTCGCGGATGCATTAAAACGCACGTGAACCTAATTTACGCCTGCAAACCCGGCGGAGCAGCCAACTTTAACAAAGTAGGTAGTAGTTGATGCATCAACCGATACGACATTTGTGGCTAATAAGTCCGGAGACATTAAAATATCTCGCGCGCTCCCTCGTCAACAAAACGCTGCCATCGCATCGGTGAAAACCTAACGTTAACTAGAACTTATTTATAGTGCACCATCTGTCAGATCGTAACCGTTCCAATTTCAAATTCAAACGGTGTTCTAATTGGACTGTATTTTTGTTTAAAGTGCGCCTAATAAGATGCTCGACGGACATTGTTACTGTAACAAACACATCGACGCGTGTTTATCTGTTCGCAATTAGAACGTCCATTGATGTGGCCAGCGCATCGCGCATCGGCGTGCAAACGTCCGATTGAGAAGTAACACGAGGCTCGAATCTGGAACTGATTAGTTCGACGTAGTTATGAATAGATACGCCTTGTTGCGCATTAAGTATGCTTTAGATTTTATTATTTAATGATTCATCTTAGGGTTATAGAAATAGTAAGGAATGCTTGCGCCGTTCGCGCTGAAAAGCCAGTAATAATAGAATATTGGCGCATCTGCCCCACTGTATATGTTTAATGTTATTACTCTTCGGTCGTATGATATTTCGTTCCCAGTTTATTTTAAGAGTGTTTTATGTTTTTAATTGCGATACTCAGATTATTTTTCCGCCGACAACTAAAATTTTTACAGCTGTTTTTATTTCACTGATCTGACCGATGACAGAATTAAGATTGTTTATGAAATTTTCGTGGATTAAATTAAAAGATATGGTTAATAAATTAACGTCTGCGACGTGTTACTATCTTAATAATAATTTTACAATGTGTTAGTATATATGATTGAACGAAATTCTGTGCTCTTCGAAAAACATCATAAGTTGAAGATTTGTTAATAATAACATTCTGTAAAGAAATATTTGTATGGATCTTACAAAGGGTATTTTAAGATTAAAATATTTTATTAACACTTAAGAACATAAATTTATTTTTATTTTGACTTGTGAACGTCAGGTAATGATTCATAAATGCTTATAGATCTACTGACACGACCGAGCTAGTAAATGTTTGAAAGTTTCTTTTATCGTTGGAACTATTCGCTGGAAAAATTATATGAATGTGTTTCCGCGAATAACAAACATTACAAACCTTACGGGAAGAAAGAAATTAGTTAAACTCTACCTTGATCTTGATGGCATTCTGTATCAGCGAATAGCTTTCATATTTTTCTAGGCATATAATAATAATTTAACTACGAAAGAATTTCAGTTTTCAGTTCCAATGATTTGATTTATGCATAATATTAAAGCGTTGTAAAAATATAATTATCATAAAATCATGAGAATCAATCCGAGCTTTGTAGAAAAAAAAGCCTTAAAAATGCTAACTAGTTTTTATTTGTACCTAATGGATTTCATCATTCGACATTGCAAGAAAAATTACCTTAAATATTCAATTTTACTATTATGATTATCATTTTGAAACAAAATGGGTTAAGTAAACGTAAAAAATAACTCTGACCATTTTCGTCATTATTAAAACTCAACTTATCTTTTAATTTACTACAAAGAAGCAATTTGTTTCACCTTAACTTGCCAGTCAGCGCTCATTTACACAATCATGTTGCACTTTATTATACTTAACATACAATAGAATGACCGTTTCGTAACCATCACGAAAGCGCCTAAATCTGAAATTAACGTGTACGTATAAACCAAAATCTTAAGATCCCCACCTCCCCCCTAAATTCTTGTTAAACAAGTACTTGAAGGAGAAATCGTGCAATGATTCAGAGTTCTTAATAGACTGGTCGGCCTATTCCAAGCTCGGCCTAAAGCAGTGCCATTAATGTCGATCATTAAATATGAATTATAAATATAAAAGAAAGCATGAGAAAAGCAATCAGGCCGTCCATTATTAGATTAAATATCTTGCGGTCGTGTACAGTTGCCTTTGGCTACGCACGTGATTTGTACGGCTGAAATGTGGAATCGAATATTCGCGACATGGATATTTACATACATACATATATGCGAATGGAATTTGATTGTGTCACATTATAGTAGTAAATGTCTTTAAACTTAAACTTTATTGTTTTTGAGTATTTCGGATTTATGTTTTTCTTTTTATGTATTTTTCGTTTGCCTAGAGAAAGAAGGGAAAATTTGATGATCCACACATGTATGTTTAAAGTTTAAAATTCTAAATAACATACAACCCTAGCCATTTCACCAACACCATGGCACTTTCTCCATGAATGTTTACAAGTTTCGTATAGATATTTCCACTCATAGCACGCATAATAAGATAACAAAAAAAAACAATGTACTGTTAATAGTTATTATTGACCTAACTTTTAGTTTCCTTTTTGGCCCTTAAGATGATAATGATAAATACTGGAATATGAACAGGAATCAGTATACGATCAATTTTTAGAAACACGATAAAAATATTTTGTTTAGTAACTTATATCATTCATTCATTTAAAACACCCGTGAACAAATACGTGAACGATCCGCCGCATTTTTCGGAAAATAGAAGTTAATCAATCTTACTAACGAAGAGAATGCATAGAAAATATTGTAAGCGCCCAGAAAATCTATGTCAAAGTCAAAAATACGACCGTCACTATAAATACTTTTGTCGGCAGTTATGTCAATGCGTTAAGGTTTATAATTGTGTGAATATATTTATATACGAACAAACGTAGAAACGTACAAGAAACGTATACGAATCGTTAAAAATATAAAAGCAAAGTTTTAGTGCTAGTTTAATGAAAAAAATATGTCTGAACAAACTGTGTTTCCGCTAGTAATGTTGAAAGGAATATGTTTTTATTTAAATGTGAGGTAATTAAACCAAGTCGAATCAAAATTATTCCTGCTCTAATTTGCGATGTTTTTATTAACTGACTACAAAAATGGAGGATGATCTGAATTCCACTGTATTACTGTTTAATGACAAAAATCTTAAAAAATAGGAGAAAAGTATATTTTATTAGGAAAGTACTACCCAAAAACTATCAAGTAAATCTCTTGCTAATATCTTTATGGACGAGTTTCTAAATAACACAGAAACACTTTTTTTCTTAAAAAATGAATAAAAGTAAATAGGCGTCGTTAAATAATAAAGTTTTTCAGTTTAATCAGACTTCTATACGATTCGTAAGTTTGTTGCCCTTAATTTAATTTAAACTTCTTTCATAGGATGAACAAAGGATTTTAATCAACCCACCATAGTCCTGATCAACAACTTTTAACCCTAAATTATTCATCTATAATCAACCCGCACCGTGTCACATTCACTGGTTCACGTACCATTTGCCACGGCCTAATCGGGTCTCTCAGACCAACATTATCAGATTCCGTCACACTCTGTGTAATTTCTTCGGTCCCTTAATGAGTCGGTGTAACGCAAGGCCCACTCAGGGTTATGACTCGGTCATTATGACCATTGGCATTTATAAAAGTAATTACAATAGAAAGTTGATTCGTTTTTGTGACAAAGTTATTATAAATGGACGCTTTAGACGCTTTAATGTTAATGCGGGGATAACTTTTATTGTTTTGTTTGGTGGTGAAGTCGATGACGGGGACATTGGAGGTTTTGTTATTAATTTGAAAACCTTAGTGTTAACCTTTTAGTTGACGGCTCCCTAAAAGTTTTATGGTTGAGATCTTCTCGTAGAAATAATCAGTGTACACGCCCTTGACTTCGTCCCCGTGGATTTCGGTTTCCGCACACATAGTGATACAATATATGTAGCTAAAAACATTCCTCGACAAATGGACTATCCAACTCAAAAATATTTTTTAATTCGTACCAGTCAGTGGTTTGAGATCAGCGCGTTCAAACAAACAAGCAAACAAACTTTTCAGCATCATTAGAATATTTTATTTTAGTGCCTGGTCGGTCAAAGTGAAATAAGTAAATTTTACTATCATTCTTGGTAATTATAAATAATTTTCAATTAATGTTTCTTACCGCAACACATATGAACACATTTATGGTATGTATACATATTAATTATGTTGCCCTTGACTATGAACAATAAAGGGAAATACACATCAATCAGTCATGGAAACAAAACAAAAATCCATTCTTGGTTAGCTCATTGTCTGGCACACTACACCCTTCATAGTACAAGTGGTCACGCCATAATTGGCGGCAATATTAACAGAACTTATTAAAAATGGTACGATGGGAAGTATGAGCTTTAGGTTGTTGATCGTATTAATTAAAAAAAATTAAATTTAAAGTATGTAATGTTCCTTGAAACACTTTCATAATCATTTTCTGTTTATGCTGACTTCGACCGCGCGTGGAATTCAGATCCCTTTTTTTCGCAATAAAAGTAGCATAATAATATGTTCTTTTTCAGGGCCTAAAGATTGTCTGTGCCAAACATCAAAATCGATTGAGAAGTTTGAGCGGGAAAGCGTAACAGACAGACAGACAGAGTTATTTTAGCATTTATAATATTAGTAGGGATTTAAAAACCGTTTTCGAGAACATTTAAGTGGAATGAAAATATTTGGAAATGCATATAAAAATCAAATATTTTTTGTGATGTTTTTTTATAGTCCTGTTTACTCGTAGTAGAAATATTGCAAGTTATCAATGCGCACCACCCGGACTATAACCGTGTACCTACTGATAATTTATTAATATCTTGCCTTTGTTTGTTCGTGATCAATGCTCCCCAAACGACTCGAATGATAAGATTTTTGTTTCCGTGATTGCTCTTTGTTAATCATACTTTCCTAATTAAGGAAAAAGTTGCGTCTAATTTGGGACGATCGGACGATAAGAAATGAGTTTGGTGTTTCGTTGTGCTAATGAGTTGGTTCAGAATAGTTTTCTGGCGAACATTAATTGTTTAGATGAAAGGGCAAGGCTTCTGTAATGAAGTTAGGTACCTATTTTCGTTGTAATAGTAAGTACCTACCATCCCGTTGTCCCTATGTACATATCAATGTTAGGAACTAATTTAAGTTGAAAAAATAAGTACTGGCCTAGTGTAACTATTGTATTGTATTTTATTATTATTGCTTTAATCAAGGAGATTATCTTATGGTAAGTGAATACCACTAACCATGGACACCAACAATCCAACCAAAAAAAAATTTGTTCCCCTGAAAATGTGTAAATACCGATCAAAATCTAGACCCCAATATATCAATCAAATTCAATTTGCGTTAAAGCAAAACTTTAATACGCATAAAACAATTGAACTGAACCGCAACACAAGTACCAGGGGGTTAGAAGTCCGAAGAGACAACAAAAGGTTCGCCTTAAACACAAACAAGAGCACGGTTGTGCGAGTAATTGGCGCGCGCTAGCCGCGGGCGTCAGCAACACCTCCGAAGGTACCAAACCGTTTTAATAATGAGCCGGCCCGAGATCGTGAAACAATAAATTGCGAAGCTTCGAGGGTTCGTGCTCGAGACAGCCATCAGAGCGGCGCATTATGCATCTCGGTCCGGGGAGGCCGAGATAGTCGGCTATCATCTTTGAGATTGATAGGAGAATAGCCCCCCGGCTACCAGGGATTTGGATGCATTGTGAAAGCACAGTTTGCATTATGCGGGAATTCATTAGACGTCCAATTGCCACCTTCTAAGACGTTTCCGCAATTTTCAAGAACGATGCGGGATTGTGAGCTGTTTCCTTGTGAAGGGTTTTGTTACTTTTGTAACCTTTTTGGGAGTGACTTGAGAGAAAAAAAATTGAGGATAATAAAATTGTCACCATATTTGTGTTTGATGGGAGAATAGCCCCCCGGCTACCAGGGATTTGGATGCATTGTGAAAGCACAGTTTGCATTATGCGGGAATTCATTAGATGTCCAATTGTCACCTTCTAAGACGTTTCCGCAATTTTCGTAAGAACGGTGCGGGCTGTTTCCTCGGGAAGAGCTTGTTACCTTTTTTGGAAAATGGAGTTAGAAATCCATATGAAAGATATATATTTTTTTACTCTGAATGGCATCTGAGTATCATGCGTTTTCATTTTTTACGAAATCAAGTTGTGACAATAAGATGTTGGTAGCAAGTTTAGTCTACGTTTTTCTATAATGGGGATCAGTGGACACACGAAAACACAATGCGTAAAGCTTTTTAATGTTGACAAATATTTATCCATTTCTTTGACCGCTTTCAGGCGTTCTAAATACTTTAAATTACTTCAAATCATTCCTAATTGACACAAAAACACTAAACTTATCAAAAAAAGGTAAATTACTACTTTTCTAATAAACAATAAAGGGGGTGAGGTCATTCGACGAGAATCCATTAGAGGTAAAACGACAGCGATTAAATGTGGAACTAAAACAATTTTCTTCAACTTCAACAAACAAAATCGATTGGGCTTAATTGCCGGCTGATCAATAACTAATTGTGTTCACCACACGTACGACTATAAAGAATAATTACTGGCTGCCGGCCAAATAAATCGATCCACATCAAAACGCGGGGTTAATCCATCATTTAGATATTACGGAGCGATTGAAGCTTACCGTTTTTAATTTCCAAAATTACACTGGCCATAGGTTAGGGCTGGCAGAGCTATGATTTAATGTTGAAGGTAAAATAAATCAAGGAAGTTCTCGAATGTACTTGTAAGACTTTTCATGTTACGATTAATGATTTAATAATCCTTTTAGGATAAACCTTAAATATCACAACCCCGCTACCGATAAATTTAATAAATATTTGGAAATTATAAATTCGTTGGTATTAGATTAGTATCACCCAGAAACGACATCCAGTCAAATTTCTTCAAAAAACAAAAGTGATAATATGTTATAACGAGATAAGTAAGCGAAGACTATGGTCTGTTTTTTTAGCATGACAAAAACATATGGTATTTTAGATAAGCACTTTTTGTAACAAGCGAAAAATATCATGAATCATGAATTCATGTTTAGTTTCAATCATTTCGGTTTCTAATTTGGCCTACTGTTATTTCACTTTTGCATTTTTTAAATAGAAAAGTGTTAATGTAAATGTAAATTAGGTACTGCTTTATATAAATATTAAGTTCCTAATTTGCAACGCAACTAGTCGAAAATGTTACGGGACATATCAGATCTGATTAAGTTGAAACGAAGCAATCAACCCTATTTCGGGTACACACGTACACATAATTACCGTGTCGTAAATTGTCGAACATGAGTGGAGGTGGCTTGGGCCCACCACCTCTGACCTGTCGTGTTACTTCTGTAATCACTTTCATTTCATAAAACGCGACATTAATTAAAATTTAGTTTCAGGCCATTAGTCGCCATCGCGTTTCTTCAACTTACGTTTTTTTCCCGGTAATTACATAGCGCGGGTGCGGGTCTAAATGGGCATCGTGATGATAAATAACATTGTATTGAACACAGCTACGAATTTCGTATTCAAATTAGGAACACTAATAGGTGAGCGTTGTGAATTAAAAAATTCCTTTGTGCATTTATTAATGACTGAGCAATTTTTATGCGGCTTGAAATAAAGGATTAGATCTTTTAATGGTCGGATTGCAAGTTTTCACAAAAAACAAGGTTTTTCTAATTAAGTCATTGATTTCAATCTGGCACTTAAATACAATAAAGCCACATTTTTTCATTTCTGGTGGTGGTGTGATAGGGTTTAAAAAGTGCCATTTCGCATTTTTAAATGACCGCGTAATTTCTATGCGGCTAAAAGAAAAGGATTAGGTCTTTGATTGTTTGAATTCATTTCATTGGGAACTTTGCACAATGACGTGATTCTTTATTAATTGCAGATAACTAGTGTGCGTGTAAGCGGGCTTTATACATATTGTACCTCATATAATGTTAGAAATGCATTTCCATTTTTATGCAGTCCAATGTCCAAGAGCTAGAAACACACAGAGCGTTTAATGAAAATTATTGCGAACCAATAGTTTTTTGATTTGTTATATAAAGGCAAATCATGTCTATCGTCTACTAAGTCATAACCATAATCTGAAGCTCTAACATTGCGAAAAATTATAGCTTCTAGATATTTTACATTTTGCAGGTTGTACGGATTAATTTTGGCAATTCGTATTTCCCATGTAAAATGACGGCGATTTGTCGTAGTATTTAAAATTACCAAGAAAAAAATTCCGACACAGTGTGATTAGAAACCTTCGAAACTGGAAACTCGCTCGTTTATGCTCGTGACTCGTGAGATCTCACCAGTAATAAGGCTGTGTATACACTCTCCGCCGAGTTATTAATTAACAGGTCGACAGCAAACACCGCGCGGCTACCGGACTGCGCTCGGCACACAAAGGTGTTTACATAGTAAGACTTCGTCGGAGCGGCGTGTAGAATCTCATTACACTGTTTCTAGGAATATTCGGAAGTGAGAAACGGGCTTAAAAAGCATACATTTAAATCTTCAGACATGCCCCGACAACAAAAAACTGTGGCATGATTCTGTTTGACATGACGTGCGTTTCGACATGCTGCTACTACGAAATGAAGCGACTGCTGCTTCAAATTTTAGTGACAATTTTAAAGCGGGTCGAAGTGTGGTGAGGGCGTATATAACGGTTACAATTTATGTTAAAAAGATAATGCGATGCCGATGTTTATTTGTTTCTTTTTTCTGACAGCCATTATAACGCGCCTTCGGATTTTAGCCCGAAAGGTAGAATATGTCAAACACGTTTTGTTATCTTGCTCTTATTTGTATAAATGTTTTCGTATGAGCATTGATGTATTTTTGAAATAACACTCATCTCCTTAATGAAACAATATTGACGGAGCATTACAAAGCAATTTGTACTTTTATTATGACTTACGCGTTCTATCGCCCATTTGAAGGAATATGTATCTACAATTCTGCAGTTCTTTTAAGTATAGTATAGTTTATGATCTAAATATATATTATTATTGTAGATGATAATGAACACATGATTAACCAATATTGTACAAACTATGTATGGGTTCGTGCCTCCAGTTCTTTCCCCAATATTCAGAGAATAAATTGAAGATTTTTTTCAACTAATATCAATGTACATGACTACCTAGCTTAGATTCTAGAGTAAAATGAATATCTTAACTACAGATAACGTTCTTAATATGGTGAGTTTTTGGCTTGTATATGATTCTGATAGTCTAATTAAGATAATTATATTAATTTCTTAATTAAGTTTCCTCATGGAAATCTTATGCCTTATATAATATTTAATAAGGTGACCGTAATACAGTTAGCTGTAACGCAACGTCTTAATTAAATAACAATCCAACCTTTATTTATCAACAAGTTCAAACATACCTTAACTGAGAGAACAGTGGGGACGGACTTTTCGAAATTGGTAAAAAACCTTGTCTCACTTATTGACAGCACAAACATTTGTTCACGTGTAAGCAACCTAGAGTTTGTTCGGCACTCGACCGTTTACCTTCACTCACACATTCACGGAAAAAATTAAAAAGTGCCAGTTACAACTCGGCACAACAAAACTTCTGTCACATTCGATTTACAATAAATCGATTTTCAACTGTCTTTTGACGCATTCGAATCGAACACATTCGAATCTTTTGACGCGTTCGAATTTCGAATCGAAAATTTGTTGACACACTCGATTGTCGCGTGGATTTCGTATCGATATTCACGATCGATTTACAATGTATCGATCGCGGTTGGGCGGGCGGCGGCGAGGCGTGCGCGGGCGCCGGTCTCGGAACTGAATTGGCGTCGCGTCAATGTGCAGCCGTAACTTGGTGTTTGTTATAATATTGTTAGCTTTAAAGGGCGCGGACTTTTTCCTCGGTGCGGCGACATGTTAGTTTCAAAGTGTATGGATACGATTGTATAAACGAGTGGGTACCGTCAAATTTTATTGAGTTCGTACAAAAAATTTAATTCCATCTAATTAAAGTTTGTTAGTTGCAAATGTGCCAAACAATAAAGAACACTGACAATAGTAAAAAAATCAACGACGTTCTAATCAGAATGATCGTATATGCGTCAGCAATAAAATAAAGAAAACTAAATAAAAAGTCATACTGGAATGTTTTTGCGTCATCATCGGAACAATAAAACTGTAGTACTACTATACCTACATTTTAACGACGTCATAGCGATTTAGCTAAAGCGCGAAACTACGTAACTGCACATTGAAAAATGTAATTTGTGTCAGGTTTAACTAAAAAAAAAATCCGAGCTGTTTTTTATCACATCGCTAATGTCTCCTCTGTCCAACGAGATTAGAAAAATCCGTGGAGCTTTGTTTATTGAAATGTTAATGAGACGTTCGCGACAATTAATTCCGATAATCTTTTCATCAGATTACGCAGAAACCAGAAAATGGCCGGAGGGAAGAAAAACAAATCCGTAAAAACGTAACAGATGACTCCATTCCTATTTTTTATCGAGACGTGGAAACTTATAATGAGATGGCGTCTATTTCGGAAACACTTCGGATAATAATACACTTGCGTGTATATGTATAATGTTCGTTATTCGACCGCGATATCGACCGACCTTCACGTTAATCGAAAGTGTTGACATCCGATTATGATTTATAGTTACCCTAATACAAATCCGCAAATTGATCGTGATCTATACAAATAATGAAACTTGTGTACTTAGTCGTTAGCAGTGAAAATATTTCAAAACATAATATAATTGTGTTGTGACAAGTAAGTGAAAGATTTATTTAGACAATTTTGTTCGTCCTGTCTGTTTGTCTGTTTTTTTTATAATTTAGGAAGCTTTCAGCCAAAACTTGCATTAATAATAGAATAACCTTGACCGACAGCATGATTGGTAAATAATTAAAACTGGATTAGAGTCAATTGTAGATTTCGTTGGCGCAAATGAATCAATTAAAATTCTTCACAACTTTACACCTGAAAATCTGTTAATATATGATAATAACTAGCGGCCGCCCGCGACTCCGTCCGCGTGGATTTCGATTTCCAATGTCCTATGTGTTATTCTGATGTATAAGCTATATTGTGGTAAAGTTTCATTCAAATCCATTCAGTAGTTTTTACGTGAAAGAGTAACAAACATCCATACATCCATACATCCATACATCTATACATCCACACATACAAACTTTCGCCTTTATAATAGTAGTAGGATTATCCTTTTAAATATATTATGATAAAACTAATCCTTTGACAATGTTGTTCAGTGCTTATAAAACATGGTAAAAGTATAATTATTATATTCTAGATGCAATTTTATTCACTAATTTTACTTCGTGTACAGACGAAACCGTGTGGAAAACTTGTATTTATTATTAATAGTTAGTAAAGTGGGTTTTGTTTGTTTAAAATATTAATTTTAGATAACAATATGTAGAACGGTTGTGCAAAACTGTAACCATTAAGTGTTTGTTTAACTGATGTTCCATTAGCAAGAACTGCTGTTTGTAATTTCAATGTAATCTGGAATGAAAAATTACATCGTCGATTTCGGCAATTTGTAGCTTGCTTGCTTGTAATGTTACAAGTATGTGAGGAATGTTGTGAGAGATATTCGTGAAGAAAGATTTGTGAAAATATCAGCTTAACTTGTGTAATAAGATATAAACAATACTGAAACTGCAATTAAGAGCGATTTAATTAAAGAACGCATATCTATACTAATATAGTAAAGTCCCACCTGTTAAATACAGCGACTGTCGTCTGACCGTAACCCTTACAAGAGACACCAGGCAATTCCTTTGCCTTTCAAAGCACGGAATCATCACAATTAGGTGATTCAGGTCTACAATGTCCTCTTCTTGGAACTTATATCTATTAACTGAGTGCTTTTTAATTAATAAAGTGGTACCTATAGAAATTTTATACCATTCAATTCATGCTGAGCGGTAATAAGGAAGATTATGATCCAGAAAATTACATAAAAACCGTCCAATATCACCGATCCGTTTGATTCATCGTCTCTTTCATTAGTCCATCGCTAATAAACTTCTTGATCAATGTAATTAACCTAATTACGGGTGACCGGTCATTCTCGTTAATTGTGCCAATTCTGACCTGCTAAATCTGACGACGGTTTTAATAAAAGGCAATTAAGAGATAATGGCAGCTGAAATGTCTCATCGACACGGCTGGAGGACCAATTTAAGTTTAACGCATTTGTCATGATAAAAATGTATCAAGCTATTATTCCAATATACAGACGAGCAATTATTATAGTACGGGTTAGAGGAGCTCTATGGCGCAGTGATTACCTGCGATTGAAAAGTTAAGCAACTGTCGCAGAGGCCAGTCATCGGATGGGTGACCTAAAAAATTCATCCTAATCTCCTCCATGCGATAAAAAAAAGACCTTTCATGCTCAGGAATCTTATTATAGTGAAAAACAGATAGTCGTCTAGTTTAACTTCTGCAAAGAACTTCTGGATTTAACAAATTTAAATAGCTACACGCTGTAAGAAAATACTATTACTACGAGTTTCACGTAAAATATGACGATGTATTTAATGACTAACTTTTACAATTTAAAAAGATGTACATACCTACATTGATGAATCGTAAAAGAAATCAAACCAAGAAGTAAATACATAGAACAACTAGCAATAAAAGTAAAGAATAATAAATTGTGATTTACTACGGGTCAATTAGAGTTTTAATCACGACAATAATGTGCGATATAGCGCGTTAAGTAGTGACAGTCGTGTAGCTTTGGGCCATAGAGTTAATAAACACCAGAAAAAGACTAACAAAATTTTAAACAAGAACATCCAGTAATTTTTTTCTTAAAGGTAGTATTGTTCATCAGAATGTTTTTTTTTTGTTACAGCCTATAAAATGGAATCCTACTGCAGGGCCAAAGGCCTCCATCATCAGAATCATGTCTCGTTACAAAGATGGGTTTTGGAATAATCACCGTCACATGCGGGTTGGGGATCACAAACCCGAGCTGTGCTTAGAAAAACCAACACTAATTTTGGCCGACCCGGGAATCGAACCCAGGACCTCGAGACCAAGGCCGGATGCTTAAGCCACTACACCATCAAGGCGTTTAAGGCGATTATGTTTTAGTTCTAGCGTAAAAGTGCACTCACTTTTTTATCAATTTATTTAAAGAATTAAAAGTCGCCCATTTCCGATGTTAAGTCAAATAACTTATTAAATATAGTTTAATAGCACCACTGTCCGTACGTACTGGAAGCTAAGGTGTAAATAGTCTGTTCGGATTTACTTTCAATTAAAAATTTCATTCGTTGTTTTTAAGATACAAAGAAGATTCCACTATTCATTTTTAAAAATAGGCTAAAATGTACTGATCTTACCACCATTGACTTTAATAATCCTGCCGCTTCTACCAATTCCAAGTCTACCCCGCTTTCGAAATGCGGGCGCGTCCACCTAATTGTTGTGAATTAATTGTTACATCCATTTAAAAACCACAACCGTCGTCCATTGTGTGCCATACAATTGTCGCCTTCATCCACACAGATTGGAGCGGTAATTCCTCTCATTGAATCGACCGATGTGCTTAATTGGCCATTCCGATTATATGGGCTGTGTTTCTGATTTCTATTGTTTGATTTGTAAAAAGAGGAGACGCTAGCTGTGTCGAAATGTAGTGTTTATAGTGTTGCAATAGATATCCAACCTGTAGAAATGGAAAGGATATTGATAGGACGCAAATGGGAAATGCTTGATTGTGAAAGAGTCACAATCAAATAAAGAAAGCAAGTATTTATCGTTTTTCGTATACAACTATATTCCTCTCTTTGAAAATTTTACTTGTTAGCTTGTTTAAAATCATTGATGTAATGTAGTAAATAAATAAAGAAAATTAATGAAAATTGCTGTAACTTCATTTAGCAGCAGAGCCTACAACCGATCATGTTAATACAATGATTGATCTGTGCATCGAACCAGTATTTCCTGGTGAATTCCGACAGTATAACTATCACGGCACCTTGATTTAAGATTAGGCAATTCTAGCTATTATTAGAGACTGCAGACTTCCGCAGCCTTTAATAGGGAAATCAGACCAATTAAATTGTGGTGACATAACCAATTATTGTAATGTGAAGGTACTCTCATTTAGAAGTATTTGGCGAGCAGCTGGAACGATTTGGCGAAGTAACTGCGCAGTTATTGTTGACGCCTCGATGGTCTAGTGGTTTAAATACCGGGTCGTGATCTTGACGTCGTCATGGGTTGATTCCTGGGTCGGGCAAAGTTTGTGTTGATTTTTCTGTACACGGCCCGAGTTTGTGTGATCATCAACACGCATTTGGCAAAAGTGGTGATTAAGCCAAAACCCATCTTTGTAACGAAAACATGATTTACGGATATTAACAGACTGATACTTTACTATTGTTGATAAAAGTAAAATAACAATGATGTCAATCCGCCACCAACATATAAAACCAATAATCATAGTTTTAAAAACAATTACAAGGGAAATAATTACACATACACATCTTTTTCTCGTTTTGCAGCTTCTTGAATATAGCATCGATAAAAAAATTATAGCTTAAATTTAGAATTTACTACTTTTATATATCTACGCAACAGAACAGATAAGAAAGTCTGCAAATAAAATTAAACGGCGAAAAAATACAGATTGCACACAATTCTTTTTCTTCACAAACAAATACCACACGTCATTTTCCCTAAGTAATTAATTATAGGAATGAGGTGTGTAGAAAAATATAAAACTTAAATAAATGAGAGTAATCAACATCAAAAGATCTAACCTCTTCTTTAAATGCTAACGTGTTAAAGTATATCACACATAAACTAGATTTAGAGTGGTGTCCTCAATTCCCCTCTTTTTGATGTATTTTTTCGTGCCTCGTTTATATTAGAAGTTCGACCTTGGTCTTACCTTTAATTTTGTCAGTTTAGGCAGTAATTAATTGTTGAGGACCACTGTCAAAAGATTCACGGATTGTAAATGTTGCGTTCGAGATGACACTTATAATAGGAAATTAAATTGATTAACGACCTTTTTTAAAATGAGAGGTGAATGTGATTTTTAAATACATTTTCTAGATCCATTGTTCAGTTTTATTTCTCATTATACTCGTATAAAAGCGAGTTACAAATTACCACTAAATTTAAAAAATAGTTTGGTCAACGGTATTTTTTCAGACTATCTGAAAATATAAAGGGTGAATGAAGGTTTGCGAGTTATCTACTTTCTGAACCAGAAGAGAGGTAGAGCTTTGTGGAAATTCCACTCGAATGAGCCGCTCGTCTGGGGAAGTACCTCCACCTTACAGAAGACCGCAGTGAAGTAGCACTTCGTAACTGTTGTGCTATGTTTCTGCTGGTGAGTAAGGTTGCCGGAGCTCAGTTGGGGCGAGTATGGGGTTAAGGCCGGCAACACATCAACAATACCTCTGGTGTCGCGGATGTCCATGGGCGGCGGTGATTGCTTACCATCAGGCGACCCGCTAGCTCGTTTGCAGCCTCTGACATAAAAAAAAATACCGAATAAATATATTTTTATTTACTGGAAAATTAAATATAATAATAAAATAACGCAATCATTTCCATTTATCCAGTTTACCATGCCAGATATTGAGTATTGTCACAATATTGTTCTATTGTACCCAAGATTCAAAAAAAAATGTATTGGAATTCAGCAAGATTTTAATTACGCAAGTATTTGGCAAAACTTTTTAAAGCTTGAAATCGAACAACAAACATTTCATTAGAGGTTTATCGCTAACAATTCTTCGAACCTGCTCATTATATATCACATTAATCGGCCGAGAGCTTACTATTTATAATCGCTTAATGAAACGTCTCGGCCGCATTCATCAAGTAGGATTTCCAATCGTGAACGCAAGTCTGCGTCACATCGCCACGTGAAGTGTGGAAACGCAAAATAAAGCAATTCTTTCTAATTAACTCCGAAGATCGGGGCGAGACGACCGAAATAGACGCCACGACTGATTTACGTCCCACGACTGTTACTGAACGCATCCGAATAATTAACGTACGTGTATTTATTTGATTGTTTTGATTCGTTACGATTGATACGGCCGACGGAATTTGGTTTTCGAACGGGCGGTTTTCGAATTTGGAACGTTCTAAATTCGAATGACGCACGAACAATCGTCGGGCGTAATAAATCTCGCTGTTATGAGCGCGCGCTTGTTAAACGCGAAAGATGATCTAGACGAATTGTTGCAGTGACGTTGTAAAAGGTGAAGATAATTTGGTTGATTCGAACGTTCAATATTTGCTGGAAGTGCTAACGTCTTCATTGTTATTGCTTCCTGGTGTCTGTTATGACGACTGTAATTTACATTCACATATTGCTCAAATTGCTCACGGATAGTACCTAATGATGAAATTAGACAGCGAAGATTTTCAATTTGACGTTGATGTTTGACAGTAAAAATAGTATCAATGGCGCTAAGTTTTTATTTATTTAGGTTTGGTATAAATATGGTTTCCTTACTTTTGTTATCAGTTCTTAATCTTCCTATATCAATTGGTACATCTGATTGTCTCTTTAATCATACCTACTAATAATATTATAAATGTGAAAGTTCGTCTGATTGGATGTTTGTCCGTAAAACACGTTGAAACTCATGAACGGATTTTAATGGAATTTGGTTTACAAGCTAGTTATGGGCTGACTTATGTAATAGGGTAATTTTTATCCCGATTAAATGCTCCCATGGGATAAAAAATGAATCTTGAAACATGAGATTTTAAACTTTCGCGTTGCATAACTATATTGATATTAGTTAACGGGACTAAACGTCAAGCAGTAAGTAGTATATAATATATAATATGTAGTACATATTTAAATATCGCGTTTAGTCTCGTTAACAAATATCAATATGAATATTGATAATGCTGGAAAAACCGCCGGTAGAAACTCGTAAGCAATAAATAAATAAATAAATAAATAAATAAAAACTGAACATGACCATGCGCTTAAATCCAAAATTGAATCACTGCAACAATATGCATGGAATGTCATCCATAATTTAGTTACTATTTTAAGCAATCAAAACGGTTCAAGCATTTCAATGAATAAGACTCACAGACAGCCAGTGTGATCGCCAATACCAATAATATCAAAGACTAGATTACCATTCATGCGTTGAATGTCAAACCGTATACATTGACAATGCATAAAACATTCTAATCTTTCTTGTTTCAGTACTATTTTAATGCTGCTAAATATCACAACGTTATTAAATTAACGCTTACTAATGAAATGATAATACCAGTTAAGTCATTGAACTGACAGTTACATAAATATTCTCAAATGAAAGAGTAGATTATAACTGATGCGTTTAATGTCAAAATCTTATACGCATTGTGATCCTTCTTGGCCCATAAAAGTTCTGATGTGCTAAAAGACAATGGTAACTAGTAGCCACACTAAAATGGACCGTAACTGAATAATGAAACAATAATATTGTTAAAGCTATTGATCTGGCAGTAACATATGATCATACTCTCAACAATGTGAGAGTGTTAATTACCATTAATGCGATTGTCAGGATCGCCACTAATGACTAATCATTTCAGACTTTACCTTGTGCTCTTTCAGAGCCACATAATAGTCGCCTCGCCTCAACTATATAACGCTTCATAGGTCTAGTGTTAGTAGGCGTAGTCTTGATCTCGTGGTTCAGGAATCGCACACTGGGCAGTGTCCGATTGTCCTGGGTCGGGAAAAAAGTTGTGTCGGATTTTTCAAACACACCCTAGCTTTTTGATCACTAATCCGCATTTGATAAGCGTTACAATTAAGCCAAACCCACATTTGTAACTATGTATGACAGACACGATTTCAATTGACATAATATGCCTTTGTGTCCCGCAGTGCAAAACTTATAAATAACCTTGTTGGCCAAATTGGGATCATAGTTCTAGCATAGGTACCCTGGTGTCTAGAAATGATGTTGTGCCGGGATACAAGAATAAAGAATAAACAAGTTGGAGACTTCACTTTTTTTAGTTTTAAAGGACCGTGTTGGTCGCTGATATTCAACCGTAACTAATGAAAGATCGCGAATTGATAAAGGGGGCGCTGTCATCGTCTTGCGCTCGCGCCACCTTTGCCAAGACCATTAATTGGTCGTTTCATCGCAGCTATGTTTCATTAATATCCAAAACTATATTTACCGATACGGGCCGGAATACCAAGCGGTCAAAAGGATTAATGGTTGCTAATTATACCTAAGAACTAGTTGACTAAGGATTTGTGGATGGCGATTATCCGAATATATATTTAGAGAAGAATCTCAAAAGGGTGGGGACATTGTTTGAAAAATTTCAAGAAATATTTGGGAATCACTTAGTAGATTAAAAAATAAACCCAAATATAAATCAAACAACTTATTCAAATTTCTCTTGTCATGTTAATTTCCATAAACAAACTGTTGATGCCAACTCAATCAATGTTTTAGATAACACAAAGAGTGTGGTTTCTAAAACAACAAACGAAAGAGGCCTTAATTATTAAAAAGCCCAAATGGAATTTCGCTATTTACACGATTATACTTAAAACGCTATTAAGATCAGGAAGTATAAAATCTACATATCTTAATCTCCATTAAGATAAATCTAATGTAGAAGTTACAGGGCAACAAACATACACATCAAAAGATTTACGATGGTGGCCGGAATGTCACACCTTAAAATTTAAAATTCAGAATAGATAAAATTTGCATTATAATAGAGACTATCGCTCCACATTCGAAAACTTCGGAAACACGTCTTTAATTTAACAATAAATAATTTGTGGCGTTTTAACATAAAAATGTAATAAATCGACATCTTATTTGCACATAACATATTGTTCCGTGGGCTTTAATTTGGAAACTTTAGGAAGATGTTCGATTGCGAACATAAATTTTGTATAAATTAAGTTGATGTATTATTTTACATTTTGGATAAAAAATTTGATAATGAGGTATACCATACATCTCTAAGGATTATTTAAATTATACGGAAAATTACACACAAAATCGGTAGCAGACAATTTAAAATGATGAAAACATACCTACTGTATTGATCCTATAGGCTTTCAAAAAATATACCTGACTGGTAGACAGTCGTATTAACCGTAAAGTTACAGTTCTGAAATACTTATTGTAAAACATTAAATTCATAAAGTGAATAAATGATGGTAAATGAATCATTCTGTTTTTGTATTACGTCTCAACAATATAACCACCAATGAGGAAATGATGCCTTTTATGTTTATTTTTGCTTTTTTTTGAGTTAAATATTGACATTTAAAAAAAAAGACAGTTATTGTCTAAACTCTAATTATAGTCACACGAGTCATTGTTCTTAAAATAGAAAACTTAGACGTTCAACATACGGATAAAGAGGGCAAGCACCAAACATATATCTTTATTCGTAATCACTTCACACCTACAACTGTTGTATCAGTTTCATCCAAAAATCGAACTTCTCGTAAACTCAAATTACCGCCGCTAGTTAACATGACACTTAATTTAGAATGAAATATGCCACATCAAGGTGACACTTTTGAATTTAATCTTACATCTAGAGGGGCCTTAACTGCGTCGTGGACCTTAAAATTTTGTCACATCTCGAATTACTAATCGAATACTAATAGCCTTATAACATCGGATTGTATTACTGTTAGATTCTTTTTGTCGTGTGTGGCTGCCATAAAATTCTCCAATTTGCATAAATCTTACATCTAATTTGAGACCGTAAGTAACATATTAATCAAACAGCTTTTTTAACCTCGGATTCCTTAGTTGATCTCTTACAGCGGTTATCGGAGAATCGGGATCTAATCGATTGGAATTTACATCGAATAGTAATTAAAACGAGTTCCAAAGTTGGACGGTTGAGAGAATTTTTCCGGCTATCTTTGCGTCGCCCGATCAATGACAGAGCTAGCCGTCAGTTTTGTTTATTGTAGAATTAATTAAGTTTCTTTATCATTCGCTGGGCTGGCTGGAGTGAAACTTTATCTCCCATAAACATCATGCATAAATTGAATAATTGAGGATATGCCTATATTAGGCCCAGGCGTTTTATGACCTCAAAGTTAATTGCTTGTTAATCTGTGTTGAGTAAAATATGGTCGTAGTAAATGTCTAAGTGGTCGGTGCTCAGGTGTGCGTTTGAAATAGAAATGGAGCGTTTAATCGCCTTTCACGCTTTTATTTCTTTAAATAGATCATAACTTTGCTAAATCAGTAAATATTTAAGTTATATAACACGTAAATTTATGTTGACATTTCGTGTCGAACGCCTCCGTTTAGAAGCTCGGTATGAATTATTTTTAACTGGAGGTTTATCGAATAAAATGAAAATCGTTCATGTATGTTGTTTCAGTAAGCAAAGCAAGAAGTAGTAAGTTCTTTAAACAAAAGTTAGCTAGATATCGTTACTGCTTCGTCAATCCTCGCGGATTGACTTTTTGAGTTTTTTTGAATTGATTGATTGAGTTTTCAATATCGAAAAATAAAAAAAAAACTTGACGAACGATACTTTCTTAGAAATTCTATGGATTGATTAAATCTTCACATTTTATGTTTGTCGCGCACGTGTGAGATTCGGCTCTGATTGACACTGATATAAAGTAGATAATTACAAAGTCGTGTTGCCATTGGAATCTGATAAAGCTGCAATTAATGCAATCACAATAGGTAGCAACAAAGAAGATATGATAGAGTAGAGATAAAAAAAGATTTCTAAGTGGAAAAATGGTTTATCAGTAGGTATGTCAGTGTTGGATTTTCTTAATTTAATATACGTAGTTATTGTGCCGTTGTAAATTACATATTAATTTATCCAGCGTCTACTAGTAGTAAAACAATTGAACTTACAAGCATGCTGATAGAAATATACACAAAATGCTGTAAATGTTGTCATATAAGTACGAAATAAATGTGTCATATTATTTATAATTTTGATTGACCGATATGTGACCTAAGTATCTTATTTTATTCTTACTTTAAGTATGACTTGGCATAATATGATGTCTTCTAATTTTGCTCTGGATGTAAACAAACCCGCTAAAGAAAGATAAAAAGCCGCTTAAGATTTTTTTTTTCATAATTTTTATCTATACTTTATTTTTTAATAAATAAAGCTGAAGAGTTTGTTTGTATGTTTGTTTGTTTGAACGCGCTGATCTTAAGAACTACTGGACTGATTTGAAAAAATATTCTTGTGTTGGATAGTCCATTTGACGAGGAAGGCTTTAGGCTATTGGAAATCGAAATCTACGCGGACGGAGTCGCGGGAAGCCGCTAGTAAGTTGATAAATGTCATGTACTTCTTTATTCAGATTATATTATGATTTGTGATGGAAAATTGAAATTCGCAGCCAATGTTACATTCTCCGTGTTGAAAAAACAATTGAACTCCCAATCTCATCCAATACAACACAATACAAACACCGCGATATAAACTAAAACAGCTAAATAGGCTAATTACAAACTCGCGTCCGCCATATTGGAATCCGATAAAGTAACAATTAAGGCAGCATTAGCCATACAATGCGCCCGCGCCTGATAAATGACCAAGCATCGACGCTAACGGCGCGCATTTGATTTATAACATTATTTGAATAAAAAAACAACAAAAAGAATTGTTTATTCAAGCGTAATCGATCCGAAAGATCGTACGGAATGTCCGTCTCTCTAATTACGAGGTGAATCGGCTATTGTTCGGCATAAGACGGCTGTTTTTGGTGTAGTAACAATTAGTCGGTTCGTTTAGTAGGTAGGTATATGGACCTTGTTTAGTTCTTGAGAATGTCATATTATAAGATTTATTATACGCTTACTTAATTCACCTCGATGGTCTTGGGGTTTAAGTACCGGGCCGTGGTCTCGAGGCCCTGGGTTCGATTTCCGGGTCGGGCAAATTTGTGTCGGTTTTCCCGAACACAATCCGGGTTTGTAATCATCACCAATCCGCAACTGAAACATGATTTCAAATTATGAAGCGGCAGTGGGACCTACTTAAATAAATAGGCTGATACTTAACTCTTATTTCGAAAATAGAAAATAAAAACATTAAGCTTTCGTCAGATAACCTGTCACGGAGTATCCAGATGAAGTAAAATCAGACCTTAATATTATAAAACATTACACAAAACTTCACGGTAAGGAACCAGATGAAATCACAATGACCCCGCGGCCACCTGTACATAATTAAAATAATTTTTGACACGACTAAAATTTTTAAGATCCCACTGCAGGCGATCTCGTATCAACTTTTAAAAAGGGTACGTTCAATTTTATGATCAACATAAATGCCACATAAAAAAGGATAAGGAGTTTTAATTTCTCTCGCCTTAAATGAGACGGCGTTAATTTTAACTCGCATTTGATAGGGCTGGCAGTAAAAGGTGTGGCATCCTAGTAGCTTTAAGGTCTGTGGTTCGAATCTCGGCAAGTTTTTGCGGTTTTTTCTACAGAGCAAGCGGAGTAGCTTCTAGCTCAAATTTAAGGGAATCTTTTATAGATATTAACGGCAACGATTTCGTCAAAGTGAACTTTTAAACTTAATTTTTCGCATTTACTTATTGTAAGTAAAATGGATATTATTACAAAAATTAAAAAAAAAAATTGTATAATAAATATCGCATCAATAACATTTTCTTATACCTACATATATTCATGGAGTGCAGGATACCGGTCCTATACTGATAAAAATGGCCATAAGCCTATAGATAAGGCTGAAAAAAACTTACAATAAACTAATCGAATCGACAACCCTACACCCGCCTTTTGTATGTATATGCTTTACACTAATTCTTTGTCATTATAAGGAATATCATTTTTTTGTCGCATAGCTGGAGATCGTAAATAATGCCCGGTTATGTTTGTTGGTTTTACTTAACGTGTTTCATATAGATTAAATTCTAATTTATTTTATGGAAACCGAACATTGGAGGGACATCGGATCACATATTTGAGCGCACTAAACCTCAATGGTTTATCCGAAGAACGGGACACCGGTGTAACGATTTTGTAATCACATTTGAGTTAATGTGGGGGTATCAAATAATATTTTATAGATTTATAAATGTGTTTGCGAATTTGGAATATGTATGCGTTCGTTTTACATTTGACGATGAAATATCGGAAGTACCTACTCCGAATCTGGAGATCTTTTTTTAAATGGCAGATGCTGCAAACGAGCTAGCGGATCGCCTGATGGTAAACTATCACCGCCGCCCATGGACATCAGAGGTATCGCCGATGCGCTGCCGGCCTTTAAGACCCCATACCCTCCCCAACTGGCTATTACGATCTTACTCACCAGCAGAAACTTCTTTAAGGTGGAGGTACTTCCCCAGACGAACTCATTAATTAAAAAAACTGAGTAAACAGATGTGTGCATATCAATACTTCTCGCGTACCTACACAAGTTATTAATAAATTATAATCATTCATACAACATACAACATACAACCATATCACTGGTTTATCAAGCCGTGATTTTTTGATGAAAAGGTGAGAAAAGTATGTATGTGGTATCTTCTTTGACTGCCATCACCAGAAGAAGTAAAGTTTCTGAAATGCCACTCCATTTCGGTTTTCGAAAGATAACAGTTTCATTCTATCACTGTGACAGAATGGGTCCGGCCGTTATGCCGCCATTCCGGGTTTGTTGTATTTTTTTACTTTACATGAATGTTTTAAACACTTTTTACAAGTAAATGGCTAATGAAATTCCCGTAAAATTTGAGGTGGAACTAAGTCCTTATTTTAATAATGCGATGTAATAAAATTATCCTTAAGGTAATTTTAAATGTGTAAATTCACACATCTGCTTAACTCGTAATATATACATAAATAATAAACCTGAAGTGTTTGTTCGTTTGTTTGTATGATGCACAAATCAGAGGAACTCCTGGTCATTCGTTTAAATTATTTTTGTGTTGGATAGTCCATTATTATCTGCGACACAGTCCTTGACTACTGCAGGTGTTAACGCTAACTGTAATTGGTTATAAGTGTTTCTGGTTTCAATAAAGATTATTATTATTATTTTTAGTTAGAAAACATTTCTCTCTTTTTAAGAGGTTTCAATTCAAGAGCACGGGCCATGGCCAAGTGCATCTTAAATATTTAGATGTGTATTATGTATGTTTGTGCGCAAACGGTCGCGCGTATGCGTGTTTGTGTCTTAATCTATTATTTGAGAAAGGCTTTAAGCTATATTATAACACTATGTGTTCGGGAACCGAATTCCAAGCGGACGGAGTCGCGGGCGGCCGCTAGTTGTTTTATAAAGTTAATTTGCTGATTAGTAACCTGATTACATTCGAGTAACTAATGCATTTAAAAGCTTAGTATAATTTACTCGCGACAAATTACTAAGTAATTATACTCGTTTTAGTTTATCTTTATTTAAGTCTTAAGTATTTATACCCTTAGAACTGAGATAAAAGACACCAAACGTGTGGAAGAAATAATAAATTAAAATTTTATAGCCTCACATGCGTTGAGTATAAGACTGTACATGCTTTGGGATGAATTTATTCGTTTCATTAAGAGATTACGTTTCTCGTTGGTGTCTGGAAAGTATTACCCGCGGTATAACTGTTAAATGTCTTCGTCTACTAATTACTCTTAAGTTAATTGGTAAGTTACTGATAATATAATGTTCTGCTTAGGGCATCGTTGCCACGGCCATCTTTCACCTATTAGGGGCCCTGGGCACATGGGCCTTTAAACTTCTTATTTGGTAAACGTGGGCCCCGGAACCTGGTCTGGGGGCCCCGATCGATTGCGAGGCCCTGGGCACGTGCCCATTGTGCCCAGATCGAGGACCTGGCTTCGATTCCCAGGTCAGGGTCAGGCAACATATGTGTCGAATTTTTCAGATCTGAATAATTCGATTAATGTTCAAGATATTAATCCTATATATTTTTATATTTCATGCACAAACTTATGACCACGCTTGCCAAATGCGGTGATCACAAACCATTGTGAATATTGTGATAATATCTTAACACTTGCAAGTACTTTAACCGTGCACATAATTAAAAGTTATCTCTTTTATTTTTCCCTTGTTAATACAAGCTGGCTTTTACGCGTATAAAAAGTTAAACTTTGACCTTATTAAGCCGCAGAGTTCGTGCCGTTAACAATGCTCTAACATCGTGCAAGTGGTATCTGCCTTATTACGTATAACCCCATTCTTATCTGATATGGTAACTGCAGAAACAATTAGTAAAAGACTGGAGTGGCTGATAGAAATTGACTGTTATACTTTTAGCCGTGATAGCAAGTGCGAATTTTTAGTGCTGTTGGATTAATACCAACTGGTGGGGGTTAAAAATTATGGTGTAACTTTATTACTAGCTAGTAAGGAATAAAATAATTAAGATGACTGTTTGCATACAAAATACATTAGCAACAAAAACGAAAATGTAAAAAAAAGTATTTTTTCTAATTTCTTAAGAGTTACTGAGAACCATTGTAGCATCAAACTTAGCTCTGAAATATCATTTCTCCATAGGTACAGCAAAAAGTGCATTAGACCATAACTTAATTAGATGTTGCCCGTTAGATAAATATTTTTATTGATTAACGATTATTAGCAAGGCCTCTAAATATGACCCATAAATAAACATCTTAAGATCTCCACCAATCTCGATTTAAAGTCAAAAGTCAACCACAATTAAAATTTTACGTCCAATCGTAAGTCACATCGGATAAAACGCAATCTAAAATATCGAGTGAAAATATTTAATTTATTCAATATGACTCGATACAACACGCAACGTTATCAATAATCATTATTAATTTAAGTCCCTCGTGGCTTTCGAAATGCCAACACCAAATCTCGAGATCATCTTTCGTACCTCAATTAGAGCGCATCATTGAAATTTATTTATCCGCATAGCGATCACGGGGGGCATACGTAATACCGTCCTATACTTGGTCATATATTTACTTTATCTTGTTCAATACACTTAAATACAAATTAATACAAGCGAAGGACCGGGCCTTAATGGCGTTTTGGACTGTTTATTTTACACCTCGGGTGGGACACGGCGGTTTATTTTTAATTTTTTCTCCGGCTTAACCAGCCAGCGGTGACCGCGGTAAGGCTTTTAGCACCTACCATAGAGATCGGCTAGACTTTTATTCTTAGAATTGTGCGCTAATAGATTTTAGTTAGTATTAATTTCGAGTGACCAAATAGGTTTACTTAACTTGTAATTTTCGGAACGGTACTTGGAAATTAATTTGCTTTTTAAGGACATGATCATACAGACAATGAATTGCTTTTGGCTGAAATTGCAAACCTAATAAATAATATTCTTGAAGAACAACGGGGTTGAAATTCAGATGCTTTTCCATTTATTTTCTTCGCAAGTTTATATCGGATCAACAATTATTTATCCTATATCTTATAACTACTGTTTTTTGCTCAAAACCATAATTTCAGAGCCAGGTCCTGATAGGAAAAGGTCGCTATATCCTGTTAGAGGTTTAAGCAATGAATTAAATAAAGTCATCGAAAATGGTGAGTAATCATGATCTTAATCACCACTCTTGCGAAATGTGAGATGGTGATTCAAAATGAGGTCGGTGGTCCGTACCTTTATTGTCTCATCCGGAAATTGTTTCAATATCAGATTTATACAGAAGTACAAATGGCAAAAAAGTAAAATAAAAAAAATTAAGACCTTATACTTTGAAAGTAAAGCCTTTCGTCACTGTGCAACCCACATTAATATTTTTATCATTGCTAGAATTCTAGAAATCCAGTTATTACAAACCTTGAATGGCTAAGAAAACAACAGAATCCCTTTGTCAAAACGAACATTCTTTAAAATACAACTTTACAAAGTATATACCAACTCAATTAGTATAAACGTAGGTTACCCGAGAGCCGGGCCATTACTTGCGATACCCACTGGTTATCGATACAATATCGACATTAATATTCGAAAAATATTGTCAAAGCGCCTCACTGGCCGATAAAAATGTCGGGCCACACGCAGCAGGTCATTAGACACCTCCCGGAGGAAAATAAATTAAATAAAACGAGAAATCTCGTCCGACAGGCGTATTCCGTAAAAACAGCCTTAAGTTTCATTGACTGTCTCCA
Source organism: Nomophila noctuella (assembly GCA_958496325.1). NCBI lineage: Eukaryota > Metazoa > Arthropoda > Insecta > Lepidoptera > Crambidae > Nomophila > Nomophila noctuella. The sequence continues at coordinate 9,168,343 of OY292494.1, read as the reverse complement.
TATGTTCACCATCCACTGCCGCGTAGCAACACATTCACTCGCAGACAACTCATCGCAGAGCGGTAATGTACAAAGAACATTTTGTTCTGTGCGAGATTCGAGGACCAGAATAAGGACGTAAGCTCGGATCAATTAAATGGCATAAGATACAAGCACTATAAGTCAGTGCAAACGCGAAATCCAAGAAGTAATGACTAAGGGCCTAGTTTATGGTGTAAAAAGAGCTCGCTCGTCGTTTTACTTTCATCCAATTTGCTTAACACTGCTTTAATTTACTGAGATTCGGCTTATAATTAAACGGCCATGTTAGTTTCTTTACAACACTTTTAAATCTTGACAAGGTACCGATTAAAATTTTTAATTGTTCTTCAACATTCATTGTTCTTAATGGAATTGAAACAGGTTCTTTATTCATTCCATTTTATTGAATTAATAATTCAGTGAAATGGAATTTAAATTAAGAATGTCATAGTGCTGGCCGAAAGTATTTTTTTCATTATGAGTTCTGAGACAATATTTTTAACGTCGAAATCGGAATTCCACCTCATTCATATGTTATTTAAATTAAATTAAGCTCTTATCTTCATTTATACATGTTAATTTTTGGGTAAAACCTTGTTTTCTCAATACTTTTTAAATATGATTTTAACGAAGGTATTGAGGTCTACGGTTAATTTTTGCCTCGGAATTTGGAAACTGTTTCATAAATACTAAGTAAGTTTTGTACAACTTGCGGTCACTTAATTCTATACATGCATGCTGTTTAATTTACAAGATAAAATTGTTTTCTAGACACTCCTAACTTGTCGACAAAGTACATCTTTAATATTATATCAACCAGAATAATAATATCTTAAATATTATATTAAGAACAATTTTCTTCTGTGGTTTTCCGGAACTTGAATGACTGAATGTACTTCTCAAGACGAGCTCATTCGAGTGTAAAAGAAAAGCACTAACCTTAAAAATCAGAGAACAAGAGAGGTTTCTATATTTTTGCATTCAATCATCACCATCATCATCCTAGTGCCTCTCCCGGTTGCCATCTCGGTCAAGTTAATGTGTGCTGTGTCGTAAGTAGCCAATAGGATTTCAAGCTGTGATTAATCACGCGTTAAGGCCAAAATCCTATTGGCTGCATACGACACATCTCCGCTCCACAGCACACATCTTAGCTTTGGTGGAGTCTCACCCTGATCTCGATATGACACACCTGGTTTTTACAATGAAGCGATTGTCGTATGACTTTATATCTCTGTCTGATTTTTTTAATTCAATATAGACACTTAAATAGTAATAAGCTGTTATTAGACCCGTGTTGCATGGCCAAGGCAAATTTTACAATCTTCCCTAGTTACTTGATCTTCAGTGTTACATTACACTATCTTTGTTGTTTGCCAAGGCATTGGCCATACCCCGTGTTTTCACAATGTTGTCATCATAATCTCGATTTCTCGATAATATCTTGGCCTAGTGCTTCGGGTATCAGGTTTTAATTCCGTAGTCCTACAGTCAATTCTGGGTTCGGGAAAAGTTTGATTTCAGTTCACCGAACCATGGCCATGTCTAAGGCATCGAATATAATCCTCTGTATCAATTTAGCAAGCGTGATAATTGAGATATTAGCAGTTTTCTCGGAAAAATTTTTTCGGTGATAAGAGATTGTACTAAACTTGGGGCCGACTGTTTAAGTCTTGATGCCAAAAAGTATTTAGCTACCAGTATGTACTCGTACTTGTTTTCACACAGTTAACACTACAGTTATTACTCGGTGAAGTCAGCAACCTACATTTAACAGCCCGTCACCAAATTCTTGGAATATCAATGCTCGTTCATTATTCAGTACGACGCTGGGAACAATTAAAAATCTATTCAGTATGCGCGATGGCTCGCTCCTATCCGCTCACCTGATACTTTTGTTACCAATAAAAAGTGTTTATTATAGCCATTGCGATAAAATAACAATTTCAATGCAAGTCAGCTTGGATAAAAAATAAAAATAGCCCCAGTTGGTAATCGGCGGGTAGTAAAGTAAATGTTTTTATTGTTAACATGTCACTTAATTAGTACTTTTAGGACGGTATTAAGTGCAGTTACGTCTATTTGGTGTGTGGGTCCGCTTTGATGGTTGAAACACTATTTCTAAACCGTTTTACATGCATTTGCATTAAGGAGCGACGTGCAACACACTTTTATGTATCGGCAGGCAATGAACTTGAATAAGATGATGTAAATTTGTGAACAGGATTGAATTAGGCACACGTTACTACATATAAGTTCATGTACTTCAAGTACAATAGCCTCGATGGTCTAGTGTTTTAAGTATCGGACCGTAGTCTCAAGGTCCTGGGTTTGATTCCTAGGTCGAGCAAAATTTGGTTCGATATTTCTGAACACAGCCCCGCCCAGGGTTTGTGATCACCAACCCCCATTTGGCAATCGCGGTGATTAAGCCGAAACTCCTCTTTGTAACGAAAACATGATTTCAAATGATGGAGGCCTTTTGCATGCAGTGCTGGGTCATTAATTAGCTGATTTTTTTTCGCTTTAAATACAATTGATTTTTTAGAAGTACCTAGTATGAAAGATATGTGGATTTTTTTTCAGCTAAAACAGCAGACTACCACACAACACACTACAGAAGATTACAACATTAGGGTTCTGCATTCAAAAGTAAAAAAGGCAATACAATATCTAATTGAAAAGATAAATTTTCATTGTCGCCCCGAAACAGATAGTAGGAGCCATTGTTTTCGTAGTTACCCGTTAATTTACGACAGTTCGTGTTCACTACACGCAACTATAAATCATGATGAATTACTACAATGATCGAGTTTGGCGTTCGATGTTTAATCCCGCATTCATTATCTCGTACAAAATCTGTCCCCGGTGAAAATTGGGTCGGTTACATTTTGATACAGTTCCACAAATGACAACGTTGTTCAATTTGGATGATATTGTTGTATTATTAATTTTCGTAATTTTGATTGTTTTATGATTTCTTTGTTTGTTGCTCTGCCAGGTTTTGGCTTTTCTTGTGTTTTTTCTTGAAGTTACTCTTTGGATGATTGAAAATTTTCCGTATGCTTTCCATAATTTCAATAAGTATTTTATTTATCAAAATTGGTATTGCCGCTTTATATATAACAATATTCAAAAAACCACAAAGTATAAATAATTTGTTGCATTATATTAAAAAAACCGGCCAAGAGCGTGTTGGACACGCCCATGAAAGGGTTCCGTAGCTAAAAGATGGCCCGACCGCTTAAGACACCATTTAGTAAGGGCAACTGCACGTCATAAGTTGGTCGAGTTGTATAAAAATAACTATGTATGATACAGAGTTCGCTATAGTTTTAGTTGAAAGTACTTACTTGGAGGTGTACAGGAAATTTTTTGTAGAATTATTGTAATAGTATTTCAAAAGTTAAGGGGGGGGGGGGACGCTTTAATTTTATCTTTGTATCAATATATCTCGAGACTGGGGTGTTTGATCCACATGGTTTCAAGGCCAGTTTTATTGTATTTAAAAATACCTTTTTAACGATACCCCACGCGATGAGGTAAGTCGAATTTTTTTTTCCAATTTACTTTTCGATGTATGGGAGGGGGCGTAAAAAATAATTATTTTTCGATTATTTTAAAAACCAATTCTTGAATTATCATTATGCATCTCTCCACCAATTTTCGTGGCAATCGGTTCAGAAACGGCGGAGGACGAGCCAGGACAGACAGACAGACAGACAGACAGACAGACATGACGAAACTATAAGGGTTCCGTTTTTTGCCATTTGGCTACGGAACCCTAAAAAGATCTCAATAATAGGCACTCAAGAAACAACAGGAAACTACAGGAACAGTATTTTAAACATCAGCTTACTAACGGAACATAAAATATAACACCATTTACATTCAGATGCAGTCCAAAAATGACAGTGCGAATATCACTGGAACAAATACACTACCACTATACATTACCATACATCGGTGGCATTATCGTGTTTAAAATACATAACGCCTACTTGTGCTCAATTATAAACAATGCTCACTAATGCTCGGTATACCGGTTTCACACCTAGATCATATTACGCAGATTGGAAAGTGCTACCAAAGTGTCCTGGTTTTGTGTTTCTAGTATGCATAATAATGGAATAATAATAGTAATACCGCTCCAGCCGTATTTGGCCGTGGCGGCCGATCTTACAGGTACACGGGATAAATATAATCGGGCACAAGTAAGCGCGCAAGCACAGGAGCACTTCCTAATCCCTCACTCTCTTCATTTGTGGGACAGCAATCTAACACGACCGTAGAGAGATCAAGTACAAGTTGGTCCTGTGGAACGTGTTAACGTGCAAATAATGGAATACGGAGGGTTCTAATAATAAAAAACTTGTCAGTATAAGAACACAGCTTCAGTATGTATATTGGTAATTTATAAATACTGTAAAACATTCGAGCTTTAGTTATAGAAGTTTAGCTAAGAAGATCTAACTTAGCAGCGGATTTTCCGTGAACTAACTGGTGACCATGTTTTAGACAAAAACGACAAATCAATTAAAATCAATATTATCAGCCTATTGATGTTCCACTGCAGGACATAAGCTTCCATTATTTGAAATCATGTTTGATTTTTCAAAGGGAATGTATTCGCTGTAAGTTTTATGGCTCAATTTGACTGAATTTTGACAATTTGATTTAATTTAAATTTAAATTACCAATACCAATTAGAAACATATTCTTACAAAATGAAACATAAAATTCTGAGAAAGAAAGAGGCAAATTCTTTATTCAATTAGTCATACCAGTGCAATTTATAGAAAGAATTGGACAATCATAGCACGGACCATCCTTATTTGAATGCACACTCTGTACATTATAACTTGGTGTTGAAGCTCATTAATTATTCCAAATAGTCTTTAGCCGAGTTGAATAGGCTATTGGTGTAAACAACGGTCCTAATATTCGGAGAACAATACAATTGGCCACTACTAATGAATCAGATTGTGCACAGTTGACGCAACGCATAGATATTGGTTAACTGTTGTTACGGGGAAGGGTGTCAACTGCCATTTGTAAAGGTTAATTTAAATAAAATAGAGATGTACTAGTTTAAAAGTTGGTCTTTACTAAGATACTAGCGGCGACCCGCGACTCCATCCGCGAGGAATTCGTTCCTGCCCACATAATGTGAAACTATAGCTTAAAGCCTTCTTCGTCTAATAGACTATCTGACGCATTTTTTTTTTCAATTCGACCCAGTAGTTCCTGAGATTAGCGCGTTCAAACAACCAATCAAACAAACAAACTCTTAAGCTTTATTATCTAAGTACAGATAGATATAATCGTATCAGGTGCACGAGGCAATAATTTTTGGTAAAGTGTCAATCAATTTCATAATGACTAACCATGGCAGGGCAAAGCGGTATTGGAATGGAGGCCTTGGGAGAGAAGAAGACTTAGAGGTAGGCCGAAGATGCGTTGAAAGGACGATATTATTATGTATAAAAACTGCAGGGGCAGATTAGATAACATCAGAACAGCACCGAACTAGATGGCGTAACTTGAAAGAGGCCCACACCAATTTGATGGTTGAAAATTTCTAAGAAGAATAAAGGAGAACAAGGCTGCGAGAATTTTTAGTAATTGAAAATAAGGAAGCATTGTTTAAATTATTTTCTTCTCATTATGAAGAATAAAGAACCTTCTGTCAATATTGTTGAGTAAACTGGTTCAGGATCATCAAGCATCATCAGTTTTTCTAGTTTACGAATTTTTGTATGTTGTGCTTACAAAAATAGGCGTAAACTAATAGATCTCTTTTGCAATGGTAATTTATTAGTGATGAAATGTAAGCACCAGTATATCAGCTAACAAGACATCCTGTCTAAATATAATGAATTGTACCAACCTCCGAGTTAACGTACAGCATATCAGATATCGCCTGTGAAAGGTGCAAAGCTTAATTTGAATGCTTTGTAAGTGAAATGATGTCATGAGCGTGATATGAGCATGCTAAGCTATAAAGATGAGCTTAACTGATGCTTTGTATGAATCATAAAGTGACTTGAGAATTAACTTTGTTTCGTCGTATCTAGGAGAGTGGGGAGAATAGAAATGGCATAATTAGCGGTGACTTCTGAAACTAGACGGGGAATTACGTTCGAGGAGATTCTAAATCCGGATGACTGTTTCTTGTGGGTGTTGCGGCTAGCCAGATTGGAGGGAGGATAAATTTGCTATGTTAAAAAAATACTGGTATACTCGTAATAACATTGGGTGTAGCTCCGTTCTTAAGGAGGTTTACGTCCAGCTGTAAATTGATGTAGGCTGATGATGCGTTAAATGAGCTGTTTAATAACATTTAATTTAAGTCTGAGATACTATAAGGTACAATTAGATTTATAGACATTCTAGAAGAACCAAGTCTTAACGCCAGGTAAAGACAGTCATGAGCAAACAAAGGTTTACTTAAACGATACAATTCGCATGTATATTATTATGTATCCGCAAATGCTAGCAGAAAGCATTCGCCAACGTGCAAATATCATCAACATTACGTCATTCATACGTGTTTTACCGCTAACAAACATACATTAATATGGAAAGCTCGCTCCACCAATGTGCCGGCCGACGTTGCCCCACGAAGATCGCTATTGTCTCTTCAAAACGTGACTTCAAATGTTAATTGGACTATTAAAAACCGAATGCGGGTCATTTCGACCATTACCGTCGCAGCCCTTTTGAATATGTATATAAAATTATTAGATAAACTGAGCACTCAATTTGTGTTAGGTTTCTAATGAGGTTATGCGCTTTCTTGTCACAGATGGCGCTGTGGTGCTGAATGCGCAAGCGCAGCCGGATGTGCGAATGGCCATTGCAGTGTGCGTATGACTCGGATGCAGAATTTTATATGGCGCCCTTGGTGGGAGCGTTGAGCGTATGTAATTGCTTTAAATAGGTTGTATTCAGTCGGTATAGTAAGTGCCGGTTAATGAATATCTGCATAATATATTCTATTTAAATGCTAAAGCTCGGGGCATGACCTGTAAAGGTTTTGTATTTGTTATTAGTAGGTAATATTATTGACTGGCTCGATGGCGCCAATACGTCAGAGGTTGGTTTTAAATACTAATCAGGAAAAACGTTTATATTGCAGAAGCGTTTGCGTGTGTGTCAATGTGTGTCGATTTAATTTAATTATTGCTAATAGCTGTCATCGCAGTAAGACTAATTTTCATAAATAGAGACCAACTGGAAAATTAATTTAATTCATAGTTCAATATTAAGGGACAATGAAGGTGATTCCATCTAGTAATTTTAATGCAATGCTGCTAGCAACAAAACCACTGCATACCTAATTTGTGCATTAAATATTAAATTATTCGTTGTTTTTAGACGCAATGTAAATGCACGCGCAGTATTCATCGTTGGCAGTTAACCAACAAAGCTTTCACAGAAAGAAACCCACGTATAATGAGCCAAAAGATATGCAAATACAATACTTTGGCTAAGCAAGGGGGGACTTGCTAAAAAGACTACTGTTCATAACTTAACCACATACTGTTTATTTGATAAACTGTTAATATATGTTATTAAACGGACCTTCTGTTGTGTTTTGGCTATAGTGCCCAATTTCCATGATGCGTAAATACAAATAATCGTACGTTTGTCGGCATGTATGTAATATCCACCTTATTATTATTAACGTACACCACAGCAAGTACGCTAACTCAAGTGCGCCAGTAACATATGAGAATAGGTACTTAGAACAACGATGACAAATATGAAAAAACTCTAATGTACTACAAACGTGTAAAATTAATTATAACGTCACGTCAAGGATATGGAATAAAACAAAAATGATGACAGGAATGCTGATTGTGTTTAAAAAGCGGATTCACTAAACAATACTTCATTAGATTTCAATAACGAACACAAAAGATTTATTAACAAAATCATAAAGTCAAACACCGAACGTGAAGGAACGAAATCACCAAATAATCTGGCAGGAAAGCGAATGCTTACTTTTAAAATGCCATCGACCTTCAACAAAGGTACCTAAATCCCTAAAGATTATTACCGAAGACCAACAAATGAAGTGACTAACAAGAAAACAATCCTTTCCAAGTACAAGCGTGACATCGCAAATGTAATGACAAAAACGCATCATTTCAGAATGACAACACATTTGGCGGACGTTTTAAAATTTCGTAAATGTAGAAAAAAACAATGCGCTTAGGTGTCTTATAAATTGTGTCGTACAAAATGAGTACAGTGAGCCATCTGTCAGATGTAGTGATGATCATAGGTGACGTGAGTGGGACAATACTGTAGACTAAAAAGACATCAGTTGGGACAACTTAGAAGTACACCAGTATACCACAAATTTGAAGAATATTTGAAGTTCTCGAATTTTATCACACACATTTTTTGGAGAAGTCATTGAATTAACAATAGTGCCCGTATTATATGTGCATTATTGAATATACAACAATAAAAGCTCATGTGATTATAACGTATGATAAGGTTCGAAGATCAGACGATAATTGGAAGCTTCAGAAAAGACTAAGCTCGAGTGATACATAGTTTCTTAAACTTACGATTTAGGATTAACACTAAAAATGGCTAAACTTCACGACTATGAGGTGAAAACTGTTAGTCAGTTCTGGCAGTATTCCAGCAGTATTCATGTTTATTCAAAACGTTAAGATAAGACAGCATGATAGTATAGTAAGTAAAGATTGTTAAGTAAGTTCCTTCTAGCCTACTTTGCGCTATAGTTGCCTATCACTGTGATCAGACAACTACTCAAGACTAAGCGTCTCTTCATTACAGTAAGCCATGAGATTAGCTAACACTTAATCTAACAATGAGTGTATTTCTACGCTCTTGTTTGTCAATGGTAGTTTGAACCGCTCGGACAAGTGCCGAATGTATTTGCAAAAAAAAACAATCGAAGGGTCGTAACATATCCTACTACTATTATAAAGGCGAAAGTTTGTATGTGTGGATGTATGGATGTGTGGATGTATGGATGTTTGTTACTCTTTCACGTAAAAACTACTGAATGGAATTGAATGAAACTTTACCACAATATAGCTTATACATCAGAATAACACATAGGATATTGGAAATCGAAATCCACGCGGACGGAGTCGCGGGCAGCCGCTAGTCTTACAATAATACGTAAGCAAACATGGAATGGCAATCGGCGATCCAGCCGGGCTAACCGCGCAAAATTACCGCGGGTTCAAGTACTTGGTTTACTAGTATACAAATTGTCACATTTTTACTAAGTCGCTCTCCGTTAGAATCAGGTGTCGAGTCTGAGACCACGCGGTGAAAGAAGTCGCAAAAAAACAACCGAAGATCGGGACACCTGCGTTACGGTAACATCCAGCACTAATCACAGGAATGGGACGCAACATATTTTATAATTATAGGGGAGCATACGTGAATAGCAATCGGCGATCCGGGCCGATCGCGCGAAATTCCCGAAGGTACAAATACTTAGTCAACTAGTACACAAGTGTGTAACATTTTTACTAAGTTGCTCTCCGTTAGAATCAGGTGTCGAGTCGACACCACGCGGTGAAAAATTTGAAAAAATACAATCGAAGATCGGGACACCCGCGTCACCGTACAATCCAGCACTAATCACAGGAATGGGACGCAACATATTTTATAATTATACGGGAGCATACGCGGAATAGCAATCGGCGATCCGGGCCGATCGCGCGAATGTCCCGAGGGGACGCGGCTCGCATAAGGATGCGACGATCAAGATCTCTCGGCCGCGATCTAGAAACAGGTGCTCAACGCCGACCGCGCGTGATTGATATATACAATTGCCATTAGTTCTATATTTAGATTCATTTACTTTGAGGAAAATGGTGAGAGCTATGTGGCAAAAAAATTTTGTTTATCTTTTAAGGGTTACAGAGGTAAGATGACAGTTACTTCAATGTATCTTCAATGTAATCGACATCTTTCATGATTCTGAGCGTTCTTTCAAGAAGAAGTGTATTGCGTTATTGCATTAACGCATACCTACCTACTATGTTTTAATTTAATGTTTGGTTCTGTCTCCTCTAGCTTAGTCGACTTTTTAAATTGTAAGTGTTGTACACACCTGTAAAGGCATATCTTTTATATTTTTTGTAGAATAAGTTTGTTTTTACTCTGTGTAATGATATGTCGATGGTGTGTCTTTTTTCAATAAATAAATAAATAAATAATAATAACCAGGCTGTCCGGAACAGGATCACACTCGCAGCGTCTCTGGTGTTCACAATAAGTATAATATACCTATTGCCGGGACATCTAAAAGCAAGAATGAAGAAGACTTTAAGGAAAATGGTGGATCAGTGCAATAGAGTATCTTAGTTTGACCATTTAGATGTAATTGGGAGTTGGCTCTCAGATTTCCTGCTAGTGATGGATTTGTATTCAAATCGCGTGTTTGATGAAGAATACGTTTAAAACTTTACCTTATATTTTTTTCTAGGGGAATCATTTGACTCACCGTATGAGTCAATCATGCTATGCTTTTTAATATGAACTATTTTCATAAAAGAAAAACGGAATTAATTCCTAGTTATTGAGTTTAAAAAAAAATAATAATACTAAGAAAAGACATACTGTTAATATTTTTCAATTATCACATAAGGAAAAACAAAAAAGCCTCGTATTAGTAATGTCTCAATCAAACGAAATACTCATACATACGAGTACAATAGGAGACATGATCCACTTATTCGATACAAATTGTAATTCAACTCATGAAAACATTCGAGCGTTAATACATATGCTTAGCGGTACAGAAAGAAGCGACCAGTGCCAAATATGCACGCTGTAACAATTTACCGGCCAAATAAGGAGTATAAAGCAAGACCGAACGGCATAGCAAAAAGAACATCAGTTTAACTGTTATAATGCTCGAGCCTTTAGTTCTAGGTGAAGCCTTTTGGGCTTATCTTAACGTTGTCGCTTAATTTCCTTTGATACTTGTGATACGGAATTAGTTAAATTACACGCAAAGGACATGTTTTTGTTTTAATCACGTTTTGTCATTGGGGTATATACGGGTACTTTGTGACTAAGTTATACCAAACAACATAAAAAATCCTTAAAAGTGTCAGATGATTTAAAAATTATGTTAAGTAAGGAAAAGCTGGCTTTTATTCCCTAATGATGGCTATGACTTTCATCTATTTTTTCGAGTGAATAATATTTTAATCTTTCACGTATAATAATTTTCAATCCCGCAACCCAATTGTCCTTCAAAGTGTAAAATAAGGAAATTTCATCTCACGTGTTCCATTGCAGAATATCTTGGTCTTAAAAAAGGAGTTACAAGAATCTTGTCCAAGTCATTATGACGCTCTCTCAGAATATTTGGCGTAAAGAAGTGCAACCGTCGTCGTCCTGATCTACTGATACAGTCAAACGATCTTGTTTGTCCAACGTTAGACGGCAGGGTGTTGCGAATTCCATCATTTTCAGTATCATCCTGTTCTAACAATCAAGTTTCTCCCGCGGCATATCACAGCAAAGCGGTACTTTTATTCCGCCTAAGATATCCATCACAAACGTGAGTGTCGTTTGTAACAACACGGGATACATCTATGAACGTCTTTATTACTGTGTTTTTAGTCATTTGTTAGATTTTCTCATAATGATTGTACCCCGAAACGAGTGTGCCGTCAAAAAGTTTTGTTTAATCATCTACATGACTAGTATGCATGATCTCAACCGCTTACTTAACTCGTCGGAAGACAATGTTTCATTTAAGGATAAGATTCTTAACTGCTTGATGTAGTTTTGCGTTTTTGTTGTTATTTATAACGGGATATGATGTTTTGATACTGTCACTTTGATATAAACCGAAACCTTTTTAATTTATTAAAATTATTTGCGCTACATTTATAATCTGACAACATTATCGATGTGTCGATACAATACATTGAATCATATTCTTATAAATAATGATAAAATATGTTCACTTTAATTGAAGCTATTAACATCGCCTTTCTCACTCATTGTAGCCTTCAACTTTTTATCAACGTTATCCTCAATAGCGTAATCATTTACTTTTTAAGTGTGAGCTTCCTTCTCCCTGGCGTTTTCAACATAAATTATTCTATCTTTAACTGCGTATTGTGTATAATAGGAACATTAGATACCGGTCGGTTCTCGCCTTCCATCATTAGTGCGTGCTCGGTTATCAATAGACGATGTTTTATCGTACATTAATCAAATGATATCCGTCGCATCGTGCGCGAGATTTTTTATCTCCTTTTATTAATATAAGTTTGTCGTATGCGTGAGATCTATTGTTGTTCAGTCTGAGTGTTGCTCTTTGTTGATAAATGTTTGCTACGTTGTTGAATATTGACAATTGTTGATTCGGTTGTGCCTCAGTCATTTTAAATATAGAGTGGACGATCATTCATTGGAGTTTTGGTTTCATTAATCATGGCATTTGTGAATGGTAGGAAGCGAAATTATCTTCATATTATCTATTTTGGTAAAAGTAATGTCTTATCCCATTAATGTTATGCTGGAGAGAAGAGACCTCCGTAGTTGAAATTATTACTGCGTTTAAAAATATAAAATTTTTAATCAGTCACCGAGGTTTCGTCAATTTAATTAAGGATTATCCATTTTAATTTCAAATTTTAATATCAGTTTAATATGGAACTATTAGTTTTTGTAATAACTTCGTCCCTATGCTTGCCTTTATACACCGCATCTATTTAATTTGCGATTCACGTTTTACAATTTAGTTCACGAACTGTACATCGACTTTTAATGTTACAAATAGCATTGTAACAATAGGCGACTATCTCTTTTTATACACAAGCGCTAATTTCAAGGAATTGCCAAAACTGCGCTCATTGAACCATCGTCAACGCACTTAGAAATAGTGTTGGACAATTGGACATATGTTCTATCAGACTCGCTAGTGTATCAATAATTCATAGCACAACTATGTTATGCACATCGTCAACCGTTACTTGGAAGCCTTACACCATTCATTAGTAGTTCAATCGCGGTTTGCTTTGGCAAAACCGCTGGGCCACATAGCAATGGACGACGATCTAGTGAAGACTGGAAATGTCAAGACGACTTTTGATATAAGAAACTGGTCTGTAGATAATTTTCTTTTAGACATTTATAAAAAAGCTAAAAAAATACAAATTTAGGGAATTTAGAATATTATGTAGAACATTCAATTAAATTTTATACTATTAGTTTTTGTAGATTTTAACGTGTTATGTGAATGGTCAACACATTTTTGAACAATTTGAAATATTATTGGCTTATCTGTATATTATGAGTTAGTGGCTAAATTTTGCAATTAAGGTAAATAACTATTGCCTGTGACAGATGTTTACACATTCTTGACAAGGACTATATGGATTTTTCTTTTCTAGTAAAGTCTTCGGCAACCAAAAAATATTAGGTATTCTAAACTTTTAAATCAGCTTTCAAACTCTTGCCTCTTCAATTGTCTATACATCGCAATCGATATCGTCCTGCCGTTTGTATATCGTCCGTGTATTGACGTTTTAATTACGTTTTGATCCGGCTACGCGTTATGCGATGTGGGTGTCCGATATAGCTATGCAAATGCCCCGGCGTTCCCTGCTTGCGTGATGTCACGTCGCCATTAGCATATCGATGGGTTTTGACTAATGAATAATTGTTAGCCTATGCGGGGGTAATTGAGGAACGTTATGAACTAAGTGGCGGTAAGTGTAGTGTTTTAGACGTTTTAATTATGATGTTGATGAGTTATTGTATGAAGTTATGAAGGAATTACGCTTTCGTGGAACAAAAGGAGTAATAAAAATATTGTTTTCGATTTAATCGAGACACACACTGTTATTTATTAATAAAAAAAATATTGTACGTATTTTTTATACTTAGAAATTCAAGTCAAATGAATAGAATTCCCTAGTTAGTGATTGATTACCTACTACGCATACAAGTTTAACAGCGAAAATGTATGTTCATATAGGTGATTCAGTAATTACACGTCGATGGCTAAGAGCCAAAATGAGGATTTTCCTTGATAAGCCAGCTAGACTGCAACTTCAAATAGATGTAGAACTTTAATGTTATTAGTATATTTGGGCCTTAATAAGCCTAACTTATCAGTAGTATCAGTACCTATAAGAATGTAACTAAATTAAGTTTAGTTAATGAAGATGGTTATTTGTACTGTGAATGCGATTGCAAAAGTAAAGGAACTTTCGCAGAGGCCAGTCATCGAAAGGGTGACCGAAATTTTTAATTTCTAGTTCTTCTTTCGGACGTAAGCCACGTTAAGGAGTTGGTCCTGTGCCTGATCGCTCTATAGTCGGCTAGATTGCGGTCCCACTGAACTGTGGGATTGAGGGAAAAGGGAGTGCACCTGTGCTTGCACACTTACTTGTGCACTATAACATTTCCTGCGAACCTGGCTGATGGTAAGATCAGCCGCCATGGTCGAAAAACCTCAGGGGGTATTTTTTGATGCCCGTGTAAAACACAATTACTAAAACAATGCAAAACATTGCATCAAACAAGTCATGAACATGAACACATCTGCGCCGCATCGCGAAATTACGTTTAATAAATCATAACCCTATAATTCGACAGGCGTGGTGCAACCGGCCCAAGTTAGAATTTTCGCCATCGAAAATGCATTTTCCACACATTCATGTAACTCGCAGTCTACATTTAAGTTAATTATAGGATTACATTGGGCTGCATTTAAAGCGGTATTTTGGTAATATAATAGTCAGATGGCACGCCCGATAAGTGCCAACCCGATACTTGGAAAGCCTTGCTCATTACGCATTCGGGTCGCAGACGGAACGTAGTCGACGGGGAACAAACGAATATAATAATTATGACTCGAATGGATTAGGCTGAATTAACGGTTGAGTTGTTAGGAAATTATTTTTTTTCCGACACGTGTGCGAGAGTGCTGTGTGCGACGCGCTTTACATCGCAATCGGGTATTTAAATTTAATGGAATTTTCATTAACGCTACAGGAAATTGTATTTTTTCCAGGTTGGTTATATTCCATGGTGTTTTATGGTGGATCTCTTCATTAAAGGTTGTAATCATATTTTGTCTGTTTTGTGTTTAGAAGTTAACAAAAATAATATAACTGGAAATACCCAAACGCTTGATAAATCACGTAGATAATAACTATGTTTGCGTTTACTATGCTCCACCTCAAGGCACAATCATGAAGGTACCTTTATCAAGAAATATGTAGATTTTATGTATAACTCAAGTTCAATCTCCTCATCAAATAACACTAAAATTTAATTTTACGCACGTAATGTATCTTGTGAAAAATGTCTCTTTTTTGCATTTAAACTGTTTTCGGTTTATTCATACGAAGTATTTGTGGTGTCAAAATTTTGCAATTCAAAATGCGTTTTCCAGATGCACGCATCAATACGAAGGTTTATCACACAAAACACGTATTTTTTTGCTTTATTGTCTATTAGCAAGCTACTTGATAAATATTAATTTTATATCTGGTAGCTGGAATGTGTTTATCTTTGATTACAAAGAAACTTTACGACACTGCCAAGTATGAGAAAGTGCGTTTTATCACCGACATCTTTGTTTATGTTAAAGTGTGTTTTAAGAATCAACAACTCATTTCAACAAGCATTCAGGGTTCATGGTAAAGGGATTAGGTATCTACTTTAAATGACTAACTGCTAAAGATCATTATGTTCTTTTGCACAGCCTGTGGCCCAACAATGTTGTTGAAATACGAATATCACACTAGGTGCAAAAGCTATAGCTTAGCTTTGGAAAGCTAATTCAATCTATGCGGTCGTGCCACAAGTGAAACAACAAATTATTATATAACTAGCGGCCGCCAGCGACTCCGTCCGCGTGGGTTACGATTTCCGCACACAGTGTCTTACTAAAAAATAAATAGCTGAATAATACAACGGTCACTAATAACCCACGATTGAATTATTAGTCAAATTAATTGACGGAAAATGCGCATCATTATTATCGATAATCTGGAGACCTTATAAATTCGAGAAATCATCTGTTCACCGCGATTCAGATCCGCGGTCGCGCCTCTAGCGAGGTGCGCCATCTATCGGCACATTTTAGAACTAAATAGTTCGCTAGCACAATTTACAATGATAAAATAAAGGAATATACAATATCTTAAAGCCTACCTCGACAAATGGTAAGCGGACTATCCAACACAAAATGTTTTGTCAATTCGAACCAGTAGTTCCTGAGCTTAGCGCGTTCAAACCAATTTGGATCTTGAGTTGCACGTGTTATTGTGAGTCAACCATAAAGGATAGCCATATGCTGTTGGGGGATATTTTTTAGGAAATTTTATGTAGAATATTTCCGTCATACATGATTTCTATGTGACTTGAACCATTAAGGCTGCACACGCGACTGAAGCTTAAGAAATGGAGTAAATTCTCCCGTTTTCCCCACATTTCCCTTCACTACGCTACTCCTGTTGATTGTAGCGTGATGAAAAGTATCCTATAATATGCCCAGGAGTATGAAGAATAATGATACCAAGTTTCGTCAAAATCCGTCCAGTAGTTTTTGTTTCTATAAGGAACATACAGACTGTTTAGGTGCAACCTGCATGCATAATTTTATACTCTTTGTCTATGTTATTATTATTCTTTTGTTGTTGACACTTGTCAATTCATTGTAAATATCGATTGAGATATTACACGTTTTCTCAAGCAAAGGAATTTTCATTTGATAAAATACCAATAGCCACTACCATCATCTATTTCTAAACATGGTCCATCGAACCGCACTACGAGGGAAGTGATCAGTGTTGATTTAATTTTATTACCCATTACTCTTTGCACTGCATGATGAATCTAGGTAATCTAGTATAAGCCTAAACTAAGTTCTCATAGCTAGAACAAGGGTATTTATTATTTTAATAACTATCTATTATTGTTCCGCTTAGTATTTAATAGGTTTACTAGACTTATGGCATTATTGATGACAATAAAAGTTAATTGTTAGTCAACCATTGGTAAAAATTCCTGTCAAATTTTTATTCAAATGTCAAACGTGTTTTATAATTGTAAAAACCCTGTAAATATCCTTAATTACTACTCATAATACCTTTTAATGTATTTGATTGTTACTCATAATTAGTCTAATATAATATTTGTGATTTTAACTTGTAAATAATTCCAGGCTAACTCCTCCCATCAAGCCATCAAAATGGCGGACAGAGAGGAAAAGGAATTATTAGTAAGGCGACGAGCTAACTACAAAGGCCGTCTTACAGGTTTTTCAAACTATTTAAATGAGTTCAAGACTTCTTCCACTATGAGTACACAACAAGTGAATGAATTGCGATTAAGGATGGGTAAGATAGAATTATTATATGATCAATATGATGAGGTGCAGTTTAAGTTGGAGTGTATTGTAGATGACGTGAATCTGCAAACTGAGAGAAGTGAATTCGAATCTTCATATTATAAACTACTCTCTCAGGCCCAAGAACTTTTGTCTGCAAATTGTAACGTAAATAAAGTTGAGGGCATAAATAATGAGTTTGGTTCTTGTTCGGCTAATCACACACCGGTTAAGTTGCCTGTTATTCAATTGCCTAAATTCAACGGCGCTTACGAGAACTGGCTTGAGTTTTATGATACGTTCTCCAGTCTTATACATTTAAACGATGACATTGCACCGATTAATAAGTTCCACTACCTTAGGGCCTCTCTGGAAGGATCCGCTGCATTAGTAATTAAGTCAATTGCGTTTTCGGCTTCGAATTACATTATCGCTTGGCAATTATTATGCGACAGATATGACAATAAGCGTGCTCTTGTTCACAACCACGTCTCAGTTTTATTCAATCTAGATTCCCTTAAAACAGAATCATCTGTCAGCCTAAAACATTTAATTGACCAAGTCAACAAAAGTTTGCGAGCACTTGATTCCTTGGGAGAACCCACTACGCATTGGGATACTCTGCTTATTTATATGATCACTCGTAAGCTTGACAATAAAACGTTTCGAGAATGGGAAGAATTTAGGAGTCACATTGATAAAAATGAAAAGATTGCCCTTTCTACTTTTATTGATTTTATACGCAATCGTGCCGACTTACTTGAGACATTGGAATCATCACGGACTAACGTTTCTCACGCGCCCATTTATAAAAATACTAATATTAAAACTTTAGTTTCAGTTGGTAGTCCACGGTCACAACCAATGTATGACATTAAAACCCAGTCATCTGTTGTTAAGCCATGTCCTAAGTGTAACGGAGATCATCATTTATATAACTGCTCTCAATTTCTCAGCCTTACAAACGAACAAAGGTTAGAATTGATTCCTCAATTTAGAGTTTGTTATAACTGTTTCCGCACTGGTCATTATGCAAATAATTGTAAAAAGGTCGGTTGTAAGATTTGCAAACGTAAGCACAATACGTTAATTCATGTTGCGGAAATAAGAAAGACTAGGAATCATGAGGTGCCTGCCTCCATTAATAGTGGTAATGGTTCTTCGGGAACATTACAGGAGACAGCACCAACAAATGTTGCTTTGACTACGTACTCGAGGGATATCTCGGTGGAATCGTCAGATCACGATGTTCTACTGTCAACCGCTTTGATCAAAGTTTTTAATTGTCTAGGTCATGAACAGATTGTTAGAGTTTTATTGGATTGTGCCAGCTCATCTTGCATTATGACTGAAAGATTGCATAAACAACTTAATTTACCATGTGTTAATATAGATAAACCCATTTTTGGTATTAATAAAACTCAAACTCATACAGCTAAAATGTGTCGCGTGATAATTAATTCATTAAATGAAAGTTATTCTAGAAACGTCTTATGTTATGTGTTGCCATCAATTACAGATGATATTCCCAGTAGGTGTATTAATATTTCGAATCTTCGAATTCCTGCTGACATTGTACTTGCCGATCCTCATTTTAATAGGCCATCTGAGATTGATATGATCATAGGTAGTGATGTTTTCTGGGATCTGTTAGGATCACAGAAGATTATGTTAGGAGATAATAAACCGATACTTTGGGAAACCAGACTAGGATGGTTAGTTTCCGGTCCTATCAACAGTGGCCATGTATCGACTCCAATAACTTGTAATTTTACGAAAGTTGATTCTTTAAGTCAGAACACAATTGATGATGATGACATTCAAACCATAATAAATCGGTTTTGGCAACTCGAAGAGATTGACCATAAGTCATCACACTCGGAAGAGGAAAAATTGTGTGAGGATCATTTTATTAAAAACACGACACGACTCAGTGACGGTCGTTTCTGTGTTAGAATTCCTTTAAAGCAGCCTGTAGAGTTGTTAGGGAATTCATTACAAAGGTCAAAGTTATGTCTTTATTCATTAGAGCGTAGGTTTAGATCTCAGCCCATTTTTAAAGAAAGGTACATAGCGTTCTTGAGAGAATATCTTTCTCTAGGTCATATGTCTGAGTGTGAGTTACAGCCCGACTCACCCTCTTATGTGATACCTCATCATGGCGTTCTTAGGGAAAGTAGTACCACTACTAAACTCAGAGTAGTTTTCAACGCCAGTAGCCCTACGACTTCAGGTATCTCGTTGAATAATATTCAGATGGTAGGACCTACGGTGCAGGACGATCTTCTATCCATACTTCTCAGGTTTCGTCTTTATAAATATGTGCTTTCAGCTGACGTTGAGAAGATGTATAGACAGATAGTCGTGCACCCTGATGACAGGCACCTACAGAGAATAATCTGGCGAGAGGATCCGTCGGAATCAATCAAAGCCTACGAGCTAAATACCATCACCTACGGTACAGCCAGTGCACCGTATTTGGCGACTCGGTGCTTGAAACAAATTGGTCTAAACTGCGCTGATCAAAAGATTGCTGACATTATTATTCACGACTTTTACGTTGATGACCTGCTTACAGGAACTAATTCCATCCAGGAAGCCTTCCAGATAAAGGAAGCGGTCACTTCAGAGTTAGCTTCTGCTGGCATGCCCCTCAGAAAGTGGAAGTCCAATGAACATCAGCTTATTTGTAGTGAGGATGATAAATCATTATTAGATTTGAACATTGGTTCACCAGCGGTGTGCAAAACTTTAGGCATCGAATGGCAAGCAAGTACTGATGAGCTTTGCCTTTCTATACAGTCATCAATTGACACAAGTTTGTCTAAACGAGCAATATTGTCAATCATTGGTCAAATATTTGACCCACTGGGACTTGTTTCTCCATGTGTAGCTCTATTAAAAATCTTTTTACAAAAGTTGTGGCTACATAAACTGTCATGGGACGAACAGTTACCAGATGACATTAAGGCGACTTGGTTGGACTTAATAAAAAGTCTGCCATCATTAAATAAACTACGCCTTCCTCGCCAAGTTACTTGTGATGAGCCTGTTAGTATAGAGTTTCATATATTTTCAGATGCCTCTTTAAGCGCATATGGAGCTTGTTTGTATATTAAAAGCGTTAACTTACATGGAGATTGTGTGGTCAATTTACTCATAGCTAAAAATAAAGTCGCTCCCTTAAAACCAACCACGATCCCCAGATTAGAGCTTTGCGGAGCCTTAGTTGCTGTAAGGTTGTATGAAAAAGTAAAGTCCGCGTTTCGTGCCAGTGTCAAACAGACGACGTTTTGGACCGACTCCACAATCGTCTTGGGATGGCTCAAGATGCTACCAAGCAAACTTCAGCCGTTTGTTCGAAACCGCGTGGCCGAAATATTGGAAAAATCTGTTAGTTGTACTTGGAAACACGTGCCCACTGATCAAAATCCTGCCGATTATGTCTCTCGAGGTCTTCACGGTAGCGATATTCAGAGTCTCGACTTGTGGTGGCACGGCCCTCAATTCCTTAAATTGGATTCTTCTCTATGGCCTACTAATCCAGTAAACGACACAGCACTCCCTGAAACTCGCCCAGATGTGTCGTTACACGTAAACCTTTCAACTCCAGTATCAATTATTGATTTTAACCGTTTCTCTAATTTTATGAGACTTAATCGTACGGTTGCTTATGTTTTACGTTTCATTCAAAAGTGTCGCAAGCATCGGCCGCTGTCCGTTCATATAAATAGTGACGAGTTACGGAACGCATTATTTATATTAATTAAAATATCACAATCGCAGTCATTTTCAGAATATCAAATATTATTACGAAAACAAACATTACCCTCAAAAAGTCAGTTAAATAAATTAAATGTTTTCATTGATGAGAATGACTTAATGCGTGTTGGAGGTCGCTTAGCGAATTCAGAATTTAGTTATGATAAAAAATACCCTATTGTTTTACAGTCCACTCACTTATTTACTAAACTTTTATTTAAATATGAACACAAACGATTAATGCACGCAGGTCCACAGTTACTACTGGCCTGTATTAGAGAAGTCTATTGGCCCATTGGAGGTCGCAACCTGGCTAAACATACTTATCGTCAATGTGTTAGGTGTAACCGTTGTAAAGGGAAATTATATAATCCTATAATGGGAAACTTGCCTAAGCAGCGAATCCTACCAGGAGGACACCCATTCGAGTGTGTTGGTGTCGACTATGCTGGTCCTATTAGTTCTGCCAGTCGTCAAGGTAGAGGTTGCAAGATTGTCAAAGTTTATATTGCCATTTTCGTCTGCTTCACAACTAAAGCCGTACATATTGAATTAGTCGGTGACTTAACCAGTAACAGCTTCTTGTCCGCATTACGCAGATTTATGTCACGTAGAGGCAAGCCTCTACATATATATTCCGACAACGGCACTTCGTTTGTTGGTGCATATAATGAACTTGGGAAGTTCTTAAAACTTAATTGCAATTCATTAGCAGAAAGCGTAGCTAATGAAACCAATTTCCACTTTATTCCTCCTCACTCTCCCCACTTTGGCGGCTTATGGGAAGCAGGAGTTAAATCGATTAAGTTCCACTTAATCAGAGTATTGGGAAATTGTAATTTAACATACGAAGAGCTGATCACTGTCCTGACACAAATTGAGGCGATCCTCAACTCACGACCGCTCACTCCACTGTCTACGGATCCAGACGATCTACAGCCACTGACTCCTGGACATTTCATCATCGGAAGACCTCTTACGGCGTTGCCTACAAGGGATTACAAAAATTTTAGTCTGAGTCACTTAACACGATTCCAAAAACTGGAACAACTACGTCAACACTTTTGGTGCCGTTGGAGCAAAGAATATATCAGCGAGCTCCAACAGAGGATCAAGTGGCGATCAAATGACTTCAATCTCAAGAAGGATGCTCTTGTCATCATTAAAGAGGACAATCTTCCTCCACTAAAATGGAAAATGGGACGCATAATTGCCTTGTATCCAGGAGCAGATGGTATAAATAGAGTAGCAGACTTGAGGACAGCTAACGGAACATTGAAGCGAAGTTTCAGCAAGATCTGTCCACTTCTCGACCCTTCTGGTTGAAAGACGAGCTTTCAACGCGGGGGGGCATGTTTAGGTGCAACCTGCATGCATAATTTTATACTCTTTGTCTATGTTATTATTATTCTTTTGTTGTTGACACTTGTCAATTCATTGTAAATATCGATTGAGATATTACACGTTTTCTCAAGCAAAGGAATTTTCATTTGATAAAATACCAATAGCCACTACCATCATCTATTTCTAAACACAGACAGACAGACAGACAGACAGACAGACAGACAAAAATTTTACTGATTGCATTTTTGGTATCAGTATCGATCACTAAACACCCCCTGATAGTTATTTTGGAAAAATATTTAATGTACAGAATTGACCTCTCTACAGATTTATTATAAGTATAGATATAGATAAGAGGATTACATTACGCAATTGCTTTTAGAATGTATTTTGTTAATTCCTACCAGCTACAAACAACTGAATGAATTCATCCAAGCAATGAATTCAGCATTATAAAATATCCAAGCACAAACAAGCATCTTTCTAAATAGGCCACGATTGATCCTTAAATTATTCAAGAAATGTTAGTATTGACAATCAAAATTCTAAGTCGACACGGTTGGATAAGGCTCACTGATTTTTAAATGGACAAATTACAAGTGTGGGCCTAAAAAAATACCCATCAATAAGGATCCAAGGACCAATGGCGATGGCTAAAAGCCGCCGCTCTTAATTTATGTGAGAAGCTTAAAATTAACATTCAAACTTGTTCACGTGTACCCCTTACCTAATTTCTATGTGACTACTGTTTGTAGGGACGTTAAATACGGTAGGTTTTATTGTTACTTCGTGACTGATGGAGAACAATGAGTTAAACACATGTAAGAATTGATGTCTTCGTTCATTAGAGATGCAAAAACCATAGTAAGCATAATTATTATAAGTCCCAGCCTCAAACTGAGATTGCAAGAATAAATAATAATAATAATAAATGCCTTGGACTAACACACCAATTGCCTAGCCCCAAACTAAGCTCGAAGCTTGTACTATGGAAGCTAGGGAACGGATAGACATACTTAAATACGTTTATAAACATCCATGACTCGAGTACAAATGCCGATGTTCATCACACAAACATTTGCCCCTAGCGGGATTCGAACCCGCGACCCTTGGTTTTGTAGCCAGGGTCTCTAGCCACTCGACCAACGGGCCTGTCAAAAATATGATCATTCCAGCGAGAAAAAGTAGCCTTTGTGTTTGTTATTTTGATGGCATAACTTATAGCACAGTAAGGCTTCGTTCAAATCCGAACTATTAAATCGATGGTTATAATGTCAAAGGGCTTAAAGGACAAATCGCCACTTTTCAGGAGAGCCAAAAAACAAAAAACGTAGAAAAATTAACACAACTTTTTTGTCTTTAAAGCTATCGCTTTCGCTTAAAGACCATTGATTTTGTTTTTTCAAGCCGAACTGTATGCGACCGTCTAATACATTCCAGATAGCGTAGTTTCTAAAAAAGATGTCCTTTAAGAACTGTAATTTTAACATTTTGTCCTTTAAGCTTAACATTTTTTGTCTAGTAGTTGTCGACTATGGCTTAAAGGACTGCTCTTAAATGGTCCAAACATAATTTTGTCCCTTAAACTGTTCTTCACTTTGAAATTGTAATAATTATTGAGAAGTTGAAATATAAATAGAAAGAAGAGAAACGCATTAACGACGGTGTTACTATTTAATTTATTGTAAATCTCTTTCATATATTGCACAGAGTTTTGGAAATTGAGTTTTACTCATTACCACTAGTATAGGTACTCACAGCAAACATAAATTTTGACAGTTTTTAGTCCATCAAATTATCATGTAAGGGAGAGGGAGGCAGTTTACTACAGAGGAAGTTTTGAACATTTTTTAATATTGTCATATATAGAATAAATCATCATATTATAGAATAAACGCATTAAAAATGATATTTGCTAAGGCAGTATAGCTGTAAACTCACTCCGAACTGAGTGGGACAGCGTAGAACTCCTTGCTTCATACATTTTTCTATGGAAGTGCAAAAGTTCTAGCATGTCACATTCAGTTTTGACTCAGGTTATAGCTATACTGCCTTAGCTTATATCGTTTGGAATGCTCTCAAGAATATAAATTTCCATATTTGGTTGATGGACGCGAGTAAAACAGAAAAGACGTCACCTCCCCTACAAAAATTGTCACTGTCTTCTTTTTCACAGATTCAATATTGGGCAATTGTGACAAATGAGAGAATAGAACAGAAGATATTTTCTTTATTTCAAGCTATTTCTTGATATTGAAATATTCATAAATATAAAAACTTCTAAAGTTGAATCTTAAATTGCAGGAACAAAAATAAAACATATAGTATATATACATATCACACAAGTATATAAGTTATAATGATAGATAATACTCCTTCAGATGAAAAATATATAAATTTAATAAAAACTTCATATAAACTTCATACATTTCATTGCACCATGGTCACTTAGAAGATGAAATATGACCTACATAAATTTAGCTTAAAGGATACTAATTTAATACAACAGTAGCAGTAAATGTCCTTTAAGCCTAAAGAAAATTATTTTGCTAGGCTAACTTTGTCCTTTAAGCCTAGCAGGTGCGACTAAAATTATACGTGTGTAGGCTGTAAAGGCCAGAAAACTATTGTTCTGTCCTTTAATCCAAAAGTGCAAAAATGGCTGATTTTTGACCGTGAATATCTTGCTCAATATTGGGAATAGAAAAACCTTATATATACCAATCGATAGAGCTCAAAAAACTCTATAGGACTGCATCACAAAGTCATTTTCGCCAAAATGTCCTTTAAGCCCTTTGACATTATAACCATCGAAATACTGAAGTTGTTTTCCATAAAAATGCGACAAAAATACGCCTTTACTTCTAAGGTTCAGTATTTTATATTAATACTAATATAATAAAGCCAAATATGTTTTTTTGCTTGAATGTTTGTTCGTTTATTTATTTGAACGCGCTACTCTCAAGAACTACTGGTTCGAATTAAAAAAATATATTTGTGTTGGATAGTATATTTGTCAAAGAAGACTTTAATTAAGCTATATTATAACACTTTGTGTGGAGAAACCGATATCCACCCGAACGGAGTCGAGGGTGGCCGCTAGTTTAGCAATAGGACTACTAAACGTTCCCACAAATAAGGATTGAAACATTGACTTATCAATACCTACAAGCAAGCTCATTCTATAAACCGTGGGATATAAGCAATCTGTCAATTGCGTACAGATTAAACACAAGTCGTTACCGGCCAGATAATTATTATCGAACAACACAATCACTCTGTAAGCCGGATTTCAAAGCGGTTATCAATTAAATTAAAGGTTAATCCGAGTTGTGGAGTAATTAAATCTGCGTGATACAAGCTGTGGTACAATTCCCACACCCTTCTCTGAGCCAGGTAAGCTTTAAGCGCTTTTAAAGCTGCTTTAAGTCTGTAAAGCTAATTGGGAAAGTGAAACAATGTTTTGGCATATTTTTAAGGAAGCTTCATATAGGCCCAAACTTGGTCAATTCAGTAGCTATAAAAATTGGCATCATTTTTTAAATAAACACAATGATGTTAAACAAATAAAAAGTTTGCATGTATGAAGTCGCTAAAAGCATGAAATAAAATAAAATATTTTAATTTTGACTTACCTCCGTCTGGAACCTTCATTGCTTTCTTCACGAGTTCCCAAAACTGCAGCTTCGAAACTGAAACAAATAAAAATATGCCATAAATATTATAGGCTTGACAAATTATGTCATTTGAATTCAAGAGAAGATAAACCAGTGAAAATACGTTTCTAAACATATAAAGAATTAACAAAATGCCGTATTAAGTATCGAAAGCGTTGTCACCAATTCACCAAAATAAAAGACTGTAAAAGATGTATATTCTCTACAAAATTAGGCAGTATGCTTTGATCCTGTGTCTAGCTTGATGCTGAAACTGACAAGGCTGCAATGCCCTCATTTCTCCAAAGGATTTGAGACAGTCAAATCACACAAAGTTTATCCTCACCGGCAAATAAAGCGCAAACCTCCAGCGCTTTAAGCTGCCTGTTCAACATAGTAATTGCATCGTAATTAGGACAAGCGGCGGGCAGCTAATTGCGAGTTCGGCGATAATCACCGCTGCGGGGTGGGCCACGATCCGCCGGTATGGCCGATATGGACGGTTGTATTGCGAAATATGCCTTTGCGCAATTGTTGTTTATAATTACACCTGCGCGCATCTGTCAGTGCAGTCTTGATTGCACTAGAACAATATGAATATACACCGCTAATCAATTAAGTTAAATAAAAATAACTTTAAAACTTTTATTAAAAATATTGTTTAATAAAAGTTTAAAAGTACCTAGACTAACAAGGTCTTATCGCCATACCGCGGAAGAAGTTTTAGAATTTCTACCTATAGTTGATAGAAACGAAATACAACTGTTTCTGCACAGGTACTGACGATATTGGGTGTAAAATATTTTTAATAAAATAAATAATAAATAAATGCCTTGGACTAACACACCAATTGCCTAGCCCCAAACTAAGCTCAAAGCTTGTACTATGGAAGCTAGGGAACGGATAGACATACTTAAATACGTTTTTAAACATCCATGACTCGAGTACAAATGCCGATGTTCATCACACAAACATTAAACAAGACAAATAATGACATTATTTTTAAAAAATGTTAGGGAGATGTTTTACTACGCGGAAGTGTGCGAATAAGTCGTCCCGTTAGGCAAACATTGATAATTGCTATTCACTACAAGTTCAAACACTATTGTTAGTATCATTATAGTTCTAGCTAGAACTACAACATTATATCTCTGCATTTATTAGCTATTTCAATCTGTATTTGATAGTTAGGACTTCCCTTTTCGCATAACAAGCGAATTTCATCAATCTAATAAGCGGTAAGAACTACCGTCATTTAACCATATTTACAACGGGCACACACTTAACATGCACTTGAAAAGCACTAACAACATCAACAACGAAGACGGAACAAGTTTTCCTTAACATTCTGAATGCAGGTCGCACACTCGAAAAGAAATTTAGTTAGTTAATACAAGATGAGTCATTTCGACAGCCGTTATTTGGCTATAAAAAAAACTTAGATGCTCCACTGAAAATAAACAGCTTCATTATATTTGTTTTTTTTTTATGATATTCCACGTTGTGCTACCTAACAATACTTACTTTCGTATTATGATAGTTGGTTAGACTGTATGTTGCATATTAATAACTCAGTCAGTTGAACTCCCAACAGTAGCCTCTTTATAGCGTAAGTTTTTTATGTGCATAAAGCACATGTGTCCAACCATTTTTAACCGATTTAAAAAAGGAGGAGGTTCTCAATTCGTCTGTATGTATGTAATTTTTTCGCCTTACCAGTACCTTGACGTGAATGTTCTGGCTGGGAAGAGACGCCGGAAGAAACTTAGCAGTTACGTCTTTTTTATAATTTCCGATATTAAAATTATGTCAAATCTAATAACGAATTGAGTGTGGCTAAGCGTCTGCTTAGCGCGGTTTAATTTAGACGGGTTAGTCTTAACCCGTCCAAGAATTATTGTCTTTCAAATAATAATACAAAAATATTACGATTGTACATTATTTCAAGCAGCCTGCACAAAAAATATAGCAAGTTATGCCATGAACCCACAAACTAATTTTATTCGGATACATAATAAACCTGACATGATCTAGTTTGATATATATTATAACTACTGACAAAAAAAAAAACTAGATTGTCCTGATAAATCAGAAGTTCATGCGCCAATTAAATTGTCATCAAGCCAAAAATTCAACGAAAGCTTTAAACTAAGGCTTAATTAAATATGATTCATCGCTCGTATACCTTGTGCAAGTCGATTCAAAACGCTATGGACACGATAAAGACCACTATAATCACGGCTTTATGAAACAGTAAGGTACAGAAGGGTTATCTATTTATAACCTATCTATTCCTAAGGTACATGATACAATAATTTGGTGTAAAGAAATGTACTTCCTACCTATTTTACTAACCCTACTCATAAGTCTTAATGTTACTAATCCATGGACCAGTAAGTAGTCTGAAATAAAGAAATTTGATTTTACTGACATTCAGTCTACCTAGGCAGGTACCCAATGTTCTTTCTCAGGTTCCAAAGATTGTATGCGCCAAATTTCATCATAATCGGTTGAGAGGTTTAAGCGGGAAAGCGTAACGAACATACAGAGTTACTTTCCCATTCATAGTACTAGTAGGGATTTCATACATTTTCTGTGTGATAGGGATGCATGAAAATAATATATAAAAATTCTACCTCGGACTGAATTTTGATTGTGATAAATAATGATAACACTTAACTTAAAGCACTCCAGATGTAAGCACATTATACTATTTATAAAATATCCAGCTAAAAAAAAAACCAAAAAATGACTCTAAATGAATAAGGATTTTTGCATAATAAGTAAGATTTCTTATTTTTTAATCTGCATAGTATCCCAGAGGTAACTGGTGCTGTAGAATTACTTATAACACTTCTGCGATTACCTTTGACCGCACGTAATAAGATGCAAGTGGGTGCGGTCATTTAAAAAGCAGTAAACAAAATTATTCGACCCACGCGTACAATTAGTTCGGCTAGAATTAAATCGGTCGTTCCCGCGAACGAATTAAAACCTTGCACGCCAGCGAATGTGAATAATTACGTATTTAATAACGCTTTTGTTCCCGACCGGAGGAAATCCAAGTAATTCAATTGTTTTGTTTAATTCGACTAAACGGTCACTTTCTAGAACGGTTTCGGTTAGGGCTGCGTAGGTTTTTTACGGTCCGAGTTGAGATAATGAGAGACACTGCAATAGAATAGATACTAATTTGATAATAACAAACGATTTTTAAGTTTTGTTGTAGTGATATTTTTTATGATTGAAAGTTAAGCGTAAATTGTTTTGATACATATTATGAGGATCTTGTGAATTGTAATGAATTAAGATTGTTCTTTATGTTAAAGGAATTTATTTATCTATTAAATACATTCCTCCTCCTTAAGTCGTATTTCTCATCACTGAGGGTCATGATCATTGTCTAAAACAAAACATACAACGACTCTCATGTTATTTGAAATGGAGTGGTTCAGAGGAAAATGGAGTGGTGGCTAAAAATATCCACCAATGAATACCCAACTAATAGTAGTATCAGCCTATTAATGTCCCACTGCAGGACAAAGGCCAACAATATGACCGTGGATGGAGAGACAAGCAGAGGAAGATCGAAAAAGAGATGGATTACGTGAAGTATGATATGAACATGATAGGAGTGAATGTAGAGTTGACGGCTGATAGGAATGAGTGGAAAGAGAAGACATGTAGCGCCGACCCCACCTAGTGTGGGATAAGGGCAGGAGGATGATGATGATGCAGGGCAAAGGCCTTCATAATTTGAAATCATGTTTTTGTTACAAAGATAGGTTTTGGCTTTATCACCAGGCTTGCCAAATGCAGGTTGATGATCATAAACCCAGGCTGTGTTCAGAAAAATCGAAACAAATTTTGTCCGACCCAGGAATTTAACCTAGGACCTCAAGAACAAATCCGGTTCCTAAACCAGTAGACCACTGAGGCGTCAGTTACATTAAACATGCATAAATCCTTTGAAGATGAATACTATGAAGAAAATAAATAATGCGGAACCACAGTATTAAAAGGGTGGCGAACCTTTAAACAGTGTTCTTCTATTATCACCAAGAGATGCAAACGAACCGAGAATTCCGGTCTACTTACGTTACACATTGTTTGTTTAAACAACCTCCATAATTGCAATTTTATTACAAATGTCAAAAGCTATAAAGTGTGAAGGAGAAAACTGTTTAACTTCAATTAAGTCAAAAATACCTCGATGACCTGTTTGGTGTTATGGTAAAGAAGACTAACAAACAGGTCGCGGGTTCGATCCCTGCACAGGACAATTATTAGTGTGTGCACGAACATGTCCGTTTGTGGCGGCCTGGGTGTTGTATGTATCACTTGAGTATATTTGTTATAATACTGTTGATTCTGATATCTGAAATACAATTGCTTGAGCTACTTAAGACGGAGTCATACCAAATTCTTACCAAGGTTTTAGCTTTATCCATGTAAGTAGTGTTAATGCCGCCCGGGTCTAAAAAACCTAAGGTCGTGGGTTTGATTTCAATATAAATAGGCATCGCTGCCTGCTTTAAGTTCTATCTGAAAATACCTAAGCATTTAAGGATCAAATTAACAGTGTAATAAATCTCAGTAGCCAAGTAGAGATTTATTACAAAATTCTAAAGTAAAAATCTGCCCCAAGAAGTTTCTGAACAACACTAATTTATATTAAGCAAAAAGACAGCCGGCGAAACTCGAAGGACCATTAATGAACTTCGGAACGGGAGGGAATTTTGTAAAAACTCAACCTCACTAAATCAAATTTATTACAATGAGGGGGGGCACAGTTAATCCCCGCCAGGAAATTAAACGACGTATTACCATAATTGATACGGTTCGAGAGAAGCCGGGTGGAAAACTGATCGTTCCAAGCTGAAAAGTTGTATAGAAATCCGTAATGAACACCGTCTTAGGAAAGATTGGATGATAAAAAAGCCATTTGGAAAGTTTGTCGTAATCACTCTATTTTCTTGACTTTACTTTAAACCCTCTTCAGGTCACTTTCGGTTCCCATTTATTCTTCCTATTTAAACAAAATTATATGGCGTACATATTTCATTATATGTACATATAGTAGATTTGCTGTCATGGATTATTTATTTTCAAATCTGTCATTGCTTGAGTTTATTTCAGGCTTACTAACTGAACTCAAAGAAATATATGACACCTCTTTTTTACCGTAAAACATACTTTAAGTTATATTAGAATTTTACAATACAAGAAACGCATTCAATGTATTGTAATCTTAACAGTTAAATTAACAGCAGATGCACTTGCGAATTCAACAATGATAACGCCTCAGGATAAAGAGAAAGTAACACAAAAGGCCACTCTTGCATTTTAAACATTCCATTATAAATTAAAAACCCAAAGAATAAGAAAAACAATCTCACAAAAATGATTAATGTAGCTAATTATAAATGTTGTTAAAGCTTGTTTGTTTGGATGTTTGTCCGTCAATGATGGTTTACAGGTAGGGTGTGTTCTGAATTAATAGGTCATCTACATATGTACACTTCTACACTAATATTGTAAAAAGGAAACATTTGTATTTTTGTATGTGACGAATAAACTCAAAACTACTGGACCGATTGGAATAAATCGTTCACTGTTTGCTAGCTACACTATCCTCGGTGAACATAGGGTACTTTTGATTTAAATGTGGGAGGAAGGGGGGGAATTTTATCAATATTAAATGCTCCCATGATATAAAATCGGAATCTTGATAATTCCACGCGGGCAAGGTCGGAGGTAAACCCTCGTATAAAAGGTTTACATCATTAACTAGTGCGATCCAGGTGTATTCAAATCATAACATTAAAACTTCATTACCGAATTATTAATAACTCAAAAATAACAATTGATTGTAATCGACACGCGTCAGTTTAATACTTAACCCTGTATATTGAAGGCTTGAATTAATCAAATCATGCCGGAGATTCTTATCTATGGAAGAGTGTACCTTAAAAATTAGAGCAGGATGGTATGACGATTGTTTTGTTCGCCCACGGACGAATACCGATCTTGTTATTTTTTTATATCTATTGTTAGTATAGATAGGTATAACGGATTGTAATCATCTCATTGTGTGAGCTAAGATGTATCAGTGTTGATGGTATGGAGGGAGGAAAGTACGGGTCAGTGTTAGAGAAGGTGAAGTTAAACTAAAGCATTTAGAGAGTCCCCACATTTCTTTGTTACAATTTTACCATGTAAAGAAACGGTTTAAGATAGTTTAAGCTCTCTTGATAACTTAAGGTAAACTACATTTGTTCATAAAATCTTCAAATAACCGAAACTTACACGTTTAATCCTTACTAATATTATAAATCAGAAAGTGAGTTTGTTTTTTTATTTATTTGTTTGTTTGTTCCGCTTTCACGCCGTAACTACTGAACCGATTGCTATGAACTTTTGCAGACATAAAGTTAAAAGTCTGGATTACATAATAGAGTACTTTTTATCCCGGAAAAAATCATATTCCCAAAGGAAAACAAAAATATTATTAACAATATAACCGAAAGCTAGTATGTACATACACAATCATTCCGGGAAACATCACTTTTATTATATTTTTTATTACAATGAAATCAACAACGATACTTTACCCAGAAGTAAAATTAAGAACAATATATTAATATCTAAAGGATAAACCTACAAAAGGAACACAATATGATTATTTTGTAAAAAGTATTAGGTAAGTACAAGGCGCAATTTTGTACCTCATCTATATTGCACAGACACCATCCTCACTGTCGTACTTTCCTCTACCCATACCCACATCTGATACGATAAAACAACATGTGTTTCTTCACCTAACGAATCTTCCCCGGCATAATGAGTACAACAATGTAAAGTGGGACCGTATTTACATAATGTCAACTAAGTAGGTGTAAGAGTGTCACTGTACGAACCCCAAGAGTGTCACTGTAAGAACGCACTCGAATATCATTAATCGAAAGCTAGGAATTCTATTGTTGTTCGATATTCTTTTTTTTTCGTTGTGTGATTGTGTTATTATGACAGGTTGAAAGTCGTGTGATGCGGATATAAATCAATATTGTTCTTGTGCGGACTTAGTCGTGTTGTGTGTTTTTTTAATTGTGTCGCGTAATGAAAATAAGCACTGTTGGAAGTAGTGAGGTCAAGCTGAAAAAGAAAAAAAAAATGATTTTTAGTATTAGACTTAGACACTTTTTGAAATAGGTAGTAAGATATCCGTTGACGATGCTAGATTTTTAAGAAGTTTTGGTTTATGTGTCACTTAACTTTTTAGTAAAATGAAATTAATAATGGTTGAAGATACCGCCGACTCTGATAAACTAGCAAAATCATCAAGCACCCAACAATCTTGTAAACGCTAAAAAGAACTACTACTTACCAAAAATAGATTATTGCCACCTTACTTCGAAAGCCTATAATTTTCCAGAGTTTAAAAGCACAAACTGAAATAAAAACCAAATTTGTTATTTCCATTTAAGTACAAGTTACCTAAATAACACTGTTTGAACAAATTCTTAAAATAAACTCGAGAAAAAAGTTATTTTATCGCCTCCGCGGTCATTCAGACACAAAATTAGTAAATGAATTATACTTAAAGTTATAATTTTTAGAAGCGAATGTCAAAGAGTAAAGAGATCGGATATGAATACAATGGTCCTGGATCGACACCCCGTGGTGCGCCCGCGCATACGCTGCGAGTAGTGACGTAGCGGTATCGATGAAGTTATCGAAAGAATTTGTAACTATCGATACTTTATTTAAAGGATGTATGTTTATTAGATTTTAAAAGTATGTTTTAGAAACACTATTTGAAGCATTTGTTAGCGTAGCATTTATTATTTATTTTCATTTCGAATAAGTTGTCTTTAAATAATACTGATATTATTATTGCTATGATTCATCGTTACTCACTGTTAAAGATATTTAAAAACAAAACCATTATTTGAATTATTTTTTCTGCAATCACTTTCTATTAAAATCTCTTCTGACTCAATCACACAAATACTTACTACCTACTTAAAAGAAAAAAGTTTAAAGTTAATATCAATTATGGTTTATTTACATTTTAAACAGCCACTTCATTGTTTGTTTTTGCGTGCACCATTCCATATCCATATCAGCTACTTAATCTATCGATAGTCCTTTTTTGTTAAGGACAGCATTAGCCGTACCAAAATGGAATAAAACCGTAAATAAAATCCTTATGTAAATTAAATTTGTAGATCTTCGTCTGTGGGTATTAAAAATAAACATTTCTTGCCCTGACAATACATAAATGTATACATTTTAGGAAGATAAACGATAAGGAAGTAGCAACGCAATCCACTTATACCGTTAACCAAATTAAAGTAACTTAAAAATTAATTAGAACTCTTTCCATGTCATTTAGGAGACAACATAAAGTTTTGTCAATTTAAATTTACCTGAGTTGCAAAGACCAAACCACAACTTATTACTTTCTTTCTATGTTATGGTGAGGCAAACGAACATTCACTTGATGGGAAGTGATCACCGCTGCTCATGGACATCAACTACCGCACAAAAAAAAGAGTTGCAATTGTGTTGTCTGCCTTTAAATCTCCACACCATCCCCAACTGAGCTCTGGCGACCTTACTCACCATCAGAAACATAGCACAACAGTTACGAAGTGCTATTTCACTGTGTTCTTCTGTAAGGTCGAGATACTTCCCCAGACAAGCGGCTCATTCGAGTGGAAGTTCCACTAAGCTCTACCTCACTTAAAAGTGTTCATCTGAGAAATAATACTGTTGGTTACCTAACAAGCAATGATCATTAAACAAAATGTACAGCATTAAAAAACTTACACTCTGATACCCAATAAAGCTATATTATGTAATAATTTTATGTCGTATTCATACATACGTCGTAATAAATAAATGGATGTTTACATTTTACATGATATCCAATTTGAAAACAATTTAATCATAACCAATATAATTTTAAAATCCAGCAGAATATTATATTGATGTTGATATACTTTCAATTAAACCAGATTTAAGAAACTACAAATCAATATATTTATCATTTTATTTCTCATAAAACATTAATTTAAAATGGTCTCGTAAAATAACAGATAAATATCCACACATAAATAACAGTTACCAATTTTTAAATGTCAAAGTGGTCTTGATTGGAAATTAAAAAGAACATTAATTACTTTCAAAAGTGATACCT
The DNA here is from genome assembly GCA_958496325.1 of Nomophila noctuella. Taxonomy (NCBI): domain Eukaryota; kingdom Metazoa; phylum Arthropoda; class Insecta; order Lepidoptera; family Crambidae; genus Nomophila; species Nomophila noctuella. The sequence goes on along the minus strand of OY292494.1, from coordinate 9,132,978 downwards.
ACTTAATTAAAATTTAATGGGTCGGATATGTAAAAAATACATTAAACATGCTTAATAAAAAGGTTATATTTGGATATGACGCGTTTTTAACACTGGTTTTATGATTTCGAATGTGTCGGTAATGCCATAAACAAGGGAATGTAGCATTCATATTGTAATTAACAACTTGGAAATTCATTAATTGGAGCTGGTATCAAAATATGAACGGCCAGATTGGGGCAATTAAAAATCTTATCAATTTATTAGTTCGTTTTTAATTCCAGACACAACTTATGAATCCCTTGGCCTTCATAACTTTAATATTAATTCCTTAAAACCTCTTGAGCAATTTTCAGTAACGTTACTACGATTTTGGAAAAAATTAAAGTAAAAACATAACGTACATTTTACTAGATTATAAAATCTAGAATATGAATGGCCTGTCTCATTAACAACATTAACAAGAGGTACTAAATCACATGCCAATAAACTAGTTTGTCTGAATTCGTTAAAATGACTCATATGCCTATCGAATTAGCATCCTGTCACAATCTCATATCTATAAAGCTCATCAACTATTGACATTCAACTAAAAACTAGACACTATCAAATCAGTACAGCATGATTATTTGACCACAAACAATGTTTACTAGGCATTAAAAATCTATATAACAGAACATAATTATTTCTCAACAAAAATTAAGGTGGACATTTTTCGCCAAACATTTAGCGTGGGGCACGCGTTGTCTTATTTTCATACATTTTAAACTTTGTATCACCCTAATTCAATAGTTTTTGTGCTAGGTAATAAAAAAAAACATGTTGATCAAATTTTTTGCTGCATTACAATATTAATTGACACTAGTGATAACAAATCACCCTGTATACCAGTCTCCTTCGGCTTCATTCATTCGGGATTAAACTTAATACACTAGTAATGCATTACGGCGTGACAACAGTGGCCTGAACACCTCTGTTTCGAACCTTTATTTATTGTATTAAGCCTTTCCTATTTGAAAGTACGGGACCACCGGCAGAGAGGTGTGTTCCGCTGTCAATCGGTGACGTGATGACCGCAGCTAGACCATATTTGGTATAAACTGTCCGCCTATTGGATTAATCGAGAATCTCATACATTGAGGAGACATAATGATGCTAGTTTAGGCTTCTATTGGTTTATTTATACTTAACTTAATTTTCGTTCATCGAAGGAAAGCTTTTTTATGAATTTGTAAGGGCTTTCGCTTATCGAAAGCGTAAACATCATCATTTTGTTTTCATTAAAAGGTTTAATTCGTAGTTTCGTAGATTTAAAAAGCTCTTGTGAGTATAACAAAGTATACAATTTATTATTCTAACAGATCAATTTTATTGTGTGTGGTATTTTATTACACTATCTTTTTATCTTTTATCAATAGGCTAAGATTTCCCTCCGATATAAGATCGCATAGCTATAATTAGTATCGTAGATTGGATTGAATAATTTGAATGAATATAATATTCATAAAAAAATCTTTGGTTTGACGTATTGTCACTCGTCAGTATGAAATTATCTTTGAAAAATATTAATCTATATCTATACTAGTATATAAAGATGAAGAGTTTGTTTGTATGTTTGTTTGTTCGTTTGAACGCGCTTATGTCAGTTACTACTGGACCGATTTCAAAAGTAATTTTTGTGTTGGATAGTCTATTTGACGAGGAAGGCTGTAGGCTATTGGAAATCGAAATCCACGCGGACGGAGTCGCAGGCGGCCGCTAGTATTAAATATAATCAGTCCTCGTCTAAATCAAGCGGAACGCACCCACCGACCGCCCCACACGTCCACTCAGCGATTGTCTAAGCATGCATTATTACGCGCCACTCCAACTGACTACCAACTAAAATAATAATTAACGGTCAATGACGAACACACACGGTGTGTTTTAATTCACTAACGATTGTTATTTTTGTAAATCGAATAATACTCATGTGCTGTCTAATGATACTTAAATGTTAACGAATGTAATATTACTGTGTGCTTGATGTGGGTAGTTATTTTTTATACTGGCATATTGTATTTGTGTCATTACAGTTGGCACACAAGCACAGTAGCTCATCTGATGATAAGGCTACTTTAATGAGGGACAAGGAAGTAAAGTCACACAATATACTCGTCCTACCTATGATTGCTTCATGCTATGTGCGAAATGTTATACAAATACATTATGTGATTATATAATTGATGTAAAATGCCTATATTCGTACTTATTATTTTTCTGTACGGCGCAACGACAAACATACACAGTTTACTGTCTGATGGTGAGCACTGAGCAGTTATTGCCACATATTTATTGTTTACATCTTAAAGCGTCTATGTCAATATTTATCGATCAGTCTGCTTTCCAACAAAAACAATACAGTTATAAAGCGGTCACAAAAACTGCGTCGAACGAGTACAACTCTCAATTAACCCTTACAAATTGTCCCGGCGCATATTCAAATATTTTGACCCCCGCCAAAGCATAATCCACGTTCAACATTCATATTTATTACATCGTGCATAAGCGCTCCGTAATAGAATAACGCCATTGTGAGAGAGGGCCGATTTAACCCTTTCATCGGCTAAGAGAAAGGCCTGTTAATGGGCTTATTTTGGCTAATGATGCCCCGGCAAGGGTTGTAACTGTTGCCAGATGAAGTGATAAGTCGCTGTATGAATTTCGTTTATTTGTTTTAAAGGGGCGCGAGGGTTGTGCAGTTGTGTGACAAGGGAATAATATTTTGGAGCGTTTCTATTAGTGAAAGGAAAAGAAATCATGAGTTACTATATTACTAATTTAATAAAGCTGAAGAGTTTGTTTGTTTGAATGCGCTAACGTCAGGAAGTACTGGTCCGATTTTTTTATTTTTTTTTGTGTTGGTTAGTCAGCCCATTTGACGAGGAAGGCTTTTTAGGCTATAGTTTGTATATACCTATGTGTGCGTAAACCGGAATACAAACATGTAAACATGATGTCCTGTTTTTGAGAAGGTTCCAACGTGAAATTAATGAAAATAAATGTTTAGTATAATATACTACATATAAGTATAAACAACTTATATGCATTGAAGAATATCAAAATAATAACACCCTGAAATCAATTGTATCTTTCTTGTATAATTAGTAGGTATTATTTTGGTCAAATTACAGGATTAGACGATACTTTCACATAATATCAGTAGTGTTTTTATCAACCAATAAAGAGAAGATCATTTGTATTGAATTAAAATTGTCAACAACCATGACTATCTGTGTAATATGACTGTGATTGATAATGTGTTGAACTACCTAAAGTTAACCTCCAAAACGAAATGTAAATTACCGGGCGGAAAAAAAATTTAGCGTTTTAGTAAACATAAATCCCTAATCACGATTCCCGGCTTGTTCAGCTGGCGGATTTGAATAATGATTTTCTGTGTTTTTTATACAAAAAAATATAATTGCATTACATTATCGCCCCTAACCTAATAACAAACAATCGCCCTTTGTTCGACGTCTGAAAAAACGCCCAAGGGCTGAAGTATGATAATGATCGTTTTTTCACCGATCGCCTGATTGGCCCTAAATGACGATCAAGACAAAAAATATTATATGAATTAATCTCTCGGCCAATCAGCGGCAATGCAAATACGGGCAGATGCGACGGTGGTTTACTCGTAACGATACCAACCTGCTATTTTTAACGGTTAATAACTATTCATACGTGAAGTATGAGGTATTGGTATTCGGAACGCCTGAGGTTTACAACTAAATTACAACTGAGATTTTCATTTGTTTTTTGTTTGTGTTAATTTTAATTTTTGCCTTGTACGGATAGTATACTTTGATGATGAGTTCCTAAAAACACAGACATAAGTCAACCTAATGAAGCTAGTTATGGTTTTTTTTTCTCCATAAATTGAAGTGTCCGGACAAATAAAAATCCAAGTCGGATAATGTCTTGAGCATGTTGATTTTGGTAAAACCCGGGCAGAATCCAGTACCACAAAATCATGGCCAGGTACTTTCTATGAAAGTAATTATTACTAGACTAACGAAGTGTTTTGGTAGTTCCATAAAATATGTCAGTATGTTTTAAAACTGGGTCAAATTAATTTAAAATAATTATATCAAAACATCAGCTACTTATTTTACAAACCAGAAACACCGCAAAAAAGTACGCAGCAAAAGCTAAAGCTCTCCACTCACGTAATTATTCAGAGAATCACCGCCGATGGCTAATTACAAAGAGTTGAATGGGCCTTTGACTAGTGAAAAGAGAGAAAAAAAAAACAATTATGAACGATACAGTGGCCACCGGAGAGCCGGGTGCGCGATGTCACATCTGTTCGAACCCCACGGATTAAAGTGATAATTATTCGGGAGTAATTATTGGATTTGCGTTTATAATTTTCGCGTTTGATTTTAGAACGCGCGCGGATTGTGTTTTGTTTTTGGTGGTGGCATATTTTTTACTATTTTTTTAATTATTACAATACAGTATAGAAGACTCGTTTCGGGGTTGTGTTGGGTGCAAGATTGTTTTTTTTTTATATTTTTAATTAAACATTCATTGACAGTAAGACGTCCGCAATTTTTTTTAAAAAATTTCATTATCCTACTATTATAAAGGCGAAAGTTTGTATGTGTGGATGTATGGATGTGTGGATGTATGGATGTGTGGATGTATGGATGTTTGTTACTCTTGCACGTTAAAACTACTGAATGGATTTGAATGAAACTTTACCACAATATAGCTTATACCTACATCAGAATAACACATAGGATATTGGAAATCGAAATCCACGCGGACGGAGTCGCGGGCGGCCGCTAGTTAGTTATAAAAATGTTAACATTTATAGAATATTCATGATACACTCAGCTTGGAGGACCAAAATATTTCTCCTTTTGCGGATTGTTGTTATTTATGGTGCTCCATCAAGTTCCCACCTGACCTGTGCAAAAGTAAATATTTTAATGTAGTCCATAGTGGATTATACTAAGGCAATCACGGTTATAAATTGTGTCGGTATCGATCAAAAATTCAATTTAAAAAGTCAGAAATGATTCCGCTGACTAATAGAAATAGGTACAAAACACCGAAAACTTTTAGTATTTCACCGTTTTTTCTGTTTTAGTGTTCTTACTGTTGCCATTCGAGAGGCCGGGTGCGCAGTGACACATCTGTTCTGACCCCCGGATTAAAGTGATAATTACGCAGTGAAATTATTGGATTTGCGCTTATAATAACAGGGGCTTGCTCTCTGACCATACACGGGGACAAATATGTACTTATTTACTAGTTGTAATTATGCTAGTGGCTGGTGATGTTGAATTCGTAGTGAAGTACAATTTTTTTGTGATATTTGTTTAATATCTTCCTGTCAGTTAGCTGGATCATGCTACTAACATAGTATAAAGCGCGAGAGATTGTGGTTTGCATACCACCTAAGGCACCTTAATTTAGTCTTTTGACATGCAACAGAATTTACTAAGTGAATAAATTTGCTGAATAAATTATATTATTTCAGTTGGTGAAGTCTATAAAATTAAGTTCAACTTTGATGTTTCTCATTTTTACTCCGATAAGCTTAACATGTAGTAAATATTAGTACGAGTATAAAGTATTCATCAGAAAGGTTATTTTCACTAGAAAATCAAGAGAAAATATTGTAGAACATCAAATACAACAGTTAGTTTTGGAAGAATTTAATGACGGTAGAGAAAGCTTCTTCCCGATTTAAGAAGGAAACTGATCTGAAGGTGGTTTGTTTCGTCTGTTTATTGACAGTGTAAAGTTAAAGGATCAATTTCAACGCTGTAATGACACGTCCCATGAAAAAGCTATCCCACACGGTTTACGTCCGTAAAGCAATTTTACTACACGATATTCCGAGCACCCTTGCCTTGCATATGGCCCGCCACGTGCCCAAAGGGTTGTGTTTTGTTTTGTTTCTTTCAAAAAGGAATAAAGTTAAAATGATGGTATCGCTTTCAATGCGGAGTAATTACGGTGATTCGACTAATTGTTGAGTCGAGTGGCTCAATGGCTTTTGTTTCCAAGCGCAATCTCGCTTTGACCGTGTTTTCGCATGCCATATTGAAATTGAAGTGTTCGTTCTTTGTTGCCATTCGCTTTTGCGTGGCACAAACCTTTTTTGAGCGGTCCCGACTTTATTTTCAGCCAGTGTGCACATTCATCGAATTCGAAATTTGAACTGGCAAAACTTTTTTTATGAATATGCAGAGCGAATTTAACTTTTATACGAAGCAGCCAGACCGTGATCTTCATTTGCTAATGTTTTTTTTAAACCGGTTTTTCGTTAGCATACGTAATCGATCAAAATGACTATAAAAGTGATTCATTTTAGTACCCCGTGTAATTACGTTTCGCAAACAGCTTTAGGGTTGAATTTTGAGTAACACTTTCAAAGCAAGGGGTTAAGTGTTTTAGCATTCATATCGTCGTTTAATTACACATTCATATGCAAATGAGTAGGCGAACGCTGCAAAGATTTGTACGGGTCTCAGCTGAAGTATTGGCGCCATCTGCTGCGGACGTGCATAGTAATTTAACCATTATACCTTTTAGTGTAGAGATGAGAAAGGCATGCATATTTTAAGTGTGTAATGCACAAACGTGTGTTGAATGGCGTACGTACATTTTACCAGCAGATATGCATTCATGCGTGCTTCTGTACATGTCGGCACTATAATTAGCACTGCCGTGAATGGGAGGTTTTTATAAGGGATTTAAAAGTAGGCATTTTTGATCCAAGTTTTTTAGCGTTTAAAGAGATTTACATCGTCATAAAATATGGGTGTAGATGGGTAACAATGAATTTAATTTAGGTCGTAATAACATTTAATTTTTATTGATAAACCTTATACATGTAAAAGCACATATTAGAAAAGAAAAAAAATAAACGACTATTTGATATTTCCAATCGTAAATAAAAAAAATATTGTTTCAACTATTTCAGTAATTTAATTTGGTGACCGTAGTCAAGATTTTTTTTTTAATAAGTAACATTAAAAAAAATCCAAAATATTAAAGAGCCCAAATTTCAAAACGGAAATTTTAACTAAAATGTTAAAAAAGAAGTAAATGAACAAGTTTTTCCCTCGACTTGAATGAATAAAAACCAAAAACAAACAAAAAAAAGTCATTTACACGTGAAATTTTATACGCCCTAATTTCCGCCAAGTAATTTTATACCCCGTAATTGTTCAGAGTTCGATTACACATTATTAAAAAACAAATTTTATGCACCGGTGCACTATAAATGTAGCCGATTGACTTTTTGTCGTCACGAACAAGACACACATCCAAATGGTGTGCATCGAGCAATAAAATAAATCTTGTTTTAAGAGGTATACCTGATCTCGACCCTAAACAAGCCTCGAGCCTTCGTTACGGCCTTAATTAAAAAACAAAATCAATTTTATTAATTGGAAGTGTTAAAAACGGGCGGAAGAGGCGTTCGGATCTCGTATCTCGATCGTATCTCTTCTTTAATCCGACAGAGAATGTGTTATTTTTACTCTCAGCAGTGGATTTCGAATAAATTTTATCGCTCGGGACTAATTTGGTTACAAATTTATTTGGTTGTGGGATCGTTAACAAGAGGAGTACATCTACATGGTTATCTGGACCGCGCTCTTTAGTACCCTCCCTGGCCGTTATAACAATATATCGACACTTGGACCTTGATAAAATGAAGACGACACTTCACTTAGGATTAAATTATATTGTTTTTTTAACACCTCAGAGCATATGCTGGGACGTATAATTTTTTTATTGTAACGGGAATGAGTACCTTCGAGCGATCAAGAGGGCCTGCTATTCGATTGTTTACATTATTATGGTATATTTAATAAGTATGTCACGTAAAGAGAATTTATTGCGTGAAATTACGACGAAGTTTGCATTTAAGTAAGTTTCTTTTTGGCAACTCAATACACAGGGTGGATTTCGAGCAAGTTTATATTTTTTCTCCATGTTGGCTTTTACTTTGAAATTCACCTTTGAACGTACCTATTTATGCTTTTATTCAAACCAGTGCACCTTATTATGTTCTTCAATAAATAAACTTTATTAAGCACTACCTAAGAATTCGGAGATGATATCATATTAATAAATCCATGATAAAATGCTTTACGTTATCTATTAGGTATTTCGAGAAGTCATATATTATAATTCGTACTGTAAACTGTTTAGGTTTGAGTTAAGCCCTTAATTCTAGATCTTATAAATGAACACAAAACGACAGCAACAATTTCACCATTAACACTTTAAACGGCAAACCAATTCAATTCTTACACAATTTAGCGACATCCCTACACCGAACAAGCTTTGAATCGGAATCCCCACACTTAGCAAGTGCATATCTATATTCACGTAATGTCAGTGACTTTGTGGAATGCAACTCTTCGGTGCATACTTCGCGCTAGTTCCAATAATGCCGGCTGAATTCCTAAGCAGCTGTTAAAATTAATAGCCCAGTTAGCTTCCATACGGTGCTGAATGTATGCACACTGCATAATGACGGAGAACAAAGATGTTACCTATTTTAGTTCGAGTTAGAGGCGATAGTTATGTATGGAAGACAAATGTGAGTGAATTAATATTACTTCATTAATATCATGTTATTATCATTTTTGTATGTGATTGTAAGATTGTAAGATTTCTTCCTCAATGTTGTGACATTGGATTGGGTTTTAAGAGGTCATCCCGCTAATTGCTTCATCATCTGGCTTTGTTAAAGAAATGTTATTTTGCCAGAGAGTGCAAATACCAGACTACAGCACACATCACGACTCATCACGACTCTCAACAGGTTAATGGCCACCCATAAAAAAAGACCTACATAAAAATATAAAAGTGAATTTTCAATTAATAATTAACAATAAACGGTCAATTTTACAGTCATTTAACAACCACAACACTTAGTCAATAATATTAACCCCACTATTTACTAGCACTAACAATACGTCACACCTCAAGATCACGTTAAGGCTGTCAATTTATTACCGGTTTCAGTTTACTTATAATAACAGGTGTCTATTAGAACAACCAGAATGGAGTGAAGTGACAATGACATGGTATTATGGAAATAAGTACATGTACAGAACGATTTTAAATTGCAAAGACAACGGATATTTTTCTATATCGCGTCCGACCGGTTTGGTGACAACGCTCGAAAACTGTTGTGAGCCAGACAATGGTGTGGACACGTCATAAAATGAAACAGGACAGAGATAGCTCATAGAGAAAGTGACAGTTGACTAGATGTGGCATCGGAGGAGTGATGGTGTTAACATTTGATTGTGATAAAACAATGTTTAGAGCTTCTGTTGTCCGGAAAAGAGTATGATGGCCAGTGTAATTAATGTGTATTTTTATTAAAATGTATCATTAGCAATAATGCACCTACAAATGGTAAATTGAAAGCTCATTATTGAGCAGGACTCGGAGGATGTTATCTAAAAATACTGACTTGTCACCTGTAAAATTTGTAACATTTTCCAAGATAGATAATTACTTACTTACTGCATAAATGTATGAGTGGGAATCATTTTAGACACTAGTATAGAAACCGCAACTAAGGCTCGTGTTAATAAATCCCTCTCAACTCTGAAATAGACCTTAAGAATGAACTTGAGATGCTGTTTTATATGAGTATGACATATGAAGTTCGCTCTCAAGATCTATCTCAGAGTTGAGTGCGATTTATTAATACGAGTCTGAGATTGCTGCAGTCCGGATAACTTGAGTAGATTCCGACATTTATGGGTTTTGCCATAATTTAACTTAAATTAATAAAAGCTAATAGATATTTAAAAAAATCCAAATTAAATAGTCTGGGGAACACTACTTTCGACTATCATTCCATACGGTATCTTTAATTCACCTACTAATTAATGCAAATAACGAATCAACACAACCTTTTATGTCGACGGCGAGCCTTAATTTAATCATAAATAACGCGGCAAACGATAACATTATGACAGGGCCGCATCCAGCGGTTCGATTCTGATGTCAAAGTTGTTCAGAATAAACAGATCACGCCGTATCAGAGTGTGGGTCGGCGGTGAACACGGCGCACTCGCGGATTGTAACTCTTGGGCCCGGTGCTACATTTATACTGGGACGAATTAAGGGCGATGGTGGAACAAATTTAAAATTAAAACCTGAACATAGAAAATCAGGAATGAGTATTGTAAAGTATTTTGATCAACCTTACCCAAAATTATAATTAACACTGCGTACCCGTTCAACATCAATTCCGTCAAATATACTTAGTTCAGTGAGACAGCAACATAATATGTTGAAATTATGAAATTGATCGGTAAATGGATATAAGTTTTATGTACAGCAGCGTATTTAAGCCATTAGATCCAGTGAGAAATAAGACCTTCTATGAAGGGACGAATTATTTGCTTATGTCGACGGCGAGGCTTAATTTAATCATTAATAACGCTAAACGATATATCATGGTAGAGCATTGAGACTATGTCGCATGATTCGATTCTGATGTCAAAATTGTTCAGAATAAACAGATCACGCCGTATCAGAGTGTGGGTCGGCGGTGAACACGGCGCACTCGCGGATTGTAACTCTTGGGCCCGGTGCTACATTTATACTGGGACGAATTAAGGGCGACGGTGATATGACTTTGAATTAAGAAAGGCACTCAGTGGTACAAAGGTTGTCTTGGCTTTTGCGGCTTTATTTCGTCACTTTCATAGCTCGGTAAGGCAGCAATGCAACATAAGTGATGGTAATCAAGTCTTAGTAAAAGTTTTCCCCGCGGATTAGAACCAAAGTTCTTTTTTTAACATGAATTCAGTAGCGGATTCAGTGCCCAATTAAGTTTGATGTAAACGGACGAAATTTTCGGGATCGTTTTGACGCTTTACAAAACTTAGATTTGAAAAAATATACAATTTTCAGCATACATATTTCAGTGCGAGGAAGGAAATAAATATGAATATTTCATATTCTGCCTGCATTGTGGTTACTCTTTGTTGCAAAATTCTTCATGCAAAAGTCTTTATTTGAGACGAAGTATTCATCATACATAAAGCATGATTAAGTACATAAACAAAAGCCCTCTTTGACAATTTAATAAGTTTTCCAATTGTGGTAGTTGGGCAAAGTCATCAAGCAAAAGCCATTGGGCAAAGACGTCAAGGCCGTCTTGGCTGAGAAGAGGGGCTGCCCGCCGAATACCACATCGGTAGGCAAGATCGACTCATTGGGCGCAGACCGCGAGCGAGAGCGTCGTGGCAGCTGTACCAATAGGAGAAGTGCTGCCGCTGTGGCCACAAAGCCAGATATTGTACGGCCAATAAACCCAGCTGTCTTTTTTGTGAGGCAGCGGACCAGCCAGCCTTACATGTGCTGGGGACGAAGAGTTGTCCCCAGTCAAGGGCTTCATCGCATTTAAGCGTTGGCTAAAGGGGGAAAAACGCTTTACCTAACAGTTTGCCACAACGCTACACCGAAAGTATTAACAGTTCTCAGTTTGCCACAAAGCTGCGCCAATTAAGCTCAACAGTGGGTCACAAACGCCGGTCGTCACTGGACAGCTTGTCACCACGCTCGACAGTTCGCCAAAACCCTGCACCGATTCCGGCCCTGCCCCACCGAAGTGCAAAACACTGTCGGAGCGGCGCTGCGGTGATATACTGCGCGGGAGCAACGTGGGCCGTTCTACAGCCACCTCAAATTTCCGATCATCTGCGGAATGCGCGCATAATATTGAAGATACTAAGAAGGTGTTTTTTGGAATGAACAATGCAACGGATCCTGTCGATTACTTTTTAAGTTTCGCGACGGCTTCGCGCCTGTTTAAATAGCAGCTGTGTTTGCGAAGTTCGGTTTGGAGAAGAAGATGAGCGACTTTATTCACAAGCGATACGAGTATGTTTTGTTTTCACCGATTAGCGAGTGAAAATTAAGCCTAATTTCTGTTGAGTTTTCTTACATACAATCCTACTACTATTTTATAGACGAAAGTTTGTATGTGTGGATGTATGGATGTATGGATGTTTGTTACTCTTTCACGTAAAAACTACTGAATGGATTTGAATGAAACTTTACCACAATATAGCTTATAAATCAGAATAACACATAGGATATTGGAAATCGAAATCCACGCGGACGGAATCGCGGGCGGCTGCTTGTAATTATTAAAGCTCAAAGAATAGCAAACATAATATGCTGGTGTTTATATATCAATCGCTATACATCACAAAATTATTATTTGCAATTTAAGATATATTCAGATATTTTCTTTATTTTCATGAAAGATTAGTAGGAGATATTGACGGACCATCAAATGTTACCAGTATTTGCTCATACGTTTGTAAATAAATTACTTTATCGATAAACAAACTTTGTAGGTAAAACCTTAGTGAATGAAAGATCCAACCAAACTTCCTAAAAGAGTGGTGGCATATCCCCCGGCGATTACCATGTCATTTGCCGCCGCAGTAACACTGTGTAATTACAGAAGACGTACACCCGCTCACCATACTGCAAGCCAGCCATAAATCATCATAAACAGAGGTGTTCCCCGGCGACTTTGAAATTAACAGGCGTGTTAAATCAACGTTCAATCACAGGCACTCCGGCGCATGTGACGTCACTCGTTCTGTTAAAAGGTAATCCACTTTGAGCACCCATTTTTATACACCCGCAACTTGAGCGTATAGTTAAGCGTATTTGGTCTCGATGGTCTAGTGGTTACTTAAATGGCTAGACCATCGAGACCAAGGGACTAACCTTGACTGTAGTCTCGTCCTGGTCGAAGTCCTGGCTTCGATTCTCGGGTGAGACAAAATTTGTGTCGGCCAACCAGCATTGGGCAAGTGTGGTGAATAAGCCTCAAAACCTATCTTGTTAACGAAAAATCGGGACATCAATATGCAATCACTAACCCGCATTGCCGCAAGCGTAATATAAATTCAAGGTGCTCAAGTTTAGGGTGCTCAGAAACAGGTGCCCAAAGCGGACCACCTCGTTTTTATCTATGGGGCCGTTTGACCCCACGTCTACCTCACACGACGAACGTCTTTTTGTGCTGTGGGAAGAGACGCTACTTCGATTAAAGCTTGTTGTAATTAAGTTATCAAGATGGTATTTTGACGGGTGCTTTGTGATTCTGATTCTGTGGAATTCGTGCGAGTAATCAGTGTCGCCCGTTTTGCAATCTTTAGTTAATCAAATTGATATAAGTACCTAAGTCACTTGTAATTAAAGTGTATTGTCTCTCTTATGTTCATGTTCTGGAATGTTATACTCGTACATCGGTATCGATTTGGGTCAATATGACAGTACTTAAATACTATAATAAATTATAAGTTAGATATAGAAAATTCCAGTAGGCTTACAGTAAAGGGTAATTTGACTACATTCGGCTTAAGAATTTGAAGACTGAGACAATTGCCAATTGTATTTAATTGCCTTCGACTGATCGACTGGACTTTTTTCATGCTATAGCGAGGCAAACAAAAGAGAGGGTCACCTGATGGTAAGTGATAACCGCTGGCTACGGACATCAACAACCGCACAAGGGTCTCTGGCGAACTCAATCACCAGCAGAAACATAGCACAATAGTTACGAAGTCTACGAGACAAGATGTGACGTACCGCAAGGGTAACGTCCCAAATAAACAAACAAATATACTGAAAGTATACTTAAATATCAATAAATTGATACAAAGCTAACCTAGATTATTAAGTCTAGAAAATAGTAATTAATTTAAAGTATTGTTGGTACTATAAGTAACATTTGGTATCCATCGGTTGGTAATATAATCATCATCAACCACAAAACTTGAGATATTTAATGAATCATAATTATGTTCATTGGAATATTGTAAACACAATAAATTAAGTTAGTATATGAGGTAATTAAGTTATTAAATTATGAAAGTTCAATGATTCTACACATAAGAAGTACTTTGAGGTAAAGGTTTATTAATCAAACTTACTACATGTTAGAATCAAAACACTGAATCAGTCACCTTAAGGAATAATAAACATTTTCACATCATTTTATCACATTGCTGGGTTCTATATACATATGGAGAATGCAGGACGCAATTGAAGCTGGAGACTTCATTCTTGTTCATGAAGATGAAACTTTGAGGATGGAGCAGGTTCTCATTTATTACAGTTGAGACGGGATGTTTCTTTAACATATCTTCAGTATTTATACGTCTAAACAATAGATTTCTGGAAAAGAAATAACGACAAATTAGTTATGAAATCAATGAAATGATGTATTGGAAATATCGAAGGTTCTAATAGAATAGTTACACAAAGAGTAGCTTACCTTAGAATATCCTCTTTGGTTAAGTGATTTATAAAGTGAGAACTCCAATTTAACAGGTTTCATCACCTTAATTTACTATTTAAAGTGAATAATTAATATGTAAACAAACGGATGACATTCCCTTGACAGATGACATATCGTGGGAAAATGAGACTGGTCCGAAGGCGGATCCGTAAGCAGATAATGCAATATTTGACATATTATTTTTATGATTTTAAAGACGATTAAATTAATTAAAAGAAAGGATAATATATGAAAGTATGTGTTATGTCAAGATAAGAGAGAATAATATTTTAATGAAATATCTAAGCCTCAGAACATCATAAACTAGAAAGAAGGAATATTAATTTTATACAAGAGTTTCATATAATAGAGTTCGGACAGTGTTGGAGCGAAGGCGGGAAAAAGGAAAAGATAGCGTTGGCGGTCGGGAGGTGCGGGGGAGATGGCCGACCGACGATGATGGAAGAGGGGCTCAGGGGTCGTTACAGGACAGGGTACCTGCTGGATAGTCGTGCAAAAGTGGTTGGAGTATAGCTGATCCACGAGAAGTAAGGCGGGTCACTGTGCTGAGGGACGAGAATGGTGTAAAAGCTAAGTGGTTATCAGGCTAGAAAGTCTAGTTTGTTTTACGTTAACGATTTCATGTTGTTCAAGTGTTCTACCTAATCATTATTACAATATTAGTCGCCATACTTGTATTGGTTTGGTCGATTTGAACCATTTTGAGTGAATTTGATTTAAAGTGTTATTCCTAGAGGGAATAGGGTTGTTGATCTGTTGGTTGGCTTGTGTAATGCTAAGCGGCACGAGTCTCTTCTGTCTGCCTGACGGAGCAGGAGGATTCTTTGGCCATACTAACTTATTCAGCATACCAGTTTATTGTAATATAAACTTAGTCTTATTCTAGATCAGAATAAGTTAACTAAAGAATGTGGTTCAGTTGACGAATCTGTACAACTATACGTACATACTATATTATATTGGTTATGTTTGCAATAACTATAATTTACCAGCAACTCTTAATGTTGTTTCCCATTCAACTCATCTAAGCTAGAGTGATCAACTCTTGACCACAAGATTGTACTCTATTGATTTGCGTGTGAGCTGGACACACATAGAGTCACGGGTTGCATCCTCTTACTGTATATATGACATTTGCATTGTGTCAAGCGGTGGGAAGCCGACCAAGTCATTGGACGAGGCCACAGGGCGAGTTCGGAGCGCCGGAGGCTCGCCCCCCTCCTTTAAGGAGGGCCGCAATCGCATTATGTCCTCTGTCATAAAGTAAACATACCTATATATAAATATCTATCCAACTTTTCTCCATGTGTTATGTTTCAGGTTCTTCAGTGTATGATTTAGGTACTTATCATTATCTAGATTAAGTTTGATGTATGAAAGGTTGTATGTTAATATTATCATTATTCAAATACTTACTCCAATATACCATAACTTTATTCCAATTCCTAAAAGAAACTGAGTTACTATAGGAACAGCGAAGGGTAACTAGACGATCATGTGCCAAAGTAGGATTACATCACGAGCCATTTATTACTATTATATTGTACATAACAACTTTAGGTAGCTTAGGTATCCTAGACAGTTCAGTTAGCGTCAATTAGGTATCAGTAAGCATTCGATTGTAGGATAGAGTAGGGTAGGATGGGCTGGGGTGTTACAAAGAGTACCTACTGATCGAGGAATATTATAAAGTAGATAGAAAATTCCCAGGCTGGTAATTTTCTTCATACAAACTAGTATAAGTTTTACCAAGCTTTCACCATTTAGTCTTGTCCTTATTACTGAAAACTTAAGGAAGTGTTAATGATTGTCATACAACAATAATTCTAAGCCTTTGTTTGTTACGCCAAAGCACTCGAGGACACCATTAACAACCAATTTAGTTTCATCTGGTCGTTACACTATACTTTGAAACGATTGAATAAATTTCAATTAAGGGAACTAAAATGTCTTTACTGTCGAGGGCTACGGGAAAATTGCATTAATAAATTTGAATTATCGTTTTATATTACTGCCATTTTAGCGCTTACTTAGTCCTAATGTAGCGTCGTTAATAACGCAATATTGGAATGGAAGCACCAAATTACAATTACGTAAAAAGTCTTTGCTTATACAAACATGCAGGTTGTTCAATTGAATCCTATTTTCCCTAAGAGAGCATTTAATAGAGATAAATAGTAACCATCACCTAAGTCATCCCATACCCTGCCTGTATACCAAATTACATCCAAATCCGTTCAGTAGTTTCAGTGATATTGCCGGACAATCGTCCAAACAAACACACTTTCACATTTATAATACGTGGTATAGTATGAAGTATGATTAATTTGATTAAGTTTCGTCATCTTGTTAAATAGTGACTAAAGTAAGGACTTAAATGTGTCTGGTACATACTGATTGGTTTGGAAAAATGTATCTTCAACTAAGATAATGTTTGTCTGCTCTCCAATCTAATCTCTGATTAGTGTTTTACTTGTAATATTTAGTTAATAAGACAAGTATAATCCGAAGGGCCTAATACTATCAAATCATATCAATCAGCCGACAACCGGTATAACAATGGTATCTGTTCATGTCCGTCAAAACTTGGCAAAACCAAGTCGGACGCATTAAGCAAACACGCCAAAAACATTCAAAGATATAATGAGATATAATCAAGACGAAGATCCATGTATTTGGTCACGTGTGCCACATTCGGGCGATTTGACCTGAGGTCAGGCTCTCGCCGGCCGTATCATAATTACCAGTGAAATAACCTGATTGTGATCACTGCACGCACACACTTAAATGTTGAGTCAGCGGTTCTCAATATATTACTTTTCAATCAGAATTAAAGATAGTACCAACGTCTGATGTACCTCTGCGCATACTATCTGTACTACCTTTAATTCAAAACGGCCGGTCGAAAATACTGTTATAGATATAACAGCCAAATAAACTGAAATTAATTATTAAAGGAACTTTCTTCACTACTTAAATGTTCGAAATAGTAAGTAGATTACCTACTCGTACACTCTGATTTGTAAGGGTGTATTAAATAAAATGTTGTTGTAACTAAATAAACTGTTACTTAAAAAGTAAGAAGTACCTTGAGATTGAGGCACGTAATATTTTACAATTTTACAAAACTACATACGCCCTTCTTTTCATTGATGGCACTATTTTATTTTGACCATCCTTACAAGCGCATGCCTAGTGAAATTAATCGATTTTCCTTCCATTATGCTTAGCTTATCTAGTTAGTTATGGAATTATTTTATTTATTTAAAGGTTAGTTGGTTTGTAACATAATAGGTCATTAAAATATTATCTTAGACAAAAAACTCGTCAATGTCAAGCATTATGTTATTAAAGATTAGATCCTTGAGACATGCCGACGCATTTTAATGCTTCTGAGTCACATATTTTAAGGAAAACAAGGTACATTAATTAACAAACGTAAGTTGTGTCATACACCAAAATATAACTTGAGATGGTGTTTACCGAAATGCATCTCTGGCGAAAGTAATGTATTGTCGAAAAAATAGTATGTTTATTTTTTGAGATCTAATTTAACATCTTACTTCTCGTATGACATTCAAATTAATATCTTTGTAAATTATTTAATTTCCAGATAGATGTTACAATTTTGCACTTTCAGTTCCTCTGGCAGCGTACACATAAATACTATGAAGAGTCCATTTAACCTAAGACAGGAGAAGGACAAGATGTCAGTTGACGGCTCAAAGGAAAACCAACTCTTACCATTATAAAGCATTAAGAATCCTATGGAAAATCAAATGAGCTTATTGCCTTGAAATAAAGTTTAAAAAAAGGCTAACTGGTCACGAAAACCATCTCAGCCGAAAAGGACCATTTCTTTTTGTTTAACCAATATTGTCAACTGTTGGGCAAAGGAAATGGACTATAGATAAGGAAAATCGACAAAGTTATTACATAAACCATAAAAAAATCCAATTCAACTAATTAACTGCAGTTTGAGAACCGCTCAAACAATGTACTCCAAAGCACAACAACCGTTGCTAGTAAAGCACCCTGACGTCGCTCGCATGCCGACGATCCACCATTTTGTCTAACCGCCTGTTAAATAGCCGAGTCGAGCCGTCGATACATCAATCACACAAACAAACATGTATCATTTGGAACTTGTAACTTTTTTCTTCTCAATTAGATCTTTTGTGGACCCCGTACAAAACGGACAACTCTGAAATAAAATTAAATGCGTCGTTTAGCATTAAAATTTGGTTTAAAGCTATTGTTAGAGACGCTATTGTTGTTGACGATAAGTGAATCTTTGTGAATGCTTTCTGTTGTTGTATTGATATTTAGGATTGTAGCGGAGAGGTTATAGACTAAATTGATAATGGCAAAGATAGAACATAACGATAATAATTTCCTTGCCTTTTGTATTTTCAGCGATGTATGAAAACATGATTTTGGGACATACTTAGTTAGTAATAGTACATTAATAGTATAATAGGAACAAACAAATTTGCCGTGATATTTAATCAAACTGAAAAAGAAATAAAAGAGATTAAGCGCATAAGGCGTTATGAAAATAACAAGAAGACATTCATCAGGTCCATTAAAGGTCTTGATAGCTTAATTGGTAAGAGCGCTTGCCTAGATTGCAAGAGGTGCTGGGTTGATCCCCCGCCTGAGATCAGATGATTATTCTTTATTAATTTTAAAAATTTAGAAGTAGTTCTCATTATCATCATTCCATCACTACACTGTTTGCTGCTGGACTTTGGCCCCCCATCGTATTTACTATGATAAAGGACTGACAAATGTAACATAAGTGCTTATCCTATATGAATTTCTGCACCGACTTCAACGATTGCCTCCACTTTTACGATTGATAAAGAAAATAATAAACAGATCTTTCTCGTACTTCGCTGTATCGTTAACATCGTCAATTGAAATATCGCCATCTATTCTATCAAAACTTTATGACGCTCGATCAAGTGAATAGGCTTCTTCATACGACGGACTCTATCTAACTTTACTAGAATAAAAATACATATATTATGCTAAATTATTTATAGGAATGAGTCACACCCATTAAATGATAAAGTTATAATAACAATTTTATGACAATCACGGCTAATTTAATAACAAGAACATAAAAATATCCATTAAAATACCACAGAGGTTCTATTCAGAGCTCACTGCCTGTCCATTTCGCGTTATTAGCATAGCGCATAACTTAATAGATAATTTTAAATATCAAATTTCTAATAATAATATTAGAGAAAGATTTATTAATGATACATCCGATGGTTATGTAGTCAAACATATTCACGGTTAATTTACTTCGGAATAACTTATACAAACGTTAATATATGTAAACATGCGTTTTAAAATACAAGTCATTGGGCTTACGCCTGCCGTATTTGATTCCCGAATCAGCGTGGTCAGATGTCGATCATCTTAATTGATCATTCAACGTGCCGTCTAAGCGGGGAATATTTAAAATGCAGACACTTAATCAATTTACCGAGATCACAGGCACCACTCAATCATGACTGAGAGAATAAGTGTATCGCAGAACCGGTGCGTTTCTGAAACGCAGAAAACCTGATTCGAGTTCGAGTAATTAATTAAGTATTGTTAAAATGTTGCCTTATCATTATTTACCGGGATGTTAATGGTGATCGTATCTTCATAATTAATCTTTGGCTCACCAAAATTGACGTCTACGATGGCAAGTAGATGACTGTAATTAGTACGAGAGGCGCTGACAACCTGTTGAAACGATATTGATTTTTTTCTTGGTGAAATATGATCTGCGTCATGATGTCATATCGATTAATATTTCATTGGATTAACTTTAAAATGTAGTGATTAACTTAATATGTCCATGTAAGTTGTCACAGTAATTGGCGATAATATCTATTATGTATTACTTTTAATTAACTACGCAAAAACAATTACCTAACTTTCTTCTTGGCAACTTCCAGGTTTGAACCGGTGCAAAACAGGACTTGTGGGAGCACATTGGTGACACCACAAAATGGAGCAACGACCAGCCGTTGCGCCTTTCGAAGTTGTCATGGTATCAGTATTTCCTATGAATTGAAAACAATAATAACACCAAAAACATCCCTTCTATTCAATTTCTCGTCCGCGAAATACTTAATCGTTGCCTGCCCACTGACAATCCGTCAGCATCGTCGAAATCGGTAAAGGGCAATCTTTAGCCGATTGGGTGCCACCTTATCTCCCTTTATGGTTCGATCTTAAAAAAGATTTATGATAACTCACGGTCAGGACGAAGCCCACAAACACTTTAAAATAAATGACAAGGAGTCACTTCCAATTGTGATCGAAATGCTTTCTGCAGTAAAATTAAACGATAACCCAGTCGTTTAGAGAGATTTAAATGGCTTAGTGGCTTTTATTGGATCTGCCTACGTTTAGTTTAGCTGGGTTGTGATCTCGACCGATTTTATGTCTACGGCCCGAGATGTTGTATTGTTGTGTTTATGTTTGGTATAAATGCTTGTAGACCTTTGTTAGTTCTTATTTGTTCTATTTTGAGATAAGGAATTTGTGCGGTAGCATTCCAATTTACTAGTGCCATATATAATCTGAATGGCTCATTTTCACTTATACTATCAATGATTGATTTATTGTCACATATTTAATATGAGAGGTTTGATTTTTTAATCATACACAAATCGTATAAGACATTAAATTGAAATTCAACAATTGCTAATTTTATGAAATCTTACATTCAGCGCAAATCCGCAAATTTTATAGTTGTTTAATATGAATTTTGATGTTCTCACTTCTCACTATTAAATCTACGATTAAATTTTCTTCGAAGACTTCTCAAACGTGAGTCACATCGGTTTCACCAAATACATCTTTAGCACAACACTTGAGTCCCAGCAGTGGGCCATTATTCTTATTTACCACTCCCGTAGTGTCATTGTTGGCTCGAACCATTACTACCAACTCAGTAACAATTTCAACTGCATTATTAATGCTTCTGTTACCACATAACTAGTACAGATTATTACTTTTATTAGGGGAACTGTCCATTTATCGACTACCAATTGACAATAAGCTAATTTCGCAAGATAGTCATTGATGTATGCGATTACTAGAAGGATTAAATCATGGATGTATGTAAAATATTACGTTTTATTGTTTAACTGTTGCTTTTAATAAACACCACATACAAAACATACCGCAGACCAAAAAAAAACAACTTCAGCTCTTGCGTGATCTTGACCTCTGATCTCTTTTCGGTCGTTTCAAATTGCGGTCCCACTGAACTATAAAAGTGAGTGAATAGGGAGTGCACCTCTGCTTGCGCACTCACTTGTGCACTGTAATATATCCAAAACGACCGGAAGTTTATAACATTCTGCAACCCAAGAATTCAATAAAATAAATGACCATTTTGCTTACATTCTTAACAGCATCAATTTAATCCCCACAATTAGGTACTACTATAAAAGATTCAGTGGCACAGTGCAAGCATTCATAATAAGCTATACCTCAGCCAAGTCCCTTCCAGAACAAATTGTTACATTGACCACTAATTTCTATTATCAAATGCTCGACAGTAGTTTTTGATCCTAACGCCTAGCTTACAAACCGCGGGTGGTCTCAGCTCTGTGCAAACTGTATTTACATATAACACTGTCCAACCCGCAGTAAATATAACAATTTAAATTCTAATTACGTATTCTTGTCTAGAAACACCAGTTTAGAATTGATAAGGGATTGAGTTATATTTAATGAAATAAGTGTTTGGGTAATTGAATAACAAATAGCTGCTTATGAAATAAGTTCTGTTTGAACAAACAAAATGCGAATAGATATAATGGAACACGGTTCGAGCAAATTTGATTTTGTAGGTATTTATCAAATTGCTTTTATTTTACTCTGCAAAAATTTGTCAGGGCTAACGCTGAAATCTTGTCACGATTAAAATGGGTAAATAATGTAATGTCCAGTTTATTAAACTTGATTTAATTTTATGTGCTATTTTTAATTAATTACATAATATCTGAACTAACAGATCAGGTAGGTATTATAACAAATGTTTTCATCTTTTTCTCTGTCCTTTAACATGGGCTTACAAACCTGATTAGATATTTGGATTGTATGCAATATACAAAAAAACGTAATTACAAAAATAAAAAAAAATAACTTATACAAAATAATATGGTCTATGAAGTAACCAATGTTACTCTTAAAAAAACAGATTTTTTTATACCCTACGTGTTTCTAGAATCCGAAAAGATAAGAAAATCAACCACAGATACCTTGTTCTCAGAACTACCAATATTTACATAATTTAACACTCCAATAACGCGTACTCCACAGATGATTGCAAACCTCGCACGCAAAGCCTTACCTAATTAATAAAAGTCTCATTACACATATCGTCTTAGTCAAATTTACGGTCATAATCGGAACTCCTATCTTTTTCCTCGGATAATCTTCGACGAAGTCACGCGTTGTCATTGAAATCATTTTATCTGTTATTGAAGAGCGCACGGGGTTATCATACGGAATAATAATAACATTACAATATTTTGTACATTAAGTGCATTCGGGGTGTGGTGTCTCGATAAGTGAGCCGACGGCTTATGCGTTCCTTAAGATACTGGGGCTGGAGAGATACGAAGGGACTAGAGTGGGCAGAGGAAATAAATAAGGGCATTTATTATTTAAAAAGTTCAGCGAAATATCCCAATGTGCCCTGCAGGGCTAAGGTTTTCTACATTTAAAATCATCATCATCATCATCAGCCTATCGCAGTCCACTGCTGGACAATGGACAAAGGCATCTCCTAGGGCTCTCTACTAATGGTCAACAGAGGTATATTAGGCAATACATGAAGAAGTTGAGGATCCTTTTGTTTAACATGGTCGTGCTTTTAAATGAAGACAGGAAATAATTATATTCAAGTTAATGCATAGGGAAGTATTTTCCCTTTAATCCGTAGTTTTCCCAGTTATGGAATGGATCACATAAACATCTCTTTTAAATATTGAGTGGAAGAGGTGCTGGTTCAAACTAGGTTTGAGACCGAATTAATTTTTATAAATATCGAACACAGATTTAAGTTAATTCTACATATATGTAATTAATATAAGGTACTGATAATGATATTGTTTCAGAATAAACAATAATTTGCCCTCTATCAGATTCTTAAGATGTCCAAAGCGAGACTGTAGGCGTCGTTAACGATTTTCCAAAACGTAATGCCGAGCCTAAGCAAGTTGTACTCGTACCTCCACCATTGACAAACGCGTTATTTTTGTACTTTTTATTTCATTTTATCCCTCGCCTGTGGGTGCGACAACGATTTGTTTTAATAACGACACTTAAACAACACTTATTAAAAAATGTAGGCGTAAAATTATTTTTTCTTTTCGAAAGCTTATTGTACGACCGTATCAAATGTTGTCTTTTGCAACAGTGATTTCTGTAAATGTAAATAGTAAATTAAGAGTATTATTCACAAATTAGTACCTAGTTATATACAGTTTATT
Organism: Nomophila noctuella; assembly: GCA_958496325.1. Classification (NCBI taxonomy): domain Eukaryota; kingdom Metazoa; phylum Arthropoda; class Insecta; order Lepidoptera; family Crambidae; genus Nomophila; species Nomophila noctuella. The sequence goes on along the minus strand of OY292494.1, from coordinate 9,109,104 downwards.
GTAATAGCTACTAAGTTTAACGTGCAATATCTTGAGATAAATTTAAGTGGACTTCTAATTCTTGATTTGCTTTCGTACCTAGAATTGCTAAATATTTGCCAACAGTCAGTCAATATGTAGTAAAGTATACTAGTAATTGCTTGGTTCAAATAACTAATATTAAAACAAATTAAGTTTTGTGTGAAGGCTATTTCAATGTTGTGCCTCAAATGTGGTATTAAAAGTAATAAGTCAATATTGATATTGGTCTTTTTAACACATAAATTTCTAGAATAAAATTATAAGTTTGCCGAAATCTACATTAAACAACGATCTGTGAAGAAAATGTACCATTTAATTAGTTAAAATTTTAGATCCGTTTATTCCAGATACCTCATAAAGGTCTTTTCATCTACTTAAACACAGTGACACGTCCCACATCAATGTGTGTGCAATATTAAACCCAAAGATTTTACCGCCAATTACTCCAGTAACATATCCTCGTTTAAATATCATCGGTTTCAATCGCAAGCCGATGCCCGCTCATTCCGAGGAACCGCTAAAACTAATCACGCCGTCAATTAACCTTTAATTGACACGACGATTCTCGAATCATCCCGTCGCAATTAAAACAATCGGCCTTTGCCTGCTTGGAGTAGGATCCGCATTCCTTCCACAACATTGTAGGAGGCACACTCTGAAATAGCTTATGGATGTGTCTCCCAACGGACATATTTAAGATACGCGTCATAAATGTATCTGTTGATATTTAATATCGCGATCGTTTTAGCGGAGCTGTCATTTATTTTCCGAAGCGCACTTCAAGGTTTGAAGATATTACTCTTGATAAAGATGCGAACTTCATCAATACCTTTATCAGTTGTGCTTTATGAAGTTTCATTTCCACCATATTTCAACCTCACACCAGGCGTGATAATTTGCTTACGTTATAGTTGCTATTGGTATCATTCGTTATTAATTATCACAATATACAAGTATATGCCTGTATTATTCTGAATTCCACAACAGAAGCTACCATTTAGGTCAGAGATGTCAGTAACACTGATCCACGTCTTATTACTGCAGAAAAAAACCTTCCAATTACAAAATAACATTGTGAAGATTTTAATAAGTGTGACATAAATCACACCGAGAGAATGGAAGGTCCGAATGTCGAAAATCTGTCATTGGCCAAAGCGAAACAATTTGAAGAGGATCGTAAAAGCTTCGAAACAGAGGATGCCAACAATGAGCTGCCTGAGATATTTATTGGTCGATTTTATTGGTCGCTTGGAGGAATTAAACCTGTGCGTATGTCAGGGTGACTGATAGCCGGGCTTGTGACGTCTGTAATTGTGTTATTGCCCGTTACAACCCACATTGATGATAATGCAGTTAAAAGCCATGATATAGTTTATATTGGTGATTGGAAATAGGTTGAAATACGACCAGGATATAAAAATGCCACCCATGTCCACTCCATTATGTTGTTCGAAGTGCATTAGTGATTACTAGTTTAATAAAATACATTTTAATATTATGTCTCTGCGATGCATATCGCCTTATACTTATGTTTGGTTGTATTGACTTTGACACGCAAAAGAGTTGTGAAACATTGCAATGCGATGGTTAATCATAAACTAGAGTTCATGAAAACAAAAATGCAAAAGAAATATACATATAATATGATAAGGGAATTCAATTTACCGACTCTTCCTCAATTCTCTGCGAGCAATTAGTTTTAAAATCTTACATTGTGCATGTTCTGCGATTCAAATAACTTTCAACTAAGGCATACAATCAGTTTATGTTTATTTAAGAACACGTCACAAGTCACAACACTTACCTACTAGATATACGATATACCTATCATAGAAAAACAAACACGTCTCCTATAAAATTAACATAACCTAACAATGAACCAATAACCAATAGTGTAAAAAGGCTGACACTAATACATATTAATATAATTCGAACTAATTTTAATGCAGGGAGGCACGATCTACTATTTCCAAACTGTCAATATGCAGTTGATAAAGATAATCACATTCTTATTCTAGTAAGAATAAGGTTCATAATAGAAACAATTGATATGAAAGAAAATAGTGATGTGAATATAGAACTGGCTAGAGATGCTATGGATTTGAATCCGGGTGTCAAGTCATTGGTCGTTAATCTATATTAAAATAAAGTTCATTGTTTCACTTATTACCGAAATTCAATTAAAGCTTTAAGAATAACAATGGATCGGGAACCGGTCAACGTGTTAAAGGATTATACTTTGTTTGTGAGGTTTGGATTTTTTCGAGCATGACTTAGAGCCTTTGGGAATAGTTAAAAATAATTATAATAGGTACTTCCATTGATTTTTTAAGACAATAGCTAATCAGTTTTACAAGACACAAGACGAATAAAAGATTTCTTAAGGATTATAACGTACATAGGCGCCGAAAGATGTTAAATTTTAAAAATGTTTATCTGTACTGTAGTGCTAGTAGCTAGTACTGTGCCTTCCAAATTCATACGTTTTCATTTTCTTGTAAAATTATATTATATGTCTTTTCAATACATGCGTATTTTTTACGAACAACAGTAAAAAAACTTTAGAAATAAAAACAACATGAATAAAAAAAATTACCCTATAAAAGAAAAGATGCTCTCAAAAGGCCATTTTTTGTTTCGTAATTCAATCTCATAACGGGTATTTATTTGAAACAATATTCACAGCGGTAAAGCTCTGAGCTAATCAGAACGCTAAAGATTGTGTCGGGAGACAAGATATAAAATAATAAATAAAAAACAATCATAACTACAATAGCGCAAGTCATAGAGTTTCTCGGCTCGTTCACAGTGAAGAGAAGGATGCAGTATAACATTAGTTTATCGCCCATCTTGACATAAAAAGTTAAAGTTTTTAAATTCTATTTTGGTGATTTGAGGTGTTTGAGCTTTTTGAACCTGTAAGATATTCCAATAAATTAATTATAATTTTAACAAAGTATATGATAACTAGCGGCCGCCCGCGACTCCGTCCGCGTGGATTTCGATTTCCAATATCCTATGTGTTATTCTGATGTATAAGCTATATTGTGGTAAAGTTTCATTCAAATCCATTCAGTAGTTTTTACGTGAAAGAGTAACAAACATCCATACATCCATACATACAAACTTTCGCCTTTATAATAGTAGTAGGATAATGTAAATTACAAAAAAACATTTTAGTTCACGATGTGAACTCGATTTATTGTTTCCTCGTAGATATGCTAACACATTTCATAATTGTGGATTAAATTACTAAGTTCAATATGTTAACTCACAACGTTAAATTGAAACCTTTGAAAATGATGTAAAGGTGAAAATCTTACCCTACATATTTGTAGCAATATTTTAATTTAAATAATGTTACAACTTCAACACATCAACGAGAAATAGTCGAACGTTGACTAGTCAACAGTAGGGCTGTCCTAAAATTCAATCTTCTCGTCACTACATTCAAAAGTACTTTTGATTATAATTTCTTGATCCTATATGCATATAAGGTACGAAGTTATACATTTAGAAGAAGAGGAGCAGAGCTGCCTCACTGCCATCATACCCATACCCGTGCAGTTAGATTGCTCTGATAGTGGACCCTGGGTGTTTGCCAGTTCAATTATCATTACTAGCCGAGATTCGGCAAGTCACCGTGTTGTGAGCGACCCGCATTAAATCGGTTAATTCAAACTATTTATCAACTCCATTCGTTATGCATAGGATCTGATTTTGAAATTGTTTGATGATGTTATGGCATTCGGGGCTATTGTGAACCACCCCACGGCTTAGTTCGATGGGAGTGGACTATGTTAATTGTGGTGATTGAATTTATCGACGTTTTAGTATTGTGATTGTGATAGTGTGATCTTAAGTGTCTTGGTATAGTTAGGTGTTAAGAGGAGCTAGAGGCTTGCTTAAAATACGTAAGAATCTGGCAGATACTTTAAAATTAAAATATTATAGCTGCCTTCTACTATGCTAGATAATTGTCTATTTAATCTTGTGGAATTTATTTGAATAGGGGAAATTGTTGTTTCGTAAAATAGTAGTCCAAAATTGTGGTAACAATTTTGTGAAAACATAAAAAACTATAATTTTAAAAATTGGAGTAATACGTTTGAGTTATACGCAAATCAAAATTGTATGAATGCTGAATTAATTGCGAGATATATCATTCATTTACCGATACAATCAAGCACTGATATTTCACTGACCCTTGCCCATATGCAGATCAACTTCGTTAGTACATAACAACTACAAGAAACTAATTTTAACCACGTGTAAACGTCTAACCACAAACTTCTTTAATTAAATCGACATTTGTCAAAAGTGTACATCTCAAAGACAAATGTGTTTATTCAATTAACGCGACTAATAAAACCGTCTGTCATAAATACAACATCAGTTAGATTAATGTTAGTATCAACAGCTGGCCAATACTTTGGATCACGTATCGCCATTTTGACAATATCAATTGGCCAATTAGTAACGATTGATACTTGCATAACAACAAAGCAGGACAGACCAAACGGGACACACTGAGCGCGCTAAATAATACAATGTTGGCAGAAAGACCACTTGAAACTAAATAGATAGACGACGAACTTTCATAAGAATATAGATGAAATACAACACCATACGAAATTAAAATGTGTTTTCAGACAAAGTAAATATTAATATGGCTAAAATACCAGGTATGTCAATTCAGGATCATAGTCGCAGCGTACCCTGGGATCCAAGGCAATGGCCGAGGATGCAACCGGGAGAGGCTCTAGGATGATGATGCTGATGAAGGCTAAAATAAAAATAGCAAACAGAAAATGCAATGGTTACTGTGATATTTTTTAATTGGCACCACTCGACCTGATACTTCAATAAGCAGGAAATTAGCTCTGATTGCCATGACAACGGATGCGGGACCATTGTGGTATCCTATCCGTTTGCATCGCCATACCGGCTCGGAAGATATTTCTTCGCGCTGCGCGAATCCATCCATTATATTAAAACAAAAAAACCTGAACCTTTCTAGTGACATTCAGCTACGCTTACGGAGCTTAGACATAACTCATAGTTTACGCTTTCATTGACAAATTTTCACTGATTTATCAGTTAGGTACTAGACGTAAAAGTACCAAAACACTAACGATGATTTCAGAAGCAGTCGCTGCAGACACAGGCTGGAAGACACTATTTATTAACCGAGAATGTTTTTATTAATGCCTCTTGAAATATAGCAAAATAATTACGATGTGTAACTTTACTGTGGTCTTCAGTAGGCTGAAGGTCCTTCCCCAGACGAGCTGCTCATTCTTTTTTTTTTTTATGTCATAGGCGGCAAACGAGCTAGCGGGTCGCCTGATGGTAAGCAATCACCGCCGCCCATGGACATCCGCGACACCAGAGGTATCGTTGATGTGTTGCCGGCCTTAACCCCCTACCCTCCCCAACTGAGCTCTGGCGACCTTACTCACCAGCAGAAACATAGCACAACAGTTACGAAGTGCTACTTCACTGCGGTCTTCTGTAAGGTGGAGGTACTTCCCCAGACGAGCGGCTCATTCGAGTGGAATTTCCACAAAGCTCTACCTCTCTCATTCGAGTTGAAGTGCCACCAAGCTCTATTTCTTTGAATTAATTACAATCAGATCTCTAGATGTCCCTTCTGTACCCAGCTACGTTATGTCTAGTGCCTAAAAACATTACAATCAGTGATTGTTCACGTCCAATGAATAGCACACTGCGCGCCGACACAAATGAGCACCTAATTGGAACGTTGCAACATTACCGCCGAAACCGTATGCTGATCGTGTGATAGCCTGCATTCTCACACATTACCTACACGTTTGAGAAAAGGTTTGAAACTTTGAACTTTTGCTAATCGGTGTAACTAGTGGTTGGAGATTCCCACTGGAGAATAAAAGTTTATGAACACGTTAAAAAGTGATAGGGTTATAAAGAATAGTTCTATGTAAGTATACCTTATTTTAAATCTATATTGCAATCCTTAAAAATGTAAAATGTTGTCAAATGAGGATCATGAGGCAATTATCCTAGAACACAGACACTAAGTATTATTGACATGTTTTCTTTTGATAACACGGTTTCATATATTCTGTAAGCTTTGAATGTTAACAATTCTAATGAATTATAAACATTGTGTGTATGACTAGATTAAGACCCTTCTGTACCCAGTTACGTTCTGAGTAGTGGGGCTATCACACATTATAGCCTGCATTCTTTGAGGAAAGGTTTGAACTTTTGCTAATAGCTCTTACTGCTAGGTAAAGATTTGCGAAGGATAATAGTTTACGTGATGCAAAATTGAGGCTGTTAATGGTCCTCTTTGGTACCTATTAAGATTGTTTAGTCCATAATGAAACCTCTTTTTTACGAAAAAGGTTTTAATGAGAGAATTTTCAAGCCGATTGTAAGATCGCAGATTGGGCAGATCGCAGTCGCTTCGATGTAAATAAACAGGCTGGTCAAATAAAGATCATAGTCGCAGCATACCCTGAGGTCTACAAGGATAAAGAAGTTTCCATAATCCAACTGTATATCCTAGAATGACATGTTTCAGTCATTGGCCTGCCTTATGTCAGGCACTCCCATAAGGTAAATAAGAGAAATAAGTGCTGTAACAAGCACCTTTTAAACGTTCATCAAACATAATTTAGAATTCTGTTAAGCCCAAGCAATTTCCCACAGCATTATTCCTCAGCCAGTTATGAGTTGAAAATCCATTTAGCGCAGGAATACGTGACCGAACCATTTATATTAAGGAAGGTAGATTTATCAAAACATAATACTAGCATAATGAGCTACACGTTTTCGTGTTAATTCCTTTACGTGAAACAATAGTGGTCAGAATGGGGTCTTTCCACTTTGAGCACCCAGTTTAAGAGCACCTGCAGATTGAACACGTAACCTTATACTAATACCTTACCTTATAAAATTTGCTGCAGTCAATAGTATTTTTCTATCCTTTAAACGAAGCCTTTTGGTGGGTGCTGGCAGTGGACAAGGTCAGGTATTCAATATGCTTTAAAACTGGGTATAAAGAAAACTACATACGTACGTTATTTTAACATCTGTGATCACTACAATGTTGTAGTAAGTATAGTCGCGTTCTTTTATTTGTGCCTAAGTATGGTAAAATCTTTCAAACCCTTTTCCGATTTCCATGCGTATATTTCCATGAGATAGATTGGTTCAAAATAAAGATTATGTTTTTTTAACACGCACAAATTTAATAGAAAAAACACTAAAATTTTTGGTTGCACCCGTGCGAAGCCGGGCCGGGTCGCTAGTTGTTGATAATGCAGAATGCAATTTGGTGACATTTTGAAGTATGTCATTCTCTCAATGCACCATCATGTCGTGACGCCCCAAGTGGCGAGTTCGTGATCCAAATTAATTAAAACAGAGACACAAAACTCAAGCTATCACGATTAGTTCGGATGTTTGGCTTAGTGTGGATACGTCGAAGGAATACAGCGTGGTTACAAAGTTGCATTAACTATTTTGATTTATGTTTCATTACTTTTAAACACTTTTTATTTGAATTAATTTATGATTTACATTTTGAATAAAGTGTAGGTAGTGTACTTTGCAAACAGTTACATACACTATATAGATATTTTATAATAGAAAAATGTGATAACTTTTTTTTTCTTTTAGACTTTGAACATAGCTCACAAAACAATATGACAGAATATTAAAAAAAAAAGATAAACAACTTACTTTTGTTAAAAAAGCAATGTTCACGAGTGTTTACACAAAATATTTCTCTGTATGTAATAAATATAAAATCAAGATGTAGCGTAAGGCATAATGTTGAATATAAATCCTGTATTTTTTATCCGATCTGGTCAGGAAGTGGAAGCCATTAAATACCTTTTTAAATTATGTAAATGCGTTGTAAACGTATAAAATATCATTTGCAAAATAAAATTATTACATTCCACAAATCTAAGAAGTAAAACATAAATATAAATCATTAATCAAATTATAATTTGGGAACCCCACACTTTATAATTAATAAATTACACGTTTGCTACAATTGGACGAGTCAATTTTGTAAAAATCCAGCCAACTCCACTAAAAAATTAACATTCAATAATGATAAATTCGTATCGCGGCTCAATTAATTGATATTTCATTTTAATAAAGATGCTACGAGTTGTTCCGAACAAGGCGAACATCTATAGCTCTCATAAAAATGTCTACACGGCCCACCGCTGAGTGGCACGACGCTCCACACGCCAACCGTCACATTTCAAAATACAATATGCTAATTAACATTGCCCTTTTTTTGATTTGCGCTACGAGCTCTCAGAAACGAATGCAAATTCACTTCGGGCCTTTAATTACGCGCCAAACACGACGGACTGCGGTGTTAAAGATGCAGTTTTGAGAATCATCAGGCAACGCGTGCGGACGGATTTAAATTGTAAGCCGATTTAGCGAGAGGTAGTGACTATGAAAATGTTTATTACTAGCGCTCGGCAGGGCTGCCTCTTCGTTTTGGTTTTGGTTTTGCTAACGAGGTGGGGTGTGGGTTTAAGCATTATTACGTATTGAGAAGATGACAACGGATGGGTTTGGAAGACAATGGAATAGATTTGGAAATATGTGAAAAACTAATTATGTGGTCTACTACTAAATAAGTTAGGTAAGATAAATAATTAGTCGAGACATGAGTGACAAGGACACTTAAAATGTTTGTTGTTCATTTTAAGACTTTTATTGTACGCAAGTAGCAGCGACAACACAAATTCGTATATTTTCAAATTGAACAACAATAAATAAAACAAAAATGTTAGGGTGTTAAAAAATGTCACCGAAGACGCTTCCATGAATCCAGTGTCAATTTTTGGAAGCGGAATCAATACAATATAATCAAGATACACGTGTCCCACTTGGATGTCTCCAATCAACAATAGGAGGCGACATTAATTCTATCCATCATCTCGAGCCAAAAAAGGGTTGAAGTTCATTAAAGGACGCATTCCTCAAATATTATTCTTTGGAAACTGGTAATAAAAATAATAACAAGGCGGCCACCCTGCCAAGTGCTATCAGCTCCATCTGTTGTCGCTGCGGACAAACTCGCCTAATGAACGATGATAAATCATATTCGAGAGGCGGCTTGGGACCCCGTCCACGATATTCTTACGGATGACAATTTTACGGAGCGATCTACCTGTACCACAACCATTGGCGGAGTGATTCAGCATATCTACTTAGACATTCGTAGTGAACGAGCAATGGTATGCGTGCTAAGATGGAATGTGGATACAGGTGAGAAATATAGAAGTGAAGTTGTGAGATGTCTCTGGGCCCGTGTCCCTGCCCGCCATTGTGCTTACTAATGATTTTATGCAAATGCAGCCTCTTTAGATCGAAGTCTTAGCGCGATCTCGAACAGTCAGGTACGAAGCTCATTATTAACAATTTGAAATATGACTCGGGAATTTTTAACTAAGTTTGTTTTTTGTATGAATTAGTTTTTTATCGGACTTTTTCGTGTCGACTTTTTTGTTATTAATGTATCAAGTATGTGGATTGTGGGTATCTAAATGGTATCAATACGCTTCAACTAATAAAGTCGGGTGAAAAACCAACTAATATTATTAACGCAATAGTTTGTAGGACGGATGGCTGTTGTTAACTTTTTCACGCGAAAACATTTGTAGACTTTTAAGGTAAATATTTTAAAGTAAGAGTTTTGACTTGCACCCTTACAACAGTGTTTCTTAATTTGAGTCTAAGTACTAATATGTATGATTACTACTCTAACCATTTTAACTGATAAAATTATTTTAATTTCCAACATTTAAAGGCCTCCCATTTATCTAATATCTACTTTAAAATTCTAACAAAATCAATAGAAATCCACACGTGAATATGGACGTTTTCCTCAAAATGTTGAGAAGGAAAAATTTCAATCTCAAACTCAAAGTCACCTCATCAGTATTAAAGAGTTCCTCCTCATTTTCGGCACTAAGACCTTACTACTATTACAATAAAGCACTACTTACATACATTTATCGTTAACCTACCTACTTCTGTTTTACCGAACTGTATTAATATTCCGGTCTCGTAAAGTTTCTACTAATCCACGTTTAGTTACTGACTAATCTTTTTATATGCCAAAAGAATTGCACAATGAATGAAGAGGAAAATTGCTTTATTTGGTAAATACCCGGCAACAATTGCGCAATTCTAAAAAAAACATTATGGAGATTAGTTGGTTTAACCTTACCCGTATACATAGCAAAAACTAGTTACGCTTTCTATGAGATGTAGAATTTTTACAATGCACAACATTTATCTTATTAAATGTTCTCATAACAGAAGTTAGTTAAACTAAGGTAAGGAATTACGTCGTATAAAATCCATCATCAAGAACTTTTCGTTGAAACAATATCTAGTAAAATCCATCTCGTTCCTGATAAAGTAGTTATGATTGATACCGCTCTCCAACCAAGTACAAAGCTTTCAAAGAAATACCTTAAGCCGTCCCACGCTTTCCGTAAACAGAGAACAAAGGAACCAGCTAATTGTTATTTAACCTTAATTGCGATAATTACGGACCACTCACGAAGTGATTTATTAACAAAGACGGTAGCTGAACTGAACATCTAAGTTTGACAATTTGCTAATGTCCTCCAACTAAGCGGTCGGGCCGTGGGAATCTCAGTACAATTCATATTAATGAATAAAGTAATTTGAAAGGCGATGAGTAATGTTTCAGTGAGTCTGATGGTTTTAATAGTATAAGTTTGGGAATGCAGCTGGGACAACGAGAAGAAGATATTTGTATTCGAAAAAAGCTATAAAGTTGCTACGAGTAGAACCTAAAATAATAAGACAAATATCGCAAAAGCAAAAACATTAAAGATTTTTTTTTTGAAAATGTGTGTTTGTGTGTCATTGATTTTAATTAACCATTTAAATAATATTTTTAGCAAGTTTAGCAACTTCCGTTTTACTAAGAACTTTTGGCTTTTGGTGAAAGTAACTGACTCAGTTTTGTTCAACTCAAATATGATTATTAACTATTACTTTTAGTCGCTTTTGGTGAAAGGAATTGACTCAGTTTCGTTCAACTCAAATATGATGATCAACTATTAATTTTTGTCATCTAATTTTGCCTTACTGGTAAAAGTGCAACAATGTCTTAAAACGTGTTTAAACGTGTGTGTTTCACAGAGGAAAACCATCACCAAAGTCGCATCTGTATCATTCGAAGCGTATCCAAGTAGTGTATTGTATTGACATAAACATTTTATTTATAATAAAGCATTGCCTCTGGCAAGTGGCTAGCATTTGTATACAAATGATTTCAATTTAAATACCAACACTTTAACACATTGCCGTCACTGCAAATTACTCGACGCATAATTACAACCTTTTCGTTACCGATCCTAATCAACACTTCTCAAGGCTTAAACAATTAAACAATATGACGGCAAACCTTTAGTCGTGACAGGTAAATCTATCAAGCGAATGGTGACTCAGTATACTCCGTAATACTAATAATCCTTGGCGGAATCCAGTATCGCATTGTGATCCAGGCTTTATTAATTGGCGTCAGAACCGATGGAGTCGGCCATTGCTCAAGACTGATACAATAGCAGGTTTGAACAAATTGGAAGTGCAAAATGTCATTGTCGCTGCTTAGTTGCTGGAGCAAGTTCGCATGAAAGCCTTCGTTTTATCGTTTAGTTTAAAATAAAATTTATTAATGAATCCTAAGAGTAAGGCGGAAGTGGAATATATTATTTTCGAAGAATTTAAGCCAATGATCCAAGAAGAATTTTATAGTTCTTATGACATTGTCTAAATGAAGTGTAGCAAGTACCTACCTAATTTGTAGTTTTTCACCACTCAACAGGATATTCCTGAAAAATTATGTCCATAAAAATTTGCATCAATAATTAAAGCAAGAACCTTGAAGATCTAAAGACCTCGCGAAGAGTAGTCTTGAGAATAGACCTTGAAGTCAAAAGATAAGAAAGTGGAACCCGGGCTCTAAGGCAATGGTCCAGGAAGAAACTTTAAGATGGTGATGATGAATTATTGAAGCATGAAAATAAAACAATTGAAAATAAAAACAGCAGTTATCGTTAAACAGATCTTAAATATAAAGTTATTAGCTAGAACTTCTAAAGTCATCTAAGATGTTTGGTATATCCGCCAGTCTTCTCGTGTCCTCAATATTAAGTTACACGACCATTGTGAGCTAACACTTATTAATTATTAACTGTTCGTAGGGTCAGCAGGTACCATGACTATTTCTCAAATCGCGTTTTGAATCCATTGTGATTTATAAACGGAGTTTATTAGCAACTTGTTTACTTAAATAGCAATGGTCCATGAAGTATGATATTTATTATTTGTTTTGTGGTAATGTTGGACTAAATGCAGTTGGTTACAAAAGTAGCTGTTCGTTTAGAACTATTAGAATAACTCATATTATCCTGTATATAAAAAAGTTATCGACACGTAGTGATATTATATATTTTTCAACGGGTATATATACTGGAACTGCAAAGCAGTTGGGGTACTAAAATTTCTAATGCTCTACTTACTTAAAATGACACCGAATAGAGCACCGCTCTTTTTGAAAGAGACTTACTCAAAAATAATGATTATCAAATTGAATGAATTTATTATGAATCATAATAAACATGTTTTAAAAACAATATTATTTATAAAAGCTACATTAAAAATCCATTGTTAATCTAAATCGTCGACTATTTCATCAATCACGACTAACTTATGTAACTTAAAACTTTCCTCAGTAAATCTCATCGAAAGTTAGCCTGATGAGAGCACATTAGTCAGAGGCAAACAAAGATCCACAATTCCAAATCTTTTAATTGGCATTAAGTATGACGACAGACGGTGACTTGCCTAATCTGTCTCGTAATGATACAGATATAGAGCTGATATGACCCTTTTAACTGCTTTCTCCTATACAGATTTAACAAAAAGTTTTTGTTGGAAAAAAAACCTTTGAAATATACGTTTATGTTTGTTTGTCAATTGGGCACCGATTTTGTTATTTATACATCAATATTAAGTAAACTTTGTTTACTATCAGCAACACTTTTACAGCTATGGTTACGGAATTTGAATTTGAATTTGAAAATGAAATAAAATCAACGATGGTCTAGCAACCGACGTTCTAGCCACGAATCCAGCCGCCAATCTAGCCGCCACATTAGCCCTCAAACCCGACCCAACAGCAGCCATCAGGAAGTAAGAGTTGTTAGTAATATATATAATTATTATAAAATTGTAGTAAATTCTTGAATGTCAATATTTACTGAAGGGTAGACTTCAATAAATTGGTTTCATGAACATTTAACAATGTAAAAAAAAAAACAATAGGCATCTTACATTTCTTCTAACGTTGCAACATCTCTATATACTTTATTATAGTGAGATTCCATTCTAATCTGTCACGTCCCCGAGGTCGGCCGGTGTAAAGTTCATCAATGCTGAATTCAATTACCGATTACACCATTGTGTTCCGTTCTTTCGATTTATATTTAAATATCAGACGTTTACTAGAAATGCATTGTGAAACTTAACTATAACTGTTTATTGTGTTTGACGGACCGCCCTCAGAGATGTTGATATTGATTGGACGTTCCGAAAATATTAGAAAGTTTGTTAATAGGAAGTTTAAATGACTTGTCCTTTTTTGGTTTGATAGTTGTAAAATATTGATGTTGGAATATGGTGCAGGATATAGGAAGATATTTCTGCTGGTGGATAAGGATCCTTTGTTCTTGACCCAAGTCCAAGTAATCAATAGTCTTAACCTAAAGTTAGAAATTTTGAAACTTAACGACCAACGTTGAAGTATAAAAGTACCAGCATACCCAAAGATGTACCAGAACCTTACAAAAAAACCTGCATTTAGCAACACTTTCAGAAGTTCATAAAAGTTACGGTATTGGATCATTTAAAGTTCTCTATGCTCAAACATTTATTGAATAAAGGCGGTGTTTGCAATATAAGTACATCGTTCCAGAAAACCACTCGGTAGCCTTACGCCTCTTGCTTTAACAATGACAAAGTAATGGATCATCCTATTAATGTCCCACAGCAGGGTAAAGGCCTCCATCATTTGAAATCATATTTTCGTTACAAAGTTGGGTTTTGGCTTAAGCACCACGCTTCCCAAATAACGATAGGTAATCGCAAACCCGGTCTGTGTCACTTATTTTGCCCGATCCGGAAATCGAACCCAGGACCACGAGACCACGGCTCTAACCACTACACACAGTAATCAAACAGAACAAATCACTTAACGTTCCCACTGACCACAGATGCATCTAAATAGATAACTGACTATCTACCGTGACGAACAGAAGCTCCCAATTAAGCAGCGTTGTCACACAAACAAATACGCATTGGTGACCGCGGTACCATGGTGGTCTCGGGCCGTCGTAATCTGTCATCTAAGCTGTCAAATTACTAACGGACGAGCGGGCGATCGGCTACCGAACTTGCTGTAGATAACACTTGCAGTGGGGCAAAGATTAGATTAAGTGGAGAAGGGGAAGAACTAATATTTTGTGCCTAATATTGTCTGTCAGGGTGTTGAAATGAGAATAAAATAAATTATGAATGCGGAAGTAATAAAATTAAAAGTTTGATATCTATTTAACTAAAGTGTGGGTCTTTATATAAAGAAAATACAAGTTAAAAATAAAACGAACCAGGACAGACAGACAAACATGACGAAACTATAAGGGTTCCTGGTAGACTACGGAACCCTAAAAATGGTAAGATTCTGAATTTTCTGAAATTATTAATTTAAATTTATAAATTACTACATATTTTGCAAAACTCTGAAAGGAACTCTAGACTTCATAGCCATGAAGGCAATTTCAATCTTATTTTCTTTCCACTTATTTTTTTTCTAAAATAACATTATTATGTATAGTTATACATCAAAAACACATACATAATAGTTTATATGTAAGAAAAAAAAATACATGAAATATAAATCATTAATTAGGTAAGATCTAAATTAAAGAAATTTATCAAAAATCGGCCATTCTGCGCCATACTCTTTTGCCGAGTGCACAAAATAAAATGAATGAGTGTAGGCGTACCTCCTGAGACACCTGATTGCTCTTTTTTGTTTTTTTACATGGAATGTTAATTAATTTTCGCTGTCAACCGTATTCAAACAATATGTAATGATTAATTGTGTTTTTAAACCTGTCCCTGAATTATCTTGTGATACCCGAATAAACGAAGAGGTAGGAAAAAAGGTGTTTTAATGTGTTTGTTATCTACAATAATATCTTGAAGTCAGTTGCCTGTATCTTATTTGCATTAATTAATTAAGATTTTATTGCGACCACTCAATTTTAATGTGTTTTTTGGTAAATAATAAATGTGATTTATTAGGGTAAAAAATGTAATCTTACACCGTATTGAATCACAAACTAATTATCTAAATAAATGAATATGCTACTTACTTGAATAAAATAATAAAAAATAAAGAATTCTTTAAGCATTCAGTATTATTATTTTATTACGTCTTCCTATATTAAGGTCTTTTTATTTAGGAACCTCCGTACCTAAATAATATGAGTAGCTGTTATGAATTTATCTAAGCACGATAAAGACTGTCAAATATTGTCAGATTATCGTATTGCGACCAAAAACGCGATCGAAACCTCAAAAAAAATAATCAATCAAAAACAAGTCGATCTGTTCACAAACAAATCGCTCTTCAATTTGCTAACGAATTTCAATCAAGAGTGAGCGCTTATTGATATCCAACGACACACATGCAAAGCTAATGAAGAATAATTACGTACATTTCATTGCGATCGAGATATTAACGACACCAACTAAGGTAGACCACTTTGAGCACCCATTTTAAGAGCACCCGCACATTGAGCACCTAAACCAGGTGTCTAATTTGAACAACTAGTTACTCATAATATTAAGATTGCCAAGAATATAAAATATGACTGCCAAAACACCAATTAATGCTCGGAATGAATCGAACCAGGAGCTCAAGTTGCGGGCTACATAAATTGGGTGCCCAAACTTGCTTTCCTCAATTTTAGAAGGTGGTCCTCTTCAAGCACCTTCATTGTAATAACCAGGCATGTCACTTCAGGATCAAAGTCGCAGCGTACCCTGGGCTCCAAGGCAATGGCCGAGGATGCAACTGGGAGAGGCGTTAGGATGATGATGATGGTCCTCTTCAAGCACCTACAAAATCTATAGTAATATTTTAAAGCTGAAGAGTTTGTTTCTTTGTTTACTTGAACGCCTTAATCTCAGGAAATACTGGTTCTAATTAAAGAAGGCGAATTCCATGCGATCTGGGTCGCGGGCGGTTGTTAGTTTTCAATATGTACTCAAAGCGGACTAGTTCAGGTGCCTAGTGTCCGGGTGCTCTAAAACTGGATGCGCAAAGTGGATAACCTCAACTTATTGAAATAAACGACAGAACAAATAATACGAGCAATCATCAGACCAATAGATAGACTATAATTTTCAGCTTATCTATACGAACATTCTGGATAATTGTAAAATGATTATGGTCGCGGTAATGCATGTTGATTATCGGATTTTAATTTGCGATAATTGTTAAGAAGGGGTGGAGTTTTAATTAAATTATTTTTTTGGGCTTTGGAATTTATTTGGGCTCTTACCAGTGGCCAAGACACACTACGGGTCGCTAAGCCATCGTAGTAAGTAAGTAAATAATAAATTAATTTATACATATTGTACTTCCAAATACACCTTTTATAGAAGACTAGAGGCCGCGATCGAATTCGTCCCTGTTTATTTCGGTTTCCACACACAGTGTTATATTGTAGACTAGCGGCCGCCCGCGACTTCGTCCGCGTGGATGTCGGTTTTCATGATACGAATGTTTTTTCCCGCTAACTCCCGTTCCCGTGGGAATTTTGCAATATCCTTTTGCAACTAAGCATCAAGTTTACTAAGGGACCTGCATGCCAAATTTCAAGCGTCTAACTCAAGTAGTTTAGATTTTCCATACAAACTTCCACCCCCTCATTTCGGGTAAGTGGGGGGTTGGAATGGGTCAAAAAGTAGCCTATGTTCTGTCTCAGGGTCTAAAGATTGTCTGTACCAAATTTCATCAAAATCGGTTGCGAGGTTTAAGCGGGAAAGCGTAACAGACAGACAGACAGACAGACAGACAGACAGACAGACAGAGTTACTTTCGCATTTATAATATTAGTTGGGATTAGTTGGGATTTAAGCCTTTCCTGACAAATGGACTATACAACGCAAAAATATTTTTTCAATTCGAATCTGGAGCTCCTGAGATCAGCGCGTTCAAACAAACAAACTCTTCAGCTGTATAGATTTTCTGTAGTCAATGATGTGTATTGAGCAATTATTAGTGACAATGCTAAATGCGTCAAGGTTTCAATAGCGAGAGTAAAGCATTTAATTGACAATCATTGTCGTCAATTAATTGTCACATGTACCTACTACCATTAACTGATGACACTACTCATTTGATTTGACAATACGAGTACCTACTCGAAAGACATAATGAGTTAGTAGTTCATTTGACAATCACCAATAATTGACTTACGTCTCGCATAAAACTAACGAGAATTTCCGAAGATCAACTCTAAGGAATAACATCCATTCAGCGTTCGATTACGCCTC
This sequence comes from Nomophila noctuella, assembly GCA_958496325.1. NCBI lineage: Eukaryota > Metazoa > Arthropoda > Insecta > Lepidoptera > Crambidae > Nomophila > Nomophila noctuella. The sequence goes on along the minus strand of OY292494.1, from coordinate 9,091,389 downwards.
AAAATTAAAATCGATAAAATATTAACACAATCGATTCGTTAAAAAATAATCGAATTAGAAATCACTATTACAGCATGAATGCACTTACAATGCAACCCATAATAATCCATCAAGACCTATGTGGACTTAACAAATATCCACAACTGTAAGGAAGAATCTGCAAACTCATAATTCCAATGATTTCTTGTCATTATTCATCTTCAAATAATAGTTTGCACCCCATAGCTTACTTGTGGTGTAAGGTATCGTGTCTGTTTAAATAGCTTCCCACTGCGATATGAAGCTATTTTTTGATGAGTATTTTTAAACACAGATTATACTGAACTTAGTAGATACATGATATCAACAAAGAACTTACCTACATATTAATAAATATTGATAATTTTTCATCATTATTTTTGTACATAACAGAAACAAACAAATATCATGTCAAAGTAATTGTAATTGTTTTAGATTGCTGCAAAGTCTTGACATTATTCTAAGCAGAAAAAATTATCATGAAACTCCTTAAAAGTGAAAAAATTTAGATTTGTTTGCTTCGTATCCTTAACCAAAGCTTCCACGTATCATTTTACCGCTTCAAACACAGCTTATTGACGCTTCAAACACCTTATTCAATAGACGATAACCCTAAGCAATTGAAAGGGCCCAGCGTCATAAGGTGAGTGTAGTCCAAGACTTGCCCTTGACAGGCAGGAATTATGAGACGGCAATTAGTCACAGTAACGATACAGTCTGAGACGCAACATAACCAATGTAACACTTCAGATGGTTACCTCATAAATTATTGATTATGATTTTGTTTTTATTTAGATAGTAAGTGTAGACGGTCGGAGTTTTAAGACCTGTGTTATTGTAAATTATGGAAGAATGTTCAAAGGTGTTGCCAAAAATAATAAACAGCTTATAAAAACAAACAAAGACAGACATGTAACTGTAACGTTACGGTTAGGGGGCGTATGAAAAATTACAGAAAGCATTATTGTTGCAATTTGTAAGCGTTCAGTCGCAATCCTGAATAGCTAAATTAAACCTTCAGAATTAACGGTACTATACCTATATATAAGTTAATAGTTAATAAGGTAGATATTAGATGAACTACTCGTAGACTTTAGTAGTGGTTAAACAGCTTGTATCAGCAAGGTAAAACATTTTTATAAGCGTTGATTTCGCACGAAGGTTAAAATTAAAGATATCAAAATAACGCAAATAAAACCACTCCAAATGCCTAAACCTATTAACCATTAACTCCAATTCCAATCACCTCCTTCAAATCCTTTAAAACGGTCCCATTTATCCTCTCGATCTGTTCACAGCGAGGCGCAATTCCATCCACACTTTCATTAATTATTCCAACTTAGATAAGACACTGCATTGTTAATGACTGCCTCGCTCGAGCCATTCCTCATACGAGTACGTGTGACTTGGCTTTGTTTGAGATCATTAAGCTATTCGAGTGTGGATATTTATAAACGCGATTGTTTCTCGGTATTGGTGATTGACAATTCTTTGGGGATTTATAAATGGTTGGTTTTTTGTTTTGCTATGACATGACGTTTCGATACGGCTATGATCCTGAATTGACAAACCCGGTTATAATAGTGGTGCGGCTACCGTCTGACCTCCGTGATCCACACAAGATGATTATAGTCGGGACCAACGTCCCTTCCAAAGCACGAAATGACCATTATTTTTATGAAAACCTGCGACAAGTGACAGTGCCCCCCTTGGGATTAAAACCCACTACCTCCAAGGTTTCCGAGGCTCTAAACATTACATCAAGGAGAATAATTATTCCAACTTAGATAAGACACTGCATTGTTAATGACTGCCTCGCTCGAGCCATTCCTCATACGAGTACGTGTGACTTGGCTTTTGTGTGTGGATATTTATAAACGCGATTGTTTCTTGGTATTGGTGATTGACAATTCTTTGGGGATTTATAGATGGATCTTTTGTTGCTTGCTTCGTTACGACTATGATCATGAACTGACAAGCCTGGTCTTAATAGTGGAGCGACTGCCGTCTTACCTCTGTCGCGCGCGTCTTACAAGGGGAATCAGAGAATTGGATCATAGTCGGTACCAACAGCTTAACGTGCGTTCCAAAGCACGGAATCATCTTTATTTTTTGGCAATAAGGTGATTCACGCCTGAGACATCTTAAACAAACTGCGGAAACCAACACAAAGTGGCAATATTCACCGCGGCATTTGAACCGACTACCTCCAAGGATTCCAAGGTTCTTACCACACCATGGAGGATTAATTATTGCAACTCATATAAGACACTGCATTGGTAATGACTGCCTCACTCGGGCATTGGCAATGCTGATGAAGAATGCCTCAAACGAGTACGTCTGACTTGGCTTTTGTTTGTCGTGATCATTAAGTTCAAGTGTAAATATTTTTTTATACCAATTTTTTTTATTTGGGCTTGACAATTGTTTGGTTGATAGATAATTTTGTTGTTTGCTTTGTCATAATTTATGAGGATTTGAAATAGAAGAATCTTCCGTCAATTCTCTCTGCTAAAATACGTCTTATTATAATATTGTAAAATTACTTTCCTATGAAATAAATGCTCTGCCATCAATCCAAATGTCTCGATGTAATACTATCTATGCAAGTGCTTAACATGCAGATAATGAAAGAATTTGCAGCTAAATTCTAACCAAAATAAATTCCATATGAGGAAATATGGTTTTAAATACTCATGTTTAAAAATAAGCTTAAGAACCCAATAACAATGTCACTCAACTTAGACCGAGTTATTAAAAAACTATGAAAAAAACCTAATAAAGACAAAATCTAGTCGAATCTCTCTAATAAAAGCTTTGGAAAGAGGACAAAAAATAATAATAACATTAAAAGTGAAATCCTCAGGGTTTGATTGACCACAAATCAATATTAATGATCTAAGCCAGCGGGTGTTCTTGCCCGATGTTGCATCCTTGTCTTTTATTTACTGAAAGACAGAGAGGATAAATGTTTGGACACCTCGCCCTTCGAACATTTTAAGTGCTAAACGAATCAAATCATTAATTACGTGCAATTCAATGTACATATTGAATTTATTCAAATGGTGATAAATGGTGGTGGTATGAAACAAGAGGCGCGAAGGCTTTCCGAGTGTAATGGCTTGTTGGAATGCAGCAATGATTCAGTGTTTGAGATCCAGATAAGATAGTCGATTGTTATAGATTCGGTGTGAGCGATGTTGATTTTATTGAAGCCTCTTACGAGTTTTTTTGGAGCATTTGTGTGCTGATAATTTTAAACCTCGACGGGTTAACTTTGCAAGATCAACAATCATTACATTATGTTTTTTAGCGGCGTATAAATATGAATATAAGTTAAGCTAATTTAAATAAATATGGTTTTTATCAGAATAAATTCACAATGATTAGAATTTGCCTTATTTTTGTGAACAAAATCTTTATCTATTACATTTCAATATCCTACTCATAACCACTATGAAACGAAAATGTTTGGTAGCCATATCAGTTACCTAAAATAAACGCGATTTTAGTGCAATGAGTAATTTAATTAGTAATTGGAGAGATTTGAGAGATTTTAAATCTAAACATAAATTATATTGGTCGTAAGTCTGTACTTAAAAAGTACCTAAAATTGTAAACAAACACAAGTTAATACATCAATTCATTATTTTGTCGAATCCTTCCTCATTACTTCTGCTAACCATCAAGCTCATCGCACCTTAGTTGACCTTATATCGTAAATTATTTAAATTATTTAAATATTATAATACTAGCGGCCGCCCGCGACTCCGTCCGCGTGGATTTCTTTTTTTCGAAATAAAAAGTAGCCTATGTTCTGTCTCAGGGTCTAAAGATTGTCTGTACCAAATTTCATCAAAATCGGTTGCGAGGTTTAAGCGGGAAAGCGTAACAGACAGACAGACAGACAGACAGAGTTACTTTCGCATTTATAATATTAGTTGGGATGCAATGAAATAAATTTTCGCAAAGCCCGCAACATTGTTTCAAGTTGAATGCCCCGTTGAACCAAGCTGAGAAACTACTAGCGTCATCTCTGGGTGTATTATTGGCAACTCATGTCGCTTAGAAAAACGTTTACGGGTTTTTATTTTATTCATAGTTCTTTTTATTGTTTTATGTTAACTTTTATATCTGAGTAAATATTTAACAGCTCATAATATTTATTAATGAACAAAGAAGAAATTGACGTACAACACTTAAAAGATACCATATTGTTGATAATAGCTTGGAAGGTGGGTACCGCTTTTTTCATTGCACGACATTACGAATTAAATTGACTGTTTAAAATACAGATATGAAAAATCAATAACTCATACCCTCGCAATAATGTTTTTCTGTCTATGATTAAATACATCTTATTAAAGTAAGTATAATTTAAACAGCTTCATTTGCGTAATTTGTGTTCCAGAAAAGAGTATTAATTGTAAAAAGGCCGCTACAGTGATAGCAACCATCAGAATGTTTGAGTTGTTTAGAAACCCTAAAATCTTAAAACAAAACTCCCAAAATAAATAAACCACCCTTCTTCAACTAGGTAATATGTAAAGCCAAATAGGCAACGTTCCGACAATCTCACGTTACCGTAAATTAAATGGTCTAACCGTAAGTCCTTAGAAACATTGGCTATCCGCGAAATCCTTCTCAACTACGAGTATTCGAGGTGCAACCCCGGTGGGAGGTCATTAATTTAATTTTATGGTTTTTGTGTTTGTCACACGGATAGCGGAGGAGATTTGTGGACGCTCTTAATGCCTCTAACGAGGGCACGGATTAATAAGTGCCGGGCGGAGGTCCATTTCTTTTGAAATAATGATAGTTTTGATTTGTGGGAAGATGGTAAGGAAGGGAAGGTGCTTGGATGAGATGAAGTGAAGTGAGGCTTCAGATGGGGTTGTAAGTATGTTAAGATAAGCATAAGAATAATGGTGAATAGCAGATTATAATGAAAATTACAATTAATTTTCATTCAAGTCAGATAACAACATAAAATATCCACGGAAAGTCTTTATTAAACTAGATAGGTATTTAATTTCAAACTCGAGCATAGGGCATTTTCTAAGTTAAATTGTATTTAAGATTGTTAAAAGAAAGATCTCTAAAGGTAAGCGAGGACTACCAACCATAATATTTACAAGTACACGTCATGTATCTACATGTCACGTCAAGTAACCAATTCAAAATATATATTTTTTTAACCTCATATCCAAAGTGTTAAAACATCTTCACCAAACATAGATAGCCAACTACGGCGATAAATGTCATGTCTCTTTTTTAAAAACAACTGTTTATTAAAGCAATCAAAACGTACAAAGTATGTTAACAACATGCTTGTTATTGTCAACTCTGTTGTGCAAATACTTATATTGTTGAATTATCAAAAACTTTTATATAAAGCGAAATTTCCAAATCGATAATTCGTTATTCAACTTTATCGTTTTCATTAAGAGTTTTAAAATATAGATAACAATATCAATTCCATTACAATTTCTTCGAGTTCTTCCAATTCTTTATGAGAATGGAGCCTTTTAATACGAATATTGCTCCGAAATCAGTTCGTTTATTACAAAAACTTCGGAATCAATGTTGAACTTTTAAATGGAAAAGTATGCGACATTCAACTTTGTTCATTATAAGGTTGAACCCATTTAAGTTATAAGTACAGAGTACAAATTTTAATGTCCAATGAAAGTTGAGAAAATCTGAAGAAATAGTGGTCAGGAGATAGTTTGAATAGAAATTTACGAGTTCGTTTAGTTAGTGTACAAGTACTGCCATCTAGTGTGGAGTAGCGTAAACTCCTTGAGCGTGGAATTTATTCTAAGAACTGAAACTTTAGATTAAAACCATTATGTAAGATTACATTAAAACGAAGATTGAATATTAAACTAGGAAGGAAAACGTTTCTGTTCTAGTGTTTGACTGCGCAAAAGCTTTCATTGCAAGGGAAGTAGTATTTTAATTGCATTCCATTAATGTTATCTTTCTAGAACCATGTTGGTTATCGAGTTTAGTACTTTTTTCGCTATCTTAAGGCTTCCTAAAGATTATTTGCTAATAAGATTTGAAGACAAAGATTTTTAGAGATGTGACAAATCGTCTACTATTAAAATTAATTGTCCATTAGCCCCAGGGTAAAAATCAAGGAATAAGAAATCATTTATTTTGAAAGCTGTATAACATGTGTGTGATTTCTGATTTCAAGTACCTAAATATAATGCCATGCGTTTCAGATGAGACATTAAAACAACAATGTTTTTGTGTGTTTTTGTGGAAGTACCGTTAAGTTATATAAATAAGAATTTAATGGCGGATATTTGATCAATGTTTAATATTTTATATTTTCTAGCATTAATCAGTGATTGTCAACCAATGGTAGGTACCAGTTTTGAAATTATTACTATGCACGGTGTACAATGACAACCGTATCAAGATGTTTCATACATCTCATCGGTCACCTGTCCACTTAAAATATACTTCAAATCGCCACTGAAAAATAGTTCTATTCCCATCATCGTTACCTAAGTATATTAGACCCGTCCCTTCAATGCTTATCAAGGCGGGTATTGATAAAGCGGTCGTCTAATTAATTATCCGTAGCTAACCTAACCCACGCATTAAACTTTTTACGACCCGGCTTCGCCTTATCGATTATATACCGATTCTTTAATTGGATTGTATCGATTCGCGATTAGCCGGCGCGACACTATTCCTAAGAGATTAGTGCGCCGGTGAAAGGTTAAGCATTGCTTGTTTTCAAAAGTGGAAATAGTCGTTCTTCCATAAACTGGTAGATAGAAAACATCGTATATTGCCAAAGTATCAGGCCTCAAATAATTACAAAGACTTCTGTTATGACTCTTAGCGAATGTATTAAAATTTTCTACTACCATAAAAAATATTTTCATTTATTCTATTTCTATTACCTTCGGTTGAAGACAAAAGTATTCACATCACATGAGGTTTAGACAATATGAGATTCGAAAACATAGCAACAGTCTCCATCGCTTTCATAAAGTAATCGATCAAAATACAGCTCATACAGCCAAATAAATGAAATACAATCACAAAAATATATTTAAACCAAGTCTATAGACTTCGCTCCACTTTCAATATTTAAGGCGTAAAAGATTTACGCACGCGACGAACGCCTGCACAATTTGAGTACACATCAAAACGAGATTTCCTTACCGATACCACTTCTTTTGTTAGGAAGGCCGAGAAAACATTTCCGACACCTCTCCACTATGAAGACATATTGCGTTTCGCGTTTTTGAACTCGCTATTTCGACGCGTATTTACGTATTCACACTCGCATTACTCCTACTAGTACGTTTGAGATGAGATGTGGCCTCGTGTGGGTGCCGTGTGTGTAGCGTCAGCTTAACGATACCAGCGTAGCTTGACCCGCGCGCCCCCCCGCGCCTCTATGCAAAACAGAACGCGAGCGCAGATGATATATGCAAACAAAGGGGTCGCATTCCGATGGTGACGTATGTAGGCTCTCCCACGTATGTGTGCGTTCGTTGGTATGCCAGTCGCCTCTAGGCGCGCAATAGATGGGGGTGGGCAGCCCGAGAGGATGGGGTATAAAGGAAAACCATTTACATTTGAGCGATTCGTCCAATTTAAAATTCCTACAAGATAGCTTAGACACGGGTGCCATTCTTTTGAAAAGCGTCATTCGGCGAGCATACGTAGACGTACTTTCCCGACCCGTTTTACTTTTAACGAGATTATTTGTTGTTATCTCGATATTTCCGGCCGGTCCATTTTTCTCGGGAAGTGTCACAGTCGAAGGAAGTTACCGTTATGAATATGAATCTTGGGTGCGGGAATCAGTCTCGGAGCGTTCCATCAAAACGTCATAGGTCGCTCTCAGGACAAATTTGCCCGCTTGCCCACGTCCCGGGTTTTACGAGCCACGCCGACGAAGATTCAGCACCCAAGGGAGACATTCCGCCTCCAAAAACTTTACCCGTTACAAATTTGTTTTTTTTTTTGCCTTATCTGCTCCCCGCGCTTTTGGCAAACCTAATTCCGTATTCAAAAATATTTCTGCAAGTATTGTGCTCGTACGGGAACGAACGTTTTATTGCCGGCCATATAACGTTTTAAAAGTTACCCAGTTTCGCCACCCGCCCGCTTTCTGCTGCTATTTCGTTGTAGTGTGCTTTCGAATGATTTTATCGGTAATTATTATAGTTGTTTGATAACTGTTTTATTTTTTTTTTATAACTTTTTATGGGTGCTTGTTTTGACAAAGTTGCTGTTCGAGTTTTCTACGAATGTAGTTTTAGGGAAATTGCATAATAGAACAGTTTATGTAATAAAAATAATAAAAACAAAACTTTTATCACGCGTTATACTGTCATTAATTGCAATACACTGATTGAAATTATAAGGAAAAGTCGATTTAAAATATGTTTTTTTTATATTTATTTATTTTTTTCGCAGGGAAACACATTGACGTGCCTTAATTTAAACATAATAATATAATTATCATCATCATCCATTATGAAAATTATTATCAATTTAAGGTATATAAAATTTTAAGTTGTCGACCCATTGATAATTCATACTGAACATTTCAAGTACATAATCAAGAATACATACATCAATTTCACAATGCGAATGTCTTCTTACAATTATGCCGTAACTAAACCATATAGATCAATACAGACCTTTGGAATTACCTGGGCGATTGGGTCGATGTATGAATAGCAAATTGGATGGCACCGTGTCCGCGGCATACACTGAACAACGCTCAAGAAATTTCCATGAATGCAAAATAAGCTGCCGGCGTGCATGTATTGTCATTTCTGTCCCTGATTAGGATTTATAGACTGTTACGCTTAACCGAAATAAAGGTTATTATTTGATGAAGAATCAAGATGCATTATCTCGGGTTATGTTGTTGTTAGGTTATTTGGGAAACGGTTTTGAGGGTATTAATGTAGGCAGGGTAAGCCTCAATCTGATTCAGCCCTTATGTCCCCAATATTCAAGAACGATCGACAAACGATCTAAGCTTCACAAATGGAAGAATTCACCATTAGTTGTAGTTTTTATAATAAACGAGTGTTTTATTGACTTAATTTATTTTTTAATTTGAAATACCTGTTAATGGATCTGGCTCGAAGGACCAAATAGATAGAAAATAATTAAATAGAACGAGCAAACGTTTCTCTACGTATTTTCTCTGAAAAACATATCACATAACATATTCAGGAGGAATTCTTTCGTTCATAAGTTTATTTCATCTCGACAGGTACAAGTTCTTTAAATATATCCTTAAGGAATATATTCCCTGCTGGCATGACGCTTGCAAACGACGTTTCAGCGTCATATACAGTTTCAATTTGATTTCCTGCAACGGCTGCGTTGCATTTTAAGTAGCAATCACTATATCATTTCAATTTCCTATGCGACTACAACTATACAAGAAAAGGTACCTATAGAAGTTATGAAATCAATATACTGTTAATTTGAGCATTCGTTATGTTCCATATCATCAAGTTTGGGAGACAGTATGGCGCATGGCGAAATACAGCTTTAAATTAAAAAAAATATTTGCTTTAATTTTATGTGTGTTTGAACACCAGTCATCGCTACTTTTTGAAATAAATAATATAATATTATTAAAATAATAAACTTATAGAAAAATAAAAATCCGTGCGATCTCAGGTGGCTGTGCTGGCGATTGAACCCAGCACCCGCAACCCGGGCAAGATATACATAATTATGGGACAGACCTGTAGTTTCTTATCGCGAAGCGATTTTCAGCTTCCTATTATGAGTTTGTTATTGACTTTTAATATAGTTACATATTGAAAAGCCCACATATTTTAATGCATAACAGATATACACCGGAAACAATTATAACCAGCCATTTGGTTCAAAAATATAGTCATGGTAATTTAAATGCAAATTAAAAAAATAATAATCGCAGTAACAGTTTGATTTCCTTAAAGCTTAAGTCCTTCTTTATCCAAATATTTTGTTTTAATAATCCTCTTTAGTTTTATAGCTTATTTGTATAATATTAACACTAAATATTGGTTTTATTTCTATTTAACCTCACACCATCAAGCAACATAGATAAAATTAAGTTTAACCTGTTTGTCGATCAATAATTATCAATATTATGCGTGTTTAAAACCTTTACGCCATTAGAATTTATGTAAACGTTCATTATTATCAACACCTGCCATTTAACTAGCGATCAATTACAATAACCAATGCATTTGTAGTCTTAACTTAGGCTTATCTATGTCAGAGATGATCAACAGCTATTATATTAGCAAAAAGTTATAAATTAGAAAATAATAGTTTTAATGCTGTTAGTTTCTGGGCATAACTAAGATGAGAACGTTCTTTAATTTTATTAAGAAATTTTTCATACGGTCTTGTGACCTGTAATTCAAGTTATAATCATTACGATCACAATTAACTTACAGTTTACAAAAATCTATATTATATTTAAGCGTAATAAATTCAGTGAGATTTACAAAATGATGTAAAAAATATCAGCCTATATATGTCCAACTGCAGGGCAAAGACCTCCGTCATTTGAAATCATTTTTTGTTACAAAGATGGACCATGAAATGAAAATTCATATATTTAAAGTCTTCAAAAGGTAGAGCTGCTCTGACACATACCTCCTACTAATTTGCCACTTAAAACATTATAACACTTCCACTCAAGAGGTTCACTACTTACAATCAAGCTTTTACAATAAAAGTGAATTTCTCGGAGTGAACTAGAAATTTGCCGGTTGTGTCGAATTATCATTTGAATGCAAAATCAATTCTGAATTTACACAGCCATTTTGTCGGCAACTACCGGAGCACGGCCTACGGTTTTATTATTATCAAGGGGCCAGACTTGTTAGGTATGAATAGGTAATTTGTGTGTTGTAACTATTCTTCGAACGTTTACTATGTTTTGTTGGGTGCCTGCTTTCTCCATCTTTAACTTTCTGCATCAACCAAGAGAGATCATCTAAACTGTTTACCTATTATCGCTTCTTTGTTCTTTCGTTAGTTTTGGGACATAGAACCCAGTCAGAATTTAAATCAAATATTGATGATAGGAATTAATGAAACAGATCGCAGCTTCCTTGTAAGAAGACTTAATTTCCTTTTTACAGTATATAATATTTTTTTCCAGTTGGTCAAATGATTTGTGGATAAGTGGTCAAGTTGGAGCTTAAAATATGACTGACTGAACCCCGATACGCTTTCGGATCAATTATTAGGTACTTACTCTATCTTAGAAAAGTTAAACAAAACCACCCTTAACTTAAATCCATTACAACCATTATATTGAAAATTCTAATTCCAACGACAGAAAAAGGCAAAAAACAATAATTTAAACAAGCACATTTAGTTAGTCAATACGAAGCACGGTAGAACCCTGTAAGGCCATTATGCGAAATTGTCCGCAATTTCCGCGATATCCGTTAAACGGTTTGCAAATGCCGATTCCTCATACGTCATAATTCTTCGGCACACAATGAAATTGCAACTCACTTCTTAATATTTCCGACTATTTCCATGTTAAACAAGAGTTGCGTGGAATTGTCGGATTAGAAAATATCGTTTGCGTAGCGTTTGAGAAATTTAAAGGATGTTATAGTATGCGTTTATCTGAGTAGGGTCCGATTCTATTAAAGTATTTTGGATTGGAATATAATATGGTAAAAGGACAGAGGAACCACGCTACTACCTAGCACTTCGTGACTGTTGTGCTATGTTTCTGCAGGCTAGTAAGGTCGCCAGAGCTCTTTTGGGGAGGGTATAGGTTTTAAAGGCAACACATCTGTGACCCTTGTGCCGTTGTTGATATCCTTGGGCAGAGGTGATCACTTACATCAAGTGACCAGCTAGTTCGTTTGCATCCCTATAACAAAAAAAAATACCATGCCAACTAGTCGGGCTTGAACCCACGATGTCTGGATTTTCGGACCTAGCAACTAAATTTTTGCCACGGAGATCGTCACAAAAAATATAAACCACATAATTTACCAAAAGTTAACTGTGAAGCATATCCATTACACAACATTAAGTAGGAGACACGGAATGTAAGTCCTCACTAAATACAGCGGAAAAAAAGTTGAAAAAAAACTAACGACTCGCGATCACGCATCCCGAACTTAGCCAAATTAAAAGTTGACTGCAATAAACAATAAAAATACCGAATAGGGCCTTCCTTCATTTGATACGAGTTTCGGTAATGATGAGACTTACCACAAGTTTGATCGTAGGCCTCCCTGAATTGGCAGGTTGAATAATTTGGTTTGACAGTTGTGATGAACACCAGTGGTAAACGAGTTCTAGAAAAAAATACCGCGTTTCAGCAAGGGTCTCTAAAAGCGCAGAGTAGGACGCCCTCAGGCCAAGTGGAGTGACGATCTGCGTAAGATTGCTGACAGGAGCTGGATGCGAGACGCCGAAGATCGGGCTGAGTGGAGCGCCCTAGGAGAGGATGTTGGGATGAAATTGATAGTCTTATAATAATTTGTAGCCCAGCCCCCTAATTCCAATAATAAACGTAGCATTTTGCTAACTCAACATTTCAATAAATTATGTTATGCACCTCCAGCAAAATTTCACCAAGTTCATTATTTTCACATTACGATTTCAAATATAAGTTGGGTTACTTTAGATAATTTTCAGTTAAACCAGTGCATCCTATATTCGTTACAAAAAAATATTCCCAATTCGTTGATAAAAAAATATATTCAATGTTACTTCACCAAAATAACACACAAAAACAACAAAATCTTCAAAATTAGGTGTACGGGCACAATTAATCAAAAGTCATTCATAATTATAATCGACGCACCGATTTGTAAACCCAACAACCTTTATCGATCGCCATTGCACCACAAATAGAAATATGATGATACCACCTTACATCACGGAGAATATACACCATACACGAAGAAAAAATTGCCATAAGTAGGTAGCAATTACAAAATAGCCCTAACGATACTGGTTAGCTATTCACAAACGACGGAGGAAACAATTCTTAATACGACATTGATTAGGTTGTAGTCATGAAAATCGAGTTGCACGTGGATAATGACAATTTAAAGACTTAAAAGGTTGATTTTATTATCATATTGTATGATTCTTGTGGAACTATTAACCCTTATGACAATAGTGTAATGATGCTCGCACACGCAAACCATTTTTCTTATCGCATAGCTTGTAAAGACTTGTAATACGAAGCATTAGTCCGTGAGATTAACCTTTTTGCATAAGTTAGTGCACATTACCAACATTTGTTACTTCAAGATTGTATTGTCGTTTGGAACTGGTTTCGGCATTTACGATTTTCTTGTAAACCGTTGTGAGCGAAAGAAATTACGAAATAAACTTTTTTTTTCTATTAAAAAAAATTTAAAATTAAGAGACCGTTAAATTTCATCGCCATTTCACAAAGCAATAAGCACAGATAAATTAACCATTAGGCGCTTAGACTTACTTTCTTTTAAAACTCTAATTTATTGGAATAAAATTTTCAAAATGGCTTTTCCCTCCAGCCTTTAAACGAATACTATGTTTTGACAAGCTTCCTAAAATTTCACCTTTTCTCATAATTTCAAGGGTCATTTCTTTCAAAGTGTAATCAAAGTAACTAATTTGATGTATTAGAGTAATCAGCGAGCTACTTACGATATGACCTGGGTAACTAGCGGGGTGGGCCTCGGGACTTCACTAATTTATTAACCACAGCTATCGATAGCCGACCATACAGAAATTAACTTCAATATTGCCTTCATCGTGCATATTAGATAGTTGGAAGAAACAATATTGATATTTCAATGTTTTAATACGAACATTGATGTCTCTTTTTTTAGCGATTAATAATTTTTAATATTTTACCTGCAAACTGTTTAAAACAGAATGATAATTAAGTATATTATATTAAAATATGTAAAACAATTTTGTTTATATAAAATAATGTGACAGGTAGATTTAAGGGGGTATTCGTTAACCTACCCCGCAAAGCACTGGACCCGCGGGGTCAGTCGCGCATCACTTTTTTTGAATTGGCCGACTGACCCCGTCAATCAGTTGGGGTATAACTATTTTCGACTTCGTCGACTGACCCCGCTCAATAAATAAATTTCCAAAGAGCCAATTATTTTTATTTTTGTTTACAGCTCCGAACTAAAGTGCTTCGAAAAGGTATTTTACATAGTTTTATTTAAACACTAGCGGCCCGCCCCGGCTTCGCCCGTGGTACTTGTCCACTATTTAATGGATGATATAATACATAAAAACCTTCCTCATGAGTTATTCTATCTATTAAAAAAAACCGCATCAAAATCCGTTGCGTAGTTTTAAAGATTTAAGCGTTCATAGGGACATACAACATACAACATGACAGAAAAAGCGATTTTGTTTTATACTATGTAGTGAAGAGTGAGCTATGGTTTTATTATACGTGAATTATTTCATTTAATTTTGATATATTTACGCGTATGTTTGACTAATTTATAGAACACTGTGATTTGAAATATATTATCGTAATTTCTTAGTGTTTGCAAAATGCGCACACAAATTATACTATTGAGACTGGGTGATAGGAAATGCGATACATTCCTTGAAAGTATTCAGGAACAAATATGTTTTATAATTATTAAGTCCGTCTAGTTAAGAAAGTGAAGATGAAGATGACTATGATTTTCGCACTCCTCGGCACTTTAGAGTGTCGCCCTCCGCGGCACTTTAGAGTTTCGACCTCCGCGACACGTGAGGTTGGGGCTCCGTGGCGCTTTGGCGATGCGCCCTCCGGGGTATTGAGGGTCGGTCCCGCAGCGCTCTGGAGGTTCGTTTCAGCGGTGCTTGGAGTTTCGGGCCTCACGGTGCTTTAGAGTTTAGACCCCTGCGGTGCTCTGGAGTTTGAATAAAAACGTGATTTTCTTTAATTGTTTAGTTATTTACTCTTATTATAAAATTATCTCTTATTATTTGTATATATAATTTGAGCATAAGTGCTCTTAGATTTATAGTTATGTTCAATAAACCTCTAACAGTTTTCTACTACGTTTTATTTTGTTCCTATCAGTAGAGGAAGTCATAAAAAATATTTTGCGGGGTCAGTCGACGTAGTCGAAAATAGTTATACCCCAACTGACCCCATGATGGGTGTAACGGGGTCAGTCAGCCAATTCAAAAAAGGGATTGCGCGACTGACCCCGCGGGTTCAGTGCCTTGCGGGGTAGGCTAACGAAAACCCCGATTTCAGTAGGTACACGTTTTACCAAAGTAACAAATCATTTAATAATATTATTAGTATATTTAGTGCAACGAATAGCTTTTATACATACAGCTAGGTGCAGAAAATCCTTACGTTATATCGCAAAGATCCCAATTCAGCTGCTTCATCTTTCTAATTTAATTTTATTCTTTATGGTTAGAGAAAACATTATTCGTATTCCTGAAATTTATAAGGATCAAAACGGTTCAGTCCTTTCACATTAGAAGGTACGCCACGGCAACTCATATAATAGGCTTGAAATTTTCTTATAACTTAACTCCTACATAGATTTTCTTCGGGCGGGGGTGGCTACGATCCACATATGCAAAGCTATTACCATGCTAATCTAAATTGATGGGGCGTCCTAAAACCGGACATTCTTTCATAACATTAGTAATTTCTTTGGCGTAAAATAATAATATAATAAGTAAGCCATTTCATTACTTAAGGCAGTCATTTAAGCTACTATGTCGAGGTTACGTAATTTAATATAATAGACTTGGAAATTGCTAATGCGAATCGTGTTTTTCTTGATGACGATAAAGAATATGATGTTTTATATGTATGACACACTCGTTATGTGAAAGATAGGTATAATAATAATTAGTGTTAATATAAATGGGATCATGTTCGACATGTAAGACCGATGATAAAACGATATCTAATTATTTGGCCAAAAAGACATTGATTATGCAAGGTAAATAAAATCTATACTTATAATGAAGCTGAAGAGTTCGTTTGTTTGAACACGCTTATCTCAGGAATAACTGGTTCGTGGCTCCGTGGATTCGGTTTTCGCACACAAATTGTTATACATAGCTCAAAGCTTTCCCGATCAAATGAAATACAATAAGAAAAAAATCTAATTCGAACCAGTGATTCCTGAGATGAGCGCGTTCAAATAAACAAACAAACTCTTTACATTTAATTTACAACTATAGATTAACAGGACGCCTTGTCTGCATACGTCATTTATTTACTTAAATTCTAGCGCATGAAACTGTTCAACATTATTTGCCAATGACATTTGAGCGTGGTCTCATTGCCGATCAATTATACGCAATTTGAGGCACTTGCACACATCATGACACGGATACGTACAATTTGTACGTGAACACTAATTGCACAGAGTAGTGACTTCAAACTATATTTATAACGGTTATACAGTAGTAAAGTTTCAGCCTATTAATGTCCCACTGCAGGGATATGCCCTCCATCATTTGAAACCATGTTTTCGTTACAAATCATTGTTTGTTTTGGCTCACCACGCTTACAAAATGCGGGTTGGCCTTCAACCCGACCCGGGAATCGAATCCAGGACTTTGAAACCACGGCCCGGTACTTAAACCAACAGATCATCGAGGCGTTTACGGTTATACAGATAATCATCATCATCAATAATCATAGGTGAATAAATATTTAAACTACAGTTATGTCCGATTTTTATTTACTAAACCTACAATTTTTTTCAGTCTGTACTTTTAGAATTTAATTCAATAAAACAAAACTTTTCGCTTTAAGATGAAGTACTCTCCCGTTACTATCTAGTAGCAAGATAAGTAGCAATTTACTCAATATCTAAAATTGATTTTAAAATTGAAGTCTAGACGATACTGACCAATCGTAAAACTAAGAACATTAAACCAACGCTGTTGTAACAATTATAAGCATACATTTTTATTTTTTTAAGGCGTACCCCACGACTTGACAACATGATGAATATATTTTAGTGATGCGAGGTTAAAAACTAATTTAAAATATTCATTCATTGGATCAACAGTAACTTGTCTTCTTAGTCTGAGAGATTCATTGTTTTATTCTAAATGTTGTCACATACTTATCTACATACACCAATATAGGAAATAGAAATCTTGTATCCACGTTATGTTACTTCAACATAACAAAGCTTTTCACAACACTCCACTTTAGGACACTAAACATAAATCAATTGTAACAAATCAAACAATAAATCATTAGTCGCTTTGACGTCCAACCGAGGGGTCATTACTCTGTACAATTAGTCCCAGAACCATTATTAAAAGCCAGCTGAGATTCATGCAAATGACCCCAGTCCATATGAACCGACAATCAGTACCAATCAATAAACTATTGGCAGACTTAATGACTAGCCAAGGAGACGAACCAGTCGCCACTGGCAATAATTGGTATTCACTGATAGCAGTAATTGGTTGCTCTCAATAATAATTGGAATAATTAAAGATCTCGTGCGTCTGACGATCGAAGTGTTTTATTGAACGTTTAAGTTTTTGACGAGCTGCTTGGTGTAGTAGACAAAAAGTTGAATGTTAGGCGAAGAAGTCCAGGGTTCGATTCCTGCACAAATTTCACAACATCACATACATCGATCTGACTCCGTGTTAAGTAGCTCAAGCACTTGTGTTACAGATATCAGAATGAACAGTGTTAAACAAATATACTTAAATAGATACATTTTATTGTATTACTAATAACATCCAGACCAGGACAAACAGACATGCTCATGCAATCAAATATTTGTCCTGTGCGGGGATCAAAACCACGACCTCTCGGCCTAATAGGCAACTTCTTGACTATTCCACCAAGCGTGTCGTTTAAACACGCTGATCAACAAAAAATCTATTTCATTTCGTCATACTGCACTCGTTTCTCATCCATACTTCTCAAATTTCATTCGTTATTAAAACAGGGCTATCCGAATCAAATTCTGCTACCACCATCGTCGGAGGCAGTAAAATTAAAAAATCAATTATTCCAACGGCGGACCACCGAGCCATCACTTCGCCCACGCACCTCAATATCCAATAAACTAGAGGAGCAAGGAATCCCACACTTCGCTGCCCGGCAATTGTTGTGCCCGGTGTTAATAAAACGACGTATATTTTAGCTATTTTGACAGTTCCAAGCTATTTGTAACGGTTGGGAAGTACGGCCGGTGCCGGTTGCAGAGCAAATAGGGAGGTGAATATGGTTTTTTGTCTAGCGTTTTGTTTAGTTAATTTCTCTATGAGTTACGAAGCTACGAATAGAAAACTTACTTTAACAATTATGAATAAGTAAGTTTTTAGGGTTCCGTAGCCAAATGGCAAAAAAACGGAACCCTTATAGATTCGTCATGTCTGTCTGTCTGTCTGTCTGTCTGTCTGTCTGTCTGTCCGCCAGTCTGTCACAGCCACTTTTTTCCAAAACTATAAGTACTATACTGTTGAAACTTGGTGAGTAGATGTATTCTATGAACCGCAACAAGGTTTTTATACGAAAATAGAAAAAAAATAAAAAAGTGGGGGGTCCCCAAAGTCCCCATAGTCAGAACTGAAACTCGAAATTTTTTTTTTCATTGAACATATACGTGTGGGGTATCTATGGATAGGTCTTTAAAAAATATATTAAGGTTTTTAATATCACTTTTTTCTAAAGTGAATACTTTGCGTGACAGACCCTTCCAAAGTGGAAAAAAGTGTGTGTGTCCCCCCCCTCTAACTTCTAAAATAAGAGGATGATAAAACTGAAATAATTATATAATTTACATTACCATAAAAACTACCAACGAAAATTGGTTTGAACGAAATCTATTCAGTAGTTTTTTTTTTAATTCGTCAAAAATAGAATTTGTACGGAACCCTCAGTGCGGGAGTCCGATTCGCACTTGGCCAATTTTAATTGAATGAAATAGGGCCAGAATAACAAGTTGGCCAGAAGAATAAGTTGTTCGTAAAAATATATTTACTTATTAGTTTTGTTTAAAAAAAAACTGATAGTGGTATCCCAAACTTGCAAGCTATGAAGTGATTTTATTGACAGAATCATCCTCAAAGCAATTTTTCAATATTTTATGTTCTGTAAAAGTGGGCTGAACAGTTTCTTTTAAGATTATTTTTTTTGGTGAAAATCATTAATTTTTAAAATCACTTATCCCTTCAAAGGTAAATCCAGGTCATTACTTTTAAATTTTCAAAAGCATTCATCATTCGCTAGAAGCTTGTTGGTCAATCTTAGTGTCCGTGTGTACAGCAACGGTTGGAAGCGACCAGCGAGCCGCCTACAGTGCTCGTGAAAGCGCTCGGCTTACGACTTGATTTGTGATTCCAAAGATTATTGGCTGTACTCCATTACCGGTCTAGTCATTTAGTTTTTAGTCAGAACCACTGAATGAGGCCATTTGCACT
This sequence comes from Nomophila noctuella, assembly GCA_958496325.1. Taxonomy (NCBI): domain Eukaryota; kingdom Metazoa; phylum Arthropoda; class Insecta; order Lepidoptera; family Crambidae; genus Nomophila; species Nomophila noctuella. Next base: position 9,071,931 of record OY292494.1, on the reverse strand, counting down.
TTGTTAACTCACGCTTAAATCTAGACTTGGACTAATACAAGCAGTCAGTAGGACTAATTTAGTAATATTACTGCTACAACTACTAACTTGTAACTAGTTAAACCTTTAGACAAAGTTTACGAGAACTGGAATTGGGAACATTCATGATATTCCTAAAGACTTTTAAAATTGTTCATATTAAAATATTAATTTTAATTATTTGTTTTAAAAGGCACAAAACACTTATAAATAAACAAACATCTAAATATTCGTATTGAAAGAAATTCATCAGATAAATAAAACCTCAATGCAAGGATGATATAAGAAATGAATGATCTATGGACCGAGAATTCAAACTCAAACGAGACAGAAAATGCAGAACGCTATTGATTGAGTAATATTAATAAACAAATAAATAATCGTCATTTCACACAAAAGAAAACTAAACAAGTTATAAAAATAGCACGATACCAAAGAAACCAGTACCTTCATTATCATTTTTACACTTTAGTGAAGTTCTTTACTGTTTCCTCTCGCGTCTAACAATGGAGAGCGTTGACTTTACTTAATTTTTTATTTTTCATCCGTAACCCGGTATGATGTTTCGCCTTTTTTTATTTTAATATTTATCTCGGCTTTATGACAATTTTATTAAGGCAGGGGCGGTGCCTACGCAGCGCTTCGCTCATTCATTAAATGGTTCCAGTCGTCACACCAGCAGGCCCACTTACTTGAGTTAGTTTTATTTTTAGTTGACTTTAATTTCAAATTCAAAAAAGAAGCCTGACCCTTTTCAAATTATATTAAGAGTATGTTTTGAAGCACATTTTTGTATTGCGGTTAAATTAAAATTATATTTCTGTTAAAAGCCTTTATTGTGTCAACTAGCAGGAGATTATTTGCTGATGTTCTGTCTTCTTACGCTTCTTCTTCATTTGATAGCTAGTCTAGCACTTTTCAAGATTTTTATTTTTCATCAAATAATTCTGTCGTGCATGTTTATTTACCGCTATTGCATTAACACCGTCTATTTAAAAATATTTAAGTACCTATTTAATAATCGTAATATTCAGTGTACACATTTTTCATTGAATTTTTGGATTTCATTACAGTAAGTAAACAGCTAAACTCATCAAGAAACGACCCGCTTGGTGAAATGGTCAAGATGTTGCCTATTACGCAAGAGGTCGCGGGTTCGATCCCCGCACAGGACAAACATTTGTGTGCATGAACATGTCTGTTTGTCCTGGTCTGGGTGTTATATGTATCTATTTATGTATATTTGTAATACCACTGTTGATTCTCATGTCTGTAACACAAGTGCTTAAGCTACTTAACACGGGGTCAGATCAATGTATGTGATGTTGTGAATTATTTATTTATTATTTATTAATTAAAAAAAAAAAGTAATTCTACAATCGAACACAAAAGCAACCAGTCCTGCTGCACAAACGCACACCGAGTGCATCTCGGCGTATCTCGTAGATCGCAGCGCGCGCGCATCCCCACGAATTATTTCATTACAGCCGACTCGGCTAAACAATGAACACGTGACCGACGGCTACATACCTACACGCTACCGAGTGCTTTTTGTGTCATTTGATACTAAGATGCTTTTTGGTAAATGACGCGGTCAGAATGGGGAGAAAGTAGCTCGAAAGTTATCGAGGTTTGAGTGATAATTATGCCTTTATTATGTATCTACAATAACTAAAACACGACACTCTACATAATTTAAAACAGCTTAATAACTTAAGATATAAATCACTTTAGTAAATAAATAACTTTATATGATAACTAGCGGCCGTACGCGACTTCGTCCCCGTGGATTTTGGTGTGATAGTGTGACATTTAAGCTTAAATTCTTCCTCGACAAATGGACTATCTACCACATTTTTTTTAATACCAACCAATAGTTCCTTAAATTAGCTAGAACTCTTCAGCTTTATACATAGAGACTCCTATTAATAAATTTTATTTTGACACTTTTATTCAGTTGGTACGAAAATCCAAAACCTCTTTGTAAGTAGTAAAATCATGTAACACAAATAAATTGTCCTTAGAAAACAAATGAAAAATATCTCAATAGCTACATCAGATTTCTCAAGTATAAAACTTAACTCATTACGGCATTTCATCCTCCTTTACCTACTTTAAAAACCCAAAGGATTCCTGGTTTCAATTAAGGCTCCTCTCGTGGTTTCTACTCACTCTAAAGTTCAAGTAGCTTTGTATGTTGAGGGAGCGTTTGAAGTTGCCCTTATTAGGAATTTTAATCGTTCACGTAACATTTAATTAGTCGTGTGGCGTCCTTTGGGATCATTTTGTGTTCGGATACCGATCAATGGTTAATTACATGTAAGATATTTTAAAATAAACTCCATTTAACCTTTATTTACGAACAAGTTACTGGGACCGGAACGAGGTCTCAAAAGCTACTGCATAAAAATAAATAATTATTTTGATTTGGCTGATGACTGTTAAAAACCAGAGCATTATTTGCTTTGATGGTTTGTATTTACAAAAAAAACGAGCATGCGTTTTGTCGGTTAGTGGAATTAATTTTACCTTAACATTTTCGATGCTTATGTTCTCCAACCGAAGAAAATGATCCTTTTTTTATAAAATATGTCATTGATAATAATATAATAATGAAATATTTATTGATCAGATAAAAATGTTACACAACTTTTGCACTTACAAACCATATTGAAACAATTTTTAATTTTTCACAAAGCTATTTAATATCTGCGCCTGAATAAGGTTATTTAATAACCTGTACCTATCTCAGACGACAGCGCTTATTGATAGCCTTATTAAGGTTTAGAGCATTTTTTTAATGCTAGTGTATTTCTAGAATATTAATAAAAAACGATAATTTACTACACCAATCCCCAAAGCTGACTCCGATCACAAATAAGACGTAACCGTATTATAATGTGGAAAATAATGAATAGATAGATATTAATGATTTTATAGTTTTACACAGCTGCAACACAAAAGAAGTATTTACATTGAAGTTGAGAACCTTCACACGTTAGTTAAAATATGTAATTTATGTCTGGTCGTCAAATGCGGAAAATCAATAAAAATATTTTTTATTAACTCCCGGCAGTAAAATCAGTAATCAACATAGATGATGTCAACTGTGATTTGGAATGTTTCTAATATTGTGAAAATGAATACTAATACCGTTTAATATCCTCAAATGATAGCACAACTGACTTAGGGTTGGCAACTTGGCAGTAATAAAATTCCAGTCTTTGAAGAAAACGGATTGTACATACATGTATTATTATTTTTCCCAATGGATTTAAGCTTAAAATATTTTTATGTTGATACCCATAAACTCAATTTAAGATTATATGAGCAATTTGTTGAAGTGAGAGACGAATTATCTATTTAATTGTTGGACAATGCCTCAAAGGAGTTTTATTCGAATTTTGTTGTGTACAAGTCGTGGTAAGTGTCTAAAGCTGCGAATACTGAAAGGCTTGATGAGACTTCCCCGTTCATTCATTTTATAGATCATCCATGGAGAGACATCTGTACTTTACAAGCACACCTGTGAATGTGTACTGGTTCCGCTGGCCTAGCGCATAAATATTGTTTTTATCAATAGATGCATTTACGATTATCTTATGCAATTATTCCTGCGCGTTGCAAAGAGCAGGAAGTAGATTTCTCATGTCTTTACCCTATCCAATGATACAAATGAAGTCAAAGTCAAAGTTGTTTATTATGAAATTTGATTTACATAGAAGTTATTTTGCACTTCATATCTTTTTTTACCTATTAGCACTTCGACGAAAATAGCCTGCTGAGAACAAGTGCCGGAAGAAACTCAACAGTTAGCTACCCAGGTAAGACATTTCTTTGTGTCAACCCTAGACCGCTCCATAATAATAAGTGCGTTAGTGAGTTTCGTGCATCGATGAGCCAATAAACCTAAGAATTAATGAGTCGTGCCGCCGAAACACTGATTTTAATGCCTCGTGACGAGCCCTGACAAGCTCTATTCATTTGTACTAGAAATACGATCACGCTTCTCTCTGACTTTGATATAGCAGCGAATGTTTATGAGTTGGAGAACTGATCAGGCAAAGTGATTAGTTTTAATAGGAGACATTTAATCTAGTTAAAATTGTGGTGTAAAGAGTTTTGTATTTAATTTTGTATTTTTGGAAATAACATCTTAGAAGTTGCATGGATTTTTTGTTTGTTTGTTGCAACAGCTACTCAAATCGTTTTTTTTATATATTTTACCGAAAATTGTTTGACAGCTTTGTTAGCACTTTGCTATAACCCACCAATTGTAGAATTTAAAATTAAAATCATTTCATTGGAAAATTGAGGTTAATTTCATTTTCTTTTTCAAGTGTATTAAAAAGTGCAAGTACCTAATAACTATGTACTTAAAATTCGCGTCATACGTTGTTATGCGTCGCAGACGTAACTTCAATCTAAAAATAATGGACATGCTTTAGGGTATACTCTAGTACAGTTATATGGCCATATTAATTAAAGTACCTAATACATATCATAAACTATATTAAATATAGATGTCTTAATAAGATACATAAATATGACTTAAATATATGTATTAGTTAAGTAAAGTTTTGACGTGTAGTTTAATTAACTATAAAGATAAATTTATTTAATTTCCTTTGATAATTTCATTACGCACTTTAAGTCAAAAACAAGTTTACAACTTTTGGATATGTTAAAATGATCAAAGTTTGAGACTAAAATTAATCTGATCTCATGGCTCAGGCGGGAATCGAACCCAGCGCCTCTTGCAATCCGGGCAAGGACACTACTATTCCACTATGAGCTCAAAACGTTTAAACAAGAATCGTCACATCCACAACGTTCGTACCTCTTCGCATTATTCATGCGGCCCGCTATTTGTATTAGTTACAAATGAACGGTTACCGAAATAATTTAAATGCTAATTCAATAATTAAGCCGCCCCGCCCTGCTCGTCACAATACAGAGGTACAACTATCGGTACATTTGCATGTCATCGTTTTGGTTTTGCATTCATAACTGCGAGTATGATTTTGGTCTGTTTTGCAGGGTTTGAGGCTCCAACTTAAAGAGTGCGACTAAAAAAACAGTCGTCCACAATTCTTTAAATTTTAATTAATAGGGTATGATGTATGTGTGAGGGTATGATAAAATGAAATTCTAATAAATGTAATTTTATTTTATTCTTAATGATAACAGAGTATCTAAAATCAATATTTTCAAAAATTGTTTGCACTGGTTTCGTTGCCGCACAATATTAAAATAACTCAAAAAATAATATTCATATGTTTATAAAAAGAATACTTATTAAAATTTAAAAACTTTCAGTTACGCGGTTTTGATTATCGAATGAACGACATTGTTTTACCAAGACGTAGAACATTTTGCAAATTAGTTTTAGATTGGTTTTAAAGAAAAGGGGGTATGCACCAGTTTTTAAAACAATAGGGGGATGCATCATTTTTCTTTTACGTATAAATTCTACTGCTTTATTGTCCTGAAGTTGATATAGCGTGTGTTATAATATAACTTTGAAATTGTGGTGGATATTGAGGGTTTCGAAGGCAGGAAACGCATCTGCGACCTATTTGAGGTTGTTGATGACCATGGGCAGCGGTGATCACTTACCTACCATCATGTTCGTTTGCTGCTATAAAATGAAAAAAGATTTATGCATAATAAATTGGGTACTTACAAGGCTTTACGACTATTAATTTGTACCATCAGCATTAAAAGAAATACTTTGTGTTGAAATAATATCTTGCTCCTATTTTAACTTACTCGTCTCGGAAGGCCTTTTAAACATTACAACACCGTTCTAAATTCCTTTCAGCTTCAAGCATTACAACCGTCCATCATTGGCCAATTATTGTCCTTCAAAGTTACCACTTGTACACCGACGCGTAAATAAATTAAACCCATCACAGACGGAGTCGCGGGTGCGAATTAGTCGGCTCTTTGTGCAATCAAGCGAGCCCTTCGCCCCTAATGAATATGAATACGGCTGAATACGCTCGGAATACCCGCACCCACCGACGCAACTCATTACACTGGATGTATGTTACACCGAAGTGTAACGACTGTACATGTCATCCCTAGTTCTAAGTGTAGTGTTCCTACAGTTAAGAACGGAGCAAGTAGGCAACGACTAGGTTGAAAATTACGCGACCGAAGTTGGGCAGCGTGCATTTTGTATACAAAATCATACGACGAAATTTCGGCATAGTGTGCCATCTCCCATTAAACAGAGTGTCATATCATAAACAAGGCGGAACGTAAATTCGGTCGCGTTTTGCCTTACAGTGTGTTCTTACACTAAACATGAATGTCGTGATAATTGACATTTTGTTGAGATGGGCAGCGGCCTTGTTTTTTTTTTGTCATAGGCGGCAAACCAGCTAGCGGGTCGCCTGATGGTAAGCAATCACCGCCGCCCATGGACATCTGCGACACCAGAGGTATCGTTGATGTGTTGCCGGCCTTAACCCCATTCCCTCCCCAACTGAGCTCTGGCGACTCACCAGCAGAAACATAGCACAACAGTTACGAAGTGCTACTTCACTGCGGTCTTCTGTAAGGCGGAGGTACTTCCCCAGACGAGCGGCTCATTCGAGTGGAATTTCCACAAAGCTCTACCTCTCTTGAGTTTTACTCGTATCATTCTCCGGTCACCATTCCATCTGCACAGCCTGGTCCTTCTACCCTAATTAGCAAAACTCACACCCACATTCCTATTTCAAACAAAATGTTGATAGATTCTTAAATAAATAATTGAAACAAATAAACAAATACCTGCATGCCTGCTGTAAATCGTTTAAATACCTGAAACAAAGCAAAACATGATTTTGACATATAAATAAATTTCACAAATCTGTTGTTTTGAATTAAGCAGAATTTGTTTCGGTGTAAATGATCTTTTGTCTAATAGTTATGAATACGCAAATGTCTGTTCTGTTTCGTGATGTCTACTGCCTGTTCATTTTTGATACTGATAGGTACAACCTGGCTTTGTTTACTTAATAAACAGAGCTTAAGACTCAATCTAACAATTTAAACTTTCATGGAAGCATAGGAGGCGAAGACACACTTTGGGTCGCTGAGTAAGTGAGTGAGTAATGGAAGTATTATTTTCTATCATACATATAGAATGCAGGCATCAATAAGTAGGCTGTGATGACAATTTTCCTTTAGGCAGTACGCCTGATTATATATCTATAATTATACGTTTATTTGAGACTGATATTACAGCGAACAAAAAAAAATTTTATGCAAAGACTTTTGCTTTCCATCTATTTTTTAACTGGCATCCATAGCTAAGCTTTGTCTTATTAAAGGATAAACGTTTCGTTTCGTTATTTAAGTACCTTTTTTTTAAAGTCACGCGAGTCGGTCCTTTGTAGAGACAATATGAATTATTGTAATAACAATCATAACATATGATAAGAAGTTACGCCATTGAGGGTGGACACGTCGAGATGCTCGATTGCGTCACTACTCAGAAACATGGGATGAGCGCCGGCGCATCAAAACCGTGGGCTTTGCGCGACGCATACTGAACGCATTAGAATTAGAACCCGCGGCTTTATACATATATTCCTGTTTTATCCCATGGGAGAATAAATCGAGATTTAAACAATCCTTTCACCTACGACTAAGTCAGGCCACGTCCTGCTTTGGTATACAACTTAATTTCATCAAAATATGTTCAGTAGTTTAAGCGTGATTGAACGACGAACTCCCAACAAAAAAAAAACTTTTACCTACCTAGCGATACCTTTCTGTAATTAGGTAAGGTTCAAAGCTTAGTAAGATTATAAAATCTGATGAACTGTTCTATTTGTATTTTAATTTACCTCCTCAGATGGATGATTGGTTATCATTGATCTGAGATTTACTCATTCGTCTTTATTTATTTACATATTGAATACTACGAGTTATTATAATATTCTATTTTTGTGTCAGTGTATCCGCCTTTTGTACAATTTTTATGTCGTGCAATAAAGTTTAATTAAATAAATAATAAAAGATATTACAAGTGCAGTTGATGTAGCTGAGGCGTAAAATAAAAGTTCGAGAATAAAATATTATGACGCCTTTTCCATTGCCGTAGTAGTTTTAGTACAGTTTCGTAGATCAATTTCGAAACCAGCCAGCCCAGTAACCGCCGCGTCTAAGATCGAAAAAAACCGTTGTCCGTTCGTTAAAAGTAGTGCACGTGCGATGACAGCACGCCCAACTTATTACCGCTCAGATAACCATCGGTTTAATTCTACAACGAACGTGTAAACCTTTGTTAACTCCGAGTTAACTCTATAACAACCTCTTTAATATTAGTAGCACGCTTGCTACCGGTTCCTTGCGTAGATTCAAATCGTTTAACATGCCCTGACACCAGAAAAATGTGGCGATATTAAGTTTGACATGACGTACGTTTCAACATGATGTCAGTATCATAAGAAGCAATCCTCGCTTCAAATTTTAGTGCCACTTTCAGAGCGGTTCAAAGTATCGTGAGGGCATATCTAAAATCTATGTTCCTCGTACGTTTTTTCTGTCTAAACAAATGGTACGTTTAATTGTTACGGCCCGCTATCGTGGATATCATCTATGACTTCATGGGAACTCTGTTCCGTGGTTTTGTGTTGGCGGTGCGATTCGGCCGGAAAGACACAAGTTCTTGGTAATGAATGGGATAATGCCGACCGTTGATTGTGTAGCATGGTGTGTTGGCTTGGCATTTTTAGGGTTCAATAGAATAGTAAAAAAAAATATATTTTCTGCAAGATAAAAAATCTACATTAATCAGTTAGACAAAGGCATTGCAATTGGTTTCTTACTAAAAATTACATCCCATAATACTAAGAATTTAATGTGATTATTTTTAGTTACTTTACTACCACCACATTTAGGGTAAAAAAACATCACATGCTATTAAATATCTGAATAATACGAAGAACATACATGAATACTTTTGATTAAACTTTCAAAGTTACAATACTTACAAAAGCAATTAAGTTCCTTTTATTTGGACGATTTCAACCACCCTATGATACACTGTATAACTTTTACTTCTCCAGCAGTAGTAGATATCTCTATTAATAAAGCTTCTTAGTTCTAACCCTTTAAATAAACTTCAGATCACGCTTGACCGTCGTTTGTTTTTCATTTTTTAAGTCATTACAACTTTTATTGTCATTGTTAATGTTGACACGAATATTCTTAATGACATTCGCGGCTGAGATAAGAACGGTGATTTTCGTGACACCGCTTAATGTTGAGAAAACAAAGGCAAAGTCCGGAATACTGTACTTTCTTATTAGTTGCTAGCGTTCATTGTCTTGTTATTGAAGTTGTTTTGGAGATTACGATCGGAATATTAGACTTTTACCTGAAAACAGAATGCTTACAGAGGTACACTTGCGTTTGTATGATCTTAATTTAACTCTTAAAATTTTGTTGCCGCTCCAAATTTAATGACACACTTTTGTCCAATAAATGCTAAAAGCTGTCTGATCAATGCTGACAAAAACATCGATACATCGTAGAATTATTTTTCACGTGAGATATTTTGATGCCATTCGGTGGTGAACCCGAATCTCTTGAGAATGGCATTAAAAAAAGGATTTCAACGACGTATGGTATCTCTTGTCAGCATTTATAAGAAAGCTGTCAGTATTTATCAGACAAGAGTGAACGCATACAAACTTTACAATATCTAGATGGTCCGAAACAGTTAATAACTACTTGGACAATCCAATAACGTCATTACTAGATTGGATCCACGCCTAGCGACGGGCAATCCTTTACCATCGATCGTCCCGTCAGCGGTTTCAGCTACATCTACATCTACACTAATATTACAAAGAGGAAAGATTTGTATTTTTGTATGTAACGAATAAACTAAAACTCAAAAACTACTGGACCGATTTGAATTATTATTTTACTGTTGGCTAGCTACACTATCCCCGGTGAACATTGGTTACTTTTGATCCCGGAAACGTAGGGCGAAGGTGGGAATATTTGAAAAAAGAAATTACGCGCCGGTGAAACCGCGATGCAAGGCTAGTTCGCAATATTCTTAAAACATTCGGGTCGGGACCGCGACATCTCCGCTCGCAAGGATATGTGTAATTTTGAATAATAAGATCTATTTCCTATATCTTTCTATGGATGTCTTGTCTGTTTATGTATGGTGTATTTCATTCCACTTTAGTTAATTCGTAAACAAATCATTTAAAAATGAAGAGGAAACTTGTTGAGAAAGTATTTGGTTTGTTTCTATCTCGTACTTCAATTCATTTAGGTGTAATACTAAAATATTTTTTGTTCATTTGAATTAATGACTTTGGACTGCAATGAAGTTACTTAATTTTAAACGTCACAAAATTGACAAAAATATGTCACTGCAAGACATACATACTTTGATGTAAGTATACATTTCACTACTCGCTTGAAGTAGGTACCTATACTTAGCTAAAATGTCTTGTGTCGCAGACAGAAGCCAATCCTAACACTATGATTATAATATGTATTATAACATTAAAAACATATCTGTAGTTTAAACTACTACCGCAAAATTAAAAATTACTTTCAAAAACGTACTTCTTATACTTCTTATCTCTCTCAAATAACTTCAACCCCATCCGAAAATCGTAAACGCAAATTCGTATTAAACGTCGACGGTAAAGAGAAAACTAATACCAATAAAACATTGCGGAATCAGTCAGACCTCCGGGACAAAGGAAGGGATCCGATCGATCCACTATCAACATTATCGGGTGACGGTACATCGTTTTACATACGACAGGGTGGAATTAGAAAATTGGATTTGTTCAAGAAGACAATTTTCTTGTATCTTGGTTTTTTACCTACCGGATTTGATAGTATTTTTTGTTTAAACAAACTTGAGAAGAGGCTAAAATCTTATCAAGATTCTTAATTTACTTTAAATTAAATTAAGTATTTGGTCGTAAATTATTAGGAAACATAAATGAAAGAAAGGGTTATTTTTTTTTGTAATTGACTATGAATCACATGAGCGAAGTTTTCTTATGAGATGGGTAACGTAGGCAGGCACACAACAACTACACAACTACAATAACAAGTCTAAACTTAGAAATTACAAAGTTTTTTATCCGTGTATGTAGATTCTAAGTAACCTTCTATAATATAGAAGGTAGATGATCATATGATCATATACCTAAAAACATCAAATAGAATCCATCAATAACAATAGTTTATAATATTATATTGAGATTTTAGAATTTCGCGTTGCATTAGTACTACACTGGTATTAGTTAACGGGACTAAACGCGTTTAGTCCGGTTAACTAGAATAGGGTGCCTTTAAAAGCCCACAACAAGAAGGGAATGTCTTTGTCAGAAAAAAAAAACCAAAATCGCATCGCATCAACAACTCCTCACACCAATCAGTCACGGGGCGGATTATCAAAATCCTTCGTGTAAACATGCAAAATAAATTCATTATAATCCGTGCTAATTTTCTGTGAGAGCGAGCGATTCGTCACGCGCGCTGTCAACCCTTCGGGACCAGTCCGAAATGCCCATCGGTACGAAATGCCCGCTGTGCCAAATCTAAATGAACGCAATAATTGACGCTGCCCATTCACGAGGTTTGACGAGGACAGAGTATTATGGAGACGGGTGGATGTTAAATTCTAATAGTAGTATTTTTGGTTAGTGGTTGATGATGATTGTGGGTTTTCAGCATATGATGGAGATTTCTACAAGTTTATAGTGTCTAATCGTAAATTAATTTCAAAGTTGTGAGAAACTTGAAGCGTGAAAAAAAAATTTTGGAGGGCAGGTTATTTTTGGCTTTGAACTTTTTGGAATCATGATAATTAAAACTGTATGTATGAAAGCTTAATCAATTAAAAAAATATATAGTGAACACAAAAAGCAGCACCGTAAGAAGTAACAAAAGTGATCTTCTAAAATGACAGCATTTAATGTTAGTCTAAGATTGGCTCATTTAGAGAACAGAAAACAATGCAAAGTTAATTACGTGCGAATCACCATTCCATTAACGAATTCGCAAGTTAATACAATAACAGTTATGACGCGTGAAAACTCGAAAATGAACGCTCAAACAATCCCACCAGTAATTAACATTTGAACACTGAAACAAGTCTCCAAAATCTGTTCCACTCCCCTCGCTAACAAGGAGGGTGACATAATCGGAGAAACAAATCTGACTACTGGTCCTGCATGTAAATGATGATGATTAATTTGTTCTTCGCAAATGACAAGAAGGGTTAAAAGGCAGGGGTCCCTAATTCTGGCACTTGTTCGCGGAATCCGGAGAATTCGCCCAGTCAGAATTTACACAGTACAATTGGCAGAGTCGGCAACGATTTGATTGCCTTTGTGAACGAACCCGGTTTGATGGAGTACGCAGATATTTCCGGGTTGAGAGTTGTATTAATTACAATTGTGAGGGAGTTTTCGACCGGCAGGGAATTTTAAGTTGGGACGTCTTTGATCCCTGCTGCATGCTTATTGTTGGATTCGTCTGTGGGAATGTAATGTTGGAATCGTCGGTAATCAAGTTACTTTTGTGTGTCTTATTGTTCTGTGTAGAATAATTGGTATCGGAAGGGTATGACGCAGTATGAATAAATACAGCAGGATCACATCAGAGACGTTAAACTGCTCACAAAATATTTTAAAGCACTTGTGTTATTGATGACAGAATAAAAAAAAACTGCTACAATATTCCTGATTTATCCTACTTTTTCCTGATAAAAAGTAGCATGTATACCAAATTTTATCCAAATCCGTTCAGTAGTTTAAGCGAAATTGAAGGACAAACATCGAAACTAACAAACTTCCACATTTATAATATTAGTTAAGCATGATTTATAATATGACTTTGGCTTAATCTATACTAATATATAAAGCTGAAGAGTTTGTTCGTATGTTTGTTTGTTTGTTTGAACGCGCTAATCTCAGAAACTACTGCTCCGATTTAAAAAAATATTTTTGTGTTGGATAGTCTAATTGATGAGGAAGGTTTTAGGCTGCATTTTTTAGGCTATTGAAAATCGAAATCCACGCGGACGGAGTCGCGGGCGGCCGCTAGTTAATGTATTAAAAATAAAAAAGAAGGGTTTGAATTGTAGAAACCCAAATCAGTTTAAGAATTCAATAGAAGTTGAACCACGTGCACATGTCATATCTCTTTGATACCTAGATATAACAACACACTGTATGAACTTGTCAAAACGACTGCTTAAAAGTCCTCCCCTTAATACACGAGTAGCAATAAGTTAATAACTTGGCACGATATTTCGGAACCCAAACGAGGCTTCCTTATAAATAGGAGAGAAGTTTTCTCCGGTTCATTAGTTCTTTCCCCTCTTCAAAGTTGAAAGTATTGAAGGAAGCGATCGTGAGATGTTTGCTGTAGCTCTAATATCGGAGGATTAACAACACCCTTTAAAATTAAAGACGAAATTGCGGCCCGGAGAACCGGGAACATCAAACCTTATATCCACCGTGTTAAAACAAAATTTATTGACCGAACCTAAGAATTATTCGTTCCTATTGTTCCTCTGAAGAAAATCTGACCCGAACAATACGTTCATAATTTATTTTTCGAGCGCATCCCTGTTCTACGGCAGATAAAGTCGTGATAACAAATGGTAACTAAAATAATAAAATAAACAGCGGCTGTGTAGCAAGCGACATATTTCATTAATAAAGGCAAAACGAACATCGGGACATCATACGGACTCACTTCGCAGTGTCCATACGTTACTGAGATAAAACAAAAGATTCGAAGAACCGTTGAATTTATGCGTTATCGGAGGTGGACTGATGCTGCGAACAATGGACGATCGTGGCGCCCCATGCGGTGAGTGGAGGAAGCGCCCGCGCGGCCGAGGTGCCCGCCCGTGACGCATAGCGACATCTATTATTGAATAGTGGAAGCCGGCCTCCGTATAGTAACAGAGGTGAGAAAGGTTACGAGCTATTTGAATAAATACTTGTTTTATCGTGCTCATCTAAAGTGAAGATGTAAAATAATGGCCGATGCATAAATTGCTTAACATTGTTGTCCGAATTGAGGAAGAGAAGATGCACAATTTGTTCCAAAAAGTTAAATAGCGAGCATCCCGCCGATGGAAAAGATTTGAATTTTGCCAAAAATATTCATAAGCTGTCATCAGGCGACTGGACCCACGCCAGCTGCGGCAAACCGAGGACAAAATATTTCGCTGCAAAATACTTACTCAGGCAAATCACCCCCTGTTTAAAATCACTTTTGAAGAATTGAGGGGCAATCTCTTTGAGAGTAGGTATCTATCGTGGAAATTATCTAAGGTCCAAGTTTTTTGCTACTGTTTTGAATCATCTTCAACTTTCTTTTCTCTTTCGGTAAGGAAATCTTTGGGGTCGATTATTTTTGAGAACGCGAACATCAATTCTTTATTGTAAACTTTTTGTAATACCTACATTTATTTCAACGGCTCTTTTTTAAACCTTTTATATTACTTATTACGTATGCCACATTTAAAGGGTGTATTTAACAGATGATATTAAATATACCTACCGTATATAGTTTTGTTAAGTATTAAATTACTTTAAGGACGTTAGGACTAATGAGTCCAACGACTCACTTACAATACCCACTAACTGATAACAAAGATTATTGATGCTTCTAGAAAAACAAAAAAGCCTTTAAAAGAACGGATTTCTATCAAAAATAATAATATTTTAATCCAAATTTACGGCACATATAAACTATCCGTCCTAAATAGTGTTCGTTTCCACGTTTTCCCTAAACGTGCCATTACTTAAAGTCAGTGACTCGTTGCGCGGTTATTTATGCCTCGCATTAAAATCAAAATGATATGCCTCCGCCGCTGAAAATCTAAAAAGAATAAGCAATAAAACGATAAAACCCAAATCTGATACATACTAGGGACGCAGCATCCCGCGGGGCGTGCGAAGGGGACGGAGCTATACATCTGCGAAATGAATACGATGCTACTGTTTCATCTCTCACCTCTATCGGCTAGCGATCTCTGAATCGTCCTAACTCTTCCCGCAATAAACCAAAATTGGACCGTAACACCCGCGTGAAACGTCCACTATCGCATGCAGATTACAACAAATGGATTCGAGATTAATATAGTACGAGTGCCACCCCTTCCCATACCACCCCATTCGGCGCTCAGCATTCAAATAGGAATCGAATGGATGACCAAAACATAATATCGTTGGAAGACTCAGCCGCTATAAATCAAATGAGAAATAATCTGTTTCAGAGCGGATAGTCGCCGGCGCGCCGTCATAAAAACGCGAAACGTTTTGTCTGATTGAAATCTTTGCGTCACGTTTGGCTTTTTCCGCGGCTCTGTTTCCCATTTTATTTTTCCTTGATGTATAATCAATGTGTTAACGGGTGGCCGGACGAGGGCTTCGAGTAGATTTGCTACACAAAAGATTCTGATATTGAGTTTGAAAGTAGTTTCTCTTCTTCTTTTATGTTAATGGCACTTTCAGTGGCGCGCGGTAATGGCCTGAGCGAATAAATGTCCCACTTTAGTGAGGGACACATGGGACGGGTTAGTTGCTGTTGTTTACGCTTCAGTAATTTTCGTATTAAGAATATTTACATACTAAATGTTGGAAAGTTCCTAAAGTGAAATGCATTATCATAATAATCGCGTCGGAAGGTGGAGCGCTCTCAGATCTTTAAAAGGATGAGTTTAATTCCCTTTAGTAACATTTTGAGAGCTCGCTTTCTACATAACTGTAGTTGTGGAGCACTTTGCCCGTTCTTATTAACTGAATTCCTCTATATCATGTGGATTTGCATAATATTAAAACTATGCCCATTGGGACCAAGTTTGATCTAGTAATCGAATGCTCAAAAGCGTCAACGCCTTTAAGATGAGAAATTGTAAAATAACCGAACTGAAACGTACTTAAATACTACGAGTTGTTATTAAAACTAATAGTCCATGGCGGCATATCCTTTCATTCATAATTTGACCTTAATCATAATTAAGTGCAGACAGAAAGTAGACTTGTTGAAATAGCCGTTAATAACATTTCATTAAGTTTTTGCTCTTCCCGGGATCCCTAAACAAATTTAATTAAGCTAATCGCCTTAAAAACGTTTAACCTGTCAAATTATAATTTAAAAAATCGACACAAAACGCCCGGCAGATTGCGCCACATATGGTCAACCTGTCCCATAACCGCGGCACATGCCATTCCCATCACAATTACCTAAGGAACTCAAAAAATTCTTACAACTACCCGAAAAATCCCGATCTTAACCCCTCAAGATAAGGTTCAAAATTGTAAGCGTAAACTTTCTTAAACGGACCATCTGTTCCGGATGATAGTTATCGAAAAATTAACAATTTGTTTAATGTAAATGAAGCGAGGTCAAGCCTTCGATAAATTATTGGTCGCTTAGCGATACTTTTAGAGTTTTATGCCCACCGAATGTCACCTTTCCTGTACATATTTGCTTATCTTCGATCGAGCCACGCATTTTAATAGCTTTTTTTTCATCATGTGCCGTGCTGGACAGCTGGTTTTATAAGCTGTGAAGTCTGTATCTGTAGTTTATAAGAATTAGGACGTGTGGATTGAAGTAATCGATGTTTGTAAGGTGGCAAATAGTATAATTTGAAAGCAATTGTTCGTCAGGTGACTCTTGTGCAAAACTGTTTTACTTTTTGGACTACTATTTAGTAAATATAATTATAATCAAGATATATGTATTTAATAGAATATAAACATAACTTAACAACTAAGAATTTTTGCACTAATACTTAAAGTTTAATTGTTTTACAACTAAGTTCTTGCTGTTTTACTACGCCGCGCTAATACCATTTGACTAATATGATGTGAACGAAGTATACGATACTTTCCGGGTTGTAATTGGTAGCCATATGTGAATTTATTATTAAGTGTTAGTTCAATTAGTAAATGGGAATTATTACATAAGTAAATTGGAAAAAATACCAAGCTCACTTTTAATAGGACAAGTTTCATAAAAAGACTCCTCCATTTTTCTGCACATCGAACCAACTTTGTTTCCTATCGCCCGTTTCATATTTCAATTTGAACCCGGAATGTTTTTTTGTTTCTTGAGCATTCCTATCTCCGTTCGGATCTTCTTCGTGAGCTGAATGGCGTGACTAATACGCATTAATTAAGATAACCATGCTGTTCCAGTGACAATATTTACAGTTTGTGTACTTTTTTCTAATTTCGTTGCGTATCCGAACGATTGTGGGTGCTTTTTGTGATTTAAAAGTACATTGGTGGCATTCCTGCTTGATTTAGGTGTTGTAAGTTGAAGCTTGTTTTCGTTTTCATGTTTAACAGTAACAATAGTTTTATTTTTTATAATGAACCGGGTGTAGGCGGTCCAAAAGACGGGCGAGAGTTGTTTCAATTTCCGACACAACATTTATTTATTATACAAAACAACGTTTATTCACCATGATTATTTATTATATTTTATCTCTCCTCCAGGCGGATGACTTCTGACTTACCAACTTGAAAACACTTTACTGGCATTGGTGACAAATCCATAGATTCAAGATTTTTTTAAACTTATACAGAGATCAGGAGAGGTAGAATGATTTGTCACTTGAAAAGACACGACAAATTTATAAAAACATCACAGACGGAAAGATAGAAGGAAGGAGAAGGAGAGGAAGGCCAAGAATTAAGTATGTGAGCCGGATAAAGAAGAAGGTGAACGTGTCTTATCAAGAAGTCAGACAGCTGGCATGGAACAGACACAAATGGAGGCAGCTTCACGACAAGAGCCCAGCTTTTTAGTTTAGGAAGTTACAAATAAGAGCCCGTTTAGGACTAGGCGATATGTTAGACACATTAAATGAAGTATTTAAGTTATGACGAAGGCGCGCTTTCCCAGGTCTTGGCGGCATAAAAATCATGTATCTAATACTATACGATGCGCAAGGCATGAATATTTTCTGTTTGACTAAAGAAGTATTAAATATAAGGCATTTCCTTAAAAAATATGACAGACCGAACTGATACTTATCCGAATAACTTCGTTCAAACTTCGTCACCGCGTAATTTTTAAAATCCCGGCAATAATTTCTAGTCCGACCGTTCTAAATACTGAAAATATTTTCCCTTTCACGATAAATTAAGATCGCGTTCGTGATCGCTTTTCCTCAAGGTGTCATTAACAAAATGATATATTACGGCAAATAAAAAAGCAAATTAACCGGCCCAGGCCTCGAATAGACAATCGCATGTTGACAAGTAATTATCAAACGTTTGGCTTTCAAAGTTTTTTCTTCAGTTTCGTGACTGTACGAGCTATAAATCTTAGTCTAATGAGATATTTATGCGACGAGCCTTACTGACGGCGATTAATCCTTTATTTTGGAGGAATTGAACCGTTCAAAAGATATTAGGAAGGCAATTTGATATCATTGGCATCGAGAATTGCTTGAGGTAAAGCTTAATGCGAATTCGGCCCGGTTTGCTTTGGCGAAGGAATTTATATGAGGAAGAGTGCATTTTTTGTCAAGGATATTTCCTTTGTGTGTCAAAGGATGATTTAAAGGAAAGTTATTTAAACAGTCAAACTTTGCGAAGACCATTACTCACTTGCGTTTGACGACAATAGAAATACCAAGTACACTTCCAACTTTCGTTGATGACTCCTCAGTCATAAGCCGAATCAACTAAACTGGAAAGTAAAGTTTAATATAGATTGAAGAAAATCAACGTTCATTAAATTTAAATGTCCTGTTTTAAAGTTAATTGAGTATATAAGTTTTATCTCAATATATTCTTGAGCTTTAGTAAAGAAACCTCAAAAAATAAGGAAAATAATATGCCTATCCTTAGTTTAAAAACCTTACTTTACAGCAGTGAAAACGCAGTACAAGCGAACTGACATTATTAAAATTAGTTTCGTAGTACAGTCAGCGTCTGATAGATAGTTACCATATTTTTAGCATTTTCACCGAACCGATATTGATGAAATTTTTAATGTGTCGACTTTTTGAACGATTAGAATGTTGTCAACATTATGGAGGCTTCGTTTGTTTCGAAATTATTGACTATTTGATTGCGTCTATTTATTGAAGTACTCTGAGTGTCACTATCTACATAACGCAGAGTGTACCTCAACAAATTCAAATTACAGACACTATTACAATAAAATTACACCGCGTAATCAATACCAATTACATTGTAATCCACTACGATGAAAGCTTACGCCCACGCGCCGGCAGATAGCGCCACTTAACAGATAGTTAACAATTAACATAAGGGTGCATCTGATTACTTGCTTAATTGCCATGTAATAGCCGCTTAGTTCTATCAGATGGATAGAATGATAGCCGTAGTTAACATCCGTTAAATTATCAATTGTAAACTCTACGGGGGCTTTGTCATTTAAATTTTAAGGCATTTGTTTGTTTTACTGATTTTATGTTGGAACTGCCTCCGTGGCGCAGTGGCTAGTGTGTCGCACTTTAATGCGGCGGCAGCGCCGGAGGTCCTGGGTTCGAATCCCGGTTCGGACCGATGAAATTGTGTCTATGTTTTCATGATGTATAACATAGATACAGTCCGGAGTTTTGAAGTTGGCGGTATAATAACACCCCCGTGCCTCGGAAAGCACGTTAAGCCGTTGGTACTGCGCCTGATCTCTCTACGGTCGTGTCAGATTGCTGTCCCACCGAATTATGGGAGGGAGGGAATAGGGAGTGCACCTGTGCTTGCGCATGCGCTTGTGCACTATAATATATCCCGCGTAAGTGGCTAATCGTAAGATTGGCCGCCGTGGCCGAATTCGGCTAGGAGGGTATTATGTTGGAAAATAAGCTGGGCAGTAGATCAGTCAGGATGGTCAGTCATTATTACTTATTTGAAAAATTAATTACGCCACATCACCTTTAGTATAGATACACTCTAGGCGGAAAAAACGCGACCGAAGTTCGGCGAGACTACGCCTGCAATGTATTTTAAATGAAAAAAACACGCTATGGCGAAATGACGTCGCGTAATTTTGCATAGAAAATGCATTGCCACCGAACTTCGGACGCGTAATTTTAGCTTAGTGTGGTCCTACACTTAAGGCACTTCTGACTTTAACTTTATGATTCCAATATACCTACCTACTGACTACTCAATAACTTATTTTCATCCTTACCTACATCTTATTTACAAATTCCACTTATGAAGATGATTGCCAATTAAACTGCATGTCATCTTAGGAGGTATTGACTGAAAATAACGTTTAAAAATACGTTATTTTTAAATAGGAATTTTATAGTTTCTATTGTTCAGTTATTCTGGTCGTGTGAAACGGCTATCCATATAATGCTATTTGAATAAGGGATTTAGAATTGAGCCTGTATCGCCGAATGCACTCGCGATATGCGGGCAGAAGGTAGGTATTTCGGGGGAACTGGATAAAATATATATGTGTCTATAGCATAGAAGCTACTTAAGATATGAAAGGAGAAGTTATCATACCTATAAAAAACATTTTATTTTTTGTTTGACAGGCTCGTTGGTCTAGCGGTCAGAGATACTGCCTATAAAACCAACGGTCGCGGGTTCGATCGAATCCCGCTAAGGGCAAATATTTGATGATGAACATCGACATTTTTATTCGAGTCATGGATGTTTATAATAGTATTTAAGTATGTCTATCCGTTCCGTAACATCCATAGTAAAAACTTCAACTTTAGTTTGCGGCTAGGCAATTGGTGTGTTAGTCCAAGGCGTTTATTTTTTATTTATAATTTAGCAGTTATAAATATTCCCGCAGAGGAAATAAAAATGAAATTCAAGAAAGGAAATAACACATTATTATTGGAACAGGAGCATCTACCCAACTTAATAATTAATCACCTGTTAAAAACGCAATTTGTTGCTTTAACGTCCAGTAAACTCAACGGCATACCGAAGTCATTGGAGCAGACTTCCCCTAATTAGCATAAGCGCCTTTTAACAAAACAAATCGATGTACTACTGATAAGCCATCGTCACGTTATGTTACCTATACATTACTGCAATTAACACGTTCGTCTATAAATTAGGAACGCGGTGTTCCGTAACAGGCGCGCCTTGGATCGACAACTGATGTTATCTGTCGTTCGAACGTTTATTGATAGTCGTTTGTTTTTGGCATCAGCCTTTCATTGACGGTCTTGAGGGTCGAATATGTACTTGTGAATAAATTAGAAGTATGTATATTACCGTAAATTAAAAGTGGAGGTTCATCAGAAAAGATGAAGAGGTCGGGGGTTCAACCTCGGCATAGAAGTAGGTTTCGGTTCCCGCACACACAGTGTTAATTAGAGCATAAAGTCCCCTCGGCATATAGACACAAAAATGCTAATCGCAGGACCAGATTGTTCCTGAGATAAGCGCGTTCAAGTAAACAAACAAACTCTTCAGCTTTATTACCTATATTAGTATTGATAAAAAAACAATTCGCATGTACTGTACAATGCACATGTCAACTAAAATTGTTCTGTTTTATTAATTATCTTTTGATGTATATTTGTAATATCACCCAAGTTAAGTCTAATATATGTAATAATCCTATGCAAAAGCTTCGTCAGGAGCCTGTATATTCAAATAAAAAATCCTCACCCACACCGATTAGACCCACTAAACATTCAATCGCCTATGATATACGAGAGCGATATGCCCAGATTACAAAAAATAAAGTAAGTAATAAATCCAAAAACAAAATCCTAGTACGGAACCGCAGGTGTAATTTATGGTGCCGCCGCGAATAATCACGGAGGTGTCCAATAAATCGTGGACCATTTGTAAAATAGGAATTACGATTCGCCATTGGGGGCATTGTCACCCCACACTACCCTACATAAGTAATGTCTCTTCTTATTCTTTTTAAGTTTTTCCGTTAATCGATTTGCATATGGAATTCTAATTAGTTAGTTTTTATGTTAAACGAATAACTTTTAAGCTATTTGAAATGTCCTTAATAGTAAACGCATTACCATACCATCTGTTTAAAACATACTCGTATCCTTTATTTTATTGATTAGATTATGGTTACTGTAACACAGTGTAGTGATTTAGCTCCTAGCTTACATTTCACGCAATTCACCCGAAAGTCGACATTGCACTATTGAATTTTGGAGGGCAGTCATCGACGATAGTCGTGAAGTTGTTGATTTCCATGAGTTGGTTTTTAAAGACAGGCTATGCACTGCGACCTTTGTACGACTTTGCACGGTTGTCGATGTCCGTGGGCGGCGGTGAACACTTGTTTGCCCCACTATTTCGTAAAAATAAACAGTTTACTTCACATATAACCTAACTTACCTTTATACTCCTGCACGGTTCTCCAATCTCCATACTCCAAGTACCGGGGTTATGATGAAGGTCCTCAAAATCTTCTAATATCGAATCTTCTCTCTGATTTACCATCACTAGCTTACACATTACACTAATTACTCAGCACTGACACATTCAAAATATAACCGAAAGTTCCTACATATTTGTGTTTCCTATATGACGACGAATCGCGATCATTACAAAAACACAGCACTCACGATAACTTCGCAAACAAGGTTTATTGTTTTTCAATATATGCTCGGAATTAAAAAACACACGTTTATGATGCGTTCCGAGCTGTGGCACAACCGAGACTGGACTGTGTCACCAAAAAAATTGACTACCTACATTTAACATGGCAAAATGTTTTTTAGACTACCCTCAACTTTTTTATGAATAAGGCCGACGTTTTGCCTTAACATAATGTTATCTTTAGAAACTGGTCGTAAGATTAAAATTTTGTCTTTTTCAATGGATGGGTAAAATTAACATATTGAAATTAAATACACATATTCTGTCACCTCATTTAACACCAAAGCGTTATCATAATTTAGTTTTTTTACTAAAATGTACCCACGTCCATAATTTTTTATTATAAGGTAGGTAACTCTCATTGACCGCTGCGAGACAAGCCAGTTGGTAATTTTATTGTTTCCTAGAAAATATAACGCTCGCGACATTGTCTTCTCTCACCACAAAATAAAAAAGCAACGTACAAAATTGCAAGCAACATTCGGGCGTATTCGCATAGAAGGGGTGTAAACTATTAAAAATTCCAAAGAGCGAAGTATAGCGGTGTATCTGAAGGCCCGTGAGAGGACTGCATGACACGTTTATTAGAAAATTTCGACAGAGAGGCTTGCGTTCTTCGTATATTCTAAGGGGAAACAGTGTAGGCGTTTGCTTGCGTTGTTGGATATTGAAGGGTTTTTATTGGCGTTGTGGTTAATACTGATAGCGGGAGAGGTGACAATGTGACATCTTATATTTTTTTAACACATTTTATTTATAGTTTTTGACGTTTTTACCCATGATATAAATTAATTAATTCTTTGGACTAACGCACCAATTACCTAGTCCCAAACTAAGCTCGAAACTTGTACTATGGTATCTAGGAAACAGCCATGACTCAAGTACAAATGCCGATGTTCATCACACAAACATTTGCCCCTAGCGGGATTCGAACCCACGGCCCTCGGTTTTGTAGCCATGGTATCGGACCACTAGACCAACGGGCCCGTCAAACTTAAATACTTTTATATACATCCATGAATCGAGTACAAATGTCGATGATCACCACATAAACATTTGCCCCTAACGGAATTCGAACCCGCGACCCTTGGTTTTGAAACCAGGGTCTCTGACCACTAGAGCATCGGACCCGTCAAAGGCGATACCTATATAGTGTCTAAATGAGCATCTTATCAAAGTATGGTCAGTTTGTGTTCAAACGGTAGAAAATCATGCAGGATTTTTTGCAAAGAAAGAGTTTATAACATACCTTAAACCTTTTTATGAACATGAAACATATTGGTCTCGTAGAAAATCACAGAATTCCAAAGAATAACCCAATACCTCAACTGATTAACCCCACACAATATCACTTCGGAATTTTTAATAGTTCACACTCGCACGGTCGCTAATGTATTTGGAATCTGTCTCTAGCTTTATCTATTGGAAATGGTTGTTTCGAACTACTGTTGGCCTTCGGAACTAGTTTTAACTACGAGTAATAAATCCAGGGTAAGGCCGGCTAGCGTCTCTGCAAGTCTGCATAGAGAGGAGGGTGGTGCCAATTGGCAACGATTTATTTGACGATCCAACGTTTAATGTTTTCGTGATTTGGTGGGGTACGTTTGTTGGTTTTGAGCTGAATTTATAGGTGAGTGATGGTAAAATGTTTCCCGTGATAATGAGTAACGGTATGAGAGTATCAGCCTATTAATGTCAACTGCAGGGCAAAGGCCTCCATCATTTGAAATCATGTTCTCGTTATAAAGATAGGTAGTGGTTGGTGGTTGGTTGGTTGGGTGGTTGGTGGGTAAAAATATGATAGCAATCACATCGTATAATGAAAACTGAATAAACGAATTCGATTCTTTAGCGTTAGGATAATACTTATTAATTTTCAGTTAAATACATGGAACTAAATTCATTTTGAGAAGATAGCCGGGGATATAGTGACTTTTGAATGACTGTAATAGGGTCCTAGGGTTTAATCCGTCTATCCTGAATAGTATCTACCCTGTGTAAAACTTGTCAACCTTTAAAAAAAATACGTTCAAATTTTAATTGTTTTCGCAAAAATACAGTGTTTCTTTTACCTCGCTTCACAGGTTTAAAAAATGTAATGGCTTAAAAACAAACCTCTTAAGAATTCCACTTAACTCCGACATTTTCTCTCGTCTAAACACTCCGCCTAATCGTAAAACTGCACGGGCATACCATCACAATTAAAATTTAAACCCATTGTCCGTTCGTGCCCTACCTCCCCCTGTATCGCAGACTGGGGCTTTATACGAATCTCTCTTCTCCACGAAAATGCACATTAATATTAAATGGCTTGGAAATGCTGCGTCTTGGGGAGAAGGGGGCGAGTGGGTGCAATAAAAAAGCGAACGGGCGTCGATGATACGGAGGTGCTTTAAATCTCATTGTTTCTTATTGCCTTGATCGGTGGAGTTTTCAGCTAATTTTTGTCGAGTTGGAGATTTTTGCTGTTTGCTTTATTTACGGAAAACAGTGATTTGTAGGTAAGTAAGTATTATTTCTACATTTACCGTATGCAGAGACGAATGTAAATGGTACCGGGTCACTACACTCAATCTGATTCAAAATTAAATTAATGAATAATTTACTATTGCTACAAGCTGTTTTGAGAGACAACCATATTGAAATATACGAGTGATTACTCTGGTTGAATAACTGATTTAATTGAGCATCTTCCTAGGCTACTTGTTTGTCAAATTTTCCATTACAATTTCATCTGAATTATTTTAGTTACATTTTCATTCAAACTTGTTTTTTAATACGGTTTGTGGTTATGACAAGCCGCTTGGTGTAGTGGTCATAAGTTGACTATTTTACCAAGAGGTCGCGGGTTCGATCCCCGCACAGGAAAAACATTTGTATGCATGATCATGTCTGGTGGTCCTGTTATGGGTATTATATTATGTATGTACATATCTGTTGAAGTATATTTATTTTGTACTACCACTGTTGATTCTGATATCTGTAACACAAGAACTTAAACTACATAACACAGAGTCAGATCAATGTATAAGTATATGTTGTGACATATTTGATACATTTTTCAAGTAACAATTTGCATTCCTACTTGAACCATAATAAACGCGTAAATGTATTCATAAACGCATAGTATGATATCAGTGCCTCACGCCGCGTCCATAATCGACTTCCCCAGAACTATCAACTATGAAAACGTCAACCGAACCATTTCCCTCACAAAGCCTTACGTACGTGTTTTCCTTATATTAACTGCGTAACTATTCCCCCGGCTCCCCTTCCCGTTAGTTCCAGCATCCAATAAGAGATGGCGTTGAAGCTGAACTAGTGATCTCGCTCCGAGCAATTTACTCCTTACACTAATTAAAAGAGCGAGAGCGAAGCCACGCCCACCCAGCGAGAACAAACAGAAGGGGGGATGGCGACGACCAATCAGAAAGCTTGATTGTTTGTAATTAGAACGTGCCGGTCTTCCTCTAAGTGCGATGACCAATAGGATTTTCCTACTTGAAAAACGGTAATGCCGTGAAAATGAAATTCGTTTAGAGATTTAATTATAAAAAGTGGAGCCCGGACGATCTCATTTGCGGAGAGCAATCAGTGATGGGCGAAAATGGGTGTTGTTCTAGATTTAATTTTAGATTTTAACGGTCTAACGCGCCTGAGAGTTTGCTGACGCCGCCTGAATGTTAATTAATGATAATAACAATACAATTTAGATAGGAGAGGAGATAATTGAAAAAAGAAACCTTTGTTTACTGAAGGAATACACGTTTTTGCGGTGTCATTTAAGAAAGGAACGATTAAGCCTAGAATTTTATTCCTTTCGCTATTTACAATCAAGGCCTTAGAGTTCTGATAATGATCTTTTTCATTACCACCTGGCTGGTTATAAAATCTTGTAGGTGTTAACTAATATAGAAACAATTTATATACTTAATGAGTGTTTATTTTTTATAGGGTAAACTTCCTTCTTGTGCTGACTACTAGTTTTCTTTTTATTATACAGACATAATCATTCATAACAATAAATTAAACGCACCTATCCTATTTGGATTTTATGATTGCTAAAGACTCATTAAACAAAACATATCCTTCAATGTTTTCTTATTAACTTACTGTCCTGAATTCGTTGTAGTCGTATAGTCCTGTTAGGATTCAATTCTCATTAAATATAATCTGATATCTAGAACACTGATTCTTAATATTTCCTTTGAATTCCATATTTATGAACGCAGATCTCGAGATTACAAATAGAAATCCAAACTACGATGGCGGTCGTATTCATTTCTCATTTTTCAGTTATTTCACAGTTTTCCCAACTTATACCCGGCGAGTTGCTAACAAAGGACTTCGCGGAAAAAAACGCGGCACAATTCTTTAAGTAATCTAGAACGTTCCAGCAAAAAGTTTTCATTCCACCC
This sequence comes from Nomophila noctuella, assembly GCA_958496325.1. NCBI lineage: Eukaryota > Metazoa > Arthropoda > Insecta > Lepidoptera > Crambidae > Nomophila > Nomophila noctuella. The sequence goes on along the minus strand of OY292494.1, from coordinate 9,044,882 downwards.
ATTGAAATATAACAATCAGTGGAACTTCTGGACGAATCAAACCGCTACAATGAAAAGTTCTATCTGCCAGTTTGCATATAGAGATAAAAGTGGGGAATATTAATGTGAGTCGCCGCCCCCCCTAACCCCCTTGGGGTGGGTGAACCCCCTCTTTCTTCCAGGGCGAGTGGACCGCGGGCCAGTCGTGATTTTAATTATATTGCGACGGGTCTCACGTCGAGAGTTATGGCGAGGTAGAAGTTTTAGGTGGGTACTGGGTAGTATTGATTGTGATAGTTTAGGCGTTCATCTGCGTTCCTTATTTAACTTTTGAAATATTATGTTTGTTTATCTTTCGATGTTTTATTACATTGCTGGCTGCCGCAAGCTACTTCTTCCGCGTGGATTTCGGTTTTATCATCACCTATTTAAACCCGTTAGGGCCATTAGCACACGGCGTATTTTAAACGCGCAGAAGACGCGTTTTCGGCGCAGTAGATGCTGATTGTTGCGTTTGCAATCATAATACAAAAGTTACAAAGTTGCGATAGAATCTCGTTTGAATCACGTAGGTATACGCGTGTAATCTGCGCGTCGTCGTCTGCCTGTTTAAAATACGCCGTGTGCTATGGCCCTTAGGGGTGTTATTAAAACATAACCTTCCTTAGGGGGTGCCAACGTCATCGTAGCTTTATACATTAACGAACCTATTTTATCCCTTGAGGGTAGAATTTATCAACATCCTAACTATAACATCATCTCAATTTGTGTTGGTAATTACACACAAAATAGTACTGTAAATGACCTTGCCTTAGCTTACATGATATGGTATATCTTATATTTAAAAAACCTTAATTATTGTGGAAGTGCCTTTTTCTATAAAATTTTACCTAACTTCAATATTTCCATTGTACATGAATTTATTTACGAAATTATATAATCTAAAAGAAATATCAAATCTTTATGTACCAAGTACCAACTGAGCGAATATGAAGTTATTCAAAATAGAAAACGTACTTAAGTTAAATATTCCATATCTCGCCATGAAACCATAAATCTCCGCAGCCGTGCATACATCAAAGAGTTTCCCGAATAAAAAACCGAAAGGACCATGATAACTTACAACAATGTCCTCCCGTAACTTAACCCCTTATTCAACTAAACAGCCAACTCGCATAAATATCTTTCGACAAACTAATGCCAATGTAAAAACGCCATTACTTGCGTTAAACAAATTCCGAGATCTCTATGTCAAAGGGTAGGAGATGCACAGAGGGCAAGGAATTTGTTGTATGCCTACGCGGGCTGGATCATTTGGAGGATATTATTTTCTCAATATTAGGAACTTATGTGTTATCAGAGTATTTTCCCTCAGTAAGATCCTTGTGAGGGATTAGTTTGCATAAAACATAATTACCTAATAATAGACGTTTATTAGTGGCATTTTATGTATTATTTTAGATGCAAAAAAGACCTAACTTTCTTACTTTGGACTTATTTTAAAGTATGTGTTGTATAAGGATGGTTATTCATATTAATTATTACAAGTCCTTAGTTCAAGAATTAATTAAAAGCTCTTTATTTTCAAAATTCACTGTCAAGGAATTATATCTTCAAGACAATGTCGAGTTAATGTCTATAAACTTAAAAAAGTACTATTTTTAACACAATAGACATAGACGTGGAAATTCTGTAAGTCTTTATACTGTGGACGAGATCTCTACACGCGAATCTCTGCGCGTGTGTGAACTCGTAACTACGGAGTAAAAGGGCCTATCTGCATATGTGGGGAAGGTTGCCAGCTAGATGGAATTGTACATTTTGAGTAAATATTTGGTCACATATTATTCTACCTCTAGGTACAAGACCCCATCGGGGAAAGTTAATATGTCTAAGAATGTAACCAGCTGGTGATTTTGATAATGAGTAAATATGAGTTTGAGTTAAGCGATCTTTTAAGGCAGTCCCATTTTAGGAACCATACTTACGTAAATCACAAAAAGAAATTTGAAAAAATACTGTTTGCTAATTAAACATAAGAGCCATCTTCGATACCTTCCGGATGATGGGGGGTTTTAATCTAAATGACAAGCCTCTTTACAAATTTTCCACCAAAAGGTGTATGTTTTCAAATTGTCCAAATAAATAAGTAAAACTTGGAAGATTAACAAAAAAGAGTGCCACTGAACTTTAAAAAGAGACGTGTAACATTAAACTATTCACACCTTAGTTCCGTTATGTCACCGCCAGAACATTTCAGTAGCAAAATGTTAACACGTTAACAGGCAACACCGGTCGGGACGTATGTAAATATGTAACGTTAAACGTTCTATGTGTGATGTTGGCTCGAGAGCGAGAGGTCCTCCTCATTATCGACCTAAGGTCACCGCGCATGCTCCTGCCAGTCTCGGCTCTAACGAATGCCTTATTGCGACAGTGGTTCATCGCAGTAATTGAGTTACGACTTTTTACGTAGCAATTTCGTTTTTCTCTTAGAACCCGGTCGCACGCTAATTGGAAGGTTTTTTTTCTTCTCTTCTCTTGAACAAATATTGGATTAGGCGGGTAATTCGGGTCGAATAGGTCTTTGAAGGTACAGCTTTATTTTGTTATTAAATTTTGTATGAACTTTACAGGTAATTATGAGATTTCATTAGGCGCTTGTTAAGTCAGATGTTAAATGGGTATTTTACGATTATTTCTACTTGTACCCAATTATAATGGGTTTCAACGCTAATTTTAACGTTTTGGCTTGTATAAGCAACTTTGAGGCGGATACATTGCAAATACTTTTTATTATGAAAATGAAGCAATAGGTTTAATACGCATTACAATATAGTATTTTTTTTAGTTTTTCGACGCGAATTTGATGTTATAGCTCTATGCATCTGTACCCACATAAGTGAATGGGCTAATTGTATTTATTTCACATGATTTTATTGCATTTTCACATAATTCAACCTACAAAATAATATATTTATGGTAGTTTTTCCAACTCTTTACAGGAATTGTACCGAAACAACAGACTTTGTCTGAAATTCGCCAGCCCATTAGCATTCAGGGGCGTGTGGTATACAGCAATTGATTCGGATGTGTCCTGCCGGGTGCATAGGGATCAAATATTCATTAAATAGATCCCAGTCCGCCCGCCTTCATATTCAGCAGACGTCGTTGTTAATAGTTCGCTCGGCCGGTCTTATCTTCGACACTCAGACTAGTAGGGCGACTGAATGATATTGATACTAGGATTGTTCTGATTTTGAATTTTAAAATAATATTTCGACTAGTAATTTTGGTTTATTGGTTAACTTCAATATGTTATCTAATGGAAAATGATCATCCTTTAAAAATTAAATGTAGTTTATGATTATTTTAAAAATTTAACAACTCGAAAAGTGTTTACAAACCTCGATCTTTTAAATATCCTCGATTTATCATTAAATAATGCAAAAAAACAGAGACAAACCTCGGCTTCTTTTTATCTGTGATTCTTATGGTACAAGAGTATTAAATGAAAGAACTATTTTACATTTTTCTTACTTCCTATTTCAACTATAAACAAAGTGCTTTATAAAATTCATTAGATTTCACATTTCTATTCCGCTGATGGCCTCGGCAATTTCTTTTAAAAAGTACAATTTACATTTTCATTTCAGCGTCTTAAGAAAAAATCTCCTTTGTGTTCATTCTTAATTCATATTTTTCGTCGCTCAAACTCTGTCCGTCCAGGTAAATTACTCCTTTTCTTACCTAGGTAGGTATATACCCACTACCCAAGACCAGTGGGGGACGGAAAGGGGTTCTTCGTTTGTTAACCACTGAGGAAAACGTTGGGTGGATAAGACTCATTTGTTGTTTACGTTTTAGTGATGATGACGGATTTTGTCGCCATGGGTTGGTGACTATTATGCGGTGCACATAGAGTAGATGAATATAAGTAGAGTTATTTAATCGTATGGGACTTATATCTCATTTAGAGGCACGTCAGTAAGACATCGGGCTAACCACTGATGTTTATTCTATTAGAAATGAATCTACTCCAAAGGGTGAAGAACAAATCTGGTCTGTGCCTGAAATCATGCTAGCTAAGTAATTGTTGTATACTCATTATACCACTATACAACAAAGAATATATTATTATGTGCGAACATGTACATTTTAACGCGGATAATCCGTGTACACAGCGGACCCCGTACAGAAACGGGATAAACACTAGGAAGAAGAAGATATAATCCGTGTATATTTATCATAAACACAATCAAAGTACGAGTATCCCAGTCTCACGGGCATCTGAAATTCAATTTCCGTTGCCAAAAACTAACATTTTTGCTACATACTCAACCAGGTACAAAATACTATACATTTTCCTCTAGCTCTCAGGCTAGCGAATACAATTACTTTTTTAATCATACAATGACCATCTCCTAAGGAATTTCGTCGCTTGCTAGCATTCAAAGTCGTATCCACACTACTCCGCCTGGGAGGGTGGGTGTCCAAGCCCGGGGCAGCGTCGAGTGGTGCAAATTAATCTCCATACGTCGCGCTCACCCCGCTCGTTACACCCGGCTTGTTATTATTGTAAAAATGTCTTTATAATAGCGTCCTTGTTCTCCGAAGAAAAAAAAACGACGGAAGAACCATTTTTTGAACCATCATTATTTGAATTTCGAAGGTTCAACATCATCATCAGCCTATAGCGGACTTTGTTCCGTCGATCGGACGTTGCTTTATACTTGGATTCCAACATCATCCAGCTTGCCTTAAGACTTAAACTTGATAATGGACCTTTTTGTTTGCTGAGTAAGAATCGATAAAGAAAACAGGGATATTGTTACTTAAATCTGTTTGCTACAGTAAAAAATGCAAACAGAATTAAGAAATTATTAGGGAAACCCTGGACTTCGTCTTTCATAATATTAATACTTCATTGTCCTTTTCCGTTTTTACTAATTAAAAAAGTTTCTTCAATTCTGTAAATATATCTTGAAATATATCAGAAATGCTTCTAGAACACAATTTGACAGAACCGTAACCTGTCACCTCGAAAGAATTACAATTCTCGGACAATCCTTCCACCGAGACTTAAGCCGGGAGCCCAAGTATCATTTATTTGAACAATATCCAGCAGTAATGTATGGAGATTAGGCGCGGGACAGACGCGGGCAGCGCTGATCCGACGTGATACATCAACGTCGCGCCGGACAGTGGACGCTGCGTCTGTACTGGGACCGCAGTGTGGAAGCGGCTTTTGTTTTAAGATATGTCTTTATTCTTGGTGAAGACACCATTTCATTTATACATTGGGATAATCGTTGGATAGGAGAAATTGTTATTATTTAAGGATAGGAGAAATTGTTATTATTAACGAGCAGCAAAAATGACTGCATACCATAGGTGCACGGGCAGAGCACAGTAGTCGCTGCAGTGTGGGACGGGCTTTAGTAATCGCACTTACGCCTTTATTCTTTGTTTTGAAGATATGACGCCATGTAGTCAAATTTATGGGTTTATCACGAAAAAATATTATTTATTTGAATAAATATGGAGTAAAAAATTTGGAGTAATGTATGGAGATTAGACGCAGGCAGCGCTGATTCGATGCGATCAAGAAAAACCGAATTAAACAAAAACTTTAACTGATCATGGATTTAATGATGAATATATTTTCAAATATATATAATTAAAATTTTTAGGGTATTTATTTTAGTTCATTATTTTTAAGCACTTGATGATACCAGTTCTATTATACATACCTGTAAATATTTTAATCGCAAAATGTATATGAATACTGTTCCTCATCTCTGTTATCATATAACCCACCAAAAGCCCTCTCCACACTCCCATACCATTTGTCATAGACTAACATGTGCGGTGTCTGTCTGTTTTGGTAGCTTTGCATGCCGCTTGTTAACTAGAGAATTAGCGATGACCATGGGTCATCACGTAAGCAGTCATTTATCCATATTAGTGAGCCCACTCGCTATTAATTATAGTTGTATTTAAGTTGAAAAGGGTTTCCAGTATTAGTACAATGGCGACAGATTTGATTGAGAACTAAGGTGGAACGGGGCAGGCAAGAATAATAAATTTCTTAACACTAACTTAAAATTTTATGTGAATGTGCAAATTAAAAACTAAATGTTTTGTGCAAACTAGCAGGTTGAGAGGGTGAGGTTTTACTATTTTTTTTACTGGCGTTAATTTTACTTATCATTCATTTTTTTGTATAACTACAGTCTATTTCACCTAAGATGATCCCCGTGACAGTTAACAGTTCAAAGAAAAACCGACACTATTCCAAATCATTAAGGACCCTATGGAAAATCTTATAAACAGCTCGTGGAGCTTATTGCCTTGAAATTAAGTTTTCGTAGAAGATCTGATCTGCTAATATAATTTCATCAAGAGAAAAGCATATGCTTGTCATAAACAAAAAACCGGTACAAGCATTATTTCACTGTGACGTTACTAACAAATATAACCCCAATCAGGTGTCTAAAATCCGCAAACCCTCGATATATTTCAAGCAGACTATCTCTGTATATCTTTAAAGAGTGCATCCTTTTAATATGTCCCGAGTTAAGCTCCTTTAGTGATATTGCAGTAATATGGCTGCAGTGGCTGCAGTAATAGTTGCAGCTGTTTGTGAGACAGCGCTTACCCGTCGCTTGAAGCGCTTTAAGCTTTTCGCTTAGCGTTCGGTGTAAGCGGTTTATTAATAAAAATACACCTCTCTGCATGTCAGGTGGCGACCATGGATGTAGTGGCGCTATAAGAGACACTAGAGAGAAGTAATAAATACATATAAAATAAATATTTCACAACATCACATACATTGTTGTGTTAAGTAGCTTAAGCACTTGCGTTACAGACATCAGAATCAACAGTGGTATTACAAATATACTTAAATATATACATATAACACCCAGACCAGGACAAACAGACATGTTAATGCATACAAATGTTTGTCCTGTGCGGGGATCGAACCCGCGACCTCTTGCGTAATAGGCAACATCTTGACCATTACACCAAGCGGGTCGTCAAAAGTAGGCAGAGAGAAATGCTTACGCTATACGTACAACATCAAACATATGAGTCATGGATTCATCTACCTACCCAAATGGTCGATAATGCTTTGTATATAAAATGACGGGCCCTATGGTCTAGTGGTCAGAGACCCTGGCTACTAAACCAAGGCTAGTGGCAAATCTTTGTGTGAATAATATCGGCATTATTACTTTAGTCATGAATGTTTCATATCTATCCGTTCCCTAGCATCCATAGTACAAGCTTCGAGCTGAGTTTGTAGCAACGCAATTGATGTGTTCGTCCAACGAAAGAATTTAACTACAACTTTTTCACAGTATGATTTTATATTGAAAGAAATAAAAAATATGACACTTCTACCAATGCTGGGGAAATCTAGATGGTTCTTATTGTTTGAGTAACGTTTATTTATCAACAATGATAATCAAATATTTAAAAATCAAAGCCCTATAGGCTACATGTTGGTATTATTCATTATTTACAATGAGACAAAAAAATATAAATAACTAGCGGGCGCCCGCGGCTCCGTCCGCGTCAATTTTCAATAGCCTAAAACCTTCCTCGTCAAATGGACTATCCAACGGAAAAATATTTTTTCAAATCAGACCAGTAGTTCCTGAGATTAGCGCGTTCAAACCAACAAACAAACTCTTCAGCTTTATGTATTAGTATAGATATAGATAACGAATTAAAGTTATTGAATGGTTGTGATATTATGTAAATTATTGTTAATTAGATCTTTAAAATATTAAAATATTCAATCAACAGCCACTTCTAGAACATTCTCACTCTACGAAGGAGGGCACACAACAATGTTTTCGTTCGATCAGAGGCCCGTGCTACTGAAATGAAGTTGGGTATTAGAAACGCGCTATCTCCAAGACTATTTTCAATTTGTTTGTTAACATTTTCTAGAGTACACTCCGTTGTAGAGAACGTTCTGGATACAAACAAACCTTAAGTTTTCTATTAAAGCTGCGAATGGGAACGGTCGAGATAAAATTGTATTTAAACTGCCAAGGTCAGATTTAGGTTCAAAAAGAGTAGTTGGGGCCTTCTTCTTTTTTATCGACAATCTGACCGGTAAAGAACAATGGCGAAATATTTGTTGAGTTATAAATTAAGCGTCTTAAAATGTCTTTAATACAAAATGATCTATTGCAAAAGCTCACGATTTTTCAGATTTGTATCTAGTTCTGACTAAGTCTCGGGAAAAATATTAATTTTAAAAGGAGCTAAACGTTATTATAATCATACAATGTCAGTTTGCCGGCCATTTTGCCTTGTCACTATAGAGTAAAGTAATTATACCAAAAGGAACTTGTCACTTTAATGTCATTTGTGATATCGGGCATATTATGCTCGATCGTATTATTCTTTCAATTTTTTCGAGTTGGACTGCTTCTGGACTCTTGGGATCTTCCTCGCGGGACTGCTGACTAGTGTTTGCCAAAGGATTCCGATATTTTGCTATTATCATTTTGTGGTGGACTTGCAACTACGATTTTGCATTTTGTTTGTGTATGTTTGATCTCAAGTGTTGGGAACTGGAAATCATAAAAACATACAGCTACTAACACTACTACAGCTAGAAGTACTTTGTCCAGTACAGAACCTTTTGCATCAAGGTGTTCGTGGTGTTTAGTGTGATGAGCACGAGCATTTAATTGTGTTCCCGTGTTTTGGATGTTCATATAATTATTATATACGAGTACGTTATTTCGTACCTAAAGTACAAGCTCTGCTTAGTAAGTATTGGGCTAAATAAATGTTGTGTTTCTTAACTTTTTGACAAAGCAATTTATGTCTAAGTATAATCTTATTCTACTAAAACACTCATAAGAACATTATAATGCAATAGGTTACATTTGGTAGAAATATCCAAAGGAAACATTCAGATACTTAAATATTTTGTAAGAAATCATTGTAAACATAGTATGTTACCTTTTTTATAGATTTTGGAAGACGACAATTTCTGGGAAACTTGCAGAGATTTTACCATGGCTGCAGTTAATCATAATTTAGCAAGTGATGAAGCTGCAACAAGTACTAGAGGACATACAAATGTCTGCCTTTTATGTATCTGCTCAATATTGAATTGAGAGAAGACGAGGAATATAAAAATGAATAATAACAATTAATGTTGTTTTACTTTTAACTAGCCGCCGCCCGCGACTCCATCCGTGGTTTTCGGTTTCTGTACACAGGTACATATACTATAGCCTAAAGCCTTCCTCGTCACATGGACTATCCAACACAAAATGATTTTTTTAAATCGGACCTGTAGTTCCAGAGTTTAGCGCGTTCAATCAAACAAACCAATAAACAATCAAAATGATCAGCTATATTATTTTAAGTTTAGATTAAAACCATAAGTGGTCGTGCTTAAGCACGAAGTAATTAATTCATAAATTAAAAGAATCAAAAAACATTTATTCATTCAATGATTCATATTGATCTCTATACGTTATTTCTCAACTTTTAACCCAGCAAACACCCAGCAAATAATATTAATCTGTGATGAATAAAAGTGATATTGCCTGGTCAAAGATATCTTTTCGCTTCTTAAAAATCTGTTTATAGTAGGTATCTGTAGTTTATTGGGTATAAAATACTGTTAATTATTTTGTTTGAGTTCACTAATGTCTTATTTGTTCAGACATAACCTCAAAAACTTTAAACTGAAATATCTCAATCTCCAGACTTACGACATTTGTGTTACTTACGTCAATTTGTTGAGGAACTGAAGCTGTATATTATCATATTTTTTTCAACTCAAGACGCATAAAAAATATACTTGAAAAAAGTTGTATGGAGGTTCGCCATCGTTCTTTTTACATTTGATAAAAAAATAAACTTGTGATTTACTATGTGAAATCTAATTTGAATTATTGGCTTATCATTGTAGATAACAAAAACATATAATGCAGCGAAGTATTACATGTAATTTCCGTTTTATTTCAAATTTCGTAGGAATGGTATGAAAAAAATAACACCTCAGTCACAAAAGTATTTATTTTCTTTTAGTCTCATATTAAATCAGAACTTTAATTACTTATTACGTTCTTATCATGGATATAAATATTTGCTATCATCTAGCTTCATTTGACGGAATGTTGAAAATATTCAGTTTTTTAGCTCATCTAATACCACTCCGTCACATTTTTGCTTCATAAGTGATAAAACTTTTTAATATTATGAAAATCGCCCAATAAATACGCATAAAAATCTATTGAACACATTAACTGTTTAGCATATAATATTAGAAAATGTTATTTTCGTAAATACAAACAATAAAATGGTTCATATCTTACTTTTAACTAAAATTTTAAGGGGGACAAAATTGTGACAGTATGGTTAACGAAGTGACGGAGTGGTAAACAATGTTAACGTCCGCCGAATAACATTGACAAAAGTAACCCTTTAACAATTTTAAATTTTAGAAAATAATAACAAACATTGTTTATACTTAAAATGCTACATAAAATACTACAAGTCTTCATTGGCATCCATTCTTTGGTAGATATTAATTAAGTCTTATTAAATCTTATCGCTTACTTTACTTTTAAAAAAACTTCTATTGGTTGATCGTATTCGTAAAACACGCGTTTTCCTCTTTTAATCATATAAGGAGGTGGAACAATTTGTAACAAATTCTTATAAATCACATCTGACACACCAGTCTCTACAAATTCAAACAATTTTCCAGTATCGTGATCTATCTCTTCGCACTTGTTTTCTTCCCCTGCTACTGGCAACAGACGAGGCTGGTGTCAGTGAACGAGATCTGGGGCTTATTGGAAGTAGTCTGGGACTTGAAGGAGTCGGCGTAGAAGCTGGAGAGTTTATCAAAACGTTCTGCAAAGTTTTCTGTCTTTCTCTTCTCTTTTTATTTCTAATCGGCCATTGTTTTTTTTTATTTTTTTATGTTCTTTTGGTGTCATATCCTTAACTTATTTTTTGCGAGCATGATATCTTTCTAAATCTTTACGTTTAATTTCTGCAACAAGTTCAGGGTTACGCTTTCTTTTTTCAGCCGCGGATAATGCCATTTTTTTATTTACTTGATGGTAATACCTTAAATTTACAAAAATAGTTGACGTTAGAATAACCACATTAAAAAAACAAGCAATCATCCATTATGGATATTAAATAAGGCTCTAAGTTCCATACAAAAATGACCACTCTGTCACGAGTTATACCACTCCGTCACACATTTTCGTGACAGAGGAGCTACGTGACAGAGGTGTAAAATAGAACTGTTCGAGTTATTCAGCGTTTTCCTTATTATAATTTATGAAAAAAATGGGTTTATATGAAATTTTTATCAAAATTTCATCTATTAATATTAAAACTCCGAAATAAGAATAACAATTGGAAGTCATAACTTGTGTGACAGAGCGGTCGCCGAATTAACACACGCACCTCTTTTCACTGTTTGCGGTCGACTGACTGGTATTGCGTTGGAACGTATAGTGGGAGTGCGGGGTGGAGGGGGACTATTTTTGAACCTCGGGACCAAGGTCAGAGTTATCGGTTATTAAAATCGTATTTATCGGGGGACAGCTAATAAAATATTTTTTTAATTAATAATATAAACTTTAAAAATTATTTCTTCTTATTAATGTAATAAAAAAGGTTAAGTAGTTCATTAAATGTTCTTGGAAAGAAACTTTTAAATGTGTTATTTTTAACGAGAGCACATTGTTTACATTACAATTCATAAAGGGACACACTTTATTCGTATGTATAACACCTCCGTCACGCTTTTTTTGTACTATGTCACACTGATCTTGTAAAAAATAATTATGAACAAAATCTAGTTTTGAGGACATTAAAATTAATGCATTGTCAAGTGTATTTTCACATGAAAAAATTAAGTAATTTAGTATATAGAAGCAGAATATTATTTTTTTGGCGGAGGGGACTAGTCATTGTCGATAAAAGATTTTTTCATTGTCACGATTTGTTAATTTGTTATATGGTTATATCTGGCCGCCGAAAATGAACCACCTTCCGAAGCAATGCAAAATTGCAGAATCTCTCCAAAATTATTATTTTTTATAAGTCGTTTGATCATCACCATGACATGATCGATATGAAAACAGGCGAAGAATCAACTGGTTTCCGTGTTCTTAAGGTACAAATAATACTTCCAAACGAATACCTATTTACATTTTGAAAATAAAAACCAATAATAGGTACTAGCTGTCCGACTCGGGATTCGAATTCGAAACTTGCAACGCAGCTGCTACCCACATCTTAAAGGAAGTTGTGCCAAACTTCAATCTACGTACCGGACATCATAATCACCAACAAAAAAAAAACAAAACACTACACTTCCATCGCCGACAACCCGTCAGGAATAATCGAAATTATAATTTATTAGTGCGGCAGCCTAGGGGTTCGATTCTGGATCCGTGTGTAGCAATAATGCGTAAAAAGCTCATCTCCGTTGCCCCCTCCGCCCCCCACCCCGGGGCCTAGTGAAATATGATGTTTTCCCATCCCATGCGGACACGATTAGAAAATTCGTCGCGAAGATATACGCCGTACGATGTACATATACATATATCCCTAGATATACGGTGTTGATAGTTTTCATATGTAAGTAGGGGTATGAATTTTGTGGACGGGTCGGGAACCCTTTTTGCGATGTTTGCGCAGTCTTTTCAGACGTATTGGATTAATTCTGTGATGATGAAGGCGTGGGGGTGAAGGAATATCACCATAGGCACCAAGGCATAATGTGCATGTGCCCAGGGCCCCGCAATCTATTGGTGCCTCAGATCAGGGTCTGTAGGCCCCACGATAAAAGGAAGCCGTGATCAGGTGGTTTCTATCACCTTATCAATTACTTTTCATAGACCAGCTTATTTACAAGTTTGGATTTGATGGGTGTCTCATTGTCTCATAACATTAAGAAGTTAAAACATTATGTTTAATAGGTCTGACTAATGATAATATTATCCATGCCAATTGTTGTCAATGAAAATGATTGACTCCACATTAATTATGCTTCGAACTTTATATTCGATTGAAAATAATTATTATTGCTATTACAAATTTTCTAACATTGAAAAATCGTGACTACTGTTAAATCTTTTTCACTTCGCCTTCTTAAATAAGTAATCTCAAAAGTATCAAAAGAATCTTACAAACATCAATCGATCGCCCAACATTAGACCAACACAACAAAATCCCCTAGCCGGCCATAAGTTGACATTACCTCTCATTTCTTCGCGCGCGATAATGTAAGCATAAATCAGGGAGGCTGCCCAGTCCGAAGGATCAAAGCCTATATATCAAGCTAATGCTGATATGATATGTTAAATAAATAGCCGCGACAGGATATTGGGTCCGGGCGGGAATCGAAAATGAATGTGACATGCAAACAAAGTGAAATGTGGGTGTAGGAAGATGTACGGGCTGTTGATGGGTTGGGATTGGGGATTAGTTGGGTTCGGTTTTTGTTTTTGGATGGTATTTGAGTTTGAGAAAAATGTGTTGATGGGGTTAAACTTTTGGAAGTCAGAGAAAAACGACGCTGAATCGATTAAAGTTCCAATTCAAAAAGTTAATCTTGTACCCTACACGGGTGCAGTTTCGGTGATACTAACAGACGAAACAACACATATTTAAAGTATTGTACGGAGGTACTCGTATATGCGCTTTTGTAAAAAAGCGCACTTTTTAGACTTTCAAATTTACGAAAGGATTTCTATAAAAAAGAAGATTGATTTTACTATTAAATAAACCATGATTGTTGTCCAAAAGGTAACAGTAACAAAATTTATTAACCGTCCTTTTAAAGGTGCTCTAATTTTCGCACGTAAATATCCAACTCAAACCTACACTTTCACATCGAACATTAAGAGATAATGTCATGATCGGCTAATATTCCGGCCTATCTAATACGGAATCGCTGCCTCGATACATCAAAAGCGCATGAATTTCAATTTTCACGTGACGTCACCTATAGGTAATGTATCACCCTTCCCACGTTTCAGGAGTTGATGCTTTAATGATATTATTGGGAAATTGGCTCACGCATCCCTGGTGTTGACGAAAATTCTCTATCAAAACACTACGCGGGAGACGGTTATTATTCAATCGATAGATATATGACAGAGAAGTTTTGCTTAGATTATAATATATTTTTAGGTTCATAAAACTATCTGTATGGTGTGGAATTAACAGCTGCACTTATTTTAAACTTTGAATACATATTGATGATTATTTATGTAGATTACAATAATTGAAACGAAGGACAAAGTGATGATGTATCCCCTTTGAAAATACCATGACGAGTTTATTTATTTATAATTCATAAGTACACAATTGTGGAACAGATTAAGTCTGAATATGATAATATAGTCAGTCTTGGGCATAGTTATTAGAAGTATCGCCACAATTTTTAAAAGTATAATCATGATCTTACACTTACTAGCGAGACTAATCGAGAATAACACTGACTTACTACTTACATAGTAAGTCAGTGTCAGTTTACCATCCCACTTCCATTTCCAAATCGATCAAAGTTCCCTCTCGACAGATTCAAGAATCACCACCCAGCCAATAGGGTGTGTCGATTCACACTATCTACAAAAGAAATTACATGCCCCGCTCTATCAGTAGTGGGGGGCGATGACGTCACGGCGAAGCCTCGAATAAATGTGATGGAAATTGGAGGATTTGTTTACCCATATTCTTCTCACACTTTTGACACTAAAAGGTGCCGCGGTAACGCCCTGTCGCTTCGAAGTTCCACGTAGGTATTGTCTCTAGAATGTTCTAGTGAATGGAATATTCCGTTGAGTTGGGGTTTTTTTGGTTGGGAATATACGCTAGGTAATGAAATAGTTTAGGAGTAAAATGTAAATATTAAAATTGCGCAACACCAACTTTATTTCCTTTGAAAGTAAAGAGCTTAAAATCGTGTCTCATAGGTGTTATACACTCAAGCATTGATGTTGCACTCAAAAATGGATATCATTAAAGTTCCGCAACCCAAATGCAGAAATAAAAAAATCTTTTCGCCATTATTTTTCTCTCTCTGGTGATCTGTCATGGATTTAGCCAATGTCAGGAACCAAATACCATGCCCCCAGAACAGACATAATCTTCTAGATTCAGCTAGCAAGTAAATCTATAGACATAGCATGAAGCCATTCATCAGAAATACAACTATATAATATGCTGTATGAAATATTCTTAGTTCCTAGTAATCTTAGAGTTATGATTAGTTTAATAATTCACAGCAGAGTGCGTCCACTCACACATTATTCATACTCGCAAAGAAATTTAACATTGAGACGGGAACCAACCCGAGCTGGGCCCAATTCAATTTATTTAGCGATTTTCAGAACAAAATATTAGGGAGGCCTATTTATCAGAGTTCGGCAGTGGAGGCCATAGGGATGGGGCGCCGTGGTATAATTTTAAAGGACTGGAAAAAATAACATCGGTATTTTTTCATTAATTTACTACTCACAATACGGCGAATTTCATTTGTATTCTGGCTACTGTCGTGGTAAAAGTACGTGTTCAAAACTCGAAATAGTAAAACCTTCAACCTAACCCAAAGTGGGAATCAAAACCGCGACCTCCAGATTTTTTAATGCGAATGACTTTAAACCATTTTCTGATGAAGCAGATTATGCTTTTGCCCCTTCTTGTACACACTGTAAAATTATAATTTAAAATTAAAATATTCATAAACAAAATCACATAAAACTGTCCATTAACAACGCTGTATGATGATACTACCACCTGCTTCGGAAAGCAGTTCCTAACGAGAACCACATTCCACGTTAAATAATCATAAATACATAAGTCAAAAACCAGTAAGAAAAACATATTTAATAGATCAAAAAACAGATTAGTTTTATTTATCTAGGATACCATGTAAAATATCACGTGCCGTAACAAACGGCACATCCCTTTAGAGGCGTCGCAAAACCAACACATCCATCGTGAGCGCACCTCACATACAAACTAGAATGCGATTTCGTAATATATTCCGGTGTCGTTTGGCCCCATTTTTCTATTCGCACCCGGCTGCGAGGTGAGAGAAATGTACTATTAGGTTCCTAATTTACGCGGGAAGTAAAAAGTGGGCCGGTTTTTCAGCAATGATGGAGCCACGATGTATGTAGAGGAGAATAAATAATGTGATGTGTAGACGCACTGATACGGAGATACGCAGAAAAGTTTCTACTTCTTTACAGCAAACCATGTAGTTCATACTACACCTAAACCTCTCAAACAACATGTATGATTCATCATCATCATCCTATCGCAGTCCACTTCTGGACATAGGCCCCTCCTAAGGCTCTCCATTCAGCCCGTATGTATGATTACACAGCTAATAATCTCAGACCGCTGAAACATCACAATACGTCCGTATCCGCATAAAACTCTTACGACAACATATGACAACTATTAAGCTATGAAATACAAGACTGTCCGGTCGTACCATACGTAATAATACCCCGTAAATTTGGGTGAAAGAGAGGACCTAATAAAGGGGCGGGCAGCAGTCCAAAGTTATCTAAGAAGGCGTAAAATTTATGTTAATGACACCCTCGCAAAAGGAAATAGCATAACGTTAAACCAAAGAGAAGAAAGCCCGGCGATAACGTGTCCCTGTTAAATGAGCAAAAGGGAGGTATTCCGATGTCCAGTCACATCTTTTCGTATACGAAAATATACAAAAAGACAATTAGCACAAGAGATCTTACCAATGGCAGCTTCCGCGATTGAGTGCATTGTTCTGCATTTATTCTACAACATGCATTTAGAATTGATTTAAAAGACGACTTATTTATCATTTTCAAAACTCAAGACCATTCAAAATCAACTAAAAAAGACGGTCATACACAAAAGATCATTGAAGTATTGCATTAAAATAATGAGGACATGAAGAAATATTCACTAGCTTGCATAAAAAAAACGTAAATCTAAAAGACAGGACCACTCTGACAACTGAAGCTGAAGCCATTCATTGGCTGATACCTAATGTCGAAATACCCGAAATTCGTGGATATCAGGCTAATTACCAGTCAAGCGTAAAATAAGTCACTATCACTCTCACTCGCATTTACGAGTAATTGGAAAATATCCTCTGGAAAAGTACAGAAGCACGCAAAAAACGTTGCTCGAAGCGACCAATTCATTCGCCCCCATATCCGGTTATCGCCGGTTTATCATACGCCCGGGGCCCTCTGTAACTCCTACCGAGATTATTTTAAGCTTCAACCCTTAACGTTTGATTAAACTACCATACTTTGGGATAGCCCTTTGGCAGAAGGAAAAACTGGGATGCTGATATATGGCCTCTTTTTGTTTTCTCTGGTCAAGCTAAGTCTATTTGGCTTTGTAAGCCATATTAGTCTAGACATAACAATAACCGAATCGATTACTCCTAAATTATTCGCAAAAATTAACCGTTTTGATTCTGAGGGAGGTAGAACTTAGTGAAACTTCCACTCGAATGAGCCGCTTGTCTGAGGAAGAAACTCCATCTTACAGAAGACCACAGTGAAGTAGCACTTCGTAACTGTTGTGCTATGTTCCTGCTGGTGAGTATGGTCGCCAGAGATCAGTTGTGGAGAATAAGGGGTCATTAAGGGAGGCAGCGTATCTGCGCCCTTGTGCGGTTGTCTATGGGCAGCGGTGATCACTGACCACCAGATGACCTCTTGTTGGTTTGCCTCTCTATAACATAAATAGCCTTTCATTTGAGCAGGTACTTTTTCTAAGAAGTGTTTATAATTAGGTGGACTAGGTACATACTTCTTGCCAACCCTAACAACATAAAATAACTGCTCTTTTTTTGCTTTCTTCCAGCGATAGTTTTAAAATGAACTCGCCAAACCATTAGATACTGTGCTTGAAACATTCAAATCGGAACCCGCCGGACCCCTTTTACAAATTAGATAGGGGCCAAACACATTCATCTCGAACAACGGCGGTGTAAAAATTGTGCAACGCTGCCCGGAAAAACCTTTTAAAGTCTTTGCATTTTTTCGTTCCTGCCTCGGGCGACGAAATTATAAAGGGAGCGTCGATTTAAATCGTTGAATATGCCCTAACCATCTTCAACTCGCTGTAAAAGTGGCACAAAAATTTAAAGCGACAGTCGCTTCTTCTCGCAGACAAAGCATGTAACCAACGGACGTCCCATTGAACAAAAAAATGCCACAGTTTTCTGGTTTCAGGGCATTTCTAACGAATTAAATCTATGAAAGGGAGGGTAAGGGAGCAAGAGTCCGCATGATTGTGCCGTTAAGAAGTGCGGCTACATTTCTATCTGACCGCTCCTGAGGAAATGTTGCCCAGCTTTGTTATGGCTGGTGTTTCGCAAATTGTTAGTTGTTGCTTTAGTGTAATAGATGTCGCTTCTAAGCGAGAGCACGTTTGTAATTCTGAATCGTGGTGGCAAAATTTTTTTTCAGTGCAATTAAACCGGAGACCCCTCTTTCCCATGTTTATAATCATTAATGAAAAATTAATTCAACAGCGTAATTATTTTGTTAGTTCTTTAAATTATTAAGTACAAAGTTTTTAATCTAGCTTATATATTTCGCACTTGTTAAATGTGGATTGGAAAACACATAGCTCCAGATGAACTTTATGGTGAGATACAAGGGTTAAAAGTAGTGTTAGTACTTTTAACACTACACAACTAGAAAGTAGCTATAATAATCATATTATCTGTATCCCAAACCTTTAAACTCTAAATGATTTACAACAACATCCGAATCCATTTGCGATCCTCTCCCTCAACTATTCCAAATAAAAGGAATTCCTCGTACAAAGGGAAACCTGGGAAAAGAAATAAAAAAAATATATAATAATTCAAAATGGCGCTGGCCACTTAATAACTGGCTGACACCATTGGGAAATATAATTTAATTTTTCTCTATACCTGTCCTTTTTATTTTCTTCTTGTGCATCTATTGTGGTCTCTTTCTGTCGTCCTCAACAGCCTCCCTCTTCCGTTTGTTCGGGAGGTCCCGTGTCACCCAATGTTCTGGACAAGAAATATTTGCGATATTGTGTGGGTATTAGATGATTTGTGTATGCGAATGTGTTCGTGGTTGGAATTTATTGGGCTATTACGCGCTATCGGGTGTGCTCGGTGAATTTCGCCAGGTATCAATTAGGATTTTGGTGAGGGTGAAAGGATTTTTCCTGAGAATACCACTGTTATCGCGAGCGGAAAGATTCTTGTATGACTTTCAGATATCTGTGAATTATGAGATACTACGAGTAGGTACCTAATAGTTATTTGCTTCAGGACATTCTGTTTCATTCATTTATTCTGGGACAGCTAATTAGATGACCGCATTAAAAGAGATAGCCAAAAACTCCAGCGTCGACAGAATTTTCATATGTCCGTTTTGAAAGGGGTTAATTTGAACGTATATAATCATAATTAATTGTTAAGCAACGATTTCTTAAAATTTACTAAATTATTATTAGGATGATGATGAGTCTGCCAGAGCAAAGGCCTTTCTACCCTCCTTCCATTTTTACTGAATACAAAGGTCTAATAGATCAACTTAATTGTAGATTAAAAAAAAAACAATCAACCCATTTCTTACAAATTTATACTCCTCGTTAGGTAAACATACTACACCAGGATAAGTTTAGAACAGAAAAAAAACCGTATTTACCTTCGTCGAGAGCCAGGTGCGAGAGTAATATTCTAATGTGGGTAGCCGACCTGCCATCCATAATAATATAACCACGTAACCCCACCCACCCCCTCGTGAAACTATGAAATGTAAATATGTACATATACCTAGGAGTACATACGGTGACAGTTTACCTCGGATGAATGGTATGTCGAAATGTTTTATATAAATGTGGATTTTTATCATACTAATGTTATGTGAAAGTTTGTTTGTTTGGTTGTCCGTCAATCGTGCTGAAACTAATGAACGAATTTTGATGACATTTGGTGTATGGGCCGATTTGGGTGATAAAATGCTTTTTATCCAGTTTAAATGCTCACATGGGATGAAATAGGAATCTTGATAACGTGGGCAACGCCGCGGGTAAAAACAGTTATTAATAAAAGTAAAGTACGTATTAGCCTATAAATGTCCCACTGCAGGGCAAAGGCCTCCATCATTTGACATCTTGTTTTCGTTGCAAAGATAGGTTTTGGCATAAGCACCTTGCCAAATTTTGGAGATCACAAACCCGGACTGTGTTCAGAAATACCAACATATTTTTTTAACAGCCCTGGAATCGAACCCTTGACCTCGAGACTACTCGGTTCTTTAACCCCTAGACCATCGAGGTATTATTTACAACGTTTGTGTGAGTACTCTGAAGTTTACAAGAGAGACGAACTTCTTAGCTATCCATGGATTCTCCGTGCGGGTGCCGGGTCCATCGCGTGGAACAGAGAGGAATGTCAGTCGGCGCCTGGGACTGTCTATCTTTAAAAGTTGATTGTATTTGTAGTAGGTAAGAGGTAGGTTCATAATTATACGACAGAAGTTTGTAGCTCGTTGATTTATTCATACATCTTTAGATTAAAATAACTCTGTTCCTACCATCAGAGAGAAGGGGCTTTCATAATACTCTTTCACAACAATTCGGTCTGTTTTTTAAATACTCATAAGAACATGCTTATTTCTTTACTGGATAGAGATTGAACCCGAGATCTTTAATTTACTTACTGACTTGTTTATCAATATAAAAACTACAACTTAATAAAAAATATTAAATAAAAAATTATATTATTTGAAGAGCGCAACCTATGCAATTTCATGTGAACTAGCACATTGTAGGTAGGATGTGCTTTCACTAAAGCATAGCAATTTAACGCCATCTAGTATTTGATATAGAAACTACACCCTTTGGAATATAAACCAAACCGTGAGTAGTTTATTAATAAAACTCTAGATAGCGCCGAAAGTAATTATGTAGATGGTAATTATTTTAAATTTTATTTTCTTTAAAAATAATTATATTCTTTATAAGAAAGAAGCTACCACTAACAATAAAATTATATCAATAAATGATATGGATAATAAAAGAAACCTTGTTAATTTTGAAAGTCTTTTACGAAAAGTTTCAAGAATGCAGAGAGGGCTTCGGAATTAACACTAATTTAGAAATTGAGGCTTGTTGAAGGTAGGCAATTTTTTTCTTTGACAACTAATTTTGTATCGTATCTTACATAATGTACCTGATAACGTAGGTAGATGTACCAATTTTTCCGGGGCACCGCACAAAGTTTCGTTATCAAATTTATTGGCAACTATCTACTATAATATACGGTATAACTATCCAATAAGAACGTAGGGCTGGGTAAAGAAATTAAATATTATAACCAGGTGCTATAGGTACTACCTTTTCCTCTAGTGTTGCAAGCGACCATACGTGACGGTAGCTGCTTACGAACAAGCGATAACTAACTACCTACCCGTCTAATGGTATAACTTCAAATTACAAAAACATAAGTATTTAATATGTAGTACTTTCGCCAATAAATACTCCGTCTAAATGCGTCTTAATCCTACCTACTTATATAAAGTGTGAGAGAATCGTCTAGAATAAAACCATTTCCCTAACCACGCCATAATATTGCAAAAAAAAAAGACATTCGAAGTTTGAACGGCGGCGCGGTGGCCGGCGCGGCGGCCGGCGCGGCGCGCGCTTTCCCGCTAAATATAATATTTTTTAAATAATTATTTTACTTATAATACTGGGTGTAGAACCGACCACATCTTCCAAAAAAAAAAGACAATCGAAGTTCGAACGGCGCGGCGCGGCGCGCGCATTCCCGCTGAATATAATATTTTTTTAATAATTATTTTACTTAAAATACTGGGTGTAAAGTTTTGTGTTTCTAAAAAGACGTTTCCAGCCCCAAAACAGTTTCCCGGGGACAGAAGATACAAGATCCAGAGACATTTCCAGTGAGTCTTCCATCGCCTTCTTTAGACGGCTTTTTCTGGGTTCAAATTTTAAATTCAACAACCTTGCATATGCAATGTACATTTTCATCTCCTTCATATTTTAAACATGGCGGGTTGATGCATTTATTGTCCTTTGCAGCACACCAAGGGCCTAGAAGTTCGTAGACAGTTGTCACTTATCATTATCATCATGCGTCTACAATACAAATGTCAGAGCAACAAGATCGGAACGCACCGTATTTGCAAAGAGATTGAAGGTAGGTAAATCCAGTTTTATCTAACTTTATTGTAGTCAGGACTGAGTTGTTGATAGTAATTTACTCACCTCCGTCTCACGTTACATGTTACACGTCTAATTGTGCGAATATTTTATTTCGCGGTAAAAATGAGAACTAATTCCGTTTCACCATTGTATTTCAATGTGGCTGAATATTGTTTGTTCGGAATCAATCTAGGCGTGATTGTAGGCATAATATTGTATTTTAATTTTGTAAATAAGAAATACAACTCAGTGAATGGTTTTCTGTTTGGTGGTAAAAATATGTCTGTGATATCTGTTTCTTTGGCTTTGATTGCAAGGTAAGGATTAGAATTTTTACTCTCATTTTACCATGCTTATATGGTATGTACGGGTAAGTGTAATTCTGAATGAATTTAAATAAAAAAATCTTGGATATACTCAAACATACCATTGTTTAACGCCGCTGATTTTTCCCTTATGCACCATGTAAAATTGCTGTTATAACCAGTTACAACGAGTATACATAATACTTAGTTACTGAAAGTTTAGGAAATAGCTTCCATCGTTGCACACAAATTTACTAATCTATTATCCGCTTATTATAAAATTAGGAGTAGTGTTTTACAGCGTTGTTCTGTTTCAAAATGTGTATTGTCATTAAGCAAGTCGAGTAGGTCAAAATTAATATTGAACTAATGAACTAATACGACGTTCAAATACTCGTAACAGAACATATAGTATTTTAACAGCTATTTTTTTTTATTCCAGTCATTTAACGAGCATCACTTTACTAGGGGTACCAGTAGAAATATACTTAAGAGGAACCCAATACTGGGCATCGGCGCTCTCATTGATCATAGTAACGTTTTTAACAGCTGTTATCTATTTACCAGGTGAGTTCTGCAAACACTTTTATAGTATTACTCATTCGTTGAACAAATATTATTTTTATGGTTTATATCTCGAGTTTGTTACGATGCGGTGGTACTGTGAATGTCAAGTTTAGACAAACTCGATAAACGTGCGGTTTAAAAAGAAAGCGTTTGTTTTAAAATATTATGTCCTAAGAGAAGTACAGCTTACTTCTACTCGAATGGGCCGCTCATCTGGGGATGCACCTCCACTTTACAAAAGACCACAGTGAAGAAGCACTTCGTTACTGTTGTGCTATGTTTCTGCTGGTGAGTAAGGTTGCCAGAGCTCAGTTGAGGAGGGAATAAGTTATTAAAGGCAGGCAACGTATTCTGTACTGTGGTATCTGCGACCGTTGTGTTCATGTCCATGGGCAGCGGTGATCGCTTACCATCAGGTGACCCTCTTGTTCGT
The DNA here is from genome assembly GCA_958496325.1 of Nomophila noctuella. Taxonomy (NCBI): domain Eukaryota; kingdom Metazoa; phylum Arthropoda; class Insecta; order Lepidoptera; family Crambidae; genus Nomophila; species Nomophila noctuella. The sequence continues at coordinate 9,021,344 of OY292494.1, read as the reverse complement.
TTGCCTTCCAAAAACATGAAAATGGAAAAGTTAAAGGCCCAAGATCCGATAGTCATCGGAAACTTGACAAGTCCTTCATATCATACCTCATCCACCAACTAAACTATTGCTTTGTGTTGGTGGTACAATGTGGTAACATAACAACCTTTTGGTAAAACAGTGAACGCTTTAGTAACACACTGAACACTTTGTTACCAGTGTTATTGTGTTGGTGGTGGAATGTTTGAAGTTATTTCATTCAAACCGTACTTACCTATATAGGTACGAGTATGTATGTGACAACAGGCACAAAGCACATCATAGACAAAGACAATTGAACGTATTAAATTATCTGTATACAAACATTTGAGATTGCACAGACATAAGAAACATTTATAGGATGAAAACGTTTACGTAGGATGTAATGCATTTATAATAATAAGTTTTAGCTTAGTTTCAAATCTTATTTTTTTTTTTCTCACACTATTGCTGGGTACAGTGTGATTTGTGGTTAAACCAACCTAAAGTTCAAGTACCAATTATTGTGACACTTTTAATTCCACATGAATTGTAATTTGTTAAAACACACAAAATTTGTAAACATGAAAAAACAGGATTATTGCTCACCTGGCTTCTCCTGGTCCTGGACTGTCTTGTGTGCTATGGACCGTTGAGTTGAAGGTCTTCCTTAATTAGTTTCAGTATTTCTCGGTTCTTCCTTCAGGATTGAGTAGTCACCGATTCACACTTACACTCATTAGCGCAAGAGTTTGGTTTTGTATTTTACGATAATCTTTTATTGTAACGAACACAGCACTGACGACGATTTCACAAAGTGACAAAAAATATTTCACAAAGCTATGCCGAGTTAAATCTTCATAGATCATTATAGAAAAATACATAAAGCAAAGAGTAAACGTTTTGAGGTGCAGTATAAATTAATATGACCGACACGACACTACTATTTGTCAAAGAAAAATCAGGCCACCCTCAAAAAGCCGCAATATTTTTTTTAAATAGGATTAGCTAAGAAGTTCGTCTCTCTCTCATTGTACCTTCCGGTTATTTTTTAACTCACTAAATTGAAATAAATAAAACATTCCGGCATAGAACAATGAATGATAGATAATATTTATGCAATCTATAAATCTACTATGATTGCAGAAAATGCACTAGCTTTGATTTTCTGACATACCTTATGATTATTACTCCTTATCATAAAACAAAGGTTTACATGACATATATACCCGCATATACATACATCTTGTATTAATCTATTAATCGTTTACAACCATAAAAATAGTTTTACACAATAATCTCTACCGTTCAAGATTAACATCATATTTTGATAAGAGATAATTACTAAGAAATTATTTTAATAATGACTTGCTATTGCAATGTCGGACATATCATTAAATCCTGGTTAGTGAAGATCGGGTTTGAGAGCGAAGACCACAGTGAAGCACGTTGTAACTGCTGTGCTATGTTTTTGCTGGAGAGCAAGGTTGCCAGAGTTCAGTTAGGGTGAGGTTTCAAAGATAGACAACGCGTCTGCAGCATTTGTGGGATTGTTATTACTCCTACATAGGCAGCGGTGATCGCTTAACACCAATATAATATACTATCTTGTTAGTTTTCCTCTCTATAGCATAAAAAAGAGATTTATAGATAACTGAAGCCTAAAAGGATTAGGTTATCGCGTTGGCAATCTAACTAACTATGTAATCTAACTAAACTAAATAATAATCTTGAGTGTTATTTTCTCAATGTGCATATAATGGTTTTTGTTACAGTATTCCACAGACTTCAGCTCTCATCAAGTTTCGAATATTTAGAAATAAGGTTCTCAACCCACACTCGCACGATAGCAGCTGTTTTGTTCGTCATCAGCAAACTGATGCTGCTACCAATCGTGCCTTACGTGCCTTTGATGGCTTTTAGATTAGGTGAGTTCCTCATTGCTGCTTACAACATGTGTTTCTATCAATTATTATGTCCTAAATAGAGAAGATTTTTGAACTTACCAGTTACTGTCAATAAGTGAAACCATATTAATGATTCTGTTTGTGACAAGATTGTGCCTTAAACTGCTATATGAATGACCTCAGTTGAATGATATTCAGGACTAGCGGCCGCCCGCGAGTCCGTCCGCGTGGAATTCGGTTTCCAATACCCTAAAGCCTTCCTCGTCAAATGGACTATCCAGTACAATTTTTATTTCAAATTGAACCACGTCAGCTTACTGCAAGAACTCATTAACTAGCAGTTTTGTGATTTTGAGATACGGCCTAATGAAGTTTGGAAATATAATTACGTATTATTTAAAAAGTATACTAGGTATAGTCGAAATGAAAATTCTTACGTATAGATCTAACATTTATTCATTTGTTTTATATATCGACATATCAAAATATACATTACCACTTTAAAAAAAAATCAAAATATGTATTTAATGACTTTTGCCAATACGTCCATTTCTAAGCAATTAAAAAGTAATGACTTCTAACATATGTCAATAGCCAAATTCGTAAACTATTAATCTGGTAAATTAACGTTAAACCACACTTAAACTTCTTATCTAACACTACGACACTTTTAATGAGTATACGTAAAATTCAATGTAAATATTTCTCACTTAGATCATGCGCATAAAATCATTATAAACATTTACAGAACCACAATTTTTGGAAGAAATCACTAAGACTCTTTTAATGAGTTTAGGTTAAATTGAGTGTTCATATTTTTCACTGAGGTCATCCGCATAAAATCATTATAAGGATTTATTGAGTTCTGCCAGTGCTGGAAATCAATAGTGTCATAATACTATGCTACTACATGAATTAATTAAAGAAAAATAATGACTTCTTTTTACACCTAAAATCTAAGAAAGAGTACTTATCAATTTTTTACAAATTTTATCTTCGAAATTATGACAGATAGAAATTTACTGGTTTTTGCATAATGTAGTGCTACCGTTGGTGAATCCAACGATGTCAGTATCAGTACTTAATGACTTTTTTTAGTTAGTGACTTCTTGCAGTAAGCCGACGCAATAGTTCCTGAGATTAGCGATTAGTTTCTGAGATTAGCGCGTTCAAACAAACAAACTCTTCAGTTTTATTATATTAGTATAGATTGTCAGGATTGCAGTGCTAAACGCCTAAAGAAGACCCAAGCCACTATGATTGGGATTGTGCATTCAACGATTATCATCATTAATTTTTGCTTTAGATTATCATCATTAAGAAGATTTTGCTCTGCATATGGGTAATGAGAGGCTTAATTTATTACAATGATATTATTTGGCAATAATTACTCATAATATTATTATTTCCAGTGACAAATCCGCTAGCGGGTCACGTGACAGCAGTGTTGTGCGTCGCCTGCGCAACATTCATAGCTGTCGGAGGCTTGCGCGCCATCGTCAGTATTGGCATCGTGACCACGTTCCTGGCGGTAGCTGGAACGGCCCTGCCAAGCGGACTGGCGTTACTGCCAATGGGCTTTAAGAAGATGTGGGAAATAGCCAACCATGGCGGGCGGCTTGTGTTTTATGAGTGAGTTTTCTTTTCCTACATATCCACTTTGACCAACTTTGACAGGCCTGTTGGTCGAGTGGCTAGAGACCCTGGCTACAAAACCAAAGGTCGCGGGTTCGAATCCCGCTAGGGGCAAATGTTTGTGTGATGAACATCGGCATTTGTACTCGAGTCATGGATGTTTATAAATGTATTTAAGTATGTCTATCCGTTCCCTAGCATCCATAGTACAAGTTTCGAGCTTAGTTTGGGGCTAGGCAATTGGTGTGTTAGTCCAATGAATTATTATTTATTTATTATATGTAAGTGAAAAGACAATCCCGAATTTTGACAAGGAGGCGGCGGTGTCTCTTTTTTTTGCGTCCACCAACCAAACATGGTATACCTACTTCCTTAGCAAATATCGTTTGTAATGACCTCAAGAATATACTTATATATTACTATGTTTGAGGTTGGTAGACGCGAGAATAGACGTCAATTTTAGGCAATACCCTTTCAAAGTGATGACAAAAAATGTATTGCGCGTGCTCTGGGTTTTTCGACATCAATATGTAGGTATAACTTACAAAAACATTTGTATGCAAATAAGTACTATCATCGATTGTAATGAATGAATTTGCAAGAATTACTACTACTATTGATTTTCTTGATGGCTTCTTATAAATAGAATTAAAAAAGTTTTGAACTAAGTGTAGTGCTTCAATTATGCACGTTAACATGATCTGTTTGCGATACTGATATGTATTTTGTTTTCAGCCCAGACCCAGAAATGGCTCACCACACATCATTCTTCGTAGTCACAGTAGCTCTCAGTACGAATTGGCTTTGGAAGATAGCTCTCAGCCAGAGTTCGCTGCAGAAGCTCTTGGCAGTGCCCACCATCAGCCAAGCCAGGATGTGTCTTGCAGTGTCATGTGTGGGCGTGATACTTATGAAGCTGCTCTCTTGTTTCCTCGGGCTGGCGCTGTATGCCTGGTTTGCGGGCTGCGATCCGCTGCTTACAGGGCAGATTAAGAAACATGAACAGGTAAGAGTATATCAAATTCATTCTCAGCTATTGCTTTAGAGCAAACGGTAAGATACGACTATGATCCTGAATTGACCAGCCTGGTTATTACAATGGCGCGACTGTCTTTCTTTTGACCTCCGTAACCCTTGAAAGGTAAATCAGAGCATTTAGATCCTAGTCGGGCGGGACCAAAGGCTTACCGTGATTTCTTAAGCATGGTGTCATCATTCGTACCGATCAATCAGGTGATTTAAGAATGCAATGCCCTAAACAATCTGGGACCAAGACAAGTGTTCCCCACGGGATTTGCTGGTTTTTGAGCAGAGCGCTCTAACAACTTCACCACGGAGGTTGTACCTATGGTATATTATGATACCAATTGCAAAGCAAGAGAACCGCTCTCAGCCAGAGTTCGCTGCAGAAGCTCTTGGCAGTGCCCACCATCAGCCAAGCCAGGATGTGTCTTGCGGTGTCTTGTGTGGGGGTGATACTGATGAAGCTGCTCTCTTGTTTCCTCGGGCTGGCGCTGTACGGCTGGTTTGTGGGGTGCGATCCCCTGCTTACAGGGCAGATTAAGAAGCATGAACAGGTGAGAGTACATCGATTGATCCACAGCTATAGCTTCGGAGCCAAGGGTATGCTGCGACTACGATCCTGAATTAGCAAGCCTGGCTAAAACAATGTTTCGCGACTGTCTTTAGACCTCGGTATCATCATCGGAACGTGCCTTCCGAAGCTTATCGGACAATCAGGTGATTCAAGCCTGCAAAGCTATAAACAATCTAGGACCCAGATAAGTGGTCCCCGCGGGATTTGAACCCACAACCTTCGAGGTTTTTAAGCATGGTGCTCTAAGCACTTCACCACGAAAGCAGCATTATAACAAATGCCAAACTACAGAATCACTCTCAGCGAGAGTTCGCTTCAGAAGCTCTTGGCTGTGCCCACCATCAGCCAAGCCAGGATGTGTCTTGCGGTGTCGTGTGTGGGCGTGATACTGATGAAGCTGCTCTCTTGTTTCCTCGGGCTGGCGCTGTATGCCTGGTTTGCGGGGTGCGATCCGCTGCTTACAGGACAGATTAAGAAGCATGAACAGGTAAAGATTACTTACCTATATCGATTCATCCTCAGCTATTCTATTACTTCCGAGCCAAGGGTATGCTACGAATATGATCCTGAATTAACAAGCCTGGTTATAACAATGGCGCGACTGTCTTTCTTTTGACCTCCGTAAACCTTAAAAGGTAAACCAGAGCATTTACCAACGGCTTACCGTGATTTTTTAAGCATGGAATCATCATTCGTACCTATCAATCAGGTGATTTAATGCAATGCCCTAAACAATCTGGGACCAAGACAAGTGTTCCGCACGGGATTTGCACCCACGACCTCCTAGGTTTTTGAGCACAGCGCTCTAACCACTTCACCACGGAGGGAGTAGGTACCTATTGTATTATTATAACAATTACAAAACAAGAGAATCGCTCTCAGCCAGAGTTCGCTGCAGAAGCTCTTGGCAGTGCCCACCATCAGCCAAGCCAGGATGTGTCTTGCGGTGTCGTGTGTAGGGGTGATACTGATGAAACTGCTCTCTTGTTTCCTCGGGCTGGCACTTTACGCCTGGTTTGCGGGGTGCGATCCGCTGCTTACAGGGCAGATTAAGAAGCATGAACAGGTAAGAGTATATCGATTCATCCTCAGCCGTTGCGTTGGAGCCAGGGTAAACTACGACTATGAACCTGAATTAACCAGGCTGGTTATAATGTACCTAGCGCGACTGTATAACCCTTGCAAGGGGATCCAGACTATTTGGATCATAGTCGGGACAACGGCTTAACGTGACTTTCGTAGCACGGAAAAATCATTCTTATCGATAAATCAGGTCATTCAAGAATGCAATGCCCTAAGCAAACTGGGACCAACACAAAGTGAAAATGTTCCCTGTGCGCTGCCCAATACCATGGCAGGACAATTCAGGATCATACGTACGCACCCCGGAATCTGAGGCAATGGCCGATGATGCAACCGGGAGAGACGCTCGAAAAATGATGATGAATTCTGTATGTGAGAGAGAAGCTAAATCGCAGCCCTTTGCTTCCCTTTTTGTGTTACTGTACTGAGCTCATAATTCATCACCCATTCGAAGTGTAACTTATATATGTATATTTCTCGTGAGCCGAGGAATGAAGATTAGAACAGCTCTGATTTTGTCTCCACATCCTTTCTGAAATATAAAGTTTGATTAAGTTATAAAATTTTGTAAAATAATAAGCAACTTTTACAAATTGCAGTTGGTGCCACAATTCCTGAACAACTTGTCAGTGATGTTTCCTGGAATCTGCGGTATATTTATAATCTCAATATTTAGTGCTACTACAGGGTAAGTAGGTATCAATATTTTCTCTCGTCCTTTTTTGAGTCCATTTGTTACTAACTTCTTAAGTTTATACTTAAACAAGCAATTTACTAATCCTAAATAGAAATGAAACATCTTATAATAATACCAACTTTCCTTTGGTTTATGTTTCCAGATGTATTGCATCCCTTATAAATTCCATTGGCGGAGTTTTATTTGAAGAATTTATAAGACCATGGATGCCGCAAAATACTAGTGAATTGACATGTTGCAAAATTATGAAGGTGAGTCTAATCAATTTTAATATGATTGCATCTTGTGTCAGCAATATTAATTTGTGCTCTGATTAATGCTAGAAGAAATCACGTCTCTATGATTTATAGGCATCTCTAGGCTTACCTCGGATCAAACATAAAATTTTTAGTCACTGAAATATCATAACTATATAATATACTGAATTTACTAAAAATGCTTCATAAAACGGTGTTTCGACTTTTATTTTCAGATGCTGTGCATATTAGTTGGTTTGTACTGTGCTGGAGTGGTTTGGTTTTCTAAAGAGCTGGACAGACTTCAACATGTCGCTACTGGAGTCACTGGTGTTACAGCTGGCACATTACTAGGTCTTTTCACTTTGGGAATTGTGTTCCCCAGAGCTAATTGTTCAGTGAGTATTTTTTCTACAATAAATCAAAATGTTTATACAGCGCCATCTACCACTGTATATGAAAACTAATTATGAAACTGGTAATACTGACAAAGACTTTTTGTAGCTCAGAAGAAATGCATACGGATATTGGCTAATATTAGCCCTAGGGAAAGCTGTAGGCCTTATTTCATCAAATACAAAATACTCACAGTAACTTCATTATACATATTAGAGTCATGTAAACTTGTAAAAAAACACATAGATATGTTCCGAAAAATAGATGATACAAATATTAATATACACATGCAACTTAGGAAAAGAAATAAATTGGTCTTACCTAAATCTACATTATCATTGTACAGTTCTGGGCCATACTCCATGGCAGTAAAATTATACAATACTTTGCCAGAAAGCATAAGGAACATTGAGAACTATAAAAAGTTTATATGTGCACTAAATACATATTTAATTAATAAATGTTATTATAGAATAAATGAATATTATGTACAGTTGAAGTGAAACAAAATATTTAGTATTTTAATAGTAGCAATAGCGTAAGTTTATTAAGTAATTTATATAGTATAGATATAGAAATGTAATGCAACATAAAAATTTAGAATAATAGATATAATATATGAGGATAGTTGGTGTTTAACAAATTAAAGTTTATTCAGTTATAATACTAATAATGTAGCTTAGTATAAGATTTATTTATATAGTATTCCTCTTTATAATATTACTATAGAAAATTATGTATATTTAATAGTATAGATAAACATAATATAAATGTATAAAATAATATGAAAATGTTTCATATAACAAACATATTATAATAATTGCTATGCCCTTACAGGGTGCATGTGTTACTGTTTTTCTTATGTAAAATGTGTAACGGTGTGAATGCAATAAATAAATAAATAAATAAATAGTGGCACCTAGCGGTTATCAGAGATACTAACTGATAAACCCCGCGACGTGAACGTATCCAGTTTAAGCATGCTTTAGTAATGTAGTAGTAACGTAGTACTGTTAAAAATGGCTAGATGGCGCTGTCAAGGGCTTGTTATAGAAGTTCTTTTAATTGACGCTAGATGTCGTTCTTTGTTGTGAATTTATTTTTAAGTTATCAAATTGTCATTCATCTTATTTTTGTAATCAAGTATTTCCAAAATTTTACTAATGTATTATTCATAACCAATCCGTTTCTTCTAGGGCGCTCTTAGTGGGTGTCTCCTCAGTCTAATGCTATGCGGTTGGCTTCTCATCGGAGCCGAGAAATCGCTGGCGTCTGGTGCTCTCAGCTTCCAGGGGAAACCGCTGGCAATATCCGGCTGTGGAAAAGCAAATTTCACACAAGTACTGACGAACATTACTATCGTGCCAATACCTGCGTAAGTATTTTTTTTTTTACTGCTTTAGGCTTGCTCTGGGGCAAAGACGAGGGTTCACGATGGAGAGAGCTTACCCAGATAGTATTTGGAAACATAGAATTACTCGTACTTAACCAAGTTTCTGAATAAATGTCTGCTTTATTAGAGGTCTGGAGTATGAACATGAACAGATAACAAAGGGCAAGGAAAATTTTGTCACAATTTTTAAATTAAAAAAAAACCAATGCAACATTTTGTGTTGGTTGACCAATAAAATGTTTCTATAAAAATATGCTCCTATTCTAATAAACTGCCCTATTCATTCTCCCAATATTTTGCGGCAGAAAGCTTTTATGGCTATTAGATAAATCATTGACTATGAAAAGCTATCAATTTTATGCGCACAATTTTTTTTTATGAACGACCTGAGAACGTATAGAATTATGCACTGTGTTTTGTTTTGATTCATTCGTTCTTTCGTATAAAACTCGGTATTTTAACGCTGTAAAGTTATCTGCTGGTAGGTCGATGTAGTTTGTTTTTCATTTGATTTACCACTATAAAAGGAATTGCACTTTTCCGTAGTCGAACATTTTTTAAAACTTTATATTGTTATTTTATGGGAGCGATGGTGGCCTAGTGGTACGGACGGCCCCTCACATACGTGAGGTCCGCGGTTCGAATCTGTGCCCACAAATCTGGATTTTTTGAAATCTGTGTGTATTAGTGCCATTCGTAGCTCGGCGGTGAGGGAAAACACCGTGAGGAATCCTACATGCAGTGATTTCTGACTTTAGTTCAGTTAGATCTGAATGTGTAACCATGATCCAATCTGTCTGGTTCCCCTCTATGGGTTATGAAGGTCTGATGGCAGTCGCTTCACTGTAATAACCAGACTTGCCAAATCCTGGATCATGGTCAAAGCGGGGGTATAGCAACGGGATAAATGCTAGGAATAAGATTGTTATTCTATGGGAGTAAGGTCTACAGAGCTCAGTTGTGTGGGCTAGTGGTTTTTTAAGCCAAACAAAGCATTCCTACCACAATCCGCCATATATCTAAAACATACTGAAGTACATAATATAAGCAATGCATACTGCGCAATCCATACTCAAGCTCGATTTAGCGCCACTGCAGTGTTGTGCCTGCGAAAATCCTTTATGCTTTTTAGATAAATCATCGGGTGTTCAACGACACTGCAGATATGGTTTCTATGCATCCGAACCATCCCGAACTCGAACTTTGACTTGGCTTCGGTCCAAGTGACCCACTTCTTTATTGAAGAGTCATTTGTCATTATAATGCGCCTGCCATTTCTTGCCCTCAAAAAGTATGAGCCTTTTTTCGTTTGTATCGGTTTTCTGCTGGAAATATGTACGTACAGGCATGACGATTTTGAACTCCAGCATCATTATGCTTGTATGCTAATAATTTAGTGCAACAGTATTCTGTTCGAATTTAAAATATTTGAAAACGACAATCTGTCTCGTCATTGAAAACAATATACCTACTACATATAAGTGAATGTAAGAGAAAAACAAGTAACATAAAATCCGAAATGATTATCGGTATAACAGTATTCCTTACATGACATAAATTCAGTTTCTTATTCAATCCAAGCTTATTAACATCCCAACATGGATAGTTCCAGAGAATTCCTTTTTATAAACTATCCTTTACTGACCATAAAACTATGAACCTCCCAAAGGCCCGAACTTTATGATATCGCCGTAAAGATATCGTGCGGTTATAGAATAACCCAAGAATAACCTCGTCCAGTCACAGACTTCAAGAAGAAAAGTCATAAAAGCGGAAGAATCGAGTAATAGTAATATGGGGAAAGTTTTAATAAGGGGGGAAAATAAAAGTAAGCTTCGAACCGATATCACCCAAGTTACAGGGGAGATTAAAACTTCGTCCGGGGGAAACCGAGTGTGAACTCATTTGCGGTCATAAAGTGGGGGTACATGCGGAATTATAAAGATTGGATACTGGTTTGTTTACAATGAACGCTGAGTGCAGTTCCTTGATGCTTCTTATGGTTTGCCATTGGTTAGTTTTGTTTAAGTTCTCAGAGACCTTAATAGTATAAGTACGGCAGTGTAGACTTTATGTAAACAAACCAGTTATTACTTTTCCGGTCATTAATTTAGGATTCAATTTCTACTTCGACATGTTTGATCTCGGATTTGGTGCAACGACACCGCCGCGTTAGGATTTTCTTGTTGACTATAATTTTATGACATTACTGGTGGTCGGGTAAATGCGGATTCTTAGAGCAGTATTCTTAAAATAACTTTACCTAATAAATAAACATAACCCAAGATTGCCGAAAGTTTGCGAATTCGGCTCAAAATGAGATAAATTAATTTTCTCAAAAGTTTTTTAATTAGGAGTTGAAATGGGTACTGCAGATGATAAACGATTCTACATTGGTATTGTGGGTCACTTGGGCCATTGCCAATTAAAGTTTGGATAACCATAGAAAAGCTCCAAATCAAATGTAGGTCAACAGGCCCCATGATTTATCTAAAAGAAATACTTCGCAGCCAGAAAAGGTCTTGTGAATGCAAAAGGAGCATGAAAAGGGTCATCGAGCAGCAAACATATTGACCGGTGCTCCGCATATTTTTTTCTCCCAATCAGTATTTATTTACTGGTACGATATGATGCATTTGGTAGCGATCTTTGTACTTATCAATTCTCTGGCTAAGAGATCTAAGGTGTTATTTAGTAGCAGTGAATACGTTTTCATAATTTAAAATGTATAGTTGGACATAAAGATTGATTTCTATTCTATTTTGGGTAATATGACACAATTTTTTTATGAAATGCGAATCCAACTAGTACATAAAATGCGTAGAGATATTGCGTCACTAAGTGTCTTTTATCGGCTATGCCATGGCGAATGCTCTGAAGAGCTCTTTGACCTCATCCCTCCTTCTCCCTTCCTCCACAGGAGTACGCGCTCTGCTGTCCGGAGTCACCAATTTCGAGTCTCCGATATTCCATCGCGCACAAAGAAATTCGGTGACTCGTTTCTTTGTCGCACCTCCAAAAAATGGAATAATCTCCCTGCGTATGTGTTCCCTCCTTCCTATGACATAGGGTCCTTCAAACGAGGCGTGAAGAGGCACTTTGTGGGCCGGCAGAGTGAGGGTAACTGATGCTGTTGCACCAGCTGCCCTCGCGTCTGGACTTCTCGCCACTTAACATCAGGTGGAGAGGGGTCATTTGTCGGGCTTTTTATAAAAAAAAAAAAAAAAAAAACAATATTTCCTCTATTCCAGAACAAAACTACCATCCAAGCCGCTCCAATCTTTATTCCGGATTTCTTTCACCTACTGTCCCTTTGCCGGCGTCATCGCAGTCCTTCTCATCGGGGTCCCCATGAGCTACCTCACCGGCAAGTCCAGAACAGAATCTATGAACCCTGACGTCTTCTGTCCACTTACTCAGAGTATCCTACACAAGTCGCAGATGAGAAGTCCGTCTGAATCCTTGGAGGTTCGAGCTCCTGACACTCAAGATGTTTATGTCGCTCTGGATGAAGCATTGCGGCATTTGAAAGAAGTTATTGATCGGTAATAAAGTTTTTTTTACAAGCATGGGTATTTCTTGACTAACATTTTGACTTATTATTAATACTCAGTAGTGTGTGCCAAATTATTTTTAGAATTCCAGTCTGTCTACATAGTGGTGACCGCTTTTTTAATCGCATGCTTATTTGCCTCATACATTAAAAAACTGTTTATTGCTTTATGAAAAAGTAGTCATCGTTTTAAAGTTTCTCCTAGCAATAAAAAAGGCCAGATCTTTTACAAACTAAATAGTATCCGCAGAAAATCTTTTAAAAATAAGTAGTATTATCACAGGCTTTTCCTGAGTTACTTCAAGAAGAAAGGAGATCGCAATTCTCGCAGCAAAATTATTGCTTCTTCTGATCACCAATTGTTAGATATCAATCGAAGCGATACGATACGACTAACTATATTTCAAGAATATTACTGAATTTACTACGTTGTATTTATTTCTTAGTGAAAGGGAAGTTCGCTTATTGAACAGTGTTAATTCAGTCAGATGAAAATATACAGTACTAGCGGCCGCCCGCGACTTCGATCGCGTGGATTTTGATTTATCCTATGGGAGCATTTAATCGGGATAGAAGTAGGTATCATTTCACCGAAGTCAGTCCATGCCCTGCCGGTATACCAAATTTTATCAAAATCTGTTCAGTAGTTTCAGCGTGATTGACGGACAAACATCCAAACAAACATTCACATTTATAATATTAATATTAGGATACACACATATTAAGTATGATAGTATTAGTTTGTTTATATCAGACCAAATATGAATAGCCTATCGTGCTCAAAAAATATAATCTAGATCGATCATGAGCATTGCTGCATTTTTCCATAACAAGAACTGAATTTCATTTTCCAAAACACAATTTATGAGCTTGTATGAAAACATTGCCCTGCAATTTAGACTTTGCCTCTTTAGCACAAGCTTCCAAATTGTATGCTGTTAGGACCCGTACTTAAACTGTTGTAAAGAACATTGTCAACAATAGAGTAATCTCTTGTATCCCTGTGACGCAGTGATGAAACAATAGCCTATTGACTTTGTATCTAGGCCACGAGGAGAAAAGGCTCCAATGTTTTTTAATTAACCTGAATCTGTAGCTGCACACCTTAACTGAAAGGCTTGAAGGCTCTTATTATAAAAAACATTGATCAATGTTTCAAGATTTTTTTTTGATTATGATAATGAGATGGCTTTAGCAATTTGCATAAACACCAGACATTATCAAGCGTTGCTCTTATCGGTGACACAATCTCTACTCCTCTCGGGAATATGCAAGGACCTTGACCTTAAACACCATGACAAATTAGAGAAGGCTATATTGAAAATGAAGGTAACTTGGAAGGGGAAGTAGAAGGAAGAAGAGGAAGGAATTTCATAGAAACACCAACACTAAGCAAAAATTCATACTATGGGGATCAGTAGCGTAATTGGTCAGTGCACTCGCCCAGATTGCATATGGTTCTGGTCTGAATCCAATGTGATATCTGAAAAAAGATATTTTATTTTATTCACGTTACGAAATTAAAAAGTTTTTAATACAAAAGACACAAAAACAACAGACAATAATTATATGGTATCTCCTGCTTATTGAATAATAATTATTATAATCTGAGAACGATTACGATTTAACATGCGGATGCTCAGTGGATTCCGGAGTCTCCATAATTCACGATGCCGATGATATATTACTCGTCATTAAGTCGTCACCTGATCTGAATTCTTTCATGGGAAAATATTCCCATCCATCATATTTGGGAAGTTTTTTGTCTCTGCCTTCATTTGAGTCGCGTGGCTTGGGAAATCTGTGGAAACGTCACATCTTCCTGGAAATCAAATAACTTATCGATTTGATGTAATGCTTTTGTACTAAATCGTACAGTTTTGTTCATCTGGGTTAAGCAGTTTTGTATAGTTGTGAGGAGTAGTTGTGTGAGGCTGAAGAGGTATGTATTGTATATGAGTGATGCATGAAAGTCACTTGCCATCAAAATACTACAAGCTCATCAACCCAAAAATATAAATATTCTAATTTTCGAAGTCAAAATAAAATCTCAAGTTCAAATTCTATCAGACTTAGATTTATTCAAAGTCCCCAAACAAATTATATGCCTAACAACGCATAGAGACTTAGAGCTTTTACGAGCGAAGAAATAGTCTCGTCTCTTCACTGCCGGAGACACAATGTATACCTTGAAACAAAGGAAAAACCAAGGTGCGTGCTACGTTTTAGTCACGGCACATTAATTCCTAGACCGCAACTCAGACCGAGTGCCTACTGTCTCAAGTATGAATCCCTATCAGAACGTCCCATCTTCCTTAACACCGCGAGGAAATATCAACCATATCTCGACAAAGGAAAGAACAATATCAAATGCCATGCCACGAGGGATGCAACTTTGTCAATCTCATTTGTTACTTTTTAGCGTAGAAAATTGAGAGTGGCTTCGAGTAAGTCGTAAAGAGAAAAATGTGTGTACTGGTAATGAGGGGTGAAAATATCTGTGACTTTGACCAAATTTTTGTGGGAAAACGTTTCGCTGGCGCAATTTGAACTTTGCTTTTTTCTTTTTACAGTTTTCATGTTTCCACGCTTTAATGAATGATTCTATTATGCATTCTTTTCATTATTTGCAGAAATGAAAGAATTGCCACAACAATTTAACACACACAACTCTTCTTGAAGTGAATTTTAAACGTGGTAGTATGAAGCTTTTCCTCTTTAAAGAATTAGAGAAAATGGATATCACAATAAATAGTCTATTTCGAGATAGACAGGTAAATTCAATGGTTTCTGATTTTATTTAGAGTGCTATTGAAGTAGGGTTCTCGTGCCATTGAAATACGATCCGAGATAGAAAAGAAATATTTTTAGTGCTCTCGTTTTATATTGATAAAGACCTCGCGGTATTTATTTTGACAGTTTAACGGATTTTCTATTACTATAATCAGACAACCTTAATGGATTGCATGTTGTAGTATATGTATATAAAAAGTCATCTCGAGCTCCTCCGTGCTTCGGAAGGCACGTTAAGCCGTTGGTCCTGCGCCTGATCTCTCTACGGTCGTGTCAGATTGCTGTCCCACCGAATTATGAGAGTGAAGGAAAAGGGAGTGCACCTATGCTTGCGCACTCACTTGTGCACTATAATATATCCTGCGTACCTGGCTGATTGTAAGATCGGCCGCCATGGCCGAATACTGCCGGAGGGTATTATATGTATATGTTGTTCGAGTGTTACTCGTACTACTCGTATCAATTCCTCTGTGTTTGTTGAAAGTAAATCATTGTAAATCTTATCTGCTAAATGTCATTTAGAATCCTTAGATAACTAAAAATAATCAAAAGTTGTGAGATGTATGAATTACAACAGAGGTCAACATGACCTATTAATTAATTCACAGGTCATTCATAATAATACAAAAATATTGTTGAAGATAAATCTTCAAATACGATTAATATAAACAAAAAAGACACATTCTAATTTCGTCCAAAAAGGCCTCATGTAATCAGACCACAGACGTTATTTGTGAAAGATTTACTTGATTGTTTGAAGAAATCAAACATTGCGTTTAATGAAGCTTAAAATTTGACTCATAATCTAAGAAATCACAATATTACAATATTGTGATTTCATTTCGTTCATCGTCTAGCAAATCAAAGAGTGTGGTTAGTCAGTTCAATGTGTTTTCATTTAAACATGTGTTTATAGGTTTTGTAGTCATATTATCTAAGAATAGCTCTCAGAATTGATGGTTGTAGATCCAACGAACATAAAAATACACGTGTAGATCTTTATCAATACCTAGATGTTCTTTCTCAATCATCGCATGTTTGTACATAGGTGAGATTTGAACCCACGACTTCAGGAAAAGGACGGATCGCCAAACGAAAAAAGCCTTTAGTTTCATATTGCCTTCCAGCCACAAGCTGTTGTGTCTTTACTTCAAACAAAGAAGGCGGCAGTCATCTGATATGCGCTTAGGCTTAGAAGCGCCGCTAAAACTGCTGACACAAGCCTGGGGCGAATGATCGAAACGGCTAGACACATACGTCATCGTGTGTCCAGGAATTAATGCGTCAGTGATGTGCCTCTCAAACTCTTGGGTAATTTCGGAATTGAAGCCCTAACTTGCCGACTTTCGGTAAGGTTAGGATACGACTCCACAAGCAGAGTTGTGTTCTAAGCAGCCAGTAGAGTTTTGGATCAAATACGAGACCATCTCAGAAATGAAATCCTTTTGGGTAATTATGGCAGATCTCCGCTCCGCTCGCACTACGCCGCTTTAGTGGAGTCTCATCCTTAAAATATGGTTTATTCCCAGTAGCCCCTTTAGCCTTGTTTTCCAGGGTGTCAGCTGGGAAT
Organism: Nomophila noctuella; assembly: GCA_958496325.1. Taxonomy (NCBI): domain Eukaryota; kingdom Metazoa; phylum Arthropoda; class Insecta; order Lepidoptera; family Crambidae; genus Nomophila; species Nomophila noctuella. The sequence continues at coordinate 9,004,487 of OY292494.1, read as the reverse complement.
TGACTTTCCGTTTATCACCAGGACGACAATTAGTGCCGACTACGATTAAACTACTAATCGGTTTTGAATCCCCATCTTTACACTTTCATGGTTAGCATGTCTGTCATGGGATATGACTGGCTACTGGCTAGGTTTAAATTTTTTATCATCATCATGATCAGCATTTTGTTAACATCCCATTGCACATCACTTTAGTTAGCAAATAACTTGTTACATGATTTTATCATGACTATTTACTTTTATAAAAGTTAGAGACATCTTAATAAAATGGTATTATTCGAAGACACAGATATTAGAAACGTAATCCTAAATGTTCTTCAAAAATGATCCTATAGACTGTGATTTGAAGCAAAACTTTAGTCGTAATACTGTTATACTTACTCCTTTGTGTACTTACGAACTGCTGAAACATCTACTGTAAGTAAAACATTTAATTTAAAGTTTGGGTATCCCTGGCTTAATGTTTCACGGCTCATGTAAGCCCATAAACCGCAAGTATTAATCGTGCAGCCATTAAAATGTATGAAATGTGTTGACAACATTTCGTTGGGAAACTTTACCGTCGCTTAATTTTGTACAATGTTTTAAAACTACCTGCGTGTTGTTCGTTTGTGTTTTAACTTATAAATGAATTGGCATTACATTTATTTACTTAGTATACTAATAATAGTTCTGTGTGTCAGTATTTTTTCGATTGATCGAGTCATTGTTGTATTTCTGCACATTAACGTATTGGTAAAACAAAATGTTGGAAAAAATCAGTGTGTTTTTATTCCAAGCGTATTTCATTTTATGTGATGCGTACACAACATGACACATTGAAGTAACATATTTAAAAATCCATATCCAATAACTGAATTCGAATTTGAAGTATTTTCCCAAAAAAATATGTAGGTATGTGCATTATCATCCCACCTTCGTTTCATCGTAATCTTGTTTGTCATGTTCAAAGGTGTATTTTCTTACCGATGTTATTCCATCCCTCGATTTGTTTTGACATAAGCATGTTTGAAGGGTGTTAAATTTCGATTCCAAAGGGCGTAGGGTGCATGAATGGTTGTGATTTGTGATAAAGGTTAAGCATGCATAAGAGGGAGCGATGAGTGTAAACACTCTTGAAATTCCATGTCAGAATATTGTAATAACTTTTCATACGTAGTCCATAAACATATTTCTTAAAGCTGTTTTATTCCATTTTGTTTCTATATTTTGCGATGTCGATAAACGAATAAATAACTTCTCCAGGGAGTTTCCCATAAATACTAGTCTAGTCGTGCTATTATGTAAATTAAATGAATTGGAAAAAAATCCTTGTAAAAAAAATTTAACCCTTCGCTGTAGCATAGATCGCAGTAAATTTACGTTATCAGGCACCTGACTGCTTACTGAAATTAAAGTCGTGATTGAATATAGTTACGTGTGTAGATACATATGTGAATTTGTATGGTACATAATTACAGTATTGCTGACTATTCCATTGAGACCTACTTTGTCAGAAATTATCATTGAATGTGATGCAATAATATTGTATTCTCCACAGATCCCCCAGCCATCCAAAGTACTCCCTCACATTATTTTTAACGGGACACAGCCAGTGCTATGACCATGGCATTGAAACGTACAGAAATGCGACATCGAACGAAACAAATTCCATTTGAAACGACAAAATGGCTCCCGAATCGCCTCTAAACTCTCCGAATTCTCACGTAGCCAATATTTTTTCATCCTCCACCGAAGGACGACCATTCCCTGGAAATATCTAAAGGCGAGGTTCCTACTTTAAAGTGCCTAAGAGAGTAATTGACCATATCAACGGTATAAATTCGCTACGTTATTTGCATAAAATTTTGCGACGATGAAAGTCCTGTTTTGACTATTTGGGAGATTGAGAAAGTACACGGGGATTTGAATCTTCCATCCTTAAAGCAAAGGGCGAAAATCGGTTGAAGTCAGCCTTAGAATGAGGTGGCGATTAAAATGTATGAAGCATGTGTGGTTCAGAGGTGTTATACCGAATCAATTTCGTATGTAATGGGTTCTTTGATTTTATGATGCCACGGAGCTTAAATGTTTAAGAGATAATCTTTATCAAATACTGTGAAGGCGTTTTTTGGAACCAGCGATACATTTAGCAGTGCAAGATTGTAACGTGGTAAAATAAAATACAACATAATTTTAGGGTGGATTTTTTTCATACCATGACACACATTAGAACGAAATTGGATCTTTCCAACAAATTTCATTTATCTAACTTCTATATAAAACACTCCCTACACTAGGTGCTCCCTATAAAACAATTTCGCTCAGCGATTCCTGTTCTATTTCTTCCATCCAAAAGCAGAGCACATTTCCATCATTTCCACCTCCAAAACAAGAATTTTCCCCTCACTTTTACGATAAATAAACAGTGAGTGTAATTCGATTGGTCGTCCACATTTCTCGATAAAAAGCTAAGAGAGTTTCCTTAAAAAGCTCCCTCTGAAATGGAATTTTCTTGGCAAGACTGAAGGAATCAATTGATTTCAGTAATTGATTTAGGTACCTATGTCCTGCACCGTCTGTAACTCTGTACAGAGTGCCGCTCTCCATTATTTATTCAGCAAATAAGGTGCCGAATATATTTTTATAGCGCAGTGACTGTTTTTGCCAAAGCATGTTCTTTGAGTTTTTCACGGGAAGTGTACTTTCTGCAGTGAGGAGAAAAAATGTTTTTGTTTAAAACGTGCTAATATGGTGGTTTGCTCTGCATTTTTATTGTTTGAAATGTTTTTATTGAATTTGTATTTATCTTTAGTATGCCACATGTATATCACTAATTTGATAGCTAATAGCTACTGTTATTTGCTACTGTGCATGGTTTGAAAACAATGATCTGGTTATATTTGATAAGATATGTCTTTTTAAACTAATAATCCGGTGTAAAGATAATTGTATTAACTGAAACGATAAACTGACGAACATGAGTTATTAATATCATATTATAGAGATTGTTTCATCTCTCATACCTCTCGTTTAAAGGGATATAAATAGCCAAATACGCAATCGAACCAATCAGGATTAGTATTCTATAGATCAAACTATTCCCAAAACGGCAAATCATTAGTAAACAAGGTAAATCAGGTATTCCAGTCGTATTGTTCACACGCCCTAGTTGAGTCCCTAGAGATCTTTATATTTACATAAATTTGACAGGCCTGTTGGTTTAGTGCTTAGAGAAACATTGACCGTAAAATCGAGGAACGCGGTTTTGATTCTCGCTAGGGGCTAACGTTTGTTTGAATTGTGGTTGTGTTCTAACTGCCCAAATTAATTTAAAAAATACACACGTATGGCGTGGTATGGCAAACTTAGATTCATTCTTCTTTCAACTAAAGGGCTACGCTCTTGTCGCGTAGCTTTTCCGATTCTTTCCTGTTCCAGGCCAGCTCTTTGACTTCTTGATAAGACACGACGTTTACCTTCTCCTATATTTGGCTCAAATAAGTGATTCTTGGCCTACCTCTTCCTCTCTTTCCTTCTATCTTTCCTTCTATGATGGTTTTTAAGAATTCGTCGTGTCTTCTATTCATTAAGGATATTAAATAAAAAATCAGCCATTTCTAAAATTTCCTCCTAATCCAAAGACTTAACTACTAAATACTATACCAGGCTCGCGATACAGCTGATTCAGTGAACAGCAATCAGCGCCGTTCGAAGCGAAACTCAATTTCGACGATACAATCTAAACGAAAAAGGTGAAACCGTTCCAACCAGTGGCGTGCATACCATATCGTCGGCTTACTGCAAGAAGTCACTAACTGAAAAAAGTCATTAAGTACTGATACTGACATTGTTGGATTCACCAACGGTAGCACTACATTATGCAAAAACCAGTAAATTTCTATCTGTCATAATTTCGAAGATAAAATTTGTAAAAAATTGATAAGTACTCTTTCTTAGATTTTAGGTGTAAAAAGAAGTCATTATTTTTCTTTAATTAATTCATGTAGTAGCATAGTATTATGACACTATTGATTTCCAGCACTGGCAGAACTCAATAAATCCTTATAATGATTTTATGCGGATGACCTCAGTGAAAAATATGAACACTCAATTTAACCTAAACTCATTAAAAGAGTCTTAGTGATTTCTTCCAAAAATTGTGGTTCTGTAAATGTTTATTAATGATTTTATGCGCATGATCTAAGTGAGAAATATTTACATTGAATTTTACGTATACTCATTAAAAGTGTCGTAGTGTTAGATAAGAAGTTTAAGTGTGGTTTAAGTTAATTTACCAGATTAACAGTTTACGAATTTGGCTATTGACATATGTTAGAAGTCATTACTTTTTAATTGCTTAGAAATGGAAGTATTGGCAAAAGTCATTAATTACATATTTTGATTTTTTTTAAAGTGGTTATGTATATTTTGATATGTCGATATATAAAACAAATGAATAAATGTTAGATCTATACGTAAGAATTTTCATTTCGACTATACCTAGTATACTTTTTAAATAATACCTAATTATATTTCCAAACTTCATTAGGCCGTATCTCAAAATCACAAAACTGCTAGTTAATGAGTTCTTGCAGTAAGCCGACGATATAGGCATTTAGGCAGTGCCTACCTTAACAAAAATTTAAATTAGTCATTACATTCATAAATAATAATTTTGTCATTTAAAACATCTAATTACATAAAACAACCCATATAAAACTAAAGAAAAATGAATTTTCAATCATCATTTCAAAATCTTCATTTCTACGCGGCACTTTCTATAGCGACGAACTCGGTAGGCACAAGTTCGACGGCATCTATGAGATATCTTATCATAGCTGTCAAAATACAGTATGACCGGCTACGCGACAAAATTGAAAAGTCACATTTTAGTGCACACGCCAAACTAGACTGTGACATTTAAAATAGCCGTATAAACTTCCTAAAGTAGGCTTGCTTACGCCGAACGAGAATTAATCTTAAAAGCATTTTTGGATAAATAACGAATGTAAGCACCAAAAATAAATGAAAATCGATTAATAAGCGACCTTCCAAGGTATAATCAGTTCAAATTCAATAATAAGTAATGAAAAGACGTAATTTAGTACCGCAATTACAAGAATAAGAAGTGCGCGGGTAAGTTTACCTTTGCACATTAAAAGATGGCGCTCAAAGTCAAACAATAAATTAACACGTAAAAAGATTTCGAGATTCTTTAAAAAATAATCGTTATTAAATGATATAAACATCTCTATAAAAAATAAATGCATTCTGAAACTTACATATAAAATAAATTAATAAATATATACGTATTTTGTTTTTCATTTGAATTCTGCAGCATCGACATAGTTTATCTGCACGACAAAAGATGGCGCAAGCATCGCCAAATGTTCAGCGTTTTCATACTAATAATTTTATCCATAAAATTATATATATTATATATGCCTTTATACTCGTTTATGTATATTTGAAAATTCTAAAATTAAATTAACTTTTCATTTTTAAACTAATTAGAGTGAAATAACGATTTTGGAACTTAAAAGTAGTTAAAAAGTTTTCTAATACGAACTTCACCAGCCATGTTTTTTATTGTCTATTTGCAAAACTACTTGCGAGCGAGTTTCAAAACCTTATTATTGTAATTTATTGGTTTTCAGTGATTTAAGTGAAGTAATATTGTGTTATTATTTTGTGTTGTGAGTGAACTTACAACTATGGATAAATTGCAGTGTTCGGTATGTCCCCAAAACTCTATTTGTATAAAACAGCTGAGATTAAATCCCTTTAATCAATTTTCGTTTGTTGACAAGGCAAACATATTATCTTTAGCTAGGCCTACTCCAGACTTACCGTCAATAACTCAAAAAAAAGGTACTATTTTGAGGCATTTTAATCCTAAATATTATGAGAATTTTAGTTGGCTTTCGGGCTGTGTTCATTCAAATTTGCTCTTTTGTTTACCATGTTTATTGTTTTCCACGAATAAATGTGTGTGGAATGATTTTTATTTTATTCGCATCATTTAGTTTTTGTGCTTACCTAGTCAAAAAACCTATGCACGCCACTGGTTCCAACTTAATGTGAAAGCAATAAGGTTCATATTCGTACGATTTCTTGTTCGAGTATCCTAAGTTAGGAACAGGAATTTTCCCATGGTAGTATGAATGTCCATTGTGAAGTATGCAGATTCTGTAGAAAGATAATTCCCAGTTGAACTAGGTATGTCAGTTCGTTTTCTTCAGAGCAGTAATTATTTTGAAATTTACTTAATATATTTTTTTAAATCATATACCCATTTTTACAGAAAATTGATCATTCTACCTCGAAAGGAAAATAAAAAGCCTTTAAAATTTTGATTAGTTCCTGCTGCACTAGGACTTAAATTACTCGTATGTTAATTTCTGTTTTAAATAGAAATGTCTTGTCTAATACGAATGAAAAAGAAACAATATGTGCAATGTGTTTCAAAGATTTTTTTTATAAATCTTAGAATATTTAAGAACTGGGATGTGATTCTGATATTCGTGATCAGATAGAATTTGACATCAGATTCTTCAATCTGATGTCAAATTCTAAGAACTCAAAATATGGACACTACGGTATGTTCAAATTCATTAAAATATCCAGACACCATTTGTTTTCTTATGTATGACGATCTGTATTAGTAATAAGAAGTATGAGTATTGATAGTTAACTTAGACTTTTCGAACGAATATGATTGTTTCTCTCTGCACTGTATTTCGAATAAAGAAAATTTACTTCCGCTCAATCCCCAGTGAAGAAATATGACCCGCACACAAGTCAAGACGTCTGATTCCGAGTAAGACCATTTGTGTTGTCTGTTTATTACACCTGATCTGTGGGGATTCTGAACCCCTGAATCCCCACCTGGTTTAGTTCGCTACGTGACTGACTTCGCTCGATGCGTGTCGGCTATTAATAAACTGTCTACGACTATGATTTAACGTGTTTCCACGTTTCGTTTGGGGTAGTTGAAATAGATTGATTGGTTGCGTACGTAAGGCGGGGAGATTTGGTTGCCAAGAGGTTTCAAATGACTAGTTAAAGTACGTACTCTTGTAGATTTACTTAGGTACTAGAACGGCACGATGATGGGAAAAACATGAGAGATAATTTAATGCATTTAAATAGGTACCTTAAGTAAATGAGCTATTATGAGGCTTTTTTTTTTAAAGGAGGTGCGCACTATACAGGCTTAGAAAAAACAGTTAAGTAGAGGATAAACATTTGTGATTTCTTGTATCTGGTTTTTATTCCATTTATGCAAATAGTTGAGTGGCTAAGTGCTTCACTCACCTGTAACCTCTGTGACGATATACTCATAGAGATTAGGTTAACTTTTTAATTTTAGTAGCGAGGTTGGTATAAACGTATTTATTACTTAAAGGTGTCATTGACTTTAATTTTACATAGTAAATATTTATCGGATCGCCCCGTTTTGCGATAGACTGATAATTGTTATGACCGTATAATACAAACAATAAACATGACTCAATTCGCATTGATAACTATAGTAACGGACACTGAATGCAATATCAGTGTCATAGACGGTATCTGCGCGTGCGCACGTCCGCAAGTGTAGTGAAATAACATTCCAGATAAACAAGTTTTCTTTTGGAAATGGATTGGTACACGACAGAAGACGGTGAGTTTAATATATACTTAAATATACATATCAGCAAAACTTAATACGCAATCTTGTGTCGAAGCAATTTTTAAAATGTAATTTGTTTTGTTTGAAAACGATAGAAAGCGGTATCGTCTGTCGCAGACAACGTCAAATCGAGTTCATTAACCTTTCCTTGTTTGATTTTGTTATTATGAAACATAAGTTAACGGCTTTTTTTCTAAAAAGGTAGCATAATTTTACACATAATTAACTTTTTATTCTCAATCGAAAGCGAAAATATTATTACCATTTTAAATTTTATTTTTGTAAGCCTTGTGTCTTGATGATTTAATTTCCTTAGAACTAAAGCTGGATGGATACGGTAAAAATAATATTAGATATATTATTTTTAATTTAATGAGATTGTAAAAAAATATGACTTTTCTTGTTAAAACAATAATGATAATACATATTAAAACTAACAGCATAATATTTACATAATACATATTATGTCATTATAATTTTAACGTCATGACGTTGTAATTTGGTTAATAAATAAAAGTGCAGTACCTATAAGATCTGTTCTTATAAAAAAATATTATGTATTTGCAATAAAGATATTTATTTATTGCTATTTTGCTACATCTAACAAAATATCAATATAATATATAACATCTTATACATTTTTTTATTTATCTTTTAGGTAAATACAGAATTGAATTATTGTCACCTGCCACAATACCTGGTGCTTTGGAAGTAAGTACCTATTAGCAAATTACATACAAACATTGGTTATATAAGTCAGCAGTATTATTAAAAAAAATTATTAATGTGAGTGGCAAGTGCTACTTCCTTAACAGAACAATATCATTTTAAACAAACCACTAGAAGATTTAGTTTCAATATCACTCAAACTTTTAGAGTATCACGTCACTTCCAACTCAAGCCCGTGGGTACTAACTCAAAGTTAATTAGCGTAGAATTCATCGTGTTCCATCAAACTTAAATACAAAGTTAGATTTTGGTAACTACGCTTAATGTAGGGATGAGTTTCTCAAAGGCTCTCAAGCTTCTGACGTGGTAGATTAACGAAATCATATTAATAAGCGATATTGTGTTGAGGAAAGGAACAGACTTTAAGTGAACAAAAAGGAGAAATAATAAGCCTTTGTTAGATTTGACTTGTACGTTTGTTTTGTTAATGACAAAAATCACGTCGAAGTGCTTGTGAGTTGAATGAATCATGTCATTGTCATGCAACAGAATTTAGCTGTAAATCAACTTGCAGAAAGAAATGAATTTGAATTTGAAACAAACCTAAGAGAATGAGGGCTAGAGGCTCAAAGATAAATTCCTAGTAGTTGTCATCAATGTGGCCCAATGTATGTTCGTAGACACGCATCCAAAATATCTTCCAGACAAGGCATTTAATATTGGACACGTATTCTTTCTGGAGATTAATTGGAATCCATGGGTTTGTCTTTTATGAAAAGTAAAAAAAAAACGCCGCAGCACCTAACCTTTTAAAGCAAAACTTGTTGTGTAAATAAATGTCTGGGATCTTGTTAACAGAACATGAATAGAAGGACTTTTGATTTGCAGTATTTGTCTTTATTTCTGCGCTGCCTTCAGTTTTCAAAAAGTAAATAGTCAATACTTTTGACTATTTACTTTTTGGGCTTTGGTTTAATCACCACTCTTTCCAAATGCGGGTTGGTAATCACAATCCCATTATTTAAAAAAAACACAAATTTTGCCCGTCCCCGTAATCAAACCCAGGACCTCGAGACAACGGTCTGGTACTTGACCATCGACACGTTTATCTAAATCAGTGGTTCCCAAACTTATTTTTCTCGTGGACCACTTCCAAAATTTTACTGGTTTCGGTGGACCCCCTGCTGCTACATTTCTACGACAATTTTAAAAACGCCAAAAATATAAAAATTGTGTCGCTTCTGAGTTCTGTCCCTATACAGGGTATATCTGTGATCATTTACATCCCTACAAACACGTGTTCTAACAACCATTTTGAACAACACTATGTTCTACGGCTTTTCGAAATTCGCATAAAAAAAAATTCAACTTTCATACAAAGTCGGTCACGTATCTTGGACATTTTGTATGGGGAGTCGAATTTTTTTTGACGAACTTTGAAAACTCGTCGAACAAATAATGTTATTCAGAATGGTTGGTAAAACACTTGGTTGACTTAATTTTGACTTAGTCCCCTCGATGAGGCAGAGGGCGTCCACAGTGCGTCGCCATCCCGGTCGGTCTTGACCAACGCGCTTTATTTCGCTCCAGGTCTTGGCCTATCTCCTTCACTTCTGCAGCGACAGTCCGCCGCCAAGTTTCTTTTGGGCGGCCTTGTTTAAGCTTTATTTGAGGATTCCAGTCTAAGGCTTGCCTCGGTATATGTTCCTGGTCCCTTTGGAGGGTGTGGCCAGTCCAGCTCCACTTGCGGCGTTAAAAGACAATGCCGATTTTGTTAGGGCAGGTGGCGTCTTTTTTTTTTCGAGCGTCCACCAACCAAACTTGGTAATCTATATTCTTGAGGGCATTACAAACGATATTCGCTATGGCAGTAAAGCTGTAAACTCAGTCCGAACTGAGTAAATCCGGTTTGAACTTTTTTTCGCTTCATACATTTTTCTATGGGAAATTGAATTTTTTTGTTTCTTGCGTCCATCGACGAAACGTGAAAATATACATTCTTGAGGTCATCAAAAAAAATATTTGCTATTGCAGTATAGCTGTAAACTCAGTCCGAACTGAGTAAATCAGGCTTGAACTTTTTTTCGCTTAATACACTTTTCTATGGGAAATTGAATTTTTTTGTTTCTTGCGTCCATCGACGAAACGTGAAAATATATATTCTTGAGGTCATCACAAACAATATTTGCTATTGCAGTATAGCTGTAAACTCAGTCCGAACTGAGTAAATCAGGTTCGAACTTTTTTTCGCTTCATACACTTTTCTATGGGAAATTGAATTTTTTTGTTTCTTGCGTCCATCGACGAAACGTGAAAATATATATTCTTGAGGTCATCACAAACAATATTTGCTATGCCAGTATAGCTGTAAACTCAGTCCGAACTGAGTTAGACAGCCTAGAACGTTTCCACTCTAGGCGTTCGCTCCTGCATTTTTGTATGGAAAATTGCAACTTTTTTTTCTCGCGTCCATCGACGAAACATGAAAATATACATTCTTGAGGTCATCACAAACAATATTTGCTATGCCAGTATAGCTGTAAACTCAGTCCGAACTGAGTAAAATATTTTTACGTTTCGTCGATGGACGCAAGCAACAAAAAAAAAACAATTTCCCATAGAAAAATGTATGAAGCGAAAAAAAGTTCAAACCTGATTTACTCAGTTCGGACTGAGTTTACAGCTTCACTGCCATAGCAAATATTATTTGTGATGACCTCAAGAATATATATTTTCACGTTTCGTCGATGGACGCAAGAAACAAAAAAAAAATCAATTTCCCATAGAAAAGTGTATGAAGCGAAAAAAAGTTCAAACCTGATTTACTCAGTTCAGACTGAGTTTACAGCTATACTGGCATAGCAAATAATGTTTGTGATGACCTCAATAATATATATTTTCACGTTTCGTCGATGAAATCTATTTTCCATAGAAAAATGTATGAAATTGAATTTTTTTGGCTGTCTCACTCAGTTCGGACTGAGTTTACAGCTTTACTGCCATAGCAAATATTGTTTGTGATGACCTCAAGAATATATATATTTTCAGGTTTAGTCGATGGACGCAAGAAACAAAAAGTTCAATTTCCCATAGAAAAATGTATGAAGCGAAAAAAAATTCAAACCTGATTTACTCAGTTCGGACTGAGTTTACAGCTTTACTGCCATAGCAAATATCGTTTGTAATGCTTTCAAGAATATAGATTACCAAATTTGGTTGGTGGACGCTCGAAAAAAAAAAGACGCCAATTTTACGCATTGTCTTTTGGTGGTCGACCGGAGTTTCGCTGCAGTGCTCCCACAGATTTTGGTTAGAGATCTTCTCGGGCCAGAGTATTCCGCGAATTTGGCGGAGACAGCGGTTCAAAAAGACCTGTAGCCAGCGCGTGATGTCCTTTGTGACCTTTCACGCCTCACACCCATACAGCAATACGGTTTTCACATTAGATCGGAATATCTTAAGCTTAACTATACGTGTCAATTTCCGTGATTGCCATATCGGGCGGAGTTGCGCCAAGGTTGCTCGGGCTTTGGCTATCCTAGAGGTGATGTCCTCTTCTGTTCCTCCAGTTTCTGACACGACGCTGCCGAGGTGATTAAATTTGTGGGCTCACTCCACAGCCTCTGTGCCAATAACAAGCTGCAACGAACTTGTCGCTCCGCACTTCATCTCTTTGGTCTTCCGGATATTAATTATTAGTCCCATCTTCATAGCCTCTCTGTGTAGGTCGTTCATTTGGTCTGCATATTATCTCGAGTATGGCTCAGCAGGCATATGTCATCGGCATAGTCCAGATCTACCAGCACGCTGGACAATACCCACTCTATGCCGCGGCGCGTCGTAGAAATTGCGCGATGCATCACTCGTCGAAGGCGACGAGGAAAAGGAGAGGTGAGAGAAGACATCCCTGGCGCACTCCTGCATGTACTGGTATGTCCTCTGATACGAGGCCGTTGTGCGTCACTCTTCAAGAGTAGTCTCTGTAGATGGCCTTAATGATGTTGACGATCTTTTCGGGGACTTCAATTTCATGCAGGCGGTCCCAGGTGTAAGTCCATCGCAGCGTATCAAAGGCTTTTTCGAAGTCCACAAAGGTCAAGTAAATCTCCCTTTGCCATTCTGATGCCTGTTCCAATATGACGCAGTGTGTTGACTTGATTCGTGCACGATCGGTTGGGGCGAAATCCGGCCTGTTCCCTGCGGATGGAAGGTTCCACGGCCTTCGACATTCTGTCCAGAATGATCTTGGATGGGACCGAAATCAGGGTAATGCCTCTCGAATTACTGCACTCACTAAGATAAAAACACTTGGTTAATGGGATGTAAATGTTCACAGATACACCCTGTTTTCCGATAGGTAAAAAAGAAAAAAGAAAACTGGGGGTACTTTTTATGCATAGGTTTCAGTTTCAGGATTTCACACGGAGCGTGTGAAATCATTGATTTCATAAAATGTTAGTTATCGTTTTAAGGACAATTTTGGGATTTCGAATTATATTTTTTCCTACACAAACACCTATGATTAGTGTTCAATACTGAGTACTCCTATATTTATTTAAACTATGTATTAAAATAAGTGGTTTAAGGACTAGTCCCAATGTCCACCTCATAACTTATTCCACTGGTGGACGTTGACACAACTTTTTAGTTTTGGTCTGAACGTTCCACCCTAGGGGGGATTTTGGGTCTTAAAATATAATTTAAAAATCTGTAAAGTGCGAGTCGGACTCGCGCACTGAGGGTTCCGTACGAATTCTATTTATGACGTATAACTACTTACTTGTCGTTTAAACCAATTTTTGTTGGTAATTTGTATGGTTATGTACATAACATATTTTTTTTTTAGTTTTATCCTACTCTAATTTTAGAAGTTAGAGAGGGGGCACACTTATTATACCATTTTGGAAGGGTCTCTACGCAAAGTAATCACTTAAGAAAAAAATTAATTAAGAAACCTCAATATCATTTTTGAAGACCTATCTATAGATACCTCACACGTATATGTTCAATGAAAAATGTTTTAATTATATTTAAGAAATAAAGCGGCCTTGGAATATTTTAATACGATATTTTCAAACGTATTTTACATTCCTCGCACATTGTAGTGGCAACCTAGATTAACAAGCCTAACAATCTAGGTAGGCCCTTATAAAAACAATGCTTACATTTTTTCTCTTTACTATCAAAAGCAGATAAATCTTCGTGGACCCCTATTAACATCTTATGGACCCCCAATTTTTATACGCGGCTTCGTAGACCCCCAGCAAGTCTCCCGTGGACCCCTGGGGGTCCACCTGGACCACTTTGGGAATCACTGATCTAAATAGTAGTGTTTCATAAAAATCGTTTTTATTTCCAGGTAATAAGAGTAGCCTTCTGCGAAGAAGAGGCAGTATGTGTTGGCTCTGAGGTGAACAAGAATCCCAAAGCAAAGGAGGAGTTGCTCGAACTATGCGCAGACGCAGCTCTAGACGGTGCGTCCTTGGTTGCAGTCGCAACGGACAGCGGCGAAGTGGTTGCAGCGTCATTTAACAAATTGCAGGTAATGAGATTTCCGAAGAAGAGGCTGTATGTGTAGACTCTGAAGTGAACAAGAATCCAAAAGCACAGGAAGATTTGCTCGAACTATGCGCAGACGCAGCTCTAGATGGCGCGTCCTTGGTCGCAGTCGCAACGGATAGTAGAGAAGTGGTTGCAGCGTCGTTCAACAAATTGCAGGTAATGAGATTTACGAAGAAGATGTTGTATGTGTGGTCTCTGTAGTGAACAAGAATCCTAAAGCAAAGGAGGAGTTGCTTGAACTATGCGCAGACGCAGCGCTAGATGGTGCGTCCTTGGTTGCAGTCGCAACGGACAGCGGCGAAGTGGTTGCAGCGTCATTCAACAAATTGCAGGTAATCTAATGCATCCTGTGAATTATAGTGCATTATGTGAAATAATCCTATATCACGAGCGCCACAATAAGTGTTTCGTTTTTCTTTGGTTGTAATAAATTCATATCTAAACATCTTAAAACTACCACAGTTAGGGTGAGACTCCACCCAAGTTAATATGTTTGCTGTGGAACTGAGATGTATTTCAAACAACCGATAGAATTGTGTTATTATCATATCAATCTCCGCTAAGATTCGGTGGAGATCGCTGTGCGGAGATTTGTAATATTTGTATGGCACGCTGTAAGCGGAGATGTGAGCTGTGCTCGGACGACGCGCAATCAAGACAAGAGATTTTGCTTTGGTCGAGTCCCCCAAGCTGAAAAACATCTATGTTGAAGATGTGTGCTGTAGCACACATCTTCACTTTAGTGGTGTCTCGCTCTTATAGCCACTTAGCCAGGTTGCTTGTTACATAAAAAACTCAACATTGAAAGGTGGTATCAGAAAACCTAAAAAAATAATTTTAAATGTTGATTATATTAACCCTACACAATAATACATTTTAAATGTTGATTGTAATAAATTACAGGTAGCAGTAGCAGATTCTTCAGAGAGATCGTTCTTCGAAGTATTTGCTGCAGAGCGCTGCACGCAGGAGTCGGCACGTTCCCTCATTAGATTCATGGCAAACGTTGATGAAAGATGCAATCTCTTCCAAAAGTAAGTACGTTATTTTTATTGTGTTTATCTGGTCAATCAAAAAATAAGTATATTTCTAGTTAAATATTTGTTTGGAGTTATCATCAGCATGTATTTCCGAGGAGACATATGATCAGCAGTCCACTGCAGATACTCCAGGTCTTTTCAAGGTTTGTGAATCACTTTAGGCTGGTTAATGATTGAAGCAAGGTGAAGAGTTGCTTCTTACGACACCTACCAGAAGAAATAGGCTTAATTCACAAATCCCAGTTGATATTTATCCCCGTTAGGGATTATCCCTTTTGTTCCTTAATCCACGTTAACGCCAATTGGAATCTATAATGGGCAATAATGAACTTTTTAGTTAATTAATCCCCATTATATGGTACTTTTAGTTATTTGTATACTTCTGATTGTGTTTAGTTAAATCTGATAGGTAGACATAATCACAGAATCACTCATGTACATTTAACGTCTAACAGTTTTACATATAACTGTTTCAATGAAATGAGCATTAAGTTACATACAACACAATTTACAAAAAAAGTTTCATTAAATAAAACTTAAATAAATACGTTATCATCACGTTCTAGGAATTGGCTCAACCATTTCACTAAATCCCGAAAAAGCAATCAAATATTTTTTTACATAAAATTCAATTTGCATATCAGTTTTATTATTTAATATAAATTCAGCCAATTTTACGTTGGGTATTAAATCCCCATCGGTATTGTTTTAATAAAACGGGAATTTATTTTACGATCGGTAAACAAAGTGTGAATTGCTCTTAACGTTTTAATTATTTCATTTGTTTTAGCATTAAAATTAGCATATAAATCTATTAGTCTCGTTTGATTAAAATCTGTTAGTGTTGCGCTGATGAAACTGATTTTTGCAATACTACTTTAATAAATTAAAATAGTCAGAAGTATTCTACGGATGATTTTCTAGAATAAATACATTAAAAACATTAAACAGTATTCATTAAAAAATTGGCCAAGTGCGAGTCGGACTCCCGCACTGAGGGTTCCGTACAAATTCTATTTTTGACGTATTAAAAAAACTACTGAATAGATTTCGTTCGAACCAATTTTCGTTGGTAGTTTTTATGGTAATGTACATTATATAATTATGTCAGATTTATCATCTTCTTATTTTAGAAGTTAGAGGGGGGGGGACACACTTTTTTCCACTTTGGAAGGGTCTGTCACGCAAAGTATTCACTTTAGAAAAAAGTGATATTAGAAACCTTAATATAATTTTTAAAGACCTATCCATAGATACCCCACACGTATATGTTCAATGAAAAAAAATATTTCGCGTTTCAGTTTTGACTATATGGGGACCCCCCACTTTTTTTTAATTTTTTTCTATTTTCGTTTGAAAACCTTGTTGCGGTTCACAGAATACATCCACTCACTAAGTTTCAACAGTATAGTACATATAGTTTCGGAAAAAAGTGGCTGTGACAGACTGGCGGACAGACAGACAGACAGACAGACAGACAGACAGACATGACGAATCTATAAGGGTTCCGTTTTTTTGCCATTTTGGCTACGGAACCCTAAAAACTCCGCTGACAACTTAATTTTTTTAAATAAAAGTACCCAGTTGCATTTTGTAACTCAATAGTTTGTGCAAAATGAGAAGAAGATACAAAGTAAATACAACAATATTTAGTACTGTGCTAAAACTAAATGTACTAAAATACTTATATGTACATACAATTAGTGAAAGAATTTTACAAGTTAACACTAATTTAGAAATCTATTTAGTTATATGCAAACAAACTGTTAAACCCATGGGTTTAAAAATAATATTTCGCTTTCCAGATGCGGCGTCGATTGCAGTTTGGAAATAATGTTTTTGGCGACATTTAAAGAACACAGACACCGAAGACTTGGAGAATTGCTGTGCAAATACTCGATAGAAGTGGCACGGAAATTAAAAGATGGTCCCATATCTACTATAACTGTTAAAGACCTAGGTCCCAAGTACTCATACATGGTTCCAAGATCAGTTACAAGTAAATATCCCAAAATATGTCAAGCTATTTGGACAGGTCCAGCTACGATGAAAATTGGAAAGAAATTGAATTTTACTGTTTATTTGGCAGTGTCCTATGATGAATTCATTTATGAAGGCAGAACTTTTTCTTCGAGAATCGACTTGGAAAAACCTTTTTGTGAAGTAGCTGCCATAAAACTTTGAATAAAGTATAAAGATTACGGTATTAAACTAGCTTAATTGATATTTACAGAAAAAGTCAGTTTAAGCCCCAGCTATTCCTTCAATTTGAACCTTTTAAGTACATTTACAAAAATGTTAACTTCTCACAACAGCAATACAACAGCGACCCGCTAGCTCGTTTGCCGCCTATGACAAAAAAAAAATTAATACTAACCTACTTTTTAGAATATGGTTATGGTCCATTTATCTGAGTCTGAGCACCAGACAAATGTCGCAGACAAAATCCATTAAACTGTTATATTGACTTCCTAATTTTAATATTATTCCAGAGGTACGTACATTTCTCCATTTTATTATAATCTCAACAAAGTCGTTGTTCCAACCTACAATATAACAATGTGTGCTCTGTTGCTATCGTATCCACCGTGAACGGAACTTAATTTAGATAAACACTCCATTAGGTTAATACAAGATCCTTTCATCTGACAATACATACAAAACCTTTCGCAGATAATGTATCCTTTACATGAAGAGAAATTAAATTAAAACATTGGGAATGTTTAATAAATGGGAAAAAGTGGATATATTGTTTTTGGATGTTAAAAAAAGGTTTGATAATATAGCCATAATGTATTAGTGAGAGGATTCTTTGTTCAATTTGGCACCTTACAAGGATTTTATATCAAACATTGTGTCTTATATTATTTCAGAATATAATTTATTGTTCTTTAATTTATACAACAGCCTTGTTAACTTATCTACATGAAATCAGTCTTCAAAAAATAAAAACAAGTTTTTATTTTTTTAATATATACCTATACCTAGGTACAAAAATGACATAAGTCGACCTCACAACGATAATTTCTATAAAAATAGAGGAACTTATGGTTTTATCGACGAATAAATTTGTTCTAAAACATCCAAAATTACAGACAGTGCCTACCAAAAGCAAAGCCTAAGAGAATAATATCACCGAATAGTTACAACGTTAATCCATTGCAATCGCATAAAATGTAAATGAGACCCGCCAACAATTGTCCCTAATGGAATAATCGCGCGACAGTCGCCTGTCGATGCCGATTCTGAATCAATTAACAAGAACCAATTTGCTCGCAGTCGGACGATGCAATTACCAAGTCCGTCACCGGAGGCGCGATGTCAACCTAACTATGTTTCTGGACCCAGGAGATAGGTATTACGTTTACCGAAACTACATAGATCCTTGATTATTAATGGCATACACTGTTATCGATAACGTGACAAAGGATCTACTATGGGTCCGATGGTCTATATAATAGGAACCTAGTTTAGGGTGACTTCCTCAAGGGTCTATCCTGGGCCCGGTGTTTTATATAGTATGAAAATTTTGAAATTTTCAGTTTTACAATATAGTGTAAAGTTAAGTAAGGAGACTTTCGCCATTAGTGGAGAATAAACGTCACTGAAATAGCGCTCATAATTTAACGCTATGCTGATGTAGAAATGAGGTGCCATTAGAACGTAGAAAAAACGTAGGTCGCCCTGAGTTTTAGGAAAGCCGCTTGATTTACAGATTGTATCTTTTAATATGGAACGTTCTCTCTATTAAAGATTTCTTTTACCATAGATTTTCGTTTAGAAGAGGACGGTGATTGGCTGCTCTAATGAATGGAATAATCGCGCGACAGTCGCCCGTCGATGCCGATTCTGAATCAATTAACAAGAACCAATTTGCTCGCAGTCGGACGATGCAATTACCAAGTCCGTCACCGGAGGCGCGATGTCAACCTAACTACGTTTCTGGACCCAGGAGATAGGTATTACGTTTACCGAAACTACATAGATCCTTGATGATTATAGGCATACCCTGATATAGAAACAGTAACAAGGATCTTCTTTGGGTCCGATGTTTTATATAATAGGAACCTAGTTTAGGGTGACTTCATCAAGGGTCTATCCTGGGCCCGGTGTTTTATATCGTATGAAAATTTTGAAATTTTAAGTTTTACAATGCTGTGTTAATTAAAGCAGTAAAAAAACTTTCGTAATCAATGGAGAATCATAGTCAGTAAAATGGCCCACAGGATTCAACGCTACGCTTGTACGCTGTTGTAGAAAAGAGTTAACCATGACATTATAACGTAGAAAAAACGTAAGTCGCCCTGAGTTTTTTTGCAAGGAGATAGTCTGAAAGATTGTATCCATAAATATAGAACGTTCTCTCTCTCAAAGATCCCTCTGCACAGAAATATACATTAAGAAGTGGACGGTGATTGGCTGCTCTAATGAATAGAATAATCGCGCGACAGTCGGCTGTCGATGCCGATTCTGAATCAATTAACAAGAACCAATTTGCTCGTAGTCGGACGATGCAATTACCAAGTCCGTCACCGGAGGCGCGATGTTAACCTGCTAACAATGTTTCTGGACCCAGGAGATAGACATCTAGGAACTAGTTAAGGTACACACATATATTTACTCTGTTTCTTGTCCTGATGACCTCATCAAGGTTCCTGCTTTGGTCAAGTGTACTAAAATATTATAAATAAATGATCACGTTGTATTATGCAGAATCCTTTAATTCCATAGGCTCACTTAGTAAATATTGAGGACTATCACTCACTCTTAACTTATAGTAAGTGTTTCTGTTATAAGATATAGTAATGATTCAGATTTATGAATTTTTGACATTGACTGTCATTATAACGCAACGTCAAACTTAGAAGTCTTAAGAAAGGATAATTAAATACAGAGTGTGTGTGTTACCGGCAAAGCATGTAATCGAGGTATTCTATACATTCCCTAGGTAATGCATTGAATACCTGGGGCGTTATGGCAATGTATGAAATACTATGAATTATATTTTCCATTGCATACTTTACCGAGGTAATCTATGCAATGCCTAGGGATTGTTTAGAGTACCTATTGTGGCACAGGCAATGTGGAAATGAATAGATCTTGGTCTTTATTTTTAAATTTTTTGCAAAAAAAACCTAACTAACCTACAATCTTTGGGACGGAAGACTAACTTGATTGATAAAAAAAGTAGGTTAGGGTTATTTTTTTTTTGTAAACCCTTTAAAATATTTTATATTTAAAATCATTTTGATACTATAGAAATCTAATTAATGTAAACTACCTCTATCTTACTAAAGGTAGACTAATATTTAATCGTTTCGACACTTCTCGAACGATACCCAACATTACTATCCTCGTTCCACTCTTCATTGCGTACATTACCGGCTGCGTATTTGGTATTGTATAGAATACCTAGACAAAGTATAAAGTACACAATATTTCATACATCACCTATACGTTTTTGGGATTCTATTCATTGCCTAGGTATTGTGTATAATGCCGGATTGTACAGAATGCCGGTAACATGTACAATGCTTCTAACTAAACAGCTAAGCCTTAAATCTATTTTAAGGAGACCGCTAAAAATACCCAGATTATCGGGACAAAATATAAATCAAGATGGGATAAAGAATACACGCCTATTAAGTACTCGTATGAGTCCCAAGAAATATTATTTATATAGGGGACTTATTTCATACTTCAACGAGTCAGAAAATTAGGAAAGAACCAGTACAAATATGTTTACTTGGACGACCGAAGGAATATTCTGTTGTCCTGATGTAATAGCATTTTGTGTCCATAACTGTAATGATCTTAATTCATGCGATTTAAACTCCTTTTGATATAAATCAGCCAATTTCTAAAACTCCTTAATTTAGTTCTACATAATCATCAAATACGAGTAGCAAAAGATAATAAAAATAAGTATCTAATATTTTTAATGGGAAAGTTTGTATGCTTGGACGTTTGTCCGTCAATTACGCTGAAACTACTGAACGGATTTTGATGAAATTTGGTATACAGGCAGGGTATGGGCTGACATAGGTGATAGGATATTATTTATCCCGATTAAATAATCCCACACGAATCTTGACAACGCGGGCAAAGCCGCGGTTAAAAACAGCAATAAATAATACCCAACACAATCACATGCTCACACACGTATGTTTATGCATACAAATGTTTGTATCATGAGGGCATCGAACCTGCAACCCACTGAGTATGATTTAGTTAACCTCTTAACCATTACACTAAATCATTCTAATACATTATATTCTATTTTTTTCTGAGTGAAAAACGTTTAATTTAATTGCTTTAGAAACACTTCAGACTTTCCATTAAAATAGTTCAAAGGATAAATTAAACTTAGTAATCAGACAATTTACTTTTAGTTCTTTTTTTCAATCAAAATGGGTGCAAAATCAATTAATTGGCAATTACGGAGCTAATTAAGTCCTTTGCGCAGGGGAATGTAGGCGCAAATAGGTATATTCATGATGAAATTAAATTAGGGTGTACATTTTGACCAAAGAAGATCTAAGATAAAAACTTTTAACGTGAAAAAAATGACTTTGAAGTGTATTAGAAAAAAATATTTTAATTAAAAATAATAAGTAAAACAGTAAAATGAGGCTGAGCTTATTAAGTTCAAAGCTAATTAGGACTGTGGGCAAAATTGTATTAAAATGGATAAGTAATTATTTAAGTAAAAATAACTCTTGTAGTCTTGATGTTCTCAAAGAAATAAAGTACTAATTTATTCACCAACACATAAATAAGTGTTGCTTAAACAACATAAGAATAGCAATGCAAAATAAAATAAGATAAGTTTGCTTTTAACTTTCAGAAAAGTATCAATTATTATGATTCAAATCAATTTGATACTTTGAGAAATTGGAAGTTTAAACAAAGTTTTCTGATCAAAGAGGATAAATATCAAAGGATTTCGCAAACAAAGAGTCGGGAAACAATGAGAAAACGGGCAAGAAAGCAACACAGTTCGAATGCTACTAATTGATCATTATCTCTGCAAACGATGGTGCAGTGGCACAACGTAATAAAACTAGGCAATAAAGAAAAATCATGCTACATAATACTAATATTATATATTTTTCATTGGAATATCAAAAAAAAAAGTTTTATTTTATGTTTGCCCGTCAGTCACGCTGAAACTACTAAACGGATTTTGATGATATTTGGTATACAGGCAAGGTATGGGCTTTGTACTTACGATTACGCCAGCGGTGGAATTGGACGACGTAGGCAATTAAAATCCTCAAATTATGTACATAGTTTAAAACTAAATTAAAAAATAATATACAACAAATAATTCAGTTTGGTTAAAATCTAGCGCAGAAGAGACAATACACGGTGAAAAAACAAAAGACGCGCGAATTTTAAATTTCGAATGCGCGCGCCGCGCTTTTCATAATTATTATTTTCTTTTTTATAGCGGCCAGTCCGCGGCCGCGGAGGTTCCTTTCCTCGACAGGCTGATTTAGGCGTTAGGATAATTTTACCTTGATTAAGCGCAAGGTCCGCAAGCGTAAGAAATTTTGAATACTGCAACCAAAATTTAACGGTGCATACTTGGTCAGACTTGTATCACTGATGTTATAGATGCTGTAGTATTTCAAAGTATCGGATGCTTCTAGTTGTTACTTTGGGTCGATGTTGTTAATTCGGTAAGAAAGATGTTTTGAGTAAATCTCTTTTAACTACAGCAAAAAGTTTGAAATAACTTAATTGTGAGTTGATGGAGCATTTTAATTTATTATTTCGTGCTACTTAGTTTACCAATATTAGGTGTATTTAAACATCATTATGAATAGATGTGAGTATAATTATTATTGTTTCTTTTATTTATGAGAAAACTTAGTGATATCTGGTAAAATGATGAAGACTTACTCTACTAGCCCGAGCAGAACACAACGATTATGTATACAATAATAAGCACTTGCTGCTAAATGTCATTAAAGTTTTACATAAAGTACGAATATTATATAAGTATACCGCCACCTAATTGTATCGAAGAAAATAAATGAGCAAGTGTAGCCCTTTTATATGGAAAGCCTATTTGAAATTAAATCTCAATTGTGCTGATATATTTGAAACATTTTATTTTTATAACTATATTGTGGAAATAATACAAACAAAAATACCGTATATTCAATCAAATTTAGAATTCTCGCGAATCGACTACCAATCCTTTTTTGAGAACTGTGAAAAAATCTTGCCCTAACGGAAAAAATATTCGAGGTAAAATTTCTCCTTCTAGTGAAAATATGTGCCCGGAGGAATGCTTTTCAATATGCACTTTTGTATAAATCATTTATTAAATAACATTAGTCAAAATCACACAACTAAAGTGCATTGAGACAGAGTTAGCCACTTACGAGTATACTGGGACTAGCGGCCGCCCGCGACTTAGTTCGCGTGGATTTTGGTTTATTCCATGGGAGCATTTAATCGGGACAAAAAAGTATCCTGTCACCGAAGTCAGCCCATACCCCGCCCGTGTACCAAATTTCATCAAAATCCGTTCAGTAGTTTCAGCGTGATTGACGGACAAACAAACAAACTTTCACATTTATCAATACATAGTATAAAACAAAGTCGCTTTCGCTGTATGACCGTATGTATGCTTAGATCTTTAAAACTACGCAACGTATTTTGACGCGGTTTTTTTAATAGATAGAGTGATTCTTAAGGAAGGTTTGTATGTATAATACATGTAAGTAAGTACCACGGGCGAAGCCGGGGCGGGCAGCTAGTAATATTAATAAGAAATAAGGTTAGCACTTTCTACTTTACTATTTCAACACGCTAATACCTTTCAGAGTCATCTCTGCTTTTGACGTTTCAATACCTCCAACATCAAACAGATGTCAATCGGGCTGCGGTTAGCATTTTCATTTGCCGACTGTACATTAAAGCGATCCCGATGGATCTCAGATCGGATTCACTTTGCATAGCACTTGAAATTCAAATGGTGCAGTTCATATCGAGCCTCCCCTGTCTAAGTGCCTGCTGGTTGTCATGGCAACGGTTCGCGTAAGGTCCGCCCCGACCCTTGGCCATAGTACGGAAGTATTGCAGTAAGTTTAGTAGGTACAAAATGGTTTTCAATAAAAAAGATTTTTTTGTATTTATTGTTAAATATTAACTCTCTCAAAGCGATGATTCACTCTTATGTTAATTATTTTCTTATTAGTTCTTAGTCTAGTAGTTCTTAGATAAAGAGCGGTTTTGTCAAGTGCTATAGGATTTCGATTGTGAGCATTTGATATTACTGTGTTAAACATGTCATGTCTAGAGAGGTCATTAAAGAATACACATGACACAACTTTTATATCTTTAGAGTGTAAATAAACGTTTTCTTTTTAATCAACATCAGTGTTTCATTTACAATTACTGATATCAACTTTTGATGACGTAACAAGGGGATCGTAATAAATGGACGGCAGATGAGAAGTAATTTACGAGTAATATGGAGGATATCATTTGTTTCTCAATGGGATTTAAATTTAACTGTATCGTTTTCGAACTTCCGAAAAACAAATTGTGTGAAATAATTGCATGAAGGATATTTATGACCAAATTCGGATAAATGATATATGAACATTCATTTTAGTTTGCATATTACTGCACTTTTTTTTTTTAAATTCTTTATTATAATGTTGTAGTGTTTGACTGTTTGTTTGTTTAAACGCGCTTATCCCAAAAACTACTGGTTCGAGTTGTAGAATATTATTGTGTTGCATAGTCAATTTGTTTAGGAAGGTTTAAGCGATATGTAACGCTATGTTGTGCGCAATCCAATCTAAGCAGACGAAGTCGCGGGCGGACGCGTGTTTATATAAAACGTTAGCACGGCAGTTGGTCCTGAGCAAAATAAGCCGCGATTTTCATATGCGTGACGATGTCAGCTTTATTAATTAAAGTGGATCCACTAAACCTGCTGGTAAGTCACAGCTTAAGTCAATTGCGTTATCACGGGAGCAATTAAGCAGAGATCGCCTTTATACCAAATAACTAATTAGTCTACACTGTCGGGCAAACATGTTTATTTAATTAATCTGTCAGTGTATTTAGACTCCAGTGTTTATATTTTGTCCCCTATTTGAATAACGAGTTACTGTGAAAGCATTGCATTGTAGTTTAATTTAATTTTATAAATAATTCTGTTCGCTGAATGAAAGTTAATGAAGAAATAATGAACTAATAAACATCGATAAATTGCTAAACGGACGGTTTTCCCGACGGGGATAATTAAATTTAGGGGTCGATTTTGCGTTTCATAATGAAAAGGCTCATTTGCCCATATACTTGGGAGAAAATAATTGTTTTTATGTCCAGAAGGCACTTTGTTTTGAAGTTAATGTAATGGTTTGTCTCGAGATAACATCACATCAGCATATTTATGTTCTAGAACATCAGGCTTCATAATGAGGGTGTTTCAGAGTGGTGTAGCGTAATACGATCTCTAAGTACAATCTAAATGGACTATATTAGCAGAAAACTGCTAATTGTTGGGTATAAAATGCCATACGTTTTCGACAATGACTAAATAATCTGTTTTAACTTCTGCTGCTTAATGAAACATTTTACGAACGATTCAAGTGTCTCTGAAATCTTAACAAAAGAAAATAAAGGACGTATAAAATAAATATGATACAGTAATAAGTACATATTTTCTACCACGCTTGATACTCCCATTATAGCTCTTATGAAACTTACAAAAACTACGATCTTGAGTCTGAGAATCTAGAATTTAAGTATATTTTAATGAATCTGGCGGAACTCGTTAAGTAACTGATATTAAAAGTGTAGTGCTTCAAGCACTTGTGGTTTTTCTATCAACGAAGACGCATTTTTACATGTACAAGAATGATTTTCATTTCACATTATGAAGACATATTTGCTTCAAAAGCCATTTTATTGATGAGACGAACTTCTTCAATTCAATTCAATTCTTCAATGTTTAAAAATGGATGACGTTTAAGGATTATAATTAGGCCTGAAAAGATAGCTTTGCTTAAAAATAAAAATCTTTCTTTTCGACTATTCGACAAAACTTAATTTAGTATCATCAACATAATAGCTAAATTCATTAATATGATCCAGCCCACATAACCTAATAATTTTACTTGTATAAGTAACATCCAGTGTCTTGCGGTATAACCCACCTCACACCGTCTAAATTGTTCACAATACTCGAAAGTGTACCTAAAGTGTAGTTTCTAAAGCTTTAAAATTGTACCCAAAGCCTAAATAGAGACTGGTGTTGTTTCCACCCCTTATCACCGGGGAAGAGCCATACTTTTCACGGTAACAGTAAGCCCCTCGAATATCGGAATCGAAAGTACCCATAATGCTCTGTTTTGTCAAAGAATAACAGATTAAGAAGGTAAACTGAAGTAACTATAACAGCGCATTATTTTTCGTTTTTTATTTGAATTTTGCATAATTGTTTTTCAGTCGTGAAAAACGATGTAGTATTTTTTTTTAAGAATACAAAGTATTAAGTGCAAAGGTATGTGAACAAAAGTTTTTCCTTAAAATACCACTGGAATAAAATAAAATACTAAGAAGTAAATGGTGTAAAATCTCTTCTTTTTTAATAACTAGCGGGCCGTATCGGCTTCGCGCGGGTAGGTATATTACAATTTTAGGTTGATAAAAATGTACTAAATACAGCCTAATGATTTTTTTAAATCGGTTACAGTTTTTTTGAATTTATTAGTTCAAAAATACAAATCTTTCCTCCATAACTCATACTTGTAGTATAGTTGTGTTTGTAAAGCACGATCTGAAATAAATTCCTAACGAAAACTAATATACAATACTATTAGCAAATAAAAAAAAACAACATTGTGATTAATCTTTAGAAATACAAAGTTGTATAAAATGCTGTTCCTTTTAAACTTTACTAATCTTTTCACTACATATTTGCATGTAGTTATTACTTTTTGTAAGTGGGTACCAAACCCAATATTTTTTTTTAAACTGGCAACAATTTAGCCTACCTTCATCATAAAAACAAGTTACTTCTTTTCAATCGCGTAACCGACATGGCCGTTTGACGTTAAATATCAAAATAAAAATGTCCATTCTGTTATTGTTAATATTTGATTTCTCGTTTGAGGCAAAATTGGTGAAAAATGTCGGAGAGGTGTTATTGGTTTACTCATCGCTTTTACATTCAAATTGTGTATTGTCTCGTTCTCCTGGGGGGAGTACGGGTACAATTTCTAATAATCGGGATCACAAGCGATTTCGAACAACACAGAGGTTCTATTCGTTGAAGTTAGAAAAAAATATGTCGGATTTTGTGTGTTGTGTCATTTTGTGTACTTGATTGTTAGGTTAGTGTTAGTTTGTGTTAAGGGAATGAATGAGTGGAATTAGCTTGCATATGGATAAATTATTTTTGGTGTGTTGAGTCTCTGAAAGATAATTGTGTGTACTCGATTGGGGGTATTAGTTTGCGTAAAGTTAATTAGTGAGTGAATAAAGCTTGGCGCTGGAAAAAAGATGCCTTTTCTAGTTGGTGACTTGGCAAAGTTTTTGCCAAAGTCACCACGGACAGCCGCCATTATCAATCGAGGTCATGGACATCATCAGAATATGACAACAAAATCGGTAAGTGCTCAGTAGATAGCTTAGAACAATTTAACACTAATAGTATTGCATGTTTGACAAGTATTCAAGTAATGCGGGTATTTCCCGAATACCGCTTTACCTACTTACCTACTTACCTAAGAAAGTAAATAACCATTAAAGTGTGAAACTATCTAAGATATCTATTGTATAAAATGTCTGTGTAGGAGTAAAAATTGTGACCTAGTTTTATACAAAAACTAGCCTTCCGCCCGCGACTTAGTCCGCGTCCCGTCCCGCCCCGTTAGAACCATCCTTGGTCTTCAACGAACATTATAAAAAAAAATTGGCCAAATTGGTCCAGGCGTTGTGGAGTTATGCGCTTACTAACACATTTTGCGATTCATTTTTATATTATAGATACATTTTCGTGTAGAAACTTCTGAAGGAAAGGAAACAGGTCAAAAGTATTTGTCTAGAAACGGTCCTACTTGGTCTTAAGTGTTGGAAAACACTGACCCTGCAAAATTATGTTGGCTTGGAAACCATATTCTATAAGTGCTTGTTCAGCCAAATAATATGAAACAGAAAAGACAATGTGAGTGAATATAATGTACGATCGATTATGTATACTTCTTAGTTCCAGTAGCGCAAATGGAATGGAGTTTAGTGCTGTATGCAAAAGTATCCATGAAAGCCAATCTTAATGTTTCAAATATCACAGTTGATTCTTTTTTAGGCTACTTACATAATAGGCAAACTAGGCACAACAAAAACAAACAAAAATTATATATTACTACATGAAATTATAAACAAAGAAAAATTCATCTGATCTCATGTGGCTCCTGCGGGAATCGAACCCAGCGCCTCTTGCAATCCGGGCAAGCGCTCTGACCACTAAGCTACCGAGACCTGACGAATTTCTCCTTATTATTACTACATTGAAAAAGTTAAATGTCTGGTTAAAAAGGCCAATACGACGGAAACCTGTTTGATGTGTACATTGTACAATGCAGGATCAAAGCAAACAGAAAACGAAGCAAACACACACCCCTTGCCGCTGGTCATTTCCTACAGCGCATAATTATGCATTGTGGGGTCTAGGGACTATACAAAGTACCTATACGGTTGTATATTGAACTGTTCTGTTGAACCAAAGGGTTGGATTTTGAAACCGGAAGGTTTTGTACAGTCGGCAAAATGGCGTTGGCTGACGTTGACAAAATCCAAAAGATTTAGTTGAAGATTTTTCTTTTTAGATTACGATGAGTGTATTTAGGTAGCTTACCGTTATTTTTACTTATTCATGGTAAAGTTCAAGTGAGCAATTTATTTCAATCACAAAAATGAATGTTTTCTTATTCTATTATTACAGAATTGTTCTTCTTTCGAATTCTTTCTTCATACTAAAAAATCGTGAACGCCTTTCCATTTTAAATATGATATTTTATATTTAAGGCCATTACGAATCGAAAAAGATGAGCTCGCATCGTAAACAAAACAAAACACAGCTATAAGATGTGCTAGAAGGGGGTATGTGACAAGACCCCAGCCAAGCTTGGAGATGCGGTGCCGTAAGGCATACCTGTGAATGACAGTTCAGTGCGACCTATTTTGTCTGTAGAAAATAAACTACCTGAAAACCCTGGTAGTTGGATAGTCAGATCGATTTCGATTAAAAACGAAGCTGAGTTATGGGCTGGCTTTTATTAGTTTTATTGCACAACGACGTAAATACCAGTACATTTTAATTAATATTTATCAAAAAGTACTGGGGTTCTACTCATCACTTAGACTTTAAATTTATTGG
The DNA here is from genome assembly GCA_958496325.1 of Nomophila noctuella. Taxonomy (NCBI): domain Eukaryota; kingdom Metazoa; phylum Arthropoda; class Insecta; order Lepidoptera; family Crambidae; genus Nomophila; species Nomophila noctuella. Next base: position 8,975,146 of record OY292494.1, on the reverse strand, counting down.
AAAAACTATAGACTTGAAATAAAAAAAGTGTCAACAAATTATTGACTTTATGTTTGTACGTTATAATCTTATATTTTACATCGCGTAAGCGAGATCCTAGGATATCCTTAGTAACCGATTTTCCTTACTTAGTAGTAATTTCAGATAGTAATAATTTTATAAGGTACGTTTATAAGTTACGTAACGCAGCCCATCATAAACCACGTTTCAAATCACTACTCCCACGTCCCTAATTTCTGCCCACCCGAGCAAATTGCCACTAACATATCACTCGGGCGCACGTTACGATTATTTGATGGCATCAACCAGCATTCGTTCGACGACAATCAAACGGCCATAACCGCGACTTCGGCCCATCACTATAAACCGGGGACACCGAAAGCCGCGGCTTTACGGCCGAATCGTAAACTAAATATCACTGATCCGGCCGAAAGATGTTCGCGGCGATGCGTGCTTATTAAAGCAGTTTATGGCTTATTTGGCCTTTTTACGGCCGATTTGAGGCCGCAAATAAAGACTTAGAAAAAACACTCTGCACAATTTTCGGGACTGTTAGAATGTGACATTTTACTATACATATTTAAGCTTCATCAGTTACCTAATTAAATGATAAAATCAGTGAAATATTTCTGCAGCTGCTGAAGTTTTAGCTATTGTACTAAAACACGTCTTATCTTCTGATTGGCCTTATTACATCAGGAACAAATCTCTGGCTAGACTGTAATACATCATCATCCTAGCTCCTGGTGGTAAATAATATTGTAGCCTGCAATGCATTAATTCTATACAAAATAAGTCACAATGAAATATTCCATTTGAATTTAAAGCGTTGGAGATCATAGTGCCCTTTTGTAGATACAGTTGTGACTCACGAGTTATTTTATACAGTTTGTACAGATCGGATGTGCAATTGTGCATGTCGGAGCGAATACACTTATGGAAGAATAGGTTTAGTATACGTTTCCCCGTTATCCATCTGCTTGTCATCTAATTACAATGCCATTAAATTCGTAGAAAAATGTAGATTCTTTTGTGCCAAAATTCAAGTCTCAGCTGAAAAGCCAATGAATAACTCAGACATGTTTTCTATTGCTTTAAATCACGGCGATTCAGCACAAAACGGCATCGTACACTGGATGCAATCGCGGATACAACGTAGACTTTAATCAAGCGAGAGTTTCCGTTGCCTTTGGCTATTTGAATCGACACGTTCGTATCGAGATTTATTGCAGAATAACATAAACATTCTGTTACAAAAAAGGCAATAAACAAGGGGCGTGCATAATGATGTTTCAGAGTATATTTTGCTAAGCGATGTTTTCCAACTGTTTTGCTCATTGCATTAAACAATTTTATAAAATGATATAATTTTCATTAAAAATATATATATTTTCGAGTATAAAAACAACATATTTATATTCAAAATGCCTGTCTCATAAAGACGAGCTTTCATTAATGACAGGGAAAGGTACTTGCCTGATGGGTTATTCCAACTATTCCAACTAATTTTATAAATGCGAAAGTAACTCTGTCTGTCTGTCTGTCTGTTACGCTTTCCCGCTTAAACCTCGCAACCGATTTTGATAAAATTTGGTACAGACAGTCTTTAGACCCTGAGACAGAACATAGGCTACTTTTTATTTCGAAAAAAAGAAATCCACGCGGACGGAGTCGCGGGCGGCCGCTAGTTGTAAATAAAGTAAAGACTGACAATTTAGGATACATTAACTTGTGGTGTGTGGTGCCGACATCTAATCTTTTCCTTTCCATTCACACTACCTACTCTAGCAATTTGTCGCAGATAGTTGCTTTTCTATTTACCGAACTGCAATAACCCGCCAAAATTACCATAACAACAAAGGAGGAAACAATACGAGGCCGTTTCCCGGCATCATTGCCAGGTCAAATAAAAAGAGAAACTTTCCAAACGATGTAAATAACACTCTGACAACCTCAAGGGTTTGAAAGCAATCTGGGGGATAGTATATTTCTTTTGAAGGCAACACAAAGCAATTGTTGACGGTTATTGCCATCAGTACGCACGTCTGTAGTATTGGGAAGCCATTTCTTTTCTATTCATAGTCGGTGAATAGGTTGTGTAGTACGTTCGTACGATAGACGGGACTAATCAATTCGTGTCGTAGTTTTACGGTTTGCGGATGAAAGCCGGATATTTTTAAGCAAGCTCTGTGTCTAGGCCGTACTTTGATAAAATTGCTTTGCAAATTACTGATACATTATATAAAAAAAATGAATTATTCACAGAAAGCCCACAATATCCTAATGCATTGTAGTCAAAAAGAAAACCATCCAAGGAGCTATTAAAGCAGTCCTCTATGCTGCGTTTTGGCCAAGTAGCCTTACTTTAGGTACACGGCCAGAATCGTTATCCCATGATCCTGAAAGGCTGGTATTGCATTTGTAACTCACAAAGTAACTTATAGTGGCTTTATTTGTCTGCTTGTTGTTTTTCTATTCCTTATTTATTAAAAGTGAGATTACGTTAATAGACAGACGGCAACCGCATAATACGGACACGGATACTAAACGTTGTAGTCAAAACACTATAAAACACTACGCCCCTGAGGCAGTTGCTTGTAACAAAAGAAATTCAGTGTAAATAGAGTTGCAAAAGAAACGCTTTGAATATTTGAATATTAATGGGTGTGTATTCCGATTTCTCAGCTCGGAGAGAGGCACTCATTGACTTAAATCCTTAGATATGACGTCGTCATACTTTAACCCTCTCTGAAATTGGCAAAACATGTGAAGCGACGTTCCGATCTCATCGCAGTGACAGCTTGAAGAATTTTAAATGTTGTAAACATCATCATCCTCCTAGCGTTTATCCCGTTTCCGTGCGGAGTCTGCTTTGACCATGATCCAGGATTTAGCAAGTCTGGTTATCAAGGTCACCAAGGAAAGTCAATTTGATTACAGTATTAAAGCGACTGCCATCAGACCCTCGTAACCCTTAGAGGGGAACCAGACAGATTGGGTCATGGTTACACATTCAGATCTAACTGAACTTAAGTCAGAAACTGACTGAATGTGCAGGTTTCCTCGCGGTATTTTCCCTAACCGCTGAAATAAAGGCATAAATCCACGCAATGATTTTTCGTTAAATCCAGAAGTGTGAGCCCGGATTCTAACCACGGACCTCACGTATGTGAGGAGCGGTCCTTAACACTAGGCCACTATCGCTCTCAATAATTCGCTCGTTGTCATAACAAACAACGTGAACAAACGCCACAGTTTTCTGATGTCAGAGCGTATCTTTCGATTTAAATCTATGGAAACGGCCATCTTTTTTCTCCCGGCTTAGCAATCCATTCCTTGTTTTTATTATTACTTTTTTACACAACTTCAGTTGAAGCACGTAGCCTACCTGGAAGTAATCCGTGACCCCGTAAGGGTGAGTTTGCCTAGAAACATCTCAGGTACTGTTTTGTAATGTTTTTTAATATGTAATTCAATTACACAGCCAAATCATGACTGTTATAAGTATTAGAAACATGGTATTTTTTATTCATTCTTAAATATTAACTAGTAACTTTTAAAGCACCAAGTGAATTCAATTTGATTTCCTCGCACTTTTTTTTTATAAAAATATATAAAAATGCAAAAAAAAATATGTGCTATGAGTAGGTTTCATTGTTTCTTTTTGAAGTAGACAAAAATTCAGATCAGTTTTATCAGAATAATTAAATATATCGTGAGTGAAAGGGTTACACTACGATTACAATCTGAAAACCTTTATTCTATTAAAAGTCTAAATTATTTTTATCCGTCTAACCCTAAAATATTATTCAAAGAGCGAGCAGCTATTTTTCTTTCTTCAAGATAAGATCGGCATTAATCCACCAACCCTTCGCGTTCACTGGCCGCATAACAAACAGAACCGTGACACCAGATTTTACTGCTAGTGATAAAACAAAAAAATCCTCACCTAATGTTGACCCCAGCACCTCTAAAATAAAAATAAAGTTACCTCAACCCTAAGTGGTGATACGGGCAACTAAGCGTTTTGTGTTAGTCCACTTTGAGCACCTAATTTTTGGGCACCCGCAACTTGAGCACCTGGCCTAGGCCAGTTTTTAGGGTTCCGTAGCCAAAATGGCAAAAAAACGGAACCCTTATAGATTCGTCATGTCTGTCTGTCTGTCTGTCTGTCTGTCCGCCAGTCTGTCACAGCCACTTTTTTCCGAAACTATAAGTACTATACTATTGAAACTTGGTGAGTCGATGTATTCTGTGAACCGCAACAAGGTTTTCACACGAAAATAGAAAAAAAAAATAAAAAAATGGGGGGTCCCTATAGTTAGAACTGAAACTGAAAATATTTTTTTTCATTGAACATATACGTGTGGGGTATCTATGAATAGGTCTTTAAAAATTATATTGAGGTTTCTAAGCTCATTTTTTTCTTAAGTGAATACTTTGCGTGACAGACTCTTCCAAAGTGGAAAAAAGTGTGTCCCCCCCCCTCTAACTTCTAAAGTAAGAGGATGATAAATCTGAAATAAATATATAATGTACATTACCATAAAAACTACCAACGAAAATTGGTTCGAACGAAATCTATCCAGTAGTTTTTTTAATACGTCTAAAATATAATTTGTACGGAACCCTCAGTGCGGGAGTCCGACTCGCGCTTGGCCAATTTTTTTTATGGCAGATGCGGCAAATAAGCTTGTGGGTCGCCTGATGGTAAGCAAACACCGCATCAACATCCCTCTGATCTCATCTCATCCATCATCTCCTCATCTCACCAGAGGTATCGCTTATGCGTTGCCGGCTTTTTAGACCCTTCCCTAATGAGATCTGGCAACCTTACTCACCAGCAAAAACATAGAACAACAGTTACGAAGTTCTATTTCACTGTGGTCTTCTGTAAGGTGGTACTTCCCCAGACGAGCGGCTCGTTCGAGTTGAAGTTACTTAATACTTCTGACATCTTTTCATATTTCTTGCCAATAATATCAAATAGGCCTGCCAAAATTATCAATAGGTGCTCAAAGTTGAATAGGCTAGGTGCTAAAGTGGCGGGTGATCAAAAATTGGGTGCCCAAAGTAGAATTCGCTAGGTGCGCAAGAAGTGGGTGATAAAAAATTGGGTGCTCCAAGTGGATTCCCTCAACTAGGCGTTTTAACCCCCCGCGCCGTAATGCGTCCTCGTCCATTTTTCTAGACAGGCCGGTCGATGGGGCCCCTACCGTAAATCCCTATAAAGTACCCACCCATACGCCTGCTTTCCTGAATATAGCCTTACTTACTCCGCACTATTGTTGTTTACGAGTTCTTTATTTAAAAATCGACCGTCTTACTGATTTATATTGAATTCATGACGTATGTTTTTCCCTTTTTGTATGGAATCTTTGCTGTCCAAATATTTTGCAAGCATGTGTAACACACAGGGATGTGTTTTATTTGTAAATTTTGTTTGTGAAAAGTCTCAAAGGATGTTAATTAAGTTTGTTCTTGCTCCACCTTATTTGTAAGTAGTCAAAATGGACTGAAATGTGTTGTATATTTATATACATCAAAACATAATTACTAAGAGTAGGAGCTACCGCTACGGTAATAAAATGTGTCTGCTGCTTGGTAATGTAAAAATATTGATTTATTTATTTATTTATTTATTTATTTGGACAACCAACAAGATCTTACACCTTAAAAGCTAAATAAACTAATTGAAAGTGGGTACATGAGCTGGTGCAGTCTTAATTACAGGTTGCCACGGAAAGCACAAACAAAATTAGTTGGGAGCTTAAGGCATCCCTTAGCTTAAAAAAAGAATGTGTGTACAAATACCAACTTAATACTATTACATAATTAAAAGTTAAGAGCGAAAACTAAGAATCCTTACTAACTAAGAATCACGTTTCATTAGATGGCAGTGTGCGCAATTTATACTTAAATGTAGGTAAACTAAGACTAAATATATCTATGTCATTATTTTTACTCACTGCATTGTAATCAGCTTGAAGCCTATTCATCGGAGAAAAGAGACCCAAGTTCGTTTTTGCTCGATTTGGTTTAAACAATGAGTATCTAGAGAGACGTGGTAGTTTATGCGTGATCGTTATGTTGAGTTTCTGCAGCAGTTGGGGACAATTTATACTTCCATTGGCTAATTTGTGTAGAAATGATAAGTTTAAGATTTTGCGACGATTTTTGAGTGATGTTAATTTAAAATATGTTAGACGGTCCTGATAGCTGGTCAATTTTTTACAACAGTTGAATTTATAAGAAAGGTGGTACAGAAATCTCTTTTGAACTCGTTCAATCTTATTGGAATGGACTTCATAACATGGATTCCAAACTACACAGCAGTATTCTAGAAGGGACCTGACTAGACTTTCATATAGCTTTATGATGCTTGATTCGTTTTTGAATGTTTTAGTGTTTCTGACAACAAAACCAAGGCATTTAAAAGATTTATTTACTATGTGGTCATAATGTTCCTTGAAGTTTAACTGCTTATCGAGGATCACACCGAGGTCACGTATAGATTCAACTTCCCTAACACTCTTGCCTGCTATAGTATAGGCTCCCTTGATAACACTGTGTTTTCGAGTGAAGTGGATATAACAGCACTTGTCAGTGTTTAATAACATTTTATTACGCTCGCACCAGCGAACCAACGTGTCTAAATCCTCTTGGAGCAGCGTTTTATCGTGAGTGTTCATAATTGGTCTCATCAACTTGAGATCGTCCGCATAGAGATACGGTTTGCTGTATCTAAAGCAAGACGTAACATCATTCATAAATATATTGAAAAAAACAGGACCCAGGTGAGAACCTTGAGGTACGCCTGATAAATTAGGAAATGGGTTGGATGCAAAACCACCCACTACAACCTTAGATGTACGATTGCATAAATACGAAGAGCACCACTTGAGAAAAGTACCTGAAAAACCTAATTGTGATAATTTATGGAGAAGAATAGCATGTGGGACTTTATCGAACGCTTTAGATAGATCGGTATAAATGACATCCACCGGTATTCCAGTATCTACAGAGCGGGAGATCTCATCGACAAAGTCTACTAGATTAGAACTTGTGGAACGAGCAGAGGTAAATCCATGTTGTGAGTCTGAGAGCACACTCTTAATGTGCCAAGTTATATAAGAACATAATAATGATTCCAACAACTTAGCGAACACTGGCAATATGGTTATAGGTCTGTAATTTGTGGCATCATTTTTGTTTCCAGATTTATGAATGGGCACAATGAGGCCCAATTTCCAGAACGATGGAAAAGTACCCGATGCAAGTGATGCGTTAAAAATAGTTGTGAGAGGCAAAGACAGCTGGCTAGCACAGTTGACCGCAAAAATAGCAGGTATTCCATCGGAGCCGGCTCCCTTACCGCGATCTAGGGATTTAAGACGATTTAGGACTTGGTCTTCAGAAAGAGATATAGTACTCAAAATGTTGGGGGCACTTGCGGTGCTGGTAGAAAGTGGAGTGTCAACGTCGTTCGAAGCAAAGGAGGTTGAGAAGAATGCTGCTAAGGCATCACATATATCAGGACCTGTTGATGCAGTTTTTTTGTCATACTCAATTGTCGATGGAAACGACACACTATTAGATTTTTTTTGTTTTATGTAGGTATAGAAAAATTTAGGGTCGGATTTGATAGAAGCTTCGATGGTTTCTATATAGTTATTATAACACTTACTAATTAGAGCATCACACCTTTTTTTCAGAGATTTGAAAGATAAGCCATCAAGTGGATTTTTATACTTATTAAAGCGCACACGAAACTTATTTTTTTCTTTAAGTAAACGCTTAAGTTCTTTGGAATACCATACAGGAGTGTTATTAGAAGCAGTTGCCGAACTAGGTACGAATTTCCGGATTGCTGTATTAAGTATTTGGTAGAACCTTTCAACCATCAGGTCTACAGATTTGCATGTGCTAAACTCATCAGACCAATTAGTGTTTGCTAGGTAAGTGTCAATAGAAACATAGTCTGCCTTATGAAAGTTATTTCTTAATTTATTTTTATTGGACTCAAACTGATTATGCTTGTATTGATCGGACGAGGCTTTAAATTCTAACGCGGGGTGGTGAGAATCTATTTTAATGAGGGGTTCGGGTGGGGATACCAGGTCGCTGATTTTTATATTGGTAAGAATTAAGTCTAAAGTTTTGTTATTATGATTAGTGATATAATTTACCTGATGTAAGTTGTTAAATGATATAAATTCTAAGAGATCATTTGTAGTATTGCAACTTGAATTTATTTTAGGTGTTAGTGGTAATCCTGGCGTGCCAATCCAGTCAATACTACTGTGATTAAAGTCCCCGCACATTAAGATCCAATTATATTTACTGATAATGAAGTTAGCGTGATCGCAGAAATGTTCAATGCATTCTTTTGAGACAGGCGGTGCGAGATAAACAGTGCATAGCAATAGTTTTTCAATTTTTTTATTCATGACCACGTCCACCTCAATCCACAGATCCTCACAAAAGCTTTCATTATTATTAAGGATACAAGATTTAATTTGTTTTGAAATAGCGATTAAAACACCACCTCCACTTTTTTTGCGCTGTAAGGGGTTTGTTACGCGATCGCGCCTATAAACATTGTAGTAACATGTGAAAATCTCGGAATCCATTATACTATTGTTAAGCCATGTCTCATTAAGGATAATAATATCATACTCACATTTAGCCGAGTTAATAAATAGATCATTAGTCTTAGAGCGCAAGCCACGAACATTTTGAAAATATATATTTAATTTAGGAGCGTACTTTAATATCTATTTATGTGGACACATTAATACAATTATACCTTAAACGTAAGAACTAATCTAAACCTCGCGTCAACTTCTCGAGCACTTCTTCGTTACGCACAAAAATTGCATCAGATGTTTCCGTTTTTCGTAGGTAAACTCTGCCGCCGCGTATCCATACGTATTTATATTTTTTTTCTTGGACTAATTTTCGAGACGCAGCGTGCAGGTGCCTGTTTTCCGGCGAGAGGTTCTCCATAACGTAAATAGGGCTTGATGTGGTAGATAATATTCCTAGGTGGGACGTGTTAAGTTTGTTTTCTGGATTTTTTTTGTTGAACTCGATGACAGCAGCAAGTAGGCAATCTCGGATTCGTGGGGAGCTTAATTTGTATAAAATAGCACGAGGTCTTGGGCTGTCAGGTAAGAGTTTTGCCGTTCGAGAACAATATAATATTTCTTTCTCAGTCACGTTAAAGTTGATTGCTTTACCAATATCTACTAAAATTGATACTAAGTTCTCAGTTTTACGTTCGGGAACGCATTGTAACTCCAAGTTAGATGAGCGAGAAAGCTGATCAAATGCATTGAGGCGCTGCTTTAATTTATGTATGTCTGATTTTAATGTTTCATTTTCCTTTTTTGTGAATGCTATTTCTGTTTTTGCGGCCGTCAGGTCATTTCGAATACTATCAAAGCCCTCGCTCATAAATTCTAAAGATTTTTTAAATTCATTTATTTCGCTCATCATTTCCGAAAACTGAGATTTAATCGTTTTTCTGAAATCAGTAATGCACTCAGACATTAGGTCTTTCATAACTCCGCGCATCTCATCACGAATCATTTCGCGTATATTTTGCATGCCAGTATCCGAGGTAGATAACAAGCGCAAGTTCGGGTCACTATCTGTACGATTTTGAAGCTTACGACGAGTGTTAACAAAAGTCATATCTGCCATCCCTGTAGGCGTAGAAGGTCGCACTGGTACACACGAGTTATCGTTCTTAGGTTGTTTGGTTTGACAAATTGGACATAGCCAGTTTCGCTTGTAATCTTCAGTAGTATTTTCGAATTCGCATAATTTAATGTTAATGCATAACAGGTGAAATTTCTTAGAACAGCGATTACATTCCATATAACTGTCCTCGTCGATCACATCGGGGCAAGCCGCGCAACTACTCTTGCTCATCTTGTTTTTAAGTTGGGCAGGTAATAACGCGCAGGTAAACAATACGGCTCAATGGGTGCGAGGGAGTCCGCAATTATGGTCACTGTCTCTTACCGTAGCGGTGAGGTGTGCGGTCCCCGCGCTAGCATGTATCGTCCGTGACCTTGCCAGGCGAGCTGCAAAGACGTATTTTCTTGCAATACACTAATGCACCCAATAATCGTTTGTTAGAGGACTTAATAGCGGTCACTTTTGTTTGCACTGATAATGATTTTTATATTTAATTTCGGAGGCAAATTTGTACACGTCCACTCCCAACTGGCTACGCACGACGAAGTGAATTGATTGCGTAAGACTGATGAGAAATAATGTAAATTCAAAAGATTTCTTCACTAGTTCTTTTTATTTAAAAAGATATTGTAACCCAGTGCATGCAAAAGATTTACGTAATCTAGTGCCTTTGCACCAATAATTCTATAATTCTAATACTATAATAGGTGTGAATCTTGAGTTTTTTATGTTATAAGGAGACAAAAGAACAAAAGTGTCACCTGATGGTAAGTGATTACCGCTGCCCATGGACATCAACAACCGTACAATACAAGGGTCGCAGATGCACTGTCTGCCTTTAAAAACCCCATGCCCTCATCGACTGAGCTCTGGCGACCTTACAAGTCAGCAGAAACATAGCGCAACATTTTGGAAGAGCTTCTTCACTGTGGTAAGGTGGACTTGCCGATTGTCAGATGGACTTTCCTAGACAAGAGGCTCATTCGAGTGCTCTCATTAATATTTCAAAGCGGATAAAAAGGACCACCTTATCTCAGTACATCGTCAATACTAGAGGAAAACATAGCCTACATTACTCTCAAAGTAATCTCAAACGAAAATAAAATACAAGTAAAGGTAACAAATTAAATTTTACCCTAGCGGAGGGAGGGATCCCTCGAATAATTTACGGGTTAAACTCTATAAATAGGTACTCCGCTGAATTCCGAACGGCAAACTAAAACAGGGAGGTACAATAGGTTTCCACCTGGGAAAACCTTTATGGTTCTCATGAGGAATCCTTTACCAACATTATTTGTAACTATTGTGGGTTTGCTTGAGAATACAGGCCAGACGTTGATTGTGTTCGAGACAATGCGTTGCCTTCAGACGACATTGAGAGACGGCCTACCTTTTCTTACGATGTTGGTTTTAATACAAATGGTTGTTTGAAATTAGTAAAAAAATGTTTTATTAAGTATTATGAGAATATGTATTTAATGATTATCAGTGTAGATATAGACCAAAATCATCATCCTGACGCATCCTCGGCCATTCCCTCAGAGCCCAGGTTACCCTACTATGTATGTCCCTGAATTGACAAGCCTGGTTATTACAATAGTCTGACTGTCATCGATACTTATTCGGACCAACGGCTTAATGTGCCTTCCGAAGCAAGGAATCATTGTTCTTATTGGACAATCAGGCGATCAAAGCCTGCAATGTCCTATCCTAACCAAACTAGGAAAAACCGCGGGAAGTACCCACTACCTCCGAGGTTTTTGAGCACAGACCTCTAACCACTAGACCACGGAGGCAGTTTAATGTAATGTAAGATTGCCTGCCGTAGTATAGCTGCTCTAAAGGTATTATTGTAATGCTATTTATAACTCATGTAACTAAGAGAATTCGGTATTATCGTAATATACCAAGTCCTTTGTGCCGATTTAATCAGAATTTGCTTAGGTCTGTGATTATAGATTGGGCACGTTTAATTATAATTAGACATCAGGATTACTTAGGAACCAATTTAATAAGAGCTTTTGTTCAAAACATGTCCCACAATTAAACCTTATAACCTGAACGCTTACAACTTCTGTATAAGAAAACCAATTAACGAAAGCTAACGAGGCTTTTACTATAAAAAAACAAGTATTCTATTAAAAATAAAAGATATCAACAATTATACTTCCGCGAATTTCTCTCTTTAATTAACAATTGCCAAAGCGTCCCATTTGCCTTATTGCCTCCATTGTAATCTCTCATTTATAATGTGTATGATAACTCGAGTCGCAAACATTAAGCCTGTCAGACTTAAAGCCGTAACTAATCATAAATCCCAACAATGGGTCCAATCAAGATAGAAGTGCGTATTAAAGGCTCCGGTATCTCTCGTTTACCCCAATAGTACAAGAGGTGTTGGCTAAATTAAGTTGGATTCTTGAGGCAATCCATTTAGAGCACGAAATCGAACAGCATATTATTAAACAGCACAATTCCTTGTCCGCGAACGGCACTCATTAATATGTTTGGCATGTGCTATTCGTAGACCCAAATTTATTTTAAATTTTTGTCCGCGAACAGCGCATACCTACAACTTTCGGGTTGTAGTTACTTTTGGAGCTAAGTGCCGGCCGTCAGTGTTTTTTCTTATACAGGACGTTATTTTATGTAAGATATCGACAAAATTATTTTAATGTTTATTAATCACGGTTGGAATATACGAAATCCGTTTAGGCAACACATACAAATGGAATCTAAACACCTAAGTACCTATAAAACCTCAAATACTCATGTTATCGTACGTACTTACATACATACCTCTGTAATTAAGTAAAGTGTCAGTCTATTAATATCCTACTGCAGAGCAAATGACTCCAACATTTGAAATTCTGCTATTATCTTCTCGTTACTACAAATTGTCATAATCACACGCTTGCCAAATACCAGGTAGAATGAAAATTTGGTAATTTAAACGATTTGGCATGTTCTTTAACTGTCAGTGTCCAACTTGACCAGAGGTGCAATTCACTAAGCGCAAATGTTATAATCTCACGGCTGTGTCATCGGCGACAGTAGTAATTTAGTACTAATTTTGAAATGTCGCTGATGACACAGCCGTGCGTGAATTGTACCTCAAGAGTGGACAGTTTGATTCCAGCCTTGTAAATATGTATTTTGACGTAATAGCATTTGTTATCACAATAATATATTTGCAAGTTTGGTTCAATATGGTATTTGAAGAAGTCGCTTTGACTATACCTTAGACAAAATTATGACGGCACTAAGCGCGATATATTTTCTGCACCGTCCGCCAGTTCGCTTGTGAACTTGAAACGTCAAGCAGTAAGAACTCAAATACATAAAATAATGTCATTTCACTTAGTCCCGTTATAATGTTGTCTAATTATAATGCAACGCAAAAGTTTAAAGTTATATCTTGACTACACCTTTTTAACCGGAGCAAAATTTTCAGGCACCACTTGCACTAAGATCGGTGCAATTTTGATTATTCAATCAAATGTAACATTATCAGTGAACGCTGTGTAGTGCTCTCATCTATAATGTGGAAACGGATTTTCGGAGTACCTTTAATTATGTGTAATAAATATCTTTACTTTACTAATTCATTCTGAAAATTAATTACGCCTTAATATGTTATCAGTCAGCTACTAGTCAATTTCGGATAAAAGGAGCAGTAGATAATTATAGCCTTGAAGCATATTTAGTTCTGGGAATGCAGATTTTTAATTTTCGTATTCACCAGACATATACCTATCGATAAAAGTACATTAATTAATATGAATACTAATTATTTTTTTAAGAACTAATAACGTTACATGCGAAAATGTTTTATTTTTATTTTATGGAATTTAAGCACCACAAAAGCCACATCACAAAAGGTTTTTACTCTTTTTAAAGAAATCTACCTCCACAGCGTCAATATTAAAGCCAGTTGCACCAAATACCTTCTCAAGAGTACCCTAAGCCTCAATTCCTGATCCACAGGACTATCCAGCCCTTTCTCACAAGTGGCTTGAATTATTCACAGCCCTGGTTTGAAGCGAGTTCTGATAGTGGGTTGAGATATTCAGTTTCTTTATGGTTATATTTTATAGGCAGTTCCCTAGTAGCAATATGAATCAAATCAGATTTTTTCGTTGGACTATAGTAAGGTTCTAAAATCTTGAAAATAAATTAAATTTTGTACCTTGGGAAATTGGTCGTGAACTCTGGGTCGAATCAAGCGATTCATTGATTACTGTTTAAAAAGTAATATTTTAAAAACGCGATCATTTTATATAAGCACAATCAAACATTTTTTCGAACTTAAGCGCCGAAAACTCCATACAATATTTACTGTTTTAAAAAGCTCCACACCATTAATATTAAATCCAGATGCACCATATCCCTTATCAACAGAACTCTAAGCCTCACTTCCTGATCCACAGGGCTGTCCAACCCTTCCTCACTTGGCTTGAATTATTCACAGCCCTGATTTGAAGTGAGCTCAATCAGTTCCTTGGTGACTTTATTTCAAAGGATAGTACTGTAGTGGTGTGCTTTGGATCTAATTTTGATTGGCAGTTAGTGGCCTTCAATAGCTGAAAAGAAAAACGAAGGTTGGTAATGTAAGTGATAGTTCAGATGAGTTCCTCAGCTTGGTATCAATTTTCTTAGGACAGTTGTGACGGGCCTAAATAAGCGAATTAAAATTGCCGTTTTAGATAAGCTAATAATAATAATAACCGACGATATCATTTGAAAAAGAAAAACAAAGAATCCCATGGCATAAAATATTAACTATTTTTAAAGTAACCCACTTCAACACTATAAATATTAAAGCCAGTTGCACCATATCCCTTCTCAACAGAACTCTAAGCCTCACTTCCTGATCCACAGAGCTGTCCAACCCTTCCTCACGCGTGGCTTGAATTATTCACAGCCCTGATTTAAAGTGAGCTGTGATAGCGGGTTCGGTTGCAATCAGATACTTTACTTGTATATCAGGACCATATTTCTAGGAGCGTTTGCAAGTTCTAAGGTCTAATTAAGTGTTTTTTTTTCGGTAAGTTAGTATGCTTTTATAGTTGGAAAGATATTTCAGTAAGACAATTAAATCGTAACCTTGTAGATAAGTTTACTAGGAAGTGGTGGGTTTTAAGAGTCTAATCAAAGCTTTTAAAATTATTTTGTTAGTTTGTGGGCTGTCAAATTCCTATTATGTGTTATTCTGTTGAAAAACCATATTAATGATATTATATCGTACTAAATTCAGTGGGCGGTCTAAAATCCTACCTTTTAATCATCTTTCTTTTTAGGGTTCCGTAGCCAAAATGGCAAAAAAACGGAAACCTTATAGATTCGTCATGTCTGTCTGTCTGTCTGTCCGCCAGTCTGTCACAGCCACTTTATTCCGAAACTATAAGTACTATACTGTTGAAACTTAGTGAGTGGATGTATTCTGTGAACCGCAACAAGGTTTTCACACGAAAATAGAAAAAAAATAAAAAAAGTGGGGAGTCCCCATAGTCAGAACTGAAACTCGAAATATTTTTTTTCAATGAACATATACGTGTGGGGTATCTATGGATAGGTCTTTAAAATTGTATTAAGGTTTTTAACATCACTTTTTTCTAAAGTGAATACTTTGCGTGACAGACCCTTCCAAAGTGGAAAAAAGTGTGTCCCCCCCCCTCTAACTTCTAAAATAAGAGGATGATAAAACTGAAATAATTATATAATGTACATTACCATAAAACCGGCCAAGAGCGTGTCGGACACGCCCATGAAAGGGTTCCGTAGCTAAAAGATGGCCCGACCGCTTAAGACACCATTTAGTAAGGGCAACTGCACGTCATAAGTTGGTCGAGTTGTATAAAAATAACTATGTATGATACAGAGTTCGCTATAGTTTTCGTTGAAAGTACTTACTTGGAGGTATACAGGACATTTTTTTCAGAATTATTGTAATAGTATTTCAAAAGTTAAGGGGGGGGGACGCTCTAATTTTAACTTTGTATTAATATATCTCGAGACTGGGGTGTTTGATCCACATGGTTTCAACGCAAGTTTTATTGTATTTAAAAATACCTTTTTAACGATACCCCATACGATGGGGTAAGTCGATTTTTTTTTTCGAATTTACTTTTCGCTGTATGGGAGGGGGGGTAAAAATAATTATTTTTCGATTATTTTAAAAACCAATTCTTGAATTGTCACTATACATCTCTCCACCAATTTTCGTGGCAATCGGTTCAGAAACGGCGGAGAACGAGCCAGGACAGACAGACAGACATGACGAAACTATAAGGGTTCCGTTTTTTGCCATTTGGCTACGGAACCCTAAAAACTACCAACGAAAATTGGTTTGAACGAAATCTATTCAGTAGTTTTTTTCATACGTCTAAAATAGAATTTGTACGGAACCCTCAGTGCGGGAGTCCGACTCGCACTTGGCCAATTTTTATTCAACACTCAGGCAGGATTTATTTTGCTTTTCAACTATAATCCTCAAATGATTACGCAAACACAGATGCACTCCCTTATTTAACTTCATAGGTACAGAAAACATTTTTAATTTATTTCAGATTAACCATGTCACTGCTTAAGCATCGATTTTGGACTTATCTTTCATTTGATATTTACGAGACGCAATGAAAGGTTTATTTGTTGTATTCTTATTTAACAACAAGAAGAAATTCATCAGGTTTATTAACGGTTTTGGTAGCTTAATTGGTAAAAGCGCTTCCCCGATTGTGTAGGTACAGGGTTTTCTCCCCCGCCTGAGATCATATGAATTGACTTCATATTATATTTAAAAATAAATAAAAAAAGGTTGATTTTTAATTGCGGACGTGTATTTATAGAGAATCCTTTCGTTTTACGTATCAATAATTTGAATAAGCCAGGAATGCAAGAAAAAATCTGAAGCGATCCTCGCATTTATATTTAACGTTAATCCTAAAACGGATTCTTGTGTAAATAGGGTACGATCCTTTGATTTCTGGCTTTCATTTCGATCTATAGACTTTTGAACAAAATAAAAGGTTGGAATTTCAATCTTAAATTCTTTCTTAGGGATCATTTCTCCTTTTCGAGTAATCTGTGATTTGGAATTTTCGCGAATTATTCTTCTTTGTTAATTAAGAGCGCTAATTCTTTCATTTCTTAACTCCCAATTTAATTAAGTCCGGATTTAACTTTGTAACTTTTGAATGAATGTATTTATAACAAGAATGGAGTAATAGCTAAAGTTGGCAGCTTTTGTGCAGCGTTTTGTAACAAGTTTCTAGTGAGTTAGTTTTAACCATAACTACTTAATTAACCTTTTAAGTTCCGTGTCGTCGTATTTAGATATTATATTATTTATATATTATTTAGATTTGCTGGGACTTGAAACTTTATTTGTGACAGATATGATGGTGTCCATTATTAGCTTCAGACTTATTATTTTTGCCCGAGAATTAAGGGACTCTTTGAAATAGAAACTTTCAATTTTACTGTTATTTAATTAACTGTTTAAATAACAAAATGAATAAAGCAATAAACGATGTTCACAACGTTCGCAACCTTAGACTTCCAAAAACTTTTACTTACCCAGCACAAAATTGATACG
The DNA here is from genome assembly GCA_958496325.1 of Nomophila noctuella. NCBI lineage: Eukaryota > Metazoa > Arthropoda > Insecta > Lepidoptera > Crambidae > Nomophila > Nomophila noctuella. The sequence goes on along the minus strand of OY292494.1, from coordinate 8,957,841 downwards.
TAACCGAACAAAATCGAAAAAACTTCAATACTGCTTTCACACTCAATATGTCTCCAAGGCGAGATGATTCCACTATTTGAAGATATTCGGCCGATAACACCTCCCAAATTGCTCTCACATACAGCCCACCGCGCGAATCGCTCGCTCTTTGTAGTTCCAAAGCCGTGGTCCCAAACTTTTTTAGTAACGATGCTAGTTTAAATAAATAAATAAATAAATATTTCACAACATCACATACATTGATCTGACCCCGTGTTAAGTAGCTTAAGCACTTGTGTTACAGACATCAGAATCAACAGTGGTATTACAAATATACTTAAATAGATACCTACATAATAACACCCAGACCAGGACAAACAGACATGTTCACGCACACAAATGTTTGTCCTGTGCGGGGATCGAACCCGCGACCTCTTGCGTAATAGGCAACATCTTGACCATTACACCAAGCAGGTCGTCAGTTTGGTCGTCTAGTTTGATATTCGAAGTGCTGGAGCGCCGAGATAAAGGTATTGCCAAATTGGTTGATTGTGTTATAATAACATGTGAAACGAGTATTAACTAAGTAGGTACTTTGCAAAACAGAGTTTTACTTCGTAGGTTTTCATACATCAATCTGTATTGAAAGGCCCTACTTAATTTGATTCAAATCGGACGTTATCAAATTCCAATGCTAACGGATAAAGTAGTAATGATAGATTCTTGCACATGTTTAGAAATTTTATCACCCACTACTTTTCCAGAGATGTACCTTGTTGCTAGGTAGGGTAAATAAGGTACATATAAAACCAAAACCTTAACCTTCTTTACACTGACAGACAAGTGACATCTTGTATTGAGTCCTTTCGTCTCGTACTTTTTCGGAAAGGAAACTGTCGAGAGTTTGTTAACATTTTCAACATCCAAGCGAAACTCAACATAATAATAAAACTCCGGAATTAGATTGCAACAGTCGCTTCTATAATGCGCAATTAAGAATCTGAGACATCTGATAATAATAATTCAAGTACTAAATTAACCTTTGTCGTCTCGTTGGGCTTAAAATTAAATTAGAACCTTCCTAAGAGGCCTGAGGCAATGAATGCTTTAGAAAATAACTTCTCCATCTGAGTTCTTACTGATTGTTATTTGACAACGTAATTTTAGAACCGTTAAAGGTTCTAATTGTGATTTTGCTAAACAAATTATTTCGTATTTGTCTTCTAGAAATTCAATTAGAAATCGTGGGCTTGCTTTTGTCACTTGTTTTTGATGTACTAAGCGAAGTTTTGAAATAAGCAACATTGCAAAACTTATAATAGGTATAGTAAAACATAATTAGCATACAGCCATATCTTACACTACCATGAATCGATCGACAAATACCATTTATAATATTTAAATAAAATAAAATAACTCGTAAGATTAGAAAATTTTTGAATGGAATATTTTATATGAGGTTTTACAGATGAGCATACCTTTAAGCTGTTCTCGTACAGAAATGACAAAACCCACTGCAAAAAACAAAAAATTGCAAATGAGGCTAAAAAATTACATCTAAACCTCTTTTCATCGTTTTCTACAATACCCAACAGTACACTTGTAACGTTACTTTAACATTTTTAGTGTTGTAAGTTCTCCGAACGCCGGCTCCGAAACTGTATAAGGTCTAACCTCATTACGCCCCCCAGTTTTGCGTCAATTTTCCCAACGACGCCCTCGAGGGTTCGCCCTCCGCCTTCTGTGGCAACTGTATTTGCATACAACGGCGGGAAGTTAATCAAGGGAGACGTTTATTTGAGTTTCGTATCGCGATGGCACGAGCGGCGGTTTTATTTTTCACCATGGCCCTTGGACTGTTTTGCTAAAGACTCTCAAAGGACACTCCCGCTAATTGTTCGAGCGGATTGACTCGGATTAATTTGCTTTGATGTTGAATTGATTTTTTTGTTGTATTGTCAACGGTTAATTATAAAAAAAATACTCAATTGATTATATAGTAATCCTCTTAACTTTCTTAAGGCTTTTGAAAAAGTAAATATATTTTTAATGTCTGCCTTCTCTCCGCTCAATCACTTATAAAAATCTTAAGGGTTGAAGAATATATTACGGCCTCTTGGGGTATTATTAGTATTAGGGCTGAATCAAACTTCAATCTCTCTATAACTTTCATTTTATAATAAAAATCAGTCCACGTAGGCAATTTCTTTAATATCTCTGTAAGTTTACTTTTATAAGAGTAAAGATTATAAACACTTTACAAAAATGAAAGCTAGTGCGCTATTTTATAGTATCATGTAGAAGCTATGTTTGATGGTGGAAGCTTTCAATAGATTAAAATCTTATACTAATCTTTCAGCAATTTGTAGGTTGCCTTTTACCCACATAAAAAAACCTTCTTCATATTAAACCCTATTATTTGTTAAGAAAGTATGAAAAGCCTTCGTGAAAAAATACATATTTTGTTTTTACATGTATTTTCAAGTCAAAAGAAAGATGAAAGTAATTTATTACTTAAAGAACCAAATTATATAATGAAGATCTGCGTAGCTGCGAGCTGCGGCAGCATTATAATATTCAAAAGGACTTGAAAGTGAATTAAAATTTCCTCATGTGCTTTCATGTTCTAATTTATTTATCGTAACAATATCTTCGTATAAGCGAAGCTTATTGCGAAATCTCGTAAAAGGCGCCTTTATATTGTCTAAAACAAATTAAATAATTCAAAAGGATTATGTACAAACACCCTCGTTACGCAGAGGGTTGAAACATCAGATAAAGTAAGTACGAAATCGCTTAACCCCTTTTATTATATGGCGTTACTATTAATACTTAATAATAATTAATACTTAATAGACTTGTAATTGCATTTCTCCAGGGTGGAGGTCTCCGTATGATGATTAAAAGGCCCGGTTAATCCAAGGACTGAGACCAACCTAATTAACGAGCAGTATTTTGTCAGTGAGAGTATTAAGTCGGGGCAGGGACGTATTCAGATGATTATCTAATGGTAATTACTTTTTCGTATTCAAGTTATTATTATGGCAATTGTGTAAGTATATTATTTCGAGGAATAATCCTGCGTTTTGTTTGAATTCACTTCCTTAATCTTAAAACACAAAAGGAGAGATGGTGCTTAAAACTAGTAGGCCCCTTATTTATCGTGCCAAAGACACACATTAGAGATGCAAGAACGTCAAGGGATCAAAAGTATATTATTTATATTCTTCCATGGTGCACAATTCTACATAAAGATAACAATACAATTATTTACTAAACAGTGTAGGTTTCACTTTTACAATATCATCTCTTCTTTTTTCATAATTTCGAAGCCAAATTTTATCACAACATTTTGAATGAAACTTCCACCGTCGTCACGTCGTTACAGTAAATGAACAAATTTACAAATGTAAAGCTGCAAAAACTTCCACTTTCATTAAGACCTACCTCTTCTTTTACCACTTACCAAAAGTTGTTCAGCAGAAAATGTTAAAAATATTTTTACCTAAGCCAGCCCTGGTAGATCACGCTAATGCACCTGCATTAGCGGCTTCAGCAGTAAAGGGAATGCTTAAGGAGGTTTACGAACCTGCACGATGGATACTTTTAAACTGACTTCAATAGAGATAACAAACTCATTTCTTATTTTGGCAGCCTTATTTTTTGCCTGCTAGAAGCTGTAATGAAAAGAAGATGAAGATTTCGCCTGTTTTTACTACCCCTACCACGCTATTGCCCCTGGTAGGGATAGTATGGAAAAAAAAATCCAAATACCCCAACCGGTAGAAATACTTTGAAATAATGTTTCCATCTATCCCAACCAGATGGATTGGTAGGGATACTTGGATTTTTGTTCCCTTTTATCGCTACCGGTAGGGATAAGTATTTTCTTAATATTGATTTGAATGTTGAGAGAACATGTTGGTATTCTCATTTGTTTTTGAAACCACGTTGTCTTTCTGTGTCAAACTGATCTTCATATCGTCGGCCAAAGGTGTCAGAAATCCATCAGATAACATTTTACAGGAGACACAAAAAACTTCACCACGAAAAACTAAGTGGCACAAAAGCAACATTTGGAAAAAAAAAATACGAGGACTTACGAGGCCTGACTTTTTAGCCGACGATAGGTTGCCTTAACGACGATATGTTCTCAAGGGCTTTTTAGACAACAATATCAAATTAGCTAATGACTCAGTTATTTTTGTTTCGATCAAATACTCATCCAGTTTAACAAATGGTGAGATATTTTCTACAATACACTATGTAAAAAGTATTTCAGAAAGATAACTGTTGCAGAATATATTTAACATTACCTAAGTGCAGTATGTTTAGCGTCTGGTGTTACTACAGCGTGTATTTTCACTGCGAACGTGAACTTGAGGCTCCAAGCACTGCTCGAAACAGCTGCGAAAGAAACAAAACTAGACGAAATCATTTTCCCTTTTTCCCTCGAGTTATTTCGGAATCGTCGTTTTCACGCTGGCAGGGGATTTTAATTAAACTTGTCCTCAGCCGAGGACGGCGTCGAGCACGTTTTAAAAATTCATTCCAACCCTTTAACGGAAAATGTTCTGAACAACTAATTTATTTTATTTTTTTAGTATTGTCCAGTGTAAGTGTGTTCAGCCAGTGCGAAGTTCACAATCACAAGGTCTTGACGATTTTATTCGGAAAAAAATATCCGCATTATGTACCTATGTATATAGGAAGGTGGTAGGTAAATAATATCAAAAAATACAATTATCCCAACAAATATCTATGTAAAAAAATTGATAATAGTGTTTATACATATATAATTAAAAATCAAATTATAATTTGATTTATTCGTGTAGAACCCGATGGGGCTTAGTCAAGACAAAACGTTGGGCATTGAAAATTCGATAGTGCATTGAGTTAAGACATACTTAGCTCATCGTGGCTCTCTTGACATTGACATATCATTGCAAGTCTCCCCTTGTGACTATGACACGCTTGACGCCTCGGCTCCACTCCTCTCTGGCGGCTGCTCGTCTAGCGCACTTGTGTAACGTGCCCTCCATTGCCGCCTTATAGCACAGCAAGAACATTATATTATACATAGTACATACAGAGTCCTCTATTAGTATGCTATGCCCTTGAAACTAAGTCCCACTTTACTTCCCAGCAACTTGGCCAAACGGGTCATCTTAAGTCATCCTAAGCCTTCCCAAATGAAGCGACACCCTAAAAGATCGGGCCCAATCAATCCGGCATCTCATAAATTGATAGCATCGTAACTCTATCCGGGGTAAATGCGCTTTCAATTGGCCCAGCTGTGGGATTAAGTGGATAACCACGGCGTTACGACGTTATAAACAGAATCTTCATTTGGCTAAAACTGGGTACCTCATTACCATTTAGGCCGAAACGGGGCGAATATTAAACAGGGTTTCGGATTATGCCGGCCGGCTGGAGGTAGGTGCGAATTGAATTAGATATAACACGGGGACTGTTGTTCAACATAAATTGCGATGTCGTGTTGGAAATGTTGGAATCGATTCGGTGTTTATGTTGATGAGAGGGTTGAGTCTTCGTTGCTGGGATTGGAAGTTTGAAAACTGGTTGAGTTTAGTATAAACATTATTGGATATCAGAGTACGTTTTTTCATTTGAGCCACTAACAAACATCTATACTATATATAAGCTGAAGAGTTTGTTTGTTTGTTTGAACACGATAATCTCAGGAACTACTGGATCGAATTGAAAAAATATTTTTGTGTTGGATATTCCAAGTGTCATGAAGATCTTAAGCTATAATATAACAATATGTATGCGGAAATCGATATCCAAAGGGATGAAGTCGCGAGCGGTCGCTAGTAAAACATACTCATGGCTGCCATACCTACTGTTTTTCTAGATTGCGCAATCCGATTTATTCATTTCTTATTATATATAGCCTGATTGTCTGCACTTTTTTGCAGAGGTACGACATCTGCCTTCTGCGTCGAAAATAGTTTTTTAAAGTTTAGCACTAGCAAGCTGACCCTGGCCTCTGAGGCAATGGTTACCGAGAATAACTTTAGGGTGATGATACGCAGTTCACTTACAGAACTCACTACACAAATAAAACCTGAAAAACAATACTTGGCTATACCGTACAGTCATTAAAATAAAAGGCTTAAATTTTATCTTTTCTCTTAATAGAATCTTCTACAGCGAAAGTACAAAGGTTAATTATAATGATGTACTTAATACTTATAAACATATTTTTGTCAACACGATGTGAAATGATAATTAATTCTATTATTAGCTCTGTTACTGTTGGCAGGCGGATGTGTGTATTATGGTTATCAGTGTTATGATAGTGTAAACAGTTCAGTACCCGCCTGGAATTAATACAAAACAACCAAACTAGATGACCGATATTAGGACGCAATATTATGTGGTTGCAATTTAATTACAGAGCGATGGTTGAAATTTTTTGGTGATGGATGGAAGTTGTTAGGAAAGCGCCTCTCATACATGAGCTCCTTAATTCGAATCAGGGCCCACACTTCTGGATTTTTTCAAAATCTATGTGTGCCATTCACTCGGCGGTGAGGAAACTTGCACATTCAGACAGTTAACAGTTTCACTTTAGTTCAGTTAAATCTGAATGTGTAACCATGATCCAATCTGTCTGAGGGGGTCACGAAGGTCTGATGGCAGTCGCTTCATTGTAATAACCAGACTCGACAAATCCTGGATCATGGTTAAAGCGAACCCCGAACAGAAACGGGATAAACGCTAGGAAGAAGATATATGTTATGTTGTCCAGAGTTTATGGCATTAAAGAAGTTTGTGGTAAACAAAATAAATCTACGTAATAGTTTCAATTAAAGTTAATACTATCGCAATATCACTAATACGATAAATAAACTACATATTGCTGATACATTGGTGAAATTATAAATGTACTATTGGGCCATTTTAAAGTGAAAATCTTTATTCTTCTTTGAATTGTTTATATTGGTAAAATTGGTGGTCATCATTTACAATAAATTGGTGGTGATTTCAATGAAAAAAGGGAATTAACAGTGATATGATTAATTTATCCCAGTTAAAAGCATGTCAGGTTTCAACCAACAAGACTTCTACGAAATATTTATTCAGATGTAACTTTAATGTAGTGTCGGATTATAACGCACTCGAAAATAATTTAAACCCAACACTTTGAAACAAAATCTCGAAATGAATATATATTCCAGAAAGTGCATGAACAACTTAGGTATGTAAAGTACATACTTTACTATCAGCATTTCAACATTTGAAATATTTTTTTCTTTACCAATATGGGTTTTGGCTTAATCACCACGCTTGCCAAATTCGGATTGGTGATCACAAACCAGGGTGTGTTCGGAAAAACCGATACAAATTAGCCCGACCCGAAAATCGATCTCAGGACCTCGATCCATGGCCCGGTATTTATACCTACTAGACCATCGAGGGTGAGGGTGAAGGAAATATATTACAAATTTAAGAAAACTTTGGTTTGGATTAACAGGATTTTCTCCTTATTTCGTATGTTATAAAAAACACGTGCGACGTTTCTATACACAAATACTCGTATGTACTACCTAGTTGGTTAATTGGTAATCGAATTCGATAGAGCTTAAATGGTGACCGCAGAATTCTATCTTTTTGTACCGCTGGTTTAAAATCAAACCCGAATTGCATAGTTAAAATTATCGTGTGTAACGAATATTCATTTTCGTTTTGTTGTTTTGGGTATTATTTGTTAGTGTGATTAATTATTGATAATTATTTTAAACGACGAATAATGAAATGTTTTGAAGGGATTATAATATATTTTATTTATTTATTTATTTATTTATTTATAAAAACTTTATTGACCACACAAGTACGGTACAAAAGGCGGACTTAACGCTAAAAGCATTCTCTACCAGTCAACCTTTAGAAAAAACGAAATGTTTGAATGCGGTAGTGAGCAAACTTAACATAATTTAAAGATAATTAAATTTACAAAGCAAAAGATAATAAGATAATAAACATACACAAATACAATCTTATATAATAAATACATACATACATACACATAATATTGATTTGTGAATTTGTGTCGAAAATTCCAAGCTCACATTAATCGGTTAGTGATGAAAGGTATTACATAGACAATTAGGAAATATAATAATATGAGTACTAGAAGTAAATGTATGGAAGGAAGTTTGCAAATATAATTTTTTGTTGTAATAAATTTCTCTTTTGATGAGGCAATATTCGGTGAATTCAGCCAATGGTAGAGCTTAACTTCTTGATAAAGTTCGCAACACCGATCCTTTGATGTCTCCGAGCAAACATAATTGGATGTTCAATACGATAGGAATCAATTTACTGGAACATTCGATAGTGCGCAATTCAGTATTCCTAATAGATTATTTATAGAATTGGGGATTAGATTATTGATGAGATTCAAATTCAAATGTAGATTATGATTACACCTATACGAGTAAGTACTCAAACAGTCATAATATAATACATGTAAGTACTAAATTCCTTGCCTCCTTTATCTGCATATCGTTTACTAACTGGTAAAACATTTTATGCACCTTTTGTTGTCAAATAGTCAATTTCTTGTCCATTTCACCAAGGGGGTCGTCTAATTAAACTTAATGTTACATTTGACGGGCCAGAGGGTCTAGTGGTCAGGGACCCTGGCTACAAAACCAAGTGTCGCGGGTTCGAATCGCGCTAGAGGAAAAACATTGTGTGATGAAAATTGGCATTTTGTAGTCGAATCATCGATGTTTATTTAAGTATTTCTGTCTGTTCCCTAGCTTTCATAGTACAAGCTTCGAGCTTTGTTTGAGGCTAGGCAGTTGGTGTGTCAGTCCAAGGAAATGATTGTATCATTTTCAAAATACATGATTGGTGACACTGATAAGCTTTTGCAATTATCGTCAGCAAAACATGTAAGTGTAAAACTATATACGTCAAGCTCTATACTGAACCGACCTTTACATATTACACAACGCTTCTTTCTACTATCTTTATGCATGATGCCCATAGAAAAATATGACATTCAATATACACTTTCCCTATTGTAAAGCAAGCACCCTCCAACAATTTTCATTTTACAAGCAAAAAGTTGTAAGTTTGAACCTCTGTTGTGCCAAAATAAACCGTAACAGTTTATCGTTTAAGTATTTTTTAGATTAACGTGTAGCCATTTCTCTTATGCTAAACAACAATGTTAAATTGTTATAGTAAAAGGAAGGCTACGTGTATCTTTAGGTATGAGGTACGAACTATTTATGGAAATTATTGACAAGTATTTACAATAGGGCCTGAGTAGTATAAAAATAATCCCAGTAAAATGTTATCGTTTTCATTTCGGCAGCATATAATTTTGTAATGAGATGAGTATGAAATGGAATAGACACGGTATATCTCATTTCATTACTCTCATGTTTTGGTGAAAATTCTAACACCAATGAACTGTAGGGATAAAGAGCAGTATTCCATTACATACATACAAACTTTTCAACCACCATTTACTTACACGTAGCAGACTTCCAGACTTTAGATAATAGAACTAGCGGGCGCCCGCGAATTCGCTCGGGTGTATTTCAGTTTTATACAAACGTTCATCCCTACGTTCACCCCTATCGGGGTAAAAAAGGAGGTAATAAATATTAATAAAAAATCTTTCTAAGGGAGTGCCTACGTCAAACTTCTCCTAACACAGGTTGCTTGAAACTTAAAAGGAGGTGCCAACACCTGTAATAATATACCTACTTGTAAACAAATAAAGGACATATTGATTTTTGACGTCATAGTAGTACGTCAGTGTACAGAATAATGTTAAAACATAAATTTCCAAGAATCGAATTGAATTGAAATGTAATAATTACATAAAAAAATATTTTTATTAACAAAAATATCATATGAATCAATACCAATACCAACATTAACCGCATATTACAGTTCGGACACGCGAGACATAACAAAGTATAAATAAAGTCTATTTATAGATGTTGTTTCCTACTCAGATTGTCTCGTCCTCAAGATAACGAATGGATTTATAAATAAGCAATTATCACGTGGATATGGTTTGAGACAACTCTCGATTATCACGGTTTTCTGTATTTTTTTTATTAAATCTTAAAATATTTAAGTATTATAAATCAGGCCAGAAGATAGAATTTCGGATATTTACTAAAACTTTGCACGTGCAAAGTGGGAATATATTTTATGAAAGCATGTTATAGCTAATACCTACCTCAGAATGTTCTAATAAGAAACTCACATAACGATTTCATATCATTATCATACCGATGGCTTGATTCCAAAGAGGCAGGCCAGGATCTGAAAAACATCAATAAGGTTTTCTTAAGTTTTACAAAAGTTTCAGTACAATAAAATCATAAATAATAATTTCAATAAAAACATTGTGATTTCTCTGGTGTTTTGCTGGTGTCCATGGGCGGTGCTGATAGCTTATAAACAGGCAATCAGTTTGCTCGTTTACCACCTTCTTATATACATAGAACAAAACTATAAACAACAACGTGTTCATATTCGGACAAGAATTAAATCTTCCCATTTGACATGAGATATCAGTACCTCGTATTAAGCTGTCCCGGTCCCGCTAACGGCGCGAGCGTGCAATATCGCGGGACGTATTAGCAATGTCCCGCCCCATTTGTCACTCCACGCAAATTTTCCCAGTTTGAATCAAATTACGAAGCGCGTAAGCCCTCGTTTGTACGAAGCCACGACTGCGTTCACATGCAATGGGGGCTACCGAGTGGGTATTCGCCACTCGAGGCGGTAGTGTCTACTAAAGTCCTATGAAATTCACTTTGCACTGGATTTGGCAGATGTCGTGACAAAAATGATAATTTCTTTAATAATTTATCTGTAGAAAATTGTTCTAAATTTTGATATCGCAATCATGAATTGCTAGTGCTTTTCCAGCGACTTCACTCGGTGTCAATCTTATTTTGCCTCTGACATTACCTTAGTGGCGCCAACTGGTGAGCACAAAACGGTAGTCCCCATTCTACGCTGCTTAGATGATCCGCGCCGCTGCTGCTGCTGAAGGAAGGCCGGCAGCGCACCTGTAAATCCTCTGATCTCCAGTCCAGTGTTGGTGCTGATCGCTTACCAGTGGCAGGCAATTCGTTATGCTCGTTTCACCAAAAATGAATATTCCAGCGGCGGCGCGGTGCGTTGCCGGCGTGGTTGCGTCTTCGGCGTCGTGTAAATGAGCACTGCAAGGCCGAACAGGAGACGGATGGAAGGGACCGATGCTATGTGAAATACGCGGGGAAACGTCTTATGGACTATATGGGAACGTTCCAGAGAGTTATTTCTTTCGTAATGCCTCGGATCCCAATAATTTCGGCCGAAAGGATTTTTAGGACGGTATGTTGGGAAGGCTTGTGTTTCGGGAAAATAGTGATTATACATAGAAGTATAGGCCAATAACCAGATGTTCAATTCTGGATCATAGCTGTAGCGTACACTGATGGGCTCCGAAATAATGGCCCAGGATGCAACTGGGACAGGCGCAGGATAATGATGATGCCTTGCAAGGACCAAAACATTTTATAGATCATGATTGGCATGAGATTTGTATAGCAGTCAGTGATTGATTTTACCCATTTAGTGTTGTAGATATTTAAGTGTGAAATAACTACTTATCGGTTGTGGGGCTGCCTCTGTGTCTCGAGGAGTGTTCAGAATTGAACAAACTGTCTGTGGCAGTATTCTTTAAACACAAATTAAATCTATAGGTACAATAAATCCAAATCCTGAGGGGATTGGGATCTTAAAAAAAAACAGTAACACTTTCAATCTGTTCAAGGAGGCGAGACGTTTAGAAAGAACCCCAATCCATTGTTGACTGTAAAGCAATATCTAAGAAAAACCATTCAGTAATTTATTTTGGATTAATCTAACAATTTATTGAGTCGTTCCAATACCATTAGTATAAGTTGCCCAGAAATTAGAAGGATTAAAGTCGTTTCTGGATTTGGGTCATTTTTTACAAGGCACTGGAAACTGGGTTTAATGCTTGTTTAAATTTGAACTTTATCGGCATGGGCAGAAGAACTAAGTCGAAACTGCTGGGCAGTGGAGCTGCCCAATGCGCCATAAGGCGACACGATAAATCTTTCGTACTTTCATAACTCAATTTCTACAGTTTCGGTGAGATAACAAAACAAACAAGTTTCGCAATATGATTTAGACTGTAACTTCTATTTTACAACGAGACATCGGGCTTTATGCTGGTTTCGAATGACGCTTGTTGGTAATAAGATTAGTTTAGTTAGGGCGATTGTGAAGTTTGATTCAGTATTCTACTTGAGAATTACTGAAAGTAAAAGATTACGATAAAATCACTGCTCTAAACCTCTTCACGTATTTCCTGACTTAAAGTTTTCTACACATGTTTTTATTCAGGTCATTGTAGGTACTTGTATGTGTGATTTTATTACATCTAAGGTTAATTTTGCACACAATCCTTGTCACTTTGTAAGCTAAAGAAGCGACGTTAAAACTGTTCTGAAAGTTTTAAAGAGTTTTATACCACGTGCTTCCACAAGTACGTGTCTTCAGTACCGAACAGCTCTCGCATTAACGAAAACCTCGTGTCCGGCGACATTGCATACGAACATCGCATAAAAAACTCGAGCCAATCGCTTAAGTGCCTATCAAAGGGGAAAACGAAATGAATATTTAAATTTTCCTACTGCGAAAACCAGTAATGGGTTCGAGTACCCTTAATGCCTCTAACCTCTTGGACATTTTCTGGACCCTTTTAAGCTTCTTTCATTATCGTGAAAGCAATCTCTATTTTCCTCCATTCCCATCGATCTGAGTTAAAGATTAGATTTTGGGTCTACAAAAGGCTATAAACCTTCAGAATTGGCCTTTCCAAGCTTCTGAAAGTATAATTAGGTAGGTAATTGATGACAGAACATTAAACTTGCTGGAAAGTTCCAAGTTGCCGGAGAAATGAAATAAGATAACTGGGAATATGGCGGGCTGAGAAAGTGGTACTATCATCAAGAACTATGTTAATTATGGTTGAGAAGTTCTAACAGATGGAATTATGCCATTGTTCTCTAATGTTTAAACCTATTATCTCTTGACTAATGGTACTTCTCGTATTTCTGTCTAGTGCATAGTGCATAGTATTTATAATGGCCAAGTGTGAAATGGCTTTACAAATAACAGAGTTAGGTGTATGAAATACGTTGCTATATTATTATGGGCCAGCTTCGTATTTGTAACCTATGATAATAAAGACTTGGAAGTGAAGGTAACTTACTTTCATTCCAAAAATATATTGATATTAGTTTCTATTTAAGGAAGTAAGGTTTGCAACTAAATATGTCACATACAATTGACTTTGGCTAAGGCTGGTCACAGTTGCAAAACAATAGAAGTTTCTTACCGAACGTTCACACCCAACACCCACTAATCGCATGAGAAAATGTTTGCTAAGAGTTTCAGGTTCATAAAATGAAACTTTGATGATTGTTCCACACTTTCGTCGGCGTGTTGACACGTTTACATTTACTACTGACAAAGTTTACCAGATGACGACTCACGACGTGAATTAATGTAGTTTACACTGTGGTCGTGATGTCGGTTTTCCGTTGGTAATGCTGTACAAAGGAGATTGGCAAACTGGGTACCACGCACAAAATTTGGCTTTAGTTGTGATTTAAAGGTAATAATGAGACAAATATTTTTCTATTTGAAATATATTTTTAGAAGCTTCCACTATAACTATAACTATATTAATACAAGCTGAGTATTCTTGGTTGTATTATCTTCAACAATCCCTGAAACAAAACGCCACTCATCAACATTTTCAATCGAAAGTTGCGGTAACTTAATATTGACTTATCGATTACATAATTCAGTTTAAGCAAATATTTAAAGTCTTTGTTGATAGTCAAACCAAATACAAGGCTTTAGTTCCAAGTACTGAAAGAGACATCCACAAATTACCACAACATCGCGAAAACTTTTCAAACTAGAGCACATAAATAATACTGCTCTAAAAATAAATTCACCGCGACCGGCGCACGAAACAATAACATGTAAAGTTCGAGTCTCCATCTCCGTTACTGCCTCTCTATAAAATAAATAACCTATTTTATTCCACCGACGGACCCCAGAGCGTAGTTTCGTGCCTTTGTGTAAACCTCTTTAGGTAAAACAGCTAAAGGATGCGATACGAATTCTACGTTCCGATAGTTTTGTATTGTTCTTGTATTTCGATTTAGGAAATATTCCGTATTCGAAGACGAATTGCGTCATTGTTAATATTCAATGTCTCGCAGTTGGGATCGTAAATATCTCTTTGGATATTTTGTTGTTGTTTTTGTTGGTCTGTCGGGCTTAGTTCTTTATTATAACTTCCTGGGTTTCCAGTTGTTTTAAAATTTGTCTAGTGTCTCATTGATTAGACAAGATGATTGTTTTTGTACTTAGTCATATTTGTAATTCATATTTTACCTACGTACGTTACGTACTTGTATGGTACTATGTACATAGTACCTGTCATTTTTGTAACCTGATGTTCTTAGAATACCTAGTAGTTGAACATCTTTATTTAACATTACAACGGGACTAAACGCGATATTATTTTTATAAGTACGTGAGTACTTACTGCTTGACGTTTCGGCTGCGATGCTGCAGCCGTGGTCACAAGCGAACTGGCCAGTTCGCTTGTGACCACGGCAGTTCGCTTGTGATCACGGCTGCAGCATCGCAGCCGAAACGTCAAGCAGTAAGTACTCACGTACTTATAAAAATAATATCGCGTTTAGTCCCGTTGTAATGTTAAATAATTATAATGCAACGCGAAAGTTTAAAGTTATATCTTACAAACCGATACGGGCCGGAAATTAGGCCAGTTCGCTTGTGACCACGGCTGCAGCATCGCAGCCGAAACGTCAAGCAGTAAGTACTCACGTACTTATAAAAATAATATCGCGTTTAGTCCCGTTGTAATGTTAAATAATTATAATGCAACGCGAAAGTTTAAAGTTGAACATCTTTTCTTAAAACCCATACTGACGTAGCAATTATTTACTGAACGACAAAATAAAAGGGAGACGGCATTTTGAATTGTTTAGTAATGTTAAACGTTCCTGTTTTATACTAATTTATATCTTCCTTATTTTCATTTAAACTTTTTAATTCAAACTCGAACATAAGAAATTAATTTCTCAGTACAGCTTGAAATTCAGATATAAATTATTCAAACAAAGTTTACATCATAGCATATTAACAGAAACGACAAAACAGAGAGTTCCTGCAAGACAAACTAACTAGATTCGGGCAAAAATAATTAGATTGTAAGTTGTTGGACCAACACTGTCGACTACAAAACTATTCACGGTTGAGTAAAATGAAGTTATTCTAGTTTTTAAATGCAAAGGTCCAAAGCTATGGGAAATCGTCATTTTGGTAATGGCAACGTCACTATGACTGGCTTTCTTTGATTGGAAATCCAAAAAATCAACATTTTGGTGACGGAAAAATAATAAATAATTTGTTATTTTTGTTTAACTATAGTGCCAAATTGATTAATCTAAGAAGCCGTAGGCAATAAGGTTTATAAAAGAAAGTGCACACTTTTATTTATTGTAATATATATTTATTACGTATGATACATAGCACGATATAGCTCTGTACAAAAATCTATTTTCAACATTATTATCTATGTTTATGAAATGACAATTTATAATACTCACGCCAATTTTTATAATTCATTAATATAATTTTATGCCTAGTTATAATGAGTTGTTTTCAGATAAGTACAAAAATATTGGCACAAATATAGATACATTTCAAATTTTATCTAATGGTTCATTAAGACGTGGTTAAGGGCTACTAATGTATTTTTACTTTCAAGGATTCATCAGCGCTCATCGCGTTTTTGTACAGATGCCATCCCTACTAATTTATAAGTGCGAAAGTAACTCTGTCTGTCTGTTACGCTTTCCCGCGTGAACCTCTCAACCGATTTTGATGAAATTTGGCACAGACAATCTTTAAACTCTAAGAAATAACATAGGCTTCCTGTTATTGTGAAAAAAAAAAGAATCTGAACTCCACGTCGAGCAAGTCGCTGGCAGCTGCTATAGGTTTTTCGCTAAGAAGCGAATAGCTTTGCTTCGTATGAACTAAGTGTACGTTGGTACGGATGACTGTGATCTACATAGTTCTTCATAAGTATGCGACGTTCCTTAGTTATCCAATATACATAATAGCACTTTATATTGGTGACGAGTTATACATAGAAGAACGTATTGTCTGTACGGAGCTTGGCTTTGTTGGGTACGTTGACAATTTGTTACTTTGCTTGTTCAAACTCCACTTTCGTGGCAACTAAAACTTCCCTTAGTCGTGTCTTTAGTGACGGTCGAAAATATTCAAAGTGGCTACTATCGAGAGGTCCTGGATACATGAAACTGACTTCTTTTAACAATGTACGCAATATCCGTGCGAATTTACACAGTTAACTGCTTGAAGTTGTCTTAATCACGTTAGGGAAATTAGTTAAACTGTCCAAGTTAGTACAGTATTTCTTTTTCCTGGAAATAAATTTAACTCTTGTAACGTTTTTAGTTCGTTTTGCAGTTTTCGAGTAACATAAGATTATTCATGATCTTGTTGCTATCAAGTTTCGTTGAAGAAATCTGGGGTTTTGCTCTTCACTCCGCTCTTTGTTTCTTTGTCATGTAGAGTACCTGTAAAAAAAGGAAATAACATTAATAGATATTAAGATTAAGATTACTTTACCAACTTTTTGTTTACAAAGGTGTAAGACGTTTAAATATATATCAATATAAAGATTTACACTACTTGATTTATTTTATTAGAGGCAAACAGTTTAATTACCTCCAGTCAAACGAAACCTTTACTAGTCTAACGCTAGGAATGAACTTTTTACCATAGCAAATTACATTTGCAGAGTTTTCTGAAGTAATAAAAGTTATGATTTCATTCTTAAGTTATACCAATTTGTATATTACAACATACGTTTTGTATGCTGAATGTTAAACAGTTTTGTTCATAGCCTTAATCCCTCATAAAACTAGTAAGGAACCCTAAAAAAGCAAAGGTTTGATGTACGAGATAACGACTGTTTATTGCGGTCTACGAAGGTCCAAAGTTAGGGTGTATTCCAAATAAAATACTTTGTCTACGGCCACCGTATTCTTGGGGCCATATAAGGTTTTATCTAGATATGCCCAACTGCTTTTTCGTGTAAAGAATAGTTTGGTTGTAAATAAAAGCAAGCTGTTAAGTGGTGACGTAAAAAACAATAACAATTTAACTTAACACAAATGAAATGAAATGAATGAAATGAAATAATTTATTCAGCAATTTGATTCACTTAGTAAATTCTTTTGCACGTCAATACTTTTTTCACCCTACCAGAGCGCCTCGACGTGAATGGCCTGACAAAACTTTGACATCAAAAAATCTTTAAAGTTTCTCTATCAAACTGGGAAGTTTGAAGAAGCGTCAATGTAACTTATTCTGTCATATTTATTTAATTAAAAACACAATTAGATAACCCTTTTTTTCAATTTTTCAATGGCGTGTCTATAATTTGAGATTTTAATCAGACTTTTACGATCTGAGCGTAAGTTTACTATACCTATACTAGCAAAGAACAACGTGTTTGGCTCACCTAATGATAAGTGGCTTCAGCTCTCATGCAACCGAGGGTGTCAATGTTACGTTACCGACCCTTTTAAGATCCTTTATACTTCCTTATTATAAGACCCTATTTGTAAGTCCTTTGGGAAGACCTTGGTATTAAGGGCTTAGTTGTCTTTTTATGAAACTCAAAAGTGGAAAATTTAAAGTTTGTGGTATGGAATGATAAAAAGTTTAACAGAGAATGTGAGTTAAAATTATACGTCAGATTTTTTTCAGAATAGTATCAGTACTTTTATGCGTGTAATGAAATACGAATGCAATTTAAAATATAATTTTTTCATGAAAAGTATCAGTAAGACACTTTAAAATCGTCAAAAATATATCACATTATTATAGAATGATTCTGCCACCATCAATAATATAATGATTTCAAAAAAGTTCTTAAACTGTATTTCACAGGAAAACGAACAACAAGCTTAAATTACCTCATCAACATCTTTAAAAAGATAGTTATTTTATTATCCTGTCCATATACACATCCTATTGACATTTCATTTCCAATGTGCCCGATTCGATGAGCATAAAACGTCTTTTGTTATTCGGCTTTTGTTAATATCAGGATGTCTTACGCAAGAAGGGAGAGTGGGGATAGCTTCAGTTCAATGACCTTTTCTGAACTTAGTCGATAATAAAGTGATATTTTTGGAACGGAATGAAGCTTATTAACGTGTATATAATTTTATATGGAAAATCTAGATGCAAGAGTAGCTTCGGGTACTTGAAAAGTGACCAATTTTATGAAGAAAAAACAAATAAAAAGAACCTTACTTACTTAAACTTATCAACAAGTGACCCGTTCACAATTTCTTCTGCCACAAAAAAAACGTCTTATTATAACTATTTGTGTATGAAATATATATATATAGTCCTCCTTGTCGTATCCGACAACAGCGACCCTAAGCTATTAGGAAGTAATATTTTAACTAATTATTTGTTTTCCTGTCATGGGCTCTTATATGACTAGAAAAACCAAGTTTAGTCTTGAACAACCTGTCACAAGTAGTACAGTAAAGTTGTCCCGCAGAATTGTAGGTATAATTATAGGAGGGCTTCGGGCGATCTCGCCGTAACTGGCGCCGAACGTCTAGGTGTTCGGGACGAGATTCTTCAAATTCGCTGACAGCTCTGTGAATCCTGCGGCGCCATTCCGGTCGCTGCTCTGCGAGCTCCTCCCACTCGCAGGGTTTTATACCGCTTGCAGTAAGGTGACGTTTCAGCACGTCCTTATAGCGTAGGTGCTGCCCCCCATGGTTACGTTTCCCTCGAGTAAGCTCTGAGTAGAAAATTGATTTTGGGAGTCTACAGTCAGCCATACGCCGGACGTGTCCACTCCATCTCAATTGAGTTTTAACCAAGAGACCCTCAATACCAGATATATTGCACCGGCGGAGGATCTCTGTATTTGAGATACGATCTTGCCACTTGACACCCAGAATAGATCTCAAACAGCGCAGGTGAAAAACATCCAGTTTCTTGATGTCATTTCTGTAGAGACACCATGTTTCCGATGCATAGGTAAGAACGGACAAGACAATTGCCTTATACACGGATATTTTGGTTTGAAGCCCGAGGTCATGAGATTTCCACACTCTGCGAACCAATCCTCCAAAGGCAGCAGCAGCTTTGGATATGCGTGTGGGGATTTCCGTAGACAGTGTTTTGTCTCTTCTGATTTGGCATCCTAAATATTTGTAATGTGGGACCTCTACCAACGCTGTGCCGTTCAGCAGTACATCTGACGGATTAGCATTACTGCCTCTAGGTGGTTGTTTGAGGACCTGGGTCTTGGAAATGCTAATAACCAGACCAAACCTCTCACACGAACGCTGCAGAGAGTCCAATAAACTTTGAAGAGACTCTAAACCATCAGTCATTAGGCAAACATCATCAGCATAAAGGATATCCACCACAGATTGCTTTTTTATCTTTGTTTTGGCTCGGAAACGGGAGATGTCGAATAGGCTCCTGTCAGTACGAACATTTAGTTCAATGCAGTCCCGAAAACCATCCAGTGCATCCCTCATGACTACAGCAAAGTACAAGGAGAATAGAGTTGGAGCCATAACACAACCCTGTTTGACGCCGCTTGTAACCATAAAGGAGTCCGAAGAAACATATTCGTGACGAACTGTGGCCCTCATGTCGTCATGAAACTGACGGATTAAATTGATGAACTTGTCAGGACACCCACATTTCTTGAGAACCATCCAGAGAGCTTCGCGCGGCACCCTATCAAAAGCTTTTTCAAGATCGACGAAGCACATGTACAGGTGGCGGTTTTGCTCCAAGCTCTTTTCTTGTAACTGTTTTACAACAAATATAGCATCGATTGTGCCTCTGTAGGGTCTAAAACCACACTGGCTCTCCGGAAGTAAATTTTCAGCAAGACTACCTAAACGTGCGTTAATAATATGTGCGAGAATCTTTCCAGCTGATGCGAGAAGAGAAATGCCACGATAAGAGCCGCATTCAGCCAAGTCACCTTTGCCTTTATAAAGCTTACAGATTGTCGCATCTCTCCACTCCCGTGGGATAGTCTCTAGGTCCCATATGCGCTTTATCAGATCATATAGGGCACTCTTAATGTGAGGACCACTGTATTTAAAGATTTCTGAGGGAAGCCCATCACTGCCAGGTGTCTTAGAGTTCTTGAGTTTTCTTAAAGCCGATTCATATTCATCAAAAGAGGGTGGGTCATCCAGTTCCACAACCGTAGGCTCTTCCCTTACAGTATTCCCAATGTATGCAATGTCAGTAGTCTGGGTAGGTGGGTTAAGAACTTCATTAAAGTGCTCTGCCCATCTTTTGAGGATATCTTCGCGATTAGTGAGGTGTTCTTTTTTATCCTTGGAATACAAAGGAGATAACTTTCGACATCTTGGGCCGTAAATGTCTCGAAGAGCTTCATAGAACCTGCCGGTTTGACCAGTGTCAGCGAGGTGTTGTAATTCCACAGCACGTGCGTTCCACCATCGGTTTTTCAATTCTCGCACTTTGGCCTTCAGTCTTTGGTGAGCTGACTTGTCGTTGCTTTGGTGACCTAAAACTCGTCTACTATTTTCAACGAGCTTACGGATTTCCTCATCACAGTCATCAAACCAGTCTTGGTTCTTCTTAGATGGTTTGCACAAAACTCGTTCCGCAGATTCCCTGAGTTGAGAGGAGTATAGCTGCCAATATTCATCGACAGAAACCTCACTGTTCGTCAAAGGTTTTTCACAAAATTCCGCATCCAAGGTCATCTGTAATTCCTTATTGTTTCTAAGTTTCGTAGTGTCTATATTAAAGTTGGTTTTATGATCTGCTCTACGTGGGGCTTTAAAAGTAATGCGCATTATAGATCTGACAAGTCTGTGATCTGTCCAGCCCTGGGCACCTCTCATTGCTCGAGTGATTAAAACATCGCAAAGATCTTTTTTACGAACTAAGATGTAGTCCAGAAGGTGCCAGTGCTTGGATCTGGGATGCATCCAAGTGGTTTTGTACTTATCTGCTAGTCGGAAGGAATTCAGCACATACAGTTAGAAGATGCATGCCATTGTCATTACATCTTCCAACACCATGGCAGCCCAATGTTCCCCTCCATGCCGAATGCTCCGAGCCAACTCGAGCGTTAAAATCGCCCAAAACGACGATTTTGTCCTTAGAAGGAATACGGACTAAAATATTACGTAGCTCTTGGTAAAACTTTTCTTTATCCTCATCAGATGATGGTAGAGTGGGAGCATATGCACTAACTAGGTGAATATTCTTCCCAGATGAAGTCGGAAGTTTTAAGGTCATGAGTCGGTCATTGATCGCAATCGGTGGTTCCTGTAGAGACCGCGCAATATTGTTTCGGATAGCGAAACCCACTCCACTGCCAGCCCGCTCACTTTTGGGCTTCCCACTCCAGTAGTATGTATATCCGCCAAGATGTTCACAGAGCTCTCCCGATTCGCTGAGATGGGTTTCGCTAATTGCGGCAAGATCAATTCTGTAGCGAGATAGTTCTCTGGCTATAAGAGCTGTCTTTCTTTCCGGACATAGATTTTTGTCGTTATCCAAAAGAGTGCGAACATTCCATGTACCTAATATTAATTTATTATGTTTCATTATTTTCTTGTGCTGACCGCGATAAGTCGATGCCCAAGCGACCGCGGTTTGCCACTCGGTTTTGTAATGAGACGGACTTTTTCTTAGGCCACCTTTTCTAGGCCCCTCCCCTGATTGGGGAAAGCAGTGTGTCCTTAAATAAGGCTGCTTTGTCATCAGACGTGCTGCCGAACCCGTAATCCCGTCTCGATCAATTACAGAAGCGACCACTCTCGTCTGACCGCCTACGTGCAGATATCAGCTAAGGCCCGGATACACCGAGGTCCGAAACCCCACCGCCGACGCTCCATCGCCGTAGGACTCTTGTCTCTAAATCCATGAGTATAGCTAAGGTCATCTGCGCGTGATAATTTTTAAGTGAGCAAACAGTTGCGCTGGTGCAGGCCCACTCTCTCGTTCTCTCCACCCTTGTGCTGATGGATCGGAGAACCGATACGACCAGTGGATAGAAAGAATGCAGCAATTGACCACACGCCATTACTAGACCTCGGCGTGTGCCCTTTAAGGAGTATTGCATCCCCTTGCTAATCCGCTACTGCAACCGGTAGCAGTTGCCTATCGACGAAGTCCGCCTGCAAGCACCGGATTAGGCTTTTTCATTACCGAGAGGCCACCCGGTTCCCTTTACTATTTTTGCCCACGGGTCAACGTGGTGTACCAGGGTGTGGCCGCTGCATAACACAGCTTCTTGGAGCCAATAGTAAAGAGTATAGGGAAACTGTTTCCAGCAGGCAACTGTCATACCTGCGGTATTGACCGACAGCACCGAAAAGATTTCGCCATCAGCTCCCACTACACCCCGTATGAAATATACCAATATACCAAACATGAACTAACATAAACATAACTCATCAATACTCATATACATACTTAGCTCAACTAAATCTTTCTATGATATAAGCCTACCTTATTTAAGTGGTGCACTACTATTAACTACATGATCACACTTAGCAAGGCCAGGTAACTGCCACATGTTCGTTCCAAAGCGGTATTCATGATAGACATCATTCAACTAGATCGTCGTGGTTAGCCAACTTCCGACGTTAGCATGCTCGTATAACTCTGATTACTATTATCCCCAACGACGAGAGCCTCTACTTGACACATATTCTACCCTACGTCTGATTCCCACCTTAATATGCAGTAGTACACAACTTTAAGTAGTATGGTCAGCTGATAAGAGTTTTATCGACATTACTCCGTATGAAGAGGGGAAACGAAACGAGTGTTAATTTTGGGAAGGGATGGATTTGCTAGCAAGAGCTATAGTTTCTGTAACACTTTAACATTAACGTATCTGTAAACTCAGTTAATGTTTTCTAAGGGTCTAAAATTCATTATAACACTGATTTATTAACCAACTAAATCTCAGTCTTCTATTTGATTAAAATTACTAACCACAAAATCCGATCATTATCATGATTTGACTAGCCTGGTTGTCACATTGGAGCGACTGCCATGTAGCCTTCGTAAACCTTAATAGGAAAACAAGACACTTTTTGGACTGTGACCAAGGTTTAACTTGCCTTCCGAAGCATGGGATCATCGTTCCTATCAGGCTTGCCTGAGGAAATGTTTCAAACTCAAGACATCCAAGATTTAAGCGCTTAACGCTCTTGGTTACTTCCAACAAGGCACTTGAAGAGAAGAACTCTAAACGTAAAAGTGTGAAAAGGCCAAGCGAAGATCTAACAGCCAATAACGAGTTGGTGAACTGTCTGCGAGTCGGAATGTCCCAAGTTTGACGATGGGTTGAGCTGGGGTCTGTGCGAAATTTCGCTTCCGAACTATGCGACGCTTGCAGCAATAATTATAGTTCAGTTCGGGATGATCGATAGCGTCATTCGCGGCGGATATAAAGTTTTCCCGTTCGGCGAGTTTGTTATGAGGATGTTCAGCTAAATAGCTGGATGAACTTTGTTCATGTAATTTAGTGATTTTCTGACTTAGTACTCAGTCTCAATTATAGCGCTTTCTACTAACTATCGCTGTTTGGAGGGAAAAGAAAAACTTATTTTCCTAATAAACCGTTGATAAGGATTTAAAATGTAA
The DNA here is from genome assembly GCA_958496325.1 of Nomophila noctuella. Classification (NCBI taxonomy): domain Eukaryota; kingdom Metazoa; phylum Arthropoda; class Insecta; order Lepidoptera; family Crambidae; genus Nomophila; species Nomophila noctuella. The sequence continues at coordinate 8,933,991 of OY292494.1, read as the reverse complement.
ACAATAAATCCGGAAAAGGTAACAAACTTCCTTAAAGACATATTGCATTCCGGCTGCAAATTTAACCGGCAGATGGTATTGCAATAGCAAAGTACCCAATAATTCTGGCCGGTCCAGATCCTGCAGGATTACCGGGACGTTATTGCTGCGACGCGGCTAAATGCCGGGGCGGGTTTTTATCCGCTAATACGGATAGCAAATTGCGTGCGGACGCTCCTAGCGGGGGACTGCTAACTGGCCTGCCCTTCTAGGATCATGTTGTGAACTGATATTGTCAATAAGGAAAGAAGAAAGAATGTTTAAACTAGTGGTAGATTTCATTATGGACAAGGCGTTTATGGGTGAGAATGCGTTTGCTAAGTTTAGTAGGGACTAAATTGAACTGACTGAGCTACTGGTAAGTTGAAAAATTACTTACTTACAATTTTTGAAAGATTTTGATAAGATAAGAAAAGATTATTCAAATTTCTTTATCACATATTCACGATCCCCTGTAAATCTTTACTTCTATTCCTCTATTGTCTTTAAGTTACCGGAAGCCTGACTTCAAGTAGGCGGTTTAAGGTCTCAATCGATTGTGACCATGAAACATAGTCTTACCAAGTTGAACGCAGGTCACGTAGGATTCTTCCCCTGATAAAAACATTTTTGAATTCCGGAGCGTATCATGCGTCGATTCCTGCAAAAAAAATTGTGTTCTAGAGCTTTCAATTTAAGTTTGTATCACAAAAGTCATTGTTAAACAAATGTTTTACAATGAGTTAGGCAAATGAGAGAAGTCATTTTAAAAGTCGTTACAGCATTCGACATTCTCCATTCTTATTTTTAAAGAATAACTCATTGACTTGATGGCTGTAGCCGAAATTCGGTTTAGTATTGTAAAAAATAAAATTCTGTACATGACTCTTAAATACAAAAACTAAAGTGGGACCTATGGCCATGGGTGATACTTATTGAACCATCGTTTTTACAGTTTGAAGACAAAAGCGCTACAAAACTTACCAAACCTCCTTTACTAAAAGCTATGATCATATTACTATAAAAAAGACGAGAGAATAATTTTTATAGACCTTGATAAAACTCCGTTAAAGACAATAACCGCAAGTTATTTTTCCTCGAAATCCCATCACTTTTACCACAATTTGTACAACAAAATATTTCGGTGGATTACTCAATATTTGTGATAATAAAATCCCCATCACAACATTGCTCAAACATTTATTTGCATCAATCGACTGATGTTCAAAGACAGTAATCCCAAATTTCATTTCCTACGATATTAAAGACGGTGAATTTTTCCTCGGAAGACAAATTTGTACAGAAAATGGACTGTCACTCCCAATAAATTGTTGATAGGCATAATAATATTTTTTTCGTTGCACAAACGAGGGTTGGAATATTCCACAGAATTTGATTTACAGAAAGTTTGCGTCATACAAACTAGAAAATATAGATACATTACTATTACCATTTTTTATATAGGGTAATATTTTAAAAGAACGTCATTTGAATTCTTTATCGAGACATTCTCAGAGATTTTTAATAGTGTAGTAGTCTGAGATATTAGTTATTGAGAGTGAGTGAAGGTGAGATATTTTTACCTCAAATGTACATGTAAAAAACCAAATCTTGAAATTTCCACAAACTAGCTTGCCTTTCTACATAAAAGCTTGTTGGTTACAACAACAACAAAAGTGAATAGTCAATAAACTAGAGGGTAAGTCCCCCTTCTGTATCCTATTAATCTATCGTATTTGCTGTTCAAAGGGACAACCCCCGCTATTTAGTAATCGCGTCATGTAATGCTTGCATATAGATTACACCTTTGTTGTGTTGGGTAATGTCATCAATTGAGTATTCTGCGAGGGTGTTTTCCGCCCATAACTTTTGTTAATTAGTTTAAAAAAACAAAAGGCTGTAATCTCATTTTAAATTGTCTTGGTATGTTTATACTTCCATGGGGCATGTTTTTACAACCTTTGTTATTTAACGGGGTATTTAGTAATATAGGTGTACTACATAATTAATCTCACGCTTAGTCCTGTTAAATAATATAAGTAGGTACTTATATAAGGTCCTTAAAATTCAGGACCACTTTAAGACAGTATTCACTAATTAAATAGCAGGCAGCAGTAGCAATGTTATAAAGTGGGTTTGTTATTTGCGAACTCAAGCTAGGCGTAAAAATTTAATTTGTTACAGCAAAAAAAAGTGCCTTCCTTTAATGTTTCCTTAAAAAACCTGTTAACTCCATCGCGATTAATATTCCAACAAACGCTCGAGAGGATTTTCTTTGAGAACTTTTATCTAAACACTAAGATTAAAGTCAGTAGGGTCCGTTTGAGGGACTCGTCTTGCCTTTGAAGTCGTGCCCGGGGCTCGAATGATAAATTGCAGTTCGCTTGATGTGTCTGACACTTTTTTTACTCTGTGACCTTTTGGTGGGTCCTTTATTTCGCTTATCACGTGACACGGACGAATAAGTTTCTTACGGCTGACAAATAAGTGTGAAAGAGTGTCATATTGGCCGGAGAGATAGCTCGGGTTATGCATAAGAGTGGAATCGGCAAATGGCGTGGTTAAAAGAAACGACGGTTTTTATTTTAGAACTAGCGGCCGCCAGCGACTCCGTCCGCATGGGTTTCGTTTCCGTACACAGTGTTACTATAGATAGCTTAAAGTCTTCCTCGAGTGTCCTCGACAAATAGTAAGTGGACTTTCCAATACAAACGATTTTGTCAATTCGAACCAGTTGTTACTGAGATTAGCGCGTTCAAACCAATCTGGATCAGAAGTTACACGTGTTATTGTGAGTCAACCATGAAAGGTAGACATATACTGTCAAGGGATATTTTTTAGGCAATTTTATGAACAATATTTCCGTCATACATGATTTTTATGTAACTTTAACCATTAAAGCTGCACACGCGACAGAAGCTTAAAAAATGGAGTAAATTCTCCCGTTTTCCCAATATTTCCCTTCACTACTCTGCTCCAATTTATTGTAGCGTGATGAAAAGTATCCTATAATATGCCCAGAAGTATAAAGAATAATTGTACCAAGTTTCGTCAAAATCCGTCCAGTAGTTTTTGTTTCTATAAGGAACATACAGACAGACAGACAGACAGACAGACAGACAGACAAAAATTTTACTGATTGCATTTTTGGCATCAGTATCGATCACTTATCACCCCCTGATAGTTATTTTGAAAATATATTTAATGTACAGAATTGACCTCTCTACAGATTTATTATAAGTATAGATATAGAAGATAATGTGGAGATCTTATACATTTGAGAAATCATCTGTTCACCGCGATTCAGATCCGCGGCCGCGCCTCTAGCGAGGTGCGCCATCTATCGGCACATTTTAGAACTAAATAGTTCGCTAGCATAATTTACAATGATAAAATAAAGGATTATACAATAGCTTAAAGCCTACCTCGACAAATGGTAAGTGGTAAGTGGACTACCCAACACAAAATGTTTTGTCAATTCGAACCAGTAGTTCCTGAGCTTAGCGCGTTCAAACCAATTTGGATCTTGAGTTGCACGTGTTATTGTGAGTCAACCCTATAAGATGGACATTTGCTGTTGGGGGATATTTTTTAGGCAATTTTATGTAGAATATTTCCGTCATACATGATTTCTATGTGACTTTAACCATTAAGGCTGCACACGTGACTGAAGCTTAAGAAATGAAGTAAATTCTCCCGTTTTCCCCACATTTCCCTTCACTACGCTACTCCTGTTGATTGAAGCGTGATGAAAAGTATCCTATAATATGCCCAGGAGTATGAAGAATAATGGTACCAAGTTTCGTCAAAATCCGTCCAGTAGTTTTTGTTTCTATAAGGAACATACAGACAGACAGACAGACAGACAGACAGACAGACAGACAGACAGACAGACAGACAAAAATTTTACTGATTGCATTTTTGGTATCAGTATCGATCACTATACACCCCCTGATAGTTATTTTGGAAAAATATTTAATGTACAGAATTGACCTCTCTACAGATTTATTATAAGTATAGATGACTGAAGCTTAAGAAATGAAGTAAATTCTCCCGTTTTCCCCACATTTCCCTTCACTACGCTACTCCTGTTGATTGAAGCGTGATGAAAAGTATCCTATAATATGCCCAGGAGTATGAAGAATAATGGTACCAAGTTTCGTCAAAATCCGTCCAGTAGTTTTTGTTTCTATAAGGAACATACAGACAGACAGACAGACAGACAGACAGACAGACAGACAGACAGACAAAAATTTTACTGATTGCATTTTTGGTATCAGTATCGATCACTATACACCCCCTGATAGTTATTTTGGAAAAATATTTAATGTACAGAATTGACCTCTCTACAGATTTATTATAAGTATAGAAGATAGATGTAAAAGTACTAACATTTTTTTAAGCTCGTGTATAAGAAGTGAGCTGATAATTCCTTATGTTATTTTCAAAATTATATATGTTAGCGTTAACACTTTATTTGATAGCCGTATTTAAGTGGAATTGTTCGAAAATATAAAAAATGCGATGAATAATTATGGATGAATTGTATTTTGCCGCCAGCTATCGTACAGGTTTGCAGTAAAATACAAAATGCTTGGTAACTTAATGCTTAAAAATTGGACAAGTGCGAGTCGGACTCCCGCACTGAGGGTTCCGTACAAATTCTATTTTTGACGTATTAAAAAAAATACTGAATAGATTTTGTTCGAAATAATTTTCGTTGGTAGTTTTTATGGTAATGTACAATATATAATTATTTCAGTTTTATCATCCTCTTATTTTAGAAGTTAGAGGGGGGGGACACACTTTTTTTACTTTGGAAGGGTCTGTCACGCAAAGTATTCACTTTAGAAAAAAGTGATATTAGTAACCTCAATATAATTTTTAAATACCTATCCATAGATACCCCACACGTCTATGTTCAATCAAAAAAAAAAATTCGAGTTTCAGTTTTAACTATGGGGACCCCCCACTTTTTTTATTTTTTTTCTATTTTCGTGTGAAAACCTTGTTGCGGTTCACAGAATACATCCACTCACTAAGTTTCAACAGTATAGTACTTATAGTTTCGGAAAAAAGTGGCTGTGACAGACTGGCGGACAGACAGACAGACAGACAGACAGACAGACAGACATGACGAATCTATAAGGGTTCCGTTTTTTTGCCATTTTGGCTACGGAACCCTAATAAAAATCTGTATAAGTGAAAGGAACGTTCATAAACTGATTCACACGTATTTAAGTACCAAAAGAAAGGGCATTTATCAAGCTAAAGATAGACAGAAAGGGCACAAAAACTAATTGGACACAAAACGTTTCCTCATATCTCAAGAGCGGCTATGATCGATGACAAGAACGGAAAAGAACGGGACAAAACAAATGTTTTTTTTTGCTGCGTCCACATCACATGTGAGCAATATCTAACAGACGTGTATCATGTATTAGATATAGTTATAGTTACAACACTTCGAAGTTATGTGTCCTTCTAACCAGTAAATAGTTATATAGATAAAATCCTAGGCTTTAACAATAGGAACGCCTCGATGGTCTGGTGGTTTGAGCACCGGGTCGGGAAAATTAGTGTCGGTTTTTCCAAACACACGCCGGTGTTGAGATCACCAATCCGCATTTGGCAAGCGTGGAAATTACGCCAGAACAGAACCCAGCTTTGTAACGAAAGCGTGATTTCTAATGATGGAGGCTTTTGCTCTGCAGTGGGACATTATTAGGCTGAGGCTGATAGGCGTAACTTTTTTAACAATAGTTGGTGTGGCAACGAAAGGGAATAAAAAAGTACTTACGTAATTGCAAATGTTTGTTACTATTGAACTAAAAAATAAGATTAAATTGAACAAACTGACGAAAACTGGGGTTTTATTAGTGGTAAATAAATGAAATATCTTGCACTGTGGATGTTGATGTTCATTACAAAATTTTAGGACCCTTTTGGAGGGTCTGATATTGGTGACCAACCATATAGATTACAGAAAATTCGTTTGTTGCGTTACAAAACATTTGAACCGTTATGTCTGTCAGGATCACTTGATTTTACTCGATTAACGAAAATAATAGTAAAGACATCAGCTGGAACAAGATAGGGAAGGCATTATTATATATAAGCCTAACCATTGAATATTCTATGGAAGGTTGCATGTTAGACAATACTATGAAGCATTGATACTGCATTTTATTCCTCTTTTTGAAGTGCGATAAAGATTATACATAAATTCTAACAACAAAATACTAACAGTAAGAACATAATAAAGCAGAGCCGTCGTAATAAATTGACTCACTATTGTTTTAAACTTTACATTAAATTTTAAATACTGAGAATAAACAGTAGTTGTATCACAAAACAAAGTTTCATCTGGGTGTTGGAAGCTTTATTGCGTTTCAAACGGACCAGGCGATGCATTTCCGAGCAAAAGGTTACCCTTTTAATATTAGTTAAAACAGTTTAGTTCTGCGAAATACGAGTATTGTGGAGAATTTTAGCTGCAGAACGATTGTCGTAATTATTGAAGTTGTAATGTTTTTTAAATAACATGATGGTAGAATTTTATATGACTGGTCTTCAAAAGAATGGGTGGATCGGTGCCTTAGAGAATGGGTGTTTAAATATTTATTTAAAATAAATATCATAAATTGTTGAGTGTAGCATGTTATGAGCTACTTTGATTTAAAACCATTTATTTTAAGTATTATATTGATTATATTATCACAATAAGAGTGCAAATAAATTATCTTGGCAATTTTATTACTTTATAAGATCTTTCCTAATTTTATTTTAAACTTGCCTACTAATAAAATATCTGATAAAATTACACGAATACGAAAAGCGCGAAATACACTTCGAATTTATTGCAATTCACGTTTTTAGGGTTCCGTAGCCAAATGGCAAAAAACGGAACCCTTATAGTTTCGTCATGTCTGTCTGTCTGTCTGTCTGTCTGTCCTGGCTCGTTCTCCGCCGTTTCTGAACCGATTGCCACGAAAATTGGTGGAGAGATGTATAGTGATAATTCAAGAATTGGTTTTTAAAATAATCGAAAAATAATTATTTTTACCCCCCCTCCCATACAACGAAAAGTAAATTCGAAAAAAAAACTTCGACTTACCCCATCGTGTGGGGTATCGTTAAAAAGGTATTTTTAAATACAATAAAACTTGCCTTGAAACCATGTGGATCAAACACCCCAGTCTCGAGATATATTAATACAAAGTTAAAATTAGAGCGTCCCCCCCCCTTAACTTTTGAAATACTATTACAATAATTTTGAAAAAAATGTCCTGTATACCTCCAAGTAAGTACTTTCAACGAAAACTATAGCGAACTCTGTATCATACATAGTCATTTTTATACAACTTGACCAACTTATGACGTGCAGTTGCCCTTACTAAATGGTGTCTTAAGCGGTCGGGCCATCTTTTAGCTACGGGACCCTTTCATTTTAACGATAATTATATCATTAATGAAAAGTAGCTTTTGTTGATGTAAAATTTTAATAAATATTCACTGATCTATGACTAATATTCTTTAAGTGCCATTCTAATAAAACTTTCAATATAATGCAAACAAATACACACTAGAACCTATTAAAATGCTTTTTACTTACGCGATTCCAATGAAGATAAGTCCGTTTAATTTATTTTTCTTATTACAATTTTATTGTCAGATCGAAAAACAAAACAGTACACAAACGTCTTACAATTAAAGTTATTCAGCAGACAAACACTTTAGCTCAAGAAAACTTTTCTCCGTCCAAGTTTATGGTGTTTGTGAGAGTCTAGCATAATCCGTCTCAAACTTGCGTGTTGATGAAACTCATGCCGTATAGAGATATGCCTACTGATGTTCTTAAACAGTATGTGCCACAGCGCTTTGTCTTTATTTTTCCACAATAAATCTGCAGTCTTTTCCTTGATCCTCCGCATATTTTCTTCCAGCCGTCTCGCTTTTATCTCCATTTGTATGAGCGAGCGTGTTGTATTTGTCAAGAGGCGGTACAAGTATTCTTTCCGCCGAGCCCTTGCAGGTTCCGAGGTCGCATTAATCATGGGCTCGTACGCTTCGTCCTCAGGCACTTGCGGTTGATCGGTCCTCGTCCGGAGTAGGAAGCCTGCCAGTAACACCGCGAGAGCGAAGCCGAGTATCATTAACAATCTCGCATGGTTGTAAAGCGGTTTCGCGATAAAATTCATGACAGAATACAGTTATATATCTCATTTGGGCGGTTTCAACATCTTTTGTTTTGGGGTTAAATCAACAAGTCACGTGGTCGCGTGTTGGAGCGCGAGTAGCGCCCTCTCGCGGCGTAAGCGAAAGCGGCACTGGACGAAGTGAAAACACACCGAGCGACGCACCCCACGAATTTCCCCAATGACTTTTCCCTCTTGGATGTGTGAAAACGACGATGTTTGGATACGCGCTCGGTTGCGACGCAGAAAACTTTTACATTAATCATTTTCTGAATAGATACATCGTTTCGTTGAATAAACGGTGTCTTGAAATTGTGTTGTTAATTTTTATTTTCTGGAAAGATATTAAAATTACTAAATTTATTTATTGTAAATCATTTTTATTCCGATAAACTACACACATTTTTCTGGACAAAATTAAATGTTAAATTATTCTAGTTACATGAATTATCATATTTTTAAATATCAGTTTCTTTATTAAAATACCTATTTTAATAGAAAAAAATTAAATGTTACATTTTCTTTTATTACTTTATGAATAAGTTACGTATCGTTTTTGATTAGATTTTTTATATCAGCCAGAAATTATAGACTAACATAATTCTTACTTCCTTACCTAAAAAATAAAACATTTTTTTTTAACTATTTCTAGCAAATTTTAATAAAAAATTACATTATTATTTTCTTGTAAAGGTCGTTCACATTTCGAATTTCGTTGAATTTAGTTTTGAGAGAATACCAAACAATTTAAGAAGTTTCCAGCAGAATTGACAAGCTTAACCCTTATCTTGGCAAGACAATGAATTTGTTAAAAGTGTTTTAATTGTAATATTTTCTGCTTAGATGTGACTCAAATAAGCCAATAAAAATACAAAAAAAAATTTCTTAGTTTTAGTTTTTGAGAAACAATATGTATCATATATGTTACACTGCCAAGTATAGGGTACAGGATGATAATAAACAAATGATCAAAGAACGAGGTTAATTTAAATGAGATGAAGTTAAATAAGTGAATAGTTTATGTAAACATAAGCAAACTTGTGATTGAATAAGCCAAATTGATGGAAGTCGCAAAAACAGTTTCTTTTTCCCTAGTACGTCTTATGAGTAACAGCTATTTTTCTTAGTCTGAATCTTGTACTTTTCGGTATGTTAATTGGTGTTGAATAAGACGGACGAACAGGACAAACAAGGCAAAGGAGATTTTTATATTATAACCTTTTTGATCAACGGTATTTGGTAATTTTATGCAGGAAGAAGCGAGGCAGCAGGAGTAAGAATTGGGATAGCTTTGTTCAAAAACCCGTGAACAAAAACAAACAAAATCAGAAAACAATGTTAGTACATGAAATTCATTGCATCCAGAAATGTTGAAATGTTTCAAATATTAGTAAACTAAACGGTTTTATCAAATTTTGTATAATTACTAAATCACTCAGGACTTGGCAAATGTATCATATATGATACAAACCAGAACGCGGGGAGCTTGGCAGTGTAACATATATGATACATAGTTAGTTAAATAGTTATAAAATTGCCAAATAGCTACAAACACCAAAGAAATGTATGGAAAATCAAAAAGTAGTATTTTTTTATAAAATACTAATGAAAAAACACACAAATATTCATAAATACAGTCAATACACAAATAAACTTATCACGCGCTCAAAGCCAACGTGCATCCGTGATGTCATTTTGTCCACCAATGATAGCAGCACACTTTTCGATCGATAAAGCATTTAATTTTCAATTCTATGATAGGTCACTTATAAAATAAGCGTAAAAAAAATATCTTAAATCGCTTGGTCAGGTCTCAGGATTTTTTTTATTTGAATGTATCACCCGTGTTACACTGCCAAGAAAAGGGTTAAGTCAGTAGCTGGAACAAATACGACACGGGGATTTGTAAAAGGGTAAAACAATGTTACAAGCGACACTAAGGGGCTTTGAAACCGTGAAAAGTCCAACCAAGAAGGTCTGAAGGTAATGAGACCTTCAATAAACAATTAGGCTGTTGCATTTGGAAGGAACCAAATGAATCGATAAATCTGTTCTGCGGTAGAACCCCTAAGTAGAAGCTTGCATTAGCAAGTCATGGTTAGAATTCACCCCAAGCCAAACGCGTACTAATTACGCAGTGATTTCTTTTCTTTTCTCTAAACAGGTCTTAATGTGTGATATTTTTATGTCGTACCACTTCTGACACTTGTTGTTTGATACAATTTTGATTGTGTTAAATCAACTTGATGGTTTTAATCGAAGCAAACTGTTGGTTAGCAGCGTCATGGTCGGTCTCGCTTAGAATTTCTCGTTTATCTTCTAATTGTCAGATGTGTAACAAAATATAATGTAATAATAATTATACTATACTTATATAATAAAGCTGAAGAGTTTGTTTGTTTAAACGCGCTAATCTCAGGAATCACAGGTTCGATTTGAAAAAATATTTTTGTATTGGATAGGTCATTTGACGAGAAAGGCTTTGTTTAGGCTATTGGAAAACTCAATCCACGCGGACGGAGTAACGGGCGGCCGGTAGTAAATATAATACAACGAAAAATAAATAAATCTAATATATTTTTTATTTCCCACAAAACTTTTGAAGCTCGATGTACAATGAGATGCGTAAGTGGCGCAGAATACGGAGTTAGATTCGACCGCATTCCTACCTGAGTTAGGTGTAAGTAAGTACGTGAAAATAACTTAAGTACTTCTGCTAGACTTAGGTAACAATGCCCGGTATTTTATGAGACCTCTCTCCGATGTTGAGTGGGGAATATGTGATTCAAGTGCGCAATAAAGCTGGCATTAATATACCAGCCATTTCTATATAAAGAAGGATTTTCTTCTAGATTATAAAAGTTCTATTCAGGTTTGCTTTAGTGTTTGAGTACCTTTGTTATACTTAGGTTATTTTACTATGATTATTTTTGCCAGGTCAAACGTTATAGGTAAATGAAGACAGGCTCTTTTGAATTGAAATAGCACAGACTCTTAACCGGCTATTTAAGCAACGGCTAAACTGCTTGTTAGGCGTATGGGAATACAGTGACTTTACACAGGCGTACATAAGAGAACAGAGAGGAGCTCGATGGTGCAATGGTTTAAGCAACGTTCGCAGATGCCAGTCATCGGATGGGTGACCGGAAATTTCATCTCAAGCTCCTCCGTGCTTCGGAAGCCAAATTTAGCCGTTGCTTGGTCTTGCGCCTGATCTCTCTACGGTCGTGTCAGATTGCTGTCCCACCGAACTACGAGAGTGAGGAAATAGGGAGTGCACTATAATATTTCCTGCGTACCTGGCTTATCGTAAGATCGGCTGCCATGTTCGAAAACGATCGAAATTGTATTATTATTATTACACAAGAAAAAGAGTTAATTTACAAGTAAAATTCTCCTTGTTTATGTTGGTTCAAGTGTTCATTCGCATCAATTTCTAGGTTAAGCGTTCGTTTACAGGCCATCCACTTACCAATAGACTAAGCGGAGGCGTAAGCAGAGTGAAAATAATTTTTCGTACAAAATACATAGTTTTCTAGGAACCTTATTAAATTTTATGGATAAATCATTTATTAATATTTATTTACTGCTGCATTATATTTATTTTATTAACTTTCACTTGTCATTCAAACGTCTATGGACGAAGTTTAGTAGCTCGGTGTAATAAGGATGCGTAAGTCGCGCGGGGGAGGGGACGACCGACGGCGCGAACTCGCCCGCTTCTCACCTCGCGACATGTCGGGCGAGTGAGTAATGTCCCCTGCCATTACGCCTGTCTCTCGCGTGGTTGAGTGTTATTGTGAAGAAAATTACTCATTATTTATTGTCTTTTGGTTTAAGGTTGGTAAATAAATGTTATTTCACACCACATTCGTTTAATAACTTTTAGTTGGCTTTCAGATGTCTAAGGACGAAGTTTAGTAGCTCGGTGTAATAAGGATGCGTAAGTCGCGGGGGAGGGGACGGCGTGAACTCGCCCGCTTCTCACCTCGTGACGTGTCGGGCGAGTGAGTAATGTCCTCTGACATTACGCTTGCCTTACTACGTGGTTGAGTTTTATTATGAAGAAAATTACGCTTTATTAATTATTTTCTTGTTTAAGATGCGTAAACTAATGTTATTCTACTCCATATTCGTTTAATAACTTTTAGGTGGCTATCAGATGTCTAAAACGAAGTTTAGTAGCTCGGTGTAATAAGAATGCGTAAGTCGCGCGGGGGAGGGGACGGCGCGAACTCGCCCGCTTCTCACCTCGCGACACGTCGGGCGAGTGAGTAATGTCGTCCACCATTACGCTTGTCTCGCTGCCTAATGCCTGGTTAAATGTTATTAAGAATAAAGTTACACATTATTAATTTCATCAATTTTTCCTGGTTTAAAATGGGTTAATTAATATTCTTTTACGCCATGTTGGTTTAATAACTTTCACTTATTATTCAAAACTCTAAGGACCAAGTTTAGTAGCTCGGTGTAATAAGGATGCGTAAGTCGCGGGGAAGGGAACGGTGCGAACTCGCCCGCATCTCACCTCGCGACACGTCGGGCGAGTGAGAAATTTCCTCTGCTATTAAGCTTATCTTGCTGCGTGGTAAAGTGCTACTGAGAAGAAAATTACGTATTATAATTTCAAATTGTTTTCTGGTTTAATGTGGGTAAATTAATGTATTTCTACATCATATTAGTTTAAACAAATTTAGTTGGCTTTCAGATGGGACGAAGTTTAGTAGCTCGGTGTAATAGGGATGCGTGACACGCGCGGGGGAGGAGACTGTGCGAACTCGCCCGCTTCTCACCTCGCGACACGTCGGGCGAGTGAGTAATGTCCTCCGCCATTACGCTTGTCTCACTACGTGGTTGAGTGTTATTGAGAAGAAAATTACTCTTTATTGCTTTCGGAATGGTGTTGAGCATCATTATCGGATTGCCTTGGATTATTATTTAATGTAACCTTTCTACAAATAGCTGAGTGTCTGTCAAGGTTGGCCGAGTAATTTTAGTTAATTAACGAGTGCAGTACTTCTTAGAGAAAATGCTAGGCAAGGCTTGAACTTTCGTTTGGATATAAGACGCCAACCAACAAAAGCAAATGTTCGCATTGTAAACGACTCTGCACTACATAGGCGTGCAGTCACTTCGCTCGGGTTAAAATCATAAAGTTACTGCAACATGCACTACCAGATAAAATCAATATCATTAACTACAATATTTATAACAGGTACGATTTATTTATTTTACAAAGGCATTTGTACGTGAAATGAGTTCAGAGAAAGCTATTTCTGCGTAAGAAATTTAGCATGAATTCCATCAAGTTTATAAAATAAGACGATTTAAGATAAATTTAAATTTTCTCGACTAAAAACACTCTCGGCCCTTCCATTCACGGGAAGTCAAAAACAAAGGGGCTAAGGATTTGAACGAAATTTTAATAAAAGTCTTACCCTCACAACCGGTTCATTGGTTCTGTTGTCCCAAACCAGCTGCTGTGTAGAGATAAGGGACCCCTTCTGAAGTTTCTTGCCTTAAATTGACTGTTGGTGGACACCATAAAATACTTAACAGCTACCGTAAAAGAAAATGAAATGAGTTTGTTCAGTCTATAGATAACCCGGGTGTAGAAAGCATGAGGCGCTCTTTTTAGTGATAGTCAACGAAATTTGGATCCATTTTTTTGGAAGCACCATAATTTGTCATAAATGTTACTAGTGAACAATACTCCAGACTTTTAAGAAAGACGAACCCTCTTCCTCTTCTTTTCTTTTACGTACTTATCAAATCTTTGCTTTAGCGGATTCATAAGAAAGGTACATTTATGCTTACATGTATAAAGCACACATGCACAAAGAATATTTCGATTTGATTTCGTTAGTTATAGCAAGTTTTATAACTAGGTAAAACGCTTTATGTTCTTACCTTGCCACTGACTTGGAGATTGATATGCAAGGAGAAATCTCTCACTGAATTAAATCCTTTCACATACTGTGCTGCAAGTTCTACAGCTTGGTTGAAGATTGTGAAATTCAATGTTTCTTCTTTGAAATTCAATTTGGTGGAATTACTTCTACGCCCCCAATCTCACATAGCAAAAACGACTATAGTAGGTAAGTAATCGAACTATTGAAATTAAGTTTCATCTTTTATTTTTCAGATAGCCTTTTAAATGTATATCAAATTAAATGTCGTTCAAATCATTCATGTACTTTTATCTATCAATATAACATGGTATTTGCAAATATATATGAGGTAAATAAACTCCAGATTACAAATAAATCTCAGTAAATATTTATCCGACATTTTCTTTTACGTCACTCGTCCCCTCGAAGTCATACGAGTTGATTGAGTGATTTTATTTCATAAAAAGTCGATAATATCAAGAGACTTCATCTCGTATCCAATATTCAATATCTCGCTTTACGGAAGTTGATACGTGTTTTACCCTCATACCCCTATATTAAAATATTAGAAAACATCTAATACAGGTATACTTGAATGTAAATAAGGGAACATGGACTTTGATTTCTTAATATATTTTTATTACTTTTTTGCGAAAGCGGTAACGTGCGACACACTTTGTGTGTTTTCTTTAATTAATGTCAGAGGAAGGGAAGTATATTGGAAAAATAGGAGAGGTTTTATGTCAAATTACAGATTGCTGTTTTTAAATGTAACAAGTCGATTTTGATACACTTTTGAATTTTGGGACTAAGGTAAAAACTCGGAAGCAATAACTACACATTTTCCACAATTTTCTTTGTTCGTTTCTGTATACTCTAAGCTATATAAGCCACATGCGAGCACACCGACGACAGGACCGGAGCTGATGACAGTCGCCGTGGCCGAAATCGGCCGGGACTTGATCATCATCATACTCTAAGCCCAAATACGAATTTGTAATTGACTCAAGCAGGATAAAGCCTTCAAATGATATTTTATTAAATCTCTATTTTTTTCTTTTTGTTGAGACGTAATACAGTTTCGTGGACGTAGGACGTGCTTTTAATAAGAGTTTCATTATGTTTAGGACTATAAGTGAACATTTGGTATATCTAAAACAGCCAGAGTCCAAGCCCAAACTAATCAGTGACCAAAAGTCGTACTGAGCAATTCGTTTTCAGCACAAATGAAAGTCAACCAAGCGTTGGATTTTCGACAGGACGCGGGCAGTTCGGTTTTGCGATTTTATTTATTTCGGTGAACGTTTTAGCAGAGAAATATCGCTTAGTCCTTTTTTAAATAAATCCGAGTTGTGGCTGTGGATGGCACTAGGAAATAAATAAATATTTGTATAGATGAAGCGTTTGAGCGGACGGTCATTCATAGCCGAGCTTTTACATGTTGGTATAAATAATAGGAACGTTTTTTATTCTTGAGATAAAACGAATTTCATGTAATGGAGGTCACTATGGACATAATGTACTAAATTACACCCATCCATCGACAGTCAGTCATTTTGTTTCACTGATCGACAATTTTTCGATTCTTATACTATTTTTTACAAGCATCGACGCATAAGATATAATTTACCTACCTTAGATTTTAACACTTCATTTGTGACATCCACAATTCTTAACATCATATTTATACGAGTATAATGTTTGTACTATACCCAACCACCGCATTTACGCAATAGAGCTAAAATCCGAGTGAATCAACACAATCAAGCTCTAACTTTCCATCGTAAATCACTTTAACATCAGAACGTTCCCGTCATAGTAATGACAATGGATAAAATCAGCAAGCGCAAGTAATACGGATTACAGGATTACAACGATAGCGATCGGTCTGCTGAGCGACCTAATTGAATGTAATTAGGGACGGGCTATGATGGGTGCTGCTAAACAAATATTATTGTTAAAAGGAGAGGTAGAGCTTCGTGGAACTTCCACTCGAATGACCCGCTCGTCTAGGGAAGTACCTCCACCTTACAGAAGAGCAGAGTTAAGTACCTAGCACTTCGTAACTGTTGTGCTATGTTTCTGCTGGTGAGTAACGTCGACAGAGCTCAGTTGAGGAGGGTATGGGTTCTTAAACGCAGGCAACACATCTACGACACTTGTGCGGTAGTTGATGTCCATGGGCAACGGTGATCACTTACCATCAGGTGACCCAGTTGTAAGTTATCCTCTCTATTACATAAAAAAAATAGTTCTGTACTGATGGTGTTGAGTTTGTTATGATGTTTTTTTTATTATTTTTGTATAGCAAGGCATAGCTAGAGCCCACCAGTGGTTAAACGGACTTAGGTTAAAAGGAAAGACAAGAGGTTTAATTTAAGGGAAGATAAGCTGCGAAGTCTAGAAAAAAAATGGTATCGACTTCAACATGAATATTCTTTCTACTGACTTTAAAAGGTGATATATTTTCATTTCCAGTGTTTCATTGGTCACGTTTCAAAGGGAAAAATATTTTAAATTATCTTGTTGACGTACAATATCTGTTCTGGGATGGTTGAGTTTTTGAAGGACAACGTTTTGAACCTGTACCATTACACAAGGGTAATGTCCCAAAATAACAAACAAATATACTAAAAGTATACATAAATATCAATAATTTGATATTAAGCTAAACTTAGATTATTAAGTCTAGAAAATAATAATTAATTTAAAGTATTGTTGGTACTATTAATAGCATTTGGTATCCACCGTTAGGTAAAATAATCATCATCAAACTCAAAACTTGGGATATCTGATAAGTTCACACTAATAAACTAAAATCTATCATTTTAGTTAATATTTGTAGTAATTAAGATATTCAATTATAAAAGGTCAATGATTCTACACTGAAGAAGTACTTTGAGGTAAAGGTTTATTAATCAAACTTACTTCACGTTAGAATCAAAACACTGAATCAGTCACTCTAAGGAATATTAAACACTATCACATCAGTTTATCACATTGCTGGATTCTATATACATAGGGAAATTGCAGGATGCAATTGAAGCTGGAGGCTTCATTCTTGTTCATGAAGATGAAACTTTGAGGATGGAGCAGGTTCTCATTTATTACAGTTGAGACGGGATGTCTCTTCAACATATCTTCAGTATTTATACGTCCAAGCAACATATTTCTGCAAAAGAAATAACGACAAATTAGTTATGACATCAATGAAATGACATATTGGAAATATCGAAGTTTCTTATAGAATATTTACACAAGAGTAACTTACCTTAGAATATCCTCTTTGGTTATGCGATTTATTAAGTGAGAATTCTAGTTTAATAGGTTTAATTACCTAAATTTCTATTAAAAGTAAACAATTATTATGTAAACAAACGGATGTCATTCTTTTGACAGATGACAGTTCGCAGAAAAATGAGACTGGTCCGAAATGGAGAAATTTAAAATGTAATGTACATAAATTTAAGGTTCAAATTAGAACGGACTGGGATGGTCGGAAGGCGGGGCGTATGAAATGGAATGCGTCTATCTCAGTTGAGAGTATGGTGCTTGCTCCCTTGTGTCATACCGCACTGCACCGGCCTGCAGTGGCCTGTACAGCACTCCTGAGCACTGCAGCGGCCTGCAGTGGCCTGTACAGCACTCCTGAGCACTGCAGTGACCTGTAGCGACCGGTAGAGCACTCCTGAGCACTGTAGCGGCCTAGGGAAAGAAATGATATAAAAGGAGAAGGATCCAAGGAAGGGCAGTCAGTTGCTACCAGAGATCGGAGGAGTCACCTTGCTCTAAGTAAGGATTTCGTGCGTCGGGAGTGTCTTTCTTGAGAATTTAGTATAGAATCAGTGCCATGTTTTGGAAGTATTCTTGAGGAGTTTGTCAGAGTAGATTCAGTGTGGTGAATTGGTGGTACTTCTTGTGATAATTAGAATCAGTGTGGTGAAATAGTGGGCAAGCAGTACCGAGAGGGTGGAGAGTTGCAGAACTTCGAGTGGATAGAGGAATTGCTGAGTTGCGGGCTTAGAGGGTAAGTGAATATCTTGTTACAAAAATGGATGTGTTTTATTTTGTCGTTTTGTGTTGTGTGAAATATTCTGTTGTTTTACAGGAAAGTTAAAGCTATCCGTTGTGAGTTGGTCGATCTGAACCATTTCTGAGTAACTTGAATTAAACATCTTGTTTTGAGAGAATAGGTTTGTTGATCTGTTGGTTGGCTTGTGTAATGCGATGCAGCACGAGTCTCTTCTGTCTGCCTGACGGAGCAGGAGGATTCTTTGGCCATACTAACCTATTCAGCATACCAGTTTATTGTAATATAAACTCTGTCTTATTCTAGATCAGAATAAGTTATCTATAGAATGTGGTTCAGTTGACGAATCTGTACAGCTATATATATATATTACATATTGTATATGTTTATATAACTATATTTTACCAGCAACTACATAATGTTGTTTCCCATTAAACTCATCTAAGTTAGAGTGATCACTCTTGAGCACAAGATTGTACTCTATTGATTTGCGTGTGAGCTGGACACACATAGAGTCACGGGTTGCATCCTCTTGCTGTATATATGACATTTGCATTGTGTCTTGCGGTGGGAAGCCGACCAAGTCATTGGACGAGGCCACAGGGAGAGTTCGGAGCGCCGGAGGCTCGCCCCCCTCCTTAAAGGAGGGCCGCAATACATTATGTCCTCTTTCATAAAGTAAACATACATATATATAAATATCTATCCAACTTTTCTCCATGTGTTATGTTTTAGGTTCTTCAGTTTATGATTTAGGTACCTATCTTTAACAAATAAGATTGATGTATGAAAGATTGTATGTTAATATCAACAATATTCAAATACTTACTTCAATATAAGATAACTTATTCCAATTCCTAAAAGAAACTGAGTTACTATAGGAACAATGAAGGGTAACTAGACGATCATGTGCCAAAGTAGGATTACATCACAAGCCAATTTTATTATCATTATTATTTATACAACTTAGGTATTCTGGTTAGGGTTAGACAGGTTAGGTCATTTAGGTCTTTAGGTCATTTAGGTTTCAATTAGCATCAGTTAGCATTAGGTCTTAGATTGTAGGATAGAGAAGGGTAGGTTGGGGTGGGGTGTTACAAACCGGTCGGTTGAAGTTGTTTGTCTTCCAAGTAACTAATATTGGTAGACACAAGTTGCCATTATGACCATTTTCGAATATCGCTATCGTTTTCAACTACTACTCTGCCATGTAGTATCTTTTTAGGGTTCCGTAGCCAAAATGGCAAAAAAACGGAACCCTTATAGATTCGTCATGTCTGTCTGTCTGTCTGTCTGTCTGTCCGCCAGTCTGTCACAGCCACTTTTTTCCGAAACTATAAGTACTATACTGTTGAAACTTAGTGAGTGGATGTATTCTGTGAACCGCAACAAGGTTTTCACATAAAAATAGAAAAAAAATAAAAAAAGTGGGGGGTCCCCATAGTCAGAACTGAAACTCGAAATCTTTTTTTTTCATTGAACATATATGTGTGGGGTATCTATGGATAGGTCTTCAAAAATGATATTAAGGTTTCTAATATCACTTTTTTCTAAAGTGAATACTTTGCGTGACAGACCCTTCCAAAGTGGAAAAAAGTGTGTACCCCCCCTCTAACTTCTAAAATAAGAGGATGATAAAACTGAAATTATTATATAATGTACATTACCATAAAAACTACCAACGAAAATTGGTTCGAAGGAAATATATTCAGTAGTTTTTTTTAATACGTCAAAAATAGAATTTGTACGGAACCCTCAGTGCGGGAGTCCGACTCGCACTTGGCCAATTTTTTTTTATGTCAGAGGCGGCAAACGAGCTAGGAGGTCGCCTGATGGTAAGCAATCACCGCCGCCCATGGACATCCGCGACACCAGAGGTATCGTTGATGTGTTGCCGGCCTTAACCCCATACCCTCCCCAACTGAGCTCTGGCAACCTTACTCACCAGCCGAAACATAGCACAACATCTGCGCGAATGAGATGGCAATATTATAATAGACCAGACGATAGCGAAGTTCGAAAATACTCAACAACTTGCCCGCCCTTGTTCCGCTTGTTACGACAGACAAATACCCTTTTCAATGGCGGTTTTGAGTTTAGGTCTAGATTATTCTACTGGGGATTGAGAAGTTTTAGGGCAAACTTGGGAGATATCAAACTTAGTGAAGTTCGATGTAGGGTTTAATAAGAATATTATGGAGATTATTGTAATGGTTAATTGTTGTAGCGGTTTAAAAATAAGCAGAGAAATAATCGTGTTATTTGAGAAACGTTGAACCAGAAAGGGCCGCTTTCAGAAAAATTAGATGGGCCCATATTTTCTCGTTGATTGTATCAGGTTGACATCCAACTGTGTTAAGTATCGTCGCTTCCATAGTTATGATAAACAGTGCAGCAGTTCTAACACATTGAAATGATTGATAAAAATATGTATTTTTACTATTTGAATCATTTATCAATCGAATTGGATAACGAAACATTCATCCACTAATCATTCTAAACGACACCAACACAACGAGTTAAACTCTTTGAACACAATTAAATGGTTCTAGCGAACATCTCAATAGACACCCTCAAAGACGTACCTTTAAATTTCCCCTTAAAAGAGAAATCACCGGGATATTTATACACACACCGATCGCCCTAATGGACTTAACCAGAGAACTATAAATTCCGCCGCCCCTTTCTAAAAGGATAATCACACAGACAACTCTGGAACAAATGGGAATTTACAGTCCCATCGAGCTGGTCTAATTGACAAAACATACGCGCTCGAGGGTTTGCTCTTGTTTTAAATTTTGCACTTACTATCGCCCGTGGCTTGGCTTGTATGGGGCTTGTTAAAATTTTCGTCGCAATATAGGTACCTTGTGTATTCGTTTTTGTATTTTACTCATTATCGATAGACCCTTTATGTATTATCCACAGACAAATATTATTTGGTACTTGTATGTCTCGCCCTTTTAACTTCTGATGTTACCGCCTCGATTGCCTAGTGGTTTTAGTACTGGGCCGTTTGGTCTCAAGATCCTGGGTTCGATTCTTGGTTCGAGCAAAATTTTTGTCGATATTTCTTAACGCAGCCGGGTTCTCCAATCTCTCTAATCTGCTTTTGGTGAGCGTGATGATTAAGGCAAAACAAACCCGTCTTTGTAACAAGAACAAGTTTTCAAATGATGGAGGCCTCTGCAGTGGGACATTCATAGGCTAATACTTTACTGTACTAATGTTGTATATGTATTTTCTTTTTAATCTATGGACTATAAGTTCTGGCTAAAAGTTAACTAAACTGGCGAAAACAATGACAAGGTATTTCATTGTTAGTTCATAAAAGCAATACTGAAAGCCTTATTGAATGTTTAATTCCATTTTGTTTCAAAAAATTTAGAGATTCGTTAAAGTGGAATCAGTTATTATCTTAAACTTTGATTTAGTTAAATAAAGCTTGTTTTAAAGAACACATTTTCAATTCGATTTCTTTTCAAATAGGTGTTCATAACACAAAAGAAATTAACAAAAACTCATTCATTGATTGAAACCTGTAGCTGAAACTTATGTTCATAATAATATCAAAGCAGCAACGAAAATGCATAATCAATCTAGGCTTTAAAAGAAGAGCGTTTAGGTACATTCCCAACCACGTGATTACTCGTGATTACGAAATGCGGGCTCTTCAAGTTCTTTTTCCCACGCAACATTATTAACTGTTGACTTCAAAGGCGGAACGTGAGGAATTTCATTGGCAAGTCCGGCGGTAACCCGGCAAAGTTAGAAATCCCCACTGGAGCACTGAACGCTTATAAATCAAACCCCCATCAGATAGGCAGCGGTGGCCGAACGTTAAGGGCAGGGATTTATTAATATGAAATTTCGGATACGGATATAGGAGCGATTATTGTACCGGATTGCATACGGTTACTGATATGGATATGAAATGATATCGGATTATTCAATAATTTAAATATTTAATAATTTCGGATAATTTTGGTTTCGGTTTTTTTATGTGAAAGACAAACGAACAAACGTGTCTCCTGATAGTAAGCGATCACCGCTGCCCATGGACATCAACAACCGCATAAGAGTTGCAAATGTGTTGCCTTACTTTAAAAACCCCATACCCTTCCCAACTGAGTAAACCGTTTGATGTTTGACGCTGACTGTGTTGATTTAAGGAATTAAAAAAAAAAACTATTTTACACAAATACGTAACTTTTATCAGTTTTTTGTCAGAAATCTCAATCAGTTATATCAACTATGATCAGCCCCTATTCGAAATTGACCGAGTAATTATTTTGGATCTGGTTACAGTTTCGGATATTTTTAAAATTCGATAATCCGATAGTTTCGGTTACGGTTACGGGGCTCCCTACCTTCCCTGGTTGAGGGTTAACTTGAGAGACGCACGTGAATATTTCTCCCTCATTTGCTCAGCGTTTGCGGGTTATACTTGGCCGCGGAAAGATTTCTTTGACTGTTTGAGCCTTGGGAATAAAAAGTTTGATATCACGTAGGGTTTGTACTTTGTAGTATGTTATTTGTATATGTGAAGGGTTCTTTTTGAGGTGAAATCTTGGATGTTATACAACATGTAAGACATGGAAAACGATTTAAATTGTTTGGACTCTGTCCCTATATTTTGGAGGGACATTTCAAGTAGGTTCTTTCATTATCGTGTGGAAAGTATTCTCATTATACTAACCATACCATTATTCGCCCAAATTAAGCACTGAACAATTGTACAGGAGTGAATTTGTTAATTACATTCTATGATTATCTTTCCTTCCGAGGAAATGAAAATTTCCAAGCGCGGAGAGTTTCATCGGTCAAACTAAGGGTGATAATTTATTTCTCAAAGAACATTTCCATCTTGAAAAAGGAATGAACAAAATGTTTTCGATGCCTTTTTGGAATAAGTATAGGAATATATTCGTAAAGATTGTAGAAAGTAGTTTTTACGTATGCTGTAGGGAAATGGTTTGTAGTGTTGTAATTTATGTTAAGTTTTACATGGTCTGAATGTAAATATATACGGTATCTGCTATATTCCACGTATTTACACGTAACTCTTCGAATTCAGATGAAGAAATAAGTTTGTAAATAATAAACAAACAGATTGTTACAACCAAGGCGCTCTGTAAGTAGGTCATGACTAAAATAGACAGTATTCACGTGTGTCAGATAACCTTATAGTCGTGAACTATTATTATAAAGTTCAAAATATTTGTCAATACTTTTAGGTAATCTTACGAATGTCAATCAGTTGTACTGTTTGTTTATTACCACTTACCTTATCTAAATAATTTAGTCACGTGAATATTAATTCATAAGTACAGAATTTATTATTTCGATTGCGATGTTGTTATTTCATTATCAAACATTCGATCGAATGCAAGAATTTTCCTTCAGAAAATTGGACACCTTAATGTTGCGCTCCTAAGTTAACACACTATTTGGATGTCATCATGTATAAGGACATGATTCGCCTGTCCCCACCTAAACAAAGCTTGTACTAAAGACATTGGATAGCAGATTAATATGATTGGTAAATACACACATTGCGCACATGTAGGACAATAATAAACATGTTTGTGCATACGATCCTTGAACACTCAAGTAAATGTTTATTCGAGAATGCCTTAAAGGCTTAAGAATCCATGAAATAAAACAACTTTTAAACCGATCAAAATCGCGGTTTCATTAAAATTACCACTTTTACTGGAAAATAAAAAATACATCGGACTAACACACCAACTGCCTAACTCCAAACTAAGCTCGAAATTTGTTAAATAGGTGCTGGGGAATGGAAAGACATACTTAAAAACTTTTTTAAACATCCATGACTCGAGTAAAAACGCCGATGTTCATCACACAATCATGTACCCCTAGCGGGATTCAAACCCGCGACCCCCGGTTTTGTAGCCAGGGTCTCTGACCACTAGACCAAAGGGCCTGTCGAAAGCTAAAGAATACTTTAGTATGATACGATATTCAACTATGCATTATATGTATATTTCAATCTTATCTTACACGTTACATTTGGTTCATTGAATAGGCTATAAAAGATCTCTCAGTTTTAAACCTTGATTCGAACTCTCATCAATCAGTTAGAGCAAAAAGAAACGTTGCTCGTGGAAGCATTCTTTTTTCTCCATCGCCCTGTGGGTCGGACAATACTGATTGGCAGAACCGGCACTATTGGAAAGAAAAAGCCTTGAAACACTTACTTTGCACTCTCCCCAACCGCTCTCGGACCCAATAACTCTATTACGAAGTTTCTAATTCGAATTCAGTAGTGCCTCGGACCCGAGTGTCGAGTTTCTTAGATATTTTGTTATCTTATTGGATAAAAATTGTTAAGGTATTTTTCTTTAGTGCTCAGTCTAGAGTATCTGCTTAATTTAAGAGGACTAGGTAATGTTCTTGAGTTACATAAAACGGTTCGATTTCAAAACATTGCCTGCAAATATTAAGTCAATTTAAGTCAAGTTGGCTTTAAACTACTCTGTCTTGAATATCTTTATGATAATGTATATTTCTTTCTTCTTTTGAGTTTAGAAATGTGCAAACAATGTAAAACTCACATTATTATATTTCTATGCCCTTTAATTTTCTTCAAGACTACCTTTGTTCACATCAAAATAGTAATAATATCCACACGTATAATTTATACCGATGTTCATAAGTGCAAAGAAACCTCAATGTTAAATATTATATGAAACAGCGTACAAAGCGATCGTTTTGCAGGAATAATAACAGTAGAACAGCAACGGAAACGCAGGCAGTGGTTAAACGCTACGACATGGTGGCACAGAGTAAAAAATACAGTAGCTTAACCACGGCGACACAAATGTGGAGACATTATAGGTTTATTTGTTAACTAGCGGCCGCCCGTGACTTCGTCCGCGTGGATATCGGTTATCATGATACAAAGGGTTTTTTCCGCTCACTCGCTATCCCGTGGAAATTTTGCAATATCCTTTTGCAACTAAGCATCAAGTTTACTAAGGGACCTGCATGCCAAATTTCAAGCGTCTGACTTAAGTAGTAAAGACTTTCCATATAAATTTCCACCCCCCATTTTACACCCTCCGTTTTGTCGTGAAAGAAAGACAAACATACAGACAGACAGACAGACACACTTTCCAATTTATAATATTATAGAATAGAACATAGTAAAGTAGGTATATAAGGTGTAACAAAATATACTGCAAATATTTTAAGGGCGAATTGTTTAGTGGAAATGTAATAAATTTGTAAAGTAATTTTTTTTTGTTAATTCGATAGTTTCCGAGAAAATCAACAAAATAAATTGAGTGAATAATTGGGAAAAGTACAAAATTTGTCATATGCAAGACAGCTGGTCGTGTCTCATCAGTGTAATACAATTACTACACTTGTCCTGCCTCAAAAGCAAGGAATTGGAGAGGGGGCGAAGCTTACAGGACGAAAAGAGCAAATTGGCCAATGCAGAAAATGCTAAATTTTGAAGGATTAATTTCGACTTTTTAACATCTGATATTGATTACATTGCCACTAAAGAATTCGCCCTTAAAATATTTGCAGTATATTTTGTTACACCCTATATAGTATAGCATGGATGACTTTGTAAGTGTTCGATGATGCTTTAGTCAACTCGTGTGTAACAAAGCTAGATCATTGGAAGTGTAAATAACATATAATGTAACTTACAAAATCTTAATCTTACTTTATGCTCGTAAAAACAAATGGAAACTATTGATTAAGCTGCTAAGAATACGCAGTGAGTTAAAAAGGCTGTCGACAACGCGATACCATTTCAAAACTGATATGTAAAGAACACCAGTGATCATTTCGATCTTATTCCGGTTATGATATAGCAAAAAAAAAAATGAATTCCGTTTTTGAGGCCCAAATTTTATTTTGTCACTAGCGGCCGCCCGCGACTCCGTCCGCGTGTATTTCGATTTACAATATCCTATGTGTTATTCTGATGTATAAGCTATATTGTGGTAAAGTTCATTCAAATCCATTCAGTAGTTTTACGTGAAAGAGTAACAAACATCCATACATCCATACATCCATACATCCATACTTACAAACTTTCGCCTTTATAATAGTAGTAGGAAGTAGTAGGATGTGTCAATCAAATGAAACCACTCCCATTGCTGCACTGTGACGTTTTATATGTGGGAATCAATGAAATGCATTTCATGTCTCCCCGAGGTAATAAAAGCGTCGATGCTAAGTATGTACTGCATGTAGCCGGGTATTGAACCCGTTCGAAAATAGTGCGGTTGAACGCCTCAGGCGATTCGACGGACATTGTGGTATTAATTTGATCGATGCGACTCTGACGGACCATAGAATTAAATAGATATGCCGCGACATCGAAAAACTGTGGCATTATTTTGATTACTAGGGTTATTAGGTTGCTAGGGTTACTGTGAAATGTGAAGCGACTATCGCTTCACATTGCAGGGCCAGTGTCAGAATGGCTCAAAGTATGGCAAAGGCATATCTATTGATATAAATCTATGGTGGTATTAATTTGATCGATGCGACTGTGACGTACGACGGAGAGACAAGTTCGTTTGACCAATAACCGCGCCATTTTTACTCCGTCTGATGGAATATTTATGTTCTCTATTAATTAAATTGCGCTGTTGTCGCGACGTCAACAGTTTCGGAGGAAAAACGCTAATAATTTTTGAAATATAACATCATATTTTGTTGGCATGTTTTTATCTCTGACTTTTTTATGAGACGTTATTTGGTACGGGACCTATAGGGAGATGAAAATTATGAGTTTGTGTAAATCTTCGAAAGGCTTTGTGTGATACGAGATATATTTTTGCTGTATCCATTTCTGTACTTGTCGTATTTTATACTGAATTGACAATTAGATTTTATGTCGGTGTCCATTATAATACAATCGTCATGTTAATTTAATGTTACCTTCCGCCAATCACTAGATATCAAAAAAAGTTATGTTTCATAATCAAAACATTCCAATAAATCAAACTGAATCTTTAATGTTATAAAAGCACGTAACGGACTAACCTACTAAACCTTCCCTCAACTATTTCTAAACAAAACAAACGCAGTTCCCGCTTGCACTAAACAATCCGGCATCACTGTTCAATCTGTGCGCACGTCATGAGCAGTCAATAGACTATAATGAAATTCCCAGCCACGTCAGGTATCACAGATTGCGTCCAATATGCCCTGTAGGGGAAAACGAAGCTCACATGTGTATAGAAACCAGTATATGCTGACCCCTACCACCCTCCGACTTTACCCTTCATTAGTCTAGCTTCTCGGAGTATAAGGGAGGTAGGGAAGTTCGCAGTAAGCTGGTTGTGCGACATAGATGTATTTCATGCAATTTCTTGCGCCTGCAGGCAACGAAATGACATGTGGGATACCCCACGTTATATCGGCGCCAATAATGCTCCCTGAGCAACCCCGAATGGATATAAAGACGGCAATATAAACAACGTTAGTGGACCGAGGTACGCGGAATCCCAGATCTCATTTTGTGGTTGGCTTTCAATTTAATTATACTAAGCTCTGGATTCCGTGTCAATTCGATTTAATTATTTTGAAAGCCGGCTTTGAGATATTTTGTGATAACGATTCAGCTTCGGGATAAAGAATATCTCATGAGGGACGCTAATGATTTCGTTTTAAATTTCCTTTAGAATGAACAATACGTAAAATTATTATTGTTTTCAGATTTTTTCGATTGCTTAATTTAATTTATTATATTTTCATCGGATTTTGAGTGCAGCAAGTTTAATTGTGGAAAAGCTGTGTTTTGATGATATTTCTGAACAATTAACTATAGTTATTAAATGAGTAACTTAACCATTCAGTGTTCCCAAGTGTAAATTGTGTGATCTGTATTTGTGCGTAGAAGTGATAACTTCATTGAAAAGATCCATCATCCCATCGTAATAATTAGGTACCTGAGATGTGAAGCAATAAATTGATTTAAAAAAAAATGTTTCACTTAATGCTGACATACGCGGGCAGCCTTCCTTTGAATACATTTAAATAACTTCACAGTCCACACCCCATCCTTAATGAAGGCAGCACTGCATTTTTAGGGTTCCGTAGCCAAAATGGCAAAAAATCGGAACCCTTATAGATTCGTCATGTCTGTCTGTCTGTCTGTCTGTCTGTCCGCCAGTCTGTCACAGCCACTTTTTTCCGAAACTATAAGTACTATACTATTGAAACTTGGTGAGTAGATGTATTCTGTGAACCGCAACAAGTTTTTTACACGAAAATAGAAAAAAAAAAATGGGGGGTCCCCATAGTTAGAACTGAAACTGAAAAAAAATTTTTTCTCTGAACATATACGTGTGGGGTATCTATGGATAGGTCTTTAAAAATTATATTGAGGTTTCTAAGCTCATTTTTTTCTTAAGTGAATACTTTGCGTGACAGTCTCTTCCAAAGTGGAAAAAAGTGTGTCCCCCCCCCTCTAACTTCTAAAGTAAGAGGATGATAAATCTGAAATAAATATACCCAGTCGGGTCATAAGTTCTGTCACAACCTTATAATTTTGATTTTTGAAGACCGGCCAGAAATTCTGCGACTAATTTTAAAAATAGAACATTTATACATGTCGGGAATAGAAGAACTAATTATTTGTATGCATATTTGAATATGGAATGGACGATTAAAGACAATAGAGTCACGGGTTTTTCGTTGCACCGCTGTTGTAACGCATAGAAGGTGATTTTCAATTTCGTACAAAAGTTGAAAAAAGCGTCCTATTTCTTTTATTGTACTATCAATCGATACACTGAAGTCTCAAGATTTCAAAATCGTAAAAGAAGCGGCAGACCTTGCTCTTTTCGAAACACTAGCGGTCATCAGAGCAGTGAAGGCGTCAAACGAAAAAAATCCCGTGCGTAAACAAAAAACGCTAGCTCTCCAGCTGTGGCTAGGCAGAACCTAACTAAAAAGAGTGCTAAATAAAAACCTGAAACCACGTGCTTATCGTAAGAAGAACTGATTTTTTCAAATGATCGTATAAAGAAAATTAAGCTGGAAAGATCCCGCGCTCTGTTACGACGGCACGCGGGTAAAAAAACTGCAAAATTCATTTTTTGGATGTCTTTTTTTTAATGATAGGTTTAAGTTATCACAAACAAAATGATAAAGTGTATGCCCACATTAGTGAAGAAGCAAGCACGTGTATTTTGAGGGACCAGTGCAGTCATCACCCTTACTCATTCATGATTTGCCTTGGACTCTCGTATTCAGGCATAACTGAGGTGTTTTTCGGTAAAAAAGGGGGAAAATCAAGGCCGTACTATATCAAAATACTGTCCAAAGAAGCATAGTACAACCTTTATCTTAAATAATAATCAATAACAGCCATAGGACATTCCAACAGGACTCTACACCGGCTCATATGTCCCGAAGCACGAAATACTGGTTCACGGCGCGCGGAATTGACTTCACCCGGCATGAACACCGGCTCTCTTCTAGTCCACGTTTAAACCGATGGGATTACAAATTATACCAATATTTGAAGGGGAAAGTCTGCACTTAACCTCACCAGAACTTGGTGTCGCTCCGATCGTTTCTAGTCAAATCAGCGAAAGAAAGGTGAATGAATATGGTGCGTGCAGTGATCGCTGACTGTCTTCGTAGATTAAAGGCATCTGTCCAAAATGGAGGAGAACATTTCAAATGACGTTGATAAAATTATATTGCAAATTAAATAACCTTTCATTTCATATATAATTTTTATTTATATCTCCAAAGGTGTATCAATAATTTCCTAAAAAGTTTATGACAGAACTTATGACCCGACTAAGTATAATGTACATTACCATAAAAACTACCAACGAAAATTAGTTCGAACGAAATCTATTTAGTAGTTTTTTTAATACGTCAAAAATAGAATTTGTACGGAACCCTCAGTGCTGGAGTCCGACTCGCACTTGGCCAATTTTTAATTAAGATCTAGCTTCCTGCTAAGCAAATAAATCCCGGGGAAAGTTTAAGTTTACCCAACTGGAAACTACGTACATTTGTTTCTATAGTTCTTG
Source organism: Nomophila noctuella (assembly GCA_958496325.1). Classification (NCBI taxonomy): domain Eukaryota; kingdom Metazoa; phylum Arthropoda; class Insecta; order Lepidoptera; family Crambidae; genus Nomophila; species Nomophila noctuella. The sequence continues at coordinate 8,903,804 of OY292494.1, read as the reverse complement.
TAAAAACTTTGCCGGCTGGTCGGTATTCCTTGAGTTCAAAAGTCCGGTTTGGAGTTGGGCAAGGATAACTCTGCGCATGGTTGTATAAATTCGGGGTTATAACAGGGAACTAGAAATATTTTGGACGTGTCCAATGTTCGTTATTTATATGTTAAGTTTAGATTTTGAATTAAGAAAGAAATCCGAAAAGTTATATTTTTATAATAATTTTTCACTTATCAATTACTAAAATAGTCGGGTTCTCCGGAGATTTGATTTGACTTCTGGCCATAGGTATCTATGTATTTAATATTATGTTTATGTTGTTTTAGTCGTAGTATTACTTTTTATTTTCGCAGTTTAATATGAATTTTATCAAATATATATATGCTATTAAGGATATGGAGATTAATACGTGGCAGGTATCTCTTAAAACCAAAGTGAAAGTATGGATTTTGTAAATTAATAAACAGAATCTGTTTTACTTTAGAACTATATAACATAAAATTATGTATCTATTTGTTATCTTTTTGCAATTAACAAATAAATTCTTCCAGTGAATTCTGCATAGCTTCAAAAAAACAAAAATCATGGAATACGATATATTCATTCCTGTAAATAATCCCTTTTACTTCTTAACTCAACGCAAAATTTTATTAATCGCAGCTTCAAGTCGCAGCTAACAAAATTGTCACGCTCCAACAAACTTCGTGTATCCTAGTGTGAACATTAAATTTTAAGCTAAGATTGTTTTTGGAAGTTTTGAGTAGGGAGAGGACCGACAATCCATTTAAAAGTTTATACAGTTCTCCACAGTACACTCACAAGTTTTTTCGTATCACTTCTATTCTTATTTTATTCGAGCGACCCGATTTATTACCGTTGAGATTTAAAAGAACGGTTAACTTTTCTGATAGAATAAATATTGTTTATGATTCACATTGTTTTACAGCAATTAACAGTTATTACATTTAAATAAATCCTTTTTACTTTGAATTGTATACATAAAGTAAATATAGTAAATAATTACCTACTCTCGTAGTCTATAGTTCGTTTATTATTGAATTATTTTGTTCTATTATTTTTAAGAGCTTTGAAGTGCTGGTTGGCATATTTTGACACGAAATTTATGGTATTTCCAACATATTATTATTAAACCAAACTATTACATTATTTATTAGCGGCCTCCCGCGACTCCGTTCGCATGGATTTCGGTTTAGGTCATATTAGTGTTACGAGATACCTTAAAGCCTTTCTCGTCACATGGACCACCCAACACAAAATGCAATTCACACAAGTAGTTCATTGGATTAGTACGTTCAAAAAAACTAACAAACATACAAACTTTTCAGCGATATTATATTATAGTACATGGAAATGCTGACAATCACAATTTATCATGCATATCCCAAGGAAAATCAGTGACATGACACGTGACAATACCGCTCAAACACCGCTAAGCTAGTACCTGCACCTTATAAAATATGCATTTAGATAAACAGCCGTGTCCTCCCCGGGGGCGTCATAACTTCAAATTTACCGTTGTTTACTCCGAAGTCGAGTTCATTTCAAAACGAATGGAGTTATGAAAGAACTTTATCATCAGACGGTCGTACTCGGTGCACTGCCCGTTATTAATCGCTGGTTCGTTTTGTTATTTTACTTTCAGCTCGTCGGCAATAACCATGGCCGTAATTTAGACGCGTACGTGAAACCGGCACTGGTTATTTATTTTATCTGTGTAAAAAATAGGAAATGCGTCGAATAAATAAGGGACGGATGAAACAATGAATATGGATGGAAAATTGGTTTATGAAAAAAAGACAAAGAAAGTACTTTGTAGTGTACAGTGTTAATGTTGCATATTGTACCCCTTTGTTCTCTAAAAAACTAAATGAGAAGCAGTCATTATGATAATTAACCTGGATTGGCCATTGATAGATATTGATATATATTGTAATTCGTCAAATATAGGAATAAGAGTATTACGTACTAAAATAAAAAAATACGAGTATGTGTTATGAAAAACTTTAATTAAATTATCTTAAAAGGATTAACACAGGGGCCTGAGCAAATGCATGCTTTTATAAATCAGCTTGGTTTATTACTTTTAAACTTACGTGCTTAAGCTTAGTTTACCTCCAAACACCTTTTTTCTTAAAACAAAAAAGTCGGTAAGCAGCCTGAAAGGCTAATTAAAAAGTGCTGAAGTTTTCAAAGTTAATATTTTACACTGATGAAATAAGCAAGTAATTATGAAGGAGTTTTTCTGATAGCATAATGAAGTAAACATCTTGAAAACTAAATTGCTTTTCTAGCTGCGAAATAATTGATTTTAGTTGTAGAGGTTAATTGTATACCTACTTAATTTACCTTTGTGAAAAACGCAGTTCTTGTAGGGCATAGCTTATAATAACTGACCGGGCGGTAACCTGCGAGGGTTACGTAGCCAAATAGCAAAAAACGGACGGACGGTGTTTCAAAATACGTTTAGAACATTTAGTATTATCAAATTAACAAATCCATCTTCCGCTAAACGGTTCAATTTATCCACGATCTAATCCCCCAGGGACGCACCTAAATTGAGTCTAGTAAACTGACTGATAGCAGTCCAGTTATAAATCTCGTGGACCCGAGAAATTAGCAAAGTCCGAGCAATAAAGACGAATGACCGGGCATTTGTACCTCAATTAGTCCTGACCACCATTGTGCCCGGCCTGATTGGAATAGGCGATTGAATTCCTTCGAGTATATGAGTACGACTATAGGATAGAAATGAATGAATACTTAGAAATATCAACGGGGTAAAAACAGATGGCAAATTCTGGAGCTCTTGTTGTTTGGAGATGCGAGTCGCTATAAGCAAATTTTCATAAAGGTTGGTATTGGGATGGTTTATCCGACTTTATCCATAGTATTGAAGTTATTTGAAAGCCGTGAGAGCCCTAGGTCACTTAAAGTTTTTCTTACCATATCTTCACAAATGAAAGATTTGTATTTTTGTATGTAACGAATAAACTGAAAAATTACTGGACCGATTTGAATAATTATTTCACTGTTGGCTAGCTAAGCTACACTGTCCCCGGTGAACAAAAGGGACTTTTGATCCCGTAAATGCAGGGGAAAAGGGGTTTTTGAAAAAAGAAATTATGATAGATAACCAAGATCGGTTTGGTGTCTTTTCTCGTTTTCTCATACACATTTTCCTTATGCCTTGCTTTGTTAAGAAGAAGCAATTCTACTTAGAACCCAAATGCAGCGTTTCGAAAAATGAACGCGAAAAATAATTTTCATTTTCATTCGTACTTATGAAAATTCGTTTTAAGCTTGATTTTACGAGTTAATTGACGACACAAACAACACCACGCCGGCCAATTAAAAAAAGGTCGAAGGCTTTATTTTCGCGCTTGAGCACCCTTCTCATAAAGACGGGAAAATTAAATGGAAAAACTTATTGAAAACAGGTATGTACCTATTTTATATACAAAGTTTATGTTTTCTACTGGCTTTTTAACGGTGCCTTAATTTTTTATTATTGTCGCAAAAAAGAATTATCCTGAGTCCCAAACATTTAAAAATAAATAGGTTGCATACGCGCGAAATCTTGCGGGCAGCTTATAAAGCCATTAAGAAAAAAAAAACAAGATGGCGCTTTTTCGATCGTAAATGTCAACGCTGTGCGTGTGAGTAATTTTTATTTATCAATTTGCGATTGAAAATATCCGTGATTTTTCTTATCAAAAAATATTGTGTTAATCGTTCGTGGATTCAATGATGAAGCCTGGCTGTTGCAGAGGAAATGTGAGTCGTACTAAACTTGTATTCTATTGTGACGGTGATTTGTTTTTAGAGCGGATTAATACCATAACATTTATTTCTGTAGATTCAACGATTTCAACTACCAACTTATTAACGTACACAAATTAAGCAATTTGCATCGATACTTTGTAGTAATAAGACAGAAAAATCGATTGACCACCAAAGAGTTAAAAGTTTCAACTTTAGTAAAACGCGAGGTAATGCCACTTACAAATTGCTTCCACGCAGAAAGAATGATAGGTTAAATTGGCATGCGGGTGTCTAAATGTTTTCCTAAAATAATTATTTGACTGATTCGTTCGTAGGTCGACGCTTTATGGGTGAAACTCAAAATCGAGGGGATTTGATATTTCATTGAAATTAAAAATTCATTAAACAGAAATCAATAAATGAAAAAAATAAACAGCTATTTATTAACCGAATATCATTAATTGTAGTTACTTGTAAATTGTGAACGCAATTTATTCAGTTAGAGGATTTGTGGATTTGCGGTCTAAGAGAAAATATTTCTCTGGACGCGCCTAGAATCTAGGTCAGTAATAACTTAGCATAGGTTTCCTTATTTAAATATTATAAACCAATATAAATTTGCATAGTACTAAAACAATGTTCTCCACCCCAGGCGTATCTAATTGGATTCACAGATGAGTTTCCCCTTTTCGGACATCAAACATGACAATTCTCGAGCGGCGGGGGCAGACCAGACCATTTTGTAAACATCGCGACACAATCACAAATTGTACCGTCGAATAAATCAATGGAATTCCACTGGGATTGAAAGCCGCCCGCGTCATACGAGCTTTCGAATGTTTTAACATGTATTTTTTTTCTTTCTATTTTTTGACGCTGTGGCGAAAAATTGAAATTGACGGGACAGGTTTGAAGTGGTATTTTCGGTGGAAAAAAATGTGTGGAGACAAACTGGGCGATTCGTGGTGAACGTTTTGAATGTTTGACAGCTAAGAATTATTGCAACGATTGCTCTTACCCTAAACGTTTCTTCGCTATTTAATATTATTTATATAAACTTATTCAAATATCCATTATAATGGACTCTTCAAAAGAATGGGAATATCTTTAATGCACGCTATACCGTATATAAGGTGCCGAAATGAATATTTTAAAAACACAAAAGTACCTTTTCACACCCTGCAGGACAACGTTGAAAAAGAGCAAACGTCATCGGCAAAGTATCTACCCTTACATCGCGGGGATTCCGGGGATCATAATAAATCATTGACGGGATCACTCTAAACCCTCATTAAAATTCGAGGCCGAGAGGACAAAATCGTAAAACCTACCTCCCCTCTTTATACCTCATTGACGGAAAAATACTTTAAAATACGACCGGGTATTAAAGTATACTCAAGTTAATTCTCAGTTTTATACCTACGGGTTAGTCCGTGAAACATCAACAAGGCGTGAAATGGGCGAATTAAAATTCATTTCAATTCTGTTTGAAATATGGAAAGGTCGACTCATAATTATAAATTAACTGCTTACAACTCATCTGCAACAATGAGATCAGTATTTTGCGAGACTTTTATATCTTGACCCTCGTCGTGAAAGTATTTTTATGAGAGTTGTAATTATTATGGTTTTATGTGGGTACGAGTATAATGAGTTTCATAAGCGTTATGTACATTCTTCCAACGCTTATTTTGTTCCTTGTGGAATTTTCAACTAAATTATCGCAAATATTTGGGCCTTAAGAATGACCAACAACTTCCGCTGTTTGATTACAAAGTTTGCAAACTTATCGTCATCTTCATTCACTGAAGTTATTTTCTGAATAATATTTTGTTGAATGCTCAATCAATTGACATTATGAAGGCAGTTTCGTTACTTTGCTATTTATGTTTTAAGACCGCGCTCGTTTCAAGTCGGGCCAATTAATTTCCTGAAAGCTTGGAAAGTTAGCAGGTCTTATAGTCAAACAAGAAGATGGCTAAAAGCAAAATGAACCTAATAGTCACTTAGATAAATGTATCCCTACTAATGTTATTAATGCGAAAGTAACTCTATCTGTCTTCCTATCTGTTACGCTTTCCAACTTAAACCTCTCCACCGATTTTGATGAAATTTGGCACAGGCATGAGACTTATTTCTTTCGCTAACGTTTACATATTTAATTTTATTATTTTTATTTAATAATATATACACAATACCTAGTAATTAGAATATACAGGTGTTTAAACACGACCGTTTGAATGAAAGAATTAAGTCTTGTAAGTAAAGATTTAATTGCAACACGCCATTACAAATACTCATTTATAAAATTTGTTTTTCCGAAAAAACTTACTAGATTATCCTGATATCTGTATAGCAAGTGGTTAATTACATAATAGATGAAAAAGAAGTGTTCATTTGCTAACGATCCCAATTTAACTGCAATGATTGTTTCTTGTTAATTGCCGTTTGCGCGTGGCCTCTTGCTTGCAATAACGTGGAAAACGCTCATTTTCGAGCGGAAAATATAGTTTCTGATTAAAAACTAGACTTATGGTTGTAAAACCAGCCTTTTTTACTGCAGCAATATGCATACTCTAGGGTAGAATTACGCAATTACGCATGCTCTTGGCTGGCAAGGGCCATAATCCTTGCATTATGAGGGACTGGGTGTAAACCTTTGTGGGGTTTAGTAGCTATGTACTCCGCATTGCCTTCAAACAGCCTAAAAAGCATCACAGGAACCGATGTAGCCTTTGATTATGCATTGAAGGGGGACAGACAAAAGCCTTTAAGTATGGGACAGACAGGGTGGTGACGCTTTTTAACCGACTTCAAAAAAGGAGGAGGTTCTCAATTCGTCTGTATGTTTTTTTTTTTTTATGTATGTTCATCGATAATTTCGTCAAATATGGACGGATTTCAAAATTTTCTTTTGTTGGATAGAGTTCAGTTCTGAGGTGGTCCCATTTTCACCAGTCCAGGATCTGATCATGGAATCCAGGAGAAATCGAGGGCAACCACCAAAAATCCGGTATTTGACTGACAGGTCAAATCACCTTCTTTTATTTAATGTCAAAAACGTAAACTTGTAGGCAAAACTGTATGGAATAGAGAATTGTGACGTCACATTTGTGTATTGCCAAATCAATACTCTTTAAATTTCAATGAGGTATTAAAATTTGTTAAAAGCTCAAAAGTAGCTGTGGGATAAAAAATTGTGCTTAAGTTTTGATTTCATCTTTAATGTTGGAATATCATAATTTATTTCGTATGCAGTCAAATACCCAATTGTATGCTCGTATGGTGTTTTTGTTACGTAATCATGTTTTACTCAGGTATATGCTTCAGGGTGTCAACATTTGATGCTGCTGTCCTGATGATGATGCTACAGTACTCCTTAGCGGTTAGGAGTTGGAAGGCAGAACTGCAATAGGCTAGTTGCCTCATATCACCATTTATAAAATCACTTTTAATTCGAATATTATTCCGTACAAGGGTCCAAAATATGTAAACTTCATTAAATATAAATATGGGATTGCTGCAAAAATTCAACTTAAACCCGATACATTTTTACTTTTTTTTCTCTTGATTGAAAACACCGTCCGCCATGATTCTACGTCACCAATATTGTAAACAACACAAATTCAAACGACAGTTTCGACAGGTTATTCGTGGTCTTTTATTTAAACGCGTTGATTGTTGTTTATTTCACTATTAAAATATTATACACTTCACATTTATTGAAAACAAACCTGCCCAAAATAGATACTTTGATGGTTGCAAAATGTTTTGCTTGAAATTCTGATTCGCAAATTCTCATCACTGGGTACTTTATTCCACAACTTCTTATTGATGTATTCTTACATTCACGCACGATACAATAGTGGTAATTCATAAATGTATCATGTAATCTCTACGAAGACATGGTTTTAATTCCGATAAACACTTTTTGGTTATGTCACGCGTATTGTTGACAAGAACAGTGACGACACGGCACAGACCATCATGGCGGACGGCGTTTACGGTAGTATAGTGAAATTAATAATTTAAAATTCAAAATACAGTTGGATAGGTGCTTCAAAAAATTTTCATATTTTTTTTATGTTGTAATATAATCGTAATGAACCGTTCTGTCAAATAATAAAAATAGTGGCAACTAGCCTATTGGTCGATGGAAACTATTTAGTAGTATGTAGGTAGGGCTTAAATGTTGCTTGTGAGGTATTACTTTGACATAGTTTAGGAAAATTATAGTATTAGGTAATAGATATTAGGAATTATTTTTTAATTTTTAGTTTATTTTTGTGTTCACGATTTTTATTATCAGATTCTAAAAATACTGGCACGTGCTCAAAAGCTGTAAAAGTAAAAAAAAGTAATAGAAAAACACAAACCTTATTCCAAATTAAAAGAGACGTGTTAAAACTAATTACGCACCGTTTTTGTAATTACAAAACAACGTTTACGACGCCGAGAAAATTATACGTTGGCGTTGTAATTACACCTGAAGTAGGTCCGAAGTTTTTGGCTAAAATTGCAAATTTGTAAGAAAACAAAGCTGAAAGTTTCCAGTTACTGGAACTTAAGTCTTGACGACGTTGGTGGATAGACTCTTTTGTCCTCGCAAGTAATTCCGCTCACAGTTTGCTCTCAAGTTTTTCGCTTTCGAAACTCGAAGAGTTGGGGGAAATTCGTAAACAATGACATTCAGGAAGTTTTAATAATTCCCTCGGAGTGGTTAGACATCGAGATTTTCGGACTGGTCTTAGTGAACTGTTTTTTGTTATGTGGTCAGTTTTCGGCAGTTAATAGTATGATGCGTATTGCGTTCTATTGTTTTTAATAACCAACGGTTAATGGCTACGCAAATTGTCAGACCAACTAAACAAAAATGCAGATATTTAAAAACTTGTTATTTTTTAATCTTTTGTGCGTCCACGAGAAATGCCAAGAGATTTGTAAATATTATGTCAACATTGCGCTTCCGCTCAGTCATAATGCCCCAATTATTCTAATAAGAACGATCACTTCATTGCAAGATTTTCCTCATGTCGTATCAAAACAGTTTATATTTAGCGTAAATAGTTATCCTTATGCATCAATTCCGATAAATAGTACTGCTGCTATATATCCTATAGCAAATTCGTCTCAGTACAGTTTATCGTACGGCTAGTGCGGTAATGCATTGGTAAGTGGCGCATATATCACGAGGTTACAAGCTTTATGGTCTAAGCGTAGTGCTCTATGAGGAAAATGATCTGTTTCTAAATGAGAATAAGATGGAGGATATCGGGAAATTGGATTACTTAGGAACAGCCAAGTTTTAAAGATAAGAGTAAAGAATTATTTATTTATTTTATTTATTTAAACTTTATTTACAGACTTAATGCCTCATGGCATTCTCTACCAGTCAACCTTAGGGCAAAACAGAGAGTGAATAGTAGGTAGTGCTATTAAAAGAAGCTAAAATAAAAATTACATTTATTAACTAGTTAACATACAACATACTACATAAAAAAATACACACATAACTTTATATAAAAAGATATATACTTTATAATAAAATATATATACTATATTATAAAGAAAAGAAGTATAAAGAATATGAAGATGCTTGTCTCTAAAGATTTATTTCTGAAACAGAAACGACTGTCGATCGATGTCAACAAGCAAAAACAACCTTTTATGTAAAGAAGTGCATATAAAATAGTTGGATTACAACGGTTTTAGGAGGCGCGGTTTCAAGTGAAAAATGTAAAGGAATACAAAATAAGCATAATATTTTTGTCAATTACCTAATAATGATTTTTCTTTAATCTTATGAGTCGTAATTTTTTGTTCACATTTTTACTAAGGGACATAAAATAGACATCATTGTTTCACATTTTAAGAAATAAAATATTATTCCTTAAATTCACGTCTGTTTTCTTCTAGCACATCGAGTCATAATAATTGACAAATATACACTGAGATTTTATTTCTAAAAATATCAAAATTATCAAGAAAATCTCTTGTCTTTTTAATAAGGTATTCAGAGGAGTAACTTTACTCCATCTAGAGCATTTCCCGGCTTTGGACGTTTAAAAAGTTTTTAATCCATCCGTTAATACGTAGGATTATGACTTGGTAACTTTTTATTGTTTTTGCCGGGGCGTTTTGCACAAATACTTTTGAGTAGGTAGATAATGCTGCTTTGTTTGCGGCACCTAAAATGAGCACTTTGTTCCCTTTAATCCAATCGCAACTCTTAAAAGGGATTAAAATCTTTTTGCGGCTTTCCGAAGCAAAATAGGCTTGGTATATTTTTTTATAGAATCTGTTACGCTCTTCAATGTTATTTAAATTTCTTGATTGAGACTTTTTTCTTTTGTAACTGTTTCTATTTCACGTTTTATTGAGATCTTTTACAACTTAAGTACTTTATTAGGTTTCATAGAAGATACTCATAAAAATAACTAAGTTAGGCTAAGTTATATCGTTTACAATTTATTTTTTCGTCATAACGAAATTATACAATATCATAAAATTATTTTAAGACGTCGAGTTAATTACATCAAGAATAGTATAAAGTAGGAGTAAGGTATATAAGTTTTTAGTAGGGCTGTTTGAATTCTAACCCAACTAATATAATCTTTCATTGAGTTTTTTTTTAGATTCTAATCTGCATCATCTTTGAACAAAAAATAATTGCTGCACATGGAGAGAGATAACAAATATTTGATTAAAACGTGTTAATCTCAATGTTTTTACATCCACGCGTAAACATTGTTTAATAGGAATTTAATGTATACTAAAGTCTGTTTTCCACGTTGTAATCACTTGACGAGCATGCGACAAGCGAGTATAGCATTTGTAAATAAATATTTACGCGATAGTGCCTCGTATTTACGATTTTGTTATGAGTGGCCGAGGCCACTGTTAAATCTCGGGTACCACGTTGTTATTAAGGTTGCGAGCATAGTCCAGGTATGAATGATCAGTTATCCATATTTTTTTTTTATGTCAGAGGCGGCAAACGAGCTAGCGGGTCGCCTGATGGTAAGCAACCACCGCCGCCCATGGACATCCGCGACACTAGAGGTATCGTTGATGTGTTGCCGGCCTTAACCCCATACCCTCCCCAACTGAGCTATAAAGAACCATATTTGGCAAATATGGTTTGGTTATTGAACCAATAAAGCCTTTATGTACGTACAGAAGACTGGTGTTTTCATCTACATTATCAAACATAATTACTTACAGAAGACAGAGTGAAGTAGCGGATTTCGTGACTGTTGTGCTATGTTTCTGCTCGCGAGTGAGGTCGCTAGAGCTCAGTTGGGGAGGGTATGGGGCCTTAAAGGCAGGCAAAACATCGGCGACTCTTGTGCGGTTATTGATGTACATGGGCAGCACTGCAGTGATCACTTACCAGGTTTCGTTCGTTTGCGTCCCAAAAACATAAAAATAAACTTACATAGTATAACTGTTTTATGAATAAAACAATGTCGCTTCTCGTGTCCGTATATTATACCTACGAGTATAACTGTCTAAGAAGATCTAATCAATTAGATCTTCAAACGAAACTACGCAACAAATATTGTAGTGGCTCATTTTATTTAATAAATAGAAAAATAGGAGAACGATTAAAGCTATATTTGACTTATAAATAAATATGTACAATGTTGTTGCGGAAGGATTCATAAAGAAAAGCCACCATACCTCAATAATTTAGGTCCATGCTCCTTGGTGGAAAATAAATAAGTTCCCTATTTACTATGCGAGCAAGTATTACAAAACTATGTTTATCAAGGTGCATTGCCTTACGACGGTGTCAATAGTATTTGAAAAACAAAAAACAGATTAATTCAAACGTAATAACAAACGTTTAACTTATAGCAAATACTAAGAAAAGAAAGGTAAGTATTATGAGGCAATTAAAAATAAGAAATGTCATTTCCTGTTAATTTTATTCATATTTTAGTTTAGTTGTTATGAATTTTTTTGGGCGCATCTTTTAAAATAGTTCCAATGAACAGGTTAGTTTAATTTGTTTTGTTTTTTAATTTTAGTTGTATTTTATTAAAAGAGATGTCCCAGAAATGTATGAAGCCTCGGCCTGGACCATGTACGCTATACCTAAATATAGGCGAATAAGTGTACTACAGTTTTAATTACTCCAATTCTTATGGAAAACCTTAGTTTTTTGGCAGAAACAATAAATTAAACCACAATATTGCAACTCAGTACAATATGGCGGAGGACGCATCATAGAGTAAAGTAATATATATTGGGACGCATCTTTCAAACTTGAATGACGTTTATGTCATTTATCCGTCAGTTTATTTTTGTTTTGACAGTATGCAGTTTATTTCACAAAGTATTTATATTTTTAGGTTACAAACGACCGAAAAAGGCTGGGGTCAAAGCTGTAAATCCCAGTAAAGAAAAAAATTACAGATGCCATTTTTACGAAGTAAAGTGAACAATTATGAATTTGATTTTATTTTTAAGCCACTAAACTACGGACCAAAAATGTTTTATTGTATTTTTAATGGAAATAGCAATATTTTACCGATTTTTTGGTACCACGTACATGGTGCGGGCCTGGGATGGGACATCTCTTTTAAGAACACTTTTAATAAGAAAGTGTCATCAGTTTTTTTTTCTGTTTACCGATTTTTACTATTTCCGACTGTGAGTCATGTTAAGTAATTAAGTGAAAAGACAATTTATTAACACTGTTACTTAACAGGGTACAAACAAAGTAGTACAATCCCGCAAAAAAGCGACTAGAGCGGAAAACATTTCCTACCCCAGATATCATGTTCCGTAAAACACTTAATTCAAAAAATCCTGTCCGTGGTTGCGGCTTCAGATAAAGCCCGTCAGCGGAGACTTTATTAAGTCTCCAGGAGATTTATTCCGCCCCTTTTTACTAGAGCTATCCATGAGACTATAAATCCCACTTCTGCCTTTACTAAGCGCTTTATCAGCTGGCCAATTCTACACGCAAGAACAATTTAACAGAGCAGCAACATACATAATGAATTGCGTATTTAACTGGTAACTTGTACGGAAATTGACCCTCACGAAACAGGCCTGCCTAGTATGAGAGTCATTGTTTACTTTAAATTGTATGTTATTTTTGATGTTGGCAATAAATATATTTTTATTTCCAGTCACTGCCCAGTGCAGGTAGATAGGTGACTGCAGTTAAGGGATCGACAAAAAAGGGGAACACTGCTACTTATCTTGGTATATCGCTTACCCTTATTCTTAAAATCCTGGATGGGGCAGAGGGCGTCCACAGAAGTCTTCCATCTCGATCGGTCTTGAGGTTCACGCTTGATCTCGCTCCACGTCATACCGATGCTCGCCGCTTCTGCCATTACAGTGCGAAGGTCCCAGTCGCAGTCATAAGAATCCAGTCTAGGCTTCGCTTACCCTTGGTCGCTTCTATTTTGTGGTCTGGCGTTCATAGACAAGGATAGCCGCTTAGTAACAGGCAGGCGCCACACCAGTGATACAAACGATTATCAAATTAGAACCAAACAAACTCTACCACTATTTGTGACCCAGATTATTATATAGGCGACATTTCAAAATATAGGACATTCGATATGATAATAGATATAGTATGAACTCTTGATCTCATAGTTCTCAATGATGGATGAATCACTTGAACAACAAGTGGTAGATAAATTAGTGATGTTGATTCCATTGTTTTGATGTTTCGTAACTCATTAAATTAAGAAAGGACAGATAAATTGTCATTACAAAATGTAAATAAAGATAAGCTGGAAATAATAATTGTTGTTTGAGTTCTTGAAATGAAAAATAAAATATTCGTACTTTAATATGATGTCTGTTCTGAACACTATTTCTAACTAACTTCGGATGTGTATTCATCATCATCATCCTAGCGCTTCTCCCTTGAATTATTATCAAATACGCGAGCCCAGGCTACGCAAACTCCGCGGTGTATTGTTTTACAAAATGTATGTACTTGAAAATATAAGTGGTGTGTATAATTTTAAAGGTTCTTAGACATTAATCAAAAATTCTTTGAGATTCTTTATTCAAGGAGTGAAATTCGAATAAATGATTTCAAATATCTAATCAACTTACAAAGCTACGACGACCATTTATTACTGTTGTAATAAATTAAATTATGAGTACTTTCAACACTCAGATGGTAAACAAGTTTACGGTCCACGCGATGGGTTACATATAGTCATATAAATTAGCCTATGACCTATGCCCTGTATTTACAACTATGCTACCCTTCCTTATGCTACATTGCAAAAGAGGGCTTTCCCAAAGAATGACTCTTTGCGTCAATCATCAGACAGTTTTATTAATCTTCTGTATATTAAATCAGAACACAATAATATTTTTCATTATCTGTTGGAGGTCTGATGATCTCTTATAATATTTGAGTACATAATCATCTTTTCATAATTTTATTTCTACTTCTTGATCAGTGTCCGATAGTATATGAAGATGAACTTTTTGTATTATGTTGTTAAAAAACATATACAATTTATTTTTCATTGGCATATTTCATAGAATTTATCCTCATTTGGATAACTAATGTAAGGTTGCCTCATGCCGGCCTACTATATTATTATTATCCCATTTCTTATCGTAGGTGTCATAAGAAGCGACTAAGGTTCATTCCGAACCGAAGGGATGGATAGTGTACCCATATTTTTCACCTTTGACCACATTGAAGTTCTTTGACAATGCTGTGACTTTTATAACCTTAAATTTAACCTAAAAAAGGTAGTACAAAAAATCTTTTTACAGACAACTACATGGTATTAAGACCTTTGACCTTTATAGTATGATCAAGTTTTATTCAATAAGTTAAAGTTTTCTACTTAACTGTTTGTTTCTTGTACTCATTAAAATAAACTTGAAGATTTTTGGTAAATACTTTGTGGTAACAAAACAAATACCTTATTATACAAAAGATCAGTGATAAAATTAATTTAATTTTGTTCACTTGCAATTCAATCAAACAAAAGAATCATATTTCCTACACATGGGATTGGGGATTTCCCACAGCGCTAGCTTAAGTATAAGATCTCATTCTGTAATGTTAAAAATACAACAACGTTTGATAAGATAACTTCAAATTATAAATATAACCAGACAAATATTTATAAATGAAGAAGATAATTTACAAACCATTTTTTGAAAGAATAAAAGAACGATTTCGTTGAATAATATTTTTAATATAAAATCTTCGCTACAGCTTCTTGTACAGAGAACAGAGATAATAACATTATTATGTGTATCGGAATGGAAAGTGACAGTCACGAAATGGTTTCGAATGATTGGTTGGCCATCTTCGACCGTCAAATGGACGGAAATTGTTGGGGTCTGCCGTCTGACAAGATGCTATGAGCTGGCCACAAATTCACAACTCGCGAACAATATTTCATCCTTATTCCTTGAAGTATAGAGTTCATCATCTACGTTAACACTTCTTGCACACTAAGGCAAATTTAGTCTAATGAGGTCACAGAAACGAGATCACGTTGCAATATTCAAGTCTTTGATTCGTAACAAACTGTCGATTCAATCTCTTCGATACTTCTTGTCGTTCCTTCCACAATCGGCAACAGAATCACCAACACTTTAATATCCAAAGTCACAAGTACTTCCATATTCATTTTTCACCAATTTTCTGGACAGTATTCTAAGAGTTCAGAAATAGAACACGGTGTTGAGCAGCACTGTTGGACGAGCCGTTCTAGCCTTTCTTCCGTAAGGAATAAGGACGCTTTCTTCCCTCTCAATCTCGATACAATCGGATCCGTATCACCGAAACTGAATAAATCGGTAGCGCACATTTGGAATACAATATTCGACAGAGATTTCTTGCACTTATCCACAGACGCGGAGCTGAGAGATTCCACTTCAAATATTTGCACATATATCACCACCGCGTATAGGATCCACTGGAACTTTGAGTTTGATTTCGAAAACATTTTAATTAATTTAAGTTGCCGCGTCCTGCCGCACCGGAGACTTCCTTCTAGTGTACGGCTTGTAGTTGACTCTTAATAAATAGAAATGATAACCTGTGTCAGCGTTGACTACTGCATAACATAAAGTTCAAAACAACAAGTCGGGGGGCTTGTGGAATCAAGACGAGTCTCCATTTGATATTTATAGAATTTAGATAAGGAGTTGTTTTTAGAGGTCCGTCTCGTCGGGAGGACCTATTAAAATTCTTGTGCGGATGTTTATATCTGTCTGTATGTCAATGTAACTTCGCTTTTCGGTATTATTAGTGTCGATATCAATTGCGAATTCCAGCTTTTTGTTTATGAAATTTGTACCACGAGTGTTTACGTAAATGTGTACTCATAGAATTGTTGTAATACAAATGTTTTGGTCTTATAATTTTTATAACAGTCTGTGAATAGCTGAGTTTAGACTACAGAGCGTGATTGTATTTGAAATTTAACTGTTGAAGGATTCTCTAGCTGCAAAGACATATTTAAAGGCTGCCAAAAATTCAAAATTTGTCCAAGTAAAGTCGGAATGCGGTATGCAGTCGAACCAAACAAGCTTTGGGCATAATGAACACACAAACATCATTACTCAAATGAAGGACAATAATCTAATAACTGATACTGTTGTTTACGAAAAATCGTTACCTAAATAACTATGTCAGTGTCTATTATCAGATCTGTTGCTTTGCTAGTTACTATTTGTTTACCTCTGATGATGAAACAAAGTCGAATTTTTAGTCTTTTTGAGCAAAGAAATAAAATTGTAAAATTTTTACATGGAGATTGAATTGGATTATATTAAAGTTGCAAGAACAGCTAATAGTGCAATTCACATTTAATAGTACCTAACCATGTCACACACAGGGTTCGTAAAACAAACATAGTTTAACCTTGTCACTTCCTATTAAGGGAGTTTGTACAATACGAGTATATTAAAGTCCTCGATTACCGGCACTCATATTAATGTGACTTTCAATGCCAAGTCATTCCTTTTTATTATACGTAAGTAACGGAGCAAAGTATTGTGTCGATGAATATAAAATATTATAAAATGATCTTTCTTCGCAAACAGAACTCATCGACAATTCATTTTCCTCAATGGAACGCCTTCACTTCGTATTGTAACAAAAAGAAATTGACTTAATTTAAGATTCAGAGGTGGTTCTTTGATGGCTCAGTTCGGACAACACTTAATATAAAAGGATCGTGAAAGGTAAAAAGCCTGTCTCTTTTCCTGACAGTTATATAATGGTTTATTAATAAATGATGCTAGTGACTGGGTACGTGCTTAGTTAAGTATACAGTGAAAATCAGATAAATATAGAACCACTCGACCGATTGTGTACAAACTTCGCATAAACCATCTACTAAATAGTCCAAACAAACCCTACATATTTGGATGGTTGAGCTTTTCTTGAGTCATAAAATTACAACGAAAAGTGGCGTTCATTTTTAGATAAATAACTAGCTTTTACACGCTGCTTTGCCCTTGGTAGTAGGACTTCAAAACCTGTAAGTACTTTCGGCATGATTATCAAGACTCCTTTTTTATCCCGTTTTATACCTCGGGAGCATTTAATCGGGATAAAACGTCCTCCTAGATCATATCACCTAAGTCAGCCCATACCCTGCTTATACTCCAAACATCATATCCGTTCAATGATTTTAGAGTGAATGACGGATAAACATCCAAACAAAGCATAAAAAATATGATCAGTGTGGTAATATGAAGGTTAAAGATTTTCAGTTCCAAGCAATAATAGTTTAAAAGAAAAGACTAACATGAAACTTGTGTTGAAAAACATGGCACGAGTGGCTACCGTTTTTACGCTATTATTCTTGTAATATTATTTTATCCTTAAAACGTTTCCGAAACAATTTCACCCCGTAACACCGGGGAACATAATTCAATATCATACGACACCTGCTGTGGTTAGGGTTGTCAGGTGCCTTGTTAAATAGGTAAATACTTGCCAAAATATATTATTTGTACCATTTTATTGGCTATTAAGATGGCTAGAAATTTTGGATCGTATTATTAAACTGACCTTCACAAATGCACAAGATTACAAGTAGACGTTTTGACAAATCTGTATTTGCAAATGCAAGGTATCTTTTTTAACAATTATCGAGTGTTAACTGCACATTTGTTATTTAAGAAAGAAACTAGAGATTATTCCTTAAAAACTTCACGATTAACAATTAACAGAGAAAAAAAATGCGCTTTTGAGAGCGTTGTGGGCCCGTGTGGTGAATTTTCATGCGTAGCATCCTCTTTCATCATCACTTATTCTTACCATCAGGTGATGCTCTCGCTCATACGCTTCTCGCTTACAGTATTTGGTATTTTTATTATTTCACTAGTAGTGACGACAACCCTACCCCCGTCGCACGTGGGGTAGTCGTCATGGGTTGATCTAGTGTAGTAATATATTTGTGGTGACGTTTCCCCGCATGCACCGGCCAGATAACCGGTATATAATAAACGTCACGAGGTGTGATGAGGTATGGCCGTAGTTACTCCTAGCAGTAACAGATCATAGCGTTTTATCTTTGTTGTACGAATAAGGGATTAGGTGTTATAACTTATGATTTATCATAGTAAGTGGATTTTAGGACAGTATAACAACGTACCAAACTTGTGTGCTATAATATTTCTTCAACAATAATTTTGCGACAGAGATGGTCACAATTTACTTTTAGATTTTCTTCCAAGTGAAATTATAAACCCCAATTCGCTCAAAATGTATGTATAATAAAATTTAATAATGTTTAAAACATTTATATTCTCTCTTTAATTATCATTTCTGAATTGTCCCAAGATATGGAAGCACTAATTAACTTAAAAGTTATAACTTGTTAATATTAAATAGGGTTTTCTGAATCTTGGATCCTATTTCAACCATGCTCGAACTACAACGCTGTAAAATTCTTGAGCAGTTACCTACATTTTGATGTAAAACAAACTTTGACGTGTTCTTATTCGTTACATAAAGTTCAACCATTGTAATTTTCCAAGACTCGTCATCTGATATTCAATAAGCGATGCCTAGTCATAACTTGCCGAGTTTAATACAGCTATTATACGGGTTATCTTGCATGCCTTCGAGATCGCAATGAAAACTGTATGTAATATAGTTAATCCATAACGACCTTTGATACACGTGCAACCCCACTTGATATGAACGTTGCTTGTTTGAAAGTCTAGTTAAGTTTTAATCAACTTTGTACTCATGCATTTATTCACGTAGCACGAATATTTGCGGAATGGTAAGTTTAATTAGTAGCCGTATTTTTTTCATAGTAAATTATATTTCATTTCATTTCACCTAAGATGATCCCGGTAATTCGTTGACCTTTCAAAGGAAAATCGAAACTATTTAAATGCATCAAGAACCTTATGGAAAATCAAATAAACAGATCGTGGAGCTTGTTGCCTTGAAATAAAGTTTAATTTTGCACGTTTAATTAATCGCTTTAAAAATTAAAATCCATGTTTTTATACTTATAAAAATAACATTATGCAACCACAGTGCGTTGTCCCTGAGGTGAAGAAATATCCCCTTTTTCTCTAAGAGAAACTTCGACTACTCGTACTTTTGATGACGCTCTAAAACTTTTCAGACAAGTTTTAAAGAAAAACTCTCGCTGATATAAAACATTTTTCACTACATACAGTTATCGTGATGGAAATATATTGCAGCACTCAGTTTGAACAATAAAATGGTATAAATGGTATCTTTGTAGCACCTGCAGCACTAATAAAAAACCCATGCGGGGAGGGTTGTCAAATCCTATTACGATTTCTATCGGGAGCGAAATCGCGTATGTTTTCAAAGCTTTATTCAGTTTTGCAAGAAAGGTTTTTATATGAAAAGTTTTAAAAAGCGAAAAGAGGATTTATGTGATATTTAGTTGGCACCATATTTTCACACCGAGTGGCGATATTTATTCAGTATTGTAAGATACGAAAACGTTGAAGCGTTTTATTTTTTTCCTTTTTGACTGGAAGCGGAGGCACCTTTACTTCTTAGAAGAATACTAGATTATACGTTAATACCATCAGCTGCTTATTTAAAATACTATTTGTAATGACGCGTACGTCGCGTCATTTTTATCACCGAAAATCATCCTGACGTGACATGTGATGTGCGTCACTAACTAGAGACCATGAATTGCGAACGTGCGCGTCGCAGAAGCATTTGGGATTTCCTTTAACTATGTGGAACACTAATGGTACCTATGTCCCGGCATCCCCATGTCAATTCAGAATTTTAGTCGCACGCACTGTGCCCTGGGCACCAAGGCAATGGCCAGAATGCAACTGGGAGAGGGGCTATGATGGTGATGATGATGACTGTGGAATATTATGATGACGACCCGCTTGGCGTAATGGTCAAGAAGTTGCCTATTACGCAAGAGGTCGCGGGTTCGATCCCCGCACAGGACAAACATTTGTGTGCATGAACATGTCTGTTTGTCCTGGTCTGGGTGTTATATGTATCTATTTAAGTATATTTGTAATACCACTGTTGATTCTGATGTCTGTAACACAAGTGCATAAGCTACTTACCACGGGGTCAGATCAATGTATGTGATGTTGTGAAATATTTATTTATTTATTTATTTATTATTAGCTATTGCAGATTGAACCAAGTAAATACTACGAATGTCGCGTATAAGTATACGACGAAGAGTTCGTAATAATATTTGCTGGATTATGACCTCTATTTAGATAATAATAAGAGCGCAAGGGCGCATGAGATACTGGCTGACCAAAATATTTGTTTAATTTGTTTGCATTCGATCGATGGATGTCGTCTACGCAAATCCACCAGACAGGACTTTAGCACGTGCACAAAATAAATATTGAATAAGCTACAGAATAATAGGCGCCCTTATTCATTGGAATCAATAATATTATTATTTACTTCTATTAATTATTATGCATGTATCAAATGCGTCGGATGAATTTTTATTATGTATTTAAAGACATTCGTAGCCTAGTGGTACGGACGGCGCCTCACATACGTGAGTCACTCTGGATTTTTCGAAATCTATGTGTGGATTTATGCCATTAGTTCGGCGGTGAGGGAAAACACCGTGAGGAAACCTGCACATTCAGTGATTTGTGACTTTAGTTCAGTTAGATCTGAATGTGTAACCATGATCTAATCTGTCTGTTTCCCTCTATGGGTTACGAAGGTCTGATAGCAGTCGCTTTACTGTAATAACCAGACTTGCTAAATCCTGGATCATGGTCAAAGCGGACCCCGCATAGAAACGGGATAAACGCTAGGAAGAAGAAGATTTAAAGACATTCGTACTTATAGAAAATAACTAGATTTTCTCTCCTTTTAAACATGGTTTAGGTTTTGAATTTGAGTAAAGTTACAGCAAACTACATAGTCCAGGAATTTTAGATTTCATCTGCGGAATAGTTCCTAGTGAGCTGAATTTTTGTATACACCTTTATTATGATATTGTAATGATGATGTGAAAAATCGACATTGATATCGTGCCGGCTAAAAAAGTTATAGGGGTCCAAACGTCAAGAAAATCAGTTTTTCGCAAATATCTCGCGATCTATTGCTCAGAGGTCAATAGTGGTTTTATAAAAGTTGTTCGTCGTA
This sequence comes from Nomophila noctuella, assembly GCA_958496325.1. Classification (NCBI taxonomy): domain Eukaryota; kingdom Metazoa; phylum Arthropoda; class Insecta; order Lepidoptera; family Crambidae; genus Nomophila; species Nomophila noctuella. The sequence continues at coordinate 8,882,410 of OY292494.1, read as the reverse complement.
AAATTGTCTACAAAAAAGGTCTCTTGCATTTTTCTGTAGAATTAACCGTTTTTGAAATAGAGACTAGAATGCACTCAGATATGGTATTGTATACCGTACGCCGCATACCAAGGCATAAACCCTATTGTTTGTTTTTTCCCTTTTTTGTTTGTGTGTTTTTTGTTAGTATGATATTCTACATATAGAAATATAAATGACTTGTAATACTAGTACAGTCAGGAAAATAGGAATATCAACTATAAAAAACTAAGTGGCAATTTTTTTTGTCACTTTATAACTCAAGAACGGGCTCACCGATCTAAACCAAATTTTCAGGGTTTGTACAGACTATAAAGTAGATGTTTTAGGTGAAGTTTGCACAAAATCGGTCGTTCACTTTATACGTAGCGAAGCACGTACCGGGCCGCTAGTAATGATATAGATAAGCTATGTCCAGTGACGTTTGGACCCTATAACTTTTTTAGCCGGCACGATATCAATGTCGATTTTTCACATTTTCATCACAATATCATTATAAAGGCGTACACAAAAATCCAGCCCACTAGGATTTTTTTCGCAGATCGTGGATCAAAATTGCTAAAATTCACATTGCATATCTATGTATATCATTACTAGCGGCCCGGTACGTGCTTCGCTACATATAAAGTGAAGCGACCGATTTTGTTCAAACTTCACATAAAACATATACTAAATAGTCTGTACAAACCCTGAAAATTTGGTTTGGATCGGTGAGCCCGTTCTTGAGTTATAAAGTGACAAAAAAAAATGCCACTTAGTTTTTTATACTTGATATTCCCATTTTCCTGACTGTACTAGTATTACAAGTGCTTTATATTTCTGTATGTAGAACATCATACTAACAAAAAACACACAAACAAAAAAGGGAAAAAACAAACAATAGGGTTTATGCCTTGGTATGCGGCGTACGGTATACAATACCATATCTGAGTGCATTCTAGTCTCTATTTCAAAAACGGTTAATTCTACAGAAAAATGCAAGAGACCTTTTTTGTAGACAATTTTACGACGAACAACTTTTATGAAACCACTATTGACCTCTGAGCAATAGATCGCGAGATATTTGCGAAAAACTGATTTTCTTGACGTTTGGACCCCTATAACTTTTTTAGCCGGCAAGATATCAATGTCGATTTTTCACATCATCATTACAATATCATAATAAAGGTGTATACAAAAATTCAGCTCACTAGGAATTATTCCGCAGATCGTGGATCAAAATTGCTAAAATTACTGGACTAACATTCATTTTGTAACTTGAACAATGTATTTATATTCAAATAAATATAATCATTCATAGTCAAAGATGAAGCTTCTTTTCCTAGCTTAATAGGAAGGTAGTTCTCATTACAACAGTGATATTAAGATTTCAACGAAATGTTATGCCTGCATACTAAAGTGGGTAAAAAAGAAGAAAATGACAATATATTTTTATTATGACCACATGGTCATATATTTTATTATGACCACTTGGTCATATAAACTTTTATAAACCGTTATTTTTTCCCGGTAACTCTCCATACATTAGCAGCACCCCATTAGAGAGCCTTAGTATTTCAATCACAAACCACTAAAGAGACCCATTCCAATATGCATATTTTTCAGCTAGTCTTCAGATTCTTCGCTCTGAATGATATCCAAACGCAATCTCCGTATTCCTAGCCGTCTTCCCGCTATGCGTTTATGTGACATCGATTTGGATACATCCAATATATTTCTTAAGGCGGTATGTTGGAATCTCATATCTCGCGACACGGTTCCTAGGAAACAACCCGACCTATATCGCAGGTGAGAAATATTGCCGCAAATACAAGATGACGTATTGCAGCTTGCCTTTACTAGATTTCTTTTTCTGGATGAGTTCTGGAAATTCTAGAGAGGATAATGTTCATTTGTTGATCATAGATGATCATTTCTCAACCACACTAATAAATGGACGGACACAAAAAAAAGGACATCTATTAGACAAACTCCTCCAATTGTTTATGATGCTATTAAAGAAAAGGCAATTCAATTTTAAAGTTTAACCATTTTATATGCAAAATTTTATTAAGGTAATAATATCTAGTCCTCAACATTGTTTATAATAATGTTAGCTTACTTTAGTAGCGTGTTTACCGTGAGAGATTATCTCGGACCAGAAATACTATAAAGTTTCTCTTTGAAATATTAACACCGGCCTGATAATACTCGTACATTTCGCTAACAGTGGTAATATATTTTAGTGGATCGGAAATGCAAGTCTGGTATTACGACATTATTATTGTGCCTGGAGAATTGCGATAACGCGGCGGCCATTCCGAATTCAAATTCAAACGTTCACAACAAATTAACTCTATGACCTCAATACGGAATAAGGACTTGAAATATCGGCCAAGAGCCACGATGAAACTATGCAGATTTAATAGTACCGTGATGGCTTCAAAGGCTTTATGTGACAAACTAAGGCGCTCAGATTTGTTTGAGACTATAAGGGTTTATGACTATCATGAAAACATGTCCGCACTTGGGTAGAACAAATTACTCGAGATGAATTACATCACAGTGGTTGGAATTACGAATACAGCCATGATATTTAGATGTTTGGCATAAAATTAAATGACGGCATTTCGTATCTGCAATAGGTTTCATGTACAAAGGCTTGATTCCTTCAAGTGACATTTACAAATCAAATTAAAGCACATTCAAGTGTCAAATGTTTTGGGTTTAATAATGCATCTATTTCTTTAAATTGGAAAGGTAATGGGTTTGTTTATCGTCCAAAAGTCTGAAAAGTATAACATGATCAATTTGTCTATACACTAGCGATCCTCCATGGCTTCGCACGGGTGCAACTAAAATCAGTGCTTCTCATTTTTATTAGGAACTAGCGGCCGCCCGCGAATCCGTCCGCGTGGATTTCTTTTTTTCGAAAAAGTAGCCTATGTTCTGTCTCAGGGTCTAAAGATTGTCTGTACCAAATTTCATCAAAATCGGTTGCGAGGTTTATGCGGGAAAGCGTAACAGACAGACAGACAGAGTTACTTTCGCATTTATAATATTAGTTGGGATGTATTCCTCTTAATCCTTATGAAAAACAGTTGCGTAGTTTTAAAGATTTAGCCTACATTAGGGTAGACAGACGACAGCGACTTTTTTCATACTAAATTTGTTTATAAAGATACCTTTATATCACACAGAAAATACTGGGATTTTCTATTCAAACCCTCGTTTTCCGTTTAAATAGAAATGGAAGTGCTCATGTGACACATATTACATACATAAGACGCCTCCCACTCCGCGAAAATAAATGCTGACGTATTACAAAGACAGAAAGGAAACTAATTATTTCCATGGAAGCCTCCTTCCGCGAAGTTCTCTAACGCTCAAATAATTATTCACGGTGGAAATGACGGATTTTGCAATAGTTAGTTTGCTTTGAAGTAGTTCAAATCTTCGGAGCAATGTTGTGAGTGTATCCGCAGTGGTTTAAACGCGGAAGTGAGGAAACTATGAGAACTTTTGATACTTTGAAATGTCGTATTCGGCAATTAAACTTATCCAGCAAATTTGCTTCTGCCCAAAAAATAATTATGCCGAAAACTATATTTCTTATCGTTTACAATCTTTGAAAGTACGATAAAATGTGCGTACCTAATAAGCACTTGTATACTTATAACTTACTTTATGTCCAATATAAAATTTGTTATACACAAATATGAGTTTATTCTGGCGTTTTAAACGCAAGTAGTCTATAATCTATAAAACTCAAAGGTGACTGACTGACTGATTACATAGTGATCTATCAACGCACAGCCCAAACCAAACCTGGTCCGATCGGGCTGAAATTTGATATGCAGGTAGATGTTATGACGTAAGCATTCGCTAAGAAAGGATTTTGATTAATTCAACCCCCAAGGGGGTAAAATAGGGGATGAACGGTAGTATGAAACTTTATCAATTTTAAACCTATTGGGCTGATATTTTGCATACATGAAGCTACTATGACGTAGGCATCGCTCAAGCAATCATATTGATAAATTCTAACCCCCAAGGGGGTAAAATAGGGGATGATCGTTATGAAACTTTGTCATTTTCTAATCGATCGGACTGAGCCTTTGCATTCATAAACCTACTATGACATAGGCATCCCCTTTTAAAGATTATTTAAAAATTCCACCCCTTACGGGATAAAATAGGTAATAAAGAAACCGAAATCCACGCGTACGAAGTCGCGGGCGCCCGCTAGTATATAATAAAATTGCAAATGCCTCATCATTTGTCTTCGTAAATCTGTAAGATACACAATGACCGTTCATAAAAGAGATTAAAATATTCGTACATACATATTATACATATTATTACAAGTTTTTTAAATGCTTTTGTCTATAACATATTATTGCTTTTGCCTATAACAAATTAAACTGTTACACTATTCTCGCACTTCAATTATTTTAACATTCTAATATAAATCACGTTTATATCATCGTTAGATCTATTGCAAGTTAAGGGAATTTATCCTTAATTGCATTGGGAATATGTAGGATTAGCCCATTACGCGTTGTAGGGACAAGTTAATTGGTGTTCTTAGTTATGCGTTCATCATTACGCGTATTATAATATCGAACACATCAAAGGGAGGTTCGAAACTGCTTTATCAAACAAGCGATGTAATGAGAGTTATTTTATGATTGTCTACTGAGTTGGTAATCTAGTTCAGAAGATAGGTTGCAAAAATGTTTGAAATAATGTTACATGAATGTGTCCTTACTTTTAGACTTTACCAAATAATATATTTTCTACGTGTTGATTTACTTAAATTAGCAAGTTATATCAATCACCCTTTCAATCATTCAATCCGTCAAGTATCGTCCACTGCTGAACATAGCTCCAAACTAAGCTCTAATTTGTACTACGTATGCTAGAGAACATACCTATAGATGAGTCAAGTACAATTTTTCCCTAGCGGGATTCAATCCTGTGACCTGTGGTTTTGCAGCAAGGGTTTCTGACCACTAGACCATCGGACTATTACATACAGCCACCAAATCACTTTACGCCTTACCAATTGAAATAAGTTATCCCTAGTAGATTTTGCTCTGAGATAATGCGAAGGCAATAAGCAGAAGACACCCATATTTTTGTTACTGTTCTTCGTAGTCAAATCAATCAATCAAAGTACTCCTAAAATAGGACGAGTAAAAGGAAATGGATGGTATAAACATTGATCTTTTTCATACTATCCTGCCTTTGTAATTCGCCGTAGAATACCTATAGTGTTTTTTTCGTCTTCAAGGCATTTTGATTTATACGAAACAATTAACAAGTACAAGAAAGTTGCAACTAATTTTAGTAATTTTACACATTTGACCATTTAACCTTTGATGCGGCGTGATATCAATTTTATCGCTACGAAATGGATTTGTATTCAAATCAGTTTGAGAACAATTGTAGGTGACATGTTTCAAGGGCAAAAATTAAATGTTAACTGATTGATATGAGTGATCACATACTGAATTATATGAAAATTAAGCAATGTAGGTATTTAATGTTCTGCTATTTTTCTATTAATGCATCGACTGATCTTACTCCCAATATCGGTTTGTTCAGATCTTAATGCCAAAATCGTTTAATTGTTTTTTTTTTGGTTTTATATAGGCAATATGTACCCAATTTTGATTTACCTTGACAATTATAATAAAAGAAAAACAATAAAATACAATTGACTCGCGCTGTTTGAATTTCGAACGCGCGCCGGGCTAATCCTTGTTTTTAATTTTAATTGAATAGTTGCAGTCAGTCCGCGGATGTACTCATCGATAGTACATCTTAAAATATTCGAACTTTTGAAATGAATTTACAGTACGTTACAAGTGCAAATACAATTTATTATCTCCATACCTACATGAATTTCTGAACGACATGTTATAGCTTCGTTCCGATCATTGGTCACGTGATACGTCACAATTTGCTCGTGTGTACTCGAACAGACAGAGACAGACATTATCCATCTTTTTTCTTCAAACAACTTGTTTATCTGTTAACAAGCCGGTTGCCGGTTTTCTGACATATAGTTTTGGTTTAGCATTTCGACCATCACCATGTCTTGTTGTAAGTACAGTCCTTGTTTCATTTTCAATCTTGTTTTGTTTTGGTTTTGGAACTGTTGAGGCGTCACAACAAGTGAATGACCGCTATGACAGGATAATTCTACTACGAATTACCTACTACAACGAAGAAATAAAACAAAGCATGTTATTTATATTCTTTTGAAGTGTTATTTAACTATCTTCTTTTTAATGGTAATTAACTTGTATACAATTTAAAATGACATACGGTATGTCATTTTAAATTGTTTATTTAGTAGGTATGTCACATACCTACTAAATAAATAACTTGGAATGTTTGAAGCGACAGCTTTGCATAATTATAGCATCAGATCTTTATCAGAAGCTAAATGCAAAATATTTTTTTAAGTTAATACCATTTCATACAAATCATAGTTATACTTACCTGCCTTTTCTCGTATACATATTTCGGTACACTCAAACGCGAATTGACATTGTTATAATATCAGTTTCTGGTGCAGATGCGCGAATGGTCCACCAAGTGTTTCTTTTGGAATAACATTATTATTCTATAAATAGCACCTTGCTTTAAAACATGAGTGGCACGAATGATAACTGCAATGTTTTTAAATACTATATCATAGTGGCATCGATAAGTATACTGCTGTAGCAAAAATAAAAGCAATTCTGAACTGAACTACATGGTACGGACAATTCGGTACGGATGAAATCTTCAGCCAACATTACGTACCTATTTAATATTTAACATGTCATATCTTCCCTGTTATCACTTTCAAAACAGTTTTATCAATTTAAACTGCATAATATTTATTTATATTCGAACTTCAATACTTTTTATTACGTTTTCGACGATCTTATGTGTAAATGAAAGAAACTATTATTCATATATTTTTATTTTCTTGTTAAATGCTAGCTATTTACTAGGTCTGAATCTGTAGTATCGACAGACCATTTGTCGATGTCATTGCAGTGCCTACATTCTATCAATCTTAACCCTTTCTTTACGCACTGTTATACGCAAAAGTATCGTCCATTTTATTTAAATCCCCAGTAAAGGTTGGATAGTTTATTTAATCACCAGAAATCACCATTCAAGCGTCTTCTCGGGAAAAGGTTACAGAACACAAACATGATAAATATATAATGGTCGTATAACGACCGATTTGAAAAGACGAGCCTAAAGTGGCATACTTATTTACTTGCATGTACTACGATCCTACTACTACATATTATAAAGGCGAAAGTTTGTATGTATGGATGTATGGATGTTTGTTACTCTTTCACGTAAAAACTACTGAATGGATTTGAATGAAACTTGACTACAATATAGCTTATACATCAGAATAACACATAGGATATTGGAAATCGAAATCCACGCGGACGGAGTCGCGGGCGGCCGCGAGTAAATAATAATAATGACATCCCTCCGGCGCGTTTTTTGGCCATGGCGGACGATCTTACGATTAGTCAAGTGCGCAAGATATACATATTATAGTGCAAAAGTGAGTGCGCAAGCACAGGTGCACTCCCTATTCCCGTACTATCATAGTTCGGTAAGACAGCAATCTGACCCGACTCTTAAGAGATCGAGATAAATTTTTATGGTCACCCACACGGTGACTTGACTTTGCAAAAATTTCTTAGCTTAGCAATTGCGGGTCGAGCGCGCTAACCACTGCGCCATCGAGCTCCTCAATGCATACGATAATATATGTGTAATAGCGGCCGCCCGCGACTCCGTCCGCGTGGATTTCGATTTCCAATATCCTATGTGTTATTCTGATGTATAAGCTATATTGTGGTAAAGTTTCATTCAAATCCATTCAGTAGTTTTTACGTGAAAGAGTAACAAACATCCATACATCCATACATCCATACATCCATACATCCATACATCCATACTTACAAACATTCGCCTTTATAATGACTTACTTGACTTAAAATCCTATGTCCCCTAGCTGGGGCAGAGGGCGTCTACAGAGGTCTTCCATCTCGATCGGTCTTGAGCCTTTATAATAGTAGTAGGATATCCAACTAGCCCAATTTCTGGACTTTGATTATCTAGACTAATGCATAAAAGGCTTAGATGTAGTAACCGGAACAAAAGACTAGTCCACACTGTTAACCAGGTGAAATAAATAAATACAAACCTTCAGATTTTCTTCACACCTACATTGCAGGCAAGGCGTGACAACAACCCCTCCCACGTAGCCGGTAAACCTTCTGTAATTTTATTTTTGTGTTACGTCCAAATCTCTCACGAAAAAAATGTTTTGATGCTTATCAACCATTTATTGAAAGTGACAGTCCTTTCTCTGAACAAAATTTGTTTTTCTGAGAAAACTTGAGTGTATTTAATAAAAGTGAAAATGAAATTACGGATTATGGCTTGCGTACGCTTGGGTCGATTTGAAGCAAATGAATTTTCAAGAAACGCTGTTATAAATAAAACTTGACATTTAAATCAGATAAAAATAAGTTGTAGAGTAACTAAAAGAAAAATGTATTCCAAAATTAGTACATCTAATTGGGGACAAGTACACCTGCTTATTTTTTAAAGAGCCTTGAATAATGTTTTTGGCATTTGTATCATTAGGACCTAAAAATAAAGTTTGTACTATAGTAGCTTAGCTGCTATATACGTGGTTGTGTCCGTGTATTTCTGCTCAGAAAGGATCAACACCCAGACATAAAAATCCAGTGTTACAATAACATTCTTCAAAGCTATTTAATAAATAAGTGGGTGTACTCGTTCTACATAGTACCGCCATTTTTGTTTTGAGCCAGCTCCTTGTAGTTTTTAAATAATTAATTGAGAATAGCTATTTTGAAGTAATTAGTCACAAGGATTAACTACTTCAAGACAGGGATGACTTCTGGGATCACCAACGCGTTTGCCCCTGTGAAAACGGGCGCTACATCCATCTTTTGTAGATCCATTTCCAGAATTAAATTGTTGTTTATGTAACAGATTAATATTAATGATGATAATGATGAGTAAAACTCTCTTTCTTCTTTACAGGCAAAGGTCCAGGATATGCATCCCCCATGGACGCATTCAAGAATGGTCCAAGGGAGGAACTTCTCTACGTGATCTGCGTTCAACCAGATAAGACCAAGCAAGACTACTTGGCAACTGTCGATGTTGACCCTAAATCACCTACTTACTGTCAGGTCAGTGTAGACAGACAACGTCGTTTTGTTTTTATAATGTTTGGAAAAGCTAGACCGCGTTCGTGGTGAAGGTGGTCTGAGCGCTGGGCTTAACAACTGCGGAGGTCGTGGGTTCAAATCCCGCGGGGAACACCACTTTGTGAGGTTTTCTGCTTGGTTCTTGGTTAGGACATTGCAGGATTTAATCACCTGATTGTCCGATAAGAATAATGATTCTGTGCTACAGAAGGCACGTTAAGCGTTAATAAACAGGCTTGTCAATTCAGGATCATGGTCGAAACGTACCGGATGCAACCGGGAGAACCACTAAGATGATGATGAATATGTCGAAAAGCTCAGTTGCTGGCTTTGATGCGGGAAAAAATAAAGCTCTGGCACAAGTTTAAATCGTCTGTTTACAAGACTATTTATTTTAATCAAGTATAGTGAAGCCCCATTAAAATTCTGAGACCGAGTAGTCGTTGATATTTTATAATGTTTACTTTATTGTATTATCCAATATTAATATTTATCTGTTTCAATTTGTATTACAAACATTGCATAACCTTGAGGCAGCTCAAGGTTGTAAAATACCTCGAAGCTTATCATGTATTCAGCATACCTACTCGTATGTAAATACAATGTTCAAGCACTAATTTAAGCACCTAATTAGCCTTGTGTTTTGTACCTTATATTACTTAAGTTTCATTAACTTGATACTTCTTCATTCATAGTTAGTCCTAAAATTGTTAAATATATGAGCGTGGATGGAAAGACGAGCAGAGGTAGACCGAATGGGCCGCGCGTCGGGGGAAGTACCTCCACCTTACAGAAGACAACAATGAAGTAGCACTTCGTAACTGTTGTACTATGTTTCTGCTGGTGAGTAAGGCTGCTAGAGCTCAGTTGGGGAGGTTATGGGATTTTTAAAGACAGGAAACGCATCTGCGACCCTTGTCCATCGGCAGCAGTGATCAGATCACTTACCATCCGGTGACCCGCTTGTTCGTCTGCCTCCCTATCATATAAAAAAACCTTTTCTCATACTGAAACTTACTTACGGCTAATAAAATCTCTGTTCACAACATGATCCTAGTAGGGCAGGCCAGTTAGCAGTCCCCCGCTAGGAGCGTCCGCACGCAATTTGCTATCCGTATTAGCGGATAAAAACCCGCCCCGGCATTTAGCCGCGTCGCAGCAATAACGTCCCGGTAATCCTGCAGGATCTGGACCGGCCAGTATTATTGGGTTCTTTGCTATTGCAATACCATCCGCCGGTTAAATTAACAGCCGGAATGCAATATATATTTAAGGGAATTTGTACTCCCTCGCGAGATTTGTAGCTTGGATTTTGTGCTTGATGGGTGGATGTTTATTTGACACTGGAGATGCTTTTTAATTGACATTCTTGTTTTTTAAGTTAAAAATATAGGTTCCTCTGTGCTTCGACCGTTTGAATTCCAAGAATTTTGATTTGTTGGCGCCAGATTTTTAAGGTATAAGAGTGAATGAAAAAGTCGAAAAGTCTTTCACGAAAAAAGTTGCAGCATATTATTCGTGGAGGCCTGTCAGCCCATAAACCTTTTTATTTGAAGACGTCTCACCGCCGCATATGAGCATTTTCTAGATGCCTATACCCCACACATGATTGGTGGCAGCTGTAAAGTGGGCTTTAAAATAGGGAACGCGACTCCTCAAATCTCAGAATGATTTTTGAATGCACTATAGAAATAAGTTTTACTCAGTGTAAAGAAACAATTTATACGATAAATTAAATGTTATTATTTCAGGTTATCCACAGAACCTACACCGGTAACGTAGGAGACGAGCTCCACCACTCCGGGTGGAATGTGTGCTCGAGTTGCCATGGCGACGCCAAGCTGAAGAGAGACCTCCTCATCATGCCTGCGCTGTCTTCTTCCAACGTATACGCCGTGGACGTCGGCACTGATCCTAGGAAGCCAAGGATTCACAAAGTTAGTAGAAATGATGATGATTGGAATTGCGTTTTCAAACATGCTGGTAAGGGGAGTAAGTCATTTGATGGGCTGCTCAAAAGTTGTAACCAATAATACTGCGCAAACAAGGCACAAGTTTAGACAGTTGTTGAATTTCTAATTTAATTTTCTATTCGTTTTTACCCGCGTCTTTACGTTATAAAGATTCCTGTTTTATCCCATGAGCGCATTTAATCGGGATAATAAGTAACCAATCACCATTTTTTACACTTATGAAATCCTGTCACCTTAGACAGCCTATGTATAACCTGCGTAAAGTTCATCAAAATCCGTTAAATATTTTCAGCGTAACTAATGCATACTTACAAAGTTACTGTCGTTTATAACTACGAGTAACTGCACTGTAAATTGGGAACATTATAGTCAAAGAATAAATAAAAACTTGCAGTGTTAAGAACATGAACAACTTTGTTTCATTCATACTTCATACAAAATTACACTATTCTTTGCACGTAGTAAAGTAATAACAAAAGAAATTATTTCTGCTCAATTTTCTATCGATTAAGTTAAACATAGCTAATCGGCTGGTGGCATAAAACTAACGTGTCAAAAAGTGTTTACAAAACGAAAGCTGGTAACTGAGTTTAGTATAAATGTTTATTAAAATTATCATATGAATGAATGTGAAATTATGTTCGTCAAATTTAACCAGCGAGATAAATAACAAGCGGCCGCCCGCGATGTATTTCGGTTTCCGCACACATAGAGTTATATATTTAAAGCCATTCTCGACAAACGGACTATCCTATCCCAAAACATTTTTTCAATTCGAACTAGTACTTCTTGAGATTAGCGCGTTCAAACTTACAAACTGTTAAGGTTTATTTTATTAGTAGTTATAGATGTTACGTGAGTATAGATTGATATACCCTTTAATATTTTTCTGAGAGAATGTCCCTAACCAGGCTAAGCCTTAACATTAAGTTGCAGAACATTTCCATTCAGTTGGTGAATAATTTCACAGTGTAACCATGTCAAGAAGTTGTATGTTATGATTATGTTGACTTACAAACAAGCGACTCGTAAAAAACAGGTTAAACTTTCGGCTCTGTGAAACTTTTTTAATTCCTCGCCTTACGACAAATTTCCCTCAAGTGTATCAAACTTTTCTACATCAGACTTATTAAAAATGATATTAGTTTTTTTTATAAATTCAACACATTAAGTTGTGGATAAAAGTATTACTTGTGTAATTAAGCCACTTCAATAAATAAAGCAATGTCGGTAAAAGAGTTAATTACTATACGATAATTTAATAAAAAGGTAGTCGTATTTACCTTTCTCTACACATTAATCAAAGGGATGAATTCTACAAAGTTATTATGAAGATACTTGAAAGCTTAGTAGTTTACATTATCCAGAGTTAAACTGAAAAGTAAATATTAACAAACATGTTTTCCATCGAGCGCTTTGAAGTTAGCTCTTTGATGTAAAATTCAATCTACGAAGTTATGACATTTTTGCTTATCCCTTCTTCGGCTCATGATGTACTAAAGTGAGTTAACTTGTGACAACACTCAAAGCATTTGACTGAATTATGTTGATAAAATGATGTATAAAATATTCAATGTTTACAAGTGAAATCCTGTTACCTCGTGAGAGATTGACAGGCTCAGCTTCACTTACAAAATCATATACTCGTGCTCTTTATGTAAAGAAGTAATACTCTATTGACATAAGCTTAAGCCAAATCATACTTATCATAATTGATGTAAAAGTTAGTTTTTTCGGATGTTTGTCAAGTACGCTAAAACTACTGAACGGATTTTATAAAATTTGCTATACAGGCAGGGCTAACTTAGGTTATAGTATACTTTTGGGATATAACAGGAATCTTGATAACAAGGGCAAAGCCACGACGCGTAAAAACTTGTGGAGAATATTAATGTTTCAAGAACGTGCAAACTAAACATAATACAAAGACATAAAAATAATTTTAATGTGGAAAATAATCTCTCGGATTAAGTAGAGACATCATTTAATACCTACGCTAGATAAAAACATTGAGAAAGTTATGTTATGAGTGATGAGAAAAAAAGTCGAAAAAAAACTCAATAGTATTCGTTGAACTTTATATCCGCGGAGTATTGATCATCCGTAAGTTCATCTAAATCCTCTCGTCAAACTTGAAGGATTCCGACTCACTGACAGTTTTACCAACTCTTTATTGTCTGTTAGTACTCCTATTTGCCTGTTCACACTTTTACAGTCAAATTTCGAACTTCTCCCAAAACCTTGCAATGATTTGGGGGAGATCAATACTGAATTTTTTCTACGAATTTATTTAATACACTGCTTTCAATCCCGTAGTAAACGAATAGGAAATCAGTGTTTACTAGAAAAACTGAAAGGATAACATGGCACAGGACAAACCGATATGCCTTCTTCAATTTTCAGAGGCCAAGACATTCTGGTATACAGCTCTATCTTATTTTATTTTTGAGTAATAAAAATAGAACCTCCTTTTTTAATGTAAAAGAACATTGGTCTCACACGCAATTCGCTTGATTTATTACAAAATTGATAAAAAAAAAAAATTTTACCTTTTGTAAAATTTTTCATAATGATACGTAAGTTCATTATAAATCAATAACGAAAATGATTACTATAGTTATATAAGCGTAAGTTAGGAAGCTAACCACGTCGACCTAGTTGGTTGACACTTATTGTGAGTACATGTCAAGTTATTCATACTAGTTTACCGCCGCGGGAACTTCCATATCCTTCCGCTTGGAAACTTTTCTTAAATGGTGTTATTAAACCTGCTACTCAGCGCAGGAAATCTAGTTACTGTATTCGTGTAGTTAAACTTCTATCTATAGTCGAGGCAAAGGCAATTACTTGAATATAAGACACTTTTTTATGTTGCTGTTTTTTCGGCAATCTGGGTTAGAAATCAATATTATTTATTATTTTTGGTAGTTCTTACTAACAGTCATTGCTTATGTTATGCTTAACTAAAATCAATATTGACAGAATATAATAAATTAGAAATTAAATTGAAAACATCATTATCATCCCAGCGGTGTTATTCCCATTTGCAGCTGGGAGTTCAGTTTCCGCTAATCTTTTAATGACATATTTATACAAATCAACTGGCCCGGTACTTGCTTTGCTACGTATCGTAAATGAAGAACCATTCGACAGATTTTGTGCAAACTTCACATAAGCCATCTACTAAACAGTCCAAATAAACCCTGAAAATTTGGATAGCTGAGCCCGTTCTTGAGTTATAAAGTGACGACGAAAAATGCCACTTATTTTGAGATATTAACATTAAGATAAATGCAATTTACTTTAATCGTAAAAAGGAACACAACATCATAATTCAAGTATAAAAGAAAAATAAATAAGGCGTAAAATTAGCTTCATTTATCTCTAAATTAAATTTTGATATCTCATTATTAGAAAATCGACGGTGCGGACATGAAAGCGGTGGACTGCAGTTTCCCCCACACAACGCACTGCTTAGCTACGGGAGACATCATGATATCAACAATGGGAGATAAGAATGAAGAAGGGAAGGGAGACTTTGTGCTCATCGATTCGAAGACTTTGAAAGTGAAAGGTAAGGAAAACGTTTATTGCGTAGAATTAAATCATTAGATATGCCCTCGAAATAGAATAGCTCGGTAGCCTAGTGGTAAGAACGTCGCTTCATATGCGTGAGGTCGGCGGTTAAAATCTGGTCAGGCACGCACCTCTAGATCAAAAATCTATGTGCATAATTTCATACCAGCTGTGCGGTGAAGAAAAACATCTCGAGGAAACCTACACACTACAAGTAAGTGTGTGAAATGGAGAAGACAATGGCTGGCACACCACTCCATTTAAATGCCAAGAGAGTTGTTATGTGTTTCATTTCATACATTGATCGCGACCCTCAGTTATGAGGAATACGATTCACGGAGGAAGAGGTGCCCTCGAAATACTTCACTAGATCTGAAAATGGAAGCGACGTTCGCTTCTTACCACAGTGGCAGCATGTCATGTGAAACAAATTAGTACCACAGTCTTCTAGTGTTGGAGCCTCAGGTTGGGGCAAATAATACTGTCGAGTTTCTTGCCGATTCTTCTCGGCAGAAACAGCCTACTGAATCGGTGTGGTCGAGTCATTATCACTGTATTTATGACGATTCGTAAGTGCTTTAATTAAGCCCAATTAGATAAAGATAATTTGGATTTTTTATTTATTTTCATAAGTATTTAGATCTATGGTTTATTAAGATGAAGATCAGTTGTGACCCAATGGTCGGCTTCTCGATCTCGAGTGCTTTGAAAATAAAACGGGTTTCGCTGAACGAATTGGTTAAATTTTGGACGAATCACGAGTCTTCCGCGCATTGAAATGTATCTTGGCGTAAAATTTGTTGTTTTGGGTTGCGTATTGCATTGCTATTGAGATACTCGTAGATTGCATGAAAACGATCTTTGATGTATTTTCATTTAATAATCAAATATTTTGATATCTATTTTGCAATAAGTAATATGTATATTATTTTTACTGTCTTAGAGATTTTTGATATGGTGAACAACATTTTTTTAGAAGCCGCATAATGAAACAAATGAAATTAAATATTTTTAGGTTCCTGGACAAATGGAAAGACTGCTAAATTCGGATACGACTTTTGGTATCAGCCCTACCACGATGTTATGGTATCAACTGAATGGGGCACGCCGAAATATTTTAAGACGTAAGTAATATGTAACCACAATATGAATTACCTACATTTAAATCATAACAAAACAATCCAAATATTTTAGCCGTAACGACATATTTTCCTGGTTTTATTTTAATTCTGGGTAAATAATGTTATTTTTATACCAAACAAGATTATTATTATAATAATACAAATATGAAAAATTTATCAACAGATTTTTTGTAATTTGATTATTTTAGTTTTTAATTGATTATGTAATCTATTTGAAAATATTTATTTCATATGAAAAACATTAATAATATTGAGTATTTATTGAATTTAATAATATCTCTTTTTATTTTCCCCAGAGGTTATCACCCGGCTGACACCACAAACCCTGAGCGCTACGGTACTTCATTGAACGTTTACAAATGGTCAACCCGCGAGCTGAAGCAAGTCATTGATCTAGGTCCTGAAGGCTGTGCTCCTTTGGAGATCAGATTCCTACATGATCCCAAAGCTGCCGTAGGATTTGTTGGATGCGCTTTACATGCTAATTTGTACAGGTAAGAGAGACTTGTGGTATTTTAGGTTACTCAAGCTTTAATTAACAAACGGAGAAATATGCCACGTTTTATGTCACTCAAAGATTTATTATCAAACTCCAAAACCATTACTTGCTTCTTAAGCAGTTTTCTTTAAAATAATAATAATGGTAAGTATTCTATTAAAGTCACAATGTCAAGATTCCTCCATCATTTAAAATCAAGTTTAAATTGGTTTTGGCTTTATCACTACGCTCGCCAAATGCGTATTGGTGGTCACAAAGCCGAGGACACAGCGTATTCGGAAATATGGACAAAAATGTTGCGCGATCCGGGAATCGAACCCAAGATCTCAAGTCGACGGCCCGGTTCTTAAGTCATAATACCAACAAAGCGTTTTATAATGAAAATGAATCATAATAAAATATACTCATTAATTGATTTTACTCCGTGATAAGTATTTCATTTAGAACGCACATAATAAAGGTGTGAGATTTGCAAATAAACAGGTATTTGTTGTACAGCTATTTTCCCTTGATGAAGATAAATCTCGGTGGATTTATGGTCTTAGTGCGGTTTATTGACCTTTCGTTTGATAAATAGTAGGTACGTAGACGCTTCGAAAATGAAAGATTAGCTAGGTAATCTTTGTTGAAAGTAAATAAATCAAAATTAATCCGCTCGTAGTTTCATTTCAAAGTTTTTGATTTATTGAGATATTTTCTCATTCTTTATATTGTAGTTATTTTTGCATAAACAAAATTAAATAACCCTTTATATGATCTTATTTAAATGCGAAAATGACAATACTTGTAATATTACTTTTAACAGCCTGGGATAACTTGTATCATTACTTGATTGGTTGTTTTTATTGTATAAACATTATATGTATGTATAACACGCTGAAATAGGGGCAGGCAAATAGGTGGCAAGTATGCCAACCCTCTGGGAGTGAATCGCGGTAATTAGATTTGCTAACAAGATTAGTAATTGCACGCTTGTGTGAGCACGATTATGCCTAAAATCGGAATCGAGCTTTGCTCTAATCGAAGATCTAAAGATTACGTTCCATTGGATAATTCTCCAAATGCGCAGGATCAAACCAAATAAGATGGGCAGAAAAATGTTCCAAACTCATGGATTTAAATCGTTAGATACGTCCTCGCCATATTTCGAACCGCTCTTAATTGGAAATGACGCTTCAATTTTTTTTTAATATGATAGGGAGGCAAGCTACCAAGCTTGTCGCCTGATGGTAAGTGATCACCGCTGCCCATGGATATCAACAATGCCTTGCCTGCCTTTAAAAACCCCATGTCCTCCCCAACTGAGCTCTGGCAACCTTACTCACCAGCAGAAACAGCACAACAGGTACGAAGTGCTGCTTCACTTCTTCTGTAAGGTGGAGGTACTCCCCAGACGAGCGGCTCATTCGAGTGGAAGTTCCACAACCAAAGTGTCATATCGCAGAGACAGCACGCACTTAACATACTTAAAATAATGCTACAATTTTCTTGCTTCGGGGATATCTATACTATATAAAGCTATGTTCAAATAATCAAACACTCATTTCCTCAGGTTCTACAAAGCCGACGACGGGACGTGGAAGGCGGATAAAGTCATCGATGTGCCAGCGAAAAAAGTTAGCCAAGACGGCGTTGAAACCGAACTCGACGGTAACTTTCCTTTGCCAACTTGTTTTCCTTGTATTTTTGCCAGTTTAGCTAACACTAACTTTTTGGTCGACGCGTTTCTGTTTCATTGAGTTCTTTCTGAAGGATGTCGTGATTTCTGGGATTCTGGTAATACACTCAAATATAGCTGGAGTCACGAAGTTTTGAACTTTTCATCTTGATAGTCAGAAATGTTTTTGTTACGACGATGTGTAATGTTGAGTTCTTCCTTTTTCGTACATACTCGACGGAAACTATAAAATATATCAGACTATTTTGAGGCAGAAATAAGCAATGAAGAAAACATCGTATTATTACGTTTAAAAGGAAACCCAATAATAAAACATGGTGTACTAAATAGTTCTCTTTGACATTAACATCTGACACCAATATATGAGCTAATTCCACATTGCACAACTCCACTCGAAGAGCGCGTACTACGTGATATGCATTTCATAACCGGGGACAATCGCCTCATCCCTGCTCCATTTCATTCCTTTGCCTTTGTTCGTGCAAACATGACAGTTCCATTAACTTTTTGCTCTAGGTTTAATGGGAGAGATAATAATATCCCTCGACGATAAGTATTTGTACACGACATGCTGGCTTCACGGGGATGTAGCACAGTACGACATCACGGATACGAAGAAACCAATATTGAAGAGTCGAGTCTACGTTGGTGGACAGTATTTGAACGGCCAATGCGAGTTGTTGGATGAAAAGGATAAGAAAGTAAGTGTACCCTAGTATTTTAAGTGCACAATGATTCACAATTAGTAGTCTTATTAATAGTTAGATAAAGTCAACTTTATTGTTCAATATTTTGTAACAAAAATAATAACTTTTTTTATATAAGGTCGATACAACGAAAGGTCGATAAGACCGAAACATTTTTTTTTGAAAAATCAATTGGCCCCAAACTAGGCATAGCCGGTATCTTGGTGACCCCATAAAATAAATAAATAAATAATAAATGCCTTGGACAAACACACCAATGCCTAGCCCCAAACTAAGCTCGAAGCTTGTACTATGGATGCTAGGAAACGGATAGACATACTTAAATACTTTTTATAAACATCCATGACTCGAGTACAAATGCCGATGTTCATCACACAAACATTTGCCCCTAGCGGGATTCGAACCCGCGACCCTTGGTTTTGTAGCCAGGGTCTCTAGCCACTCGACCAACGGGCCTGTCAAAAGTGCCCTTAATTACTAGATCGTTACAAAAAACGCATGCTTTTGCTTTAGTATATTTTTTGCTATAGAAGTATATCGGAAAATATTCAGCCAGTCGAACAAAAATTACCAATGGCTTTCAATATAAGTAATTCGGCAGAAACAAGAGCAACGATTAATTTTTACCCGCATTGAATACTGATTACAATATTAGATACTAGGTTCGTACTTAGTATCGTTTAATATTCAAGAAGCGTACCGGTTCCGTCTGAAATGCCTAGACGGGCCTGAGGAAGACGAGGAATTCCATTTTCTAATCCAGTAATGCTTCAAATTAATGTTTAATGACTTGACACAATTATGCTCTTGCCGCGTCATTCTTTTCATTTAAGTTCATGCCCTCTCCGTCCGCTAAATTAGTTTCTAATGTTTTCCCGTTTTGTTAAATGTTTTGCTTCGTTTCCCGTTGTTTGTTTTTACCAGCGATGAGTGCAAGGGGTGATTAATTTCTTTGTTTGCTCAACAATGGTCGGGTAAAATGGTTCATTGACTACTTAGCTTTTACCTTTGACTTTTACTAGTTTGCATATCGTATATCATCAGACACATTAATAAGTTCAAATTATATATTCATTAATGAAAAATCGAAGCAGATTCGTTCCTATTATTTTTAGAAATCTATTAAGTTTTCTTTATTATTGCGATTCGCGTTTAATCAGAAGTAATGAATTTTCCAATTTCTTTTTAATTTTTATTCGTTTTGGTAAGAAGTTATTTAATTTTAGTCTGAAACTGCGATCTGAATTAAAAAAATTAAATGAGTTTTTTAATTGTTGTTTGTTGTTTGTTTTGATTTTGATCAGATATAAATCTGAAGTGGTGATATTAATTTCTTTATGAACGGCTTTTAAAACTCAATGCCACGACAACCGTTTGTCTAAATGGCTTTATAGATCGTAAAAATTATGATGCTAGCCTAGTTCCAGTAATGGCAGAACGAGTTAAGGGTTTTATTTTCCATTTTAATTTAAATTTATGACTTTGTTCGCTGTTGTTTACTCAATCATAAAAAAATAAAGACTTAGCGATATAGCTCCATATTTATATGATGGTTGTGTTTGTCACGGAATGCCTCTAGTTTAAAATTCAAACTTTAAATTAGTATCCTAAGGACTTCTTCTTTGAGGACCCTAGCCTTTTAACTGACCAACTTGTAGATGACACTTTTTGAATCCCTTTAAAGATGTTTGTCGAGGCGCGGGTGGAATAAGTCCAGACTAGACATGCAAATAAATAATTTACTTAAGTAAAATCTCTTTTTTGTACTTCATTCTTCGAAAGTACTCCAGTTGGTTGCCATTACTGATTGTTGTTGCCTTTCATGAGCGTAGTCATGCTATTAAATAAAACTAAAGGGGAATATGCATGATTTTTTTTTATCGTTTATATGTTTCTACTAGTTATTACATTACCAAACATAAAAATATCACGTCCAAAATATAAACTATTATGCAAAAAATTAAATATTAAAAATAATTAAAATCGCGATCAATTTAGACGCGGCCATTTTGGCGCGCTTGTGCGTGACGTCACCATTACACGAGTTCGATGTCAACAGCAAAGTGTTTGGTTTACAAAATTACCAAAAAATGAATAAAGTGAGTGAATATCGAATTAATTACCATGGAAAAGTACAAAAAACATATTATAAACATTGTGTCGTTCCTATGTGTCCAAATAACATCAACACTGCACCTGACAAAGAGTATTTCCTTATGCCGAAAGGTGAAAATCTAAGGAAAAAGTGGTGCAAGGCGATGAGAAGAGACAATGTATCGTGTTTGAGCTGTTTATACTGGTGTGCTCGATGACACAGTGGTTAGCGCACTCGGCCTGCGGTTGCTAAAGTTAAGTAACGTTCGCAGATGCCAGACATCGGATGGCTGACCGAAAAATTTCATCTCGAGCTCCTCCGTGCTTCGGAAGGCACGTTAAGCCGTTGGTTCTGCGCCTGATCTCTCTACGGTCTCTACCGAATTATGAGAGTGAAGAAATAGGAAGTTCACCTGTGCTTGCGCACTCACTTGTGCACTGTACTGTAATATATCCTGCGTACCTGGCTGATCGTAAGATCGGCCGCCATGGCCAAATACGGCCGGATGGTATTATTATATTTATTACTGTTGTGAAGATCATTTCTATGTACGTAAGGATATTAAAAAAGTAAAATACATATCCTACTAGGTACTATTATAAAGGCGAAAGTTTGTAAGTATGGATGTATGGATGTTTGTTACTCTTTCACGTAAAAACTACTGAATGGATTTAAATGAAACTTTACCACAATATAGCTTATACATCAGAACAAGACATAGGCTATAACTTATATATCAGAATAACACATAGGCTACAATTTTTGAGGT
Source organism: Nomophila noctuella (assembly GCA_958496325.1). NCBI lineage: Eukaryota > Metazoa > Arthropoda > Insecta > Lepidoptera > Crambidae > Nomophila > Nomophila noctuella. Next base: position 8,860,693 of record OY292494.1, on the reverse strand, counting down.
TTCTAATGTGAGGTCGTAAAAAAATTATTACGGAAATCGAAATCCACGCGGACGGAGTCGCGGGCGGCCGCCAGTACAAATATATATTTACAAAACCATGAAAACGATCATTTATCAAATAAATATATACATACTATAACTAATTTACCTCGCAACTTTTGTTCCTCTGAGTACAGCAGACTTATAATCTGGATTTGAAGCGAAATACTTGGCCATCATAAACACGTCGATTTTCGGAAGATTATCCGACTGCGCTTTTACGAAACCGGTTTTAGTCGTCATCTTAGTCCTTCTTTACAATTAATTAATCCTTTGAACACATAAAACTATTAACTTAAGTTAAAAACAGCGAAACTATACAATAACAATTATTCCTCAAAAAAGAAATCATACAAATAGCTTGTTGACAGCAGACGTCGCGTGTAAAACTGACGTCACATTTTGTTCCACCAATAGTGTTGCGTTTCGAAAATTTGCGCGGTAATATCAAAACAGTCACTTTTTGATGATTAATTTCCATTATTAAATTAAAATAAATTCTAAAAATAATTGTACAGTGTGTTTTCAGTAGCAATAAATGCAAAATTATGATAAAAAAATATTTTGTCCATATTTAAGTCACGTGCATATTCCCCATTGTGAACTTTTGATCGACAACGACGAGTCTGATAGGGCAAAGTGGAAGAGCAAAATTAAGAAGGCCGACCCCACCATAAGAGCGGACTAATAAAGTCCAGGAGAGAGAGAGAGAGAGAGAGAGAGAGAGAGAGAGAGAGAGAGAGAACTTGTGATTGTCTAACAGTAAATCATAACCTTAATATTTGTATCTTACAGGAACACCCATCAGGTCCGTTGGTTGTAAAGGGGAAGAAGTTGTATGGAGCCCCACAGATGTTACAACTATCTCTTGACGGGAAACGTTTATATGCTTCTTCATCAATGTTCTCACCGTGGGACAAGCAGTTTTATCCGAAATTCGTTGAATATGTGAGTATATCAGACCAGTGTAGACTCACAATCGACTGATGATTTTACAAATGGTGGATTGGGTGCAGACTTCACAGGACCGGGATCAGCGGTACTTTTAATCTGCTAATTATAGCCAACTGATATATTTTTACAAAATAAATACGATTTAACCTGCATTTTACATTGAAGTAAATAAATATTTCGCAACATCACATACATTGATCTGACTCCGTGTTAAGTAGCTTAAGCACTTGTGTTACAGATATCAGATACAGAGACATTAAAAAGTTCTTTCACACGAAGTCACCAAATTTCGTTAACATAAATCTTTGTTATTGACGCTATTATTAAATTATCCTCAGTATACAACAATCATCCTTATAAAGCGGCTTTTCTAAATTTAGTAGAAAACTGTTCCTTAAACGAAATTGCAATCCTGCCAATCTAGATAAAACCTTATATGGCCCCAAGAATACGGTGGCCGTAGACAAAGTATTTTATTTGGAATACACCCTAACTTTGGACCCTCGTAGACCGCAATAAACAGTCGTTATCTCGTACATCAAACCTTTGCTTTTTTAGGGTTCCATATTGAATAGTTAAAATAAATAAAATAAAAATGTTGAAGCCATCAAAGATAGCCAGTCAGAAGCTTTTATTATGTATATTGCTAAACTGGAGCTTAGGCTTTCAAATCATTCATTGAAAACCATATTATACTGCTTAAAAGCCTTCTCCTAACAATAACAAATATAGCATTATGAAAATCGGAATAGGGAAGTTTTCATTCTTGGGATCACCCAATTAAAATAAATGGAAAATTACTCGATCGTAACGTGGAGTAAGGTATTCTTATAAATTTAAGTCAGCTTGTTAATGCTATCTATGGTCTTCTTACATGATTATTTATTTTTTATACTTGGGTGCCTCGATGGTCAAGTTTTTTAGTACCGGAGTTTCGAGGTCCTGGGTTCGATTCCTGGGTCGGGTAAAATTCATGTCGATTTTACTGCTGCACACAGCCTGGGTTTGTCATCACCATTCCGCATAGGACAAGATTATTGATTGGTATCAAAATCATGATTTCAAATGATGGAGGCATTAACCCTGCAGCGGGAAATTAATAGACTTTTCCTTACTTTACTTTATACTAGGAAATATTTAACAAAGTGAATACGGAACCCTCCCCTCCGCTTTAAGCCTTGTATAGTTCTAAATTTTCCTTTGGAAGCCAAAGTTATTTCTCGTGTGCGTACATTATGCAAGGCCTGTGTCACCTTGCCTTTGAATTATTCATGGAACGCCGTGTGTATTGCTGGTACAAATAACTATGAAGATTTAATTTTAAATAGTCCGATTTTATTCTCAGGGTGTTTTGCGTGTCTGCACTGCATCGGATGTCGTATGTAAATTTTTAACTGTCTGGAAACTGTGTTATTTGATGTGTCATTATGACCAAAATGTATTAACAGGTAGAATTGCTTTTACTTAGGCCAAAACTCAAAATCTACAAGTATACTACAGGCCATTGTAAATACATACAGTATGTGATGATGTGATGTGGTGGCAGATATTAAACATATCTTTCTTGAACTTGACACTCTTATTACTTTTAATTTAGATGCCCCCAATAATAGTCGTAACTGTACTGTACTGTAGTGCAAAAGTATTTACCACACATGTGAAATTGCTACGTGAATTTAGCTGCCTAATTTAAATAGATCTCGAAATTTCACAATTAGAAAAAGCTGCATCGCCATAGCTAAAAAGGCCAGGAGCTTTTCACTTTTAACAAGTGAAATATGTACTTTTTGTATATTTATATTTAAGCATTGTAAAAATTTTCCTTTATCTATATCAAATTAAATTATTTCTTTTCTTCTCTTAGTACTTTCACTGGTGTGTATTACCACTATATTGTTAAGAACCACTACGTAATCCTTCGGGAAAATCCGTAAAAATAGCCAGTGAGCTACCAGCTTTACCGTTTTGTTTATTTCAGGGCGGCTGGATCGTAAAGTTCGACATAGACACCGAGAACGGCGGCATGAAGTTAGACCAGAACTTCCTCGTCGACTTTGGCGCGGAACCAGATGGCCCGGTGCTGCCCCATGAAATGAGGTGAGTTGGGAAATAATTGAGATGGAACAATAAATAAATAATACAGCATTTTAAAAAGAGGTAGAAGTTTGTTAAGATTTCACTTGAATGAGTCGCTAGTCTGAAGAAGTACAGAAGACCACAATGAAGTAGCACGTTGTAACTGTTGTGCTATGTTTCTGATGATGAGTAAGGTTGCCAGAGCTCATTTAGGGAAGGTGTGGGAATTTTAAAGACAGGAAACGCATTTGAGACCCTTACCATCAGGTGATCAGCTTAATATTTTGCCTCCCGATCATTTTGAAAAAAAAAACTGTGCACTAACACACCCATTGCTTTGTCCCAAACTAAGCTCGAAGCTTGTTCTATGGAAGCTAGGGAACGGATAGAGATATTTAAATACTTTTATAAACATCTACGACTCGAGTACAAATGTCGATGTTCATTACACAAACATTTGCCCCTAGAGGGATTCGAAACCGCGTCCCTTGGTTTTGTACCCAGGGTCTCTGACTACTAGACCACCGGGCCCGTCAAATAATACTTCCCAAGTAATACTTTGGTTAGTATTATTTTTATCTGATTCAAAAATATATCGCAGGAGTTTAATAGAAAGAGATAATAAACAAGTATAGAGTGGCCGTGGGGGCGTTTCTAGTGTAAGTGAAGCATGAGCAAAACTCTTCGCGGAAACAATGTCCTGTTTGTTTCTAATATCTTTTTGTTCTATCAGGTCTATCAGGTTTCCGTTGTTTGTTATTTGGCTACGGAATCCTTAAAACAAAAAGGACATCAGTACATATTTATTGACATACTGGTTTAAACAATGAGTGCGTTGGCAGAAAGAATTGGAAAGTGCAAATCTCTGACTGAGGACTCATGAGGACTGGCACTGGGCAGAAGCTAACGCCTTATTAATTTTTTTTCTCTTTTAGATACCCTGGAGGTGACTGCACATCCGACATTTGGCTTGCAGAGAAATGAACTTACAAATGAAAATTAAAGTATCATTTTTATTGCGGAAGAAAATATATTGATTTCATAATAACTATACTTTTTTAAGTCCTCCATAGAATTTATTTTTGAATAATGTTGTACATGGAAAACATGACACATTTCAAATATTGGTTTCTTTGTTGTAAAAAATGCCTTTAAGCCATTTTGCTGTGTGTTGAGATTAACACAATAGTGGCAAACGACATATACTCGAATACAAGGTAAGTTCATTTTGGAATCAAATAAGACCTTTTTAAAAGAAATAATTATTATATATAACTTTGTATTTGTTGGATGCCTCGATTGGTGCAAAGCCAAATTTTTGGCTGCCACGTTTTTCGCCCAAGTTACCTATCTACATCTTTTTATGGTACCGCCATTGGATGAAGTTAAATAAAATCTCTATTTAAACCGAAAAGCCAGTGCTTTTAAATACGATTCTGTTTTAAAATCTTTTTACTATGTTACGCGTATTGGCATTCCAATGAATTGACAGGCTTTTCGGTTCTGCGGCACGTTATGCGGGCTGGCGAATCCAATGGATGATAAAATAATGACATACGAAAATCCTCCAGTATCTGCAACCCAATACTAAAGACGTGGAGAAAAAAGAAAAATATAATTTAAATTTCGACTTAATATTAAAACATTTCTGTGTAATAAAATTATTGAATTCCATATCTGTGTATATTAATTTGTTTTTCTTTTATTTTCTTGTCACCTCCCAGTAACTACGCAGATGTGACATGCTCTCAAATAAAGCAAAGAACCATATGTTTAATAAAATTGTATTAGTATTAGCATATTTACTTTTCATGTTTTTTGAGTCGCAACGGATGGCCACTGACGAATTGCCAGCCTAAACCACAAATGGCTGACGCATGTCGGGAGATGCTTATGTCCAGCAAGCCTAGATTTCCAACGGTAATATAAAACATACACTGCTGTTATCATACTATAATGATAAAGTACGGTAGTGATTTTTCGTATTATAATTCTAGCTCATATCAAATCGTCTGCAAACAATCAGTTATCATATCACTTTTATGTTGATAAATATATAATTTATCGATAAAAAGCATAGAAATTTAACAATTAGGGCAAATAACATAATACCTTTAAAATTATAAGCAAAGAAAAATTCATCTGAGCGCAGGTGGCTCAGGCGGGGTTTGAACCCAGCACCTCTTGCAGTATTGAGCGTTATGCAAATAACAAGGAGAAATGCATCAGGTCCACTAAAGGTAGCTCGGTAGCTTAATGGTCAGAGAGCTTGCCTGGATTGCAAGAGCTGCTGGGTTCGATCTCCGCATGAGCCACCTGAGATCTGATGGATTTTTCTTCGTTTATAATTAAAAAAATTAACACTTGTGGATTCGTTCTTTATGTTGATGATATTCACAGAACAGAGGATGTCAATAATGATAGTGATGATCCAAGATTAGGGCTTTTCATGCTTTATGATGTCTGGTAATTCCTCTTCTCAACTTAGATTTTGATAGCACCTGTAACTTTACGACGATCTAAAGTCTGATTTATTATTTCTAATAGAAAAAGAAATCATGTCAAATTATCCGTCTCACCAGGAATTTGAACATGCAACATACTCTCAGTTATAAAATAGCTACTAGTCTCAACTACACTCGAAATTGCAATGTCTCGAAGATTTAATATTAATTACCGCAATCTAGCAATCTCTGGCATGCGCTCAGAGAACTCAAAAAGTGGAACGCGAAATTTATATTTATACTTGTAGAGTTTTAATGTTATTTGATTTCGAGACGTAAGCAGCCCGGTATTAAAGTTATTTTTTGCCATAAAAATACTTCGAATCAAAATTAATCTGAAAAGAAAAGGTTTTCCTTACGCAGATTCAATTAATAGTTAAAAGGAAATCCCCCACCAATAATTAAGTTAGAATGTGAAAAATATAAATATTTGTTTTATTTTAATACATAGAATTTGTCTATACATTGCCTCTTTTTTCTGAAATCGGTTAAAAAAGAGCATCAAAACCACTCAACTCGATAACTAAATAATGATTATCTAGCGATAATGTTACGTGTTTGTTTTTGCGTAAATTCAATGCGGTATTTTGATAGCGTATCTATTAATTATCTCCGTTTGATCGATGGAAAACCTGGAAATACAGATATCGTCAATTCATACTTAAAATTTCGGGTATACAGTCATTTTTGTGGATAATTAGACTACAAAGTATTTTGTACAAGAGTTTCTTTTGAGTGGGAAAGCGTCTTAGATATTTCAGTGATGTCGACGGGTATGCAACCCTTTGCTTGTTACCATAGCAACATGGAATTCATATGTGTTTGTGTGTGTGTGTGTGTGTGTGTGTGCCTCAAAGATCTTAAGAACTTTAAACCTTTATAATGCATCAAATTTTGTCAAAGCAAAATGAGGGTATTCACATTTCAATAAAGTTTATTATTCTATGTCATTACCTTAACAGGTAAACGGCCATCTGGAAATTAGAAAGAGGTGTGCCCTAATTTCATAGAATAGATTGTGACAACCTTGTAACTAGTGTACTTTTGTTAAAATTTTCGTGGTTAAGTGTTCAACGCGAGAAAGGCTAGTCTGATTTCCATGTTTTATTTAACTATATCCTGTTTTATGTAAGTATTATGATATTGTATTATCAGAAAAATAATGCTCATTTATGGACATTTATGCAGCAAAAAGTTTTCTCGGACTGCTAATTGGTTATAACACTCCAAACCTTCACATCACAGCTTAAAATTTTCTGAATGCTTTTAGTGAAATTTTAAGGCCTTGCTTTTTAATACATATAATATGTATGTACATAGCCTTAAACCTCCATCCATTGCTATAAAATTTCATTTGATTTTACTGCATAAAGATAATATTTTTATGTGTTTGTAGTAAAAACGATATTTTCGTATTTTACTATGCATCCTATATGTGGACCTTTGGTATTTTCAATTTTAATACTTATAGGTAATACTAATATTTTTTAATTCCATTACTTTGAGCAAACGTTTGCCAATACGGATATTTTAATGCGTGTTTAATAGACAACGTGTATTGGGCAATCTGTTGCTTTCACTCGAGTATCTGGCTAGTCTAATAAAGATACGGACTCCCAAGCATTGCTATTATATTTTAAAATAGGTAAACCTAATTCTGTTTCACTCATTTGATAAATTAAGAAAGCAGCTTTCTTCTTTTTTCCTTAAATATTTTTTTTAATTCAGTTGGATTACATGATTACCATTTATTGTGTAGATTTTTTATAATAAACATTTATTTTGTCTGAAAGTTATCAAGATAGATTGATGTCTTTAATTGTTTACCTGCTATTTTTTATAACAAATTCTCCTACTGATGCCCAGTATTCTTAACTAAATAAGCAAAATCACCGACATTTTCCAACTAATCTCAGCGTCAAAGAGCCCAGTTTCATAACATCCCAATGGATGGGTGCTCAGCCCAATTGGTCAGACGAATCGCGATCGGCCCTTCTGTTTCGGCCTTGCTTCAAATATAGACCGTCGCGTACGGCCAACACTACAACAATCGAGATACTAGATACTACTTATCAACTGAAAATGGCAGACAGATTACGCCGTAATCGCATTTCAACATTTTCAACTACGAGTATTCGTGAAACAAAAGTATTTACCAAGTGTTATATTGTGTTCGACGTGGTTTAAACGGGACGCGCTATATATATTATTTCAGTATGTCAACGACGACTCTCTCGAGCAGGAAGTGTTAGTGTATTATTAGTTTGTTATGCGTGTGAGCTTCTAATTTCGTGCTGTGTCGTTCGCGAATTCTGTGTTTTTTCGTCACGGTATGGTTTTGTGTTTATGGTTTTGTTCATTTATGCATGTTTTCTTTTATGAATTTGTTGATTGACTGGGTGAGGTAAGGTAAACTGTTGATTTTGGTAGCTTAAAGTTTTCAATTGTAGTAATAATCTCCGATGCAAAGTTCTTACCCACCCTTTTCATTGCAATAATTATATCACAGAAAAAGTCTTCAAATACCAATTTCTCCTTAAAATTAATTTGAAAGTAAAATTTTTAAACGAATTTATGATTTTATTGAAAGATGATATTATTATAACATAATCCTTAAATAGTATGTAAAGTTCACATAAAAACGATCAAATCTAATTGTCAAGGCGTTAAATAATGAGTCATAGATAAGAGTAGTGAATTTTAATTTTTATCTGATAAGCTAACTTTAAAATTTGTGTGTTCTTAAACGGGTTAAGACTTATCTATGTACACTTTATTTAACTACGTAAGTTAGCTATGGTGAAATCAGGCTATTAGATTATAATATTATCGTAACTTTGAAGTGAAAACAAAACTAATAATATTATTTTTAGAAAACCTATACATGAATCTCTAGCTTCATTTTCTGGAAATGATGAGAGAGAAATATTTTCCATTGATAGGGAGAATAAAACACTAATCAAGATAAGAAAATACTAATGTTTTCCTTTCAAAAAACAAGCCACATTTGAAACTATTTTTAGGGTTCCGTAGCCAAATGGCAAAAAAACGGAACCCTTATAGATTCGTCATGTCTGTCTGTCTGTCTGTCTGTCTGTCCGCCAGTCTGTCACAGCCACTTTTTTCCGAAACTATAAGTACTATATTGTTGAAACTTGGTGAGTAGATGTATTCTGTGAACCGCAACAAGGTTTTCACACGAAAATAAAAAAAAAATAGAAAAAATGGGGGGTCCCCATAGTTAGAACTGAAACTGAAAATATTTTTTTTTCATAGAACACATACGTGTGGGGTATCTTTGGCTAGGTCTTTAAAAATGATATTGAAGTTTCTAAGATCATTTTTTTCTAAAGTGAATACTTTGCGTGACAGACCCTTCCAAAGTGGAAAAAAGTGTGTCCCACCCCCTCTAACTTCTAAAATAGGAAGATGATAAAACTGAAATAAATATATAATGTACATTACCATAAAAACTACCAACGAAAATTGGTTTGAACGAAATCGAGTCAGTCGTTTGTAATACGTCAAAAATAAAAAATGTACGGAACCCTCAGTGCGTGAGTCCGATTCGCACTTGGCCAATTTTTTCTCAAGAATTTTCTTTCAACCCCTGCGTATCACATGACAAAGTTTTGAAAACTTGTAAAGATTGTGGAAGAAAACAGGCACACCCTCTCACTTCTGATGACTCATCTTATGGAGTTCTTCTCCATCTTATTCATTACTTTGAACAATTTTTTTCCCTGCAGATGTATTTGTGGCATCAAGAATCCTTGCTTTAATAAAAATATGAACTTCCGTTACGAAATGTATGCTTTCATTTCCTAACCATCTTGTTAAGGTTTACCATTACCAAGGCTTAGGCAAAATGTTAAGAGATATGAAAGCTTTTCCATTGTAATCCACAGTATTGATCTTTTGGTTTTATATAAAATAAACTTATTAGTGAAGGTTTTATTCAATATCTTAGTTCTTTACTGGAATAATAGAAATTTAAGTATAAAACCTTTTTTCCATACTTTTAATAAAATTTTAAAATTTATAGGTACTCTAATCTTGATCCTTGAACTTTATATTTAGGTTCAGCTCAACATTTTCTGTAAAATCTTAAAATTGTTTTGCGTTTATCGTAGGCATTCGGGGTTTGTTAAAATTCTAAAACAGTCTAAATATTTTCACGTTATACTTTAGCATTTTAAAAACGATAAAAAAATGGTTCACTTTTTGCATATTTGCACGCAAGCTATAAACATTTCATCACGCTTGGTTACAATAACCTTATTTATTTAATAATCAATATCTTTCTGTTGGCATCTCATGATTACGCACTTCTCAAAGTTTCCATTGAACTTGCTTTTGTCGTAGGATAGCAAAGTAAAAACATGAAAAGGCTTTGTTTGACAATATTTTATAATGTTAACTTGATACTTGGTCTGGGTAGGTACTAAGGCGTTTTCATGTTACCGATGCCAAAGTGAATGTCTATCCTAGGTTTTGCTCTTAGTATCATACGAACTGTTCATATTGTTTGTCAAACATGGCTTTAGTTAACTTATAGATAAGAAAATCATTTCTATATCATCTTTTGTATCATTATGCATAATCATTAATAAGGTAACTTTGTATTATTTTAATATTAAAACCATTTTTATGTGAATTACTGGACTATTTATCATTAGAATCACCTTTTAAAAGCAATGTCATCTTCACAAGCTCAAAAAGTTATTCCAAAGTCGTCTCACATTACTATTTTTGTATTCCAGTGACGCTCGACTCCCTGTTAGAAACGGATCACTACGAGAGCCTGATCAAGGATCTGACATGCACAAAATGTCAGAAATACATGAAGCCGCCGATCTACCTATGCGTGGACGGCCATAGCATCTGCGGTAGATGCTACAAGACGAGCTACCAATGTCATATTTGCAAGGTACATTTTTATCAAATACTTGTTATTAATAATTGAAATCATTGTCAGCATCTGCCTATCCACATCTAGCTTCATGATAGATTGTTGCTTAGTACGGTTATACAAAAATTTAAATTATAAAATATATTATTAATATGTATTCATTTAGGGTTTTACATCAATTAGTCAATCCATGAATACATGCACAAAAATACTGATCAGAAATGCGGTTGTAAATTGATAAGTGCAAAGTTCTTTGAAAACTCATAATAATATTTTGTGTGAAATTAATATCTATCGATAATTTTGCAAAATATTGGTTTCGATGTGGTTTTGTAATACCTTTTTTTTAACGGCAATATGAGAGCGTTTATTGTATATTTGATACGTTTTTCATGGAAAACCATTTTACATGCGTAAATTTGGTGAATTTTGCTTCTAAAATATCCGGGCTTTTCATTCCGTTGTAGCTTTTGTTTCATGTACGCAATTTGTTATAATAGTGTTTAAATACTTTTATCAGCCATTTCAACATGCGTGATAAATTATTTAATTCCATATTTTTGTTACTCTTGTCTAAGGTTTTTCTTGTATCTGAACGTTTCTGTATCCTGTTACCCTCGTCAAACCGTTATTCCTGTCGCAGTCAAAAGGTGTTGAATATTCACGTGAACGTGTAACAAAATCTTGTAACACCATCCTTAAAGGTTTAAAGGTGTATTTTCCCAAAATAATCTGACTTATACGCTCGAATGTTTGGTAGTGTTGCTATAAGTTGTAAAGAGAACTTGCAATTATGTTTACATTTGCATTTATATCCACTTTTATTAAATAGGTAAAACTATAATGTACCTACCTATATTATAGTTTTATTATGAAAACATTAAAAGCTTGGATTAAAAAGATGTTACTAAGTCCATGTAATTATTTTGCTTCTAATTTCCATTAATTTTCCTAGTATTTGGATCAAATAAATACTCAAAAAATCCTAGAGGTATGAAAACGTGGTATCCAGGCTTAATAAATTACCATCATTTCAACAAAAGTTCTCACTAAATCCGAACCTGCGAACATTGGTTTCAGTATTAGGCAATAAATATCTAATACAAAGAAACGCTAGTATAAGTACAGTCCACGCCATATTCCACCGAGCTGAATACAATAAAGGAAGCAAGACAATGGTCGGAAAAAATTGATGTGAAAGTGCAGATGTGGACGATTTGTCGGCGTTACAGGCACAGTATAGCTTTAGACAGAATGGTATCTCTGTTAAGACTAAAATATTTCTCTAGTTTTTGCCTAAAACCGCGAGAAGACACTAGGCTTCCGCCCGCGATTTCGTCCGTATCCCGTCCCGTTGCTTTGTCTAGTCGTTTTTTTTTCGAATATATTATATTTAATTAAAAAAAAGAATTGGCTAAATTGGTCGAAGCGTTGTTGAATTTGCAATACATTTTTTTATATAAGACTAGGGTTTTAGGACATTAACTTATGATTCGGTCTGACTTGAGGTCACATTTAGGTGCGACCAATGCAGGATAAGATTTGAAATTGTTATGTATTAGTTACAATACTAATACAAAATATAAAAGTTAGTATAAGCTACAAAAGAAGTTCTTATACAAGTAACTGTAAGATAAACCCATGTTGCGAGATCAAAATATGGCCGCTAAATCATAAGCAAAGCAGCTTCAAGTTAAGTTTATGCATAGTTTTGGTTTGCAACTAAAACTTTACTGCTATTATTTACATTATATTGCTAGAGCTTCACGCACAGGCGGCTATTAGCAGGAAAATATGGTCTAATAATAGGCGTTGGCAGAACTCTGCTTAGGAATAATTGTTGTCTTTATTTTTTGCGCTTCATCGGAGCATTTTGGGTATTACTTAGATCCTTGCGTGAAAACAACTCGTAAAAAGACGTTAATAAATAACAAGATTCTAATATAAATCTTAAAAATCTTCAAACACCCACCGACAGGAATTGAATACATACTATTCTTTGTTTCATCCTCTACCATTTTTAAATACCGAAGCAGTAGGTGAATTAAATAGCATAAAATGTTAATGATAGAAGCGATGTCGCAATCACAAATTACACCTAACCTTAGCCTATAATTTCCACCTTAAAACAAAAGTTGAAACTAAACTTAACCCAGCCATACTCAATCTTGAAGAAATCAATGTCAACATTATCTGATCAACTGTTCACTTCTGAGTTATCATAAGTTCTTCAACTGACTTCAAGTGTTACCTACTTATGATAATATTGTATCCCTTCGACGTTAAGAAATCAGGATATCATTTAGATACTTACCCATTAAGGAGAGTTATTCTCTTCCAGTTAACTATCTTACTGAATACAGTAGTAATAAATGAAATTCCAAGGTTAGGTGTGGTTACCATATTTTGTAATTTTGCGCAATTTTTCAAGTCTGTAGATTCTCCATTGCATTCGAACATAGATGCTCACTCAATTCTATCCCAAATTTCAATTCAAACGTGCCTCTTTGTTGCAGAAAGAATTTTCGGAAATTCGCCCAATGGTGCTGGAGTCGTTAGCCAACAAAGTGCTGTTTCCTTGCACGAATGGCGGGTGCCCGAAGCACGCGACCCTCCCCGTTCTGGATAGGCATGCTCCTCATTGCCAGTACCGGATTATCAACTGCTTCATGTCGAGGGTTTATGGTAAGAGAAATAACGTATTTTTTTATATTGGCTTGGTACATTGGCTCTTCTCTGCCTGAGGGTAAGGCAAAGAGGAGCCATATTTGCCATGACATCGGATGTGGTACCAAGATGGTGTTCGCAGATTCTATCCGTTGTCATCGCCATAGCTTTTTCACGTTTCTTTTGAAGGCATCCAGGTTATAGGAGGAAAGAAACACGCACGCTGGCAACGCATTCCATCGCTTAATATGTAGTTAGGCAAACAAATGATTTGCCCAACTTCTGGGTTCACGATGGAATACTGGCCACGGTAAATGGATGGCAACGTTGACCAGCGCGCGTGGTTCTTTGACGGAATGAGGAAGAAGGGATATGGGAAAACATAATATTTTCTCCACTTACGGGGATCGGTTTATGCAGTATGGTTCACTGATCTGCCACACAGTGAAAATCTACTGCGGTTTACTAGAGTATATTCCCTTGGCTTCTAACACCCACTGAAGAAATAGGGTGGAAGTGGTCTAGGTCGGAAGTTCCCGGATTTATTCCGTAGACTTGTAAAATAATGTTGTTAACTAGTAAAACACATAATTATCTTAATTTGTTCATGGAAGTAACTAATCAGATATAATACTTTTCTTATTATGTAACGAACTAAATAACAAATATTTATCATTTAAATGTATTTTTGAAATCTTAAGTCGAATCCGGTGATAATGTTTTGAGGTTAAGGATAAACAAATTATTACTAAATGGCTGGAAGTAATCTTCGTTAGTAACTCACTTCAAACAATTGGATTATAATTATGAAAACTATATTAATGAAAGTGCGGACTTTAAAAAAGTAAATTAACAATTAAAAAATTAAAGTAAAATTAATAATTAAAGTAAATTCACAGAAAAAAAATGTTGGTGACAGATAATGCTCGTAGCAAACACAGCGCGATATTTTAAAGAAATAACTACAAGAAACTATCGCCACTAACACGGAACCAATTACCTCTAGAGTTCTTCAACACTTATTAGACTCACCTCCTAACTTTGCTGTTCGGATATACTCGAAGTAGTTCCGATGTACCTAGAGTAGTTACTTGTATGCTGGTGTTAAAAGCTTCACTTTACTTCCAAGAATGTGCTGGGTTCGCTAATACAACTAATATAGACGTACTAAGTTTAACATCACCACATCCACATACTTGTTTGTCTGTCTATGACACTGTTTCAGCAGAATAAAGCCAGTTGGTCTGAAGTCGATTTTACCCTAGATGATCTCTCTGACTGGTGTGCATCTTACACGAAATTTAACTTTATTTCAAACCAGTAAGCTCCACGACCTGTTTACATTATTTTCCATAGGGTTCAAATACTTTAGAATAGTGTCGATTTTCTTTCAAACCGTAAGCTGTCACCGGGATCATCTTAGGTGGAATGGACTATAGTGGTAAAAGCTCTTATCCCCAAAACCGAAACAAGGGTTCTAAATCAACTAGGGGCAAATGTTTGAATATTCGTCATCTAAATTACTATATTGGAGTCATGATTTTTAATACAAATATGGCTATCCATTCTCTGAATCGTGAGCACAAGCTGTAAGTTAATTTTTTAGCTTCGCAATAGTCAAGTCAAGATACCAAACAGGGGCAAAAATTTACGAGTATCTTAGCGCAAATTCTCCATAAAATTCTAACAAGCCCTGACAGCCCATGCAAGATGGTTTACGCAACTTTACACCAGAGTGCGGCGGCATAATAATACATTTCCATTAGCAACCGTCAAATTAAGGGGTGTAATTCGTCTTAACGTGAAAATGTCTGATGTATTAAAAACACTTCCTCTGTAATACAAGCTGAAGTGCCTTTAGTAACACCATTGAGTAAAATATGACCCAAAAAAAGTGGAGACCTAAATGAGTACCGAAAGGCGTGACTATGCCTGCAACGTGTCTTAAATGAAAGATGACTGAAATTTTGTCGAACTTCGGTCGCGTAATTTTAGCCTAGTGTGTACGTAATTACACTTAAACAATAATTTCACCTGGTTTGTAGGAACATCAATGATTTTATACATAAGATGGCCTCCTTAAAAACTAGCGGTGGTAGAAAATAACAACCATTTACATTCGCCACATTGCTATATTATTTATAAATGGTAAGAATTTATATTATAAACTTGACATTACTTTATTACATTATCACTTTACTAAGCAGAATTTTTTAGCCAAAGCAATTTCACACTTCTTGAGTTGGCCTAACTTTTTGTTGGATATAGAACGCACGAAAGTGCTTACCAATGTTATAACACAAAATCCGCCTCATTTAAGAAATCCGACATATTTTTGGATGCTGTTATATAAACTTTGCAAAAACAAATATTTTGGTACTTATTTATAAAGAAAATACGTGTGGGATTACAAGAGTTCCTCGAGATTTTATCAACGTAATGTTATCCTTATTTATTTAAAGATTCGGTTTTTATACATAATAAGGAGGACTCAAATATTGCGACTAGAATTTAGCTATAAATAGAAATGAACGTTAGTTAGGAATTCAATTCTTAGTCCAGTTAATATATGTTCGTTATAGGCTTAATTTGCAAGCAATAGTGCTTGACCCAGATCTTGTTAGATTATGGTCTATTTTGATTTTTGTGAATAAATAAATAAATGCCTTGGACTTACATACCAACTGCCTAGCTCCAAACTAAGCTTAAGAAGAAAGAAGAAGAGAGAAAAGAAAGAAACTTGTACTATAGATGCTAGAGAACGGATAGACATACATATGCTTTCATAAACATCCATGACTCGAATAAAAATGTCGATGTTCATCACACAAACATTTGCCCCTAGCGGGATTAGAACCCTCGACTCTGGTTGTGTAGCCAGTGTCTCTGACCACTAGACCAACGGGCCTGTCTAATGGGTTAGCAAACGTACCTGATGGTAGGTGATCAATGCCGCCGGTGAACATTTGAAACACAAATGCGTTTCCAGCCAAGAGGCATTTTGTTAAAGAAGAAAATAGCGTACTTACTTTCTTTTCTTGAATGCTTGCAGGTCACACTTTTAGGTAGGGCTAAACATTGAAAGTATGTATTTTGGCGAAGTGTGAACAGAGCAAGTAGTAGTCGCTTCTCTTAATTCTTCCTACGTTCATTACTATGTCTCTTGTTGTTCTTAGCTCTGTTGCATCTAGCACATTCTTGTTCAAGAATTCAAGAACAAGACAGTGCGCAAACGGATGCGCAGTCCTCTCGTTTGGGAATATTTGTGTTTCCGAGCACTGTACAGTTGTGTTCAGGCTAAGTTTTAATTGAATAAACTTCATAAGCTCGCGATGAATACGTAATGAGATTGTAACTAACAGCGGAATGTTGAGGAAGATGAAACATAATTATTATCTTTCTTAACTCGATTCATGTTGCAGTTGACGTCTCATTTGTTTTTTTATGAGGCCCGTTGGTCTAGTGGTAAGGGACCGACTACAAAACCGAGGGTCGCGGATTGAATCCCGCTAGGAGCAAAATGTTTGTGTGATGAACATCGGTATTTTGTGTTCGAGTCATGGATGTTTATAAAAGTATTTAAGTATGTCCTTCCGATCTCTAGCTTCCAAAGTACAAGCTTCGAGCTTCGTTTGGGGCTAAGCAATTGGTGTGTAAGTCAAAGTATTTTATATATAACTAGCCTTCCGTCGCGTAATATCTTTTTTCTTCAAATATCTATCCCCTCCCGCCACATTTCCGGGATCAAAGTAACCTATGTTCACCGGGAAGAGTGTTGCTATCCAACAGTGAAAGAATTATTCAAATCGGTCCAGTAGTTTTTGAGTTGATTCGTTACATACAAAACACTCATCTTTCCTTTTTCTAATATTAGTGTAGATTTATTTAATACTCCTTTATATTCCCAGGTGACTGCACATGGAAGGGCCGTGCTGGTGAATGGATGGACCACTGCTTCGTAGACCACAAGCAGAAGGTAGCTGACCTTCCCTTCATCACCGTCAAAGACAGATGGGACGCGAAGAGAACTGAGCCGGTGTTGAACTACTTCCTCCTGAGGTGCTATGAGAAGGTCTTCAATGTGTACCAGATATATGATAAGAAAGGAGGTGAGTTATGAATGTTACTTTTTTCACAATGGGTTAGTTATCTGTGAAGACCGAACGGGATGGCTACATACAGGGGCCGCCCTCTGCCCATTCGAGGGTACTAAGGACCTGAGATTAAGTAACCGGTCTTCTTAAACAAAAACTGATGCAAAAGAATATTTTTTTCATTTACTTATAATAACTTCGCCCAAGTATATTCGGCTTACGAAGTTCACTAACTAATTTCATATGTAAAGCATACTGATTACTGATTAATTCAGTTGTTAGGGTTATTATTGTGTTAAAATTAGTCTAGATCAAATTACTTCTATTTGCATTCACCAGCGTCTGGGTATAAAATGAAACTTTACAACTGCTGAATTAATATAACTACAAAATTAATTCAATTAATTCCAGGACGAATGATGTGGACGGTTTTAGTGAACGACGACATGGCAGATAAATTTTATTACGAAGTGGACCTGTTTCTACCGTCGACTCCGAGCAAAAGGATTGTTTACAGGCAAGTATTTACTTAGCAAAATGAAAACAAACCGAATTAAAAAGTTAGACTAAAATAAATAAAGAATTTGCATGTTAATGACCCGATAGGGCAAAGGCCTCCACTATTCTATGATCAACACTGTTTTAACGTTTCAAATATAAGTGTTGTCGAGTGCCTTACCACGGTTGCCAAATGCCGTTGATTACTAAGCTAAAATGAGTTGGAAAAATTTACACCAATATTTCTGGAACCAAAAATTGATTTCAGGACCTAGACATCAGTCCCAGTTGCTTATAAATCATTAGGTCAAAGAGCCTATTTTACCTTCTATAGGCAAGAAGTTACGTCGAAAGCTGAAAACAAACTTAATTAAAGGCCGTTGTGTTTAGAAAGCGTTGCGGCATGCTTCTGTGGTTTCAATGTGGTTCCTGCTCAAGCTAAAAGCTTGCAGCCATCTTGCTCAAAGGACAATTTAAATTCTATTTTATTGGCTTCGAACTTTACTGTCGTAAAATGAAATGGAAAAAATCACACCATTGAAGCTCTTGACTTAAACTTGTAATATGTTTTTTTGCTTTGTATGCAATAAAATTGAAGGAACATATAATTTAATCATTTCTATCGTAAATTAAATGGCTACATGCAAGGCGCAGCTAGCTTAGTATAATCAGATGAACATAATAGCAAAAAGATTTTTTTAGTAGTTATTGTAAATTTACTTGACAGAAAATCTTTATTTAAATGAATCAATCATAAAAGTGTAAGTCTTTTTGGAATTAAAAATCAAATCTTAAGCCCCGCTTTTCGTGTAAAACATACACACAATCCCATCGTAATTTAAGAAATGAAGCCACTGAATTTATTGCCTAAATCTTCCTCTGTAAAAGATATCATATCGCTTACAAACTTTGTTGAAATTTACACTTATTTCCTCGGGGAGGATTACAAATTGTGCAATTTACGAAAAAAATATTATTTGTTCAGGTTTTTATTGTGTTGTTGTCTCTTTCAGACGGCCGTGCAAATGTGAGAAGGATGCTGATTTCCTGGAGCATACGCAGAACGTATACATTCCTGTAGAAAACGTGTTTTCTATGCTTGATGAGAATGAATTTACCAATTTTACAGTGAGGATTGGTAAGTTATGATTTAAAAATGTATTGTTAAATAGCAAAATAATATTGTCAAAGTAAATGTAAGAAAATAGGAAATTAACCATTTCATGTAATGCAAAATGGAAGCAGACAATTTTTGGTGAATGATCAATCTGAACATTGAAAAAAGACTATTGCTGTACATTCAATTTCAAATCGACAACAAAATTGAATTCATGATATAAAAGTGTTATTGATAAATTCAGAATTGATGAGTGTGGGGAATTCAAGTTAAATCTATTCACAAAACATCGAGACTTTCGTAGTAAAACTATCTACAATATGATTATTCAACTTGTTTCTATAACATTATTTACAAAGTCACAACCACATTAAATCCATTAATAGTATTAAAATTCAACAATGCTTTTCAAGTAAAATTAGGGTCTCAATATTAAAACTCGTCAAAGCTTTCTAAAATCCTTCAAAGAGTATTGTTTGAAATATTTCAATATTCATGATTTCAAGGTAAAAATATCATTCTGTTGTTAAAATAAGAGTATAATAGACTGAGAGCTTAATGGAGGTATTTTGTCGAATACAATCTTAAACTATGATTAATGAGTCTACAGAATATTGACTTTAATATTTTGTAATGATTAAATGAATGATGAAGAGCGATGGTGGCCTAGTGGTACGGACGGCGCGCCTCACATACGTGAGGTCCGCGGTTCGAATCCGGGCCCACACCTCTGGATTTTTCGAAATCTATGTGTGGATTTGTGCCATTAGCTCGGCGGTGAGGGAAAACACCGTGAGGACACCTGCACATTTAGTGATTTCTGAATTTAGTTCAGTTAGATCTGAATGTGTAACCATGATCCAATCTGTCTGGTTCCCCTCTATGGGTTACGAAGGTCTGATGGCAGTTGCTTTACTGTAATAACCAGACTTGCCAAATCCTGGATCATGGTCAAAGCGGACCCCGTATATAAACGGGATAAACGATAGGAAGAAGAATGATTAAATGAATGAAAAATTTGATTATTTTAATTATAAAAAATATATCTTTTTCAAATTAATCAAACAAAGTACACAATTTTATGTTTGTATTTATACTCGTATTTAGAAAAAAATTGCTTCTTCTAACGAGAAACGGCTTAAAATAATTATAAGCTTTTAAGCCTCGTAATAAGTACCAAGTTTCCTTGGATGAGGATGCTTATCATGGTAATTTTATTTTTCAGGGGAAGTAGAAAACTTGCCGCTCTTGGATACGCCCACGGAAAGTGAAAGCCTCATCCTACTTCAAAACGAAGAACAAAAGGATGTTTAAGAAATAATAATTTGAAAGCAAAATATAGGCATTTCTACGCTTTGCCTTATTATATGCCGAAATGTTATTAAATTAGCTGTCAAATAAATTTTTGGGTAACAGTCACAGCATTCATCAAAACAAATAATTTAATTATTCTGTTATTAAAATCACTGTTTCTCATAATATGAACAAATTCAAATCTACAAGCTTTTTTTTAACACAAACCCGCCCCATTTTTTCATCACTTGAGACCGTCCGTCAATAAATAAGTATAAACTTTCTTTATTCAATGTTTAAAGTTACTCATCGAGTATTTAATCGAACATTGATTATACTGAGTCCTACTCAGTACAATGTTATCAATGATTCACAAATGTTAATTGTTTAAATAAATAAATTAGCAGAATATTTGATTAACCGCGTTGTCAGCAAATTGACTGTTTTCACGTTTCATAAGTGAATTAGTACGCTTGCAAAATGTTGTTGATTATTTTCCAATAAAATAAATTATTAATGAAGTAGCTTATTTCTTCAATGATTAATTTTATTTCCATTTTTTTTTGTTTCTTTTCAGAGTTTAATTATTCCTATAGATGAGTAAGTATTGCCTTAGTCGCAAAGCCTGCGAAATCTGCATTGGTGATAAAAAATTATCACCAAAGTAGGAATCCAACACATTTAAATTATTTCAAAATACATATGTACCTATGGCTGCAATATTTTGCATATAACTTGTGGTTAAAGATATTTATTTTCTCTAAAAGATTTACAAAAATCACTTACAGAGAAACAAAATAGTTGTTATAATTTAAATAAGCGACATAGCGCAGGTAGCATGCAGATAACTAAACTAACAATTTAACTTGAGTAATTTCATAGTGACATATTACCACGAATTATAATTTACACAAACACAAAACACATAAAGGCAAAATTCTCGTAAATTTATATCCTCTGTATATTATAATTAAGTCCATATTTCTTCAATAATGGCTCCCGGCCGGAAATATTCAATTAATATTTCCTAGTAACTTCGGTCTTTGATTAAAATATTGACAAAGTTCTTTGCAGACTTTAATTAAGTGGCAAGTTTGGCGTTGGTACTTTTGGAAACTTTTTCATCGGCCCTTTGTAAAAAAATAAACGTTGACCTCACCCAGTCTTTCGCTCCCTTGTCTTAAATTCATCGTTTTGGAACAAAAGTTTAAGTAATTTATTGGGCTAACATCTCAAAAAAATACTTTTGTATTAGTACTTCGGTCCCGAGAACATTAATATTTGTCGTAAGGCCAAGTTACAATATTTTGTGAGTTGAATAGGCAAAGGGGTACATGCGAATGGGTACACGAGAGATGATTCTGTTTTTAATACGTAATGGCATTGTAAGTTGTGATTATTGGGCTCTCCCAATTATCACAACTTACATTGATCGGATCTACTTAGATGTCTAGAAAGCACTATCTATCTAAATTAAATAGAACGGCTAAAAAGATTCGGCTCCTTTTAGTCTTTAAAAAATGTAGTAGTCCAGGGAAGGTTCAAACTGTAACAACAACCTTAATTTCTCATATCACCTGTCGCACCTGACAAAAGTGTGACACTGAGAGTGGTCACAGGTACCACATACACAAACTTTTTCTTTCTTGATTAACATTGAAATATATACGAATAAAATTAAAGATACTAGAAGTAAAATCTATTTCTTTATACCTAAACTAGAGGCCGCCCGCGACTTCATCCCCGAGCATTTTGATTTCTTCACAGATTGTAATATGTAATATTGTAACGTAAAGCCTTCCTCGACAAATGGACTAACCAAATTATCCAATACTTTTTTTTTTAAGTTTGATCCTGTAGTTCTTTTGATTAGCGCGTTCATAAAAACAAACAAACAAACTCTTCAGCTTTATTATAAAAATATACCTAGATTTTAGTAAATGTTCTACTTTATTTGATCAAATAGGACCGCGAGAGAGGATCCCCATTCAAAATATGGGTTTCAAAAAGAGAATAGGAGTACTCTGATGTGCATGTAAAACTGAAATGAAACAGATTTGAATAGATGCGAACATCATATATGAAAAACGAAAAGTTAGGAATCTCTTTCATTTCCTATTGTTATATAAAATTCCCTTTGAATTTTAAGCTAGTATTTTTGTTTTGAAGCAGCCTGTTTGTTGAATGTGACTGGGAAATGCCCCATAGTAAATAACGATTTGTAAGAATATATCAGTCGATTAATACCGATTTAAATACTAAATCCTACTTTGAAAAAAAAGTATGTAACAATTTGTTTTCTTCATCTGCTTATTTTAATTGTGTTTGCCTAAAAGTTTTTGCAATATTTTAATGGCTTCTTTTATTTACAAGGCGCATATTGTCTTGAACACTTCTCTTAGTCACTACTTTAATGGCTATATTAATGTAAATATCGAAGTTTTCTTTAAAGTTTTAAAATAATAAACATTTACGCCAACACAGCTCCACTTATCGGGTGGAGCAAACTAAAATAAAACTTCTAGAATGTTCGCAAATGAAGTCTGAGCGGAGAATAATTTTCAAAGGAATATTTCGCTTTGTCCCAGTTGCTATTTCCGATATTTTCTATCGCTACGCTTAAAGTTTAATGGTTTGTGTGGGATCGATTGCTTCGTCAATATATTTTTATTTGAGCGTAAAATTTTCAGTTCGTTTACTTTGAACTGTGGTTTTAGTAATAAAATGTGCATAAGTTTGAATGGCAATAGCGTATCTCGACCTAGAAAGACATTCTTGAATATCATTTACACGTACATACAATATTACTTGTGGCTATAGCTTAAAGCCTTCCTCTAGAAACGGAATATCCAAAACAATAATATTTTTTCAATTCAAACCAGTTGTTCCTGAGATAAGCGCGTTCAAACAAAGAAACTCTTCAGCTTATCAAAAGTATAGATATTGACTGCAAAATATTATTGCCACAAAACGATAACTCACCTACAAATCCTTTAATGCTAAAAGAAAACGTTAAGTGGACTGTTCAGTCAGCAACCAATTTGAATTTATTTTTAGAACCAAATTATGTTTTCAAGGGCAATTACGTAGGTCCTCACTTTAAAGTATCACTTAATTGACATATTGCGAAAGTACCGTTTTTCCCTGCCTTAAATCACGCTGTAAATCATTCTGGAAAATTATGAGAGCATGAAATTTATTACTGTTACGTCCGCTGGTAAATTTTCATCATGCTATATTCTACACAATGCGAATTTGTTAACAATATTCGAATCATTTTATGTTTAAACGGTTTGGCTTGAGCATGTACATTGTACATAATGTATGTGCACGTTTTACTGTACAAGCGAAAGAATAAAATGAATACAAATATGTATTTTGTAAAGTGTTATGTGAAAGCAGTTGCTTAAGTTCAATATTGTGTTTTGAACATTTATTTAGATGTGTTTTCTTTCGTACAGATTCAACGATATGACTGCCACGTAAAGACTTGAGAAACAAACCTTTATAAACAGGCATGCTTACGTAGTATTTGTAATATTCTTTGTAACAGAAGAAAATTGCTTCTAATTAAAATATTGCCGTTAATTTTTTTCTGCTTTAGTTGATACAAGAAAAATCATTTTTAATGAGTCATGTTCATAGACAGGATTTATTTATTTAAAAAGGAAGAGCTTTTACGACGAGTAAAGTAAATACGGCTTATACCATTTCATATACATTATGAAAATTTTATTTAAGAGCTTCACTTCAAAGCTGCGGAGAGTGTAAAAACTGAAGCTACCACCTTGGTTTTTTAAATAAAGATAAGTATAACCTTTCAAGTCATACGCAGACCCTACCTACGGCTTAATTTTTTTGGTGCCGCGGTTTCATAAAAGTTCGCCTCCCCGTTAAATGAATTTTAAATTGAGGAAAATTTCTGATGCTATTAAAGTTGTCTCTTGTAAAAACAACTTCTGGGAGACATTATGATTTTTGAATCCAAAGCAGAAGCTCTCTGAGTAGAATTAATTTTGTATAGGTGCGTGTTTTCACGGTTTCAGTCATGTTCTTAGAAAATTAAATGGCATTGTTTCTGTGAAAAACGTGCAGTAAAAGTCTCGACTTTTTTCCGTGAAATTAGAACAATATCTATGTAAGTTTCATTTAATTAATACGAACACTTACGAGTCACTTTAAAAAAACAATTTGTTTATAAATTAAAAACTTTCTATTGATCTATTAGCTGAAATATTTTTGACATCTCAGCTCAGATCAAATGAAAAGTTGATTGACTTCTTGTGCCATTCAAACGCGGCTTTCTCCAACAGAAATATCACGATCGTTCGACGATAAGAGGAAATTCTTAATTTAATTTTAAAATATTCTGAGCGAATTAATCTCGACCATTCTTCCAGCGATGAGGGAAAATGAAATTGACTTACATTTACAAAATGTTGTCGTTCTATCTCTCTGGAAGTATACCTACTAATTGCAGTACTGCACTGAAGGGGAGGGGGGGGGGGGGTAACAGAGTGAGGGGGTTACGTTTGACAACTCATTACGGGAGACAACGCCGGAATGTGCTTCATTATTTCTTGGCTTTCTCAAATTGCGACGGAGACTGCTTTTCACAGCTGTTGAAATGTTTAAAATTTGAATGCCCTACCCTTTCGCAAAGTGACTAACGTAGAATGGGGAGACGGCTCGCAAACACTAGATTGGATTAAGAAAGGTATGCCGTGTTTACTTTGCACTTGTAACTTTCATTCTAATTTTAAGCACGCGATGGAACTTAATTACTCTTCAAAATAACTAAATAGTAGGTATGGAAACTTATTAAGTTATAAAACTCGGTTTACGACTGTTAAAGTCTAGCCAATGTTGTTTAAATTGTGATGCAATAAAAACAATCTTAATGGTAAAATTTTCTTAATTTCTACTTAGCACCAACTGCGTAGTTGCGAATTGTTTTTTTGAAATGTTTTGTTGATTAAAGATTTGGAATTTCGTTATTGCTACGAGAATTAATTGCATGAGGCAATAAAAACCACACTCGATACATCAGATACAGCTATAAGAGCATTTGACATTATGTACCTGTAAACCTGTACCAGTCAAAGTAAGGCGAAACCAAAAGTATATTTAAGGTGAAGAATGTTTGTTCAGACATAGTATTTTCTTATATGAGGGTAAACTACAAAAACCAGCAACACAGCTGTGACGGGCGCAGCAAGTTCCGGTCCCAGTCCATCGGTTGATCGCGCTCGGTGGTTTACTCAGCGTTGAGTGTAATATCATTTCTGTTAAATTTTGGTGATAATCAAGATTTTGGACTTTATATGTTTGATCTCGGATCATACATCGGTTATTTGTGTGGTATCTTCAGTTTTGGGACAGTACCAGTGATTCATCAAAGGACTTCTCGGGACACGGGGCGATCACGGCTTTTCATCTCAACTTCAGCATAGCAGTCGGCGTCAAAGGTGAGTGGTTTGCCTTTATATCGGGATTTTGCTATGCTTGACTGCCCATCGAAAGTTAATATTAATAGAAACGAATAATCTAGCGAATTCCAATTGTTCTCGTGAGTTATCGAAGAGTTCTCGTGAACCATGCTTATAAATCTTGTCATGATGAAACTATTCGTGTCTGAGACTTTAATTCCTTCAAAATGACATACCGAAAGTCTAATTAAGCAATAAATTTTACTGCTTCGTACTTTCACTCGTAACAGAGGGTACCTAACATGATTGCTAGCAGACTATCAGATTACCGACACCTGCAGACAGCATTCCACCGACTTGACATAAGCGCTCGTTCCCATATAATTAATTCCGACGGAATTATTTTACCAACAAATAAGTTAGTTCAATTCCGGCATCCCATAAAATTCAGTCTAAAGCGAGACTGAGAGTATTTTTATGTAGTGAACAGTGTCTATATTAAGATAAAGCGTTAACAATGCTAATAAATGACGGGCCCATGTTGGTCTAGTGGTCAGATACTCTGGCTACAAAATCGAGGATCGTGGGTTCCAATCCCGCAAGGGTCAAATGTTTCTTTGATGAACATCGGCATTTGTACTCGAGTCATTGATGTTTATAAAAGTATTTAAGTATGTGGATAGACATACTTAAATACTTTTATAAACATTCCCTAGGACCCATAAGTTCGAGCTTCGAGCTTAGTCAGGGAATTGGTGTGTTAGTCTTATGAATTTAAACCAATCCTTAGAGAAACAACTTGTGTCACACACTTCATATTCAAATTATTAATTCTTTAACATGTGTGTATAAGGTTGGTTGTGTGTCTATGTTTTCATGTTGTGATAACACAGACACAGTCCGGAGTTTGGAAGTTGGCGGTGTAATTACACCCCCGTGCCTCGGAAAGCACGTTAAGCCGTTGGTCCTGCGCCTGATCTCTCTACGGTCGTGTCTGACTGCTTTCCCACCGAATTTTGAGAGTGAGGGAATAGGGAGTGCACCTGTGTTTGCGCACGCGCTTGTGCACTATAATATATCCTGCGTACTTGGGTAATCGTAAGATCGAAGTGGCCGAATTCGGCTAGGAGGGTATTATTATTTATAAGGTTGGTACATACTTCAACTCGTTCAGAATAGCAGTTAAGTTTTACTGTTTAAATTGAGTAATAAATTTAACATCTCCGTACTTTCACTCGTAACAGAGGGTCTTACTTACATGATTGCTAGCAGACTATCAGATTACCGACACCTGCAGACGACATTCCACCGACTTGACATTTGCGCTCGTTCCCCTATAATTAATTCCAACAGAATTAATTTATGGAGCCATAACCAACAAATAAGTTAGATGTATCCGGCATTCTTTAAGAGGCAGTCTAAAGCGAGACTGAGAGTATTTTTAATGTAGTGAACAGTATCAATATTAGGAAAAAGAGTTAATAATGCTAATAAATGACGAGCCCGTTGTTGGTCTAGTGGTCGGTCAGAATCCCTGGCTACAAAACCGAGGGTCGCGGGTTCGAGTCCCGCTATGTTTGTGTGGATGAACATCGGCATTTGTACTCGAGTCATGGATGTTTATAAAATTATTTAAGAATATCTATCCGTTCCCTAGCATTCATTGTTCGAGCTTCGAGCTTAGTCAGTGTTAGTTCATTGGATTTAAATAAACCAGTGAAGCAACTTGTGTCTAACACTTCAATTCGTTCAGAATAACATTCTCGTAGTTAAGTTTTACTCTTTAAATTGAGTAATAAATTTAACATCTCCGTACTTTCACTCGTAACAGAGGGTACCTTACATGATTGCTGGCAGACTATCAGATTACCGACACCTGCAGATGGCATTCCACCGACTTGACATTTGCGCTCGTTCCCATATAATTAATTCCGACAGAATTATTTAATGGAGCCATAACCAACAAATAAGTTAGATTTATCCGGCATTCTTTAAGAGACAGTCTAAAGCGAGACTGAGAGTATTTTTTCGTTAGTGAACATTATCAATATAAAGGTTAAGAGTTAACAATGCTGAAAAATGACGGGCCCGTGTTGGTCTAGTGGTCAGAAACTCTGGTTATAAAACCGAGGATCGTGGGTTCCAATCCCGCAAGGGTCAAATGTTTGTTTGATGAACATCGGCATTTGTACTCGAGTCATGGATGTTTATAAAATTATTTAAATATGTCTATCCGTTCCTTAGCATCCAAAGTTCGAGCTTCGAGCTTAGTTAGGGAATTGGTGTGTTAGTCTATTGAATTTAAACCAATCCTTAGAGAAACAACTTGTGTCACACACTTCAAATTCAAATTATTTATTGCTTTAACATGTGTGTATAAGGTTGGTACAACTCGTTCAGAATAACAGTTAAGTTTTACTCTTTAAATTGAGTAATAAATTAAACATCTCCGTACTTTCACTCGTAACAGAGGGTACCTAACATGATCGCTGGCAGACTATCAGATTACCGACACCTGCAGATGGCATTCCACCGACTTGACATTTGCGCTCGTTCCCATATAATTAATTCAGACAGAATTATTTTATGGAGCCATAACCAACAAATAAGTTAGATATATCCGGCATTATATAAGAGTCAGTCTAAAGCGAGACTGAGAGTATTTTACGATAGTGAAGAGTATCAATATAAATACAAATAGTTAACAATGCTAATAAATGACGGGCCCGTTGTTGGTCACTAGGGCACAAACCCTGGCTACAAAACCGATAGTCGTCGGTTCGGATCCCGCTAGGGGGCAAATGTTTGTTTGATGAACATCGGCATTTGTACACGAGTCATGGATTTTTATTAAAGTATTTAAGTATTTCTATCCGTTCCCTAGGACCCATAAGTTCGAGCTTCGAGCTTAGTTAGGGAATTGGTGTGTTAGTCTATTGAATTTAAACCAATCCTTAGAGAAATAACTTGTGTCACACACTTCATATACATATTACTAATGCTTAAACATGTGTGTATAAGGTTGGTACTTCAACTCGTTCAGAATAACGGTTAAGTTTTACTCTTCAAATTGAGTAATAAATTTAACATCTCCGTACTTTAACTCGTAACAGAGGGTCTTACATGATTGCTAGCAGACTATCAGATTACCGACACCTGCAGATGACATTCCACCGACTTGACATTTGCGCTCGTTCCCCTATAATTAATTCCGCCAGAATTATTTTATGGAGCCATAACCAACAAATAAGTTAGATGTATCCGGCATTCTATAAGAGTCAGTCTAAAGCGAGACGGAGAGTATTTTACTATAGAGAACAGTGTCAATATTAAGATAAAGAGTTGACAATGCAAATAAATAATGTGCTCGTTGGTCTAGTCCGTTGGTTGAGTGGTCAAAGACCCTGGCTACAAAACCGAGAGTCGCGGGTTCCAATCCCGCAAGGGGCAATGTTTGTGTGATGAACATCAGCATTTGTACTCCAGTCATGGATGTTTATAAAATTATTTAAGCTTTGAGCTTAGTTAGGGAATTGGTGTGTTAGTTCATTGGATTTGAACAAACCCTTAGAGAAGCAACTTGTGTCTAACACTTCAATTCGTTCAGAACAACGTACTCGTAGTTAAGTTTTACCCTTTAAATTGAGAAATAAATTTGACATCTCCGTACTTTCACTCGTAACAGAGGGTACCTTACATGATTGCTGGCAGACTATCAGATTACCGACACCTGCAGATGACATTCCACCGACTTGACATTTGCGCTCGTTCGCCTAGAATTAATTCCGCCAGAATTAATTCTCGGCCGGGTACAGTCGGCTCGGGATAATGTAGCTTACTCGAATTAGAACTAGTCGCTGCTCTGATTGGAGCTCTAACAGTTCAATTCGAATTGTACGGGCTGTTTTAGGTACCTAGGTATTCTGATAAATGCGGTAGATTTCAGCAGGAAAATTCTTTATTGACAGATGTCAGGAGCTTCATTTCAAATTGTGTGGATTTAGTGAAAAATGTATATCTTCATTTTGCTTGATGGTAGAAGTTAACAAACTAAAATATACAATAAGATTATACAAAATAGTCATGATGATGATGATGATGATGAGAATGTTAACTACCTGCCGGGACTGTTTCCGATCAAGATTTTTAAGAAAATAAAAAGGTTTTCAATAGGTATACATAATTATGTCAAGTAGGTATAAATATGTAAACACAGCATAATTATTTTAACAAAATCCAGCACAAAATCCGGGAACTGACTATACCAAAGTATTTTATTATATCAGTTCATTCTTATTACAAAACCACAGCAGCAGACAAATAGCTTAACCAGAATTAATTTCGTCGAAATATCTCTAGAAGTTTGCTCAAGTTGCCATTTGTTGTAAGTCTGTATTTGTAGGCATCTCAATCAACTATTAAACTGTAGCCTGGGAGGTCGTTGTCTTCGGTCAAATAGTCTTAGGGACCACAAATAAGTCCCGTAGTTAACACAAAAGCGATCTCTGCTGTTCTAACAAAAAACTTAAACTGACCTTTTAGGTTTGTTTGATCCCTAACCTCATTTAAGATTCTAGATATTTCTAGTCCCTAGTTGCCCACATTTATACGGTTCCGAAAATTCTTACATTTAATCAACTACCGCTTTTTTGAAAAGATAAACTGTAGCCCCTTTTCCAAGCGAAAAGAAAACCCCTAAGATCCACTTGTACCCACCGCATTAAAAATAAAACTTAAGGGCAGGTCATCCCGTCCGATAGGTAGTCCCAGAGGCGTATCTCATAATTAAATTAAGTTGAAAACGTTGAATCCCTCCGGAATGATCAATCGGGCCCTCAAGATTGTTATGAGGCCGGGAGGAAGCCAATTAATTAAGCCCGATCGTGAATTGCCTTGGAGATTAAATATTTTAAATGGCAAACTTTTTTGTTCATCAAATTTAGAAGAAAGGCTTGCTCCTTGCATCTTCTTTTTTAATTAATCTATGTTTACTGATATCATTTCTTTATGCAGACTTAGCAAATTCATCCTTATGTCATATTGTTTGATTACTCAAGTGGTTTTATTTCTTTTTATTTTCCTCGTAAGTTGCAGGTCTGTCCAGGAATTATTATTTCTTTTGTGTGTCGTTCTGAAGCCTAAGAATTTTTAGGCTTATTCTTGTTCTGAACAAGACACAAAAGAGTCTCACTCGTTTAACAGCATGAACGAGTTTTCATTCTCTTATCAGATAAGGGTACTCTATATTAATCTATTCCTATAAAAATCATCTGTTGATTTAGTTATCACTAATTTTTAAAATACACATACATCACTTGAAGTAAATATTTTCCTAGCGCGAGTACTATCGCATTCACACCAAGACAACCCATTCCGGTGCTTAATTCATCACCACGTCATAACGTTGTTCCTCTTACCAATCACAATGTTCTAGTCGTACCTACTCGCACCTACGTAACACTGAAATATCACCTGCTGAGTACAATGTGATGCATAATGTTACACAAACTCCGTGGCGAAAGCAATTTATCTGTAACACGGGTGCCCCATGTTGACAACGAACGCGTTCCATTTCATATTCAAACTGAAATGGGTTCCCATTTGTTCACGAAATGAGGTAATAGCCTTTATTGTCTACCTTCGGAGAAACAATGAGAATGTTTAACAATAATCGCACAGTTTAATAGTTGTAATTAGTTTTACGCTGTTTAATAACCTTTAGAACTAAATGGAGTGTGCCGAGAATTTCATTCAATTTGCACTGTAATTATAGTATATTCAGAACGTAATTTGCTGGATGTTATTTTACGTAATTAATCTGGAATTAATTCGATCTATCTACTATCTATCATGTCTGTAGCTGATAGACTATTAATAGTAGGCGCAGAAATTAATAAACCGATGAGATAGTTACTATGATCCACTAGTGCTTAATAGCATTATTACCGAACGAATCAAAGCTTTGGAGACGCAACAATAACTTTACTTGTTCCTACATCTTTACCAGCTGGTGATCGCTGCACCTTTGTAAAGGATTAAATGTCAAAGAAGTATCAGGTTTAGCAGTACATAGAGCGATGAGTTTTAATATTGCCATCATTAAGATAGGGGCGTGGGCTTACCCGGTACAAAGTAGAAAAATTGCAATGGAGACCATTTAAATGTGAATTGTGTGTAAATATTTACTGCATAACACTAGTCAGACAAACCTTAGACAAAAAACAATTATGGTAGTGATTAGGGGAGATTGCACCTTAGCCTCACTTTTCCTAAACCTCCATTTTCTCAGCTCTTAGATTGTCTAGGCTTACAGAACTTTCAAGGAGCTAGACTGTTAAATTAGAACCTAACAATTCACACCAATTCACCTCGTTTCATTCAGACCCAAGAATGTATGAAATAGTTTCGGTCTTTTCACCCCAACTCACTATTTGAACTACTAGACATTCCATTACGTTTGTTATGAACTTAGTATTCAATGGCCGGCTATAGACTATATGTATAATAGTCAATATTACACGCCCGAAATCGATATTCTGCTCAAATAGGACCAAATATACTCGTCCTTACAACAACATCATCAATATTTACAATCCATAATGCAATTAGATGTAAGCTCGATATTGAAACAGGCGGAATATTAACGTACCACTTAAGCCAACGTCAGTCATTCCTGACAGGGATAATTTATATTCAAGCGCACTCACCTGACTTGGTGCTTATTAGATAATTTGAATATCAATTATACTGATGGCTTAGTGGCCGGATTAGTTCATTGCATCGAGTTAATTGTAGCGTGTTGTTTGGGTTATTTTAGATCGCTCTGTATAACTGTTATGCGTGCTGATTAAGCCAAAAGTCATCTTTTTAATGAAATAATTATATTAAATGATGGATCCCTTTGCCATGCAGTGGGAACTAAACAGGCTAATACTTTAAATACGTTGTGAATTGTGTATCTTAAGGGCTTTGATACGATTTAGATAGTAGTGGAAACCATAGTGAAACTTTCATGCGGTAATACGGTTGACCGGTTTTGAGTTAAATTAACAATTCCCTTATATGGTCAACTGGGCATGTTATTCTAACTATGGAAGAATTGATTCTTATATTTCTGGTGAAAAGACATATTTTAATAAAAAAAATAAAGAAGATGTCTTCTAAGAAACAAAAGCAGTCGTTACTTAATACCGATAAACTGCTCAAAGGTCTATAAACATCTCCAAATAGGACCCTAAATTGGACTGTATTATCAAAAAGGTGTGAATATAAGATGAAACAAGAGATATCATTCAATTTAGAAACAATCTTACGTTGATACATAACTTAATCCACTATTTCGAGTCTCAAAAGGAAAATGTGTGTCTATAAGCGAGCATTTCACATAGCATTTTCATTCGCAAGATAGGCAACGCTTACATACAGCTGGATTCAATATCAGCGGCCATTTCCTTTATCAATCATCTGTGAGTGACATGACAAATTCAGCCCTTGAGGGTTCAGGGAATGATGTACCGATGTGTCGTATGGGCGTCACCCGAGACTAATGACTCGACGGGTACATTTGATATTAGTTATTAAGATGCTATTATAATATAGTTTTGTTTATCGTGTCCTTTATAATCGAGTTGAAGTCTACCTCGTTGGTATTTGTGCCCTTTATATTAAGTTCCTTGATTATACATTTCTCACTTAGTTTTGAACGGGCGCGGTTTTGGACGGATTTTGATAAAATTTGGTATACAGGCAGAGTATGGACTGACTTAGGTGATAGGATACGTTTGCCACGATTAAATGCTCCCATCGGATGAACAAAATCCACGTGAACAAAGCTGCGGGCGGCCGCTAATATAAAATATAGATGCTATGTGATCATTACTGTAAACATTTATTAAAAATATATAATACTCGACAAATGGACTATCTATGCTAAATTTCAACCCTATTAATCTAGTGGTTTAGGCTGTGCGTTGAAAGATCACTGTATAAGTCAGTCAGTCGCCTTTGAGGTACATAATATTTAGATATTTTACAAGAAAAATCTAAACACTTACTAGTATCTCAAAATCGCAGAGTTATGAATTATTCGGAGCGTGAATATACCTGCGAGTCTCCTGCAGTTGCATTGTGCATGCGCGCTGCAACAAGTCAGCCTTTCGCGTCGCCGCGTCGGACAGAGCGAGTAGAACGGAACAAGTAACAACAAATGCGGATTATGAGCCTGCGTTATGCTGTTTGTTGCAACAGAACAATACAATGGATTTTCCATAACAACCAATTTTATAATTCATCGGAATGTCATCGGTAAAGGTAATCGTTAGTATACTATAAAGGGGCCACTTAAACCTACACGCTGGGTCGAAAGTCCCAGGCGCCGACTGACATTCCTCTTTGTTCCACGCGATGGACCCGGCACCCGCACGGAGAATCCTTGGACAGCTAAGAAGTTCGTCTCAAGGATATCGTTTTATGTTATTTGAACCAAGGCAGTTACGAAAATCCTTGCTAAGACACAAAACCAAATCCATTTTGTCTCAGTTCATACAACATTATTAGAAAGATAATTAATTCTGAGTGATTTAATACTATTTAAGTTCAAACTATTTATGTTGTAGAATTTTGATAATTATTTCGCTGTAATAAGTGGTTATCCGTTCTTTGGGTACAATATAAGGAGTTAGTAGCATTTCAGTGATAAAGTAACAGGGCCAAGAGTTTAGTCTTACACACACGCTTTAGTCTTCAAAGTTATGAATTTTTCGGAGCGTGAATATACCTGCGAGTCTCCTGCAGTTGCATTGTGCATGCGCGGTGCAACAAGTCAGCCTCTCGCATCGCAAGTCTCGGACAGAGCGAGTAGAACGGAACAAGTAACAACAAATGTGGATTATGAAGCCCGAGTTATGCTTAGCGAAGACCACAGTGAAGTAGCACTTAGTTACTGTTATGCTATGTTTATGCTGGTGAGTAAGATCGCTCAGTTTGGGAGGGTATGGGTCTTAATGGCAGGCAACGCATCTGCGACCCTTGTGTGGTTGTTAATGTCCATTTGTAGCAGGGATCACTTATCATCAGGTGACCCTCTTATAAATTAAATAAATTAAAAAAATGCTGTTTCTTGTTATGTTGTTTCAGAAAATTACGTACAGTGTAATTTCCATTACCAATCCTTATGTTATGTAAACAATTGTATGCTGCTTAAGAGTATGGTTTAAATGTTATTTTAGTAAACTGAAAGTAGTTCACACGATGAAAAGCTTTGTCATCTGATTCTATTATTTCATGTATTCAATACCATTCAAGTGTAAGTTTTTTAGGTTAACTAAAGTCAAATCATTTTCCAGACCAGTAACAAAAAAACATATAAGTGATAACCAAGTGTACGTCACCCAAAAGTTCGTTAGTTATTTCTTCATTATCTTCATTTGATTGTGTTTTAATAACAATGTAATCATGTGCGTTTCAAAATCCGTTTAGTATTTGATAAAAACCAGAACTAAGTATTTTAAACGCAAAAATAATAAAATTTGTAACTTTCTAATATTCCCCTCCGTTACTCACAGCTAGCTGTTATTATAATCAGGTCGTATTGTACATTTCCTGGTACCTCTGAACTGTCTTCCATTGTTCCACAGTTCGCGTACAAGAATAAATTCCTAACTACTTTAAGCTTTATTGTTCGTACCGCCAGTCTCACTGGAAATGTTCAAATGATAAATAGTAATTTCGAAGGTAACCGCATTTCAACACAAAATAAGGAACTAAAGTGTAGCGTAAAAGTTATTTCAGACATTTGTTTGTTTGTGCAGCTATTTTGTTGCAGTAATTGATAAGTTTAAATTACTCGAAACAAGGTCAATGGCTAGAATTTCAGACCACACTTATTATGTAATGTTATTGTTAAGCTTGGCGGTCACGGAAAACTCTCTTAATAACCTTGTACGTGACATTTTTTAGAATGTTATTTAGTTAAGTGTAGCTTGATATTTTTTTTAAGGTTGGCAGTTGGCTATGTAATTATTATACCTAACTATCGCCATGTTTTAATACCAAAATTACTTAATCAGCGTAATGTTCATATTAAGCATAAAATTGGTCAAATTATGCGACATCCGTTCAAAGCGGGAGGCATCTATTCATTTGCATCGTATATTAATCAGGCATTCGTAACGCCGAGGCGTATTTACCAAGAGAACTGTGCTCATTTTCTCTCTACACATCGTCACAGTGCCGTGGATAGCAGTGATATATCTTCACATTAAAATCAGATAAACTGGTCCAACATTTTTGTTATAGTTCGCGGTTGGTACGCTAGCATTTGGTTCTTGTGTAAGTTTGTATAATAACTTCATATTCGTCGTATTCCATCAGCACGGGGCAAGTTCATGAGATTTTTATTTTTCACATTATTATAAAGTCATAATAAATTTGGGTTGTAACCCTCGAATTGTTTTTGCTAGATTGTGGTCTCGACAATCGGTTCAAAGTCAGGCAAGCGTCTTGCCATTTGGTGACCTAATTGCGCGCTTGCCTCCCTCTTGTGGTGTTGTGATTTTGTAAATGTAGAAACACACCAGGCCGAAATAATATGTACTACCGAAGTTCGGCTGCAATGTATTTTCTATACGACATATGTAACTCGACGTAATTTCGCCATCCATGGTGTGTCGTCTAACATTTAAAATACATTGCAGGCGTAGCCACACCGAACTTTTTTTTGCCTAATTCCCGACTGGTGTTATTATACACTAACTGAGAAAACATCAAATGTAAGTTTATCATAACTTCACTGCTTTCTAGAATGGTATGAAATCAGCGTGCGGTGTATCTGGCAGGCCGGTCACGTTTGGCAGAGATGAGAGATGCGGATCTCTAACGAATGTTTACTTTGACTTCGCATCGCGCGTCCTTCTGCCTCACTATTTACATAAGCCATAAAAATGGCTAAAATTACGTGAGAACTCCAGATATTTCTCTCTGATGTAAAAATGTCTGTATCAGAAACAAGGTAGAAGAAGCACGCCACCTGATTTTTTGTACAAAATGACGTGACTGCCATTTGGAATTTTCGGGAGGCGAAATGTCTCCAAAACTGTCGGTTCGACTGGAATTCCGCGCGGAAAACCGGTTGTTGCTGGGGAGATTATATAGATAATTGTTGAAAATAATGTGTTAGCAACCCAATAAGTAAAACTGTGTAAACATTTTATCATCAGATTTATTCAATTTACAACACTATTTTACTGCAAAGACATCAACGATTATTTATTGTTTAAACAGACTTGACAGCATCATAATTTTACATCGTAACAATTACATAGTAATTTGAATAACAATGGGTAACAAGATTATAACTACACTCAATTACATTACAGTAAGTAATATACTTAGCTTCTAATCACGACGAGCACCAAACAAGAACTGGCTATTTTCTGCCATGCTTCCCCTTTTTATACCTTTCGAGTGGAGGGGCAATGTCTACAACTTCACACCAGTATGAGTACATTTTATGTCCTCTTAAGGTTATTTGTAAAATAAGTTAATTAAAAGGTAACCAAAATTAATTACAATTAAAATCATGATTTCTGAAAATACATTTTGATTGCTGGAAATTATATTTTGTATGTTAAGAATAACAAAACGGAACCGGAAGCCGTTAGTGCTTTCTGTTGTTTCCATAATTCATCAATTAATTACATTAACACTTAAAATAATACAATATCGTTTTTAATATTAAAATATCAAATAGAATCAATGAAATTATTAAAACATTTCGTAAATGTTATTACTTGTATTAAAATTTTATAAAGAGGAACAGGAAGTCGTTCTCGTTTTGTTTTTCCCACATAATTTATGTTATTTAGAAATTAATCATTTAAAAAGTATTACAATAATAATGATAATTTTCATCATAAAATCTTAAATAAAACAAGTAATTATTAACGATATATCAAACATATGTCCAACATTCGTCCATCCTGACCACTATTTGCGTCCCTGCAAATATAAAACACATAGGTAAGTAAAAGTCAAAATAATAAATATGCATTTAGTTTTATATCTACTCAAATTATTTTAGAGTTAACATAGCTGCCAAAGTAGTGACAGACCCAAAAGCAAGCGAAAACAATATTCATATCCAAAAAAAAAGTATGTACATGCGCCACAAAAGTGACAGCTCCAAACAATCGTCACGGTATTCAGTGACGGCCCAAAGATCAATCGTCATCATCAATGACGGCCCAGAGATCAATCGTCATCATCAATGACGGCCCAAAGATCAATCGTCATCACCATGTACGTACACGGATTGTATACGGAGTGTATTGGCTACTGCGATACAAGCAAATTTTGCTTAGTGCAGAGTCACTAGGTATAAGTAAATAATGTAAACATGTTTTTCGTGTAATAAATAAATAAATATTAGGATTAAAAGATTAGGTTTAATTTAGCCGCTAAAGTGATAAAATATAGAATATTAATGACGGCCCAAAGATCAATCGTCATCATCAATGACGGCCCAGACATCAATCGTCATCTTCAATGACGGCCCAGACATCAATCGTCATCATCAATGACGGCCCAGAGATCAATCGTCATAATGGTAGACAGCCCAGAAGCAAACTATAAAGAATATTACAACCGTAAATTATTAGTTAGAGTTGTTTTATTATTATTTATCTATTGTTCATTAAATTATAGTTGCCTCAAAAATACCCGTAAATTCAATTTAGGGGATTCTTGTTAAAGATATGACCATACCTATGAAGTATTTTAGGTTTTTTAATCATTGTCTTACTCTGACGGCCCATTAATTACTAATGAATACCTATAAAATGTAGTGATTTTTCTCATCGTCTTAATTGACGGCCCATATTTATTAAAAATTATGCTGATGACTGATGTAATTTTCTTTATTTACTTTTGCCATACCTGTGAATAATACAAATTACAACCCATTATTTTTTTTTTAAATTATCTTCTTTGCTTTACCTTCATTTCAAAATCGAGATCAAAATATACTTTATTTATGTAGGCCTCTGCAAGGCACTTTTAAATCCCTACAAATTAACCTTCTAGTAAGTCTACGAGTTCCACAGTGCTGTATCGCTTCCACTGTACCAACATCGGTTGGACTCATAACGAGAACTTTCACCATTGTGTCAATCCGATTGGCGTATCTTTTTAATGCATCTGAAGCCACTGTAGTCTGATATTTCTTGTAACCCTTTAATCTTGTATAGATGTATTTATTTACTTATTTATGTATTTATAAAAAATACTTTATTGACCACACAAGTAAGATACAAAAGGCGGACTTAACGCTAAAAGCGTTCTGTGCCAGTCAACCTTTAGGAAAAGGTAATGTTTGAGCGCGGCAAAGAGCAAACTAGAAAATCACCAAAACATCAGATAGTAAACATACACAAAAACAATATTATATTATAATATAATAAATACGTGCAAACACATAATATTGATGATGATGTCCCGAATGATTCCAATAAAGGGAATTAAAATCGATTCCACGTGAGGCAACAGAAACTCAGGAACCTGACATTTAAAAGCAAAGTTATTTGGAGCTTTTCTAATACTGTTAAGAAGACTATTCCAGAGACGTATAGCGTAAAGAACAGTTGGACATGAAGCCCACAATTAAGCATCTGTTATTTCCTAATAATCTGTCTTTGTTATTTTGTACGGCCCCCTTTACTTTTAAGCCTTCAATAATGTCAAATCTATTTTGTATAGAGGAGGTTTCTTCCTCTTCAGATCAAACAATTTCTTCATGGCCACTCCCACTTTCTCCATATTTCGTGTAGCTTGTGCTTTCGTCTGTAATGTAGTTGGCTCTATTGAATTCATTGTGTTACGTAGGTTTGGCCCACAGAAATTATGACTACTAGTCCATTACTCCGAACTAATATGAATAATCTGTACGTACCATAACAAAATGGAATAAGGTGATCTTTATCTACGGTATCCAAGGATTCTGCAACATTTTCACATGTTAATGTTTATAAATCCTAAAGCTATCTTTGGTGACTGAGCTACTCCAGGTATTTAAAAAAGTAGAAATAAATTGTATGACCTTTATGGTTAAAAGAAACGTTCTTAAGATCCAAAAGTGAAACAATATGTTAAGTTAAAGTGAAGTATATGTTAAGACGAGCCGTTTGGTGTAATGGTCGAGAAGTCGGGTATTACACCAAAGGTCGCGGGTTCGATCCCCGCACGGTACAAACATTTGTGTGCATGAACATGTCTGTTTGTATCGGTCTGGGTGTTTCTATGTATAATATGTATGTATTTACAAAAAAAAAAAGTATATAAGTAATGTTTATCCGTTGTCTAGCACCCATAGCACAAGCTAATGCTTAGTTTGGGGCTAGATGGCGCTGTGTAAATAATGTCCAGAGATAATGTCCAGAGATAATGTCCAAATGTCCAGATGTACTTCAAGTTTTTTTACAAAGTTTGCTATAAACTCTATTTATTTGAATTATAAAATAAGATAACTCAAGTAATAAAAATCAATGCTACTTGGAATGTAATAACCAAAGAAACATGTAAATTAGAGTCATATGAAAATGATTACTCCCTTAGAATTAACGATAATACTATAAGGTCTGATAGAAGAAGCAAATGCCCCTGATACTCGTTTCTCAAATATGAACATGACTATAATAACCACTAGTCAGCTAAATTTTAGTACACTAGAAGCTCAAACATCTCAGCTTCTTGCGAAGACGATATCTATGTTTCAAATAAATGAAAGACGAATGCAAGTTTACGATTAAATTAATTTTGACCATATCTCCCCGATCACTATATTAAAAACATTTAAAGCACGAAGTAAAAAGAAACTGATGACTTATGGGTCATATGAACTGATTGATATAAAACATACTGTATTCAAGGTCATTCCTCGCCATTTGGTTTACCCTTTTAATAAAGGCATCTATAAGAATAATCTTCTTTCTGATATATAAATAAACTGATTTCAGTTTAACTAATGAAAATAAACCTAATATTGAATAATATGATGAAATATAGTGAAAACAAATTCCCATAACATTATACATCGACATCAATTATGAATGAATATCAATATCGATTATTATGCCTCATTTAAGCGAATTAAAACATATATTTATATTCAAATTCAAAATATACTTTATTCAAATAGGCCTCATAAAAGCACTTATGAAATGAAAGTCAATAATAATAAAAAACAACACATTGAATCTACCACCGGCTTCGGAATGCAGTCATCTACCGAGAAGAAGTTGCAAGAAACTCGATAGTTGCTCTTTTCAATCGCCAAGTTTTGTTACAACATTTGTCCAATAAGTTTATATACTTGTAATAATTCTAGTACAAGGCCAAACAGTTACCTCTTTCAGGTATAGAATAACAATTATTTAATACATAAGAACAGATTGAGTCCCAGTCGACCTAACCCCAAAGGTGGCACCTGTTCACCAGTATGACGTATGTGTCAGCCATCATCTCACTCAACCATTTTAGAGGGAATGAAATGACCCGCCATATAGCGCTACCACCCCAGAGACATTATAGTGAGCATGGCTACTGAGACCCAGGCCATCCAACCAAAACTGGAAAAACAATATTTAAAGTACATTACACAGGGTTACAAAATCAAACTTTTTTTTTGTTGCATGAAATTTTTCTACTGTTGTTTACTAATTTGGGTGCGCTGATTTCAAATCTACCTTCAGAATTTTTGTAGCAGCTCTAGTTTGTGAGATACAGGTACCGCCTTGATTTGCATAGGTAGTCGATAGTTTCTGTCAATAGCGATGTAACTTAACTGGTTTCTTTTTTAATTTCATTATAATTTCTTCAAGACGGACATGTTTGCATAATCTTGATTGTTTTTGTGTTGTTTTTGGAGTATTTGTGGCCCAATAATTTAGTTTTTATATGTGGACTGTGTGAAAATAGCATATTTTGACTACTTCGGGTTTTCGTCGCCATCAAACGCAAAACCTTGGATACCAAGTTAGACGTGTTATAGTTGGGTTGAATCTTCGCAATTGTAGGCAAACAAAAAAATATCCACATTTAAGTACAAAGCTACCTATGACTTCATGTGAACTCATCCAACCGTCATAAAGACTGTTATTTCTGTGTAACGAAAATCATAGGAAAAGACCACTAAAATTTATCTATGTGGATATATTAAAACTTAAAATCTATCATAAGACCAGTCTTGAGTATTAGTGACACATCAACACCACAGCAACCATTTACATCTATGGAAAATCCAGACCAGTGCTCGGCGGACAATCCGAAAACGACGGCAGTGGTACGGTTGTACGGTGACGGTAGTTTTGATTGCTATAAATTG
This sequence comes from Nomophila noctuella, assembly GCA_958496325.1. NCBI lineage: Eukaryota > Metazoa > Arthropoda > Insecta > Lepidoptera > Crambidae > Nomophila > Nomophila noctuella. The sequence goes on along the minus strand of OY292494.1, from coordinate 8,818,735 downwards.
CTATTTTATGGTATTTTTGATGGTCTGCAAATCAGGAAGTTGATAGATGATTAAAAAAAATCAACCACATGCCAGCTGTCGAGAAAAGTGCATGGAAAGAGTGTTTTTGGATAGTGAGAAATTTCTTGGGCAATAGGAAGTCTGACGGCTACATTCAGCACGCTGAACAGTTGCTGATGCACTTCCAGCAGCTTGAATGCAACATAGGTATAAAATTTTACTACCTTTACAGTTATCTACACTCTTTCCCTGAAAATCCCGGTGACCTAAGCATGGAAAAAAGAGACCTCTTACACCAGGTGTTTCGCAGTATGTAGGAGAGGTATTAAGTGTACTAGAATGGGCATATGATGCCTGATTGTTGTTGGAGCATTTAAAATACAACTGATAATACAACTCAATCCAGAAAATCTAAAAAAAAAACAGAGTGGACATTTTTATAATTTTTTTGAAAATCAACCTATGTGCATTTTCCATGAAAAAGTCTGTCACTCCGTAACTCAAAAACTAGAGCTGTTACATAAAAACGGCATTCATTTTTGTAATCAGCGCGGAAAAACAATTCAGATTCATGTATAAAATCTCATGCAACAGATATGCTGTTACCCGGTGATTATCAGTTACTGGAATATCTTACTGAAAAATGTTATTACATTCATAACAATTCGATTTTACTAAAGACGAGAATAAAGCATATGACTGTCGATCTTTCAATATATGGAACTTGTTAAATTAAAGTATTATGGATCTCAAACCTTCCTTTACAAAAAAAAAACATTGAATCATATCTCACCGACAGGGTACAATTATTCAAGTTCAAAACACCAATTCTGCTGGTGTCCCAAGAACTGAGGTTTGATATAAGGACCTCAGCTATTTCTTTAATATTTAGATATTATATGAATGTATACAAATAATTTTCCACATTTCACCAAAGAAGGGCGTTTGTGAAATGGTTTTGTTTGCTGATGATCATTTTTAAAACAAATAATTTGTTAATTTGTTACTCAATGAAAAATAACTAAATTTAGTGATTTATGATGACTAGTCTTAGGCATAATTATACACAAATTACTATGAATAATGCTTAACCAGAAACTGTCGATTCAATCATATTTTTAGGCATCACCATCGATTCCAAGCTGCAATGGGGTCCTCACATAATTGCACCAGCAGGACGACTAAGCTCTGCTGCTTACGCGAAAAAATAAGGCGGCAAGACCGGTTTACTTCAGGTCCAGGATTATATTGTATGGTCTACTGTTGTAAGGCTCTGCTGTGACACCGAGTCTATGTTGCGAAAAGAACTTTCCGTGCTAACTAACAACCTTAGAAATCTGGACTCTCTTAAAAAAAATGTGATATTTGAAATGTACCTTCCCAGTGGATAATTACTTATTGTATTTTATGTATTCGAAAACATTAAAAGAAATTGCTGTGAAAATCTCATGGGCACAAATTTAATACAAAAATAAGACCTGACCCTATCCAATTGTCAGACTTAAAAAGAAGAACTGAAAGGTCCCTTGTAGGATTAAGCATTAAAATGTTCCACAAAGTGCCAGTATGTAAAAACACATAAATGATATGAAAAAGGATTTCTATGTAAATCAAATTGCAAAATAAACCCCTTTGACTTCGATGCCTTGGCTTATTGTGGTTAGCACACGGTGGCTTGCTACTGAAGGTATAACGAACTGTCTGACCAGATTCTTGACATAGAAATCAAACTAGTTTCTTTTTTTTTGTTATCCTTAAACTCAATATTGTCTTCTGCTTTAAGAAGATTAAAACGATTTTGTAGTGAGACTTTTGCTAAAACTCTTCTAATGGGGTATTACTCTTCACTTGGGGTATAAAAATTACCAGCACGCGCTGCTGCTCTAATGTGTATTGGTAAGTCATGAATTACTCGTAAACATGCAGTAGCTTTCTTGCCAAAATGTCAAGTTTGGTCTACATAGCATTTTTATAATAAGAAATATTGTGTGATACTTTCAGAGGGTAAGTTTGTCCCAAGATAACTCATAATTTTTGAATTTAATGCTAGAAATCGGCAATGCCTGCTAACTTTGATTGCATAAAGTAAGACTTTATGTTCCCCCTATGGATTGTATTGCGAAAGATATCAGCTACCGGGTCAAAGAGTGGCACAATATCTGCCTTAGCCGCAAAACTTTCTACAATAACAGGAACGGGCTCACCGGATTTAGCACCACACCCTCCGATGTTGCAGTCTTAGCTGGAATCAGATTCGAAATCTCGAGGCCTCCAAGGCCACTTTCTCAGGGCTCTCCGATCCGTCACGTCGTGGCTCTAACTCCAACATTGTGAACTTAGGCTATCCCACTTCTGAAATTGTTGAAAATAATGTGTTAGCAACCCAATAAGTAAAACTGTGTAAACATTTTATCATCAGATTTATTCAATTTACAACACTATTTTACTGCAAAGACATCAACGATTATTTATTGTTTAAACAGACTTGACAGCATCATAATTTTACATCGTAACAATTACATAGTAATTTGAATAACAATGGGTAACAAGATTATAACTACACTCAATTACATTACAGTAAGTAATATACTTAGCTTCTAATCACGACGAGCACCAAACAAGAACTGGCTATTTTCTGCCATGCTTCCCCTTTTTATACCTTTCGAGTGGAGGGGCAATGTCTACAACTTCACACCAGTATGAGTACATTTTATGTCCTCTTAAGGTTATTTGTAAAATAAGTTAATTAAAAGGTAACCAAAATTAATTACAATTAAAATCATGATTTCTGAAAATACATTTTGATTGCTGGAAATTATATTTTGTATGTTAAGAATAACAAAACGGAACCGGAAGCCGTTAGTGCTTTCTGTTGTTTCCATAATTCATCAATTAATTACATTAACACTTAAAATAATACAATATCGTTTTTAATATTAAAATATCAAATAGAATCAATGAAATTATTAAAACATTTCGTAAATGTTATTACTTGTATTAAAATTTTATAAAGAGGAACAGGAAGTCGTTCTCGTTTTGTTTTTCCCACATAATTTATGTTATTTAGAAATTAATCATTTAAAAAGTATTACAATAATAATGATAATTTTCATCATAAAATCTTAAATAAAACAAGTAATTATTAACGATATATCAAACATATGAATACATATGTCCAACAAATACTATAATTTTAAATTATGATGTGATGTTGATAAAGCCTTCTTTAACTAATGGACTATCTAACCCAAAAATATTTTTTCAATTCGAAAAAGTAGTTCCTAATATTAGCGCGTTCAATCATACAAACAAACGAACACATCAGCTTTATTATATTAGTATAGCCAAGCAATGACGCCAATGCTACCTTAAAAAGTCATATAGTAATGAAAAACCATTTTCAAAATTTTCTGCATATGAATTCCATTTTCATTTGCATTATTGGAATTCTGTGAAGCATTGAGTTCTCACCCATCGGAATGTAAACGGTACGAGAGAGTTATTCCTGGAATATCACTGAAGAAGTGCTGTAGAAATGCGTCCGAACGCGAATTAACTGGAATACTTAACAACTTTACTGGAAATCGTTATTAAATTATACCTGCAAAGCTTACTTGCAGCCTTCGCCAACTTGAGTATTCTAGCTTATATTTTAATTACTATAAGGTACAGTGCATACAGAAAATAATTTATGATATCATCGCTTCGAGAGATAAACAAGAAAATCTTAATTAAAACGTCAGCGGCGTAGTACCGGCTGCTGTGAACTGCAGTCTCAATAGATAGCGATAACTTTACAACCGATTTGGATAGTTGGAGCTCGAGTTATCTAGCAATCAGATCGCATTGAATAGATCCGGACGAAGCTAAAACTGCTTAGAATATGTAGAAAACAAACTATTTTAGTGACAAGGTATACCACGGCTGAGTCTTATAAATGTTTGAAAGGCTTCTTTCAATATACCTTCAAAGAATTTATAAGGGTGTTTTTTTCTGAAGCTTGTGATATAGTGAAAAATTTCTAAGATCAGTTTAGTTGGCTGACAACCTTTGAAGAAGTTGTTAAACTTGTCAAAACGGAAATATGAAATCACTAGGTTTTACCCGCGGCTTTGGCCGCGTTGTTAAGATTCCTGTATTTATCCCATGTGAGCATTTAATCGGGATAAACAGTATTCCATTACTGTAGTATCTGCCCCACTAGTACCTCACTGGCTCGGCAATGCACTTGTGTTACTGTCTCCGTACGTCCACTCTCGCCGGCGGCTCGCGTGACACTGACGTAGTGACATAACACAAGGCACACGAGACAGTGTATAGTATGTATCGACTCATCCGTAGAACAAAGTCCGATGTGATCATAGAGCAAAAATGAGTTAAATACCTTAACAGTATAAGGATAACGAACTCTATCGACGTACATTTTTATTTTTTTTCTATCTTATTTAGTTCCAGAGTTACAGAGTCGAATAACGTTCCATGTGATAAACTTTCCGTAAAAAAACGCTTCATGTGACCAAGGGACAGTGGGGGCGGTGCGGATGCCACGTCTGTTGTTGAGACCGGCCGTTGTTCAGTGGAGGAAGGAAAGAACATTGCCCATATTTCTATGGAGCTCGGTTGCGCTGGCTATGAACGAGTACAACAGTAAAAAAAACACAAAAAATAGTAGAAATACCCTACTTTTGAACACACCATGATTTTTGTTTTTATTTTGTGGGGTTTCCTGCAAATCTCAATTTAAAGTAATGGTTTGGAGGTTAGGAAATATTTGACATTTGCTATATTACGTTCGTAATTGAGAGAATAGAAATACATTAATTCATTAGAAATAAGTTATGGTGTTCCATTCTATACTAAATAAATCACCTTGTAGGAACCTACTTCAATCCCAATAGTACAAGCCCGTGCGTTATGGTAGGTGATTGGAAACAACAATTACCTAGTACCTAGCATTACCACATTAACCTATAAAAAATATATAAAAATAAGTTATTTCTAATTAGAAATAACTTATTTTTATATATTTTCAGGTTTGATTCCTGGTCGGGTAATTACCCGACCAGGAATCGAACCCGGCACGCTAGCGGCACCTTAAGGTCGGTGCATACGCCATTTGACCGTGGAAGTATTTCCAAATCATTATATTAGGTAGGTCATTTAACTATGCAAAAGAGGTGAAACAAAAACATCAGATTGCATATTATTAAACATTTATTCAGAATGGCCTTATCATAAAATATCTTCTTCTTCGTCCTAGCGTTTTCCCAGCCTAGTGCCCAAAATATATCGTCTAAAAATACCATCTACGTCTCAGGTACCATAGCAGTGTCATTACATGGGCACAGCAGCTCACTGTCCGATTGCCTACTAATCAAATACAATAGTATCCAGCAATATCTGTAGCAGCGTTATGTAAAACTCTGTTCACTAAAATATAGGCATAGTAAACCTTGTTGCTAAGATACCGTTTTTTTTCCTAGCCCTAACAAAACATTTATCCGTTCCCAGCACCAGAGGCAAGTCATCCTCAATGTCGTCAGCATTTCTATTTAATATTTGCCATTCCGGCTCACGTGCTCCCCGTAATATGAACGCGCCTGTTTGACTTGATAGGAGCCTAGCGCATAGTCATTAAATCATGTTACGACAGTTTTGGAAAATGATTTAAATGGGTCTGTTCTTAGGTCACAAACATAGCTCTCCTTCTATTCATGTTCTCATTTTTACACCAGCAGTGCTTCCAGTAACATGATTCATATCTCCTCTCTGTAGTATGATGAAACATTCTTGACAGGCCGTATCATCAGATGGCAACTGAAAAAATACAAGAATATGAAATACCCGAGCCACATTTATTTATCATTAACATTGACTAGCTTGATGGCCAAGGTCCTCGATCATAGGTAGGATTACTTACTAGTGCCGGGCTAATCCAGTCCTCGTCAACACGCCGACTTGGCAATGGATGTACTAATGCAAGTGAAAACAGTTCACACAGCGAGACATAGTGACAAATCACTGCACGAATTGAAAGAGTTCAAACTCAACTCAACACGAACGTGGTGGAGAAGAAACAATACTATTTGCTTGCCGGAATACCTCACAAAATAATCACAAGAATTCAGTTGATGTGTCAGTTCTCCCGCATGTTGTCAACTCGCGGAAGTTGACAGCGGTACGATTATTCAAATCGATACTATTTATTTTAGAAAATGTATTTATAATATAATTTATGTTTACTCGAGTTTTTTTATCTTTTATAATAATAATGATTACCATTATTATAATAAGAGCTTATCTATTTACAACTTTTCTTCTACAAGAATCTCAACCGATATTCGTACTCATTCATCGATGCACTTGATGTCATGGGAACTAGTTTATTGTCTCATTAAATATAAATTATGAATCCCACAACAGATTTGCATTAAAATAACTAGGAAGGCATAGAAAATTATATCATGAATTTTGAACAATTTGCCTTGACTATACTCGTTATATTGATAGCGAAACGGGTTTGGGCAATGTCCTTTACATTTCACGGGCTTAGGTTTTCTTCGAAAAAATGAAATTAGAATATAGAATCAATTTGTCTCTTTATTCATACTTTTTGGCTCCGTTCCTATTTGTGGGTGATCGATTTTTATATAGGGCGTTTTTTGATGGAAAAGTTAAGTAACGTAATTTTCGAACGAAAATACATGCGTTGTAATGCATATTCGCAGGATAACCACTATAACTGTAAAAATAAATAGTAAAAAGTAGAAGTCTTAACAGAACTTAGGACCATTTTATACGAAATTAATGGTACTTCTGAGTGTTGCATGTGAATGTAGAACACTTTTCTTCGGAATCTATGAGACGATTTGTTAGTCCGGTGGTAAAATGGGACGTTATTACTGGAAGAACGGAATATGATAAGACGTTGTTCAATTAAAAAAATCCTCAATTATTCAAATATTTGAATTAAACATTGTGTAATGAATTGCTAGGCAGGTATATAGTCTTGCCTTATTAGTAATAATACATTTTCTATTATTTTTATTGAGAATTTTGTTAAAACTTGACTCCACCATAGTCACCTTTGCCTACCTACTGATGAAGAAAAATCAGCTGAGAATATATAACTTTATACTTTTGCGTTGCGTTTTAATTATTTAACATTACAACGGGACTAAACGCGATACATATTATTTTTATATATTACTGAGTACTTTCTGCTTGACGTTTCGGCTGTGATGCTACAACCGTGGCGTGGTCACAAGCGAAAATAATATCGCGTTTAGACCCGTTGTAATCCTACTACTATTATAAAGGCGAAAGTTTGTATGTATGGATGTATGGATGTTTGTTACTCTTTCACGTTAAAACTACTGAATGGATTTGAATGAAACTACCACAATATAGCTTATACATCAGAATAACACATAGGATATTGGAAATCGAAAACCACGCGGACGGAGTCGCGGGCGGCCGCTAGTGTTAAATAATGAGCTGATAGAATGGAAAAAAAATTGGATGGCCATGACGAGACTGAGAAAATTTCCTGCTACAGCTTAATATCCAACGCCATACCTGGCACACTAGGTGTGGATCATTACAGCAATCAACTTACGTTTTCCTTAGAAGTGCCATTAAATTATGAAAATTCACCATTCATTCAGTTTTAGGATTAACATATTTTGTACCACAGATCTACCCTGGTTTATATGGAACTGTCAGTACTAACTCCTAGATCCTCTCCTACTAGGATTAGGCATAGTAATGGGCATCCATTCTGTCTGTGATAGTTTATTCTGCCCTTATCATAGAGACTGTTTCTCTTTGTCTTGTTCTTCGTCATTAGGCACCATTAAATTCACCTCTGTCTTCGTATTGAAGCAGTAGCTCCGTGGCTCCTAAAACCACTAGAAAAAGGCAGACACTAATAAAGAATGGACAGACCTTAAACGCAAGTGATTTAAAAACCTAGGCAAGACAAATGTTATGAAAAAGTCAAAATAGCGATGGGACCGTGTAGAAAATGCCATTTATTGTTACAAATGATTCGATACAATATCTCACCAACAGCGCCTAGACTGTTTCTGTTTTTGTGGAAAGAAACTGCATCATGAAGTTATTTGATAAAATTTTATAGATAAACAGGCTTTAAGGAATCTTTTTGAGAGAAAATATAAGTATATCAAACAATGTTTCAATATCTTGCCGTTTTAGCTCGTATCTTAAAGACTGCGTGAAAGAAGTACGATGGAAGTGCTTTATAAATGTATCTTATTATTTGTACGCTGACCTCCTTTGTATTTCACACATTCTTTAAGATACAAGCTGTTACGGCAAAAGTATATAAACTTAAGTGTAATAAATATTGTTTCACATACTTCAATGTTCTCGCAGTGAGATTGGTTGGTGCCTGTGACCATAATACTTTGAAATTTATTAGGAGATACTTGAGGCATATTTTCTTTTTGATTTTATCTGAAAACTTGATGATGATATCCCATAGCTTAACTCGATCTCCCAGTTGCCAAAAATTTACTGTACCAAGTACTGTTGGTGAGATATTTAATTGGATCATTTGTAACGACTAACGGGATAAACGCTAGGAAGAAGAAGAAGATTTGTAACGACTAACGACATTGTAAGATGGTCCCATCGTTTTTTCGATTATTTCGTTATGTTTCTTGAACCATTTGCGCTTACGGTCTGTTCATTACTTAGGGCGTCTCTGCATTTTTCTATTGGTTTTAGGGGCCACGGGTTTTCTACTTAAATGGTTTTCTAGTTAATTAGAGGTGCTAAATGACGACGAACAAATCACAAAGAAACTTTCTCCATAATATATCGCCAGAATTAACTATCACAGACTGAATAGGTATTATTAGGCAAGGCTATTTGGAAGAGTTGGTACTGACAGTTCCATATTAACCGGGAAATATTTGTGATGTGGAACTTTTAAATCTTCAAACTGAATGGTGATTTTTCATACCAAATGAAAAATCACCATTCAGTTGGCAATAAATAAATGCACGGAGTTGATTTCTGTGAAGATCCTTGCCTAATGGGTTTGAAAACGCCAATTGCCTAGCAGCAAACTAAACTCGAAGCTTGTACCATGGCAAGCTAGGGAACTGAAAGACATGCTTAAATATATTTTATTTATACAAATACATAAACTTAAATGGATACATGTTCATGCCAACAAATCTTGGGATCGAACCCAACCCAACCTCTTGAGCACTACACCAAGCAGGTCACCGGGCTTCATAAAGTTCCTAATTCGGTTTTTTTTAACGAATAAACCTTGTGTAAGCCCGAATAAAAGATTGTGTTATGTTATGTTATGGCTAACATTACAAAAAACACATTTCAAACCAGATAAGTATTCACATAGGACTTTAAAGTGATAAATTATTCAATCAAAAAACGCCCCAAGTTCATATAGAACGGCACTTAATTCGGACGTCTCCGTAAAACAACGTGTTATGTTCACCAAGGACTCCCGGTCTTCCGCTAGAAAATGTCCGATGTTGATATGGAACTCACTATTTCGTGAAATAAAAGCAATAGAAATATACACTAAAGAGCATTTAATTACGCTATTGCGCTATATAAACATATCTAAAATTCAAAATGATACGTCTTACCGTTTTTGATCGCAGCCCGAAAACAAAGATCTAAAACTTCTTTGCCCTCTACTGAAAACTAGCATTCCTGCAGAACGGACTTTGTTCTACGGATGAGTCGGTATTATTATACTTACATACACTACAATTACCTAAGTCAGTCCATAGCCTGCGAGTGTACCAAACATAAAATCCGTTCAGTTCTTTCAGCTTAATTGACGGACAAACACACTCAAAAATAAACTTTCACATTTATAATATTAGTATGAAGTATGATATTAGTATGATTGAAAGAAATGTGCTCCTTAGGAAGCCTGTTTAGATCTGTCTTTTTCAAATATATAAATCCCGCATTTAAACATTTCAAACTCAGAGGTACATATAAAACCCAACCCTCAAAACATAATTTCCTTAGTAAACGCAGCCATTGAAAAAGATAAAGAGACTAAAACTATGCACATGTGCCCCGAATGTGCACGAATGCCTGCATTACGTTCGTAAGCACGTGCACACGTTACGAGTTATTTCCACACTGCACTATGGCTCGCGGATTTGTTGTCGCCGCATTGTCACGTACTGTGCTTGTTTGTGGATTACCCTGTCCGTTGACTAGAAAATCGCCCTAATACAAAGTCTTCTTTATTCTGCTAAATACATAAATTAAAGCCTTAAGAACAGAGCTGGTGGTTTTTAAACTGTAATATTTTAAACATCCATTTTTTGGTCTCTTGACAAATCAGTGGTGCCCCATTTTTGATTCTCAGAAAACAGTCAGTGTTAGGAGGAATGTTGACACTCAGGGTTCTCCCCATAGATAGACGCAACCAAATAACCAATAATATCGGTACGAACAAAGTTTCCATATTGTTGCCGATATTATATTCGTTCAAAAAGTCAAAACATTCAAAATATCATGAAGGACGGTTCAGGGAAAACGCCTATTTAATTGAGTACCCTGAGTGTCACTATCTATCAGACTGATCTATCAGGCTGACTGTACAACTGCAACCAACAAAATACAGTTTCGGCTGTAATCGCAGCAATCTAAAAAGATAAAGAGACTAAAACTATGCACATGTGCCCCGAATGTGCACGAATGCCTGCATTACGTTCGTAAGCATGTGCAGTGCACGTTACGAGTTATTTCCACACTACACTATGGCTCGCTGCGGATTTGTTGTCGCCGCATTGTCACGTACCGTGCTTGCTTGTGGATTACCCTGTCCATTGACTAGAGAATCGCCGGAATCACACTACGTATCTTTATTTTTCGTTTTATATTTACTGTACATGTTTTTAAAACACAACAAAGCATTTTTCGATTACAAAAATAGTTATAATTAAAAAATCGTGCAACTTTGTTGACCACAATGCGGATAAGAAAATATTTCTAGGAGATGTTCACAATACGTAGTAGTAATACCTCAATGTTTTAATACCGCTAAAATATATAAGAAAAAATAAAACAAACGAAAGCCTTTTAAAAAGTTTGTTCAGGCATAGTAATTTTCGTATATGAGGGTAAACTACAAAAAACCTCGACCCAGCTGTGACAGCGCAGCAAGCGCCGGTTCCAGTCTATCGGTTGGTCGCGCGCGGTGTTTTACTCGGCATTGATATTTATGTAATATCGGCGGAATATTAGTGATAATCAAGATTTTGGACTTCATATGTTTCATCTCAGACCGTAAATCAGTTTGTGGTGTGATATCTTCAGTTTTGGGACCGTACCTAGTGAGTCATCAAAGGACTTCTCGAGACATGTGGCGATCACGGCTTCTCATCTCAACTTCAGCATAGCAGTTGGCGGCAAAGGTGAGTGGTTTGCTTTTATACTGATTTTGCTATCCTTGACTGCCCATCCAAAGAAAATATTTATGGGAACGAATAATCTAGCGAATTTTAACTGTTGTCGTGAGTTATCGAAGGGTTCTCGTGAACAAGGTTCTTAAGAATCTAAATGAACAAGTTGAAATTGCCTCTGCGTGAATTCTACTATTTTAGTGATTAACATTTTTAATTAATTACTTATGACCAGGCTTACATTTACTAAGGTCATCGACATGGGCTTGGGCTTGCCATATAACCCGCAGAACCTATTATCGTTGGGGTAAACGAGTTCTGGAGTGGATACTGCGTTTTACTCGTAGCAAGTGTCGCAAAAAGCGCAATGTAGGCCAGGTGGACTGACGATCTGTACAAGATGGCTGGCGGGAGCTGAATGCTAGTCACCAAGGATTGGGCTGAGTGGGCAGCCCAATGAGAGGCCTAGGTCTATCAGTACACTGCGATACTACAATGTATGAATACTCGTACGTTCGTAAGCACGTGCACACGTTACGAGTTACTTCCACACTGCACTATGGCTCGCTGCGGATTTGTTGTCGCCGCATTGTCACGTACGGTGCTTGTTTGTGGATTACCCTAACCGTTGACTAGCGAATCGCACGTCTTATTTTTATTCTGCTGAGATATAGCCTTAATAAAGCTTAAAATGATGGCAACAATTTAATAAGCTCTTAAATAAGTTAATAGATATGTTTGAAATAGTGCGTCCGCTTTCATGTCACTATTGTGTGACTTTGTAGTATATTTCATACTCACTCACTTACTTATAAGCTCACTGTACAGTTGTAGTGTGGTAATAAAACACAAAGTATGTAAACAACGGTAGACGCTCCTGCTCGCCCGGCGGCCGGTACAAGAGTGCGCGGCGAGCTCCCGCTCTCCGCGCCCCCACCACCGCACGCCGCGCCAGCAAGCGTGTCCACTATATTTATTAGCTATACATCACATCTACCTTTTACAATAAAATAAAACAAAACTCTATTAGTTATTTCCCAAGTACATCATTGTATCTGACACAACCAAGTTTCCTTAAATAATTTACACAGATCAACTATATATACTATAACTATATAAATCAACAATATAGATTGACATAAACATATCTATGATAAAGATAGCATAACTAATCGTCTACATCACGATTGTCAGAGCATTCACTAGAATCTCTCATAGTTCTATAATTTCCATTAGAAAATAATAATTACCTTCCACTTTCCTTCAACTTGTTTTAAATGTACGTTTTTTCTTCTTTATATGCACTCTGTTATTGTCATTTTCCAAATCTATTTATTTATATATAAGTTAATTTATTTAATAAGTACAGCCAAAAGTATATATTCTTGCTAATGATAACAAAATACATATGAAGGAACCGTTCTGATATGCATCACAATAACTGCGTACATAAAACTTACTAGTTGGTACAGTAAATATATACAATGGGACAACTGAGTCGGAAGCACCCATCGGGCTATTTATCCGACAAATACATTTAAATTTAGAAAAGTTTTGACAATAAATATCAAGATCTACAATAATATTACTAACCTGATTATACTCAGCCACAATCCTTGCCAAAGGGGGTTGAAGACCGAGTTTTGAATTTATTTTACTCAGATTCAGATTCGTTAATTGCAAGTCACAAGTTATTAAAGATGTTTAAATGTTAATAATTGTATTTGTGACTGTAGAGGAAATAATGTAAGAAGCAATAGCTTATATTGTTGTTTCTCTTTACAGGTATGTAAATAAGTTATTATTCTTAGCGTAAGTGTAAAATTAAGTGTAATTAGGTATGATTGTCATGCTCACAATAAATATCTCTTCGCAGAGCAACATACGGAACTATTGTTTCATTAAATAAACAACCTATTACAATTATATGTAGAAAGTAAAGGTGACGCCCTGCAAGGGCACAACAAACGTGTGGGGCAACTATTGCCTTCTTTTTTTTTTTATAAATTAATATTATATTATATTATATTCATATTACATTATATTGCATTATGTACCTATGTATTATTATTCATTCAGCAGAGTTATCAATTATTGATAAATCTGTCATTAAAGAATTCTGAAATGTCATTAGCATTTATTTATTAGGATGCTTTAAGTTTTTTTTTTTTTTTTAATAAAAAGGATAGGCTTTTCTATATTAATTAAGACGCTCATTATAAGGTTGACGATGGGAATTTCCGCTACACAGAAATGCCAAATGCTTGGTAAAAGCACGCTGAATGCTCTCCACTCTGCGAGTGTACGCTATAAAATGGACTCCAGATTCAGGAAGCAAATTCGAGATGCCTGCGCACTAAAGCGTTATTGAGTATATTATATTATTATTATTATTTTTTTTTTATTACTTGATGTGGAATCATTTTCCAGCGATAAGGGATATACAGATTGCATCGCACCAATCTACCTTTCTCCCAAGGTCTTTTTGAATGAGGTTACTTTCCTCAAAATTAACAGATTTCTGTAAATTTTGAGGTCACCGGCAAATAAAAATGTTATGCAGTTTTTATATTTTGAAAGAGTGATCGATATCAAATCTCTAATGTGCTCTCTAATTAAAGAACAGATTAAAGACTTGAAGGCCTTTACTAAACAAGAAAGCGTTGATATAAGGCGGTAGTTATTTATACACATGTGGCGGGTCATTTCATTCTCTCTCTAAGATGGTTGAGTGAGGTGATGGCTGCCGCCACATACGTCATACTTGTGAACAGGTGCCACCTTTGGGGACTGGTCGACCAGGGCGCCTCCAGTCCAGAATAAATTAAGAATTTAATTTTCATTTTTTAATTTATTAGGTACACACAGTAGACTATGTATGACTCAGTGAAAGCAATTGCTGATGCATTATTGTTGCAAGTTTATTTTTATATTATTGCAATAATTTTGGCATTTAAAAAGAGCAACTGTCGAGTTTCTTGCCGATTCTACTCGGCAGAATAACAGTCATTACTAATAAAAGTCATTACATAACAGTTTATTTTTGATGACGATTCATAAGTGCTTATATTAAGCCCATTTGAATTGTGACATCCACTTCAGAGCCAGTGCTATTCGATGTCGTCTCTAGGTGTGATTAAGGTATTTAAGGAACCGTTTCTGTACTTTATCTTTTCCCGAAAGGGGGTTGATAACTCATTTGTTGAACCATTTAGGATGACTTCGTCTACTACGACGTCGTTGTTTTCCTGACTCAACATAAAATAAAGAAATCATTTGATCAAAATCTCCACAAGCCAAAAACTAGACCGGCCAAATTACACACTGTAACGCAGCCACAATGTTGCAATAGTCGGCTTTAAAAAAATTGGATAAAGATACACTGTCGTTGAACGGAGAAAATTTGATTTAGGGTAAGGCATGATAAACAAGAGGCTCGGATTAATCCCGTAGCACTTATTGATAGCATACCTGATGCTGCGGATTCGTAACCAACGCATAATGTATGCGACTGATAACTAGTCTAGATACTGTTCATCACTATTACTGATGTTATTGAGTTGATGAAGGCCATTAGAAGATAAAAAGCCGATTAAGTGTAACCCAAGTTGTACTTGTAATTAAGTGGCGTCATTACGTATCATCACTAGGCTCCCAGTGGATACCACCAAGGTTGCAGTCACAAACTACATACCTATTACAATATTTTCCGATCGGTATTGAGCAAGTTCCACAATGTTAAGAAAACGCTTTAAAGGTTCCAATTTTACTGGTGGAGGTACGAAGGTACTAGGTACACAACGCAAATAATAATATTTTATTTATAGTATTCCCAGTTTGAAACTGTAGTCTGACCCAAACGCTTTTAATATCGTCGTATTTTAAGTCTTGTTAGCGAGTAGACAGAATATTTTGGGACAGAGCTTAAAGAACACTCCCACCATCCATTTTAGAAAACACCACCAGAGATAGACTATTGTCCACGATTTCGTCTGTCGAGATGTTAACCACTTTTCAGTGAGTGCAATGGCATGGTAATTACAAAGCAAAATGCTATCAAACACTAATTTCGTTTTGGCCTCAAGACCATGGACATTTTGGTAGTACAACTTAGCATAAACACATCAAGCCCGACCTATGTGCAAAACGTTACCTTTTTGGCCTCCGGCATGGTGACATTTGTCGCCGTGCGGTATAACTTTAGGCCTCGTCGCGACCATTTTCAATTGTGGTGGCTAATAGTGGTATTAATTGTGACATGACTGTGGGACTATACTTTTAATCAAGGAGATTGTCCGCTTTTATAGGTACCGTTCTAATTAATAGAACTACCTCTTTGGACATTGTAGGTACCGTCCTATTTTCATAGAACTACCTCTTTGAACATTGTAGGTACAGTTCCGATTTTTATCGAACTACCTCTTTGAATATTGTCGGTACAGTTCCGATTTTCATCGAACTACCTCTTTGATATTGTCGGTACAGTTCCGATTTTCATCGAACTACCTCTTTGAATATTGGCGGTACAGTTCCGATTTTCATCGAACTACCTCTTTGAATATTGGCGGTACAGTTCCGATTTTCATCGAACTACCTCTTTGAATATTGTCGGTACAGTTCCGATTTTCATCGAACTACCTCTTTGATATTGTCGGTACAGTTCCGATTTTCATCGAACTACCTCTTTGAATATTGTCGGTACAGTTCCGATTTTCATCGAACTACCTCTTTGAATATTGTCGGTACAGTTCCGATTTTCATCGAACTACCTCTTTGAATATTGTAGGTACATGGTTTAGGTACCATTTGATTATTTAGACTACTTCTTAAGTGTTACTCTCAGTTGTTGCCAAAAGTAATATTAAACTTTATCATTAATTACACGAAACTTAAATATATTTTAAGTTTGGATAGTATCTTTAATCTTACTTTACGTTCGTTGATTAGACAGTGAAATTAGCGAACCGTTTGATGGTGGTTTGCACGGCGCAGCGCGAACACCTCACCAACTTTGCAATTTCTTTCTGCTACTTGCCTTGTTCATGGAGAAGTTGTATTTTCACACAATTCTCTAAACAAATTTCACTTCTTTTTGGCATTTTTTTTAAAATAAATTTTTCGTGAATCTAATAACTTAAACAGAAATAAAAGCTTGTTTACTCGTAAAAGATCCGAAATTATTTGAGACACCGACATAACATCTCAGATGAGCCATTGTTCAATTGGTAAACATGTTTTGTGCATTTTTTAGGGTGCCTAATACTTTTGGCCAAGGGTGTATCTGTTATTTCAATAAGGTATCAGTACCTATATCTATGAAGGTCTTACTTTCACATTGTACACATAGGTACACACGCATTCATGTATAAATGTATTCGAATAAAATAACTATCATTCACGTGATAAAATATTCATTAAACATTTTACGACAATAATTAATTTTTTGTTCTATACTTGCGAGGAATCTTAACTTTTAGTTACTTTACTTAGTGTTAACGTTTAATATCGGGCGGGAGTAATAACGAACACCTGTGCGCGATTCCGGTCCGCGCGAACAATAGAAACAGCATTCCATCCGATAAGCAAGCTTGTAGGTACCCAACCAAAATGCACATTTAATAAACGTATAAATTTTTAAAATCATTTTGACAACAGACTGAGATAACTTGTAAGTAATTCTACTTTATTACGGTATAGGTAACAACCAGTGTCTGTAACCTGCCTTACTAATTAATTCATTATTACTGTAACTGTTTTACGGTAACATGAAATAGAAAACAGGTATCAGTCACTGATTTACCTCTAGTAGCACTTTGTGTTTTATTTAGCACAACAATATTTATTAATTTCATACCTTGGTTATTTAGATCCTGGCAGGGTCGCCACTTGTACAGTTGTAGTGTGGTAATAAAACACAAAGTATGTAAACAACGGTAGACGCTCCTGCTCGCCCGGCGGCCGGTACAAGAGTGCGCGGCGAGCTCCCGCTCTCCGCGCCCCCACCACCGCACGCCGCGCCAGCAAGCGTGTCCACTATATTTATTAGCTATACATCACACTCACAGCCTTTAATTACTATTGTGAAAGTTTTTCATGTAAATCCATACACTCTAATCGTATTTGTCATGTTTTGTTATTTAATAATCCGTAGTAAACCTTTGAGTTTTAATAATAATCCTAACTTTTTTTCTCTCTCGTCAAAAACTTAAAAAGCAATATATCACTTTTCTTATATACAGACTCTTACACCCATACGTTGCAAGATATTTTCAGTGTTTTTTTCTTTTATTCCTAATACCTCATAATATAAATTTAAAATTACTTCTTTTAACATCTACTATAAGTCACACTATTCAGTCTGCCCAGTAGAGAGACGAGCTGAAAAATACAAAGGTTGCCAGGAGGATTTGTCATTGAACAAGTTCGGAGCCCCAACCCGGATAATCCCAACAATTTGTACAGTAGGTAGGTTACCGTGCGACGGGAACAAATACGTACCGAGACTGAAAATACCACTAAAGATGGTGCAGTCCTACACTAGCACCGCCATTCGATCTTTTTGTGATATATTTAACATATTAAGATAAAATAATTATATAGTGCAGTAAAGAACGAACAAAACAATAACATTATTATGTGACTTTTCATACATTGTCTATAATTATGTTGTCATTATCATAAATATTGTCAAAAGTGGCCGTTCTTAGCAATAATCATGATTTATTTTAAGAACAGTATCAAATTAGATTTAAAAAAATCATAAAAGTTGTATTTCAGTGTACTTCAGAGCATTATTTTATTAAAAAAAACTTTAACTTATCACAACTTATCACAATCGCTTGATGTAATGGTTAAGATGTTGCCTATTTCGCAAGAGGTTGCGGGATCAATTCCCGCACAGGACAAACATTTGTGTGCATGAACATGTCTGTTTGTCCTGGTCTGGGTGTTGTATGTATCTTTAAGTATATTTGTAATACCACTTTTGATTCTGATGTATGTAACACAAGTGCTTAAGCTACTTATAACGGAGTGAGATCAATGTATGTGATGTTGTGCAATTTTTATTTCTTGCAATATAAACAAAAAAAAACCCTAGTATGGCGGCGCTAGTATGCGGGATGCACCCTCTAAAGTAGCTTCGCTCTAAATTCCAGGCAGACGCACATACTTATGCACATACCTAACAGTTATTCATAAGTCTGGGCGGGCAAGCCACAGTGAATTTATACATTATTTTTTTGTATACTATCCATCATTTCAAGGAGGAATGTGGTGTTTTGCATTTGGAGTACGTGGTGAAGTTATTTAATACAGAATTTCTAGCGTAAATTCAAAAGTGTATAGAACAATGAGGCGTATATTATGGTTTGCGTTTGTATTCTTATCAAAATAATATTTAAAAAAAATGCACTCCTACTGAAGCGTCTAATGCTAAAATATTTTAAAAGTCGTAGACGTTTGCGGGTTATTGACCATTTAACTCTTTAAGTGCCGCCCATGAGAGGCAAATGGCCATTTTGTACTCTAGTCATAGATGTTTATAAAAATAATTCAGTACCTATGTCTACATAACGTTTTCTTAGGTTTACGCGAATGTTACTCATAGTAGTTTTATTTGATAAGTATGTCTGTCCGTTTCCTGGCATCCATAGTAGGTACAAGCTTCGAGCTAATTTTGAGGCTAGGCAATTGGTGTGTTAGTCCAAGGCATTTCATTTAATTTAATTCAGTTCTATTGAAAGATAATACAAACCTCTTTTGCAACTTAGTTCGCTTCAATTCGTCAAATTACGTTGGCACTAAATTTTGGCCATTCTCCCTAACAGTAACCGAATAACCTTCACTCTGTAAAGTCCATTTCCTTGTACAGTACAAAGCTGCACTCGAGATGTACAAATCCGGTCTCAAAACGGAATCGTGTATCAATCGGCTCAGGCCTGGCAACAGAAGCCGGGCGCAAATAACAGTGCTACAGTTCAGCTTCTGAGTGCCGGATTGGAACGCAGGAATGACGTCAGATAACAGCTTATTTTCACAACTAGCGGCTGCTTGCGACTCCGTCCGCGTGGATTTCGGTTTCCGCACTCATAGTGTTATACTTTAGCTTAAAACCTTCCTCGTCAAATGGACTAACTGGTAACAAAAAATGTTTTCAATTCAAACCAGTAGTTTTTGAGATTAGCGCATTCAAACCAACAAAAAACTCTTCAGCTTCATTAGATTATTAGTATTAGGGTAGAAAGATAAAAATCGGGTTATGACCATGTTTACTTTATGCTTACTTACTTATCTTGCACTTCTACTATTCTTACTTACTTATAATGCAGATGCATTTGGTGAGTGTGATAAGTCTTGGTGATGATTACAAACAAGAATTGTATTACATTTTTTAAATTCATACATGTTTTGTTTGCCCTCGTAAAAGGAGAACCTTCAAATAACCGTTATCTTCTTAAGTTAATTTAAAATTAAAATTGGTATTAAATTAGTATCCAATAATCATGACAGTACGAACGTGTCAACTTTTGTAAGTGGTAAATTACAAAGTAGGACAGACAAACCGTAGTCATTCCAAGAAAGTATTTAAAAATGCAGTAAGAAAGTACCCATAGTAAGAAAAAGTAAAACGATACAAAATACACAATGCTTTTAAATACATGCGTACCCTACGGTGAAACTTTTAACTTTGTAACCGGGAATAATATAAAAAAATAGTTTCTCAAACAGGTAAAGTACAGAACAGAACTAAGAAAACAAACTTTCCACGAGGAATGAACTCTTTAGAAACACCTGACGGAGATCACAAAAGTAGGAGCAAAATTATTTATAGTTCAATATTCCTTTCCTTTACTTCCGTCTTTTACTTCTTACTTCGTTTCAATTCTTCGGTGGTGTTCAGAATTTCAATCGTCTACGAGTATATAAGGGACCATGAATATATATTAAATTGAAAGGAAACGTCAAGGAAATCTTTTTAAGAAAAGAAAATGTGCACAAAACCTTTGCGATAAAATTGAGCGGAGTCGACATGAAGTCAAACAATTTAATAATACATTAGGCACATTCAATTACACTGGTCTACAATGCAAAAGTATCCGAAATAATTTTAACTAATTTCTGCTTGTCTATACATGCTAAATACGATTTGATAAGTAAAATTAATTTATTAGTTTAAGTTTTCAAGATACCTCATATCTCCCAAATTTTACGATTCTACCGACATTCAACTTGACAGTGTTCATATTAACTTTGTTAGTTGGCATTCAATGTTAAAAATGTCGTACTTAAGTGCTCTGCTCTGTATTACTCAATAATAAATGTGCTAAAAGTGAACAAAAAAGTGAAACTAAAAATTAATTTTTAACGTAATGTCTCGGAAATGTGTGAATAATCCCGACAATTTTTGTTACATATGCGGAGAGGTGATATTTAGTAAACAAAGGTGTTCTATATCGCCTATGGTAAAAAAAGCCTATTCTTACTACTTTAACAAAGACATATCACACCAGGACAAAAGTTGGGTTCCACATTTCTGCTGCAATCCGTGTGCTTCAGGTTTGAGAAATTGGCTGAGTGGCAAAAAAACATCGTTTCGTTTCGCAGTGCCAATGCAATGGCGGGAATCGACAAATCACGCAACTGATTGTTATTTCTGCCTTACAACCCAAGTATTCGGAAAAGGTAAAGGTTTAGTTAATCCACAAAAAGTGTTACTTCCACCATTACACATAAAACTAGGGCTGATGAAAAATTTCGTAAAAGCGATGAACAAAAGTGGAGCTGCTTTTCAATACCTACGCCAGAAATTTTCAAGATTAAGTGAAGCTAAGATCAAGGAAGGTATATTCGTCGGTCCGCAAATAAGAAATTTATTTAACGATGTTAATTTCGACTCTGTGCTAGAAGGTAAAGAAAAACAAGCCTGGAACGATTTTCGCCTTGTGGCAAGAAACTTCTTGGGAAATAAAAGAAGTGACAACTATGCTGAGCTTGTCGAAAATATGTTACCATCATACCAACAGCTAGGTTGTAATATGTCCTTGAAAAAACACTTTTTACATTCTCATTTGGACTTCTTTCCGGATAATGTGGAGCCTTAAGCGATGAACATGGGGAGCGTTTTCATCAGGACATCGCAAACATGGAAAAACGATATCAGGGCAAGTGGAACGTGTCCATGTTGGCGGATTATTGTTTTACTATTTATCGGGATGTTCCAGAAGCAGAGTATAAGAGAGCTGCAAAAAAACGTCGTCGGAATTCCGCTAATGAATAGAATAACAGTATTTTTTTTATATTTTGCATAATTTTGTATTTTTATATTTCTAATAAACGGAAACTAATTTATATAAATAACTATTGTTTTCGTTAACAGCATGTAAAGATAAATAGATAAGAAGAATCTTTTTTCAAGTCAAAATTTGTAGACCAGTGTTATCAAATATGTTATTTAAAATAAGTAACAGTTTAATAAAATTAAAATTAACAATTATTAAGGTTTTTTCTTAATTAATAGGTTAGAATATTAAAATACATAACCTGATAACAGGCTGAGATCGGCCGTAAATACCATTATATTTAAGTCAGTGTTCTCTAAAATCCCATTTACCCGAGGTAGCTACACGTGAGTGCGGGTGAATATTCGTTAACTATTCCTTTGTCGTGTGATGAGCGCACCTGCCAAAGCCGGGGCAGACTTGGAACTGTGATTATAGTAGAAGGTAGTATTTTTAGTAGTAAAAGGTGTCATTATTCTAGTAAGACAATCAGTAACGCCAAACTGGGGAACCTCACAACAAAAAGTGTCAATTAATTTGAACCACGACCTTCGAAGTTTTAGGGCTCGAAGCTCTCACAAACCACTGCGCACTGCACCAAAAAGGTAGTAGGTAGTTCTTCTATCTTCCTTAGCAAAATCAGCGGACATGCCATATTTCATTACCATTTTTTTTAACGTTCTTAGGCCTGATCGATGTTAACTAGTTAATGAAGACCGCCATTATAAGGTCTATGTTCTCTAAAACCCCATTTACCCGTGGTAGCCACACGTGAGTGTTCCCGTCAGCACCCGAGAGGCGCGGCGAGACAATGCGAGCCCGGGCGCGGGTAAATATTCGTTAACTATTCCTTTGTCGCGTGTTGTTCGCGTGATGAGCGCGCCTGTCAAAGCCGTGCCAGACTCAGTAGAAGGTACGAGTTACATGTCGAGTAGTTAAAGGTGTTCTTTATACTGATGCTATACAAATCGCAAAGTCATTAGCATTGTCGTTTGGTAAGTTTTCGATATACAAATATTGCTTGCCAATTTCAATAGCATCGATTATGCAACAGTATTAGGTATTAAAATCTCATCCTGGCGTTTATCCCTGTTTCATCCATTGTGGACCTCAAGGAGTGCTGCAACTTTGGTCTAAATTTGGCCGACCTGAGGCCTAACCATCAAGTCTTAAAGCGATCTTAAAACGAGTAAGTAAGATGCCCCTTTTATCACTATATCACTTGCTCACTGTTTTTAGATCGCTTTGTTTAGGGGCCTAGTTATTACATTGTTTGAAGTATCTAAGCACTATTAGCTTCCCTGACTTATTAAAGTCGGATCCCATTACCCTTGGTAGCTACATGTGAGTGTTCTCGTCAGCAGCCGAGAGGCGCGGCGGGACAATGCGCGCTCGGGCGCGGGTAAATATTCGTTAACTATTCCTTTGTCGCGTGTTGTTCGCGTGATGAGCGCGCCTGTCAAAGCCGTAGGCAGACTTGGAACTGTGATTATATGTAGTAGAAGGTAGCATGTTGAGTAGTTAACTACTGAAAGGTGCTTTCTCTGCTGATGGTATATTGTTAGAATAATCATCAAGCACTTTTCCTGTTGACCAAAATTGCAATTTTAAGAACGTCGATAAGGCAATAGTAACATAAATATTTTACTTTAATTCAGAAATTTACTTTGTCTTTATTAACTTTATAAAAACCATTTGCAATAGAATCTTTCTAAGTACAGTATTTTAATATATTTCAATTCTGAACCAGTTGAATTATATTATTTCAAAACAAGTCAAACTTGTGAAAACCATTCCGCAGGAGTTAGGTCAAACACAATGGTGTTGTGTAAACACTTAAAATAAACTGTTTTAAGTTTATTTTACATCGAGATCTTAAGATACCAAACCCTAAAATGTATGCCTGAAGAGAACTTAAACGCACATTTTAATGCCACTGCTCGTGAAAGGAAGCGAGAGAAAAATTAACCCGAAAGAAAAATTGTTAAATCTATTCAACGTCGAAAGGTGATGTAGCAAAACTACAACAATGTGAAAAATTTACGATAACATCCTCAAAGCAGAACATAGGAAAATATACTTTATCCCTTCTATATTTAGAAGTCATTTTGCAAGTGACTATATCTTCTAACCAAATCACCGACAATGCGGTAAGTACTTCACTGTCCTGGGCGGTATGAGCTTGTCTCACTGCAGTATACTATGATTCATTTAAGCTGGCCAATGTGTAGAATACATTTGTTTTTGCCCTTTAAAGGTTAAGATTTATGTACATTTCGAAAATCATCATCATCATAATTCTTGCCGACGTCTACTGCTGAACCTTTGATTGACTCCAGATACATCGTTTTCCTTTTTTTATGTCATAGGAAGAACAAGAAGGTCACCTGATAGTAAGTGATCACCGCTGCCCATGGACATCAACAACCAAGGGTTGGAGATGCGTTGCCTGCTTTTAAGACACCATACCCTCCCCAAGTAGGGTAAAGGCGACCTTACTCACCAGCAGAAATGCGTAGACATTAACCGTTTTGGCCATCATTCGTGAATCGCACTATAACAGTTCATTTATTACCGCTCGGCTGCGGACGGCGTAGCCAGGCGAAACTTGTTGCGTAGACAATGACAACGGCTGATATACTCGACTGTACCTGTTCGTTACAAATGGCTGTGCGACAGACTGTACTGACGATGGACTTGGGCTGCTTTTGTTTATCCAGCGGTAATTGGAACTGTATTAGTAGGTCCTACCAGTTATAACTACATATTTATAGCATTCCAAAATGTGATAGGTAGTCTAATAAAGAGATTAGCATAGGGTTTCTGACTGGCGAAGCTTAAGTTGCTTAGCCAGTTAACCCTTAGCTTAAGTCGTAAAGCAAAGTGTTTTCATATTTTTTATTAATATTGAGGTTCATGGAGTGTGTAGGCTTAATTATTTCGGTTTTATTGGCATTATTGGGCAAGGGTATATCCAAAAGACTTAACAAACTTAGTTCGATAAAGGACGAAAATATTATAAGAATTAAAAATAAATTAAATTAACTGCCTAGCCCCAAACTAAGCCCGAAGCTTTCAATATGGAAGCTAGGGAACGGATAGAAACACTTAAATACTTTTAGAATCACCCGTGACTCAAAGATTGTAAATAGATTTTATCACCTAATTACGAACAACGCAACAAAGTGCAAATACTTAAAAATATATCAGAGAAATCGGCATCAACGCTGCTTCTTTGCAAATATCTTGCAAAGTAAAGGAAGAATAAAACCTGAGATGTAGGTAAATAAAAATGTCGTTGCATACTTGAGATACCGCGGGGATATCCGAGTGGTTTATTACGAATAAAATTTTCATAACCGGAGCGTTCTGTGTAGGCCCCAGATAACAAACGCCTAACCTCATATTTTTAATATTTTGATACGAGTAATAAAGTTGTCGGATTGGCATGTGAGTGTTGCGGTCACCATGGTTCATTCCATTGTTAATTATCAATACAAATCAAATAACGAAATAGACCAGGAAAGTTGGACATATTTTTTGAACTACAGAATTTAACACCTTGTCTTATTCTTTCCTATGGACCTACGCATGTTAAAACCGGTAATAAAAAAAGTATACTTATGAAATATCTCAAAAGATACTTTTATAAAAAATACTAGCGGCCGCCCGTGACTCCGTCCGCGTGGATTTCTTTTTTTCGAAATAAAAAGTAGCCTATGTTCTGTCTCAGCGTCTAAAGATTGTCTGTACCAAATTTCATCAAAATCGGTAGCGAGGTTTAAGCGGGAAAGCGTAACAGACAGACAGACAGACAGACAGACAGAGTTATTTTCGTTGGGAAATTAGTTGGGAAAAAATATTCCAATCCCAAAAGATCCTTATCTTCTTAGTTTTATTGTGAATAAAGTATTTTGCATGCTTTAGTACACGAAACGATGTACGTGAATTACAAAAGGATTACATTTCTTTGATCGATTAGAAAAACATTGAGCTTAGCTATGGACCCAACAACCAAAAAATATTAATGCATTTAATATATCCTCGTCTAACGTGTTCAAAATACTTAAACTTACTTGGCCTTGATTTAAGTGAAACTGTGATAGTGAGTCAGAAAAAACTTAAATTTCAGTGTTAGGCTGTTTTACGCTTAGATAATACCGCGTCGCTTCAGCATTGCTATGACTACATAGACTGCATCGAAGATAGGATAGACATTACATACACGCAGTTTCTTTT
Organism: Nomophila noctuella; assembly: GCA_958496325.1. Taxonomy (NCBI): domain Eukaryota; kingdom Metazoa; phylum Arthropoda; class Insecta; order Lepidoptera; family Crambidae; genus Nomophila; species Nomophila noctuella. Next base: position 8,792,787 of record OY292494.1, on the reverse strand, counting down.
ATATTTATTTCTCTTATTAAAATAGCGGATTGATAATATACTACAGTCGTAGTCATAGATTGAGCCGTGTTTTATTCTATTAATAGTTGTATGTCGTATCTAAAAAAACATATTTTATCTCTCACATATACTTTACATATGGTAGCTACACACCATTTTTGATAGTTATCGAAAGAGCGTCAATGGACTGGTGGTGTCAACAGCTTTTTTGGGTATTTATCTGAGGTAAGGGTATATTCTCCAACGAATAACCAAAACGTTATGTAGCATAGATAAATGGTATTAAGCATAACTACATACTACGTATTATTTGACGACCCGCTTGGTCGCAGGTACGATTTCCGCACAGGACAAAAATGTGTGTGCATGAAAATGTCTGTTTGTCCTGGTCTGGGTGTTATCTGTATCTATTTAAGTATATTTGTAATACAACTATTGATTCTGATGTCTGTAACACAAGTGCTTAAGCTATTTAACACGGAGTCAGATCAATGTATGTGATGTTGGGAAATATTTATATTTTTTTATTATCTTTAGGTCCGCAGTCGTAGTGTCTGGCACGGTCCAGCGGGTTTATACTGGTAGCTATGGAGTAACTCGCAGATGCGACACACCGCAACACTGCCGCATCCCGTGTCTGAAACTTGTATACTATGGCAAGACATGCGCGCAATAATTCCCTTTCCTACGTACGAGTATGTACATTCGATAGAAGAATTATTTTGTTGCCTTTCTTCGAGCGAAAGGAAATGTTATTAGGTTGATAGCACGCATTAAAACACCGTATCGTTTTTAGCCGCGGCTTATCCCGCGTTACCAAAATTCTTGTTTTATCCCATGGGAGTTCCTTATCACCTAAGTCAGCCTGCCTATACAGGCACTATTACTAGAAGTTTCAGCGTGATTGACGGGCAAACATCAATATATTGTATTAGTATGATGAGATGGCATTCAACAATTTTTTATTTTATTACCTACTTCATAAGAAATTAAGTATCGTAGTCATGTTTTTAAGAAATCGGGTCGGGACCTCGGCGTCCTGTGTTTGATTCCAGAGCCTAGAAAATGTATGTCGGCTTTTCTGAAAAAAAGCCCATGTTTGTGTTTACTAATACGCATTTGCCAAGCGTGGTGAATATGGCAATAATATGCTAGGAGGCTTGCTGAAGGCAGGAAAGTATATTCTAGACAGCACTGCTAATAATATGCTAATTGAGCAATAGATAAAAACAGCTAGGCAAATTAAATGTTAATCTTTAAACCTGTTATTTTTATAGTCTTGTAAAATGCAACGGGCTTATAAATTTGATCACGTTTAACACAAAAATGTAACAGTAGTATTATGTAGTATCATTATGGTTGCGTATTTACAATGTATGAGATTCCTTGAAAATAATAATGAAATAAACATTGTTTTTTTATGGGCGTGAAACTTTAAATTCGTATTTGTAAGAGAATGGAATTACACATTCTAATAACAGGTCCGCTACGCTACCTATCAATTAAATATGTATTCATAATATTAATGAACCTACATATTAATAATTAACAGTAACAAAATTTCATTTCCACTGAAAAAGGCCTTGACCGATACGAAGTAGTCACAATTACGTGTGTGGTTTATAAGAAACGGTTGACTTCGGTTTATAAGCTAACTGATTCTTCGAATACTTGTGTTATGAAGGCAAATTCAAAGAAAACATGGACCCTGAATTTGAATTAATCATCCTATTTATTGAATCAATCAAAGCAAGTAGTAATTTTGCTTTGCAGAACCATAATAAAATGATTTTATTTCTTACTTATTAAAACGTTAAAAACAGTCAACCAAAATATTCTACCAGTTTTCACCATATCAAAGCCCATCATGTCATAATAATATATGTATGTACCTACATATGGCCAATTTGGTAATATGTGTGTATTATTATGGCATATTACCAAATTTGCCATTATCAAGACTCATCAAAACATAGTATGAATAGTAGTTAAGTACAGCATTTAGGTCAGACAATATAGAGTACTTTGGTATCACAAAGGAAAATAGATAAAATTCGATGACCCAGAAAACAGGTCGCACCGAAAGTACATTAACACTCTATACGCTTTATACGTCACAATGTACCTCTAAATGATGTTTTACGATTACTGACCCTCGGTTACACGTTACCAGGTCGATAAAATCTACATTTCGGTGGCCGAAAATCTGTTTTTCCTCGTTAGCTAGTTGTACCTCACGAGTAATCGCCACACAACCAGGACGAACAAAGGCCGCACACCATTGTTTATACGCGGGAAAACAACCAAAGAGCCCCAATAGGCTAATAAAAGGTCCATTCAGGCCTCGGTCCCATCCGCATAGTAGGCCTAATAGCAGCGAATGCCCTCTTGTACAATGAGATAAGTTTAGGTTACCCGTATTTGATGCAATTTGGGTTTTGTAGCGGTCCGAATAAAGTTGGTAGAGTGTTAATAGGGAAAGAATTGGAAACGAGCTAGGATAACAATCTTTGGCGATGGAATTTCCTCTTCCGTACTGCGAATGTCACGTTTCTTTTTGTTTGTTCTTTTTTCCAAAAATGTGGATATTCATCCATGCGTTAATTGTATGATTTCTGTTTTAATTGTTTTTTTTTTAATTTATACATCCCCTCTAGCATCTATGACCTTATTAAGTCAACTAAATAGTATAAACAAAAAGTGAAATACAATTCAAAAACTATTTCAAATCAAGGCACAGAAAAAATAAATATCTAAGACAATATGAAAAACTTAGTATCATGTCGGTACGTCTGGATCGGAACTTGTTCAATCGCTCTTTGAATACAGCTCAAGAAGTAATTGGACGAGACTCGTTTGATAAAAATTCCCTCTAACAACATGGAGTAAATAAAAATCTTTTCTGAAATAAATCCGATATCGCCTCAGTCCTGACCTACATAGATTTCTGTGGATGGAACAAACACTACATCGAATGAAATCTGAACACAGACGAGACAAACACGGCAAAGGTAGGCGCTAAACGAACGAGAAATAACAATATCCTTTATTCTCTATTCGACAAAAGAGCGGCAACTTATTGTATGTGTGTCATTTTCGAGGATCGTTTAAGAGGCGACGTTGTCGTCATGAATTGTTCAAGACCTCGATAAGAACTTATCAACAATTTCGGTATTCGTAACAAAATACTCTTTCTTTTTCTATAAACAAAAAGTATCTTCGGATACGCTGATTCGGGATTTAAAATTAAGACGCGTTTTCTATCAAACTTTATAAATACACTTTTTCAAAACCGGTGATTTTAACATAGATAATATAGCTTTATAACTGTGACATTCAGTAGTCTTATTGCTCTGTTCATACAAAAATAAAATAATTCAAAAACCAAATCACATGTGACTAGATGCCTACTGTCAGCGGTAGGCTTCTGAAACATAACACCGTTTCGATTGTCAAATGTTATTGTAAATGTAATGTATGTTTGTTTTATTTGATAGTATTGTTACTTGAAGTTCCAGATTGTATCAATATTGAGACACTTGAAATAAAAGCGTCAAATGTCAAAGGAGAATACAATTTGAAATTGATCTTATCATCGAGTGAAACGCGTGTGTATTTTTGACTAGAATTGTACATTGAGAATCCATTACAAAACCATATTTTTTTTTCTGCATGGAACCATTTTTTTTGTTATTCTATCTTATTTTAAATAAGGCGTTTTTATTTTAAAATATTTGTTTTAAAAAAATGGTTTCAGGTTCACGTACATAAATTTTCCGAAACCAAAATTTTCCTGTGAATTCATTCTTAAAAAAGGTTTTTAAATACAACTTTCCAGCTAACCAAACGAAGTCTTCATTATTCCCCACTGCAAAATCACTACATATCTGCAGAAAAGGGGAAAATTCCGCGTTGAAAGAATCACGAATTCGCAAAAACCTAGCGTAGATTCGATTCGGTTCAGTGAGCTTAGCCAAATAAAGGGTTTCGCTGACCAATCACGTACTGCAAGACCGTCGGACCTACGTCAGGTCGTAATTACAATTTACCACCTCCGAGCAACAAAGAAAACAAATCACTGTCAAAGGAAATAAATTGCTATTTCTAATCTTTAGAGATCTAATTTTAAATTGATTGAAGAAAGAAACCTGTATTTGTGAGGGCTTTGAAGAACTTTTCTACCGTTTAATTTATAACTAGCTTTTGCACCGTGACTTTTAGATGTTAATGGAATAGAAACTTTAAAACTGACTACCTTGCCATTCATTACATCTTATGATAATATCCTTGTTAATATTTTCCTTTGTTTTGTTACAGGTAAGTTCGCATGCAGTTGTCTCCATTACACAGGTACGAAAAGATCATTGGTCAGACATGAAATATTTGAATTAACTCTGTTTGTTGTATAGGTATCATTCTTTCTCACGAGAAAATAATAAAAATAACAAAAAATACAGAGAAAAAATGTTAATAACATGTTAAACCTTTAAATGTGTCTCTAGAGAACAGCTTTTCTTACTAAATTTTAATAACTGCGAGATCGCATTCTCTTGTGATGTTAAAAAGTGTAAAATTACCAACTTTATCGACTTCATGGGTACTTTAAAGATATTTATTGTACTGTTTCCTGTTGATAGGGTTACGGAGTAAGCCGGGCCGAATTTTAATGGGTGTTTTGTTACTTCGTTAATTTAAATATTTCGTTTAATTAAAACCGTTAAGCTATCTTTATTAAGCTCTAAGATAAACAGTACACGTTTTATGTAACGTCCCCTTTAAACGTTAACAAAATAACAGAGTATGATTACAGGGTCGATTGATGAAAATAATTATGTTATTTGTTTACTTCGATTCAAATTTCGCCTACGTGGTCTAGTGTTTTACGTACCGGTCCGTAGTATCGAGGTCTTGGGTTCCATTCCCAGGTCGAGCAACTTTGTGTCGATTTTTCTAAACACAACCCGGATTTCTGATCACCAATCAATAATGATTAAAATGATGGAAGCCTTTGCAGGAAGTAGTGGAACATTTAAAGCCTTATACTTGACTTTACTTTTTTGTTTAAATTTAAAAGTACGAGCTTGTTCAATAGGCACGGTTAGATTGTAATTAGCATATAACAATCCTTTCTAAAAAGAGGTTTCTTCAGTAGATATTGGTTTATATCAAATGCACTTTTAGTAAGTTTAATCTTAAAAGCCACCTAGAAGTGTAATGTTACCTCCTTTATTCAATATCTATTTGTCTAGTTTAGCAAGATGACTTCGCGTTCGCTATATTTTGTTATTAATCATCATCCTATCATCAACATCCATTATGTCGCTAATGAAAAACAGTTTAAGATTTCAAACATGCGAACACAAAACATGATTTATGTGCATATAGTACGCACATCCATCAGTGTGAGTGACGCGCGTCTATTTATCACCATCGAAAGGGTTGATTGAATATAGAACGATCGCTCACGATATACTGTCGTCTAAATGGAACCGTCATGCGGTCCTGTGTAGGGCGAAGGGCTGATATTTGGAGCGATACCGAGCGATGTCAAGAATAACAGCTGATTGGTTGAAGCTGTGTTCTAAGCCAAATATCAACAGCTATACCTATTTATGAAAATATACATATTTCAACCGTCATGCGGTCCTATGTAGGGCGAAGGGCTGGTATTTGGAGCGATACCGTGCGATGGTAACAATAACAGCTGATTCGATGGAAGCTTCGTTTTAAGCCTAATATCAACACTTACATCTGATTGAAGCCGTGCCTATGAAAATATATTTCAGTCGTCATGTGGTCCTATACCTATGTATCCAATTTATTTGATATCGGAATATCAGCCCTTCGCCCTGTAGGGCGGAGGCATTATCTGGAGCGATACCGTGCGAAGCAAACAATAATAGCTGATTCAATTCAAGCTTCGTTTTAACTCTTATATCAGGTATACTATAAAATATGTTACAGCCGTCATGCTCTCCCATGTAGGCTGTAGTAGAGCAGATTAATGCTATACCGCGCGATGTTAAGGATTACAGCTGATTTGAAGGGACAAACACCAATGGGAAGTACTATTCGCGGCGGCACAAATGCCCACTGTGACCGATGATGTACTAGTAATACAACAACTGTACTACAAACTACCGTGAAATTCAGTACATTACTAAAGTTAAATAGCTTAAAGCCTTCCTCGACAATGGGAAATTCAACACGAATATATTTTTTCAATTCGACCCAGTAGTTCCTGGGGTTAGCGCGTCCAAACAAACTCTTCAGCTTTATAATATAAGTAAGTACATCAAAGACGTATACTATAAGGGTTTATACAGTATAGAAAATTGTACAAGCATAGTTACACTCATTTTCCCTGCATATCTTAGCTGTGTGGGACAGCAAATCTAGGCACGTCTTACGTGGTTTTACATGCTTTTCAAGGCAAAGACATGGGTTTGTTTGCACAGTCAACATTTAACTCCAGACTGGAACTGTGGATCTAATATTACTCCCACGACATAATATATTTACTGTTCATATAATGTTGGTGGAGACAGGGAGTTTACTTTTGAGAGAGATTTTACGTATTGCTAGGCAGTATCTTATTATTAATATTATAAATGTGAAAGTTTGTTTGTTTGGATGTTTGTCCGTGTACTACTGGACAGATGTGCTGACTTACGTGATAGGATAATATTTATCCCGATTAAAGGCTCCCACGGGATAAACCAAAATCCGTGCAAAAGAAGACGCGGGCGGGGGCTAGTAATTAATATAATATGAAGGATCTGAAAATTTGTTAACATAAATGTATGATACCTTTAAAGTAAATTAAGTTTGATGACTTGTAATTCTACTCATGTTATGTTAAATTGTCCAGTCAATTGTTCATTATGAAGTTGAATTAGTCCAAGTAACGACCTTATGTATGGTAAACAATAAATCTATGGCTGTCGGCGACTTGGTAAAATTAATTTCAGTTAAGTGTACGCCAAAATAAATAATTTTACGAGAGTCGCGTGCTGCTAATGCGGTCTATAAAATTTCTGTTTACTCAACATGTAATTCATTACTTTGTAATACTCATAAATCGGACATACATTACGCAGAGTCATGCGAATAATTTCATTAAAAGGTTGTTGCTTTAATATCGGTTCATGTTGTTCTCTTTACAAACTAGCCTTTGGGAGAAACATTACCCATCCTTTGTAAAACCACTCTATTATTTTGTATGTTTTACGAATTAATTGAACACGTATTGAAGTCGAAATAAAAAATATGTATGCAAGTTCTGTAGCTCATTTATTTAATATGCTGTTTTATAATGTTTTTGTAAGTTCTACAGAATACCATTTGTATTACCTTTACCAATATTGAAGAGTAGTTTCGCTACGCAAGTGATCTGAAACATAGGTTTTTTACTTTTGTTAATCCATGTGACTTTACCTGAATTATAATAGCCTAGTTAAATCATGTGACATTACATAGGGTCTCTTATTCGTACTGTAGCTTATCAAAATGTCCAATAACAAAACATAAGTAAAAGGAAAAACATATTTTACCTCCACCCTTATAAATACCGAGCGGTATACTAAGATTACGGAGGAAAGGAACCCATATAATTCTCCGCTAAGAAAAGAATGAATAAACGCACCTATTTTAAGATAATCAGGCATAAAAGCACTTCATATGAAAAGAGCGTTCTAAGTAGATTTAATATCGCTTCGTCTTTTAGTCTCGAAACATAATTTTGTTAGGATTATCAAATTGTAACCGTCTCCACGAAACATATCCTCAATTGTTTGATGTTTCAAGGTGTATCTAACTATCTGGGAATAGTTTTGGGCGCCACTTTTTGTAATTTTTATTTATCATTTTCTTATTACTTTTCTTTGGTTATGAAATGTCCTCTGGTCATTATTAGTATAGGTTTTTATTGTATTAGCATAGATTGGTATTTAGCGATTTCACGACCTCATGAAAAAATGGAATGGAAAAGTATATTTTGTGCAGTTTTCACACAGTAAAGCGAGTTTAGTCCTTACAGGCTATGAACATACTTAGATACGAAACACCAGTATTTTACACAAGTATGTATGTATGATAGTAAGTACTCAACAATCATGATTTTTTGTTTTGATTGAGCTAAGTCAACATGTAAATTTTTTATAGCCCAGCCCCGAGATATAACCCGAAATCTCTTTAAACCCTTTACAGAGTAAATATTTGCTTTCTGAAAAATATGTTTATGAATGCAAAGCTAAATAAGGGTAGGGTTATTCAATGAGCTCCATTTATCAACAAGATACACCTAATTGATATTCCCCCACATTAACTGCCGGGTTCGAACAAAAAAATTGCTGACAAAGAAAAATGATGCATTAATTATGCCACGTTCACCCTTGGCGCCTCTAAAGCTCCTATGCATCAATCTTCGTGTCATTTTCTACCAGTGGACTTAGGAAAAATGACTTCATCGACTTTACATCCTTGGAGAAATTACGGATTCATTAATCATTCGTGAAAGAGAGTGCGGATTATTTATATTGTGAACTCTCGCTTCAATATTTCATCGACGTTCAATATCGAATGCGGAATTACGGTACATTGAAACCGGAATCGATGACAAAGAATATAAATACCGGCTTTGTACAGGGAAAATCATATTTCTTAAGCTATAGAGGTTTTGTTAAGGAATATAACAATGCTATTTGAGTTATAAATAAACTTGGAACATGGAATTAGGCGTCGATATTGAGATTGAGTTTCGATTATCAGATGGTTTTTTAAAACAACTTATATAACAGACATTCTACAGAAGTTACTTATTTGTTACAACAAAAATCTAAATGAACATAGAACATTTTGTCAAAGTTCGAAGGTCAGTTCATTGAGAGTAGAGGTTTCAATCCCGGGATCCCGAATTTCGGGATCCCGGGATCCCGGCCATATTTCAATCCCGAAATCATGGGTATTCAAATTAATGAATCCCGGGATTTTCGGGATTGATAAAATTTCAATTGGCTCTCTTTTTTCATCCTCATCATTCTGGTAGTTTGGACAGAGTACTCTTACACTATTATTCAGGCTTAATCAAGTCCCTACACAAAAGCGACTGCCGTCAGTTTGAGAAGAAGAAGATCAAACTAACTAATCCGACAATTAATTCACTAGGTGAAATTGATTAACGTAACGTTACATATTTTCAAACAGTTTAAGATTTTAGACCTTCGCGTTGCATTATAACACTTGTATTATTATACAGACTAAACGCGATATTTATTATGTAGTATATGTTAATTACTTGCTTGACGTTTTGGCGGTGTTTTAAAACAACAGTGGTCGTAAGCTGATACCCAGTGGCCAGTCCGTTTTAATAGTTCTTCCTATTTGTACATCAAATTGAGAACTATGATTTCAGATGAGACGTTGGATGCTTTGTTATTCCTTACTGAGATTCTCGTAGCTAAAATAAGGTTTTTATAAAGCGCTTGGTAGATTTTATTTTAAACAGGTTTCCACCCGCGGCTTCGCCTGTTTGGAATTCGGTTTTATTGCAAACAACATTATTGTTTTCCCTCGGGAATATCAATTATTCCGGGATAAAAAGTACCTTATTGCTTGGACTTCCAACTTCACGTCTGCAAAATTTCAAAGCAATCGGTTCAGAAGTTATGGCGTGAAAGCGGAACAAACAAACAAATTAACTCACTTTCCGATTTATAATTTAAGTAAGGAAGTAAGGATAAGAGTACCTATTACCATTTATCGTTTTAGCATATATAATTTTTTTATAATAATATATGCTAAAGGGATATATGGTTGTTTAAATTATATTATTATCAAAACACATCTTAAAAACTTAAATTTTAAGGTGTCAAAATAAAAAAACTCGCAGCGGTAATAATTAAATTTTCCTAATTATTTTTAAGCAGTTTACCTGCTTAGTATTGTTATCTTTACTCTAATAAACTGACAAAAATTCTTTATCTCAAGCAGGTATCTCCAGAAACCTGACCAGGATTACTGTTTTATGCAACAATTTCATGATTTAGTTTCAGAAAAGCCTACTTTGTCTATTTTAACAGAATTAAATATAATTTTGAAAAATATAAGCTTAATAACGAATATTTAAAGTTGATTTTGTAAGACATTTATATCGCCAATACAATCCCGGGATTATCCCGGGATCCCGGGATTAACTTTTGAAAATCCCGAAATCCCGGGATCGGAAAATTCGACCGGGATTGAAACCTCTAATTGAGAGTCACCAAATAAATAACACAATATTTTGCGGTATGGGCTCCTAGCAAAATGGGACTTTCGACCAGCTAAAACTAATGAAATACGGTGTGCACTCACTATGTTTATCAACGGAATATCTTAGAAAATTGGAGTAGAGAATAAGAAAACAAACACTTAAATTTCCAAATGAATTGAGCTACGACGGTTTGATATAATCGTAATAAAATAACATTAAATAAGAAATAGTTTCATTCTACAAAATATACGTTCATTGGTAGCTCCAAAAAACGAGTTAATCTGATATCTCCATAAAAATGCTCTTATTCAAACTGTAAAGTATAATAGCATCGTAAAATATCGTGGCGTATTTATAAACTATAGTTGTTTATTAAGGCCATTAATATTGTCAGTATAATAGTCTCGGGCGAATATAAACATACATCTTCTATTGTTAGGACCAAAATTTCGTTCATTTAAGATCGAATCTTTATAGTCTCAATGACTATAAAGAAGTATGAATCGTCAGTATTTTATAAATTTCACGAAATAGATTTATTTATCGGGGTTATTAACGATTGTATTGAAAAACGCCGTACTCATTATTTACTATTATTTAAAGATGTCTCGCTCTTTTTTCTTTTGGGTTGTATATTATTAATTACAGTTTTGTTGTTACTTAAACCTTATGTAAAATCTTTGTAAATCTTGAAATGTAATTGTCATGTTACGTGTTTCAATAATGACGTAATAAAATAAAGACGGCACAGAATTAAAATAGTCTAGAATAGGCTTTTCTATTCTAGGGCAAAAGCCCTGGAGTAGTAAAAAAAAACATAAACAGAATTTCAAACTACCTACTAACAATAGCATTCGTTTTCTGCGAACCCCTTATCTTTATTAACCAGGCCTGCCATTACAGAAATAAAAAGCTTATTGAGCAATTATCTTGCAATTAACTCGAAAATTGCCGATTAAAGTTTTCACTAGATATGTTCTGATTGTTTGCGGTAATGCAATATGTTCGTTAAATGCCACATTCGCGGTAATTTACGGGAAAATTATAGCTTTATCTGCAAACGAGCCCTGTTTGTTTATCACGAATGCTTAAATGATTTTTGAAAACCCAAATGCCATAAAATAATATATTAAGCGGTGCGTATTTTCGGGAACATTATGTGTAAGTCATTTCAATAAGCTTTTCCACAGTATTTTATTTAAATTAAATAAAACAGGGTTAATAGTCTGCGGTTATTAAAATTGGTTTAACAAACCATGTTCCATTTTCTTAGAAATTGCATCAATAAATGAAAGCGTTAAATATATATACAATTTAATGGTTATGAGTAATAAATATTGAATAGAAAGATTCTGTTGCATTGATACAAAGAATCAAAATGATGAACCATTAAAAATGTCCCTACATACGAGTAGATGGTTTCTTTACGCACATTTCTATTGAGATAATATTCGATTTAGTAGGAGTCCATTTCAGAACGAACAACACAGTCAAGGCCGTTTTTCCAAATGATAATATTACATCGCTGAATTGTAGAAAGATCTACTCCCATAACTTTTCAAATGATAAATTGTACATCTCTGAATTGGAGAAGGATGTACCAACTCACATAACCTTTTTAGAAAATTAAGTTTAAAATACCTGGTTACCACAGGGGCTAACTGAAAATTTACGTTCACATTATGTGCACACATTTCATAACGTGCTTGAGTAAATCTTCGCAACGATTCAATTTTTCCACGAAATGGGTTCTTGACTTCTGGGTTAGGTGTTAACTGTACAGCGGGATTCACTTTAATAGAAGCATCGTGTTAAAAAGAACAGATTTTAAAATGCACTATATCTAGTGACTTGTGTGTCCTAAGAACTTTCCCCATGAAAGGAAAAGAAACCTGATGATGAAAGTGGTACCCTATCCGTTGTATTGCCGAACCGGCCTGCAACATACTTTTTCGCGCTTCTCATGTAGGATCGAAGGATATTTATTTATTTAATGTTCTACAAGACATATATTTTATAACACACATGTTGAAAAAATTATAATTCCGAACTAAAATGTTAACAAAACTTACAATAGTTTAGCAATACGCTCATGATTTAGCAGATTCAACAGTTTATAGACGTGCTATAAACAGGTTAACCATTCCCATTGACTCCAAAGCTGCACAGTTATTCCACAAATCGGATTTCAGCGCGAGCGCGTCAAACCATGCTAATTTTGATATAGCTCGCAAATTCTATTTGCGAATTTATCGGCCGACCATTAAGGTTTATGTAGACAATTTTAAATTCATTAATAAGTTAAACATAATATTACCGTAGATCTTTTAGTTGTTCTTTTAAACATTGATTCAAATATCGGAAACAATAACGAAATCCATGTCAAACATCTTTATTTATTAAGGATATTTAAAAACACATATCCAGTTTGATGATGGATCTATAGTTTCGAGTAGGTATGCAACTTTTAATTATTAATTTTAAAGTATCATGAGTATTCATTAGATAACACGTAACATTCATTTAAATTAACCTAGAGTGATTGTTCTGTGGTTTTTTCAAGTTTTCATATTACTGTGTTTTTATTCTTGTTCAGTACTGCAGAGCATGCGAAATTCAGTCTACGAGTAAATATCATTTTTAGCACAAAAAGCTTTTAGGCATTGTGGGTATCGTATGACCTTACAATGGTTATGTTGTTGCTTACTATAAAACGCGTATAATAACACAGAAGCAGCAGAAATGTAAAAAAATGCTGTTTTATGTTTAAATTTTATGTTTACGCTACATAAAAAATACGCGAAATTATGCCTGCACAGTTTGTATTTTTAGCAGTCGTTAAGATACACACCCTTTATATTTAAATTCATACGTTACTTTGTTGTTCACTCGCATAATTTTAATTTATTTTGTTGATAACAAATTCGATTTATAACAATGATGTTTTTTTTTTTAAAATATGTTGATGTTTTGTTCAAACGCAAAGCTCTTAAAATCAATATTGTTTCTACTATCAATGTCTCTGCAATATTTAAAAAACGACAAACTGCCTTGGCCCATGCCAAAAATCCAACATGTGAGCCCGAATATATTGTGTGCTCAGGAAAATCTGTTGCAATGGAGTATTTTACCGCCATTGCATTTTTTACGATCCATTGAATCTTGGTATTGTACTGTCGCTAACAATATTTTGTAACCTTTTTTGGTAGCGTAAAATGGAACCCGGGAATCATGAAACTTTATTAAGTTCTGGCTACTGGGAAAACAAAAAAAAATACGATCAAATATGTTGTTAGTATACCTACCAAAGATAAATGCAATTCGGAAAGATACCTATCAATACGGCTTATTACGATTTCGCTACAGCTATTGACATAAAATCTTACATTTCAATTCAACTCAATAAGGTGCAGAATCAGATTTTTATAGCTTGCCTTCGAAAAAATAACGCATAAATAGAGACCGAACTATTTCGGCTGCAGTGGCCAATATTTTACTATTAGCGGGGTACGCAGGATAAACTATAGTACACCGGTGAGTGCGCAAGCACTGTTGCACTTCGTCTTTTTAGGACAACTAGATTGATCCATATTGTAATTGACTGTTCAAACTAAATATTATGTAAAATGTAAATCGAAAATATAGTTTCATATTTAAATAAGTACATGTACCTTCATGAAAGCACCACAAAACGCGGTATTAAAACATGACTCCGCATTGAAATAGATAAAGTTACACTTGTGACGTTGAGTGTAGAGCAAATAAAAACTGGTTCATAGCACAAAAGCGGGCGGATAAAACGCAATATTCCGTACATTGTGAATGCTTTGCTGGGCAGGGTTATCAGATGTTCCTACAAATGTGAAGCTGTAAAATGACGCGGGAGTTTTTAACCGAAAACGCGTTTATAAAGAATGTGTTCAATAAACGTATGTAATGTATTGTCTGGTGTGAATTTTTAATGTGGAATTCCGCTGATGGACGGAAAAGGGTAGGGCCTTTTATTTGCTGTGTTTTTATACAAAAAAACTTGAGATAAAAGTGTGATAGCGAATGAATCCATTATCATTTATTAATTGGATTTTTGGCCCGGATCTCAAATTCACCATTGAGCAATTCTTTATTTCAATCAAAGTTTTATAAAAGTGATTACTAACTAGTCTAAATTACTCGTCGAAAATCAAAACAAAGAAACATCTATTTACAGCATTTGATGATGGTTTCAATCTCTATGATATATTTTCAATTTGTGTATTTTACATTTATGTTCAATTTGTTATTATTATGTCAGGTGCTCACTGCTATTATAATTTTAAACAGTTCACTGAATAATTTGCTTCACAAAACTCAGCAAAAAACAACATTTCACGTAATCATCACAATGTTCGAACAATGTTATGCACCGTAATGAACTATTTTCTATTAAATCCTACTACTATTATACAGGCGAAAGTTTGTATGTATGGATGTATGGATGTACGGATGTTTGTTACTCTTTCACGTAAAAACTAGTGAATGGATTTGAATGAAAGTTTACCACAATATAGCTTACGAGTATATATCAGAATAACACATAGGATATGGGGAATCGAAATCCACGCGGACGGAGTCGCGGGCGGCCGCTAGTTAAGTATAATATCACCAAGGATTTAAGCCTCGTTGTTCTTGTGCTGGACGTAGACCTCTCAATTGGGAGGTAATGTTTATAGTTACCAAGCAGGCGGATGGGTGACCACAGAATGGTAAACGATAAGCCACAGGGGAACGCGGCTTTCCATGCCCCCCGATTGTCCCTTAGTAGCGTCTTACGAAACTCATGTCATGATAATATTAGGTGGTCGTCTTCCAGACTGATACTTTAAAGCCACAATCGTTGTCAGCTTATATCAGTCCACTGCTGCATGTTGGTAGGCCTTCTCCAGATATGGGATTTTGCCCATTACCATACTAGGTAGGCGAATTGGGCGGTTAATCTGACATTCTTTTGACGAACCGTTTGGTGTAATGGTCAAATTGTTGCCTATAACGCAAGAGGTCGCGGGTTCGATCCCCGCACAGGACAAACATTTGTGTGCATGAACATGTCTGGCTGTCCTGGTCTGGGTGTTGTATGTAAAGTATATTTGTAATACCACTGTTGATTCTGATGTCTGTAACACAAGTGCTTAAGCTACTTAACACGGGGTCAGATCAATGTATGTGATGTTGTGAAATATTTATTATATATTTATTTATTTTTAATATTTTATTTGAGACAACCCTGGCTTGCTATGTGGAGCGGAAATAATTTGTGACTCGCATTGGCATAACATACTGTTCTAGCACGCAGAGATCCACGCAAACTGACTGTGTCTTGTTCCGTGAGAAGTGTCGGATGAATGAACACAGTTCATGCCAATTATACAGGGTGGCCGAATGGATAGCGCGAACTTTGCGTTTTAACATGTGCTCGCAAATGGGTTGAATAACGAGGTTCGGGTGGAAATGAAGTTTCGGTTTTCAAAATGTTGTTGTATTTCAATTAACGTCGCGATTTTCTAATTCAGCTTTAGATAAGCGGAAATAAAATAAATAATTGTGTTTTCGTCCATATATTATTTTACTTTAAAACATTTATGAGACGGTTTATATACATCGGTCATGGCGACCGAAATTGGTCGGAAGATTATATATAAAGAAACCTACTATGTAGTATACTCGTAGTACTGAAATAGGGAAGTTAATGTAAGGAAAATAATTAATATTATTTTGAATTTATATGGCTTATCGCTTTCCTACTTGGCCGACATTAATTTCCAATGTATTTGTAAAGCTTCAAATAGTTAATTATAAATGATATCCAGTATCTCACCCTGTATTATGCGTATTTTAACACCAAAACGTTTTAATGAAATTTATTATCCTGCTTGGTAAAATATGAAAGACAATATGAAATATGAAAGTCAAAAAGAATTACGTTTTTTTCAGCGAAGTGTGTTTCTACAAAACTTGTTGGAACACTAGGATGAAATAACTAAACACTACGCGACCAAAGTATGGCGGCAATGCATTTTCTATACAAAATACGCGACATAATTTTGGCATGGCGTGTCATCATCCATCCCAACTAATACTATAAATGCGAAAGTAACTCTGTCTGTCTATCTGTCTGTCTGTTACGCTTTCCCGCTTAAACCTCGCAACCGATTTTGATGAAATTTGGTACAGACAATCTTTAGACCCTGAGACAGAACATAGGCTACTTTTTATTTCGAAAAAAAGAAATCCACGCGGACGGAGTCGCGGGCGGCCGCTAGTTTGAAATAAATCCGTGTACAGCGTACTTTTTTACCATATTAACATGTTATGGTCAACATAATCACTTCAATATTGATAATAAAGTTACTAGAATGAATGCAAAAAGGTTTTTCATTTATTTTATAAAATATCCCACAGAAAATACATATTTAAATGACAAGTTCTAGTTGTATCTCCGAGTATTTTAATAAGGCGGAGTTTAGATGTTTTGCGTAATATTATTCATAGAGAAAAGTTGCCTGTACCTCTATGCATAAACAAATCATAACTCCTATTAACATAACAACCTGGCTTTCCGACGATCGTTATTTCTCAATGGCTGTACGCATACCCAGGGTTGGCATGTTTGTTTACTGCCACCATTGTGCAATAGTAAGTAGGCCACGTAGATAGTTATTCCGATCTGATCCTTTGGGAGATCGGTTTTGTTTAGTATTCCTATTCTGGCTCAATTGACCAAGCTGGGGACCAGTATTTATTAAAAATATACATATTACTAGCGGCCGCCCACGACTCGTCCGCGATGATTTTAGATTCCTTTTTTTTCGCGGGAAAGCGTAACAGAAAGACAGACAGAGTTATTTTCGCATTTATAATACATTTATGAGTGGGGATTCCGGTGAGATCGCCTAGTTTTACATATATTAATCTATATGATCTACTTGTTTTTTCATCAGAATGTCAATTGAACATGATTGATTGATTACATCTGAGTTTTTAAATTATAAATATCAGCAGTGGATTGGAATGGGTGAACATACCAGAATAACATTTGACGGGGCACACACAGCCCACGTGCTTGGGTTCGAATTCCGATCGGACCGAAAAATTTCATCGGAGAATTTCTGCTAGATAACTTCGTTACAGCCTGGAAGTGGGCGGTGTAATTACAGCTCATAGCTCGGAGAGCACTTAAAGCCGTTATTCACGCCTCTACGGTCGTGTCAGATTGCTGTTACACCGAACTATGTACCTCAAAATCAGAACTTACCTTGCAACAATTTTGTGAACTTCCGTAAATTATTTAAAAAAGGCTTTTAAGCCAAATAATTTGACCAGGGGTTGCCTAGAGAACGACTTGAAGCACATCGCATTTTGTAGCGCAAAATTTTGTACCACAAAATGCTGTGCTTCAAGTACAGTAAAAATTAAATAAATAAAATAGTAATATTGCTTGAAAAAATATGAATGTTAAGAATGCCTTCATGCATAATTCTACATATTAGTATCTACCATCCTTAGTGACAAAAACGACTTCAGAAAAATACCAAATCTATCAACTCGGGCCTCTTGTACCGAGGGCACCTTGTTAGGCCAACATCAAAAGGGGGACAGGAATATTACGAGTTATCTACACTTATCCCTTTTGCTCACGTAATGGCCAGGGATTGGGAGCCACTCTGGAAGGATAATTCGGGAACTATTGACGATTGCTGACGATTTCTTGTGTGGTAGACGTCAATAGGACACGTAGTGGACCGACCTTTTTACCTGACACGGCCAAAGGTTGGTCGGAAATTAAAATTTTCGTACGTCCTCTCCTAAAAGGTAAAAAGTATCAAACATTTGGGTCAAGACCTTTAGCAATAATAAGCTTATCAGGGACTTCTTGCTAACTGCCTATCGTTGAAGATCGATTGTAGATTGTATACATACACTAAACCACTACAAGATTTTTTCTGGCTAGGCTTTAGAACACTTCACCGGAATATAAGTACGAGTCTCGTATGAGTATTCCGCCGTCAAAGCAATGGACTGGTTGCCATAATAATAAGAATTAGAACCTCTGTAATGTAGGCTTCCTCGACAGCTTTACGCTGATTTTCTGTGAGGTCAAGCCGACCCTTTAAAATATAGTTAAAAAGCTATTAGTATATTACAACAAGTTACCCAATCTTCCACTTACACGATATAGTTAACCGTGTAACTAAATAACTACAGGCAACGGTGCACCGAAACAATTCATTTTGCTAAATTCCAATTTACTCCCCCGTTTTTCCAAATCCCATCCCGTATTTCACTCGTATCCAGGCCTACCTGTGGCTAATAATTTAGGGAAACAACCGCAAAACAAGGATGTACAGAAGGGTCTCTTATTATTATAATATGAACATGAAATAAGTAAAGGTCTTAAGATATGATTTTTAATTTGATGTCGATGAATTGTCATTTGGGCCAGTCGCTTTTATAGGTAATTTTAGTCGAATTATGATTTTATTTAATTAAACCAATTTCATACAAAATAAATTCACATGTGGTGAACGATATTATAATGCAAACACAGCAACGCTGCTATCCATTGCCTATCGCCCTGGCATCAGGCGTGTCCCTTTGTGGACATTAAACTTCACTTCAGCAGTAAAAGAAACAAAAAAATATATATTTCAATTTAAAGATGTATCGTCTCAAATAGTTAATCCCTCTGCAATTTCTTATAACTGACTCAAGACGTTTATTCTTTACAACACTTGGTCCTTCTGCGGAGACTCCGCCGGATAACTATCTGTCGGCAAACATAGGGGCGCAGTTAATAGCTGCAATCCCGCGACTGCGCCTCACGAATTTCCCTCGGGAACCTGTCTCCCTTATTTGCAAAAGTAATATTAGGTGTGTTTACGTTAACGTGTCAATATACCGTTAGTTCTGATTTAGTTGGGAGTTTTGGACAAACAATATTGTGTTTGGATGGGGAATTAGGGCTTCGGAACGTCGAGGAACATATCGACCTAGCATTGAACTTACCTGTAACTTTATTAAAATTTATCGCCAGATATGGGTTACCTGATGAACTTCTATATGACGCTGACATATTATAAGGAATCCCTCAGTTTATGTTGACTAAAAAAGTTTTCAATATGTTGTGTCATATAAACAAATATTAATGGATCGCTTCATGCAATAATTGCTATCGTATTTCATTATCAAACAATATTTTAATCACTCATGAATATTCGTAAGTTTGCTTTCTGTAACATTTGAAATCGTCATGACAAGTCATGTTCGCAAATCAAATCCTCAACCTCAACCTAATGATAAAATGTAAACTTCACAAATCTCTTGCTATCTTAGAAACGAACAAATCCTACAGTCATAAAGCTTCCATACAACCGTAAACAAAAGCTCAATCATCTAAAGATTGTCCGGCGACGCGCTGAGTATTTCTTGCTCAGCCGTCAACGCTCACAAAATGTAACAAAGACATAATACATCTCTAAACGAGAGGGTAGGATTGTAGGATTGGGGTAAAGCCAAATGAAATCGTACATGCCCGCATCACTGTTATACTCAGACCAATCAGCTGCAATGAAGCCTGAAGGCTGACAAATAGCACGACGGACTGAGGGCTCCGTAATGATTTTTCAAGTGATATTAAAAAAGAAGTAAAAAATAGTGTAATATATGTACATTATCAAGTAGGTAACATTTTTCCTTAAGTTGTTTAGACCACCTATTACGTATTCGCAGATATTTGTAACAGGTGAATTCTTTTTTATTATTTTTATTGTGTATTTGAAGTAATATTTCCTTATATTTGCTTCCATAATTGATAATAGCAAAAACGTTGATCTTGTTTAATTGCAACCTGCACTAAATTATTTCACGTTTGCTAAATTCATTATAGTTTAATTAGTTCCAAATTAAAAGCAGGTGCGTTGTCAAAAACCAAGTGAACCTAAGATAAGGTACTTACGAGAAATATTTATGTCCCTCCATTTGATACGAATCTGTTTTTATCTCATCTTTAGACCAACCTAACCACTGTCCTTTAGATGCAGTAAAAAATAACGTCTTACGTAAACCCGAACAGATCTCTAAACGGTTTCCGTAAAAAACGTGGTCAACTCAGGGTTGGGTCACCGAGAAATCCTTCGAAATATCTGACTGGGCAAATGAAAGCGGCGGTAATGTATAATTAGACGCTGATAAGGGTCTGACAGTTGTATTTGGGACAGGAAAGCGTGATCTCGTCGGCAATTTCGGAAGGTGCACCTGAGATAAACAGACGACGTTCTTGTAGTATAGGAGGGTATTGCAAAATCATGGCAATGGATTACTATAAAACCATTTGTTTCTATTTCTTATTGGCATTTTCTCACATCATTTAACTCGTATCTAATGAAATGCATGAGGGCAGTGATAAATATTTTTTTAATTGTATCATGCTCAATACTGCTTTGTTTTTAAATGAATTAAGGAGCTCATTAAAAGAGAATTAAAGACGTCCTAATTCCTATAATATTGAAACGTTTCATAAAATTCACCCGAATAACGTTTGCGAATTGATAAAATTAATACAAAGTTTAACAAATGTCTTATCTTTCCTCCAGACGCAATAATTAAATATTAAGACAATTAATTCAAAACAAACAGCTAAATATTTAGTCGTTCCGCTTTTGTTCGAATACCCGAATGCCGGGAAAATAAGTCAATAAAGGAATAATAACAATAATAATGTCCTCCTCACCCAATTTCAGCTAAGGTGGCAAATCGTACGATAAATCAACCAATGTTAAGAAACTACGTAAGAAATACGTCGCTTAGATAATATAGCACTCAGACATTCACACTTATAGCTCGGTAGAAAAACAGTTGTATTATGAAGACTAAACCATCCCGGCTTCGTACGAAATACGTAAATTAAATAATAGCAAAATAGCCTAGTTGGTTTTTATGACATGAAACAGTTTTGAAATTTAATGTGTTTTGAAAATCATAAGCGTTGAATACTTATTAACATGAATACTTAGCAGAGAAGCATTGCTTTAATTTTCATACTACTAAGATAAACACCAAGAATGATATTCGAAATATAATAAATCAATGATACCGTAGCGATATAATGATACCTTAATAAAACATATTTGTAAAATACATTTGTGTGAATGGAATAGTCTTGGTTCATACCCTTTTTATTCTAAAAATATTTAAAATCTGTCAGGCATACATGAAACGGTGTCCCAAAAAGGTAAAAGCCTTTCTGAGAGCGGTATCAATAACGTTATGTCTTTATTGTTTCCTTTCAGACCCACTATTTATCATTAGATTGAGGATATCAGCCTTTTCAACTACAAGGTCAATAGGTTCCCATAATAATATATGTATAGTATATGTTGCCATACTTAGTTATTTTTCACGATTTCTATTTATATCAGTTTCAGATAGACCTTTCTTAAACATTATCATCATCCGCCCATCAGAGTCCAAAGCTGCGCGTAGGAATTCCTCAGATGGGAATTTATGACAGACCAAGATGAACTCATCTTGGTCTGTCATAAATCCCCATAATATATGTATTACCAACTGGTAATGGCTGCAGTGTAGTGAAAGATCTACCCAAGAGAAAACTGCTGGCCACCCCTAGATTTGTCAAAAATTGCAATGACAAACTGTTTTTTTTTCTGATACATATAACTCAAAGCAAACTGATGTTCTATGTGATATACGATATTTATGTATGTAATTCAATTCGATACAATCCGTATTTCAGTAGCTCCTAGCATTATTGGATTCCTAAATTCAGTTGGGGCAAATTCCTACAGGATCAAGGCATGTCTTTGGCTCCATACAGACTTAACTTCAGGACTAAATTGAACTTGGCGGACAAAGACATACCTCTCAATGGAATTTAGTGGAAGGTATGTCGTCCAAAATTGTATGCTGTTCATGAACCTCCCCCTTACGAGGTTTTACCAAATAAGTACTATTTATTATTTATTGTACTGGAAGAGGTAGAAAATGCTATGAAACTCGAGACATATTATTATTTCGATTTTGTAAACTACAGTTTTCAAAGGTGCTTAAAAAAATGTAGAAACAAAGTTTAAGAACCTTACATTACTTATCTTAATGTAGGTACTATTTTTACGTTATAATTGAGTTATTATACGTAATAACTCTGTCTGTTCATTCAGTCTAAACCCGGAAAATGCTTTATTAGTGGAGTGGGTTGATTTTAGGAATTAGGAAGAAAAAGTTACTTACTTGACGTAACCTAATATTATTCAGGTATTTAATTCAACACTTAGGGGTAGGTAATTTACTTCCGCACTATACGAGCACTAGTAATATTCAATAACCCCTTTACCAATTCAAAAAGCATCGAAACGTCATGTCCGGCAGCACGCGATACGCATGAAATAATTTCAAATTTCACGAACTACTATTTATTTAGGCATCAACAATTATTCATTAGGAGTACCGTAAGGTGAATAACGTAATTGCTAACCTTTCCCTTGTAGCGAAGTGTTTGGATAACGTTGTTTGTTTTCATTAAACAAAGACTGGTTTCGGGCGAACTATATTAATAGCCCCGCACCTTCTTATTTACATAGGTTCAGTTCTAACCGAGCGGTTTGGTTAATGAACATTCAAATGATATCGAATGCAATGCCAGATGGCGGTGTCCACTGTTGCTAAAACGTCTTTAAATAAACTTTTAAGTGAAAAATAATTATTTACTTACGCGAATACGTAGCAATACTATTCTTTGCATTTCTTATTATCTTTTATGGCGCAAGGTAAAATAGGCAAGGGTGGGATTCTAAGCTAGAATGACTCAACAATACGTACACGTTGACTAATAATTATGTGCCTGCCTCAACACAAAAAGGCTACTAGGGAAATTCCAAAAATATTGTGCTTAAATGTAATTTATAATAAAAAATATTGCCTTTAAATCTGATTATACGTTTTATGTCTAAATTATTCCTAGATATTTAGCTATTTATGTGACTGAATAATTAAAATTATCAGCTCTGTGATTTTGCAAAAATATTTTAGACCAAAAATCTTTATGTTTTTGTGAGAATACCACGAATACCTCGTAACAGTTTGAAATACCGGCATAAATGCTATTAGTTAATCAACTTTTGATTTTGGTGGAAATATATTTTTGTACATTGTACATTACAAGGTCTGATGTCAGTCGCTTCACTGTAATACCAGACTTGCCAAATCCTGGATCATGGTCAAAGCGGACCCCGCATAGAAACGGGTTAAAATATTTTTGTACATTTTAATGTCTCCGTGAATCGTGAGAAGATCGCGGATATTTCGTAACAGTTTGAAATACCGAAGCGTTCTAGTAACAGTTATATTTGAAACTAGTCTGCCTGTGTTGGGTCTGTCGTATAAAGCTGCTACCAGTTCTTCGGGAATATTGTTTTCATTTGGAATGAATTGTACGTCTAACGTCTATCTGCGGTGCGTCAGCTTTCCATGCAGTATGGTATCTATTCCTCGAATGTTATAGGTATTTCAGCTTTTCCTGGAATCTATACTTATGTAATAAAGCTGAAGAGTTTGTTTATTTGAGCGTGCACATCTCCAAAACTACTAGTTAGATGGGAAAATTTATTTTTGTGTTGGATAGTCCATTTGAAGAGTAAGGTTTTTGGCTATAGTATATACCTATGTGTGCGGTAACCGAAAACCACGCGGACGGAGTCGCGGGTCGCCACGGTCGCTGGCCGCCGCCATATAAGTTTAAAAGGCAGTTGCAAATGCCTCGGGAAATCTATTCAAACAGTTTGCAAACGCTTAATATATCTATTTGTAGTCAACACCTATAATATCAGAACACGATAACAGAAACAGAATACTACAAATGTTCAGTTTGAGTCCAGACTCGGAATTCTATTTCAGATAAAACTGCAATGCGTCTGAATTGAATTCATGTAAATTACGAGCTTCTTGTGAGAAGAGATAGGAGGGCAAAGCCACCCAATCTGAGCTACTTTAACTGTATAGGTTATATAAAACTTATAAACGTAAAGGAACTGTGAGAGTGTAGGAATAGGGAGTGCACCTGTGCGCACCCACTTGTGTACTTTAATATTTCCTGCGTAAATGGCCGATCATAAGATTGTTCGCCGTGCTACCTAGGCTATATGAGTATTATGTGTTTTATATAAAATCTAATATTATATAAAACTTAGATGGTGTCAAAAAATACTAGTGGGGATTGCAGGATCGATGACTGAATAATGCGCGTTGCTCATTACTAACTATTCGTGACACCTTATCGGGAGAATTGTTCTCAAAAAGAATTAAAGAAGATTCTTGCAGAAGATAACCTAACCTAACTAAATGTAACATATTAAAAAATAAAACGGAATATTTTATCATTGTTTATACGTACGGGCCTAGTTTTCCAACGTCTTTTCCAGGCACATTTTATATACGAATATATGTGTATATATAACTAGCCTTCCGCCCGCGACTTCGTCCGCGTACCGTCCCGTACCGTCGTCCCGTACCTTAGTTTAGAAATTTTTCTTGCCTAAAAACCATCCCTGGACATAAAAGAACAATTCAAAAAAAAATTGAACATAGCGGTCCATGCTAACGCATGAGTTATGCGCTGACCAACACATTTTGCGATCGATTTTTATATATAAGATACTCGTGGATGACTAGAATCCGATACTTTGACAATGCAGCCATAAAATTGCAATGAAAATACTACTTCCAGCGTTTCATCCTTTCTAGGCTAAAATGTTTACTAATTATTATGGCACGAACTTCCTTCATATAAAAGGTAGGTGTAATGACTTGTTCACTCGAGTTAAAAATGCTAACTGATTATGCTTAAACATTTTTAATGAGGCCGTACCATAAATTCCAGGTCAGGAAAGTACTTATGTTTATAGGCACATTTAATCTTAATAAGCACAATAATGTGAAGGTAAATTTTAAAATCATGGCATTAAAATGAAGTGTTTGACATAAAAATGATTTTATTAAAAAAATATAAAATCTTAATATTTAAACCATAACTTAACAATGACTTCACATTGTTAATTTATTATTAAATAAACATTTGAATATTTAAGTCACACGGAGAAGTAATTGTATGTCACGACTTTATTTGATTAAATTAACAACTTTTATTATACAGCCTACTTCATTCTTCCAAAGAGCCTTAACAATGAGGATATGTCCATGAATATACAATGAGGAAACTAAAATAAAACCTATAGTTACAACTACGAGTACAGCGTAAATTTTCACTTTCCAAAGATGTCGAAAGGCAATTAAATGTTTCTCTCAGAGATTAAAAAATTCTCCTGACCCCGTTTACTAAGTGAGAAGTTAATTACAAAGCAAGCTACTTTAAATTCTCCATTCTAAAGTTTTGACCTGAATATTTAACGCAAAACAAAATAGTACACAAAAGATTGTAAGAAATGCGCGAACTTTTGAATTTAAACTTTTGAATTAGTTAAAATCCTTGAAACTTTTAAAAGGGTCGCTAACTCAAAAATATTTTAGTGGATATCATAAAAGCCAGATGTTGTTTTTTTAACGTTACAGCTGTCTAGTGCTCGTTTTAAAAACTTCATAATTTCTTTGTACTACCTCTGTTCTCAATTACGAAAGTGCTTTCTTAGAATAGGTAGGTCCCTTTATTTGCTTAACAAACGCGCCTTACATAATGCATTTATTTTTGATAAAATTGCGTTACTTGTGTTGTGAATAAAACAATATTGTTTATAAAACCTTTTTACATGTTGCATGGTGTTTATTTTATAAATTTTAGCCACCAAATGAAATGTTTTCATTCATCTCAGCCATTAAAACAACTGTAAGTACAGAATATTTAAGTATTCAATATAATGATAGGAGTAAATAAAATAATAAATAAGTTTCATTGCTCATAAATCGCTATTTCTTAGGAAAAAATATTCAGACGCAAAGGTTGAATCCCCATAAAAGGTTTCGTAGAATTTTATGTTACATTAATGACCCAATAACGGGCCACTTAATACATAGAACGTGACTTGAGTGGCACTAACAGCTTATTAATTACAGAACACTCAATATTAAGGCCATTTTGTGTCATAGTTTTGCAGGTAAAAAGACAAATTGTTTTTTCGAATCTGTGTCCAATATTTTTGTGACGCCCGGGAAAGAGTGGATTTCGGTTTCCTCACACATAGTGTTTTGTCATAGCTTAAAGACTTCCTCGAAAAATGGACTATCCAACCCAAAAATATTTTTTCAATTTTGACCGGTAGTTCCTGAGATACCTAGTAAGTGCGTTCAAACAAACTCATCAGCTTATTATATAAGTATAGAAAGTATAGATGGTAAATAAGTTGGAAGTAAATATTTACAACACAAAAATGAGAATGACACTTAAACTTTTAAGGAAGTAGGCATAATCTGAACGGTCCAAAAGATTTCTCTTAAATACCAAAAACAAGGCCTTACAGAGAAAATTTATTCCAAGTATTAATTCAAGCACAAATCCAAACAAAAACAAATTCTAAGGATGCATAATACGGCGTTATTATGGCGAAAATACGTAATCAAACTAAATTAGAATCTTTTGGGCGGTCGTAAAGGATATTTATGTACAAACTTTAGACATCATGAGTTGATAATCTGGTGGGTGTTTATCAAAACAATGTAGCGTTTTGCGACGCAAGACTGTTTTGACCAAACATATTTTATACTAGCGACCGGCCCGCGACTCCGCCTGCGTGGATTTTGGTTTCCGCACACATCGTGTAATACTAAGCCTTCCTAAACAAATGGACTATCTAACACAAATACTTTCTAATTTTGAAAAAGTAGTTCCTGAGGTAAGCGCGTTCAAACAAACAAACTCTTCAGCTTTATTATATTAGTAAAGATTAATCCGCATCAGTACATAAACACAGAAATTTACTTATGCGCACTTACAAGGTCTTAAAGTCATTTGGTACATAAAAGCTTGAGTTAGCCCAAGAATAAAGTTATTAAGTTACGCCAATAGCTTTAATCCGACCCCAATAATTTAAAAGCCCAACAAAAATTACACATAGTAATATAATGAAAATAAAACATTATCATTTTGATCTATAAAAAAGAAAATTACGTTTAAAAGAGCTATCCTATAGTAGATGGTAATTTTAGGCTGCAACGTTAACAATATTAATAAAAAAGATCATTATGAAATGTCGTTTAAATTTACTTTGAGGCATTCAGGAGATTAAAAGCCAAAGGCAACGCGTACAAGCCATTTAATTAGGTACCATGTGCTTTAATTTCTAGGAATAATTATCCTACTTAAGCAATTGCAGCGTAATAACACGAAGTTATCTTCGTTCCACTTCAGTTTCTTTGTAGTCTGTTCTTTACATGAGTTTTACCACCATATCTTTTTAAAACTGCCTCCGTGGTGTAGTGGTTAGAGCGCTGTGCTCAAAAACTACGATCTCGGAGGTCGTGGGTTCGAATCCCGCGGGGAACGCTTTCACTTTGTGTTTGTTTTCCCAGTTTGGTTAGGACATTGCAGGCTTGAATCACCTGATTGTCCGATAAGAATGATGATTCCGTGCTTCGGAAGGCACGTTAAGCCGTTGGTCCCGACTATGATCCAAATGGTCTGGTTTCCCTTGTGGTTACGGAGGTCAGACGACAGTCGCTCCATTGTAATAACCAGGCTTGTCAATTCAGGATCATAGTCGCAGCGTACCCTGGGCTCCAAGGCAATGGCCGAGGATGCAACCGGGAGAGGCGCTAGGATGATGATGATCTTTTTAATACTTTTAATATTATACAGAGGAAAGATTGCATTTTTGTATTTAAATATATAATTATGTTACGAATTATCTTAAAATTACTTAACCGATGTTATTTTTTTTTTATTAGAAAGCTATAAATCATTACTAAGTAGCATATGCTATGTTTAGTACCTACTAGAAATCTATTTCGATTTTTCTATTTTATATCTACCCGTGCGAAGCCGCGACGGTCCGCTAGTTAATGTTATACATAGGGGCCAAATGGTTAAAATAGTCAATATAATTTAAAGTTAGTGAAAAGTAACAACGAACAAACATGAATGAGTACCCACTTAAAACAACCAATCGGCTTAAACTTGAATCCAGAAGAAGATATTTTTTTCCAATCATTTCGACTGATACGCATTTTAATTATGAGAAATTATTTGTACTCCTATTCGTTATCATTTAAATACAAAAATATTTAGTCACGTATTTATTAACCGCATCTAATCTGCTTGTGATCTCGGCTTCGAACATATTTACTGTTTACTACACTAGTTTTTATTATCTTTCTACAAACGGCCGCCAGCGACTCCGCCCGCGCGTTATTCAGTATCCGCACACAAAGTGTTATATTATAGCTTAACTTCCTCAACTAATGGACTGAACAACCCAAAACTAATTTTTCAATCCCAACCAGTAGTTCCTAAGATTTGCGAGTTCAAACAAACAAACTCCATAGCTTTATTATACAAGTATAGATGTGTTAACGCTCAGGGAGCTTTCTAAACGAACGTATATCAAAACTTTAATCCGACCAACATTAATTGTAATGTTTCTTTTAACAAATACTTTTTTATTAATCCTTTTGAATGTTTAATATTCAAGTCAACTTTACCATCACTCGTCGCTGATGAAACATTTAGATAACCGTGAGCCTTAAAAGAATTCGTGATAGCAGATTTTTCTGACACATTTATTATCAAATCTCCTCGGCACTCCACTTTATCCCTGTCTATCAGGGGCGTGTTTAAAGAGCACTTAATTTACTTTTTAATATCACGGGCAATCCATCACCTTCTGACAGCTGCCCAACGCAGTAACTCGTCGATAACCGAAGTCAAGGTGAAGAAAATTACAACTTTTTAAATTATACGGTGTGGTAAAGAAGGAAAATGAATACCTTGCCAGTATCACGTAATATCGAATTTGTTGACGGTACCTGTGACGTTAAATAATTATATGCTGAACGAAAAAAATGAGCACTTACTCAAATTTGATAGTCGGAGTAATTTATCAAATTGAGCGTTGAAAAACATAATATTCATTAATGTACGTAATGTTTGATGTGAAAAAGTTAGCTTCTAGAACAAACTCAAGGCTACGCTAATTATACTATTTGAAGTAAAAGTACATATTAAAATTGTTTTTCAAAGAACAGATGTAAGTT
The DNA here is from genome assembly GCA_958496325.1 of Nomophila noctuella. NCBI lineage: Eukaryota > Metazoa > Arthropoda > Insecta > Lepidoptera > Crambidae > Nomophila > Nomophila noctuella. The sequence goes on along the minus strand of OY292494.1, from coordinate 8,763,293 downwards.
CAACATGTGCAGAATTTTTACTTTTCGCGTATACTAATAGTAGAGTTTTACATAGAGCGCAAGGAATATTTACCTAAATAAAATACAGGTTTCTTTGACCTTTGAAGGGGAAGTGGGAAGTCAATTGTCTCAACATAAAATATTGTCTTAGCACGCAGCAGATTTCAGTTAGGATATTTATATTTTGATTCGGAAGAATTCTCACTATCAACCAAATGCCTCCCGCATTTCATATTAAAAACACAAATGGCTCTTCAATATTTTCTTAGGTAGGTATCTAAATAACTGAATAAATAAAATAGTACTAGTACTAGTCAAAGGAATCCCTTCTTGGAAAAAGATGTTGTTTCAACGCCAGAAAATATTATCTTGATGTATATTTTCTTCTTTTTACCTAAGTAAACTAAAATTGAGCTCGCAAGGCAAGGTAATTTTTTCATAAATTGAGCTTAGTGCATTGTATACTATGTAGTTTTCTTTAGATTTCATTCTTGAGATATTAAGCTGCACATTTCAAATAGTACTACTCAATTAGTTATAAGCACCACTTCTCATGCATAGGGTCAATGAATTGAGTCTAACGATTGATATAATCACATTTTATATATTTTTTTATTAAAATGAATATTGGTGTTTATACCATTAAAATTCGGGGCAGCTCCAACAGCCTCCTGATGGTGGTCGCGGCGAGGATTGACACGGACAGTGTCATTATGCGACACTGGACTCGGGTCCAACTCGCTAAAGACACGAAAATTAATTATAATAATTATTTACTAACATAGTTTTAAGAATAATTGTTACTAACAATGGATATGTTTCCGAAATAAATGATTTTTATTTAATTATTTATTTAAAATGAATTAAATGGAAATTTTGTGTTTTTTAATATAGCTTATTTTGTATATTATAAAACTATAAAACTTAACCCCGGCAATGCAGAATTAATCTGGAGAATGGAATGGTTAAAAATAAACCTCGTTCTTATTGTTGCCTATACTTATATGTATTCAATCTACCGTTTCAATAATAAATCACTTATACCAAACTAAGTTTATGAACCAAGATCCAAATGGCGAACGACACTTACTTATCAAACATATGACTCTATTTGTTTTAAATCTGGAACTCAGCGGAAACATCGCGTGGTGTTCTGTACTTAGCTTAAGTTAAGCGTGAAATGGTGGAATCGGTGCAAGCCATTCGTTCTGTTTAATGACCTTGACTTCCACCGGTCATTCAACTCTAGCTCTATTTGGAAATAGTGGGAGAGAAATGGGTGGTGATGTAGATCAATTTTGAAAAAAGGTTTGTCTAAAATTAGACAGTGGTTGTTATATCGCCATAGGTTTATTTGGAAGAGATTTTCAGTGCTACTTTTCAGCGATGGATCTTAGAGGAACTTTTATGAAATTAGGCACAAACAGCATAATAAAATTAAAACAACTTATAAAAAATATAAAAAGTAGCTTATCTTATTTTAATTACAATGAGTTACAAATCACAAAACTCGAAAATAATTGTGCAGTAAAAATGCGGAATTAAATCTGATTTATTTCAATAAGAATGTAACTTAAGTCAAAACGAACACGCCCCACCAAAAGAAACTAACAATAGATTTATATGATACCTTGAACATTAGTTAATTTTCCAGTGATCCCACAGAAAAACTATGCAAATAGGTTTGTAGGACTTTTCTAATTCATTTGTGAACTTCTGTTTGATTGACAATTAAATACAATAAAAAAAGTCTTTGTGTTAGATAAACGTTGTAAATACGAACATTACTTAACTAAAACTCCGTATTCATGTCCAGTGTACTCACTGTCGGGAGTTTAGGGCAGTGCCATTAAACTCAATGATCACGTGAGTCCATTCCTGTCTCACAACATTGCCCCTGATGGCCAGTAATGAGTGCGGTACTGCATTTAGTAGACAAGTATATTCACAAAGATTATTTTACTTTTATTGTGCTGTGTGGCGCGAGTACAGTCATGAGTACAAACATGTATATGTCGTGGCCGTATCTTTGAATTTAACATTTCATGAAATGGTCATATCAGTTTTGATCAGATCGTGAAATCGTCTACATTTCTGTGGGACGGAAAAATTGTAAGATTGATGTAGGTTAAGGTTTTTTTTTTGTAAACTCTTTAAAACTTTCCTTATCCACATTATACAGATACGTTAGACAGGCCCGTTGGTCGAGTGGCTAGAGACCCTCGCTACAAAACCAAAGGTCCAAAATGTTTGTGTGATGAACATCATTTGTACTCGAGTCATGGATGTTTATTTATAAATGTATTTAAGTATATCTATCCGTTCCCTAGCATCCATAGAACAAGCTTCGAGCTTGGTTTGGGGCTAGGCAATTGGTGTGTTAGTCCAATGAATTTATTTATTTATTTATTGGGTAGATGCAACAATTATTATTCCGAAATGTAGATGATTTCACGATTTGGTCAAAGATAAGTAGTAAGTTAAGACTTGGCCATTTCATGAAATATTAAATTCAACGATATGGCCACGCCATACCCACAAACATTATTGTACTGTGTATCACGAGTACAGCACAATTGTAATGAAATTAAACTACTTTTAAACGCGTCACGTGACGCGTCGCGTGCTCCTAGGAAAACATTAGTGCGAGTGTAGAGTACTGGGTGCTCCATTTGAGCTCATATGCGTATATAATAAGCGTATAATATTCGATTTTCCGCGGACCATTCCGACGGCCTCTGTACTGCATTCACCACCTCAACTTCGAGAGACCTAGGTTCTGCATAAGAGCAGATAAAAATGTTTGTGTTGGATAGTCCATGTGACGAGGAAGGCTTTAAGCCAGAATATAATATGTACTATGTGTTTTGAAACCGAAATCCAGACGGAGTCGCGGGTGGCCGCTAGTTGCTAATTTAAAATTCAAACCTCCAAACGCTCTGTCTTGATCAATTAAGAGAATATTTGCACTATTATCGCTAGATTCGAAAAATCCAGATAGCGATCTGGATCGACTGTCGTCGGACCTGCTAAAAGTTTACCTTAGTTGCAGAGTTCGGGTTTCTACGTGTTATATTCCGTCAACTTAGAACTAAAATAATAGGTATACTTACATTGTAGAAATAAATCCTCAAGGACGAGTCAATATTCAAGTCATCGACCTCACATGTGAAGCGGTTTTTCGTAACACCTGGCACAACAAATCCAGCCTAATGGATGATAATTACATGTTTGGAATAAAAGATAAAGAATATAACATTGTCTTACTCAGCCCAATGATTAGATGACAAAAGTCCATTTCTTCCAGTTACACTTTCATTAGTAAAATTTCAGAGTTTTGTGACGGAAAAATTTCTAAATTTTTCCGTCACAAAACTCTGCCATTGTTCTTTTAGTGAAATCAATAAGTGTTTTATTATAACACTAGCCTTCTGTCAACAGCTTTGTCTGCATGGACAACACGACAGCATCCCGTCAAAGATAAAGTATTAATTTTTCAATTTAGTTTTACAACTTACTTTTCCAATCAAACAATATTTGAACGTACCACCACTTCAACATTTACTTGCTGCTGAGAATATTAATCGACAAATAATTTATTGAATGGCATAACCTGATGATCAGAATCATCCCGAACAAACCATAAGTAGCATCATGCCGGATCATATCTTCCAGTGAGTCATGTCACGAAATTGCCCGAATGAAAGAAACCCTTCTCGGAAACGTGGGAGTCGAGTTTGCGGAAATTGCAAGACTGTGACGTTTTACCAATTTACTTTACAGTTATAAGGGTAGACTGTATTATAAATGTATTAGTATTTAAATTAAAATTTCAACATAAAAAAATGACGCCCCGCTTGGTCTACTAGTCACGAAGTTTATGATACCACTGTTGATTCTGTGTTGTGGCAACACTATTATTTTGTCTCTGGGCGAAAAAGCGCCAAATTAAAAAAGGAAACAAAACAATTGAAATATATATACGCATTGCATTTTAGAAAACACGCTTATTATTTTTGGCTCCACCTCGAGATGCTCATCCTGGACGCATCAGTATTCTGAAATCTGTAACAGTAATGCCTAAGCTACATAACTAGTAGTCAGATTATCACAGACATATTTCATAATCTACGTAATTAAATAAAAAATAAATATGAAATAAATATTTCACAACATCCATTGATCTGACCCCGTGTTAAGTAGCTTAAGCACTTGTGTTACAGACATCAGAATCAACAGTGGTATTACAAATATACTTAAATATATACATATAACACCCAGACCAGGACAAACGGACATGTTCATGCACACAAATGTTTGTCCTGTGAGGGGATCGAACCCAATTACACCAAGCGGGTTGTCAATAATGTTATAAGTAACACGCTTTAGATATGTTTCAATGTCTCTGATATTATTATTTCATAAAACATTACAGGCAAGGTCAGTTCATTACACCATTTTAAAATACGTTTCATCGAATAAAAGCCTTTCAATGTCACCTAGTCGGTGACTTATTTAAACGATTCCTTAATGACTGGAATGTCATAACTGCCTAATGGCCGAATCGCAATTTAACAAACGATTAGTAACTAAACTAGTGCCTATGTCTGCATTCAGTATCAATTCCGGACCATAGAACATCACGACTATACAATTTGTGCCCGTGTAATACAAGGACCCGAGTAGATATTGTAATATCCCACGATTTTTTCACAAAGATCAAGAATCAAGTTTTTTTCGTTATTCATACATTTTTAAACCGTTTAAAAAACGAAGTAACTTATTTATATTATTTGATATTATAGAGAAGTGAATGAGATTAAGGGCTCGCCAATCTAAATCAAAAACTAAAATATTTAGTATTATTATTTATTGTCTTCGTTATAATTATTTAATTTTCGAATCCATTTCAGTTAATATGTGAAGGCACTGATATTTTTTTAAATATAAAAGTTCTTATCGATGTACACCAATTTATAATATGAACGTTAACTTAAAGGTTCCGCTTGCGACCACTGTTGTTGTAACGCAGCCGAAACGTCAAGCAGTAAGTAGTATACATATACTACGTAAATAATATCGCGTTTAGTCCCGTTAAATAATATTAATGAACTAAAAGGTTTTCAATGTCACCTACCTCGTGTTATTTCTGCGTACGTAATGGCCGAATCCTAATTTAACGAACGATTAGTAACTAAACTAGTGCCTATGTCTGCATTCAATATCAATTCCGGACCATAGAACATCACATGGGGTGTTCATTCGATTCATGCGTGCGATTACTGGATTTGCAGCCGTGAAATAAGGATGTGCTATGTTTCTGCTGGTGAGTAAGGTTGCCAGAGCTCAGTTGGGGAGGGTATGGGGTTAAGGCCGGCAACACATCAACGATACCTCTGGTGTCGCGGATGTCCATGGGCGGCGGTACAAATTATATGTCGTGCAATAAAGTTTAAACAAATAAGTAAATAAACACCACAAAAAGAACAATTATTCCACTTTGCCCATCAAGGCACCCCCACAGATGAGGCAGATTACACTGAAAAAGAAAGTGGCTTCTAAGAACCCCATAGCAAAAGAACAGTGATTTTATAATATAAAAAAGAAAATAAATTTACTTATTTGCTTGAGGTTATATGATTACTAGTTTTAATTGCTTTAAATATTTATTTAATTCTTTAGGTGACAAAACAATAAATAATTTCATAACATTGCGATTTCTGTACAATTTCGTATTACAGAAATCAGAAAATAATGTCTGTTGTGAAGTGAACATCCCTATTCCTAATAAGTTTATATGCTTCTCTAAGTAGCATCAACATTTTACTACAAATTAGTTAATGTACAGCATAAGTAGTAGGTAGTCTATGTCAAACATTTTCTCGTCTAATTGTGTTAGCACTTCTATGTTTCGGGGAAAGAACACGAAAGCTAGCCTTATTACCGCGTATATTAGACCTTATAACCATTATTGTATTAAGAGGAGAAAAATATCATGCTGATAAATATTACAAACCAATATTAAAAACAAAACGTTTTTACAAATAAATCAATGTTTTGTTTTGCAAGCAAGCGGAAATGTTCATTTTTAAATGCAAGATGAACTGAAAGACGTGCTATCACTTTTATATCCCGTTTCTCTTCCCTGTCTCTTGATTTCTCTATGACACTCTCTTTTTCTATGAGCTTCCAGAACCACACCTATGGCCACGGACATTTAAGACAATGCCTCTTATCTATAATTGGTCATTTTAAATCCTTACTACAAAACTCACAGTCGCAATCAAAGTTATTATTTACCAGAACTAATGCTTCGGACAGACTTCTCCATTTCACGCGTTGGCGACTGCCATAACGTTAACCTGCACGCGACGCTTTCTGTTGCCACCGACATTTTCCACATAAATATCGACGCTTAAGAAATAATTATTACTTGACTAAGAAAGGGGGACGCCGGCTGGCCATAGAATGTTAGGCCCACAGTGCACATATATGAAAGTACTATGTAAATATAGAGTAAATAGTCATTAGTTAACTGGCGAAAGAAAGGGTTTAAAAAAAGTTAGTGTTTTTGGGTAAATGCATATTTATTATTTTCCATCAGTAATACAATCTACGATTTCCACCATATTAGCTGTTGAAGGTTGTAAAAAGTATTTGTTTACCTGCTACGGCTGAACCCGGATCGTCGGAGTCAGTATTCATGATGAAGTTGTTTAGTTAAACGCACGAAATAAAACCGATCACTTTGTTGATGCAAGAAAAACACAATTACTTTTTGATATTTTGAACTTTGACAGTTGAATTGGCAGTTAATTTAGTGTTTCCATTGCGTAAAAAAATATCGATATTCGATTTTAGATCTATTCGATTCTAATATAGTTTTATAAAATAATGCAGCCTAAAATATACGTTTGATTGATTCATGAAAATAATTTACTAAGATTATAAAATATTTAAAAGATAAATGGGATAATGACACTGAAATATATATTTTTTTTATTTTAGGCATGCTACCCCTCATGTCACGATCGTACGGGATCGTACGGGTATCTTAAAAATTGCAACCAATTATTCACCTCATCTCATTTCTGTAGATAAATTGTAAATAAATGGTATTTTTATTTCTATTTTAGCTAAGATCCACCACCTAAATAATATTCGATATTCTCTTATAATCGATTATCTGGAATTATATTTCTGTAGTGGCAACTCTTAACACACACGAGCCCGCCGCGGGTCGGCTCGATACACACGAATTTGAGCTTTACTTCAATGCTGATAGGGCGTAGATCAAGCGTAGATAGATTTGTTTACACATATCTGTCAAAAGGACGCAATTCCGGTGGGGTTAATAAATAGTTGAATTTCTTTTAATTTTTGTTATATTAACCCCAACTTTTAGCGACATACGAATAGCGCGAATAATTAAGAACGAATATTTTAGCTATTTTTATAAAATGGAAGATCGTGTGCACTTCTTGGCCTTATTCCGGCATCCCTCTTTTGACGGTTACCTTTAGTGAGTGCTAACTAAAGTCAGTTCTAGGCATTAGAAAAAATTATACATGATTTTGATTTAGTTTTTTTTAAGAATAGGTAATAAGGAAATTTTGTGATGCCACGTGAAGATAAATTAAAATTGTGCTCAGACGAAGCATTCTTTTATTTTTTAAAAGAAATTAACTGTATTAACCATTTTGAAAATGAGTTAGTATGCGGTAATCGTCATCATCATCCTCCTGCCCTCCACCACACTAGGTGGGGTCGGTGCAACATGTCTTCCCCTTCCACTCACTCCTATCAGCTGTCAACTCTACATTTACTCCTTTCACGTCCATATCATACTTGACACAATCCATCCATCTCTTTTTCGGTCTTCCTCTGCTCGTCTTTCCATCCACAGTCATATTTATCTTAGTGACATGCCATTCTTCTCTTCTCATAACATGCCCATACCATGCAAGCCTTGCACTCCTATTCTTATAGTATGCGGTAATCACCCTTTACTTTTAATTGCATCGACTGTCAATTGTGATAATAAAATCTCTTAAACAAACTTCATAAATTAAATGATATATGCTCTATGAATATCGAAAATTCTTATTTTAGTCTAACGCTGTTATAAATACCCGAACTTATTTTTTACAGATAAAATATTGGACTCGGGCAAAGTAACAGTCATCATACCAACCAAATTTAATGAGGCCAGTTTTTTGTCCTTCAACTACACTCATTAACAGATTAATTAATTAAGAAAGTGATATTTCATAACTATGGGATAATACATCTGGTTAACACGATGTACTTTTAATAAAACAAATTGTATGACAAAGCTCTTTATATTCTTATCAATTAAATACATGGTTTAAAAAAACATTGGTATATGTACTGTAAGGTCTTGTTTAACATCCATCTACACATGTGATTAGTGAGTGTTGGCTTAAATTATAAAAAGGAAGGACGAGTACGAAATTGAAGCGTATTATTACCAAATAAGCATAGATTTAGTTTATGAGTCTTGTTTAAAATTGGAAATTATTTATACATGTTGACATTGGAAATGTACAATTTTATACGATAGGTGTAGTTTGTATTTTATACTTTTCACATTTCAGAAATGAAATTAAACAAATCAGCTGTTTATAATTTATTAATTATGTTAAATAATAATGGGTTATTTACAGTATATTGCAGTTAAATCAAGCTAACATAGAAATGCCAACAATTTCTGGGAAATATGGAACAGTTATAAACAAGGTCATTGGAAAAGAACAATCCTCAAATTAAGAAACCTGTTAAATTACTATTGACAAACAATTCATGAATGATATTTTTGTTATTTGTAATCATTAATTATATTGGTATGTGCCTTTTTCAACGGTTCTCCCTCACTCAAAATTACTGTGATTTAGAAGAAAACAAAAAAACAATTTAATCGGGTCTGAATAACAATGAAAAATGCTACGTATTCACAAGTTTTTTAAAACCAAATTTAACCATATTTTTTGTGTGTCTCAACATATTTGTCAGCTTTATTCCACTTTTAATATTTACAACAAGAGCGTTTCATTTAAACTGTTAACATGAATTTTAAAAAACTTACATTTTGTACAATATATTTCGTTTTTTTGCCTATAAAATTTTCTTTTAACCATATAAAAGCATTACACTTCATCAACACCACGATAATCTCACAATAGGCCAAAATGCGTTTGTACATTTCATAACAAAAATTCAGAAACACTCAGTATAATTGAGAAGAAAAAGAACTGTGCAAAATCAATTCCAAAAAGCTTTCCATTTTTCGTTCGCCCGAATACATTTAAACGTTAACTCATTATAATTGAATAAAACCAAATAGCGTGCGAACGTAAACGTTTTCCGATGATCCAAATATTGTCTCGAATGTAAACACATTATATCTATTTACATGTTTTACAAAAATATATTTACACACTGCTCGAATGATTTTGTATATTTACATGGTTTTTATTTAATGTACGGCATATTCGGTAGAATCTCCGGCCTCCGGCGATGGTGGGTCCCGTGGTGCCTCAAGTGAATGACGGCCTCTCTCATCCTCTGTTCCCGCAATGTTCGTATGTAATCTTCGTCGACCGCGTGTCTGTTTTTCTCCTCACGCAACAAAGATTTGTCTCCCCTCTCACTATCCTTAAACAAAACACACCACAGAGACTTGTCCTTATTGTCCCACAGCAAACTCTTTGTGTAGTCTTTTAATCTTCTACTATTCTCCTCGACTCGGCGCATAGCGATCTCTATCTTAATTAAATCCTTGTAGTGGTCCGAGACGGGCTGCGCGGTGGTGTTGACTTCGCTCGTCCTAGCACTTATATTAATTCGCGACAAGTAATAATTTTCATACTGTCCGGTGGAGGTTCTAGTCCGTAGGAGCCACACGACACTCGCCACGAAAGTGCAGGAGATGATAAATGTGAGTGTTAGGAGAGTCAGTCTGAAGATGATTGGTGGTGCACAGCTCATATCACTACTTGTTTGTGTTTGGCGGCGCGAGGGTCATGCCGCGCGTAGCAGCGGCTACGGACGCTACGAGCGCTACGCGTCCGCCGGCTACGGCGCGCGGGAGCAGACTGCTCGTAGCGGGCGCGCTCGCCGCCACTGTTTATCTCAGCTGTAATTTCAGCCCAAAGCTGTATCCAAGCTGCAGATGCTTTCAAATCTCTTTGTGCGAGCTTCCTTTGCACTTTTGTGCAGTCATTGTACTGGAATTTTTAAACTCGTAACTACGACGGATTCATAATTGTGTGCTGTGGTGTATTTTTTTGTCTATCTTCATACGCTTCTGTGTATTCCTTTGTACGATGAGAAATTTTAAATGAAAGAAAGACTATGCGAGTAGGTACTATTAACGTTTTAAACAAAGTAGGAAAACTATTCTTACCTTTTACGCTAACTTTTATTAGAACCGACTGCTTTGTTTGAGAAGCTTTTCAATTCTGTTTCAATTAAAAATAACTGGAAAAGGTAACTGCGCGTAAAAAGTCATATTTATTATCACTGGATGCTTGTCTAGGAACATTTACTATTTACTTTTAAATATAACAGTGGCTACTGCTAGACTTATATAACTCGAGCTATTGACCCCAGAGTAATCTTCCCCGAATAACAATATTCCCAAATTAATCTAAGTTCTGAACTATTGACACTTTGTGTTTCTCGAGCAAACATAATTTGTCCAATACTACTCTTTAATGATAATGACATGGACACTGTTGCGTGGCTTGGTCAAACATATTGCAGTGCAATTTGTGTTCGATGTTATTAACAGCTGACAATTATTATTGAGGGCACGTGCACTTGACGTCTAATACGTTTTGGCAGATGATGGATCAGGAAACTGTATATTCATGTAATCCAGTTATGTGTGCTTGTATACACATTCTTGTCTAGCAAGGCACGGATTTCCTAAAATTTGTCTCAGCGCCAGATTAAGAACAGTTTACAGATAAATATAATTGTCCCAAACAAAACAAAGTTAAACATTAGTTAAAGATTTCATTTACTGTAAAATGGCTTAAAATATTTTTTTTGCTATAAATATCAACTGAGACCGCGGTTCCAGCTCTTTATATGTAGTCCCAGTCACCTGACACCTTAAGTTATTATTGTACTTATTTATACATCTATACTTAATAGATAAAGCTGTAGAGTTTGTTTGTTTGTTACTGATCTGATTTGAATTATTATTTTTGAACAAGCACCTTGACGAGGAAGGCTTTAGGCTATAGTATATACCTACATATGTGTGTGGAAAGCGGAAACCACGGACGGAGTAGCGGGCGGCCGCTAGTTCTGATTAAAGATGCCTCAAGCAATGTGCCACTGAGTACCCATCATCTCCAGACGTTGGTCTCTCAATCAACATACTAATAGAAGTGTTCCAGCGCTGTAATAGCTCCTGTATTTACATAGGCCTACATTATCCCAGCAGTGTTTAGGTTCCTTGATAAACTATTTATGTTTACATTAGTGTATTGCGAAGTTTCGGGTTTAATCCTTACAAGACTTGAGTCTTGTTTCTTGTAATTGTGTGTAGGCAAGGTACTTGAAGATAAATTAATTTAGAGGTATAAGACTTTTTGATATACTGGAGTTATATCTAAGGTTTTACGAGTTAAGAAGGAAAATCCCTTTGTTTACAATTAATTCAAAAAAAAAACAGAAATTATAACAAGTTACAACTTTTCATGCGCTAGGGTCAGACCAAGAAGTGCATATGTATAAATTGCGAAGGAACATCAATGTTATTTCAATTCATTTACGACTAGTATAGGTAACTAGCATATACAAAATCACAGCTTAAAACTAATAATCACTTCGAATTATTTCAATTGAAAAAAAAAGAAGAACAAATGTTTGATCGGATTTCTCTGAAAGGAAAATGGAAATCTAATTTTGTGAAAGATTATAACTGGATTTTAATTTTATCAAAATCTTTACTCAATTTGCATTAGCTTTAATGAAAAACGAACACTTGAATGTCGGATAAAAATAATCTCTTATATATTTCGAACAAATTTTATCACAAGTACTATAATATTAATGGAGGTCTTTGCCCTGCAATGGGGAATGAAAAAATATTTTTTTGTTGGATAGTCCATTTGACGAGGAAGGCTTTAGGCTATTGGAAATCGAAATCCACGCGGACGGAGTCGCGGGCGGCCGCTAGTATACTATATAGCCTAAAGCCTTCCTTGTCAAATGGACATCCACCACAAAAATATTTTTTCAAAGCGGACCAGTAGTTTCTGATGTTAGCGCGTTCAAACAAGCATACAACCAAACTCTTCAGCTTTATTATATTAAATAAAATAATAGTAAAGAATCATATTTAAATTATGAATACGACTCAGCAACATAAATTTCGAAAACTCAATACAAAATCCTCATTTCCCCAAAGTGACAAACACATTTAAAAACTGCGAACCAATTGTGTAATTTAACCTCATGCGCAATATGCACGTATTTTCGCCGCCGTAAAAACCACGTAATTTCATTTCCTCTGTTCGTTTAACATGCAACCGCTCTCCTTGTGTTTCATTAAAATGATATTTTTGCATTTCCTACTTGTAATGAACGCCGGGATACAATCTTTTTGACCGGCGGCCGTTTATTTCATTTGTTATTTATGTCATTTATGGCGACTTTTCATTTCGAGTGTATACGATGCTGTATCAGCTGTATAATATGTGAGTGAATGCCAGCTCAGAGTTTAGATTCAACTAACAGAACAACGAGTGCAATAGTAGCTTCTATGCCCCTGACAAGATGTTCAGGCCTCCATGATGGCTGGAAATATCTTACCTGCGCGCCCACTCGACGCTAATTAACTTCCTTTCAAAATTCAAAATACAAAATTTGTCTACTATGTTCTATTTTCGCATTTTTTTAATAGTTATCCAGACCTAGACCTACTGCGGAGCTAGACCGAGCTCTATAAATATTAATATTCTGTAATAGTGCAATAGTTGTTACAAGTCGTGAAGTGTTGTTGTGAAATAAAACCAGTTATCCAGATCACATACCCATGTTTAATTAACCCATTACAATTACCTACGACGGGAGACGCATTGAGAGCCCTGAGAGAACCCTGAGATCGCACCTCGTCGCAACCTGATGAGAAGTTATCACTCCTGCCCATGAACACCAAGAACCCCACAGGCGTCGCAAATGCGTTGCCTGTCTTTAAAAACCCCATAACTGAGCTCTGGCAACCTTACTCTCCAGCAGAAACATAGCACATCAATTTCAAAGTGCTACTTCACTGTAGTTTTCTGTTAGGTGGAGGAACTTCCCCAGACGAGTGGCTCATTCCAATGGAAGTTCCACAAAGCTCTACCTCTCTAAAATTAAGCTGTTAATAGCAATTGTGTCATCAAGCAAATTGTACTTAACTAACTTTTTACTATTTATAACTAAAAGCGAAAATCTAAAATCTCATATTAGAAATACATATTTCAGACTAATAGCTACTCGTAGAGAAAGAGACGTAAAAATTACGCAACCGTTTCACCCATTAGCGCTAAAGTCGTACGTAAATACGAAAATGAAAGTCAATTTTCCATATCTATGGATCTAGCGCGTAGGTGCGGGTGTGTTTACACAGTAATTTGCTTTAAGTATAGCGTTCGTTTGACGCGGCCCGATAATTGCACGTGATCGTTATCGCCGGCGCCTTTAGCCGAATTACGGGATTAACCCTTCGCCATCGACCCACATCGCTTATCACACTTATCACCACGCCCTTTTTTCTTTATTGTTTTGAAGGAAAAAGCGGTATACTTTGATAAAAACATACTTAATTTTTGTTACCTATACATAAAATGTATCCACATTCAAATAGCCGTCAAACTAAAGAACGTTTTGACACAAAGTCAAAACTGTTTTTGCTGACATTCTTTGTGCTGCGTTTTAGACAAGTGTAGCTACTAGAAGCTTGTCCTCAATGGTTAGCCTCCTTGTGTGATACAAAATATTAGTGAAAATTAATAGATACTGATTGTTTGCTTCGAAATACTTATTCCAGACGACTAGCTAGATCAATATATGCAAAAAATGATTTCAGTATTGTTTTGAGGGAAAACAGCGTAAAAAAAACACGCTGCATAAAAAGATTATGCCTTTATTGAGTCAATTTTTGAATGGTGTAACTTTTGGTGTGGCATCTTTTTAATCTATACTTATCTATACTAGTATATAAAGCTGAAGAGTTAGTTTGTTTGTTTGTTTGTTTGAAATATAACAGATTTTTCCCTCTATGTCCACCTCATTATTTACAAAACCCGGACATTGAATGCGTACAAATATCATTTCATCCATAACGTATACCATGCATTTAAAATAAACATCAATTAAATCCAAGAACTTGGCAACAGACGGTAACACTTAACAGCAATTTGCCATCCCGTCAATGATACACTTAAAAGGCTTAAACAATTATCTAATACTCGTAACACTAACCACATTTGCAGGAACAAGGAAACAACTGCTTTAATAATTTAGCTTGTGGTAATTACCTATTGGCGATTTCCCACGTAAATGCAGTCTGCCATAGATTGAAATTATCAGATGTATGCCCTCGCCATACTTTTTTAGTTAGACACAGGCTATTTAATGAGAAGCAACGGTCGCCTTACATTGAGTAGTAATCTTATTAAACAACGTACGTCACGTCAGTCAAAACAATGTAACAGTTTACTGGTTTCAGGGCATTCTTAAAGATTTAAATCTATGGAATCTGTTATCACCGATTGAGGAAATGTTGCGTATTGAAAACGTGTTTGATTGCACAAAGGAATATTTTTTATTTATTTCTAACAGTGAAGCTGTAATTGCAATGTGGAATTCACAACACTACAGGTATTGCTAGCTAGTAATTGCCAATACAAAATGTAGCATATTGTGTAAATATAAGGAAAAACAGTCGGAGTGCCTTAATGTGTTTTTTAAACATACATACATATCTTTGTTTGTAATCTTCCTAGCGTTTATCCTGTTTTTGTGCGGGCTCCGCTTTGACCATGATCCAGGATTTTGCGAGTCTGGTTATTACAGTGAATTGACTGCCATCAGACCTTTGTAACTCTTAGATGGGAACCAGACAGATTGGATCATAGATACACATTCAGATCTGACTGAACTATAGTCAGAAACTATCTGTATGTGCAGGTTTCCTCACGGTGTTTTCCCTCACCGCCGAGCTAAAGACAAAAATCCACATACATATTTAATTTTCGAAAAATCCATAGATGTGGGCCCTCATCGACCTATGGGCCCACATGGATCCGAACTACGGACCTCACGTATGTGAGGCGCGGTCCGTACCACTAGGCCACCATTGCTCGTACATATAGCATAGCTTTGAATGTAATTTCAATGTGTCTTTAAAAAAATATATTTAGCCACACCGACCGTTATCACGGCTCATAATCAGTAATCAATACCTGTAATTATGCGTGCTGTCAATTAACACAATTATTCCAATCATAAAAAATAAGTGGTTCGATTACTTGAAAAAGATAATTAGAACGTAATTTTTATAATTATGAGAATAAAAATTTCACATGACCTAAAAAAGACAATTAGAATACGTTTTAGTAGGAGCTTTAGGGAAAACTACTTTTTATAAATAGGTACAAATACGTCTCCGTTGTAGTTGACTTGTCATGTCGTGTTGTTCCTATAGAGATAGAGAAAGTTTTTGTTAATATAAAAATGTATAAATATAGTTTATTAGGCAATGACAGCAAGAATAGTAGTGACATAAAAATTAAGTGTGAACAAGTATAATACAATATATAAAAAATATATCAGAAAAGTAGTCAGGGTGTTGTGTTGTGTATATTTATAACACGTAGATAAGATATATAAATGAAGGTTTAACAATAGTAACTTCACAAACTACGTAATTTTGTTGTGGCACTAGTATTCTTTAACGGGACTTAACGCGATATTAATTATGTAGTATATAGCGGACTGACTGTTCCGCTTGCGACCACGGCTGTTGTAACGCAGCCGAAACGTCAAGCAGTAAGTAGTATACATATACTACATAATTAATATCGCGTTAAGTCCCGTTAAATAATACTAGTGTCATAATGCAACGTGAAAATCTAAAATCTTATATTTTGATGTGGCTAAAATAAACAGTTAAAATATCACATTTCCTACATGTATACATACATAAATGTAGTAGTAATGAGGATATGTATATCCCCTGAAACCTGAATGCCTGATGTAACCCTTAATCCGCAATATATGAGCTTATTTGGATTTAACTCCTCAATCCTAACAAGTTTACATATTTAATGGCATGACAATCAAATCGTAAGCATTAGACATATCGACAGGCTGTTATCTGGTCGTATTAGCGTTTGCAATCCGATACCGGGGCCGGACGGAAATATCCGTCCCGTCGCAAATGAAAATTTTGAACCAATCTGCCCGTTTGCTATGGATGATCAGGTTATGTTGAGTTTGTATGGAAATAAGCGTAGGTTGTAGGTCCTTTGGCAATCGAGGTCAGTTTGAGTTTCATCGAACATACTCAAAACTAGGTATACTTGCTAGAATTTGTTGTTGGAAATAGTTTAACCAATGTCAGGACCACTGTAATGAAATCTTTACTAATGTCATAAAGTTTGTCTGTTTGTTTCAACACACTACAACGCTCAGAAAGTACTGGTTCGAGTTGAAAAATATTTTCTGTGTTGGATAGTCCATTTGTTGAAAGCTATACTCTATGTGGGGAAACCGAGATCCATTGGGACGGAGTCGCGGGCCGCCCTAGTGCATTCATAAAATTATACAGTTTTGACGACCTGCTTGGTGTAATGGTCAAGATGTTGCCTATTACGCAAGAGGTCGCGGGTTCGATCACCGCACAGGACAAACATTTGTGTGCATGAACATGTCTGTATGTCCTGGTCTGGGTGTTATATGTATCTGTGTAAGTATATTTGTAATACCACTGTCGATTCTGATGTCTGTAACACAAGTGCTCAAGCTACTTAACACGGGGTCAGATCAATGTATGTGATGTTGTAAAATATTTATTTATTTTATTTTTCAAACGATAATTAAGTAAAAAAAATACATTCATACATTTTAAATGCGGTGCCATTTCCTTCTTAATTAAGTGAACATATTTATATCCTATCAGAAAAAATACGTGAATAAAAAGTTTATGACTACTTGATATTGCAATCTTTTAAATCATACTTTAATAAAAACACTCATATTCCTTCCCACAAATATTTGTATTGCTAGGTGATTGAACTTTGTCCTTGGCGTAGTGTTCGATTACTTATTTTTCTTTCTAAGAAAGTCTTAAGTAGTTGAGACGTAATACTTTAATCATGACGTAATATTTTTGATGACAATACTGGTAATCAAGAAAGTGGACAAATATTAGTTTTGATCAGTCTCGATACGAAAAATTATGTGTAATTTTGTACTCGTGAAATGAAACAAATGTTTACGTTTTATTTTAAATGATAGCTTAGTTATAAGAAAACCATTTAAAAGTCCGCCATTTTCAATTCCGTCTATTGTTGACGCCTCGATGGTCTAGTGGTTTAAGTACCAGGCCTTGGTCTCGAGGTCCTGGGTTCGATTCCCGGGTCGGGCAAACTTTGTGTTGATTTGATCTGAACACAGCCCGGGTTTGTGATCACCAATCCGCATTTGGCAAGCGTGGTGATTAAGCCAAAACCCATCTTTGTAACGAAAACTTGATTTCAAATGATGGAGGCCTTTGCCCTGCAGTGGGACATTATTAGGCTGATACTTTACTATTGTTGAATTCATCGATAAATCTCAACGCAGAAACTCTCATTAAATTAAGACGCCACATTTTCAGACAATCAAGGTAATGTAACAACTTTTGATCATGTAAGTCGCTCTCAAACTTGAAATTACCAAGTCGATGTAGACTAGCAGCTCTAAGTAAACACATCAAGGTAATGGAGTTAGTTTATTATAGGGCTGCTTACACGATGTTCTACCTTTAAGGGTAGTATTAATAAAACGCTCTCATCTTTGAGCTCGATCTTAAGCGCGAACTTGAGGTGCTGTTTTCTATAAGAATGGCATATCTTGTTCGCACTCACGATTGAGCTCAGAGTTGAGTGCGATTTATAAATACGAGCCTAAGTTTAGGAGGTACAATAACATCTTAGAGCTTCGATAAAGGGTACAATGGAATTTACTTCAATGAATATTTTTATATGCTCTGGTCGTTTCTCGACGATCAGCCTGGTACGCAAACAACCCTGTATGTTTGCCATGCACAATGAAGATTTAGTATGAAAATACTGTATTCATTTTTAAGCGGCGGCTATGTGTGTTGGTGTATAATATTTTCAAGTGCTTAAATAAAATTTATCAAGTATAGAAGTTGTAAGGCCAAGCGGTTCAAACTACTACGACATACCAGAATTCACGTGGCATTAGAAAAAGTGTGGTAATAAGTAGAATAGAAAAACGTCAAAATGCGTGAACTAGCTCATTGAAAATCGTCAGCCCTAAGCTCTCTAAGATATTGCCTAAGTAACTATAAGAACAACAATTTGATATTGTCATGTCTTAATAAAGTTTAATACGAATTGTTTTCTCATAGTTCAAGGCCAAGTTGAATGAGTATCTCGAAATAGAGAAGGCACGTCAATATACCTACGTTATTTAATATCAGGGCTTAAGAATGTCCTTGCTTTAAAAATAAACAACCTACATAATTAACGCGTGTTTTGTGAAAGTTCCTAAAGTCCTAGAAGTGTTCCCTGAGTTTTTATTTTTACGTCTTTGCCAACTTATAAAACACTCGCACACAACCGCGACTCCGTCTGCGTGGATTTTGGTTTCCGAATACTTACCTGCATGCCTTCCTTGACAAATGGACTATCCAACACAAAAATAAAGTTTGATTCGATTTAGTGGTTCCTGAGATAAGCGCCTTCAAACAAACAAACAAATAAACTATTCAGCTTCATAATATTAGTTTAGAATTTTACTATTAATAATAATATTGTGCGATTTTTTATATTTTAATGAAACCGAAAGATGTGAGGGAGGCATTATAATATGGAGTGCACTTATGCTTATGTTATTATAACAAGGTAGAGCTTTGTGGAAATTCCACTCGAATGAGCCGCTCGTCTGGGGAAGTACCTCCACCTTACAGAAGACCGCAGTGAAGTAGCACTTCGTAACTGATGTGCTATGTTTCTGCTGGTGAGTAAGGTTGCCAGAGCTCAGTTGGGGAGGGTATGGGGTTAAGGCCGGCAACACATCAACGATACCTCTGGTGTCGCGGATGTCCATGGGCGGCGGTGGTTGCTTACCATCAGGCGACCCGCTAGCTCGTTTGCCGCCTCTGACATAAAAAAAAACAAGGCTACGAGAAAACTATTTATTTATCTGCTATCACTGTGAACATCAACTGTAATTTTCTATTTATTCAAATAGATAAATGACCGAAGCAAAACTAATTAAAGTAGCATGCACTAGACTATAACACAGTCTGTCACATAGTAGCCGTGGGCATAACAATGTTTGTTTGAACCGCCAAAGCGTAGACCCTATTCTCTAACTTAACCACAATATGTAGTTCGCAGTTCAAACAAAGGGTTATGCATGTAATTATTGTCACTAAAAACTTTACAAATCTCAATGAGGCACCCCATATTTTATTTTATTTTATTAAAGTTAATTGCGCGACAAAATAGACGGACTTAAAAATAAATTACTAAAGGCCAAACAGAAAGTAACTACGTTCCTAGTGCTAACAAATTGAAATACTTGTTAAAGATATAAAATTATTGTTATTCTATCTTATTTAAGGCATTTTATTTCTTTTAGGAATAAATCGATGATTAATATTATTCTACAGAACTATATACCTCTAAAAAACCCAAACACAATGTGGTCAACGATAAACATGGCTTTGTTTTGTATTCCTACAATAATATTATATTTTTTTTTATTCGTATTATATAATGACATGTGGCCTATATCTATCAAATTAGATAAATCGATTCACGTAAATGGAAATACATTAATCTAATATCTGTGTAGGCGGTGAAATGATCGACATTTTAAGCTGCCGTTGTATTTTGTTCATTAATCATTCCATCGGTGCAACGCGAAAATTGCCAGTGTGAAGCTCTCAACATTGCATTTATGTCTGTGTATACTGCCCTAGTGGCCTGAAAATGTAATAAACAGGCTGGTCAATTCAGGACCATAGTCGAAGCGTGCCCTGGGCTCCGAGTCAATAGCCGAGTCATCGATGTAACTGGGATGATGATGATGATCGCGATTTTTTACCAGATAAAAGTCTATTTCGCAAAATCGTATAAACAACTTAAACATATCAATTTATGAAACACTAGTGGCCGCCCGCGACTCCGTCCGCGTGGATTTCGATTTCCAATATCCTTTGTGTTATTCTGATGTATAAGCTATATTGTGGTAAAGTTTCATTCAAATCCATTCAGTAGTTTTTACGTGAAAGAGTAACAAACATCCATACAACCATACATACAAACTTTATAATAGTAATAGGATGATACATACGAGTACCAATTATTCATCCTCTGCGGAGATTGTAAATTTCATGACCACTAGGTACCGAAAAATGTCACTAAGCAAGGGTCAAACAAATTACACGGCTATAAAAGTAATAAAAGTACCTCAATCATCATTAAATACTTGCAAAACCTGGCTAGCCTAATGCGTAATGAAATTGGTCTTCTTTTTCAAACGCAGATACGTTTCGCAGGATGACAAATGACTGGCATAAGTTAGAATGATGCGGGTCCATCCTTATTTGTGCTTTGTAGTAAGCTGGGTTGGTACGCGACCCACATTTTAATAAAAACCTTATGAATTTCAATATTAAACTTGGAGGTCGTCAGCCCAGGTACTTACTTGTCTAGACAGATTCAAATATGTTCCGAGATGTTTCATACGTGAGTCTGTTGGGAATAAAAATGTTATAACGTAGTACTTACTTTGACTGAAGTATGTAAATATGGAAGTCAGCTGGAATAGAACTAAGCGTGATAGCTCTTCCTATACCAGAAGAGAATTCCCAACCAATTATTTAGTCGACAGTATGCCCTATTTCCTTCGTTGGTAATCCATCACGTAATTAATAGTTTTGACGTATACATAAAAAAACTTTATTTTACATGCTAGAGTTGTACTTATTTCTTAAAATAAACTTATCTTGTAATTAATCCAAAATGTTATATAAATAGGTCATCCTTATTTACTTAAAAGTAACCCAAAAATAACGACACTGAGCCCCTGAACGAAAGGAATGTTAATTATGCTTAAATGTTGCTTTTCAAAAGTTGCCACTATTTGCGATACACTTTAACAGCGAACATTAATTGCTGTATTGAACGTTTTAATCGAAAATGGGTCTTAACACGCGGGCACACTGCCCCCCTCCACTGTTTGGTTCGAGATTCTTCGGCCGTTGTGACTCAAAAATAATTTAATGCTTGAGCTCTCAACGCAGAGCCGCTCCAAATAAATAACTGAAAACTTTTTCAATTTCACCCGGCGATCCGCAAATTGTGTTTTGCAACTGAGTAAATCGGGAATGAATTACAAATTTCGGCTTCTATATAATCAAACGAACAGAATTAATTGCGTTCACCAAAACGTGTTTGCGCTTTGCTTTTCGGATTTTTTATTTGATTGATTAAATTCTGTGTAATCGGTGGTGAGCGTTTTATAAATCAGTTCTAATAGAAACAGTTCTAAGAGTTTCATAGAATTGGTGAAATGGGATTTGAAAGTCTGTTTAGATTTCTAGATTGTAGGTCGAATGATTCATTCTATTCTATGTATTTTTTTAAAGTAAAGAATACATAAGTCTAATTCATCTAACAATTCTTATGAATGACAATATGCGTATTAAATACATCTACAATAACTTATCATAATAATCTATTTTTCTGTTTGATTAAAAATGTATGTCATGTAATATTTCGAGTTTTGCTAAACTTTATTTAAGTAATAAAATTATTCCAAAAACGTATTAAAATGTATTTGGTCCAATTTCTTCGGGCTTACAATTCCACAGCCGCCATATTTGATCCGTGTCATATCTCGAAAACAGAAATAGAATGATTAAGCAGCAATTCGTAATATCAAACGATAATCAGGCGTCGGCAACAATGAGGGCTTAATCGAAAGAGCGGCTCGCCGAACAATGTCCGGTTTTGCATATTCATCGACTATTAATTCGATTTCCACTGGCGGTTTTCACTCAGAGCGGGTTGATTTTGGTTCATTTGACACTTTTCACGTGAATAATTCTTGGATCTTTATTTATACAGCGTCGATGTGCATTTGAATACGCGGCCCTTTTTCAACCAATGCTTGTTGGTTTTTTTTAAAATGTGATATTGGCGTAATTGGAGTGATGCGTGGTTGAGTATACAAAGATATGGCACTGTTTTTGCTAAAGATAAAAAGTGGTTTGTGACGATTACTGTGTGTGAGCCAGTTACGTGTATTATGCGTGCATACTACTAGTAACAAAACGATCACTTCTTTGATAACGTAAACATTATAGAAGAAATTTTTGTAACTGATGAAAACAATTGAAGTTCAGAAATTCGTGAGTTAAATTATAATATTGTAGCACTAAATACCATCCATGTTTGTTCATCTATGTCTGACCCATATTCATAGTTGATCCAAACCAACTTACTATAAACAATTTCAATATTTTCATATAACAAAATGCACATATCAATAATGCACATATTTACGCAAATTCTTGTAGTGTTTCAGTGCGGGCGAACTTTTTCCCGTTTAATTAAATTCCTGAAACTTTTTGAGATTGCTCTGAGGTCTTAAAAGATGTTTATCAGTAGATTACGTTTGCGTTGGTTGTATATTGGATTACGAAAACATTCAATTTAGAGAACATTCTTCAAAATGAGAACGTTAATTTGGATTGTTAAAGTTTCGTTTTTAATGACTCCTGAATGTTTTGTGATTAAAAGAATATTTACGTGAAACTTTTCATTTTTGTATATATTAATTTGAAGCATTTTTCATGCTAGGTATTATAATTTTATTTATTTATTTATCTATAAACTCAAGAACTCGCTCAAGTTAAAGTAACGCAATAAAATATATATTTTTTTTATTAAAAAAAGAAACCGTATTCTCCATTTCAAATTTCACCGCCAACCGTCGTCTTGGCTGTCAACCGTGACAGTTCGCGTTTCACAGGCGTCCCGTGGGGAAAGGTTGTGTTCCTCTTTCCACCCTCACCTGACAGGTGAATAAAAAAATCATAAAAGTTTAAAATCGGAAGGGAAAATTCGAAACGCGAAACTTTTTTTTGTTTTCGATCAGCCACTTTGTTTAAATTACGAATGAGCGCCATCAATTATGAAATGAGAGGGAACCAACCTTTTATTAATATAGGTTTTACGAGTAGTTTTTAACTAGCACTGGGACGGAAAAGTTGGAGTAGACGTGAAAGTTAAAGTTGAAGTCTTGACTTACGGATTCCTATGGGAATGTTGAAAAGGTTGTTTTTAGCGAATCATCTAGGTTTTACAGCTTCGCTGTAGTTGAATGTACATTAATTTTAAATATAACACCTACTTAC
The DNA here is from genome assembly GCA_958496325.1 of Nomophila noctuella. Classification (NCBI taxonomy): domain Eukaryota; kingdom Metazoa; phylum Arthropoda; class Insecta; order Lepidoptera; family Crambidae; genus Nomophila; species Nomophila noctuella. Next base: position 8,739,604 of record OY292494.1, on the reverse strand, counting down.
TTGCCCATATTTGGAAGGGACTGATATAGAACCATAGTAACTAAGCTACGTATATTGCCTCATTTTCATTGCCTCATCACCTTTACTTGGCTTATCGGTAATTATAGCGGTAACTTGTCGACTAATATGTTTACATTTATAATGAAAGAGAAGGAAAACAAACACTAGGGGACATTTTTATTCTAGCCTAGAAGAATAAAGGCCTTCGGTAGCCTTATTTACACTACAGCACGAAGAAGTTAGTATACATCAGTTTTCGGTGATTTGTTCATACTCGATTTGCCAAATTCTTCACCTAAAAATAGACAAATGTTTGCAATTTTTCTTGCAGCTTTTGTACTTGACCTTTGTTTATTCCTTATAACATATAGAGGTCGTCCTAACCTCTAATAGTTTATTTAGTAGCTGACCACCTACGTTCCTTAATAACTCTGAGAAAAGTCTGATTAATTTTCTTAATATAATCTTACGACTTTTCGTCTAATGACGTCCTTTGCTTTTCATTTAGTTAAGAAACTTAAGAATAATAGTTTATTATCAGAAATTATACTTTAAGTTTGAAACAATTTACAGAGCTCAAATTCCCGATTAAAAAAATGTTCACGTTCCTTACGTCATCAGAGGAAGCATATTGACAGGCTAAAATAATATTTATTTAACAAGTTAGGAGCTACTTTGACATTATGACCTTATACTATTTAATAACTACAGTTTATTAACCATTTTTGCATTGGTGCTCGCACTAGGGGAAACCCTGTATCGCGAGAAACCAGATCCATTTTTATAAACATAAAGTAACATTATGGTAGGCAAGTAGCAAGTAAACACATATAAGTAAGCATTAAGTTTTTAGGTTTGTACTCGTAGTCTATATAAAATTAACATTAAGTGTAGGTATTTAAAATAATATGAATAAGAGTCTAATACTGCAAAATTGAGAGGCGTTTGTTTAAGATAGAATGAAAAGTGAATAGTATATAAATAATATAAATTGTGTGTGTGAGTGTGTGTGTGTGAGTGAGTGTGTGTGTGTGTGTGTGTGTGTGTGTGTGTGTGTATGCGCGTGTGTGTGCGTGTGTGTGTGTGTGGGCTTGTGTTATTATTTAGTTATTCTCAATAGGCTTTCTGTATCAAAATAAGAAAGAGAGCGAAGCCAGGTAGAAACTTTTTTTTACAGCGATGCGGACTGGGCATAGCTTGACGTCACGAATTCTGACTATTTTGTTGTAAATGTATGGAAGTTTGAAAGTCAGTTGACCCTCTGCAATCGAGTATCGAGGAAACTTTACAAAGTAATATAATCATTATTTGCTGAAGAAAAGCCTCATTAAAACAAACTAAGTTTACCTGTTGGATAAAATCAGTTCAAATCATTGAAAACCAAAGAATGTTTCACCACGTCAACGTGAATACATTTAGCGCTATTATCATTTAAGTAATAATTTCTGATTATTATAACACCTTCCCCGTCCAAAAACTATTTAGCATAACAGCCATATTCACTTAGCTCCCCACAAATATTTTTGTAGACTCGTCAGGGGATCATAAACTCAACAGTTTTAATTAATACTAATGAAACGTGCTCACTGCGGTCTACCCCCTTCCAGGATTAACTTGAAAGAACAGTTTAATTTCTTCTCACTGAATATAACGGTCTTATGTTAAGCAGTTAGGGAGCGGAGTAGTTTTCAGTTAAAATGGTTTTCTTCGCGAAAGTGGTCTACCTCTTTGGATTGCGTATACATGTAAGGCTCATTCTTGTATGTATGTGTAGTATGAAGATAAAACAAGCATTAGCTTGTTTGATATATCTATCTAAATAGAGATATAGAAAATGAAGTTCAACCACAAATATAATTTTTTTCTCGTGTTTTGATTTCTATGTATGAATAGCTTTAAAACTAGTCAATAGTCTAGTAGTTTAAGTAAAGGTCGGGGTCTCGGGTCCTACATTCGAATTTCGATTCACGGGAAGGGAAAATTTTTTGCCAATTTTTCTGGATATTGATCAACCTGGATCACTCGATCAATAGTAATTACTAGATCTCCAACCTGCATTTGTCAAGAATGATATTAAGCCAAAACTCGCCTTTGTAAGAATAACATAATATTTTCAAATGATCTTTGGCCTGCAGTGGGACATTAAAAAATGCGAAATGTACAATGTATTGCTAAATACGCCTCCGTATTGTATCCTGTCATAGATCTACGGGCAATAGCAATTGTGCTATCAGGCCAGTATTTTATATTTGAAAAGCTGCAAAGATTTCACGAAATTGCAGAAAGAGTAAACATAAAAGCGGCCTACTCAGGGTGTCTTAAAATCCAATGCTCGATTTACTTCATCGAAATTCCGCGTACTGAAACACTAAGAATCGATGGAAACGGCTTGGTTTAAGTTATAAGATACTAGTATAAATATAAGTAAACACGGTAAAAACGGGCGGGCCTTTTTAAATTGATTTGACGGTTGGAAGTTTGGTCGAAACTATTCGATATAATAGCTAGCTGGCAGCCAGCTGAAACCTCGACTTTTTACGTATGGATAAAGGAGACAGTTTTTTTTGGGCCCACCAACAATCGGTAACGTTTAAGAGAAAGATAACTATGTAAAAAAAATATATATTTTTTTATGAATTTTGCAATTGAAGTGAATTTCAAACGAAACCGGAGTCATAAAACCAAAATAAAAAGCCTTATTTTGATTATATCCGTGAAATATCTGTCCAAAGATTAGTAAACAATGGCTGACATACTTTTATTTGTATTTGTATTTGTATTTGTATTTGACGCAATTTACTTTTGGAACGGTTTTCATGCCTATTTTTATTTAAGGCGGTGATTGGTAGTGACTTTTAATCATTTAAATAATGAAATAAAATAATACGAATAAACAATACAAAAAAATCCGTATAACGGAACGCAAGTGCTAGTCTATTGCCGGATTTTGATTTTATTTAAAAACTGAATACAAATGTCAGAAACCTTCCGTCTGTCAAATTTCATTAATGGTTTTACTATATAATTTAAAAAAGCTGTAGTTTGTTTGTTTGTTTGAACACGCTACTATCAGAAACAGTTGGTTCGAATTGAAAAAATATTTTTGCGTTGGATTATCCATTAGTCGAGCCAGGCGTAAACTAAAAAAATGTTAAGCTATAGTTTAAGACTATTTGTGCAAAAACCTTATTCAACGCGGACAGAGTCACAGGCGGCCACTAGTCATAATAAATTGTTTTTACTTCAGATACATAGGAAAAACATAATGGAAAATCGCCCTTATGTGTAAGTGTTTACGGTTCAGGCGTTGAAAGTCAGGAAAGCAAATAGACAGATTAGTTTATGAGGTTAATATATATTTTCCCATCTTATTTCTAACGATTCCGGTTAAAATATCACCACTATAATCTTGAGATTATAAGGAATAAATTGATACCCATTTCGTAAATAAACGCTAAAATTTTATGTGGGCCTAACTCTCCATACAAAAACGATTGACTCCTTTATAACGCTGAATAATTGTATAAATAACTAGTTTCAGTTCGCAAAAGAGGCTTAAACAGTTGATGTGACGTGTAAGCTCTAATTAAGGAATTGGATGGTAAATTCCTAATCTTGAGATAACGTATCCAATTTACGATTTATAACGTATCCTTATACATGTGAGTTTTTTAATTATTCGAAAACCTACCCCTCGGTTTACGGTCTCAAATTCAAACGCTATAATGGTAAAATATATCATTTTAGCAAATATTATGATGTATCATTTTATGCTGGTTTTTAATGTTGCTACAATCAGACACTTAAATCTTATTCATCTGTGCACTCCGTGTTTTATCAGCTTCTAAGTCGCGCCGCTCGGTAATCTTCCAGAGTACACCGTCCTGACGAAAGCCAACCCACCTAATCGATTTATAGCGATGCCTGATTTCTAGAAAAATATATATTTATTTATTCTGAAACAAAATGCCCAGCGATTCCATTAGAGAAATGCTTGCATCGAGTGTTGTTGCCGTCTGATTTACGATGTATCGAATGGCACGAGAGAGATTGGACCTTAAGCTATGATGCTTTTGACAAATCGCGGTCGATATCGAAAATGTTATGTATAGGTCAACTGGGATTTATACGAATTAATGATTTTGTTTTGTGTTTGTCTAAGGCTAATTTTGGAGAAGTTGAGAGGCTTTCTCCGCGTAAGAGAGACTTAATGAAACATATTGTTTTCTTAATACACATAAAGGGTACAGTACGCATAAGATTGAAGTAAAGTGAACCTTGGTCTCCGAAATTGTAACAGAACGATTTTGGTAATAACCCGTTTGGACGTTACCCACTTTTCGATTCGAATCATGCTCGCAACGAATGTCAAGTTCCAATTTACTAGGTATCGAATTGCAAGGAGTAGTTTGAACTTTAAAGGTATGAGAACTTCCCATTTGCGTTTGACAATATTATGAAAGGGTGACTGGGTTTTTACGGATTTTATTCTTTCCTGACAATTTTTAATAAACCTGATGTACGTGCATTCCGACGATAATTGACTTCCCTTAATTATGGCATAATTTTTTGTATTGGGCAATACCAGATACGAAATGTAATGAAAAATGTGTAAAATGAATCTTTTACAAATGTAGTGTGAGAATCGGTTAGAACTAGCAACTTGAACGAAGTCTACAAGATTGAATTAGTGTAACGATAGAAAAGTACAAGCATACCATAATAGAGACAGCTTGGTTTTTTTATGTAATAGGGAGGCAAAAGAACAATAGGGTCACCTTATGAAAAGGGATAACCGCTGCCCATGGACATTAACAATTGTTAGGAATACATAGATGAGAGGGGCGAAATAAAAAATAAGATCTTGGCGTTTTCCCCGCTTGCCTATTTTTGAGTTCGTCGTGTAAATGTTTGTGTGCCAAAGTTTAGTGTAATAGAAATCTAGGAGTCTCCTTTTCCTACCGAGTGTTTTCCGCTTGCCCTTTCGATACCATATTATCACACCGGTTTGGTACACTGCTTCTGTTTGCACTGGGCGTAATACGAGCGCCGAGGTCAACGCACCGGATGGCGTTTAAGTAATGTTTGATCGCACTAAAAGCAACTGTGTTCCACTATACCAACTTAGACGCACTACGATGCATACTGAATGTAGGTTTAGTGGGCTAATTCTGGCCGCTTTGGGGAAACGGTGCTTGGATCATTTAGGCCTACTAATCTGGAAGTAATAATTAAGTAAAAGAAGTCTTCTTACAGTAAATTTTCTGGTAAGCTGCCTAACAGAGAATTTTTGTATTATTCATGTAATAAACTAAAACGCACTTCAACAATTTAGTTTATATTCTACAATTCAGCATAACTTTGTTGTGAACTTATTAGTGGTACTTACAAATAAATTTAAAATATCAAACAAAATGTGCTGAAACTAGCCAGTGTAATTGCATTAAAATATATTTGGTCTAAAGGTATTCAAACACATTAAATTCTAAGTAATCAACGAGTATAGAAAGACATTTCGTGATAGATGTGCTGTTGTTTGTGTAACGCAGAACAATATTACATTATTGCTCACGACTATTTTGAACACGACGATTTTGGAGCTCACAGCAATACCAAATTATTAATATGGATTTATTTTTTCCTATTTACAATTCCTGATGGATAGTATTTCAATATATTATCAAAATTGCCGAGGAATGCGAACGAAAATGAATACCTTATACATGAACGTATTATCATTTTCCTATGATGTGATTGTTCTGGTTGAGACTTGGTTATTGCCACATATTTCTGATGCGGAATTCATTGATCAAAGATATTTAGTGTTCAGGTGTGACAGAGATAGAATCGCTACCAATAAAGCTGAAGGAGGTGGAGTGCTCATTGCTGTCCGCCGCGAGCTAAAGCCTGAGCGTATATCTGTTAAAAATATGCCAACCGTTTTGGAGCACGTTATTGTTGCGTTGCCAACTACTAACCGTTCCCGAAAGCACTACATTAGTGCTGTGTACATACCGCCACGAATCCCTGAAGAGGTATATCTCACTCACTTCAATGAACTTCAGGACTTACTTAACGACAATCATACTGAATCATTCTTTGTCATGGGCGATTATAACCTACCTGAAATTGTCTGGAAAACGAACATGGTAGCCGACGATACTCAGATATACACCGCATCAAGCCGTGCACTAATTAATTTTTTGTCTTTAATTAACGCCACACAGTATAACACAATAAAAAATCAGTTAGGGCGTACTCTTGATTTATTTGTATCTAACGTCAATAGCAATGTATGTCAAGCCTCTCCCTTGTTACCTCCTGATTGTCACCACCCGCCATTCACAGCACTTAGTCTACTTAATATTAATAGATGTGGCCTACAGCGATTTCATTCTGCTAAACCTAATTTTCGTAAGGCCGACTACGATCAAATTAACACAAAAATCGAAAGCATTGACTGGGATCACTTGCTAACCACTTTATCAGCTGAAGAATCCGTTACAGCCTTCTACAATTGCATCTTTAAAATAATAAAGGTCTTGGTTCCAAGATCACGACCGATATCATCTCGATACCCAGTTTGGTTCTCTCCAGCTCTGATACATATCCACAGAAATAAAGAACGTTCCTGGCGCAAATGGAAAACGTACAGAAATAACACGGACTACGAGTCGTTTTCTATATTCAGAGCAAGATTCAAATCCGAGTGTGCAAAATGTTATAAAAAATACATTGATTCAGTCGAATCCAGTATTCAACACAATGTCAAATACTTTTGGACTTACATAAAAAATCTAAAAAAATCGTCATGCTATCCCTCGTCTATGTTTTTCAGAGACACACACAGTAATAACCCAGAAGAGATTTGCAACCTTTTCTCAAACTACTTCCACTCTGTGTACGAAACCTCTGATCTTTGTATGGAAACTTGGAAACCGCAATCGACTTTTGAATGCGACATCAGCAGCAACTTCTGTATTTCAAATATTATACTGTCTGAGGAGAGCATATGTTTGGCACTCAAAACCTTGGATCCTTCTAAATCATCCGGGCCAGACGGTATTCCGCCTCTATTCTGGAAAAACACCCATAATGCTGTTACCAAGCCCTTGCATATCATTTATAATAAATGTTTACGTGAGGGTGTGTTCCCCAACATTTGGAAAAGTGCAAACGTAACCCCAGTACCAAAGAGCGGTGATAATCGTAATGTAGAAAATTACCGGCCAATTTCCCTTCTTCCAGTCCTGTCAAAAACCTTTGAGCGCCTTGTACATAGAGAAATCTACCCACTATTACATGGTCTTATTGTAGCGGAGCAACATGGGTTTGTTAAGCAACGCTCAACTACTACCAATCTCGTCCTATTTACAAATCACCTGTTCAGACACATGGACCGACGAATACAAGTAGATGTAGTATACACGGATTTCCAGAAAGCGTTCGATAAGGTAGACCACAAGATGCTACTTGAGAAGCTGGCTTTTAACGGAATCCGTGGAAATTTGCTTCGCTGGTTTTCGTCGTATATCATGAATAGGACACAAAAAGTAGTAATCAACGGATTGGAATCCGAGTCAGTTGTTGTAACGTCGGGTGTGCCCCAGGGCTCTATACTGGGTCCTCTACTCTTTCTACTTTACATAAATGATATAACGACATGTTTTCAACACTCGCAATTTTTGTTATATGCAGATGATTTAAAGATATATAAAAATATAGCTAGCATTGAGGATTGTTTGCGTCTTCAAGCAGATCTGCAGCGACTTACTGATTACTGTGCAAAAAACAAATTGTCTCTCAGCTTACCTAAGTGCAAATATATAACTTTCACAAAGAATAAAAATATTATTGATTTCAACTACTCCTTAAATAATATACATTTAAATAGAGTCACTACTATACGTGACCTGGGTGTAGTCTTAGACACCAAACTCCATTTAGACGCACACATCGAATGCATCACAAATAAGGCCTACAGAATGTACGGTTTTGTCATGAGGTCCGCGAAAAACTTCCGTCGTGCCTCAACATACCTATTTCTATATAAGGCGCTTATCAGGTCCCAGCTGGAATACGCAGTTCAGGTATGGAATCCGTACTTTAATAAATACGCTTTGATTATTGAAAGGGTCCAACGAAAATTCTTGAAAGCTATGAACTTCAGGTGTCATCGTTCGCATCTCTCTGCCGACCGGCTTCAATCACAATACAGAATGCTAAGTCTGGAATCTAGACGTGTCTTGCTTTCGGTAATGCTTCTGTATAATATAATTAACAACAAAATTGATTGCATGAGCCTCCTTGATCACATCCATTTTGCCGTGCCTCGTAAGACTTACACCAGAATATGTTCGCGTTTCCCACAAACCTTTCACACAGAGATGTGTAAGACCATTGCAGGGGAACGTGCCCCTATTTCTAGATTGGTAAAAATGTACAATACACGGTTTAACCATTTGGATATTTTTGCCCTCAACCGCCATAAATTCAAAACATCCGTTTTAGAATCTCTCCAGCCACCACAAATTTAAATTTAAGTTTATTGTTTTATTTAGATAATCTGTTACTTTGTGTTTTTTTTTAAGTGTAATTGTAATTGTATTTCATATATGTACCTTGTATTTTTTCATAGTTTGTTTTTATTATATTTTTTTATTATATTGTATACGAGTAGCAGTGCATATAAATGTACCATTTTAGCAGCATAATTCAAATGTTACAAATTTGTGGATAACGGTGTTGGTTGCCCATTTATAACCATAAATTAAGCTTAGACTAAGTAGTTTATAAATATTTAATGTGTAACTGTTTGTTATTCCTAATAAATAAATAAATAAATAAATAGACTATTTTAAACTAATGAATGTTGGGACATGAAAAGCTTTGTAAATGTCGTGTTTTTACCATTTTGTAAAACTATTAAATGATTATAATCAAGCATGACAGTCATCCTGTAAAGAGAGGGATGAGTCAAAATTTTATTTTTATGCATTATTTGTTTAATCATGTAATTTTTGTAAGAAATTAACTACGTGCCTGTTTGACTAAAGTTCAGAGACGTAGCAAGCTGTAGGTAGTCAAATATTTACTATTGAATCAATGCCAAATTATGATATGAAGATACCCTAGTTTTACCTGGCATTTACTGCAGATACGAAATTGCAAGATAAAGACATTTTGTCGATAAGATCTGATCTCGATTTTATGATTACCTTCCTGCAGCATAAAATTTGAATCTTAGCTATTGACCTGAATTCAATTTTTTTGCAGAGTTCATGACATAGTACACACCGAATCGTCCGTTCTAAAATTCAATTAGCCTTAGTTGAGTATATTTAAATATTATTATTATTTTAAAGCTCGTTACACATTTCAGTTATAATGAACAAACAATTTTAGAACCTCATAATTTTTTTATAAAGAGTATCGCAAAAAAATACTGATATGCTAGGATACAATAATGTACATTCATATATAGTAGCACGTAATTAAGGCACGCGCAAGTTCTTAAACGTTTTTCAAAGTTCCATAAAATAACCACGGCGTTTGTATACCTAAAAGGTGCGTTTACGTTTACATCCTAGCTTCACGTGTCCAAACCTCCATAGCAATTAAGCACAACAACAAAAGGCACTCCCATAACTCGGCAGCTCATTCCGTTGGTTCCGCTGCGACATAATGTATTTCCGATGCTGTTACAACCGATCCTATCCATTCCACCCTGGACTAATACAACAGTGAGCGTAACACGTACGAAGGCCCTTCTCGTCATCCCTTCAACGCCAAATTGAGTTACCCAACAGAGTTAATAAAGAGGTCCAGACGTGATCAGAATGGCAACACCGAAATAATAGCCGGGAGTTTTATAAAAAGCTGGAAATTAGGGAAAAAACCGAAGTCTATAGTTCTGTTGTTCGGCACAATTGGCCCTTCTAATAGTTATTAAATCTGGGGACGCAGTCGTAACGTTAGATTTAAGAACCGGAATTGAATGGAAGGAACGGTAATTTGGAATGAGTTGTGGGCTAAGTTTTATAAGCGTTACTCTGGTTACATTGTAGCTGCTTATAACTTAAATTTTATTGTGGCTTTCAAAAAATTGATGGTGTTCGGAAACCATTTCATACACGTTAAACACAACCTAGACATAAAGTAAATTTCATAATTGTCTTAGAGTTGTTATAAATAATGACTTTGAAATAAATTTCAATGCAAGTTTTCGTAAACTTAATATACTGCCAGGATTGGGGAGTTTTTATGTTTCAAAATACGCTTTTGTCAGGATACACTAACAAATGTTCCAATGAAGTCATAATACTGCAATAAAAAACATCCTACTACTATTATAAAGGCGAAAGTTTGTATGTGTGGATGTGTGGATGTATTGGATGTATGGATGTATGGATATATGGATGTATGGATGTTTGTTACTCTTTCACGTAAAAACTACTGAATGGATTTGAATGAAACTTTACAACAATATACCTTATACATCAGAATAACACATAGGATATTGGAAATCGAAATCCACGCGGACGGAGTCGCGGGCGGCCGCTAGTACAATATAAAAAAGGTTAATACAGAAAAAGGTTATGAACATTCTAATAATACTAGCCATGTGATATAAGCGTAACAATGTGTTACACTTTATTCTTTGCTTTCAAATGTTCCTTTTTCATTTTTTCACGTCCCAAATAGTCGCTATAAAGCTAATGACGGGAATAAACTGTGTTATTTTCTTTACAGCGTCGTAGAACAAGCTGAGAGTTATGCTAGCTCTTAAATTCACCTCATTTTGCATCTACATTAAAAAATATGTTGTTCCATTTCGAGCTTTGATGTAAAAAAATGTGGGGCGAATGCGAAACTCGGGTTTTATAGATTAACATTTTGCTATAGTAACTGATATTCTACAAACCAAATTAACATACTAGGTTACGTTAATGGCCAGAGTTAAAAATTGGGACAAAAAGTCAAAGTCTAAAATCATAATAAAAAGACAAACAGTTTTCATAGTCTATTTTTTATTCTGAATAAGCTGAAATCAACACTATATGACTAGCTTACTATAACTTTGTAGTGGCCCTATATAAAATTAAAAATCATATCATCAACGAAAACCACTTCTTATCTTCAAAGGGTTAGTAATTTTCCTTATTGCTATTACTTTACAAATTCGGGGTCGAGCACAACTCAATACTCATTCTATACGAATCCTCAAAAACGTTCCGTGAAAAAATAAATGACCCCAAATCTATCCATCCGCAAAATACGACATGAAAATATTTCTTGTAATAAAAAAACATCTCAAATCGTATGACAACAAAAAATCTTGCTTTAATCACTAAGACGGCCGAAACAAGACGAGAAGTTACATAAATTGTCCGAGTTTGTTAAATTGTATTTAACGTCCGAATGAACTTCGCAGATGTCGGTGGGGCAGTAAGACATTCAATATGTAAGTGCAGAGAGGACACTACGTAGTTTTAATAAATAATTTAACAAATTCCTTGAACTAAAACACCAATTGCCTAGCCCTAAACTAATCTCGAAGCTTGTACTATGAATGCTAGGGAACGAATAGACCTACTTCAATACTTTTATGAACGGCCATTACTCGAGTACAAATGCCGATGTTTATCACACAAACATTTGCCCCTAGCGGGATTCGAACCCGCGACCCTTGGTTTTGTAGCCAGGGTCTCTGACCACTTAACCAACGGGTCTGTCAAATAATAATACGCTGTTAGCCGAGTTTCAGGTATGGTGGTCTTTAGGAGCAATTGAAACAGATCTTTACATGCGCAAGATATTTTCGACTAAATGTACCAACCCCAACCATACTACAACAAAACAATTAATAATTACGGATCAAGATTTCTTTTACAATGGAACAACATTACAGTGGGCAACAATTTCGTAAGATGATAAGGAATAAAGTGATTAGGTGTTCTATAAGAATCGAGTGTTACTTCACTCTTAAATCTGGTAACAAATACTTCAAAATGGCTGTTAAATCCTGTTCCATTAAAACCAGAAAGTTATGAAAACATCTCTGCTACTTTAAATTATAACCTTTACCTACTAAAAACCTGGAATTATAATCTGCCCATACTATAAACTAAGAACTCTTTAACTGGCTGCTATGAAAATTGCAATTGATTACTGCTCATCTATTTCAATCAGCATTCATCCGATCCTTCTGTTATCAGGTATTCAATGACCGAATGAAATAAATAACATTCCACGAGAAATCAGTGTTCATCGCTGTAAATACGGAATACGCCTTAAAAAGGCTTAACCCATGAATGAACTGTCTCCCTTTTGCTTTTCCGATTCTTTACGCTGTTTTTGTGGAAATTTATGAATGTAACGATGATAGGGAAAATGTGTTGGTCGAAAAACGATTTCATTTTATGTAAATAATTTGTTAAAGGAAATGTTTTACTCTCCACTGTTTCTTCTAGAGACTTCCAAAGTATCGTTTTTATGTAGGAAAGATCTTAACGATCCAGAAGGTCGGCTGCTAGCTGGTAAGAGCCAATTAATCAAAATCAATCAAAATATTCTTTATTTATATAGGTCTCTGCAAGGCACTTATAAATCGTCAATAAAATAATATTGCAATAGAATGACTCGACCACCGACTTCGTAAATGCAGTCATCTACCGAGAAGAAGCGGCAAGAAACTCGATAGTTGCTCTTTTCAATCGCCAATTTTTACAATTTTTGTCTGTACAATTTATAATAACATACTCGTACGTGTACCAGGTCATATAGTAAAATCCTTCAAGTAAAAAAAAATATATATTTAACATGAATAGATTGAGTCCCAGTCGACCAGTCCCCAAAGGCGGCACCTGTTCACAAGTATGACGTATGTGTCAGCCATCATCTCACTCAACCATTTTAGAGGGAATGAAATGACCCGCCACATAGCGCCACCACCCCAGAGACATTATAGCCTCCCATGGACTTAGCCATCCACGATGGTCGTAAACGCTTTGCCAGTCTTTAAGTTCTCTTTCTCCCCCAATGAGCCAAAGTTATCAAAGTGCTACTGTTATGTTCAATATTGTTGATGCCAGGGGAAACTTCACTATGCTCACCTCTAAAATTCTACGAAACCCGTCAACAAAACTTATAAAATGACTTCCATGACTATAATCGAATTCATATAAGTTACCTTTAAGCTTAATCCGATGCGAGATCAGAATCGCATATTCGGTCTTATCTGTCCGCAAAATACGCACCTCGGTTCGGGCCGATGGGAACGGCCGCATGAGTATCGCGGAGATATCCGGCGTGGAGCGAGTCCCTCACTGCAGATAAGCCTTGTAATAGAGATATTGTTATATACGAATCTTCGTATGTTCGGTATCCACAGAATAGTGTACTACATTTTTTTAATATATTTTTAACGAGTCATTTGGTCTCTAAAAGTAACTTTTAAAGGATTGGCATTGGCAGTCCCTTAATTTTTTTTTATTATTTTTATACCGTATTTATTTTCATTCATTTCGAAATATCACATAAATCAGACGCGACAGTGAGTAGATCTCCTATCTCATTTGTACAATATACCTATGTCATTTTCTCCTTCCCAGCAAACACTATCGCAATTGTGATCAGAATCGCATATTCGGTCTTATCTGTCCCGCAAAATACGCACCTCGGCTCGGGCCGATGGGAACGGCCGCGGCGCAGTATCGCGGGGATATCCGGCGCCGAGCGAGTCCCCCGCGCTATAGATAAGCCGCCTAACCATACTAACTGTTGGAACTGCCGCTCGCTTATATGGACTGTACGAACTTTACTTGTATTCGAAAAATTGTACTTCAGTCGACATCAAAAGCACAGAATACTAACTTTTATTACAGGATGTTTTTGCCTAAAAAAATTGGATACTTCGGCTTAAATGTCCGAGCAAACTAAGATACCAAAAGAATCATGTGGATGCTAATGAAAAAAATCAGAGGTTTGTGTTGCGTTAGATTAATACAAATTATTCGATTCGTTTAAACCATTGAAAGAAATTAACGTTTTGAAACATCAACCAGGCCGCCTGAGCTCAATTAGGGTATGGGGTCTTAAAGGCCGGCAACGTATCTGCGACGCTTGTGCGGTTGTTGATGTCATTGGCAGCGGTGATCATTTACCATCGGGTGACCCTCTTGTTCGTTTGCCTCCTTTTAACATAAAATAACAACTTCAAAAACATTGCTCATAAATCAGGCATTCAAACAGTAGTATTTTTTTTTAATAATAAATATTTCACAACATTACACACATTGATCTGACCCAGTGTTAAGTAGCTTAAGCACTTGTGTTACAGACATCAGAATCAACAGTGGTATTTACAAATATTCTTAAATAGATACATATAACACCCAGACCAGGACAAACAGACAAGTTCATCGAACCCGCGACCTCTTGCGTAATAGGCAACATCTTGACCATTACACCAAACAGGTCGTCACAGTATAATTTTGATAATATCCATTTTGGCACTTTACATACAAACAAATCCGAATTAAGATCAGAATATTGTTTTATCTGTCTACTCAAACCACGCCAAGTTTTGGTGCGGCCGCGGCGCAAGCTGTATCTCGCGGATATCCGGCGCCTAGTCCCTTGCTCCGCAGATAAACCGCCTACCAAATGCACTTCAAAAATGGCCGAGCTATCCGTATTTCGTCCGTTCCATATTTAAAACTTTCTACTCGTTGTTCTACGATTTGTTTCCATTGAAAATGTCACAACAGACTAAATACTTTGTTAACTTAATAGTTAAAAGTTACTCGAATATTCTAGAAGCCAATCAATCAATCAATTTTTTATGTGTATTTATTTTGAAAATATGTTTGAAATATTTTTTCATCAGTATGTGCAGATTTACATTCATTCGTGTGATTGAAGATTGGTCTCTGAAGACATCTCGTTTACCCATAGAGAATGCAAACTCGTGATTACAGATTGGATAAATCGATTAAGATCTCGTCTATGATCGAGATCTCGAATGTGCCAAACTTGAGCCTATGATAATGGCACGATTTGTCGATTTGTCAATCTTGAGTCAAAGTTACATTCCCTATTTATCCATTTCTTTACAATAAGTAATGTGTCCCATACTAAAATTAAAATTTAAAACTAAATTTTAACCACAACACCTCTCATCTTCCAGCTTGGATTAAATTTTCACTCGCACTTCTATATTTAGCTTTGCTTATCCCTGAAGTGCTGTACTTTATAAAAATGTCTTAATACCGAAATGAGTGGGGCGAGTCTGAAAAGTTTTTGTTATTATTAAATCGTAAATTCACTGGGAGAAGCTCCGGTTGAGGTGGGAAAGTTTGTTCGAAGGAACAAGTAACGCCTCAGGTATTCAATTTACAATCCCTACACACCGCTGGATAAGATAACGATCAAAGCTGAAGTGTTTCAAGTCTGATTGGTTTAAGTGCCTCGTTGGAATGTTCAAGGTTTTGGTTCGATTAGTCTTGTAAAGTAAGTGCCTCGTTGAAACATACGAGGTTTGGTGCCATCTGCAATCATCTTCTAAATTCCGGATTTTGATTGGTGCGACCTATGTTCTAAATCTAAAAACACAACCCTCTAAGATTGAGCTCAACAGAAACATTAAACACCCTTTATGAGGTGCTTCTTGACTGTTATCTTCTGTGTGACAAGGCCACTGCATTATAAACCAAATATATGTTTTACCCCAGTTAGTCCCTCCACCGCTAAGGTTAGAGAATAAGTTTTCATTTGCCAACTTTCACCAGCTAACCTCCCATAAAAATATCAAAGAAATAATATTCACATCGAAAAATAAACAAAAGAGTAGGCACGTGAATGTAATTTGATTTCATTATCGTGATGCTATCGTCTCCATGCGTGTCCATTTACCATAAAAATGATAGACGATAAAAGTTTTGATGGAGATAGTCTAATTACTACCTACAATTTTCACGGAGCGTTAGCATGTCCACTATAAACACATTTTATATTTCAAACATATTTCATAATATATTGTATGTACGTATATCGCAGGTATATTGTCAAAGATAATCCTGATGTATTTTGGAATGGCTTCATTTACTCGTATGTTCTCTCCCTCTTAAAGTTGGGAAGTTGACACACAAGATTGCAGTGATAACATGAGTATTGGATACTCGTTATGGTAATAAAACTTCATCATGGCTTTTAGATGCAGTGACAGAAAATACGAGGAAAATATACCCAAAATCACTAAAATTAAATCGCAGGTTCATCCCATTCATCAAAGTGAGATCTCATTTATGTCAGACGTCGTGATAAAGAAGGACTGCCTCGTAAAATCACAAAAAAAAAACTTGGCAACTCCTGCCACCTTTCTAGACATCCGTGTGTCAGAATTTTAAATTGCCACCGCCGGATCGAACGTACCGAAATAATTTAAAAGTGGATTCCTAGAGTGCAGCGGGGAAAAAATGTAATGTGATTTATCCACTACCCGTGCCTCTGGAGCGCTCATTAGACGGGTGCATTCGAGCGGGTAATGTAACGCGAACACGTGACTCTGGTTTAATAAGTTATTTCTAAGAGTCGAGTGTGTGATTTTTCTCCCACCCCCTCTCGACGCACGTTTTCGTTTAGTATCTGCATTGGCGGCATTGAGATTTTGCAGATATATGTTATGAGGAAATAAATGAGATGTTTTGTTATTTTATCTGATATTGTTTTAACAGTGTTAAATTTTGATGTATATAATACAAGTGCTTAAGCTCTTTAAAACAGAGTCAGATCAACGTATGTGATGTTGTGAAATATTTATTTATTTATTTGTTAATAACTTAAAAAGTATTAAAACATCAGACCACCTGTCTCGTAGGCCATCCTACACTACACTTAGTATTTATTCTCGTAATAAATATCTCCTGATCGCAAATAATAAGTGTTCGTATAAATAAAATATAGTTGAATATTTATCAATCCTCCAGATATTTTCAACTAAAAAATTACAAATGCATAATACATCCAACAAAAACAAAAAGCCGACATACGTTTCAAATTCGTTACGGAACATCTGCAATGCTGATGATATTTTGGATGTAATCCTTTTTTCGGGTAGTTTCACATTGAGGACATCCAAGCCTGATTGTTTTTCCCCGTAATTTAGTGTGATTTAGTTGTCATGTTGTGTTTATGAACCAACATAATTTACTAGTAAATTAAAAAAACATTTTTATTTTCTATTATAATTTAGTTTTGACTACCTCTGTTGGTAAATTGATTATAAGTAGCATTAAAAACGACGAACGGACCATGTTTTATATCCTGGGTCGGACTTAAATTATATATTGAGTTTTTCTCATGTAAGAATAAGAGTTCTAGTTACAGGTCGAGGTTCGTACAGACGTGACAAGGTAATACTTATGTAGCTACTGCTAAAATGGCACCTCTGATACATTTAAAGACAAACTTACTTAAACCGTTTGTCATTCGTGAGTGTTTTATTATGACTTCAAATTATGACCTTATTCATGTATCATTAAGTGCCCTTTCAGCTTAGAATTTAGAAACCTATAAAATGATTAAAATACAAGTAAGCACTAGCTTTTCAATCATTTCAAAGGTTTCTAAATTCAAAGCGACTAAAGGGCACTTTACTCAGATATACCTAAATAAGATCGTGTATTAAAAGTAATAAATTCACAAGTACCAAGTATCAGGGTACCGAGACAAGTACCTCAATTCATAGAAATTCAGATTCTTAGTGCTTTCATCTAGTCTCTCAAGAGACACTTTTTTATTCTGATTGATTTTGCTGTATCGTGTTCATATCATACATATTTTACCAGACATGCATATTCAAATGACATCATAAATATTTTCTCTAAATACGAAAATAATATTATTCTATTCGATGCCCTGCACCCCTACCTTACCTACCTTTACCCTTTACCTTTACCCATCATCCATAACCCAAGCTCTTTATTTAATTTTATTTATTTACATTTATAACTTACAATGTCATAAATTATTAAGCAAAGGAATTAATTATAAACAGCATTCGTACCCCTCTTAAGAATATCTTCCTCGCTGTTGATATAACATCTTATTATGTGTAAACATCTCCTGTATTTACATAATTGCTACGGTTCACAGCCAGAGATGGCAAAGATGGCAAATTTTAAATAACCTTGGTGATCGCATAATTTATGAGGTACGTCGTGACAGTTTCATTTTCCCTTCCGTATGCTTTTATGGGGGTTGTTTTCATATTTGTAAAGTACAGCTGCCGTAATAGCTGCACATTTTTTACGATTACACCCTATTAACATGACAATAAGGTACATTTTAGTATTTTTTTCTAATGCAATAATATTAACAACAAGCAGCCGTCCGCGACTTCGTCCGCGTGGTTTTTAGTTTCCGTATAAATAGTGTAATATTAAGGCTTAAAACCTCCCTCGACAAATGGACTATTTAACACAAAATAATTGTTAAATTCGAACCATTATTTTCGAAAATTAGTGCGTTCAAACAAAATACGTAGAATACCTACATTAAACTTTCATACGTAGATACGAACTAACTCAGTATGATTATCAAGTGTAAAATGTAAAAAAAACTAATTCGATGCCGTATCAAGCAGTCACTAGACAACCATTCAAATATTTTAATTTCATAGTATGAATAGAATGCAACTGTTATTTTTTTTTAAAACCATAACTGTAATTATTTAACAACTATAATTTCCAGAGCTCCAAAGGGCACAAAAAAGTCAGTTAACAGTGTGGACATTTATTACGGTTAAATAAAGACGCAACAATCTCTCTAAAATTAAACCTGATTCTTATTGCAAACAACACTCAGATACGTAAATAGATCGAACAAGCAGATAACTCGATTCAATATTTTTTCTTTAATCGAATCATTGTAATTGGAACCGGGATTAATCGTGATTATTCATTGAATCAGTTCCCGTAATAACACACCCTAATACACTAAAATAGACGAGGGTATTAATCCCTTCAAATAATTTATCTCACGACCTTTTCAGTTTTGGATACGTCCGATAATAGTAAACCTATTTAGTGGGTACATAATTTATTTTCTCTATATAAAGTGTGCTCAATCGATTGATTAATGTGGTGGATTAGATTTACTGATAATAGAAACCTGGGAAGCGTGATTAAGTGTGAACACATAAGGCTGAAATTACGCAACCGGAGTTCGGCGGTAATGTATTTTTTATACACAATTACGGGACGTAACATTAGCATAGTGTGTCATCTTCCATTTACAAGTGTATCATATTATAAACATGTTGGAACGTTAATTCAGCCGCGTAAGTTCGATCGCGATTTTTGCTCATAGTGTGTGTTCCTACACATATGTACAATTGTGATACATATTTCTAAATTTGGTAATAATTCCGTATAATTAGCACGTTATCTCCATAGAACAATAACAATTGAGCAATAGCGATTCCACACAAACTCTAAATATTGATATATTAGATTTAAAGCTACATGACATTTTTATGAAGTAATTTACTCTTAACTAAACTAAAAAAAATACTTTAACACTTTTTATTTACTACAAGAACTCCGTTACATAAGTTTAAGGTGCGCTCTGACAAGCAGGCGAGTTGAAAACTAACTAAAGAAGAATAAACTCACTGACAGCGTTCCTACAACAACGCGTCTGGAAGTAATTGATACTCCTTTCTATGCTTTTCTTTTATGCATGAGAAAATATATATTTACGTTATAGCGTTACGTATTATGCACAGGGATGTCCGAGCCGTGACCTGTACAGTTTAGTTAGGAACAGTAAGGTAGTGCTGTATCAACACCGTTAAATGTTAATTGTCATTTATTTATTTTATTTGGATTACTGACATAAGCATTAGCACAAAATAACTGGACAATTTATCGCTAATTACTTATATCTAACTAAACTTATAATAACAGGTAATCTCAGCATGCAAATATAAAAAAAACCGGCCAAGAGCGTGTCGGACACGCCCATGAAAGGGTTCCGTAGCTAAAAGATGGCCCGACCGCTTAAGACACCATTAAGTAAGGGCAACTGCACGTCATAAGGTGGTCGAGTTGTATAAAAATAACTATGTATGAAACAGAGTTCGCTATAGTTTTCTTTGAAAGTACTTACTTGGAGGTATACAGGACATTTTTTTCAGAATTATTGTAATAGTATTTCAAAAGTTAAGGGGGGGGGGGACGCTCTAATTTTAACTTTGTATTAATATATCTCGGTTATGGCGGCAAAAACGTCAACACGTACGGAAAACACCTCTGCGAGAAATAACGCAATAACAGTGCAAAACCGTAAAACCAGTGATAAAAAGTGGACAAAGTGACAAAACCAAGTCGAATTAACCTGTGTTAATAACCACAGTGCGAGTGTAATGTTTACACTCGCACTGTGGTTATTAGTTCTAGACTAATAACCACAGTGCGAGTGTAAACATTCAAGAAAATATCAAATCGCATCAAACAAAATCATAACCTAAAAAGTGAAATCGAATGACATAACACCTGTCAAACGAACAAACAGTGGTGCCAACCTGAAGGATAAAGCTAGTGACGGAAATCGACGACATCGGGGTTGTCAGCTTAGAAATTAAAACTCCCCACATACAAGTGATACAAAAAAAAAATGGACAAACAAATGGAACTGTGTCCCGCTGGGGCATTGCTAACTTGGTTGCATTTAATCCCTCCAAAACACAGGCGTGTCTCTTTTCGGCAAAACGGAGTGTTTTAAATCTGGCTCCGACTTTCCGGAATGTAGCCGTGCCGATAACCAACCGCCTTGAGCTCTTGGGTTTGAGCATCTCACCCAAATTAAATTTTGGCCAATACATCGA
Source organism: Nomophila noctuella (assembly GCA_958496325.1). Classification (NCBI taxonomy): domain Eukaryota; kingdom Metazoa; phylum Arthropoda; class Insecta; order Lepidoptera; family Crambidae; genus Nomophila; species Nomophila noctuella. The sequence continues at coordinate 8,718,714 of OY292494.1, read as the reverse complement.
GTCGATTGCTAAGACTGCTGCCAAAAAGCTGGGTATCCTAAATAAGGTGAGACGATACTTCACTTCCGAGCAGCTTCTGTGCCTTTATCGGGCCCAGATTCGCTCGTGTATGGAGTATTGTTGTCACCTCTGGGATGGCTCAGCCCGCTATCAGTTAGATGCACTTGACTCGTTGGAGCGCCGTGCTAAGAGACTCATTGGTGATGACTCACTGACCGAGACTGCTTTGCAAAGCCTTGTCCATCGTAGACGTGTGGCGTCTTTGTCAGTGTTTTATCGGCTGCATTTTGGTGAGTGTGCGTCGGTCTTACATGACCTTATTCCTCCAGCTCCCTTCCGCCTTCGGACAACTAGACGCGGTGAGGGCTTTCACCCTTACATTGTTAATATTCCTCCTTCTCGCACGAAGCGTTTTGCTTCATCTTTCATAATGCGAACTGCTAAGGAGTGGAACTCTCTGCCGTGTTCTGTGTTTCCCGAACGTTATAATTTGGATGTCTTCAAGACTAGAGTGAACAGGTATCTACTAGGCAAGCGTGCTCCATCTTAGGCCTCATCTACACTTTCCATCAGGTGTGATCGAGGTCAAATGCAAGCCTATCTTAAATAAAAAAAAAAAAAAAAAAAAAAGAACTACTCCTACAGAAAATAGACGAGAAGTTAAACATACAAGCGGCCTATATAGCACAAGAGGTTACTAAAAACGTCACAGAGGCACTAGATCAGAAAATGAACACACTAATTGAAGAAAACCAATTCCTCAAAGGCAAGGTAACAGAACTGGAGCAGAAAATTACATTCCTAGAAAAAGAGAAACGAAAGAGTAACCTCGTGTTCTTCGGAGTAGAGGAATCAGGAAAATCTGTACAAGAATTGGTAGATTATATAAAAGACACAATAGAAGACCTAGGAGTGCACATGAATAGCCAAGAGATAAGTAACGTATTCAGAATTGGAAAGAAGACCGAAAACAAGGACCGACCCGTCGTGGTTACATTTACAACCCAATGGAAGAAACACCTTATACTCAAGAACAAATCAAATTTCCCACCGAATGTATACGTTCAAGAAGATTACTCCAAAGAAACCCTAGAAAAACGAAAGCAATTAAAACAGCAACTGGCAGAAGAAAGGAAGAAAGGAAACATTGCATACCTGAATCATGATAAACTCATAGTGAAAAAGCCGGAGGATAACAATAGAGAAAAAAGGAGAAGAGAACCCTCGGATTCTCCTACACAAGCAACGCAGAGAAAAATTAGCGACGCAGATAGTTCTACAAAGAAATCTCGCAATAAAATTCAAAAGAATGATAACTCCCAGCCAAACATCCTCAATTATCTAGATAAATCTGGGCCCGAACCTTACCCTAATTTCTCAAAAAACTAAAAAAGGCCCTTGAGAACCGGAAGCATATACGAACGAACACAGTAAATACACCTAAGCAAAAACAAGCAAAAAATTGTCTCCCACAACGGTTGGTCACCGCGGGAGCACTAGACCAAAACCCTCCAGAGAAAAGAAGAGAAACATTCAACATTGCAACTCTCAACACAAGAACTCTGCGAACTGAAGAAAGCTTACTCGAATTGGAAATGGCTCTAAAGAATATAAAATTTGATATCCTAGGCATAAGCGAAATGAGAAGGTTAGGTGAAAAAATAACTGAAAGAAACGACTACATATTGTACCAGAAAGGAGAAACGGCAGGCCAAAGAGGAGTGGGCTTTTTAATTAAAAAGGCTTTGAAAAGCTGCATACAAGAACTTTTAGGAATTTCGGAAAGAATAGCAATACTCAACATTAATATGCCAGGATACAAGAAACCATGGGCTATAGTACAAGTATATGCGCCAACAGAATTAGCACCAGAAAGCGAAAGCGAAGGATTCTCTTGCACTCTCTCAGACACTATCAAAAAGTACAATAACAACTACGTCATTGTAATGGGCGACTTTAATGCACAAGTTGGCTGTAGGGAGCCTGGAGAAGAGCATATATTGGGAAAACATAGCTACGGAAAGAGAAGTGCAAACGGGCATCGCTTAATAGAATTTCTGCTACAAAACAATTTAACAGTACTCAATTCAGTCTTCAAAAAACAACCCAAAACAAAGTGGACATGGATATCGCCGGATGGGAAATATAAAAACGAAATCGACTTCATAATGACCAACAAACCTATGTTCTTCCAAGATGCAGACATAATTCAAAATCTGAATTTTAATACAAACCACCGTATGGTACGAGGCTGCTTAAAAGTACACCAAACGAAAACACCAAGAAATAGAATTGCAAACAAACTGACGGTAGAACAACACAGAGAAAAGCTGGACACCTCATTCATGAACAAACTAAAAGGGGTAGTAAATTCGGACAGAAGCATTACAGAAAAATATGATGCCTTGAACATACAACTGTCAAATATAAGGAAGATAAATGTAAGCAAAGTTTTGAAATTTAGTGAGAAGACACTAAAGCTTTTGGAAGAGAGAAAGCCAGTTATGACAGACAAATCCAAAAGTGAAGAAAACCGCAACATAATATCTAGATTAAGCAAACAGATCCGAGAAAGCATGAGAAAGGATAGAAAAAAGAGAAGAATAGAAAAGCTTGAAGACGAAATCCAAAAAACTGGAGGAACAAGAAAAGCTTTCAAGGAACTAAGAGAACAAGGAATGGAATGGATACCAAAACTAAAAAACAGAAGATCCAAAGAAGTAACAAATCGCAGAAGAATCCAGAGTCTTGCCACAGATTTCTACAGATCTCTTTACTCGAACAAAGACATTGACCTAGGAGAGAACGATCACAGCGACCCTATTACTAATCATGAAAAAGTCCCATCGATACTCGTGCAGGAAGTGCAGAAAGCTGTAATGTCACAGAAACTAGAAAAAGCCCCAGGACCTGACTATATAACAAACGAACTACTCCGAGGTACAATAGAAGAAATAAACCCAATTCTAACCAAGATATTTAACGAGATTTTAACAACGGGTACTATTCCTGAACAATGGAACGAATCGTACATAATACTTCTCCATAAGAAAGGCGATACAGGAGATATCAGCAACTACAGACCAATCAGCCTAATATCTAACGTGTACAAGGTATTTGCAAAAGTAATCCTGGAAAGAATAACAAAAACCTTAGACGAAAACCAACCTATTGAACAGGCAGGATTTAGAAAGGACTACAGTACAATAGACCACATACACACGATTAAGCAAGTGCTAGAAAAGTATAGTGAATACCAGAAGGCACTATATATTTGCTTTATAGACTACTCTAAAGCATTTGATAGCATCAAACACAAATTTATCTGGCTGTGCCTAAAAGAACAAGGAGTTGAAAATGTCTATATACAGCTAATCAAGTCCATATATAAAAGGAGCAGAAGCAGCATCAAATTAGAGTCAAAAGGAGAACCCTTTCCAATAAATAGAGGAGTAAGACAAGGAGACCCACTATCTCCTAAGCTCTTTAACGCTGTGCTGGAATACATATTTAGAAGATTGGACTGGGACAACTATGGTATCTGTATAAACGGTTGTCAACTGAACCACTTAAGATTTGCCGACGATATTGTCCTGCTAGAAGAAGATCCCAAAAAACTAGAAAAGATGATACAAGATTTGGTAGCAAAAAGCAGAGAAGCTGGTTTAGAAATCAACATAAGCAAGACTAAACTAATGACAAATTCAATACAAAGCAACATAGAAGTCTCCGGGTCTAAGTTCGAATATGTGAAAGAATATGTTTACCTGGGTCAAATCATGTCTCCAGAAGAATGCATGTACAAGGAAATAAACAGAAGAATTGCCTGTGGCTGGAAGAAATTCTGGTCATTGAAAGAGATAATGAAGAGCAAAGACCTTGGTGTACACATAAAGAGAAAAACGTTCAACACTTGTATCCTTCCCTGCATGACATATGGCTGCGAGACATGGACATTGACGGATAAACTAAGAGAAAAACTTGCCAAAGCACAAAGATCTATGGAACGAAGTATGCTGGGAATCAGGCTAATTGACAGGATCAGAAGTTCAGAAATAAGAGGGAAAACAAAAGTAACAGACATAATAGCTCGCATAGACCATCTAAAATGGGGCTGGACAGGGCATATGCTACGCTCCAAAATCAACAAGTGGAGCAAACAAGTAACATTATGGTATCCAAGAGGAGACGCCAGAAGACCGGGGCGTCCAAAAGCAAGATGGAGTGACGAAATCCGTCTCACCCTAGGACCCTACTGGACCAGAGTTGCAGAAGACCGAGCTCAATGGAAAGAGCTGGAGGAGGCCTATGCCAAGAGGCACGCCGAATTGCGTGATATACTATAAAAATAAAAACTCATACAATCAAAAAAACATGTATTTCGGAATAAAAGGGCTTAAATAAAATAAAATAAAATATATCTCGAGACTGGGGTGTTTGATCCACATGGTTTCAAGGCAAGTTTTATTGTATTTAAAAATACCTTTTTAACGATACCCCACACGATGGGGTAAGTCGATTTTTTTTTTTCGAATTTACTTTTCGATGTATGGGAGGGGGGGTAAAAATAATTATTTTTCGATTATTTTAAAAACCAATTCTTGAATTATCAATATACATCTCTCCACCAATTTTCGTGGCAATCGGTTCAGAAACGGCGGAGAACGAGCCAAGACAGACAGACAGACAGACAGACATGACGAAACTATAAGGGTTCCGTTTTTTGCCATTTGGCTACGGAACCCTAAAAATGGTCATAGTCACATACGTTTATTTAAGGGTACTTTAAAAGGCTTGGCATGGTATTTTGATCTACTAAGCTATTAATTAAGTGCCTATAGAGTAGGTGTATAAGAGACTATGTGTTGAAAGTAATATTATGAACCAATGTCTGAAAGAAGGGCAACATAAATAAGTGGCAGTTATCGCTTTCCATCGAGTGACCCTATTGGTCGTTTACCTTACTGTTAATGAGTTATATTGAGCAACGGAATCTATAAGTACGCCAGTTTATCACAATAAGCCACGAGGATAATACTGTTTTCCTGACGCATTTCCCTAGAAACGATTGGACAATAAAAGTTACGGAGTTTATTTTACTGTCACTTGTTATCACATGTGCTGCTGTAATCCATCGGTGCATTCATGATCACATTTCAAAATCCGAACACAAACACAGATTTAAATCGTTAGATTTGCCTCGACACCAAAAAATTGTGGCATTATTTTGATTTAACATGACGTACGTCAGTTTTCATTGCAATAAAAAAAGACCGTCGCTTTATATTTCAGTGCAACTTTCATTGCGAGCTCAAAGTATGGCGAGGGCTTACCTATTGATTTAAATCTATGAATACAAAATCTGATAACGAAAGCTTACGTCAAGTTTAATGAACATTACAACAGCGTGCGACCAAATTGCATCTCTATGTCCAACCATTGATCTCATCTGACTTTTACATCAAAATCCCTTTTCATTACGCCGAAATACACGAGGTATAAACCGAGATATGTAGGGTAGGTATAGGCAAGCTTTTAGGGAGGATAAACATCATTGACGCATCACTCGCGTACGTACGTTAAAAATGCTTCAACATTTTTGGGGACACGTTGACGAATATGAATGACGTTTACCCTTTAAGGATAATTATACAGTTCATTCTTTAAAAAATTGCGATAAAATCTCAGGATATTTTATGAATATATCATCAAATTGCACACATGCACTATAAAGTGTTTTTTTTTACAGTATTTACTCGTATCCATGTTTGAATGAAATAGCAAATAATTAATTAGCAAAGCTCGCGGAAACGGCACACTATGGTGTAAGAGGATCCAAGCAATATACGACGCCTAATTGATACGACTAAGAAAGAGCAACCGCTATGTTCGTTTTCTATAAAAACTTCCAACAACGCCTCTAAAAATTCTCAGCCTATTAATGTGCCACTGCAAAGAAAAGACCTGCATCATTTGAAATCATTTTTCGTTATAAATATGGGTTTTTGCTTGATGACCACGCTTGCCAAATGCGGATTGGCAAACCTAGGCTGTGTTCGGAAAAACCGACACTAATTTGATCGGCCACCTAATCGAACCCAGGACCTCGAGACCACGGCTACTTAGACCATCAAGGCGTTCTCAACGGTCTTGTGGTTTCACTACATCATCGAACGCCACTAAAACAAAATAAAAATCCTACACAATTAATAAATGAAACCATTTTCTATTTTATCCGATTTCAACTAGCAGACGAAAACGCCAAACTTCTTACTACTTCAGATTAATTCTCACTGCACGGAATTCGGGTCACGTATTCTACTCGGTCTTGCCCAGTTTTTTCTCATACCCTTTACCGGCATGGCTATTTGCGCGGGTTCGGCGGTCTAGAACCGTGCAGATGTGCTTTCAGTTTAGGGGACCCCTTTTATCAGTGCTGTCTCTGTTTGCATGAATAATAAACGACGTATATGAATATAGCTGAATAGGGTGAGAGCTCACTATCTCCGAACCTCCGAACACTTCATACAAGTAACATGTGTATTTATATAAAGGCACCGGAGATTTATTTTTACGGTTCGTAGTAAGAGGATGTAAAGAATATTCTTATCAGCATAAGCGTGCTTCAGTTTTACTGCATGGTTTATGGAAGTACTAAATATGTTCGTTACGAGTTCAATTACTTTTGTTGTGATGGTGGGGCTTTTGTTTAGAATAGAATATTCATAAGTAACCAAGATGACAAACCTTATTTAACAGAACAATAATTCTGCCTTTTTTGAATTCAAAATCAACCGATATACTTTCACAATTTATTAAATTATATCCTTTTAATTACGCAATAGACTTTAAGGATTTTTCAACTTCCACTTTTCAACGGATTTTTTAAAAGTTAATTATGTAGGTGACATTGATGAATTCACCGCATTCCATATAAAACCTTTATAAATTTTGCACAAATAGTTCCAGGACCGTTAGAAAGCTTTAAAAATACCTGTAAAAAATCAACAAAAGACTGAGCTGAAAACTTTTTGAACTACGAAAATGCATAAAATATCCAAAGAAGCACCTTCGACGAGAAATGGAGATTGATATTTTTATGGACATTCCCTGAAGTCAAAAGAATTATGCCATTTGCAGAAGATCGTTCGAAATTTCATTATATAAAATCCTCGATGGTCTAGAGAGGTTTAGCACTGGGCCATGGTCTTGGGGTCCTGGGATCGATTCCCAGGTCTTGCAAAATTTGTGTCAGTTTTCCGAACAGAGCCCGAGTTTGTAATCACTAAGCAGCATTTGGCAAGCGTGGTGATTAAGCCAAAACCAAAATTTTTTGCAAAAACATGATTTCAAGTGATGGAGACCTTTGCCCTGCCGTGTGACATTAAGAGGCTGATACCTACTTATTTATGACTTGGGACATAATTTTATAGAGAATACTTTTCTCTTGAAAACTCTGTTCCAAGTCGTCAGTGCTTCATACTTCAGCCAGATGCAAGAAAGAAACATGCAGTTTGTAACTATTGAAGCGAAATCGATGTGCCTGCATCCGACGACCAACTCGGCAACAATTCACCTTGGAAGTGTTAACTGCATTCGTCTTTCTTAAAGATAAAAAGACTCTTTTCTTAAACTTTGGTTCGAAGGTAGCGGCCATTTTTATCCCAACAAAACAGCGAATTGTAATAAATTGTTGGCGTACGTTAACGTATTTTTACAGTATTGTTTTTTTAATGATTTTATTTTTGTTCTTTATTTTTCTGAATGGGTATAAGTACCTATTTAAATGAACCTTTTATTGCTCCTGTTTCCAATAACACTAGTTACTTTTATTGCGCTTTCACGTTTTAAACTTTTTCGAAACCGATTAATTAAAACATTTCATTTCTAATACGAAAGATGGAAACACATTGTGACGTTGATAAATATTTCATGTGATCGAAATTTTAAATATATTACATAGGTTTAGTTAATTACAAATTATTGGACAAAAAAATAGTTAATATACTAAATATAAACTATCAGAAATATTTAATGCGTTTGCTATATTATTTTAAAATAAAAACTGCAACGTTGGCAATACACTTAGATAGCTGCGTTTTCTGCTGCATAAGCATAAAACTTTTAGAAAAAGTCAGGCTCCATATTAGTTTTTCACATTTACACAAAGTACTAACGTGTATTTGCACTTTGCAGGTAATACTTATGCAAATGCTTGCCAAAGAAAGCTAAAAAGAACGAAGTGCAAATATGCTCATCTGTGCATATTACTCGAGCTATGAATACATGAATATTGTAGTAAATCTCTTGATAAAATTTCGTCAACACAAAACTCTTTGTTGCTCTAATGGCTTAAGTGCACTCTATTTTATAAATTGTGTTTTGTCGCATACATTTAAATGTCTATCTCTATACATAGTGGGTAAACATCGAAAGAAGCTACGTCGATGCTTAGTAGCAACTAAAAGAGGCGTGGTTCCTTTTTCTTCAATAAAAAATTATTTACTTTTTTTATAATTAAAAAGCTTTTTTAACCACGGTTAATTGAATATGATAATCTGTGCATGTTACGCTAGATATTACTACAAGAATATTCTACTCAATCTCTTGATAAAACTCCGTCAACGCAAAACTCTTTGTTGCTCTAATGGGTAAAGTGCATCAATGTCACTAGTCACTCTATTTTATAGTGTTTTGCCGCTTAAATTTTGTTGCAAAGTCGAAAAACAACCAATATGGCTTGTAGAGAGGATAAAAACCTTTGTATTAATATTTACTTTATGTTGCAGTTCTTAAATCTTTCGTTTTCTTCCTCTTCGGTTTTTAAATAAAGTCTTACTCTGCCGTATCAGCCATATATGGCTGACAAATACCAATGAACACATAATTTTTAGTGGCATTAGATGTGTTAAGTTAAGCTTTTAAGGTATTTAAGGTATCTTGACTTTAATAATATTTCAAATATCAGGGAGAAGAAACGTCGCAATGACACACAGGCAGCCCACCAATCATCTTTGATCAAACATAATCATCCCATTTTCGAGACAGGCCAGACTAAACTGCAAACACACGTAAGCTAAATTACAGTGTACATTGCCAGCCGAAATTAAGCTAGCGCTAACAAGTCCTCATAAATTCAGCAATGTATACGCTATCAAAACAAGTTACCCATCTTGGAGCTTTGCCATGCTGTTTTGAAAAATTAGAGAGGGCAGGAAGGCCCGGGTTTGGTGCCCGGCCAACATTCCCGGAACCGTGACAGCTCCTGATAAAGACCGCTATGTTGCTCGCTTGCAGTTTTGATTCGGAAACGAATTGAGTTTTGCTTTACACTGTTGGCAGGGACTACTGAAATAATATTAATCAAATATTGATACATGTTTGGGGAGTTTCCTATCTTTACCTATCTATACTAATATAAAAAGCTGGAGAGTTTGTTTGTTTGTTGGACCGCGCCAATCTCAGAAACTACTAGTTCGAATCGAAAAAATATTTCCATCCATTAAATATCACTGTGTGTGTGGAAACTGAAATCCACGGGGACGGAGTCGCAAGTCGTCGCTTGATTCTTATAAGTTACCATGGAAAATATTACTAGTCGTGATATTAATAACAGTCCAAACGAGAGGAAATATATTTTTTCATTAACTGACTCGGCGGCGGATGTGCCTACACAATGTGTTCTCACTCGCCGAGCAATAACGTTATTATTATAATAATAAGGAATATTCCTCTCAATCGTGTCCCACAAAAATCACTCTAGTACTATCTAAATGTTGTTTGACGCGACAGCATCCTTACCAGTTTGCTATATATTTATATTGCTAAATAAACACGGGTGGAATTTCGTCTTCTAAAGCAATATTATGTTATATCCTAACCAGTAAAAGCGCACCGACAATCACTCTTGGAATAGTCAAAATCTCTGCAACTAGCACAATTGAAATCACTTCTTATTGACTTCAATGGCCCCAGTCTTACAACTTGCGTAGCCTCAGAAAAGAAAGTTATAAAACTTTCTCAAACTTGCTTTTCACTCCGCGACTTTTAACTCAAGTGTCACTCGCAAAACCGGCCTAAAAACAGGCATTTTCCATATCCCAGCAGGAATGGAGTTTTCGCAAATATCCAGGAGACTGAAAGCAATAAAACTCAAATTACTGCTCGAGTCATGCATCACCGAAGTTTTGGGTTGGAAAGTTGCAAATTGAATAAAATTTAGGGCAGTACCGCCCTTCGTGTGTGCGCGGTCCGAGTGAACTATTGCAAAACATGGGGATTGGATTCCTAACTTCTTAACCCAATATAGCCGAAAAACAGGCCTATGTCCGACTGAGGGTTGGATTCATTTCATTTGAAAGTGCTCTCTTTTCGGTGTAACTTTGTTTAGACATAAAAACTCATAAGTTAGCTAATGTCTGATATGTGAGTCTTTATACCTTAATGAGAAGTATTAGAACAACAGAACAACTGCTTTTCGGAGCAATGGTAATTTTCTTATATCATGAAACCAAATATTTTTACGGACAAGAATCATTCATGAATTTTTTTTATTTAGATTCTACATATAAAGAACAGACATGAATAATCGCTATACTTCAGATGTTTAATTAAAGATAAAAAGGAAAGCATCAAGTTCATCTCCGGGGCCCGATGGTATTCCGTACATTGTATATAAAAAGTGCCCATCAGTGTGTAGACATCTTTTAAATATATTTGTTAAGATTTGGTCGAAAAAGCAGATTCCGGAAGTATTTGGTAAAGCTGTTTTCGTGCTCATTCCTAAAAAGGAGACAGTCACTGATCCAAAAGATGCTAGGCCGATAGCTCTTACAAACACGATATCGAAAATATTTTTCTCGATCTTGCAAGATCGAATGTCAAAATTTATGTTAAACAACGAATACTTTACGCCAAAGCACCAGAAGGGGTTTTTACCAGGAGTTTCTGGTTGCTTAGAACATAACACATTGTTGGCGGAAAGTTTAAAGGATGCCAGGAAACACGAAAGACAAATAGCGGTGTGCTGGATTGACCTAGAGAATGCATTTGGCTCAGTTCAGCACGAGCTGATGTTTTTCGCGTTAGAATGGTATAACTTCCCCCCTTTGGTTTTAGATTTGATTAAGACATATTATTCTAATTTATCTTTTGTAATTAGCTGTAAAGACGGTTACACAAAACCTTTAAATTATAATATTGGTTTATTTCAGGGATGCTGTTTATCTCCTATAGTATTTAATGTAGTTATAAATATTTTAATTGACTCTTTGATTTTACAGGAAAAGAAATGGGGTTATCGGTTTAAAATCAATAATCAGTACACAGAATCAATCCTAGCCTTTGCTGACGATCTCGCAATCTTGACACGAAACCCGAAACAGTGCCAAGTGTTATTGAAAAAGGTGGATGAGTTCTGTGCTTGGACTGACGGCATGAAGGTGAAACCAAGTAAATGCTATTGCTTATGTCTGGGTAGACGAGATACGAAATTTACATCTTATGACCCTGGACTCACGATTGGCGGTCAGAATGTTGCCACAATTTCTGAAGCGCTCCCGTTCAAATTTCTAGGCAGAAAGATAGACTATAGAGGCCGCACACCATCTTTGGAGGGTATTGTTGAGGATTTCATTGATTCCATTAGTAGGGTTGAGAACCAACCCATAGGGAACATTAAGAAGCTATGGATCTACAACAACTACCTGTCATCGCGCTTGTCTTGGCCTTTCCTCGTGTACGACTTCGGAAAAACCCTTTTGTCGCGACTAGATGCCGTTGTTGTGAAATCGTTGAAGTCTTGGACTGGATTAGCTCACTCGGCAGACCCCTCTACACTATTTAGGGGCAAAAATAGTTTTGGGATGAACCTAAACAAGCCATCGGAGCTATACAAACATCTTAGAGTCACCAAGATGCACATTCTGGGTAAATCGAAAGACAACGCAGTGGCAACACTCCCAAAAGATAAGAATATGAGTGAGTTAGAGTCTAGGCTGCGGTTCCATAAGCAGTTTATGGTGGGAGCGCAAACAAACAGGGTAGGATTGGGATGTCGAGGAAGAGAGGATGACCGGAACATCATTAAGTCTTTTCTGCGAATGGATGAAGATAACGAGTATAGAGTACATGCGCTTAATCTCGAAATGCAAAACGAGTGGGTGTCCCTTGGTGAGTTTTGTATCCCTTTAGCATTGAAGTGGCGGTCGATACTGTACGATTGGTCTCCAGCGCTGCTTAAATTCTATCTGAATGCCTTTCAGTTGACCCTACCCGATCAGAGCAACCTTGTAAGGTGGGGAATGGCGGTGGACAAAACCTGTTTGCTCTGTGGTGAGGCCGTTGGTACCGCAAGGCATTTGTTGGTGGGATGCAGAGTACTCCTAGACAGAGGTCACTACTCTCGCCGCCATGACGGAGTGTTGCAGATCATACGTGAAGCGGTGAGCCTTTCAATAGCAAGAGCAGCAAAAGGTTTGACGACGAATACAAGGAACATCAACTTCGTCAAGGAAGGATCTGCCAAGAAGTCCAAAGTCAAACCTTACTCCATCGTTAGTGTAGCTCCAGATTGGAAGATCATGATGGACACGTATGAAAAGCACTACAGTATTCCAGAGGACATTGCGTTATCGTCGTCTAGACCAGACCTTTTCATTTATTCTAGAAAACTTAAGCGCGTACTGTTGGTAGAACTTACTGTTCCATGGGAGACAAACATTCCCAAAGATCACGCGTTTAAAACAAATAAGTATTATGACCTAACCAACGAAATGACTAAAAATGGTTATATAGCACGGTTGTATGCTGTGGAAGTGGGTGCGAGAGGTATACCAGCGAAATCTCTCTACAACCTACTGAAGGACTTAGGATTACCAAGATCTAATATTAGCTCGTTACTGGAAAGAGCAACTAAAGCTGCTTTACTCGGCTCATACCAAATATGGTTGGGAAGGGAGAGGAATGTCATCGGTGGAGGTGATCGTTAGTATACTATAAAGGGGCCCCTTAAACCTACACGCTGGGTCGCAAGTCCCAGGCGCCGACTGACATTCCTCTCTGTTCCACGCGATGGACCCGGCACCCGCACGGAGAATCCATGGATAGCTAAGAAGTTCGTCTCATAACATTTGACAGCCCGGAGAGACGGGATGACTCTGGAAAGACAGATGACGCTGGAAAGACAGATGGCAGTTGGGAAGACAACTGACTACTGGAAAGACAGTCGAGGGTCATGGCCTAGCAAGCCGAACCCGGGAATTTACTCGCTAAAAGTCCAAACAAGAAAAATACCCCTGGGACAGTCCGAGAGGGGGGGCGGAAGAACTGTCCACCGGAGGATTTAGTTGACAACCATGGCGAGAATACGGACTTGAATTGCCCTGTGTGCGGGAAAATCTACAAGAGACGAGCCTGGTACCTCAAGCATTTGAAAACGCATGATGGTGTTGAAGAACGACGGTCGTCGGTAAGTATAAACTCTTCAGCTTCCACTACGGATAGAGTTGACCCTCACATATCTCATGGTGGGCCTTCATGGGTTAGTTACCAGGAGCCTATAAACATCCGGGCACGTCTTAGCATCCCCAGTTTAAAGACATCTACTTGGAAGTACCATAGTGACAACTTGGCAGTGCTGTTAGAATATCCAGGTACCAACGCGGATTTAAATACCCAAGTTGAAACGATGCAGGATAAGATACACTCATACTTTAGTGAGCATTATCCACCGCCTAATAGGCATGCTCACAAACAAGGAGAAAATATGTTTAAGGCAAAAATGCGGAGGAAGAAAAGAGAATTGGTCAAGCAACTTCGTGTAGCGAAGTCCATGGGAGATAACCACCTCAGTCACCAATTATCAAGAGCACTCAGATCTATCTTGAAATTGATTCAAGGAGTCTCTTTGCAAATGACTAGAAATCAGGCGAACCTTATGAGAGCTAGGCATGAAGTTGACTTCGATAAAAACCCATTCTTGTACTCCAAAAGTATTTTTAAACAACCGCCCGGAAGATTGCAACTGACAGATGAACAAATATATGACCATTTTAGGCGCACATATGAAGTGCCGAAGCAACTGAAGATTTACAATGACCCGAGCTCTAAGAGACCTTGCAATCCTGTATCGGAGTTTCAGGGTACGGCTCCTACCCTAGAAGAACTAACGCGGCAGATAAAAAGGAAAGCATCAAGTTCATCTCCGGGGCCCGATGGTATTCCGTACATTGTATATAAAAAGTGCCCATCAGTGTGTAGACATCTTTTAAATATATTTGTTAAGATTTGGTCGAAAAAGCAGATTCCGGAAGTATTTGGTAAAGCTGTTTTCGTGCTCATTCCTAAAAAGGAGACAGTCACTGATCCAAAAGATGCTAGGCCGATAGCTCTTACAAACACGATATCGAAAATATTTTTCTCGATCTTGCAAGATCGAATGTCAAAATTTATGTTAAACAACGAATACTTTACGCCAAAGCACCAGAAGGGGTTTTTACCAGGAGTTTCTGGTTGCTTAGAACATAACACATTGTTGGCGGAAAGTTTAAAGGATGCCAGGAAACACGAAAGACAAATAGCGGTGTGCTGGATTGACCTAGAGAATGCATTTGGCTCAGTTCAGCACGAGCTGATGTTTTTCGCGTTAGAATGGTATAACTTCCCCCTTTGGTTTTAGATTTGATTAAGACATATTATTCTAATTTATCTTTTGTAATTAGCTGTAAAGACGGTTACACAAAACCTTTAAATTATAATATTGGTTTATTTCAGGGATGCTGTTTATCTCCTATAGTATTTAATGTAGTTATAAATATTTTAATTGACTCTTTGATTTTACAGGAAAAGAAATGGGGTTATCGGTTTAAAATCAATAATCAGTACACAGAATCAATCCTAGCCTTTGCTGACGATCTCGCAATCTTGACACGAAACCCGAAACAGTGCCAAGTGTTATTGAAAAAGGTGGATGAGTTCTGTGCTTGGACTGACGGCATGAAGGTGAAACCAAGTAAATGCTATTGCTTATGTCTGGGTAGACGAGATACGAAATTTACATCTTATGACCCTGGACTCACGATTGGCGGTCAGAATGTTGCCACAATTTCTGAAGCGCTCCCGTTCAAATTTCTAGGCAGAAAGATAGACTATAGAGGCCGCACACCATCTTTGGAGGGTATTGTTGAGGATTTCATTGATTCCATTAGTAGGGTTGAGAACCAACCCATAGGGAACATTAAGAAGCTATGGATCTACAACAACTACCTGTCATCGCGCTTGTCTTGGCCTTTCCTCGTGTACGACTTCGGGAAAACCCTTTTGTCGCGACTAGATGCCGTTGTTGTGAAATCGTTGAAGTCTTGGACTGGATTAGCTCACTCGGCAGACCCCTCTACACTATTTAGGGGCAAAAATAGTTTTGGGATGAACCTAAACAAGCCATCGGAGCTATACAAACATCTTAGAGTCACCAAGATGCACATTCTGGGTAAATCGAAAGACAACGCAGTGGCAACACTCCCAAAAGATAAGAATATGAGTGAGTTAGAGTCTAGGCTGCGGTTCCATAAGCAGTTTATGGTGGGAGCGCAAACAAACAGGGTAGGATTGGGATGTCGAGGAAGAGAGGATGACCGGAACATCATTAAGTCTTTTCTGCGAATGGATGAAGATAACGAGTATAGAGTACATGCGCTTAATCTCGAAATGCAAAACGAGTGGGTGTCCCTTGGTGAGTTTTGTATCCCTTTAGCATTGAAGTGGCGGTCGATACTGTACGATTGGTCTCCAGCGCTGCTTAAATTCTATCTGAATGCCTTTCAGTTGACCCTACCCGATCAGAGCAACCTTGTAAGGTGGGGAATGGCGGTGGACAAAACCTGTTTGCTCTGTGGTGAGGCCGTTGGTACCGCAAGGCATTTGTTGGTGGGATGCAGAGTACTCCTAGACAGAGGTCACTACTCTCGCCGCCATGACGGAGTGTTGCAGATCATACGTGAAGCGGTGAGCCTTTCAATAGCAAGAGCAGCAAAAGGTTTGACGACGAATACAAGGAACATCAACTTCGTCAAGGAAGGATCTGCCAAGAAGTCCAAAGTCAAACCTTACTCCATCGTTAGTGTAGCTCCAGATTGGAAGAT
The DNA here is from genome assembly GCA_958496325.1 of Nomophila noctuella. NCBI lineage: Eukaryota > Metazoa > Arthropoda > Insecta > Lepidoptera > Crambidae > Nomophila > Nomophila noctuella. The sequence continues at coordinate 8,702,575 of OY292494.1, read as the reverse complement.
CATGATGGACACGTATGAAAAGCACTACAGTATTCCAGAGGACATTGCGTTATCGTCGTCTAGACCAGACCTTTTCATTTATTCTAGAAAACTTAAGCGCGTACTGTTGGTAGAACTTACTGTTCCATGGGAGACAAACATTCCCAAAGATCACGCGTTTAAAACAAATAAGTATTATGACCTAACCAACGAAATGACTAAAAATGGTTATATAGCACGGTTGTATGCTGTGGAAGTGGGTGCGAGAGGTATACCAGCGAAATCTCTCTACAACCTACTGAAGGACTTAGGATTACCAAGATCTAATATTAGCTCGTTACTGGAAAGAGCAACTAAAGCTGCTTTACTCGGCTCATACCAAATATGGTTGGGAAGGGAGAGGAATGTCATCGGTGGAGGTGATCGTTAGTATACTATAAAGGGGCCCCTTAAACCTACACGCTGGGTCGCAAGTCCCAGGCGCCGACTGACATTCCTCTCTGTTCCACGCGATGGACCCGGCACCCGCACGGAGAATCCATGGATAGCTAAGAAGTTCGTCTCTTTATACTTCTCATATTTGAATAAGTTCTGTCGTGATACCGATTCTTGCATGTAACGAACATTAGACATAATATTTCAGAAAAGATAATTGTTCCTCCCAAAGTATAGCGCTTCCTTGAGCGCTTCAAACGAGAATTTCAACACAAACTCTTATGTTAAATGAAAACGAGGGATTACCTCCCCCGAAAGTGGCGACGAACAGATTGTGCGACGTTCCTCGAACGGGAAGACAATCAAAGTTTCTTCAAATCTCATACATAGAACTCGCATTATCTCGAGGCGTGTCCCTCAGTCTCTCACCTGGGGCCTCCGAATTCTTGAGCCCAAAGCTTACGTTCATATTCTTGGATTTACTCTTGAGGAAACACTCCAGATTTTCCAAAGAAGTTTCTTATCAACTTATTAATGCTTATTAATGTCTTTTTAAAAACGAACATCCATCTAGTACGTATTCTAACATTTTCAATTTCAACACATTACTATTGCAAACAAAAAAATCTTTTAAATTTCATTTATCCACCTAATTTATCCGAGTACGGTCTTAGCGATCATAAAAAAAAATTTGGTGTAGAAGTCATGGAATTGGAGGCTGGCCACTTTTAAATAATATTCAGAATTTGTTCTTTCTGAATTTTCGTCCGCCAAATACAACGGTTGGAGGTGGCGCAAGAGAGAGACCGGTGGAAGTCTCTCGTTTCGGAGGCCAAGACACACTTTGGATCGTTGAGCCATAAAAGTTAGTTAGTTAGTTAAATACAACGGCTATAACTATCTTAAAACGTTTATACATTGCCTTAAAAGTTCTCACAGCCTATGAGCACAACACTAATCTCGAACTCTTAAGGTCAAGCAGTTTTACATGAATACATCCGACAGTAGATTATGCTAGCATTCACCGCACAGAGAAAACATCTGGGGAAAGCTCGTAACGTCGGGTCAGCATGTTTTCATTTAAAACTACCACGGTTCGGTGCACTGCATTATTTTATATATCTCTTTAAAGATAATGGAAAGAATCTCTTAATTTCTCATGAAAAAAACATGCATTCATTCTATTTTCTAGCTTAAGAACACTAAGAGTTCATTCACTTCTTAATGTCTAAAGCTTAGCGATATTTAAATTTCTAGTAGCAACGTATAATGATGATAAACTTTAATTGACGGGCCTGTTGGTCGAGTGGCTAGAGACCCTGGCTACAAAACCAAAGGTCGCGGGTTCGAATCCCGCTAGGGGCAAATGTTTGTGTGATGAACATCGGCATTTGTACTCGAGTCATGGATGTTTATAAAAGTATTTATGTATGTCTATCCGTTTCCTAGCATCCATAGTACAAGCTTCGAGCTTAGTTTGGGGCTAGGCAATTGGTGTGTTAGTCCAATGAATTATTATTATTATTATATTATTAATTATACTTATACCACCTGTGGTGAACGAACACCAATATACTAATCATTATTATTTGAACTAGAGGAAGTGGCATTATTATTATTCGCATACTTCCTACACATACATGTATTTTTTTTTGAAAATGTTGGGATCTGGACTTCAAAGTGTCAGTTTGGAATGTAATCGACAAATTATAAGGTTGACTTGGAATCGTTTTGATATAACTAGCAAACATCTAGGGGTCTATGCATGTACTGCAGGCATAAAGTCTGTCACGTATAGAATAGAATACTAATCTTCTTAATTCACTTAGTGCTATGTTTTCAATTGTAATTACTCGTAAACATAAGTAAACGTAAACGGTTTTAATTTCACTTAGTCCAGAAACCTTTAGCAAGGTCGGCGCCTGCTACAAGTTCTAATTAAATTAAACCTTTACCAACAGTTTCGGCCGCAACTGGGTAGTTTTGCAGAATTACCTACGCAGCAACGAAAGTGAATTCTCGCCCCAGTAGACCGTACACATAACTACTCATTATCCAGTCTAGACTTTTGCTAAAGTCACCCACTTGGTTCAGAGCTAGGGATGTACAGTCATGAGCACTAACATGTATACAAACACATTGAAAAATGAACTTTACTGCTTTGACATAAGAGTCGAGGTGTATACATGTTATTGCTCGTGACTGTACGAGCTTGTTTATAAATTATAGTACATTTTACATAAGATGATCCCGGTAACAGTTGACGGTTCAAAAGAAAATCGACACTATTCTAATGCATTATTTCCTTTTATAAAATCACAAGAACAGCTCGCTTATTGCAATAAAATTTAATTTAGTGAAAAAAGTCACAGGGGTCATCTTAGTTGAAACACACTACATATATATATGTATAGGTTAGGTTAGGTATAATATACCATTGGTAACTCAATTTCAAAAATAACAAAGAATAAAAGAATCATCATCATCATCATCCTAGCGCCTCTCCCGGTTGTATCCTCGGCCGTTGCCTTGGAGCCCAGGGTACGCTGCAACTATGATCCTGAATTGACATGCCTGGTTATTACAAAGAATAAAAGAATATTAAATGTGAAGGATATCAGATTTTGCATCAACCAAAAATTCATTATTCAAAGTATGTGTATGGTCTCTCAACGGCGTGTGTAATAAGCTGAAAATACATTTCAACAATTAATCTTCTTTTATGTCAACTTTCTTCAAAAAGTATCCACAACTTTAAGAAATCAGAAAGATCCTTGTCTTATTGTTTTTGGAAATAAACGAAAATACTAGACCCACGCAAGCAAGAACACGATTGTACGATAACTTCGCATTATTTTATCTACGGAACCCCGGGTTCTAAAGTACCAATCGTTAGCAGCCCTACCTGCACTACGATGTTCACGAACAGAATTCCAGCTGAATTTTGTAATAGAGAAAAATGTATGAAAGCAGTAAAAATGTTCGGGTTCTTTGTAGAACCTGACTCTGCTCCCTCTCGACTTGTTGGTTGGTCGTAGAACGATCTATTATGATTTATCTCGAGTCTAAGTATTCTCAGCATTGCATAGAATGGTTTAAATGGATGCTAACTTTTGTTCGTTTTTGTACTGACCAAGAATTGAAAGGATAGGTTGTTAATGCTGCTTAACTTTTACGTTAAAACTGACTACGGAAATGCACTAAAGGATTTAGCGAACCTCATGTATCATTAATATTACCAGTATCAAATCTAGCTCATGCCCATTGGCTTTTAAAAACAAAATAATGCAATACTAATAAGTATTCGATTTGATTTGTAAGTTAATTTAATCTCTGTCAATTTCAAAGAATAAAACGATCTTTTAAATGAAATTTTTACTAATATTTTTTGCAGGCTTCGAAAATAGCAGGCGTCTTATTAGCTCGCAGAAAACTTTTTCCCTGTGCAAAGATAAAATTAGTGTACGAAATCTGGCTTGTTTGTTTATTTATTTCCCTTCACTAACTCCAGGCGAGTTTCGTAATAAAGAAAAATGTATGGAACGAGAGAACATGCTTAGGCAATTTTCGTGCGGGCAAGTTATTCAGCGGCGTCTAAACTGCTCGTTTATTAAAATCAGTCTGAAGTTAGACTTTGTCTCGCAAGTTACTCTCAGGGGAGAGATAACCTCCATAGTTAACATTAATATAGATAAAATTAAATTTCTCCTAGCAGGAGGATTTGTTCATCTGACAGAATTAGGAGACCCCAGCGAGTGAGCATTATGAATATTCGTCGCCAGAGTACGAAATACGGTTTTCTGTCAGATATTAATCTGACCTGCGATTCATATTTAAATAAGTAACGAGGGGCTTATTTAAATTAGAGCAGACTTGGTTTGCAGTGGCGTAAGTATTAGGTCACAGTATACACAACGTCTGCGCACGTAATTCTAGATTCAGATCCTGAATTTGGTTCAATCATGGTTTATGGTAAGAAGATCTGAGATATATAAGAGGCTCTCATAATTTAAGTGGGGATGGGTTCTGGTCACCGGAGTATATTGTGTTTGATAACAACAGAAAATACAATAAATAAATAAACGCCTTGGACTAACACACCAAAATCCTAGCCCCAAACTAAGTTTGAAGCTTGTGCTATGGATGCTAGGGAACGGATAGAAATATTTAAATACTTTTATAAACACCCATGACTCGAATACAAATGCCGATGTTCATCACACGAACATTTTCCCCCAGCGGGATTCAAACCCGCGACCCTTGGTTTCGTAGCCAGGGTCTCTGACCACTAGACCAATTGGCCCGTCAAATAGTTACACTAGAAAAAAGTCCGTCTATACCTACCTCATTAACTCCTAAAATATTTTTACGATCAAACCATACAAAGTGTGGAAAACAAAGCTCTTAACACACTTTTCTTTGGCGTGGCAAAACAAAAAGGAAATTATTTTCACACAGGCTGTTCCAGCAATTAGCAGTGGAACAACTCAGTGTTATAGTTGAGAGCGTTCCTTTGGGGCGTCAATTTTTAATTACCCTCGCGTTTTTTTTGTTCTGCTCTTACCAAATTAGGTAGGTTTCTCATCTGACACTTATCAGCCGCTGCCGCGGCATGCTTGCTTTGCTCGCTTGGCTAGTGCATTTTTGGTCATAATGCTCACAATTTTTTTCGTTTGGAATATTCTTTTATGAAAAACTTTTTTTATGATATAATAAAATAAATAATACCCTCCGGCCGTATTCGGCCATGGCGTCCGATCTTACGATCAGCCAGGTACGCAGGATATATTATAGTGCACAAGTGAGTGCGCAAGCACAGGTGCACTCCCTATTCCCTCACTCTCATAATTCGGTGGGACAGCAATCTGACACGACCGTAGAGAGATCAGGCGCAGGACCAACGGCTTAACGTGCCTTCCGAAGCACGGAGGAGCTCGAGATGAAATTTTTCGGTCACCCATCCGATGACTGGCATCTGCGAACGTTGCTTAACTTTAGCAACCGCAGGCCGAGTGCGCTAACCACTGCGCCATCGAGCTCCTCGAATATGATATATAAAGAACGAAAAGATCACAACTGCCCATGGACATCAACGACCGTACAAGGGTCGCAGATGCGTTGCCTGCCTACCTACCCTCCCAAACTGAGCTCTAGCGATCTTACTCACCAGCAGAAACATAGCACAACAGTTACGAAGTACTATTTCACTTTGGTTTTCTGTAATATGGTTGACTTCCTCAGAACGGCTCATTCAAGTGAAAGTTCCTCTTAGCTTTACCTCATGGCCCAACTCATGCTAAAAACCTTACGCTGTCCCTTCGATACCTTTAGTGAAAGCATCTTAAGCTTAACACACTTCACGCTCAACATTATTTTCCCACAGTCTGTTCCAGCAATTAGCAGTGGAACAACTCCGTGTAATAGTTGAGAGCGTTCCTCTGGGGCGTCAATTTTTAATTACCTCCGCGCCACTCCGCCGTATTTCTGCTGATTGACGTTTAATGTTTAACCCACATCGGTGGTTACAATTTTACCTTTAACAATTTAGTTACGTGAGTGCACTTCAGGTGTACTCGAATGTAGTTGGAATTTTTTCGTAGCGTCGGAATCCAAACCATAGCAAATTGTTTTTTGCGTAAATAAATATAAGGTTAAAAAAATTAAAATAACATTTATGGCCTTGCCTTTAATAATGTTTTTTTTATAGTTTTCATACAAGGTTAATGTCAGCATAGTGATATTTTATTCTTGGGACAGATTGCGACTATAAAGTAAAAACGCAAGAAAGCTGAATCTTACAGTATTTATTCATCTGAGTTGAAAATATTTTGATAACTAAGCGATCCATAAGAATTTATGTGGCAGCTAAAATTGATTACATCAGAATAATTTTATGTTGAGTCACACTTTTGACCATATTAAACTTTTTGTAAATTAAAAATTTCTGCTATATATCAGAAGTCGAAAATCTCTTGATTTGAGTATCAAGACACTATAGACAAATACTGTCCAATACATAAATTACTCATGTTCATCAAATTCACATAACAGGATTAGGACAGTTGTTGCGGGCGTTACACGATCTCTGCGACTGAAATAATAATTGCGGCAGCCATCTTGGATCACTAACGCCATTTTATTAAATGTGATTAAATTAAAATAGTCACAACTGTTGAATTCGAGTGATAAGTAAAACTTTTTTAACTTTATAACATGTGGATACTGGACATATATTTTTTTTAAATGTTTTATTTAACTTTCTTCTATAGGTATTACAAGCACTTTCTTCGACATATTAACATGGAATAGTGTTAAACATCTCCTTATTCAGATGACCCCTATAAATATAATATTGATCCAATCAACTCACTGGTTTTAGTGACACGTACGTAATATAAGTAAAGGCCAATCAAAATGTTTTATTTAATTATTCATATAAATAAAATAAGAAAAAGAACGTTGAAAGTAGAATAAAGCTAGTTCGATAATAATGATCTTCAGAAAATGAACAAATAAAATACACCATAAAGCACTCAAATAACTCGCTAGTAGAACGAGACTGCAGCAACGACCAACCCCGTAGTGATTTGGATGCAGCGCGCTGGAAAATGAGCGGTACAATAATTACCACTATTGTTCCTGAGGTATGCGCTGTGAACTTGAGAGCGGGACGGCATGAGGTGTCTATACACGTCTCTTTCTAGATGCAGGGTTGTTAGATTGCATATTGGTGGAATACATATTTTGGAGCGAATAAGATAAGATCAATAGGATTTTTGTCTATAAACAATCAGTACATCACTTCACTACATTATTAAAGTCGGTTTCTTCTTCTGTCTATCCCTATGTAGGCATCCGATTTTCATGGAGCTTTTTATCAGATAGAGTGATTCAAGAGGTTTGTGTGGATAATAAAGGTTCATGCATCTTTTTTACTACACCTAAAACCTAAAACTAACGAAATCTAACCTTACCAAAAGAGCAGTCGTATTGAGGATTTCTTTTTTGAAGCCAGTCAAAAATGTATTCGAATTCAAAGCAATACACTATAGTGAAGATATAAATTGCTTACTCTTTCCTGGGTAAAAGAATGGCGCGGATTTGTGGTTACTGCCTACGCGACCTTTTGGCATATCGCCAGTTGTTTTTCGCCCGTACGCCGTTTTCAAGCCAGCAGGAAAATAACGCACACACAAAAGGGACTGCATGCTCTTTTGCATTTTTAATTGGCAACGCTGCATAATTATTATGTCAAAGCAAAAGCAAAATATGCTTTTTTATGTTATACGAGGCAAACAAATAAGAGGGTCAACTAATGGTAAGTGATGACTGCATCACAGCTCATGGACATCAACAACCGCATAAGAGTCGCAGATGCATTGTTTGCCTTTAAAACCCCATACCCACCCCAACTAAGCTCTGGTGACCTTACTCACCAGCAAAAACATAGCACAACAGTTGCAAAATTCTATTGTGGTCTTCTGTATGGTGGAAGGAATTTCCCAGACGAGCGGCTCATTCGAGTGGATGTTCCACTAGGCTCTCTTAGTTTTTTACGAATACATTTTACAAGCTGAAGATAACAACACTTTTATTTCATCGCGGTTGCTATCATAATATGTAGTTTGCTAGATCGATGGTGGTCAATTTACATTCATTCGATTTTCAGATAATAGCCATAAAAATACGTCGTGATTTGTAGTCAAGTTATAATTGTACCCATAACTGTCACGCTTGTATGAGAAAATAAATTTGGTAGCCCTGTTCTGTCATGCAACTGTACATGAGTGGCTCAGACGAACAGACAATGAGAGGAATTGCAGACGGAAGCGCTTATTGCGCCTCCAGCACCCACTCGGCTGGGAGCTCCTCGGATTGGTGAAGGGTGAACACCATGTCTACCTATCACATACGAATAATATACCTTTTTAATTTTGGCCGTCTGGTCAGCGTGGATACCGCCTCAACGGTGCGCCGGTTTTAATCCGTCAAAACGTTGTACCAGAGGAACATCGGAATTAGTATTCAAGTCGTGGATGTTTTAATTATAATCACGTTTATCTATCCGTTCCTTGGCATCGATAATTTATGTGATACTACTAGCTGCTGCCCGCGACTCCCTCCGCCTAGATATCGGTTTCCGCACACAGAGTTTGTTATAGCTGAAAGCCTTCCTCGACAAAATAATCTTACGCATATTTTTATTCTATTCAAACTAGTAATTCCTGAGATAAGCGCGTTCAAAAAACAAACAAATAAACTCTTCAGCTTTATTACATTAGTTTAGAAATAGATTTGCTTAGTTGATAGCTTAGTTTGATCGTTTTATTTTCTAGCTAAGTTACACATATTCAGATGTCGAAGGAGTAAGTTCTGCTTAACATAAATAAAGAGATACGTACGAAATAATAACAAAACATAACTAAACTTATTTAAAATGATTGCCTCACAGGCTCTTCAATTATTTGTCAAACCATGAGCTATAATTCAAGCCTCTCCGAGATCATTCACCGCTACAATATCTATTTTTAGTCACAAAAGTGAGTATAAATCTATTTTCTGTCCCACAAATAAATCCTACAGCTCCGTGAAGCCGAAAAGTCCTTTCAACCCTTTGCGCTATCCATCTCATGGAACTTATTCAAGATATGCAATTTTATTCTCCTGAATTCCACCCGGACGCTTAGTAATTTATCAATTTCTGCCCACGTTTCTTCCATTGTGTATCCTTTCGTATTTTTGTATGTTCGTATGAGTAATGATTTAAGTTGAACGAAGAAAGTTTACTCTTAAATCTCAAGTGCAAGACTTTGTTATCTCAATATACTAGCGGCAGCACGCGATTTCTTTCGGTTTCCACACACATAGTGTAATACTATATTTTAAAGCCTTCCTAATCAAATGGACTATCCACAAACACAAAAAAAACATTGTCATTTCGAGCTATATTATGTTAGTATAATATTTCTACAGATCACAATAATTATATGTCAGTTATTTAATAAATAACTATTAACTTTTTTTTTATGTCAGAGGCGGCAAACGAGCTAGCGGGTCGCCTGATGGTAAGCAATCACCGCCGCCCATGAACATCCGCGACACAAGAGGTATCGTTGATGTGTTGCCGGCCTTAACCCCATACCCTCCCAAACTGAACTTCATTGTCTTATTGGATTTAGGGGAAAATAGTTGTGATATCCCGGCAGATCATACCCCTAAAGTTTATTCCCCCTGTATGGTTATTCGAGCTCTTCTAGACGCTCCCAATGTTTGAATAAGTATTAAAAAAACATGACATTACAATTTAGAAGATTTTTTTATAAGAGCGACATATGCATTATTCTTTTAGTAAATCGACAAATGCAATCTCGAATCACAACTCGCAGCCCTAACATAGAACAACACAATGAGTCATCAAATAATAAAAAACTAAGTGCACCAAATAAAGCAGTCGAGGTTTTACGACAAATGGAGCGTCTGATGAATCGATATAACCTTAAAAGCATTGGGGTGCCGGTGAGAGGCCATTTTCACAAACACCGCATAAAGTTCTTTTAAGACCAGCTACTTAGTACATACAAGTACTCAATATGGTAAATAGTTACCACACCAACACCGGACTCAGTCCGCTTGCGACCACGGTTGTTGTAACGCAGCCGAAACGTCAAGCAGTAAGTAGTATACATATACTACATAATTAATATCGCGTTTAGTCCCGTTAAATAATATAAATGATATAATGCAACACGAAAGTCTAAAATCTTATATTAAGTTACCACACTGTTGTCATATTTTTGTACACAAATATCGGTTACAAATTAATACCCGCTTCTTTACCCGTGTTTTCAAGATTCCTGTTTTATGACATGGGAGCAGTTAATCGGGCTAAAAATTATACTATCACCTAAGTCAGCCCATATCTATCTCAGTTTTACCCTTTATATCTAAGGATATATCAATTTAAACTTTTGAGATACCACCAAATATTTTAGGCACTGGAGCGTTTTCCCGTGGGTTAACGCACGTCATGTTCTAAGCCAATCAGCGGTATGTTCTCTATTTTTCATACAAAAAATAATATAGTAGAATAAAATTGTTTTAGTCTTTCATTCTTAAGTTACATTTTTTTTTTATGAAAGATTAAAAACGGGTGGAATTGTTGAAGTGAGGCACTTTTGACATACAAAACAGTTCTTTTTGTATAGAAGATTGTTTGGTAGAATGCTAACGAAAAGGCAATCCCAATTTGTAAGTCTGTAAACCCACGGTCATGGCTTTCATGTATATTTTATCTATTGCGAAATTATACGTAATATTATACATAAATCTTTTAAAAACCAAATATACATAATAATCAATCAGTGAACAAAAAGCCTAATTTCAAAAAACATCAACTATCTCTTAACAAGCATTGACTGAGATACCGCTGTTGCGCTTAGTTGGACAGTATTAATTATATTTGCCACGATAAAATAACCAGGTATCTTTTGAAATGCAAATGAAAGACCTCACGTCTTTAAATTCCAGTCTTTACTATTCCTTCGTTCGGAAATTATCTTAAAAAGACCCATACAAAGCCTCTATTATACAGCCACGTATTTCAATGAATAAATGACATAAATCTCATTCAAGATGTGAATATAAAAACGTTGGGATTTCCTCGAGCAGACGAAGTTAATTTGAATGTACGATGCTGCTAGATATCGACAAAGTTTGCAGTCGGTTAGATTAAAAGTATAAAGGCCCTCATGAAATTATAATTTAATTTTTCCCCCCAAAAAGTCGTTTCTTGAATCACATCTGAATATGTGATGCTGTGCGATTACACGCGATATAAATGTATCAGATGGTTTTATGAATAATGTGAGTTTTACAAGTAAAATGCTTTTGGAGCTTAGTCGAGTGAAATGGCTTTGATATAAGTTTGAGATGCACTGTTCACCGGTGGCATAAAGTATATTAAGCACTTTAAATGATAATCTGTAAAACGTTTTAGTTTACATATAATTAGTTTTGAGCTAACAAAGTTTAGTGCATCCTCGTGTGGGTCAAGCAATTAACTAAAATGAATATATTCATGATACATATACATTAGTATTTTTCAGGGTACAATTGTATTTTTTGTATTTGTCTACATTATTTCTGTATATCTATCTATATATCATCTGTCTATATATTTTTCTTGAAATGCCCGTGATTTCACGAGTAAAATATTCCAAATTAATAAATTAATGAGCGGCTCCATTGTAATCTAACCTCTTTTCTTCAGATCTGAGTGGAAGCTTTAATTAATTCTATATACCCCCGGCCTGAATGTAAAAGGAGTCTATTTTTCTTTGAAACCGTTTTGGAAGGTTAAACGTTTAACAACACATATTAAAATTAAAGGTAACATAATGAAAATGGTGCTTCTATAAAACGGTATTATGCGTACATTACATTTTGCCCTGTCACACAGTAGATCTTTTAATCAGTAAGGAATGTATAACGGCGAGATTGGTTTATTTCAGCTATTTTCATAGTGTTATGTCTTACGGTTTGTTGTTGTGGGGGTCGGCTGCTGATATACAAACAATTTTTGTATTACAGAAAAGGGCGATCCGTGCAATATACGACCTTAAGCCGCGTGATTCACTCCGTGAGATATTCAAGGAGATTAACATATTAACTACAGCGTCTCAATACATCTTTGACTGCATAATTTATATACGCAAGAACCTACACAATTTTTCTAAAAAAAATGACTTTCATAGCTTAAATACACGAAATAAACATAAGCTTGCCGTTCCAAGTCACAGGCTTCATAAGACTGGGAAGTCTTTTATTGGACTAAGTGTCAAAATATTTAATAAACTACCAGAAAGTGTAATTGAATTTCCTAAACAAAAATTTAAGTTGTTCATTAAATCAACCTTAATGAAGAAAGGTTATTATAAAATAGATGATTATTTAAATGACAAATATGCATGGACATATTGATCTGCTCAGCCGCACTTATTTTGTATTTATTTTTAAGGTAATTTTGACATAATTGTAAAATTGAAATTTATTTTTAAAAAAGGCAAAACTGTCTGAGTTTCTTGCGGCGTCTCTTCTCAGCAGGCCATTCACGTCGAGGCGCTGGTAGGGTAAAAAAAGTTTTGACGTGCAAAAGAATTTTCTAAGTGAATCAAATTGCTAAATAAATCATTGTTTCATTGTTTCATTGTTTCATCTAAACTATTAGCCTTTACATACTCTTATTTTACAACGTTTCAATTAACTACAAGTTTGTTTTATAAACCACTTGATTAGGCGCTGATTCTTCCTTGTATCAATTATGATTATCTGCACTATCTGTAGGCACCTCGTTTCCAGTTTGAAAAGCCATAACTCACAAAGCACTGTGTTCTAATCTAATTGGGAAAACGGTTGGAGCTTGTCCAAAATTTGTAAAGTACGTTATCACTTTATACCGACCACCACAGAAACTACACAGTGGACAAAAAATCCGATGGCTTGACAGAATTATATTTTACAGCAAATCACACATACCCTTCTAATTATTTTTTGATCCTAACTGCGCAGTGGTCAGCGTGCTCGACCTACAATTGCCAAGTTAATCAACTCTCGTAGAAGCCAGTCGGATGGGTGACTGAAAAAACTAATGCCTAAAGTGCTGCGAAAGGCATGTTAAACCGTTGGTCATTCGCCTTATCTCTCCACAGTCGTGTCAGATGGGGATCGTGCTGTCCCACCGAACTATGAGAGTGAGAGCATAGGGTGTGCACCTGGGCGTGCGCAATCACTTGTGCACTATAGTGTATCCTTAATAAACCAATTCTATTTACTGGGGAACCCGTTTTGACTATACCATCTGTAATTGAATTTCATGCCAAAAAATCTAAACTGACCATAATTTTCCTGAATTACACATTAATGTGTCCTTACTGTTATTTGTGATACTATAGCGCAGCTGCGTACATCGGAGGCCGGTTTCAAGTTAAACAAAACCTCCTGCTAACGTTTTTGCCGTTTTACATTTCTTGTTTAAACATTACGTTTGAATTCGCTGTTACGCTTGAAAACGGTTCTTTTGAAAATGGCAAAACCTGGGCAAGAGCCCACGACAGCCAGACTTTCCTTATTTTATAAAAGTTTTAAGTTTCTCTGACATGGCTCCTATACAGGTAAGAAGGACCAGCGACCATAGAGTTTGGATAGTGGCTACTTTGGCAAGTAAAGGTGTACAAAATAGTACCTAAAATTCGTTAAAGTATAAAGCTATTTTTTTTTTATATTTTCTTCCGAATAACTTTAGAAATCTTGTCATCCATTGACTGACACGTAGGACGGTTGCTACCCTCTGCCAGGCACCCCTAAACTTTAATAAATCCCTAGTTTACTTTCTTAGTTTAAAAGCTAAACAATAACTTCCCGACGGAATTTAACGAAACTTGGTACAATTATTCTTCATACTCCTGGGCAGGTTAAAGTATACTTTTCATCAAAGTGGTATTAGCAATATTTAAGATTATCTTTGTTTAAGAAAAAAATTCAATCTTGATTAAAAAATCATAAATGTGCTTTTGTTCACGACTGAGCCTTCTTAATGTAAATGTTTTAAATTTATCAAAAATTTAAGAAAGCTTAATGGCAGCGCTAGTGTGCGGACTGCACGCCCTTAACCTTCTTCAAATAGTTACATACACATGCATCAAAATAATAATATAAAATTATGGGAAGTATTTTTCATTATTCTACGAAAAATCCTACGAATGTATACAATTCGTGGTTCGACCGCAGTCAAAATGGTTTCGAATACAGATTTAATTTCAGCACTGCGTTAATTTATTTGTTTTGCGCCCATCCGTTCATGTTTGAGGTTTCTGTCATTATTCAGTTTTAAGTGCATTTCGTTTTAAAATGACTCTGCGTTTGGTTTTGTGACTTTTTCGAGGTATTTATTTGTACTGTCCCTGCGGCTCAGTTACTAGTTGACAAATTATTTCCGCCTCATATTTTCAAAAGAATTCTGCTATAAATAACAACATCCATTTTATTTGTTACGATTGATCAAAATATAACGTTTTAACTGCGGACCATTATAGTCATACCTAACTTTTGAAACAATAAATGTTATTTACCAGCGGCCCGGTACGTCCTTCGCTACGTGTGGTAAATGAAGTACCACTCAACTGATTCTGTGCAAACTTCACATAAACCATTTACATAGTCCGAACATCGGTTTGGATGGTGAGCCCGTTCTTGAGTTATACAATAGCAACGAAAAATGCCACTTGTTATTATACATTCAGATTTTGGAAACTCTTAATAACTGAATATTGTATGTAAACCTGTCACGTTCAACGGTGTTTACTGGTAACATACTGTGCCTCAATGAAATAAGCCCGCGGTAGCCGGTTACCACGTGGTACCAGGTTGCCTAAGTTGCTTTCATTGCGTCTTAAACCAACTACCCACGGAATGAGTTACCCGCAAATCGCAAACTATTCACAATACGCACACGTATATACAGAGTGTTTAACTTCCCGACTCGTCTTGTACGCGTCCCGTTTGAAAGTTGCCGTTGATTTTCCCCACGGTTGATTATTGTCAAAGTTAGTTCAGACTTCCAACTTGTTGGGTTTACATTTCGCAAGGCGAATACTAAAATGCGGGCGCTTTAAACTTCTTAAATTAAGGAAAAAACTAGTGGAACTCCAATTTTAAATTTAAAAGTCCCATTTCAATCTGTCTGGAATTAATAGGTTACGACTTTTTTTTCTCGTTTGTACATGCAGCTCGTAGTGAAATGTATTGCTGCATTCTGGAGGGGATTAAATTGATAAGAACCACGCGTGTTGGTCAACGTTGTCATCCATATACCATGGCCACTATTCCATCGCGAACCCAGAAGTTTAGCAATTAATTTGTTTGCCGAGCTGTTAAGCCATAGAATGCGTGTTTCCCCCAACCTATAACCTGGGCTCCTTCAAGAGAAGCGTGTAAAATATCTTCTGGCCTGAATGGTGACGCTACCGGATAGGACCACCTTAATACCGCATCCGTTTTCATGGCAAACAGGGCCACTTTTGCTTACAATCAATCCAATATAACACGCTACTATAAAAAAACATGTGGGCAGTTAAGCAGTAATTAAAAATTTTTATGTATTTAAATTCCAAACGATATGCTTCATTACAGTTATTATTACAATTTCAAAGTTATAACGGCATCAACTTCAAACTTACCAACAACTTATTTAAGAACAGGCGTCATTTCTTTGCTATCCTACTACTATTATAAAGGCGAAAGTTTGTATGTATGGAAGTATGGATGTATGGATCTATGGATGTATGGATGTTTGTTACTCTTTCACGTAAAAACTACTGAATGGATTTGAATGAAACTTTACCACAATATAGCTTATATGTACATCAGAATAACACATAGGATATTGGAAATCGAAATCCACGCGGACGGAGTCGCGGGCGGCCGCTAGTGTTTTATATTTGTATTCGCTTTCGCTGCAAATGCTTTTAATTCATCCCAAAATTCTTAGAAACTTATCTGTGAACGTAATTTCAAGAACTTTTTTTATCCTCCAACTTGACTGTATAGAATAAATAATATTAACAGAAAATTCATCGTCTACGAATTACTCGTACATAAAGCCTTTCGTACATACATTAGATGAGCAAGAAAACTTGTAATCCCTGAGAAAAGGACTGTCTTGAAATATTGCGGGTGTCGCAAGTTGTCCGTAAGCAGTTAACACTACAGTTGCTTTAATTCCCCAGACTAGAGACCCAAAGGCTAGAATACCTACTAAAAGTATTATAGCAGCTTAACACAGCTTTAAAGTATTTTCACGGAGCAAAGGCTTTTGTTGATACTTGAGGTTTCCCACCAGGGAGATAAGGGGTTCTGTGGAATTAACTGAATAAATCCGTCAATCACGACAGGTTCTCAAGAGGAACACCGTGTTTTAGGGTGACGAGAACTTCTCTCTAACTCCCAAGGGCCGTCCCAACTATACGCTGGCTAGAACGGTTATGCTTAAATTGTCTTGGTTCTCGGAATGTTGTTTGTGGTTGAACGTTCCTTGTTGTTGAATAAATTAATATTGTCAAGGAGCTCGATAGCGCGCTTGGCCTGTGATTGCAAAGTTAACCAACTTTTGCAGAAGCCAGTCATCGGATGGGTGACCGAAAAAAATAATCTCGAGCCTCCATGCTTCGGAAGGCATATTGAGTTTTTCTCCGCATAGAGCACTTTGAGCACACCCAATTTTGGGTATGCTGTTTTTGACACTGAACATAGTTTTAAGATCCTATGTACCTACACAGTTTTCACAATTAATTATTTCTGATATAAACAAGAAATATCCATCTTGTCTTGAAAACTACGAACCTGCATTCCTCGCAATCCAGGTGATTGCACTTCACATTTTGTTACCATTATACATATAAGGTTTCCTTACCGAAATCACCGCTTCCTCTATAACGATACCGAAACCGCAATTTAAATTGAATATTAGGTGGCAAAATCGCCGGAGACTGTGCCCGAGTTCAGCTCACGTTCGGTTTAACTACCAGAACAGTTCGACGCGGCACCTGAATATAGATGAGTCCTTTTTGTTAACAACCAACCAACTAGTTAACAATCGACATGTCTCTTAAGACCGGTTCGAACATTGAGGTATTACTACTACGTATAGAGTGGACATCGCGAAAAAATATTTTGCGTCAAATCGGAGGGAAGGGGGCGGATAATTCAGTGATATTTGTGTCTTTTTATCTATTTAATAACACGCCACCATCTTTATTTTTCGTCTTGTAATGATTGTACATGTTTTTAAAACACAACACGGCATTGTTTGATTTAAAATATGGTCAAAAAAAGAAAAATAGCCGGTAACTTTGTGGTCCATTTACCACAATGCGGGTAAGAACATTTTTGTTCGTGATGTCACCTCTATACGTAGTAGTAATACCTCAATGGGTTCGAAGTACATGCAGCGAACAGTCTTGTCTAACAAGTTGCGTAAACTATAAGTTTCCGAGTATTACAAAGCGTTTAAGTCAACGTGTTACTGTTACATTATAAATGGATCTGTGTAAGTACAATGTTGCTGTGTATCATAATTGAACTTTATTGATTAGGCGAATTATATGCAAAATGTCGCTATGAATTGTTAAAAAAACATAATCGGGAAAATTATGAGTTAAACTTAAAAGTCGTACAGAACACCTCCGTGTCCAGAGAATTCATTAAAAAAAAAGTATTACATAATTGATTTTCATTACTATGCTTACTACTTACGCATTTTTTTCATTCTATGACATAAATCACATAAATTATTTGAAATTATTCGCATTAAATTTATTGAAGTCGTGTAAAATAAGAATGGAAGCCTTTAAATCTACAAAGGAACTCAACTGGCTTCGTATAACAATGGGCCGATCAGATGGCTTTAACAACTATGATCTATTTCCGCCTAAATCTGTTCTCCTCAATTAAATCTGCTGCCATAATAGCCCCGGCTGTAGTCCTGCCAATAGCCAATGTAGTATGTGAGCCAAGTTCACTCGTTCAATTAAAAGGTTCTAAGATCGATAAAGCACTTGTTACGCTTCCTAGCTAATTTTGCCTCGATGGAAAATAGTTTCACACTTTTATTGTGTCTTCATTCTAACAAAAGTGCAATATTGCGTAGTAAAGTACATTTATCACGATGCCCAACTGAACTTGTAGAAACACATTTAGGCCGTAAAAACCCGATCGAATTTGGACAGAAACAATCTAAAACGGAGAAACAATTGACACATAATGCACAATAGTTTCGCAAAACAACAAAATCCTAAATCAAAATAACTACAAAGCTATAACAATTAGAACTACCACGGACGCATTAAAGACTGCATCCGATTACCCAACTGTCGTTTTCGCATCCTAAACCGGGACCGCACTCACAACTTCCATTTCAAATGTACAATAAACTATTTGACAATTTGTGCAACTGTCATTAGGATTCACGGAGTGTACGCAATAAAACTAGTTGCAAAACGTTATTACTGAAGAGAAACAATTCGCTCCCAATTTAGGGCGCGTGCAAACGTGACTCGTGCCATTCAACTCACGATGGAGCAGCGAGGATTAGATCTAATTGTATAAAGATAGGGTGCATCGTCTCCGTACAGAATCATGAATATGCGACCGATGGGAGCTCCGTGCGGGGACGGCCTTACTTAATTGACTTTGCAACGGCGCTTCCAGCGTCCAGCATTCCGGACATCCGCGTTAACTGCCGGCCAAATTGTTTCAACCAACCCTACAAGCAATCTTCAACCCTAAACTCAAGTGATAAGAGCGAAACGACCAGCCCCGGCGTGATAGACACGCATACTTTTGTTTCATTTACGAGGGACGGGTTTTTCGTTTTCTGCTCGCTTCAGTTATTACGTAGTTTTGAATTTCTATGTGCATATGTGGAGCGGACATTTATAGAAAGTTTGTGATAGCAAAATTGTTGGAACGAAACAAGAATATTTCAATTTATAACATACGTGAGCGACGAAGTTTCGTCGTTTTCATGACTTAATAATTACATGCGCATTTCATGCCTTAACTTGATAAAGGTGATGTCCAAAAAATGACCCAGATTCGACAGGAATGAAATGTATACCAGTGGATTGACATTGGAATATAATATAATGTTACCAAGAGGGCAACCCTGAAATCGGTATAGTATAGGAGCTAGGAGCAAAATAAAATAAGGAAAAAAATCGTTCCAAACAAAGTTTACGTCATGTTGTGGCTAAATATGACGTTATTTTTATGTTGTTTACTTGTGATGATTATTAGCAACACATTGCACAAGCAACAGCAACATAATAACAATGATATTCTCACCCACAACATGGCTCTTTGCTCCTATACTATACCAACTATTTTTATATTTGCAATCTTTAGCCACAGAATTAACAAGAATACACTAAGTACTGTAACGATTGAAGTATCTATGGGCCTAAAGAAAAAAATATAAAAAAAAACAGAGTGTTTGTTATGATGTGATTTAATATGATGTTGATATTAGGTTGCTGTTGCTTGTGAAAGATGATGATGATAATTATCACAAGTGATACAACATTAAAACAACGTCATATTAAGTCACAACATGACGTAAACTTATTTTATTATTGTTTTGAACGAATTTTTTCCTTATTTTATTTTACTTTTGGCTCCTATACTATAACGATTTCAGGGTTGCCCCCTTGGTAACATTACATTACATTTCAATGCCAATCCACTGGTATACATTTCATTCCTGTCGATTCTGGGTTTTTTGTCCATACATTTATGGACATGTCCTTAGGTGAACACGTGACTCCGATGTTTTAAACAACTTTTGCGTGGTGAGTTTTAATCTACACTCTCATAAAATACATTTTGAAACCAGCTTTTCCCCGAAATTTCTATGACGTGAATAAGTTTCCTGATTCTTATTCCATTATTTTACGAAATAACAATTTTATTTATTTATATTGAGTACGCAGTGCCTGTAAAAATTACGACACTTTCTCGTACTAGCATTATTTTCACAGACGCCTTGCGTGATTCACTAGAAATGAAAGTTAAAATTGGCAACGGAATACGCAAACGACGTTATGCTAAACTAGCATCGCACTTAGGGTGGTCTAGGAAAATTTATAGCTGCGTGCGTTTTGTTTTATTATCCTACACGACAATAAGCAAATATGCCGCCTAAGATAAATCTTGTACAAAACGCTCCTGAATCGGCACTAAAATTTGAAGCGACGATCGCTTCTAGTCGCAGTGTCAGCATGTTGAAACGTACGTCAAACGAAATAATGCAGTTTTCTGATGTCGGGGCCCATGTCGGGAAATCTATGGAGATTTGGGCCGAATGCAAATGACAGATGTTCATTTTATGAACAACACAACATGTCGGTTAACATCGCTGGAAGTGAATTAGCTCCACTTTTATTTTAACTCTAAGCAAAGTTTTTTGTTACAAGTAAAAATGTGCATTCAGCAATTTGATTCACTTAGTAAATTCTTTTGCACGTCAAAACTTTTTTCGCCCTACCAGCGCCTCGACGTGAATGGCCTGCTGAGAATAGACGCCGCAAGAACTCGTAAGTTAATATAGATTAACAATAGTGTAGGCCCCCAAAAGATAAATGTCAATAATTTCATGATACTGTATCGTAGAAATCTTAGTTATTTGCTAGTTCTGCCACCGCAGAAAAAATATTCAACTGTATTATTTAATTAAATTCCATTGACTGACTTGATGAAAAAAGCGGATCAAAAGCTCATCAAACACTTAAAAAACTAACTTTCTATTTTGGAAATATCCGATTCATTCATATGAACTAAATCCTGAAAAGTTACATCCCAATCCATTGTATCAGAATTAATGGAATGTGATGAATGAATGAATAGGTTTTAGTTGAGCTTGTGACGTACCGCAAGGGTAACGTCCCAAATAAACAAACAAATATACTGAAAGTATACTTAAATATCAATAAATTGATACAAAGCTAACCTAGATTATTAAGTCTAGAAAATAGTAATTAATTTAAAGTATTGTTGGTACTATAAGTAACATTTGGTATCAATCGGTTGGTAATATAATCATAATCAACCACAAAACTTGAGATATTTAATGAATCATAATTATGTTCATTGGAATATTGTAAACACAATAAATTAAGTTAGTATATGAGATAATTAAGTTGTTGAATTATGAAAGTTCAATGATTCTACACATAAGAAGTACTTTGAGGTAAAGGTTTATTAATCAAACTTACTTCATGTTAGAATCAAAACACTGAATCAGTCACCTTAAGGAATAATAAACATTATCACATCAGTTTATCACATTGCTGGGTTCTATATACATATGGAGAATGCAGGACGCAATTGAAGCTGGAGACTTCATTCTTGTTCATGAAGATGAAACTTTGAGGATGGAGCAAGGTCTCATTAAATACATTAGTTTGTTATCTTTCACAAGTTGAGATGGGATGTTTCTTCAACATATCTTCAGTATTTATACGTCTAAACAATAGGTTTCTGGAAAAGAAATAACGACAAATTAGTTATGAAATCAATGAAATGATGTATTGGAAATATCGAAGTTCTAATAGAATAGTTACACATAGAGTAGCTTACCTTAGAATATCCTCTTTGGTTAAGTGATTTATAAAGTGAGAACTCCAGTTTAATAGGTTTCATCACCTTAATTTACTATTTAAAGTAAATAATTAATATGTAAACAAACGGATGACATTCCCTTGACAGATGACATATCGTGGGAAAATGAGACTGGTCCGAAGGCGGATCCGTAAGCAGATAATGCAATATTTGACATATTATTTTTATGATTATAAAGACGATTAAATTAATTAAAAGAAAGGATAATATATAAAAGTATGTGTTATGTCAAGATAAGAGAGTATAATATTTTAATGAAATATCTAAGCCTCAGAACATCATAAACTAGAAAGAAGGAGAATTAATTTTATACGAGAGTTTCATATAATAGAGTTCGGACAGTGTTGGAGCGAAGGCGGGAAAAAGGGAATAGCGTTGGCGGTCGGGAGTTGCGGGGGGATGGCCGACGGACGAGGATGGAGGATGGGCTCAGGGGTCGTTACAGGACAGGGTACCTGCTGGATAGTCGTGCAAAAGTGGTTGGAGTATAGCTGATCCTCGAGAAGTAAGGCGGGTCACTGTGCTGAGGGACGAGAATGGTGTAAAAGCTAAGTGGTTATCAGACTAGAAAGTCTAGTTTGTTTTACGTTAACGATTTCATGTTGTTCAAGTGTTCTACCTAAATATTATTTCAATATTAGTCGCCATACTTGTATTGGTTTGGTCGATTTGAACCATTTTGAGTGAATTTGATTTAAAGTGTTATTCCTAGAGGGAATAGGGTTGTTGATCTGTTGGTTGGCTTGTGTAATGCTAAGCGGCACGAGTCTCTTCTGTCTGCCTGACGGAGCAGGAGGATTCTTTGGCCATACTAACTTATTCAGCATACCAGTTTATTGTAATATAAACTTAGTCTTATTCTAGATCAGAATAAGTTAACTAAAGAATGTGGTTCAGTTGACGAATCTGTACAACTATACGTACATATTATATTATATTGGTTATGTATGCAATAACTATATTTTACCAGCAACTTTTATAATGTTGTTTCCCATTAAACTCATCTATGTTAGAGTGACCAACTCTTGACCACAAGATTGTACTCTATTGATTTGAGTGTGAGCTGGACACACATAGAGTCACGGGTTGCATCCTCTTACTGTATATATGACATTTGCATTGTGTCAACAAGCGGTGGGAAGCCGACCAAGTCATTGGACGAGGCCACAGGGCGAGTTCGGAGCGCCGGAGGCTCGCCCCCCTCCTTTAAGGAGGGCCGCAATTCCATTATGTCCTCTCTCATAAAGTAAACATACCTATATATAAATATCTATCCTACCTTTCTCCATGTGTTATGTTTCAGGTTCTTCAGTGTATGATTTAGGTACTTTTCATTATCTAGATTAAGTTTGATGTATGAAAGGTTGTATGTTAATATTATCATTATTCAAATACTTACTCCAATATACCATAACTTTATTCCAATTCCTAAAAGAAACTGAGTTACTATAGGAACAGCGAAGGTTAACTAGATGATCATGTGCCAAAGTAGGATTACATCACGAGCCAATTATTAAACAATTTATTTTATACATAACAACCTTAGATAGGTTAGGTCATTTAGGTCTTCAATTAGCATAAATTAGCATCAGGTTAGGTAGGGTAGACTAGGGTAGGGTGGGGTCTTCTTGGGGGGTGTCACAATTTGGTAGCCGAGACCGTGGATAATATAAATGAAAAATATGAGTAAATTATAACTATATATAAAGTAAATTATAATAGGTCTATGTTTAAGGTATATTTTTATTTATTTATATCGTGGCTATATGCAAATATAGCCACAATTTGCTGTCCGTGAAGATGGAAAGGAATTGGAATTTGAAGTTATGAGTGGAAGACTGTAAGGTAAGATAGAATAAGTCTATTATAATCTTAGCAGTAATATTTTATAAAGATATTAAAATTTATCTTATTATTTAAAGTTAAATAAAATGAGGCAGTTCAGCCAACTAGTAGTACTAGGTTAATTTAAAACATGTTATGGTTAAGAGTTGGGATCATCAATATTTAATGTTAATAATTCCGGACTCAATCTCCGGTTATAACTTAAAAGTATATTTGGGGAAAGGTCCTCTAGTTGGGGGGATGGTTAAATGTATTTCTTATGTTAGAAATTATGGTGTTGTCATGAAAATGTACATGCCAATGCTTTGGGTTCGATCCCTAGTAAAAAATAAATTGAAGCGATCCTAACAAGATCAATATAACTATAGAAAATATCATTAGTAGCTGCCTATAGCTATATACTTTTGTTCATCTATTGAATGTTATGTATTCAATAGATAACATAACATTTATCTCTATCTATTTAAATTCCCTATTTATATAAACCTACTATTATGAAGAAACTTGATAAAAGAATGCTAGTACTTAGTACTACTAGTGCACTTGTAAAATAATAATTATCTAAGAGAAAGTAAAAGTTTAGGAAATTCAAAATGTAAACAAACATTTTAATTAATTAGTTTATTAACAATCAAACACAGATTAGATTTTTAGATATTAGATAAAATAACTTTATTCTTCTCCCCATTTACATCTTCATTAGAAACATCCATGTCTTAGCCTTCCTCTGTTATTTCAACTTGTTGTGGAAAGGCAGCTGGAGGTTATGATATTTAACTCATCAATTCATTCATCATCCATCAAGGTTATTGGAATAAGTTGAGATCATTTCTCGATCTCGGATGACACTTTAGTAAAGCATTGGTAGTATTAGCATCTGGAACAATGTAAGACTGAGTTAGTTCGACTATAAAGTTCTAGTTAGTTAAACAAAACAAATAAAAAAGGTTATCAAAACAAACCTGCAAACAGAACCGGTTTTCCTAGCTGCCACAAGTTCCTTTTTATTTGATTGATACTCCGCCACATGTAACTTTTTGTTTTAAGAATAGATTTCTTACTTTTCTTTATGTTTTCCGTTATAATTGTACAAGAAAATCATTCACTTTGCGCATACGCGTAATTCGACATTTTGTTTGTTGACATTGTCGTTGACTTGACACTTGACAGCTATGCACAGACGCTTTAATTAGGTTGCGTTCAGAAACGTCCATTTTGTTTTTACAACAGACAATTCGTATCCTTTATTTTTCTTAGTAACTTAAAAAAAATATATATATATGTTATAGGTTTTACAGTTTTGAAATAATGTGGTTAATTTTTATAGTGTGGTATTGTTAATTTATTCCTAACTAATTAGGTAAAAATAGTTTTTTAGAATTAGTGTGAAAAATAAAACAAATGGCATTGGAACACAGTAATTGAGCCGGGTCAGTTACACACATGTTGCCAGTTCAATTCTGGTTAAAAGTTTAAATATTTTTCTATAGTTTTATTTTTATTATTAACATTATTATTTTTATATTATTAGTTATAAGTTAGTAATTTTTAGCAACAGATGGGTGAAGTAACTTATGCTTTTAGGTTAAATGTTTTGTATGGATATTTTAACGGGGATGGAGTAGATCTAAGTCTTGTACTAAATTGATAATTTTATTTTATTGCTTAAGTTTGAATGTTTATGCGCAAACAAGGTTTCTAGGTTCGATTCCTAGATTAAGAGTTAGTTTAAACACTAAGTACCTAAATGTTAAAAGAGCGTATTTCCAGTTATGATAGAACATTATTGTGTCAACTATTTGTGTTATTAATATTATAGTTATAGTTATGACAATTTTATTAAGTAGTTTTGACTTTGTGTTAAACTTGAATGTTTAAACAAAAGGAAAAAAAAACTGAGTTCGACCTTTGGATAAATACTGTTACTTTGTAATGTAAAAGTTTACATTTTCTAAAGTTGTGGGGATGTAGTAAACTTAAATAAGTTATCAGCGTAATTGCTAATTAGATATGAATTATTTATTTCTTATGGGCTTTAGATATGTTAATGTGAAGGTTAAGGGATTTTTAAGGTCTGGGTTCAAATCCTGGATATTATACAATAAACAGTTGAATAGTAAAAGGGTTCTACAAAGTTGGGGATGAAGTTTACTACACATATAATTAACTGGGTTCAATTCCTCGGTTTAATTCAATGAGATGATAAATAGTTAAGGAGTTTTTTTAAACGGGGGGATGCAGTCTATTACATTTGTAAGTATTATAATTAATTGGGTTCGATTCCCCGGTTAAATTTAAATAAGAGACGATAGTAAGAGTTTTTCAAACGGGGGGATGCAGTCAATTTTATCTGTAAGTAAATGTTACTTTACTTAAAGGTAAACTGTAGGATGATATTATTTAAGTTAGTTTTAACGTATTTTATTGTGACTTAAAATGATTAAATTGTTATGTCTCGGTTCGTCACCAAGTACAAAATAAAAGTAAATAAAGGGGATCTAACAAAGGTGGGGATGATGTGCACTACACTTATGATTACTGGGTTCAATTCCTGGGTTGATCACTATAAAAAAAAAAAATATCAAGTTTAAATTTGGGAAAAGGAGGCTACTTCATTTGGAAGTAAAGTCCACTTTACTTAGATAGTTGTTATTACATTTAAGTTTACCTTATTTAAGTTTTATTGTTTTGTTACGTAGTGAAATAAGTTAAATGTTTAAATTGAACCGCCCTGGTACGACATCTAAGGCGAAATGAAAAAAAAGAGGGATCCTACAAAGTTGGGGATGTAGTCTATTACTGCATCAATAATTTAGGTACTAGGTTCGATTCCTACATAAAATATGAAAATGAAATAGTAAAAGAGTTCTTCGAACTTGGAGATGTAGTGTAATTCTTTTGAAATAAAGTCTACGTTACTTAAATAGTTGCGTTATAAGTTAAGATGTTATTATTGTATTTAATTTAGTTTAATGTAAAGTGAAGTGGCAATAGTGGAGGAAGTATTTGTATTGATTGACCGTGGTTCGACATCAAGGGTAAAATACAAAAGGGGTTTGAAGGTGAGGTGGTTTTCTAAATGTGTAATATTGTAAACTATTTATGTACCTATTTAAGTGGGTTCGCTTATTTATGTGTTATAGAAATAGTTTAAACTAGCACAGATAATATGATAGTGTATGGGATTCATTCCCTTGAAAAAAAAAAAGTCAACTCTAAAGTCGAGAGATCTGACAGATATGGGGATGGGGTATAATTTATGTAGAAATAAGTGAGTAGATGGTATAGTTAGAATAATTAAGTACGTTTATTAACATAGAAAAGGTTATTGAGAAATCAAAAAGATAATATTCAACTGTTATATTCGATCGGAGACGCACACGCAAAACATCGTGACTTATGAAAGCGTTTGCGATATCAAAATGTTTTGATGTTCCGATAACATGAAAAAAAAAAACTGTGCCTGCAATTGAATTGTGTTGAAAGAAGTTGTAGTTTTAGTAAGGTTATCATTTTGTCAGATGTTTGAATTTGAATAGGGGAGGGGTAGTTAAGAGGAAGTAAAAAAAAAATTAAAATCTTAATTTGTTAAAGATTGGAATAAAGGTTAATTTGTTATAGAACAGCATCAGGTTCGATCCTTGAGCAATACAGATGGTTGTGAATTGAGGTGAGAACAGGTTTGATTCCTGTATACGGTTATGATGTTTATGTATTGACGAGTTGGCGGGTTCAATTCCCGTAACTACATGGATATTATTTTGATATAACATATGATTAGTTTGCGTGTAACAAAATGTAATTTAGTTTAAGTCGGTACCTAATTAAAGTTGTTATAAGTTAGTTTAGTTGTAAGATTATCATTGTTGTCAGTAAAAGCAATAATAAGAATAGGGGACTAAAACTAAGAAGAAAAGGACATCGACAGTTTGATAATGACTGATTGTTATGTTTTTGTTATTATCACTGGTTTGTAAATTATGGATTGTTCTGTGAATAGTAACTTAGCAATTATTTCATCATGGTTCTGGGTCGGGGTATTCCTGGACAATTCGGTCGGAGTATTAGTGGTGGTATTTATTTCACCTTCCAAAATCTAAATTTTTTGGGTTTCAATTTGCAGAGTTTCTTTTTGGTAGAGATTTACATTAAAACTTTAAAATCGCAGTTTTCACCCAGTTACGTTTGGGCATAGAGATATTAGTTAGTAAATGTTGAATTAATGATTTAAAGGAGGTTTGTTGCGAATAATGTTTAAAATACGTGCCTTGTGAACATTTAAAGGGAACTCTTCCTTGATTTATGGTCAATAAATAAAATTAAGTATTATATCTTTTATAAACATTACACACTATCAGATGAAAAAAAAAAAACTGATGTGGAATCATCAAACTATATTAGAATGATATATATTTATTTTATAGATAGGTACGATCGTGTTTCAAGGATGTAGTTGGGATGGGGATGTATTTGTTATTGGAAACCAAAAGAAACTCAAATAAAACAAAGGAATTAATTTATGGGGACATTGGTGTTAGGTTAAGCCAGAGGGCACTGTCCTGTGTAAAACACCATAAATTAAGACCTAACTGGACAAGAAGCTAAGACTATGACTAATTACACTGCACATATTCCAAATATTGATTGCTCTAGTATGACACTGCATGTGAGATGGGTATTGAGAATCGCAATTTATAAGTTAATGCGAACCAAAGACTGCCATCTTTCCTTTCGAAGGATATGTAAGTTGGACACAGCAACACCGGACGGAAGGAATGCGGCTGTGAGTCACTTGCTAAGTTTCATTAGGATTTGATCAGCCTCACAACCTGGTCATCTTCAGTAAGGGGAGTTGTCATAGGGGAAATTAGGTTATTTGTTGCATTCAATATGCTTAAGTCTTACATTCAGTAAATCTATGATGGGTAATACATATTTGGTTTAAATATACGCTACATTATTATTCATGCACGTAGGACGTAGGGCCAGCCCTTGCCTCAGTAATGGGGACGCTCGTGGGTTGATATCCCGATTTAGACACTCGTTTACACTTTTCGGTTTTCTGGAGGTGGAAAATAACAAATTGCTTATTTTTTTTAAGCATAAAGTGTTCACATTTTATTTTATTAGCGGCAAATTTCCTTTATAGAGTTTATCAAAACTTCTGGGGATGGGAAAGTTATTTTGTACATTAGCAATTATTTTACTAGCGTCACAGAAAAAAAAAAAGATGTTGGTTAAATAATTTGCACAATTAAAAAAAAAAAAGGTAAAGAGAAGCTGGATGTAAATTGTAATTTTGTTTATTATTAGTTTATTTTTCTAGCATCGCTGAAAAAAAAAAGATGTTAGTTAAATAATTTGTTCAATTTGAAAAAAAAAAAAGAATGAAGGTTAAATAATATTCTACATTATTAATTATTTTCCTAGCATCGCTGAAAAAAAAAGATGTTAGTTAAATAATTTGTTCAATTAAAAAAAATATATATATATGTATATATATATATATATATATATATATATATATAGAATGAAGGTTAAATAACATTCCACATTATTCGTTATTTTTCTAGCATCGCTGGAAAAAAAAAAAGGAAGTTAGAAAAAAAAATGTAGTTGTAGTTAGCTTTATTATTGCGATATACATATATATCGGCTGTTTACCAATGATCATTCATTTGATCACAGTAGTCAAAACATTATTAAGATGGAAAAATAATATATTTGATCATAGAAATATTGATTAAGAATAGTGTTTGTAAGTTGTAATGCAAAAATTTATGTGTGGATGTAAAATTCAGTTTAGAGTATTCATCATCATCAGACCAAACTGTCTTCTAGTGATTATATAGTTGGAATGCTATTCATTAAGTAAGGTTAAGCTGTTACTTTGCAAAATGGTTATGTGTTTGCTTTATTAGGTTTGTTTATTAAGTTGATTTTAAGATAGAATAACTTTCACATATGGTAAAATAAATTTTATTTTACCTCTTTGAAAGTTAGGGGGATGAAGCTGTGACGTACCGCAAGGGTAACGTCCCAAATAAACAAACAAATATACTGAAAGTATACTTAAATATCAATAAATTGATACAAAGCTAACCTAGATTATTAAGTCTAGAAAATAGTAATTAATTTAAAGTATTGTTGGTACTATAAGTAACATTTGGTATCAATCGGTTGGTAATATAATCATAATCAACCACAAAACTTGAGATATTTAATGAATCATAATTATGTTCATTGGAATATTGTAAACACAATAAATTAAGTTAGTATATGAGATAATTAAGTTGTTGAATTATGAAAGTTCAATGATTCTACACATAAGAAGTACTTTGAGGTAAAGGTTTATTAATCAAACTTACTTCATGTTAGAATCAAAACACTGAATCAGTCACCTTAAGGAATAATAAACATTATCACATCAGTTTATCACATTGCTGGGTTCTATATACATATGGAGAATGCAGGACGCAATTGAAGCTGGAGACTTCATTCTTGTTCATGAAGATGAAACTTTGAGGATGGAGCAAGGTCTCATTAAATACATTAGTTTGTTATCTTTCACAAGTTGAGATGGGATGTTTCTTCAACATATCTTCAGTATTTATACGTCTAAACAATAGGTTTCTGGAAAAGAAATAACGACAAATTAGTTATGAAATCAATGAAATGATGTATTGGAAATATCGAAGTTCTAATAGAATAGTTACACATAGAGTAGCTTACCTTAGAATATCCTCTTTGGTTAAGTGATTTATAAAGTGAGAACTCCAGTTTAATAGGTTTCATCACCTTAATTTACTATTTAAAGTAAATAATTAATATGTAAACAAACGGATGACATTCCCTTGACAGATGACATATCGTGGGAAAATGAGACTGGTCCGAAGGCGGATCCGTAAGCAGATAATGCAATATTTGACATATTATTTTTATGATTATAAAGACGATTAAATTAATTAAAAGAAAGGATAATATATAAAAGTATGTGTTATGTCAAGATAAGAGAGTATAATATTTTAATGAAATATCTAAGCCTCAGAACATCATAAACTAGAAAGAAGGAGAATTAATTTTATACGAGAGTTTCATATAATAGAGTTCGGACAGTGTTGGAGCGAAGGCGGGAAAAAGGGAATAGCGTTGGCGGTCGGGAGTTGCGGGGGGATGGCCGACGGACGAGGATGGAGGATGGGCTCAGGGGTCGTTACAGGACAGGGTACCTGCTGGATAGTCGTGCAAAAGTGGTTGGAGTATAGCTGATCCTCGAGAAGTAAGGCGGGTCACTGTGCTGAGGGACGAGAATGGTGTAAAAGCTAAGTGGTTATCAGACTAGAAAGTCTAGTTTGTTTTACGTTAACGATTTCATGTTGTTCAAGTGTTCTACCTAAATATTATTTCAATATTAGTCGCCATACTTGTATTGGTTTGGTCGATTTGAACCATTTTGAGTGAATTTGATTTAAAGTGTTATTCCTAGAGGGAATAGGGTTGTTGATCTGTTGGTTGGCTTGTGTAATGCTAAGCGGCACGAGTCTCTTCTGTCTGCCTGACGGAGCAGGAGGATTCTTTGGCCATACTAACTTATTCAGCATACCAGTTTATTGTAATATAAACTTAGTCTTATTCTAGATCAGAATAAGTTAACTAAAGAATGTGGTTCAGTTGACGAATCTGTACAACTATACGTACATATTATATTATATTGGTTATGTATGCAATAACTATATTTTACCAGCAACTTTTATAATGTTGTTTCCCATTAAACTCATCTATGTTAGAGTGACCAACTCTTGACCACAAGATTGTACTCTATTGATTTGAGTGTGAGCTGGACACACATAGAGTCACGGGTTGCATCCTCTTACTGTATATATGACATTTGCATTGTGTCAACAAGCGGTGGGAAGCCGACCAAGTCATTGGACGAGGCCACAGGGCGAGTTCGGAGCGCCGGAGGCTCGCCCCCCTCCTTTAAGGAGGGCCGCAATTCCATTATGTCCTCTCTCATAAAGTAAACATACCTATATATAAATATCTATCCTACCTTTCTCCATGTGTTATGTTTCAGGTTCTTCAGTGTATGATTTAGGTACTTTTCATTATCTAGATTAAGTTTGATGTATGAAAGGTTGTATGTTAATATTATCATTATTCAAATACTTACTCCAATATACCATAACTTTATTCCAATTCCTAAAAGAAACTGAGTTACTATAGGAACAGCGAAGGTTAACTAGATGATCATGTGCCAAAGTAGGATTACATCACGAGCCAATTATTAAACAATTTATTTTATACATAACAACCTTAGATAGGTTAGGTCATTTAGGTCTTCAATTAGCATAAATTAGCATCAGGTTAGGTAGGGTAGACTAGGGTAGGGTGGGGTCTTCTTGGGGGGTGTCACAAGCTCAAACCGATGGAATTTGTAAACAATATGTTCTATTGAAGCAAATTCGTATTTTAAGCGAGGAGCCAAACCTATCTCTAAAACAAGGGAGTAGGGTTTATTT
This sequence comes from Nomophila noctuella, assembly GCA_958496325.1. NCBI lineage: Eukaryota > Metazoa > Arthropoda > Insecta > Lepidoptera > Crambidae > Nomophila > Nomophila noctuella. The sequence goes on along the minus strand of OY292494.1, from coordinate 8,670,566 downwards.
CATATTGTTACAATAATTGTGATTAATGTACCAACAAGTTATCTAGGATTTAGCCATTAATCTAGGTTAAAGCAACGCCTAGTATAGCAGATGAGTTAAATAATGTTTTCAAGTAATCTTAATTATCCAAAACAATTTTGATAATTGTGGCATCCATCATTGACAAATTGTTTGATAAATATAAATCTATACTAATATATAAAACTGAAGAGTTTGTTTGTATGTTTGTTTGTTTGAATGCGCTGGTCTTAGGAACTACTGGTCCGATTTGAAAAAAACGAGGAAGGCTTTAGGCTATTGGAAATCGAAATCTATCGTATTTTATATTTATAACGTACTCAGGCATTTCGTAAAAAAATAGTAATACAGTATGTTGTGGCTTATCTTATGTGCGGATATAATAAAAACAGAAATAAATAGGCGATAAATATAACACTTCACAAATTTAATAAGAAAAATGTTTTAACACATCCGCAAAAGACTGCAAAACTCCGTTGAATACAAAGCATCCGTTTCCATCTTTGTAGTTCCACATTAAGTGTCAGTTGACAACAAAGGAGCTGGAGGCGTGTAATTGATGTCACAGGATGTCACAGCTGGATATAATACAAGTGTTCCAGCGCTGATAAGACTGGAAAGCGCCCTGGAAAAGGAGCAAAGAATAATAACACCATGTAAGTTTTATTTCTGTGTCGGCCTTTTGTTAAAGAAGGATTCGTAATAAATTGTAACGCTTTATAAAGTCGACTACAAGCGTTTATATGCATGAGCATTTTTTTATAAGCTTAAATGGATCCTGTGTTCATAATTTGTACTTTTTGAAATACAATAACTACTAAGTCTGGTTTTTTCCTATTTTTTTTTATTTTATCAATTTTGAGATGTTAATTTATTCACTGCACTATTTTTTGATCATTAAAGTGAGACGTATGCGGTTTCTAACTTAAACTTTTATCAAGCACTGAGGGCCGTCTGCTGTGGATTTTGTTTGTTTTCCGTTAAAGCATTTCTCGATAAATACATAGACTATCCAACACAAAATATTTTTTCTATAGGAATCACTACTTCCTGAGATAAGCGCGTGCACAGAAACAAGGAAACTCTGCAGCTTTATTATATTTGTATAAATATTCCTCTATAATAAAATAACTGAATTTATCATTCCACTTTGTGACATTTAATTCGACTAAAAAGTGTAATCTCATTAAGTTTATCAAATAATAATTTACACACGAGTTGTTTTATTACATGTTATTTACACATCTCTTCGCAGGTTCGTAAAGCGGTATGAAAACATTAGAGACCCTTTATTATCGAGTTAGGAGTTCGGTCGGTCCATGATGGCGTGCACAACGTTATTGAGTTAGGATAATTTACTGTTTGTCAAACGTACCGGTGCCTTTTTCGACGTGGAATTTTAAAGGGATTTGACACAAGCGATTTTGTAGGCTGTTCCAAGCTTCTTCGAGCGTGTCGACACAATCTAGCAAGGTTTTGGACATAATTCAGATGTTATCCAGTCCAATTGGAAGTGAAGGTAATTGTTACTTTGTTTCCGCAGTGGTCGTCAAAGACGGTGAATTGAAACTGTCTCGTATGCAACTTTAACTTTTAATCTATACTAATATAATAAGCTGAAGAGTTTGTTAGTTTCTTTAAACGCGCTTATGTCAGGGACTACTGGTTCGAATTGAAAATGCTGTTTGTGTCAGATTATGACCGTTAAATTGTACAACTTGGCACAAATAGCAAATACACCGAGAAATTCATAGGAAAATTATAATACAACTAGCGGTCCGCGTGGATTTCAATGTCCAATAGCCTAAAGCCTTTCTAGTCAAATAGACTATCCAACGCAAAAAAAAATTTTGAAATCAGACCAGTAGTTCCAGAGATTAGCGCGTTCAAACAAACAAACAAACTCTTCAGCTTTATACATTAGTATAGATATCTAGGTCCCAGTACAGCATACATGCAATATACATCTGTCCAACCTGATTGATTTCCCTCAGGGCCTTACGGTGAAATCAATAGGAAATGCTGAATTATATTATTTGCATGATAACTAATAAAATAACTTGTGTATTTGAAGTCTTCCGTGGCAAAGTGGCAATGAATTATCCATAGTTATGAGAACAAAGCACACACGTTTGTGTTGTCCACATATTTTATTTTAGCAATGATAACTCGTTTATGAATATTATTCTGTATATAACATCCACCTCGATATCGCCGTACGTCTCCATGGCCTATTGTTTAAGTACCGAGTCGGGGTCTCGAGGTCCTTGGTTTGATTCCCGGGACGGGCAAAATTTACTTTTTTCTGAACACAGGCCGGATTTGTGATCAACAAGCCGCATATGGCAAACGTGGCAATTAAGCACAAAGACCATCTTTGTAGCGAAAACATAATTCCAATAATGGAGGCCTTTGGCCTGTAGGGTTTTTTTTATATTACATCCATTGACGTGGTCATATTAAAGAGAACTGTGATACACGTCACAAAATTGTTTGTCATTGTATTCTCCATGTCATACACGTATCTAGTTTGTGCAGATTTCCTCAAAATTTTCCTTTACCGTAGATCTTATATTAAATCCGCTCATATAATTTTAGTTTATTACGCACGTATAGGAATTATTTTCAACAGAATTAACATAACATAGAATGCTGCCTACCGATTTGTTCAACATTTTACGATGCTTGAAACTCGCGTGCAATGGCTGTTTCCAAGTTATTTGTAATCTACTACTAGCTCAAACACCGTAAAGTGTTTGAATACAGCCGTTTAAACATATTATTTTATACCTTGTAGCTACGGAACGTGATTTCTTTATCACGCTTTTGTTTAACACATTCAAACACGAGCTTTATATATAGGCACTAGCGGCCGCCCGCGACTCCGTCCGCGTGGATTTCGATTTCCAATATCCTATGTGTTATTCTGATGTATAAGCTATATTGTGGTAAAGTTTCATTCAAATCCATTCAGTAGTTTTTACGTGAAAGAGTAACAAACATCCATACATCCATACATCCACACATACAAACTTTCGCCTTTATAATAGTAGTAAATAAATAAATGAATAAATGCCTTGGACTGACACACCAATTGCCTAGCCCCAAACTAAGCTCGAAGCTTGTACTATGGATGCTAGGGAACGGATAGAAATACTTAAATACTTTTATAAACATCCATGACTCGAGTACAAATGCCGATGTTCATCACACAAACATTTGCCCCTAGCGGGATTCGAACCCGCGACCCTTGGTTTCGTAGCCAGGGTCTCTGACCACTCGACCAACGGGCCCGTCAAAATAGTAGGATTATAGATGTTTACCAAAACTATTATTATGTTTTTAACTCAATATTTTATTATGTCGCGTTTTTTTAAATCAGATTCCTGACAATTTTTAAGCACTTGTGAAAACAGGTGTGAATCAAACCATTATCTTAAAACATTTTTTAAAATATTTTTTCTTAGTTTTAGGAATTTTGAATATTACAATTATCAAATTGAGTATGTTATGCCGAAGACTATGCGAAGTAGAGTCAGTCCATACCCTGCCTGTATACCGAATTTTATCAAAATCCTTTAAGAACTTTCAGCATGATTGATGGACAAACACCCAAACAAACAAACCTTCATATTTATAATATTAGTATGTCTAGTATGATGTGTGTAAAGGCTTTAATTACTTCATTGATTCTGTCCTGAATTTTCATACTACCATACGGGTACCCTACTAAGCCGCAGCCTATTAATATAGGTCAACCCATTTACTATTTCGATAGGATGATACGCACCCAATTTCCTTAACAATAGGTAGATTCGTTTACCCAAATAACCTGATATTGCAGATACAGGCACAGTTAATAAACTTGCAGTAGTGAAGGCGTGCTTGGACGTTTAATCAAAAAGTAATCAATTGGATGAGTAACAAGTAAATAGCAGAGGTCATAATAATATAAAACTCCACATTGTTAAAAAGAAAATACATGTGTGATAGAATCCTCTGTTGGTCCGGTGCCGGCTAAGTACGTTTTCACAAAAGTAATGTTTGTAAGCTATGGTGAACACACAGTATAAGTTACACTCAGATTGACACTATGGCGTTTAGTAGAATATTTGTTGATTGATTTCCTTAATATAATTTGGATAAGTAGATAAGTATTTTTCGAAAACTCAACGAGTGCTTCCTCATTTAGTTCGGAAATTTGAACCCACGACATCGCTACATAGTGCTTCACTTGCAAAACGAAAGCAATCAGATTAAAATATTAACATATCCTCAAATCCAATATCCGATCCTCTCAACACCGTATGTAGACACAAATACGCATGCAACTAGCTATATATCTTAATAAATGGGATAGATTGGTACCCCGTAGATATATGCAGGTACATAGGTAAACTCCATCCCATTTATTAACCTATATACCCCGTTATATCGCGGCAGGCCACATTTGACACACATTCATCGCTCTCGGGGTCAACGCGGCCGATCTTATCGCATAATTGATTAGGCCTTTTAGCGGTATCTCGTATAAGATCTTAATGCCAAGCTAGGAAAGTAATTCTTTAGAGCTTTCCAGTGACAAGGCTGTCGTGACTGCGAAGTGGAGTTGAAGTGCCGCTGTTCGGAATGATTACGTTGCTTATAAATATGACTGGGGTTTTTAATACTTCTAAAGGGTATTGTGCAACATAGCAACTGTGGCTTTTGTGCAAGATCACTATTAATATCTTAATTTTTATGATCTGATCTACTTTTGGCAAGCGTAGTTATTCTTTGTTCGTAGTTTGAATATTAATAGACTGATGCTTTACCTTTATTTTCGTTTATGAAATTACTAGCCTTCCGCCGCCATTTCATCCGCGCGTTATTTATTTTCTCAAATATCTCCCCCTTCCCCCCACATTTCCGGGATCAAAAGTACCCTATGTTCACATGTTCACTGGGGATAGTGTAGCTAGCCTACAGTGAAAGAGTTACTGAAATCAGTCCAGTAGTTTTTGTGTTTATTCATTACATACAAAAATACATATCTTTCCTCTTGATAATATTAGTGTAGATGTAGATAATTGGATACTCAATCCAGCACATTCTCCAAGTGCAAGAAAAAAATAAGGAAATTCCAAGATGATTTTCTCGTACCTACTTGGAGATAACGTTAAAGAGCAGTGTGAAAAAACGGTAAATTACATTGTCTCCATAAAATGGAAATTACTCTCAGGTACAAAGTCAATTATGAAGTCTCATTCGCTTCTGTCACATAAGAGTGTATTTACTGTTCAGTTCACTAGTCATACAGGGAAACGGTACTGAAAGTTACACAATCGATCCGAGGCGCAAGCAGTGACACAGCTTAACGCAATGCGATAAAATGCGATAGAAATTGGAAAACTTCGGTGACGCTTATTTGCTGTAGCGGGGACAAAGTTACTACTACTAATGTTGCAGCGTATATGCCTAGATGTGGAAGTTCACGTAGTAGTAAACAGAACTTCTCTAAATGATTTAGATTTGAATGATATATTTTAAAAATACAATTAACCAAGCCTTCTCATTAGTAATATATGTAATAGAATATATACAAGGCATAAGTCACATTTTTGCCTTGTATATTCTATTATACATATGTATATATTATACATGTACAATAATAATCAAAACAGTTTATAAATGTACATATTACTAAGTAGGATATTATAATTACGAGTAGATGCAATCTCTAGTGTAATATAATTGAAGATTCATAAGTGCTTTTCTGAGGCCTATTTGAATGATATGAGATTTTAGACTTTCGCGTTGCATTACTATAATGATATTTATTAACGGGACTAAACGCGATTTGATTTATGTAGTACATATATACTACTTACTGCTTGACGTTTCGGCTGCGTTACAGCAACCGTGGTCGCAAGCGGACTGGTGATGCGGGGCGTCTAGTCCCGTTAATAAATATCATTATTTGAATGATTTTTTTAAAAGATTTTAAAATTTCAAGATTTGAACAGCTTCACACGGGTTTGAAACTTAAAACCATCCGCCTGTTACCTTAAAAACTCGACCAGTGTATTATTAATATTGCATGCTTGCATTTTAACTTACTCTATTTATGAGGAACCTTTTTGAAATTGCATAATTCTTTCCACTTACACCGTCATTTTTCGTGGCTACCTCTGAAGAATACGGAAGTGAATTTGACCCGTAGGAAAGCAACCACATATGTATAACTCGGTCTGCGTTTGGCACCGTGGATCCTTGCTATCCATCAAATGGACTTATCACGTCCGCATACGACCCAAACATACATCTTGGAATAATTAAGGAAATGGTAACTGGTACATTAATTAACATGCTTACCGCTGGTACTGGTTTTAATATATTGTGTAAATTGCAAGGATCTGATTTTTTTTCTTGTGAATAAATGATTCCGGTATTTATGTAGATTATAGACAGATACCACTGATTTAAATTCTAACAACCGCACTACACCCCTAGCTAGGAACTAGCGACCGCCCGCGACTTTGACGCCGTGGATTTCGGTTTCCGCTCACATAGTGTTATATTTGAAGTTAAAGCCTTCCTCGACAAATGGACTAACCATCAGAATTATGTTTGTTCAATTCGGACCAACAGTTCATGAGATTAGCGCATTCAAACAAACAAACACAATTTTTAGCTTTATAATATTAGTATGGTACCTGTTACTATGACTGCATTGAAAAAGAGCAACTGAATACTAGAATGTCAAGTTATTTAAACAACTTTGGCGAAATACTTCCTCTATTCGAGATCCGACATTCATGTCCCAAGTAAGAGTAGCCACTAAATCATGATTCTTTCAGCCAAAGTAATCCGGTCAGATACACCGTACAGAATGTGGACGGTTGGCCTGTGTGAGGCGATCAAAGCACTAGATATAGCGTTTCGTAGCATCTAACAAATCGACTTAATGCCCTGATCATAATAATTAAAGCCGCAAAGATATTTCAAATCATACAAACACACTTATTTAACACGGTGAATCGAAATTTACACAGCTTCTTGCCGATCTCTTTTATGATAACTTCAATTAAGCTGGTAAAGCAGAGTCATGGCTCTCTCTAGGTATGCTATAATTATACTATGTTGGGAACCCCAACATGTGGGGAAAGAAATTAAAAGCAAGCTCTGCTAGAATTTAACACCCCGCCTTTCCCTGACCGGCGACGCGATAAGTCGATTTGATGGATGGCGGAGATGTGCGCCGCCCGATGGTTTGACCGACGTTAAAATATACCGCCGGCAAAAATCGTTCACGCCCAGAGTTACACAACCTAGTGAAATAGATTTAGTGCTGGTTTGAGTAAAATTTAGGAGATATCGTGATAGACCTTTTAGTTGAAGATGAAATGGCATGACTTATGGCTGATGTTCTTTTTATAACAGATGGTTAAAATCTTTTGATACACTTTACTAGAATGTAGATTAACGTGGTTTTAGATTATTACCAGACTTTGAATCGAAAATGTGGCTGCTATCAACATTGACTGGACGCGTGTTTAGGCAAATCTGCCTAAGATTTTCCTATTTAGATGCAGCGCTAGAAATGGCCATTGTAGGAAGATTGGTGTACAATGCATAATAAATAGTCCTTCACAAAATATAATTGAGCTCAAGAAATCAAAAAAACATTTTTTATAGACTCCCTACTTGACAAAATAACAACTTAATTTCTAATAATACGTCTCCGTTCATTTTGGATGCAGGCATCCAAAACTTTACGTTTGAAATAATATATAAACTAATAAGCACACCAGTAGATCTTTGTCAAAGTTTCACTTTTCCACACAACACCTGCACAATATATTTATCTAAATTTAAAACCTGAACACAAAATGCTAGTAGAGACTTGACTATTCCCCTCACCAGTGACGCGATAAGTCCGTTTGATGAATGTCGGCGAGCGGGCGCCCAATCCTTTGACCGACGTTAAATTATACCGGTTGCCGGTCAATTTGTATTTGTATATCAATCTGAGCTGGCCACAGATCAATGTTTGTGAAGTTGAGCAAATAGTGGAATCAGATAACATTTCGTGCGTTGATTTGTTGCATACCAAACATTAAAATAATTTTGATTTTGCGTACTGGCAACATTTGTACTTTTTCTGTCTTTTTGTTCGCCCCATTAATAAATCATCACGTACGTTCACCTTCTCTCACCCAAATTCATTTAAATACTAGTATGGAGTTACACCATTTCAATTCAATTCACTTATTTATTCTTCATGGTCCTTCGAGCCGGATCGACTAAAACTCAACAGCTTAATCACGTGTCTTGGATTTGAGACAAAAAGTATATCTTAATAATATCAGTCTTTCACTCAACAAATCAACACCTGCAAAATATATTTAAAATGTATAATACTTATGCACTCTAGGCTCAGTGAAATGCTAGAGGCTTGACTATTTCCCTCACCGGTGACGCGATAAGTCCGTTTGATGAATGTCGGCGAGCGGGCGCCCAATCCTTTGACCGACGTTAAATTATACCGGTTGCCGGTCAATTTGTATTTGTATATCAATCTGAGCTGGCCCACAGATCAATGTTTGTGAAGTTGAGCAAATAGTAGAATCAGATAACATTTCGTGTGTTGACTTTTTGGCATCCCGAAACTAAGTTTATTTTGATTTTGTTTTCTTTTTTCTATTTATTCGCCTCTATTAATAAATCACCATCTACGTTCACCTTCTTACTCCAACATTCATTTTAATACTAGCATTTAGTTACACTATTAAAACTCGATCGACTCTTCATTCTTCTTCATGGTCCTTCGAGCTAGATCGACTAAAACTCAGCAGTTTAAACTTGTGTGCCTGAAATTTGTGTCAAAAAATATATATTAATAATATCAGACTTTCACATAACATATCAACACCTGCCGAATATATCTTTAAAATATCTATGCATGCTAGGCTCAGTGAAATGCTATAAGAGGCTTGACTATTCCCCTCACCGGTGACGCGATAAGTCCGTTTGATGAATGTCGGCGAGCGGGCGCCCAATCCTTTGACCGACGTTAAATTATACCGGTTGCCGGTCAATTTGTATTTGTATATCAATCTGAGCTGGCCACAGATCAATGTTTGTAAAATTGAGCAAATAGTGGAATCAGATAACATTACTTGTTTTGATTTCAACTGAATGTTAGCATCTTTAGCTTTTTTGTTGCAGATTTACGTCTAAAAGCTTTAAATAGTTTGAAGTTAAACTTTTAACAAAGTTTACTTGAAATACCTACCTTTGAAAACTTTACTATGTCAAAACCCACAAATGTTACTAACCATATTAATGATTCTCTTGGGTACCTATAGAGTCCCTACCAAAACCTCCATCGAACCACACACCATAAATGGGTTCTCAGTGCATGTAGTAATTGCAATAATACTAATAATATTTATTATTTTATAAGTACTTTAAAATAAAAATATTACGATTTTTTTTTACCTAAATATCTAATCATCTGGCATGTTATGGCTTGTAAAATTCCGTAAATTTATTTCGTCCTAATAACACTACCTACCTAATTATCTTTCGGTTTATGTTAATAAGTCTACAAGTCCTAAGGTTGACTGGTAGATGCAATGAGGTATATTAATTCTGCCTTTTGTAATATTGTTTTGTCAATTAAGTTTCAATAAAATTATACAAAGTAATTTAATGTATTAAACCTTTCAATAAACACAAAGTTCACATGTTTATTCAAAGCTATTTGATAGCTAAACTGCCAAAGTAACTCATGCTAATATCTCATTCTCATACGTCACGGGCTAATAAATATACCTTGGCCCGGGTCATTAATATTCAGTTCCGTATGAATAATCCCGGCCCATAAAGGATTACGCTATGGCCGGAAGAATTATTACGGGAGGGCAGGAAGAGATTTTATGAGATGAATGAAAGAAATGATTCGTATGTACATTTTATATCACATGCCACGTTCATGAATCAACGTTAAGTGCCACTCATATTATTTGTTATGTGTATGTTGATGAAATTAAATAATTTATTAAGCAATTTCATTAAAATAGTAAATTATTTTGCACGTAAAAACATTTTTCGCCCTACCAGCGCCTCGACGTGAATGGCCTGCTGAGAAGACACGTCGGAATAAACTGAGCAAAAATGACTTTTTAACCGACTTCAAAAAAGGAGTAGGTTCTCAATTCGTCTGTATGTATAATTTTTTTTATTATTTAAATTTCAATATAACTATTGCATCAATATGCTTGAAAATAAAAATAGTTAAATTAACACTGAATGAGTGATATTTTTTATGTACGAGGTAGGAAAAGGAGCAAGAGGAAAAACCTGATGGCAACAAGATCAGGAAAACTTATTCACCAGCAAACTTAACACAACAGACTATGAAGTACTGCTTCATTGTGGTCTTCTGTAAGCTGCATTGAATAGACACCCAAATTGCCTGGTTAATAAAAGACAATTCCATCAATGTCTTTATTATTACCAACATAAATATATAAAATCATGTAAAATAGTGCATACGTACGAAAAAAACACCCAAAGTGCCCCGCTATTAAAATATGTCCCATTACAGCCAATCACGTATTCGGATAATGCGAATCCGTATTTTTGCGGTACAGCTAATTTATTCTGCTCATGAGTCCAATTATTACAATGGGCGGGAAATAAACTTCGCTAGCATTCATTAATGGAATTGAAATATCGTGCGGCGCGGATTTTAAATGGACCGATTGTCTTTTAGACTACGGAATTGTAGTTGAAATAATAATTGAGTCGTGTAGTCAAGACATAGTTTGCTATCTTAGTACAATTTTAATGGGGATGATAAGTATTAACTAGCAGTTCAATCACGAATAAGAAATTCAAATATGTATATAAATCAAACAATTAAAGTGAATATGCTTTCATTCCTCTAAAGACTGGATCAGTTTTAACGTTAAATATATTCTTATGAGATAGGTATGAACGAGTACCTAAACAGTAGATCTAAATATAGGTATACTTAATAACTTTTCATGTTCGTTTGGAGTTAAATGTCAGGACTAATTGGAGAACCTAGTACCTACAAATAACTTTTCTATCATGGGATTTTTTATATAAATAAACATAATGTAAAACTTTCCGTAACGTACACACACGTAATCACATTGGTACGAATACGGAAAAGCGTGCGGATTTAAAATCTGTGTTCAATAAACCCTCTTCATCCGCAACCTTCGCAAATGTTTTGGAACGTTTCAAATAATAATGACCCACTTAACATTGAGACACAAAAGGACGCGAGCGTGAGAAATTCCTTGTTGATTTTCGGTAAAACAAAAATATTTGCCACGAATGAATACAAACAGCGAACATGTTTATCCCGGTAACTCCCTCGATACCGGCCGGAAACTTCTTGTTTGCCCCAAATTCCCATTAAACAATATCTTCAGGGACCTTGAAAGCACATTTCTTGTTTTTATAGCGAGAACAAAGTTTTATTGGCATGATTTCGGTAAATAACGTCGTTATGTGTACAGGTTAGCCTATTTACAAGGTAAAGTTGGGAGTAATATCAACTATGTATGTGTAGGTTAAATAAAGGATCCTGTTTATATGTATTAAGATAGAAGCAAAGTATTAATAAAACGACCCTTTTGATAGAATCTACATATAAAAGTCTCAGTTAAATTTGTGACTGAACATACACTTAAAGGAAAATAAATATTGTAATACATTCTAGAAATCAATGTCCAGACAAACGGCAGAAAAGTGGGTCGTCTATAACAGAATCAGTAATCAAAGGATCACATAAGTTTTTTACAACCACTCGAGCGTTCAAAAGAGCAGATTTCAATCACGACTTGTGTATCACATTTTAATTATTTATAGTGCGTTCTCGATCAAAGTGAATACGGAATCAAACATGTTTTTTGCTAAACATCAAAGCTATTTTCGACGAAGTTTTTCTTCGCCCGAAACCTATTAAACGGTATCTTTAGGGCCTTGAAAGTTCTTATTTGGATGCCGAGAACAATATTTTCCAGTTTGGATAAATTATTAATGTTCCTGACAGGCTACGGCCAATATTTTTATGAAGGCCCGAGGAAGCGTCTAAGAGAAAATTATTTTGTTTACTTTTTCAATTTGTGGCCGGGAATTGGGCAATGATATTTTGTGTTCACATCTGCATTATATCATCAGCTTTTAAGCTTGTAGCAATGCACTCTTCATTATAATGTTTTAAACGCATTCTTGTATTTTGGCATGTATCAATATAACTTCTCTAGCCTTGTCGGGAGCCGACATGTTTCTTAAGTAATTGACGTCCTACGTAATTTTAAAATTGACTCTTAATCTTTATTACACAACATAAAAGGAGAATAATTAACAAATTGCAAGCAGTAGTATCTAAGTGGGTAGAAAAGTAGATAGTAGAAAAAACATGAACTCAAATAACCTAGACTTTATATTCACTAGCGCAGTTCACTAAAAGTTTTAATTTAAATTAACGTTAATTTCGTCGAAACGCAAGCCAGGAATTAAACGGACCGTTTAAAACAACTACACTATTGGAAACAGGTTAATAACTGAAAGTTGGAAGGTTCTCCCGCATTTATATTTGCAGCTGCTTAACCGTTTAACCCTTAGTGAGTAGTCAAATAGTAACTTTCATTTATTTTAGTATGGAACGCGGAACACGATTAAAATTTAATGTTCCTAATTGTTCGCGTTGGACTGTGGTCAGGGAGAAGACTTTCTGCGTTAAAGATAAAATAGAACATTATTGTTATTATTTACGTGGCAGCTTATTTATCACAAGTCCCCATACATTCAATATGGGTTTTAAGAATATCATTTATTAAGTAGTGCATTGTTACTGATTAGATGTTTGAACAAATGAAGTGCAAATAATTTAAGAGTGAATACTTATTGTTAAAATCAGAAAATGTTAATGTTACCTTTTATTTTTACTTTTTCTAAGAATTTATCACAAATAATATTATACGCTTACTTACGTCTATTTTTGTACGACAAAACTACATGCTACGACGATGAAGCTAGTGCTACAAAATTACTCGTACTTACGATGCTACGGTATTTACTACGAAACGTACTCTACACACAAATATTATCTACATATATGTATGTACAAATGTATTTCCTTTTTATGTGACTCACATTAGTATATAGGAAGACTTATATCTAAACTTATCTATAAAGCTGAAGAGTTTGTTTGTATGTTTGTTTGTTTGAACGCGCTAATCTCAGGAACTATTGTTCCGATTTGAAAAAATCTTTTTGTGTTGGATAATTCATTTGACGAGGAAGGCTTTAGGCTATTGGAAATCGAAATCCACGCGGACGGAGTCGCGGGCGGCCGCTAGTAGGCTATATAAATCATATATGTATTTAGGTAAATTTTTAGTAATATTTACAAACTCAAAAAAGTTTGCTGTATTCCTAACAAATATTTTTCTTGTACCAGCCCATCGTTGAATATTTAAATTAGGGAACTTACTGCTTGACGTTTCGGCTGTGATGCTACAGCCGTGGTCACAAGCGAACTGGCGGTGCGCGGCGTCGTCTACTTGAACCGGCTTGGGCCGATGTATCTGCATCTACCCCCGAATTCGCACTATTATTGACACTCGAAGAATTGTCAGTGAAGTAACTCCGGCACACCACACTTACAGTATCGGGGTTTATATTTCGATCTTTTTCCGAAAATCGCGGTTTGCATTTATTAATCACTGGATTCCATGCTGACGACAATTTAAATCCATCCTCCCGATTAAAATTTTTGTATTTCTTTATTTCAATCGCTTCACGTACTAATCTTGAATAATAGTGACGATCAGTGGAGAGAATTTTAGGGTCGTGCAACTCCATCCAGTGATTAACATTGGATTGCAGGAGATGCTCAGCAACCGCCGATTTGTTTATCTGTCGGTTTTTGACAGCTGCGATATGTTCTTTGACACGTTCTGCTATAGTCCGCTTCGTCTGTCCAATATACGAACTACCACAACTGCAATCAATTTTATAAACACCCGGAGTCTGGAACGGTATTCTGTCCTTTGGAGACCGCAGTTTCCTTGATATCTGGCATAACGGAGTGTATACAGTCTTTATGGAGAACTTTTTTAGTACTGTTCCAATTTTGTCCGTTACGCCTTTCACATAAGGTAAAAATGCTGCTTGACGACTCACATCTGGACATTTTTCCTTTCCATTTTGCCTTGTTCTCCTCTGCGACATCTTGTATCCGTTACTCCTTAGTACCTCCTGAACATGAGCAAGCTCCGAGTGAAGATGTTCAGGGTCGCAAAGATTATGAGCCCTATTGGTCAAGGAGTTCATCACCGATTGAAGATGCCGGGGGTGATGATGAGAAGAGGCGTGTAAGTACCGATCAGTGTGAGTAGGTTTTCGGTATACAGTGTGCGACAAGGTACCATCCTCCTTCACCCTAACTTGCACATCAAGGAAAGCCAAGGTCCTATTGTTTTCTATCTCGAAGGTAAACTTCACTTTAGGATGAATTGAGTTCAGGTGTAATATATATTGTTCGACCGCTTGCTGACCTCCGCTGATAACACAGAAAACGTCATCTACGTACCTCCTCCACAGTTTCACAGTTTGGGGTCCAGTAGTTAATGCTGTGTCTTCAAAATGCTCCATCCACAGATTAGCAATAACCGGAGCAAGAGGGCTTCCCATTGCAACACCATCAATCTGAAGATAGAACTGATTTCTGAAGAGGAGGTAATTTCCGTCCAGACAATTTTGGATTAGAACAATATATTCTTTCGGTAGTTCCTTATCGTAAAGCTTACTTCTTATAACCTCAAGACAATCCTTTAAGGGAACATTCGTAAAGAGTGACTCAACGTCGAAACTCACCATTATGTCTCCAGGTTCCAACTTAATGTTCCTAACGATGTCCCTAAAATGATAAGAATCCTTCACAAAGGACGGTGTATTCCCAACCAACTGTTGTAGCACTCCAGCAACATGTTTTGCCAAATGATACGTTGGTGAGTCTATCTGACTCACGATAGGCCTAAGTGGTATGTTGCTTTTGTGTATTTTTGGCAATCCGTATAGTTTGGGGGGTTGCACGATCTTCGGCTTGTAAAGATAGTCATATTCGTCCTCTGTAAAAATATCCTTGTGCTCATTGATTAAGGTTCGGATACGTCGTGTCACTCTGGCTGTGGGGTTATATGACACAGACTGGTACACATTGGTATCCGACAGCAAATTATTCATTTTGTCAACATAGTCTTTAGTATTCATAACCACAGTGGCGTTTCCCTTATCGGCCTTTAGCACTATAATCTTGTCATTATTCCGTAACTGATTTAATGCTAGACGCTCTTCTGTAGATATGTTACATTTTGGTAGCTTTGACTTACGCAACAGAACCGCGACATCCTGTCTTAAAATGTCCGCGTCCGCGGGTGGCACTTTATTGCGTATTATAGTCTGCTCCACGCTACACACTATGTCCTCGTACGGAATTCGCTGTGGTGTCAATGCAAAGTTCATGCCCTTAGCCAAAATATTTCTTGTTGGTTCATCTAGTACTTCCTCTGACAAGTTGATCACCGTGCGCTCGATATCTGTGGTTGAGTGTGTATCCGTCGCATCACTAGCAGGTGTCCGCGACTCCAACTGTCTACGTTGGCGTTCACACAAAAGATCAAATTTGCGCTCGTGTTTTACTGTACACAACTCATACGTACGCGCCGCTTGTAAGAATGTTATCCGATCATATTGATCATATTGATCATATTGGACAGACGAAGCGGACTATAGCAGAACGTGTCAAAGAACATATCGCAGCTGTCAAAAACCGACAGATAAACAAATCGGCGGTTGCTGAGCATCTCCTGCAATCCAATGTTAATCACTGGATGGAGTTGCACGACCCTAAAATTCTCTCCACTGATCGTCACTATTATTCAAGATTAGTACGTGAAGCGATTGAAATAAAGAAATACAAAAATTTTAATCGGGAGGATGGATTTAAATTGTCGTCAGCATGGAATCCAGTGATTAATAAATGCAAACCGCGATTTTCGGAAAAAGATCGAAATATAAACCCCGATACTGTAAGTGTGGTGTGCCGGAGTTACTTCACTGACAATTCTTCGAGTGTCAATAATAGTGCGAATTCGGGGGTAGATGCAGATACATCGGCCCAAGCCGGTTCAAGTAGACGACGCCGCGCACCGCCAGTTCGCTTGTGACCACGGCTGTAGCATCACAGCCGAAACGTCAAGCAGTAAGTACTCAGGTACTTATAAAAATAATATCGCGTTTAGTCCCGTTGTAATGTTAAATAATTATAATGCAACGCGAAAGTTTAAAGTTATAAATTAGGGAATTCTAATACCTTCGGTATATCCTTTATCCACGACGCCTCATCCGACCTTTCGTGTTTAACACGCGTCATTCCCTAACCCAAGTACATAGCGGCCGGATTGCCGAGGATTCGGCAAGGATTGTGATCATTATCCTCAGATTCGATGGAACACCCCACTTTTATAAAGCCCATAAGGCGCTAGACGTTTGCTCAATATGCGTTGGAGATACTGCGATATCGGCGCCATTTGCATTTTATTATGTTCTGAGAATGGTTTCAATGACGTGAAGGCTCTATGGATTGTGTTTATGGGTTAGTATATTGCTGTTAGCGGAATCCTAGTTTAATTCTTTACGCCATAAAATGGTGAAATAAATTAAGCCTACGGCTAAGGCGTACCGGCGTCCCTGTCTCACCATGTTCTTTTATCCCAACTAATATTATAAATGCGAAAGTAACTCTGTCTGTCTGTCTGTCTGTCTGTCTGTCTGTTACGCTTTCCCGCTTAAACCTCGCAACCGATTTTGATGAAATTTGGTACAGACAATCTTTAGACCCTGAGACAGAACATAGGCTACTTTTTGACCCATTCCAACCCCCCACTTCCCCGAAATGAGGGGGTGGAAGTTTGTATGGAAAATCTAAACTACTTGAGTTAGACGCTTGAAATTTGGCATGCAGGTCCCTTAGTAAACTTGATGCTTAGTTGCAAAAGGATATTGCAAAATTCCCACGGGAACGGGAGTTAGCGGGAAAAAACATTCGTATAATAAAAACCGACATCCACGCGGACGAAGTCGCGGGCGGCCGCTAGTACTTCATAAACACTTTCGCTTTGGTCTTTTATTTTGAAGGGGTCCCAATTACATTTCAGTACAAGCACCGCAATCCCTTGCACCAACATAAAAAGAAATTAGTATTGTGGAATAACCATGTAACTGCCTTTGAAAGGTGATGCTCGCCTAAAAACTGAGGCAAGTCGAATTTTATCATCATTCCAATCGCTGTCCACTGATTCACATAAGTTTCTCAGATGAAAACAGATCCTCGGCGATTTTTTTGGGAATATTAATTTTATTGGGAATAGCAAAACTGACGTATTAATTAACTTTGACAACGTAAAAAGAAATTAGTATTGAGGAATAACCATGTACCTGCCTTTGAAAGCAGATGCTCGCCTGATAAAGGCAGGTAAGCCGAATTTTATCATCATTATCAGCCTTTCCAATCGCTGTCCACTGATGGACATAAGCCTTTCAGATAAAAACAGATCCTGGGCGATTTTATTGGGAATAATAATTTCATTGGGAATAGTAAAATTGACGTATTAATTAACTTTGACAAATGAAATAAACGTGATAGCGCAGCTTACGAGGCCACATCGGCTGTTGAAAAACACACTTTCACTACGCGTGGTATTTTATTAAGAAGGTCCCAATTACATTTAACTGGCAGCAACGCAATGCCTTTCTTCTCGCACCTACACAAAAATAAATGGGTATTGTGGGATAACCATGTAACTGCCTTTGAAATGAGATGCTCGCCTGATAGACGAGGCAAGTGGAATTTTATCATCATTATCCGCCATCACAATTCCCTGCTGGAAATAAGCAAGCTCCAAGTGCTTTCCGTCCAACCAGATTTTATGGCGAATAACAATTTCCCAATGTAAAAGTAAAATTGACGTATTAATTAACTTTGACAAATGAAATACACGTGGTATCGCAGCTTACGAGGCCACATCGGCTGTTCAAAATGGCGATGCAGTGTAACGGTTTATCGGATCGGCGCAACAGCTGCCAATTTCCGCGCAGATAGAATCGACATGAGGTCCTGATACCGGCAAAAAACTGGGCCTTTATTAAATTTTCTATGTCGATTTGTAGTGGATAAACTGTGCATGAATATCCACAGTCGAAGAACAAGAAAACGATATTGTCGCTTTATTTACAATTAGCTACTATTCAGGCTCCAAGCTCAGATAAGAATTAGCTAATTATTTAGCCTTTGGTTTCAAATGTTCAAGCCCCATATAGTAGTGTCTTGGTAAAATTCTAATCCATGGTTGGTTATATTGGGCTACAAAAAGAGTTGTCAATTACCTCTTACAGAATCTGACAAGATAACTGACAGAGTTTACAGTAACTTCATTTATAACTAGCCTTCCGTCGCGGGTTTTCCCGCGCGTAATTACTTTTTTCTAAAACACTTCCAAATTTCCGGGATCAAAAGTACCTTATGTTCATCGGAGATAGTGTAGCTAGCCAACAGTGAAAAAATTATTCAAATCGGTCCAGTAGTTTTGAATATATTCGTTACACACAAAAATACAAATCTCCCCTCTGTATAATATTTCCTTTTGATAATATTAGTGTAGATTCAAATTATGTATATGAAATGTACATAAAGTGAACATGGATCTGCCCGACTCAAGTGATTCTAACTGGCCATCTGACCTGCAGTTTGATTGCCACGTTTGAGCTTTGAAATCTATTATTGCAACACATATGTGCATATATGCATAACAATTGCTATTGCACTGTACCAAGAGGTCGTATCAGGCTTATGTATCTGACACTATAGGCTACACTCATAGTTATTAAAATATCTCAAGGTTAATTTAATAGTGAATCATCTACATGTGTATGATGAATTTTTATATCATATTGTATCACCTACAAAAGTCTCATTGCGACCTTATAACTCATAAATATTTCTATTTACTGCTTTCCAAACATACCTACTGGTATAGAAATCACATATTCAACATGACCCTTGTAAACTATTCTATACACGGGGTTATTGAGAATAGCCTATAAAACAATACCCAGGCAGATACATTATTGTCTTTGTTTCCTCTCGAAGTTACTTTATTAGATATTGAGGAACTGGCCCTTTTGTAGTCAACCCCTTTGGGATTAAATATTTACCGAGAAATACCTTTAAGTAAATACCCAGCTTTTGGGAAAATGCGAAACTTGTAAAATATTTAATTTAGACAGTTGTTTTTCGGCTTCTGAAACCTTGACTTCAGGTACCTTGTCAGGTACTGTAGGGGTGAGCTAGTTTTTTACTAGATTTTTTGGCTTTTCTGGAATTCCGTGGGTAACACTTTCATATGAGGGAAATGTAAATTGCCTCCTTTGTTCTTGAAAATTTTGAGCGTTAAAGCAGTGGATATACTTGTTTACAGAGAGTGATATTTATTTCCCTTCATTTTATAATCCTTTAAACTCTGATGACCAGAACGGGACTAATAATTTTGTTATAGGTACATTATGACCAACGGAACAAAACACAAAACAAGCTCAAAACAATACCCAACAAAAACCTTTCCATCCTAACAATACCTTAATTACCGATCTCATTAAAATCGACACTTTAAACATAACCGCTAATTAGTTGACAATAACCAATGGTAATTGGCCATGTTTTACTGAAATATGCATAGCAGAGAGGGCTGTAGGGAAAATTAACGCCCCAGAGAGTCAGAGTGCGAAAATTAAATTGTCGGTCAATGAAACATGCAAATGAATGTTGCAATCACGACCGCTTTGTCACAGCACCGTTGTTTTCGCTGTTGAATCTTTCATAAGTTCGAATACAGAATGTATACTAACATTTTGTGGAAGCGCGAAACTCGTTTTAAATTAAAAGTAGTAGCTTTAGTTGGGTGAATATTGTTGTTATTACGAGTATACATCCTAAGTGTAGAAACACACCAGGCTTAAATTACGCGACTATAGTTCGGCGGCAATGCATTTACTGTACAAAATAACACGACGTAACGATAGCATAGTGTGTCGTCTTCCATTTAAAATACACTTCAGGCATAGTCACGTCGAACTTTGGTCGCATTTTTTTCGCCTTATACATTACTAGCGGCCGCCCGCGACTCCGTCCGCGTGGATTTCGATTTCCAATATCCTATGTGTTATTCTGATGTATAAGCTATATTGTGGTAAAGTTTCATTCAAATCTATTCAGTAGTTTTTACGTGAAAGAGTAACAAAAATCAATACATCCATACATCCATACATACAAACTTTCGCCTTCATAGTAGTAGTAGGACTAGCGGCATCCCGCGGCTTCGTCCTCTTGGTTTCTGTTTTAATATAGCTTAAAGCCTTCCTCGTCAAATGTGCTATCCACTACAAAAAACCAGTAATTACTGATATGTATAAGCGCGTACAAGCAAGCAAACAAACAAACAAACTCTGCAGCTTTATTAGTATAGATAGATGATTCTCACAGGTATTACTATTCTAGGTCGGCACTACACGGGACTGAGCCCACGGTTATAGCTTTAGCTCTGCATAAATGGGTCAGCTCGCCTAATAGATACTAGGAAACTGGAATGTTTCGACGTAAAAGCCCTAATCCTAATAATAGGCTGGCAGTGTAGGCATTCTCTTGGGGTAGGGTATTGACCAAGAGTAAAAACTGTAGTATTTAAATAATAGGTGAAAGAAATGCATTTTTGTCATGTTATGAAAACAAAATTGTACGAGTATTTTAGTCTTTCTGGTTGTATAAGGTACTAGATGACCCGACAGACTTCGTCCTGTCAAAAAAAATTGTAATCTGGCAGGGCTGTTTTTAGTGTTTTCACGGCAATTATTCGATTTTTTCTCGCCGTAAGAACCATCCTTGGACTTCAACGAACATTTTAAAACAATAATTGGCCAAATTGGTCCAGGTGTTGTTGAGTTATGCGCTTACCAACCTATTTTGCGATTCATTTTTATATTATAGATTAAAGTATCAGCCCATTATGTATGTCGCATTGCAGGGCAAATACCTCCATCGTTAAGAATAAGATGGGTTTTGGCATCACCACTTTTACCAAATGCGGATTGGTAAAATCAACCATAAACCTGTGTTCGGAAAGATCAACACAATTTTGCCTGACCCTTGAACTTGTTTTCCCCTGCAGTTGTTGGTTCTAGTATATGACCAGTCCACTAACTCTTTAGCTTGGTAATCCGATAAGCTATGTCAATAACTTTAGTAAACATAAATACATACTATATGAACCGAAATAGATACCAGTACAATAGAACCGAGTTGAACGCTCTCCAACCCTCAATATAACAGAACATTGTTCCAAGCTTATTAGAAGAGAAACGTAATACGTGGTTTTCTGCAAAGGATACACGATTAGTACTCTGCCGTGGGTGAATCAACTAGTTCAGGTCAAAGAACTTCCAAGTACACTAGACCATAGATTTAAATCGTTGATATGCCCTCACCATACTACGACTCGCTCAGAAATTGGCACTAAAATTTAAAGCGACGGTCTCTTCACATCACTTTATAACCTTACTAACCAACGTACGACACGTCAAACAAAATATCGCCACGGATTCTGGTGTCGAGGCATGCCTACCGATTTAAATGTATGCACTAGACGGTATTATCAGTATTGGTGTACTAAGGATTATCCCGTCTTTAGTAGCATTTGTTTAAAATTAGCCAGACGAATTAATAAAGATTAATCTGTTACAGCCAAGTGATTTCTTATGTGTGCACTTAATTTATTTAGTGCTGTAGAGATTTAGTGGTTTCAAATGATATACGAGTGTAAAGGGAGATAGATTGAGACAGTATTATACTCTTCAATTTAACAAAGGCTTATTTTAGTACGAAGACTCTTCAAGTTTGGCAGAACATAATTAATTATATATTTTAAGTCAACATTAGCTTTTTTTTCAAAGCCGTGGTTTGCAACCACTATAATAGAGTGCCATATACAATTTTAGCGAAACATACATACCTGCATGAGAACTTCACATGATCAAACATAAAACCGTTTTAAAATCACTATACGAATTTTTGCACAGAATTTTTCAAAGAAAATCTGCAAAAATAAAATCTGAATCTGATACATAAAACCGAACGACGTACTACGTTCAAAAAGTTTCAGAAACATTTATGGATATGAATATGATAGGTGGAGAACCCGTGCAGCCTTCAACATAGTGCAAAAAATAAGGGCGGTGAAGTGTTTTTACACATGACTTTAGAGAACTACTAGCGGCCGCCCGCGACTCCGTCCGCGTGGATTTCGATTTCCAATAGCCTAAAGCCTTCCTCGTCAAATGAACTATCCAACACAAAAATATTTTTTCAAATCAGACCAGTAGCTCAGAGATTAGCGCGTTCAAACAAACAAACAGACATACAAACAAACTCTTCTGCTTTATATATTAGTACTAGCGGCCCGCCCCGGCTTCGCCCGTGGTACTTGTCCACTATTTAATGGATGATATTATACATAAAAACCTTCCTCATGAGTTACTCTATCTATTAAAAAAACCGCATCAAAATCCGTTGCGTAGTTTTAAAGATTTAAGCGTTCATAGGGACATACAACATACAACATGACAGAAAAAGCGACTTTGTTTTATACTATGTAGTGATAGAAAGTATAGATGAACTATCCTTACTTTATAGTATAACTCGGAAAGTGAGTTTGTTTGTTAATTTGTTCCGGTTTCACGCCGTAACTACTGAACCGATTGCTTTGAAATTTTGCAGACGTAAAGTCAGGCGTCCGGGAAAATAATAGGGTACTTTTTATCCCGGAATAATTGCCGAGGGAAAACAAAAATATTGTTGCAATATAACCGAATTCCACGCGGTTGAAGCCGCGGGCGGAAAGCTAGTTACAAATAAAGGAACATCTATTTTTTCATGTTAAAGACAGGAAATGCCATGTGATCACCGCTGCCCATGGTCATTAACAATCGCACAAGGGTTGCAGATGCCAGCCTTTAATTAAGACTATACCCTCCCCAACTGGGCTCTTGCAACCATACTCACCAGCAGAAACATAGCACGACAGCTTCTTAGTGCTGCTTTACTGTTGTCTTCTGAAAGGTGGATGGCGGTGGTCATTATAAATTCCATTAAAATTCATAATTTTCACAAATGTAAAGTATGCCAGTTGTGTTACGGGAAGGAAAATCGATCGTCTTTCTTTTCCTGACGTCCCTCACAATATGTATTGGGGAGGGGAAGGAATCAATTCGTAGACTTGTCATGGCTACTGCTATCAGGCACAGTATCAGGAGCTCGTTCCCGCATTGCCTTTTATGCAATATTCGTTTTTTTTGTTTTGAATGTGATAATGCGATGTTCTACAGTCTTTGTTACAGAATTACTGTCGCATTTATTGTATTTTGCAGATTATGGTGTTTTAATAGCTTTCTCGACAAATGGACTACCCAACACAGCAATATTTTTTCATTCAAGCCAGTTCCTGATATTTGCGCGTTTAAACGTTCTTCACAATCTTTAGCCTTATTACATTAGTGTATATAATTTAAAAAAAGGTTGGGATTTTCATACGTGAAAAACGTTATGTTTTAAGTCACTGAAGACCGAAGCACCATTATTTTTAAATTATTTGGATTAAAATTGTTGATTTCATACTGCCATTTACTTTACTATGACTGAAACATCCGAAAGCGATCAGCGCACGTGATGTAGCGCAGGAACAAAAACGACGGATAATAACATTTTAAGACCTACCTCCGTAATACACGTGACAAATATTATGCTCTTTATCTCGCTTATATTTGAGGTAAAAATCTGCCGAGTATTTTCGTCTTCTTCGTATAAAAGCATCAGCCTTTTAATGCTCCATTAAGAGCAGATCCAGCTTGCGCCAGTAGGGGAGGGTGTCACATAGTTGTGGTCAAGGCAATATAAGGATAATAATTATGTTCAATTAGTGGTGCATCTGGTACCACCTCAGTCCCCCTCCCCTGGATCCACCGTTGTTAAGCTATAGCAAGACAAAGGCCTACATCAATCGAAATCATGTTTAGTTCCAAAATGGGTTTTGGCCCAATCATAACGCTTGCAAAATGTGGATTGGTGACCTTAACCCCGGGCTGTGTTTCGAAAAACCAACACAAAGTTTTTCGACCCGGGATCGAGACCACGGCACGGTACTTAAACTACTCGAGAGCTAAGGTCGAGGCTACTTAGTACCTTTTCGAAAATGTTGGCCAATCCATCTAATCAATTTTGGAATTCATACCAGCTTCACGGTGAAGAAAACATAGTGAGAAATTGAGAAGGCAATTGCAAACCACTTTATAATTGCCAGGGGAATAATTATGCGTTTTCATACAATGATCTCGACCTTCAGTAATGTATAATACGACTGAGTAAAATCTCTAGCGAGAAACGCAGTCAAATATTTAAACAGTAATTGACCTCTGCGTCTAAGGGCGTCTTTTCCTCGTAATTTTTGACTGTAATTATCTTCCCTTGGGTGTTAGTCTTGAGTTTACGGCAACTGCAGATAATTAATTTCTTCCACTTTATCTTACTTTTCTCAATGACACTTCTACTCAAGAATTTGTCAATGTGTGTGTGTGGTGTTAGGTGTTGATTTGTTGGTAAGAGTCACTTCTATAGCAAAAATATTATAATGTTCATAAAAATATTATTAGTTAAAGAAATATGCATTTAACGACAACGGGTATTTATTGATACGATATTCGCTAACCTTCATGATAACTCTCAGACATTATCTGTTAAAATCAAAAACATTTTATGGTTAGTTGTTTCAAAACGCTATGTCGGCTGGTTCTTTTGCTATTGATTGGGTAATATAAAAAAATGAGTTATTTTTTGTAAATTGAAAATGTTTAAACGAACTGGTTAAAAATGTTTTTTTTTTTTTCATTTTCGTTGTACATTTTTATTTTCATCAATGAATGATTTCTATTTACGCAGATAAAATATTTCACTTTTTTAATCAAACTAGCCGAACCATTTTCTGTTAAAACTAATTCTGAATTTTGCCAGGTTTTTATAAAGGTAAACAAATAAAAGCATACGTCATGTTTAATCAGGAGCGCCAGTCTATTTGAGTTTAGTTGTACATAAATACAAGGGGACTGTTTTATTTTATCAGTTCTATTTATGTTGTGGAGCGAATACTTTTATAGACCTAAATTAATAGAAAAAGTAGTCCTACTACTATTATAAAGGCGAAAGTTTGTATGTATGGATGTATGGATTTTTGTTACTCTTTGACGTAAAAACTACTGAATGGATTTGAATGAAACTTTACCACAATATAGCTTATACATCAGAATAACACATAGGATATTGGAAATCGAAATCCACGCGGACGGAGTCGCCGGCGGCCGCTAGTATAGAATACATTTTCCTTTCTTATTTTTCTAAAAAGTATTTAGTTTCAAACCTGACACTGCAACGACTGTCCCTAACCCTTGAAAGGTTTTAAAAACAATTGTATCTCTGTTCTCCCCTGCGCGAAACCCGCAAGGGATGGACAGTGTAAATAAATCAAAATATGTTTATTTTAAGTAAGGTTCACTCAATGTGTGACTCAAACCTTAAACTTACACACGACGACGATGTCGCGACTCTCTAACAATAAATACAAACATACTCGTACAAGTACGAGTAATTGCCATGCATGAATAATCCTGAACATCTCAACGTATCTCCGTAATTTCTGTTGAATCTAAATGCAACATTGATATAGACGCAATTCACATAGAAATGGTCTTAAATACTCAGTCTCAGACGTACGTTTGCATTGTCTAAATGGTCGAATATGTAAGCACTCAGATCGCCCGAGCGTGCGTAGCTACTGACCTAAGCAAGATCCGTGCACAGTACAAATTGACTACAGTAGAACTACGGGTATAAAGCTAAGTACGAGTACTTAAACATAATTCTACTTTCGCTCCGCAAATCCATCGGTGGTCCTAGAGAGATGGCTACTCCCGCATGTTTCATTGCTAAGTAACGTTGACAAAGAGTGATTTAGGCAGGTCTTTTAATTTAAAGTCTTAGTTATAGCTCGGATTGTCAAAGACAGTTTCTAGATAGATCAGTATAATAAATATTTACATTAAGTAGGTGATTTCATAGTTCTTAATGACACAAAGCAGTAAGCTATTAGACAGAAATAAATAGGGAAAGTTATAGCCCTTGAGTTTTTTTTTAAATGAACATTGCCACTTCTAAAGACCAAACCAGTATCAATATTTTGTTCTTTTTCTTTTTTTAAAATTATGTATAATGAGGTGAAATCTTATATTTTTATCAAGGTTTTCATGAGTAGACATGTGTTACTGTACTTTATTTATACTGTGTACCAATCCTTATTCCGTACTGCCAGCCGTGACGTGCACACATTCCCCAGCACGCAACACATGGTCACGATATTACCGCTGAGATCAACGCAATCTGCTGCGCAAACATTCATTAGATACTCGTAATGTTACAAATACGAAAGTTGCACGTTGGATAGATAGGAATTAAATCTATTTCCTTTAAAAAAAATATTTCAGTCAATGTAGGCTTCGGAACATCACTTTTTCAAAATCTTAAAGCTTTCACGTCAAGACTTATGTCTAGCAGCTTCATGAATGTTGTGAAGGAAATGAGATAGGGAGTGTATTGGATTAAGGGGGGGCAGTGACGATAACTGCTTACCATAAGGCGAGGGGTATGTCTCAGCGCCATCTGAATGGTATATAAAAAACTTAGTGTATATAATAGATGGCTTATCCTTGGCTCAGATTCAATGAGCTCATACTGATTTAAAGTGTCAGAGTTGTGTTGTCAGTTTGTTTCCGCAAAAGTCCTTTACATAATTTCGACCCTTTGCCATAGATAATTTACACTCCAAAAACCGGAAGACAAAATAAGGAAGTACAATTAGCAGAAATAGTAACAGCATTAAACATATCCATAATTAATTAAGTCGGCAGTACAAACAAAGAAAATTTATAAGGCCATTTCGACCCTTCAGTAACAGTGGATAACCCGCATAATGTGGCTCAGAAACTGTTGTTAGTGGTTTTTGTCCTTATCGGTCCTTCGTACCCCCATTAGCGAACAACTTTTGTTAGTGAGGATAAATAATGTCGCTTATACAATTACATTACGCTATCTACCGCCGTTTATCGGACTATCATTTGCGGTTTCATCACTTTACGAATAGTTGAAAGCGTTAGAAATAGTTCAGGGTAAAAATAAACGGTTAGATCAATATTTTATGATGTTGAGCTTATTGTTCCGTCATGTTGTGTACGTGACTTAATAAATGTTTTTTTAGTTATATTGATCTTGAAAATCGAACATCCCCTGTTATCATAAGGTGTATGTTTATTAGATGCGTCATTTCTAGTAGACCAGGGAAAGACCTGAACAAAAGTACAGGTATATCAAGACGTGAAACACAAATCAAATTCAATATTGCCTTAAATAAATCTGTACAACAAAATAATGTTCAAATGCTTTTGCACGTGGGCGGAATCGCGCGCAATCCCTTGTCTAATATACCTAATAGCAAAAGACGATATTGCTTTTCCCATTACAAGAAAACATCTCCTGTAACAAACACTCTAAAAACCTGCACCAGAGTGCTCCGGAGAAATACCAGAGCTAAGTGATGGATGTTACTACACGATCTTTCCATTCAGGAGCGGTATGCGAAATAATGCCTTATTGCCGAGTGCATAAAGGCGAATGAGAGCACAAAAATAGACTGCACCTTAAGATGCATTGGATCCCGTATTTAATTTGAAAGTGAAATTCACCGTAGGGTTACAATGGGGTCGCTATTCTTGTCTCAGTGGAAATGTTGGGATTTTTTATTAGGCTAGCTTTATGAGCCGTCTCTTAATGTTGTTTTGTGCATTAGGAGTCGTGCTTTCAAATTATGTACACCTAAAGCGTTTTGTACCAGAGTTAATATTTTGCATGAAATCACATTCTTTAAACTACAAACATCTAATACTTTACACTCACATAATTGTTGGTTTTCTCAATTATACCATTCGGGATTCCTAAAAATGCTCCTAACTCTGATATTAGGTTACCTTTCGATTACATATACGAAAGTTACATTATAATGTTTTTGACATATTTTCGAGCTGACGCTACAAAAAACATATCGACCGTTCCAATAATAAAACCCTTTTGTGAGATGTATGAATCCAATCCTTTGTCGAGCAAGAATTGAAGTAAACTCGAGTGGAACACTTTTCACCGTATTTTGCGAGTAAACACGCCTCAAACGATACAATACGAGAACGAGCGTGCTCGCGAGTTTGTTTTGCATCAGTTGTTTACGGCTCGAGCATCAGTTCAAGGCATAATAGCATTATTTATTGGTGCATTTTAAACTGAAGCCTTTACTTTTTTTTACGGATATATTGGCTATAGGTATATTGGATCAATGGTATTTTTAAGGGACTCGACTATGATCGAACTGGTCTGGTTTCCCTTGTGGTTACGGAGGTCAGACGATAGTCGCTCCATTGTAATAACCAGGCATGTCAATTCAGGATCATAGTCGCAGCGTACCCTGGGCTCCAAGGTAGTGGCCGAGGATGCAACCGGGAGAGCGCTAGGATGATGATGATGATGATGGTATTTTAAAGGGACTAATCATTTAATCTGTACCAATTAAAGAAGTCTGTTAACAAAAAACTTAGTCATCTTCCATGCACTTTGGTTAAAAGTTTTTGCATCAGTTGTTAACGGCCCGAGCATCAGTTCAAGGCATAATGGCATTATTTATTGGTGCATTTAAAACTGAAGCCTTTACTTTTTTAAAGAGTTGTCTTCGTGTTTTGATGGACATATTGGTTATAGGTATATTGGACTTATCATGTAAATCTGTACCGATGAAAGAAGTATGTTAAAAAAAACTTAGTCATCTTTGGTTAAAAGTGTTTGTTTTGCATCAGTTGTTTACGGCCCGAGCATCAGTCCAAGGCATAATAGCATTATTTATTGGTGCATTTTAAACTGAATGCATTTAAAACGGTATCTTTCTGCCTTTACCGGGAATATTTGACATTTGTTATTTACACCAATGTCTGAGTTTATTGGTTCAACCAAGGTTATACGATAATGTAAAGAGACGTAATATAATGTAAGTTTGACATATGAAAAAGCCTGTTTCGAGCGAGAGCAAAATTATTATTTTTATAGAGTCATTGCCCCTTGCATAAAAATTTGTTTTATTTAATATAATGCTTATTCTTGATATACAGAGGCTCATTTAACTATTACTTCTAAATGAGTTTCTACGTAAATACCTATAATAAGAACAATAACAAAAAATAATTAAAAATTCATCATTTACAAGTCTACAAACTCCAAACGTCGTTTACTCAGCATTATACGAAATTGCAGCAAATATAACGAAGCGTTGACTAATTAAAATAAATACAGAGATGAAAACCAGACTGCCTTTCCAACACTAGGTTTTTGTAAAATCTCTAGCAAACAGCAGACAGTAATGAATGGATAAGCCCATCAAGGTAAATAAAAAGGCACAATACACGAAAGGGACGCTCCAAAAACTCACAAGCGTACAACAATCGCATCCTTTCCCTAACAAAAACCCCGTGCCATCCGAGCACAATTAATCGTCGAGCAGATTGTTCTTTTTCAACATTTTTCTTTGTTTCATATGATTCGCTTTTATTCACAGACTTCGTTTGGATGTTGGATTTTCTAAGCTGACTTGTTTTTGCTTTCGGCTAGGGAGCGTAGTCGTTGTTTAAAATATCTTGAGTTAAAAATCAGAGTGGAACAACACTTGTTATTGGCTTTTTCTATTACAGCGTAGCCTACCATTTCAGTCATTAGTGATTGTCATTGTATACTTGGAACATTGGCGATGGCGGTCGACATATTGAGAATAAACAAAACACTCTGGAGACTGAAAATTGGCGATTAATTTACAATTCGTCGTTTCTGTCTGTCTCACTGTACTTAGCAATTTGCAAGTGAGGGAATATAAAGCCAATGCACTTCTTAGTCCCTTTCATCTCTCATTTCATTGCGAATTATATTTGTAATGAGTCAAACGTCGTCAGTTGGTTTTGAGAAATGCGAGTTTCCTTATTGCTTATATTCAAATGATTCTGAGAATTCAACTGGTGTATTCACAGAATTCAATGGAATTTAAGAATCTCTGACAGATTCCTAATGAATCATTGTGCGGTTAACAAGTTAGCTGTCTAGAGCAAAGACATTATTTCGAAAATGTTCTACCAAACAGCTTGGGGACAAGACACGGTTGGACAGTTGAACACAATGCTGTATTTCGATGAGTTCGTAATTTAAATGACTCGTTTGCTAACTTCGAAACAATTTATAGAATTATACATAAGAATATTGGTCTGCTGAAAGTTTTGCATGCCAAATACAAAAAACAATTTTTTTTGTGAAATACTCGTAAGTATAGATTTAAATTACTTATTAGTGTTTTTTTACATATAGTGTATTTTTTGCCTTTTTACTAGCCTTCTATTTCTAAAACTTAAGTGCACGTTTTATTGCACCTCATCTATATCTATATCTATCTATACTTATAATAAATCTGTGGAGAGGTCAATTCTGTACATTAAATATATTTTCAAAATAACTATCAGGGGGTGATTAGTGATCGATACTGATGCTAAAAACGCAATCAGTAAAATTTTTGTCTGTCTGTCTGTCTGTCTGTCTGTCTGTCTGTCTGTCTGTCTGTCTGTCTGTATGTTCCTTATAGAAACAAAAACTACTGGACGGATTTTGACGAAACTTGGTACAATTATTCTTCATACTCCTGGGCATATTATAGGATACTTATCATCACGCTACAATCAACAGGAGCAGCGTAGTGAAGAGAAATGTGGGAAAAACGGGAGAATATACTCCATTTCTTAAGCTTCAGTCGCGTGTGCATCCTTAATGGTCAAAGCCACATAGAAATCATGTATGACGGAAATATTCTACATAAAATTGCCTAAAAAATATCCCCCAACAGCATATGTCTATCTTTTATGGTTGACTCACAATAACACGTGTAACTCATGATCCAAATTGGTTTGAACGCGCTAAGCGCAGGAACTACTGGTTCGAATTGACAAAATATTTTGTGTTGGATAGTCCACTTACCATTTGTCGAGGTAGGCTTTAAGCTATCTATAATAACATTGTGTGCGGAAAGGAAAACGTAACCCACGCGGACGAAGTCGCTGGCGGCCGCTAGTTAGAAGTATAAAGCAAGTGCAATTCCCATTGTTCAAGATACTAGGCACTAATTACCTCAAAAACGAGGCATCTTTGCTAGCATCGTTCACTCTAAGTATAGAGCTTAAAGCACCCGGTTTGCACTACAGCAAGAAACAGATCTGCAGACGTGAGTCGTTGTTAGGACTTTATTAGTAAAGTAAACTAACTACGTGCAACATCATTTGTTGTTGTCTTAGATCGACTGTAAAATTTTAAACATTTGATATAGATATTGTATATAATCAAATAAGCGCGATCAAGAAAGAGCGATGGTGGCCTAGTGGTACGGACGGCGCCTCACATAAGTACGTGAGGTCCGCGGTTCGAATCCGGGCCCACACCTCTGGATTTTTCGAAATCTATGTGTGGATTTTGTGCCATTAGCTCGGCGGTGAGGGAAAACACCGTGAGGAAACCTGCACATTCAGTGATTTCTGTATTTAGTTCAGTTTTTTTTTTTTTCAACTAGCAATAATCGCACCTCGGATAAACCTCATTGGTTACGATATTGCCTCTGCGCAAAGTTAATTTAGTACAGTTAGATCTGAATGTGTAACCATGATCCAATCTGTCTGGTTCCCCTCTATGGGTTACGAAGGTCTGATGGCAGTCGCTAAACTGTAATAACCAGACTTGCCAAATCCTGGATCATGGTCAAAGCGGACCCCGTATAGAAACGGGATATACGCTGGGAAGAAGAAGAAGAAGATTGTATATAATCAAATTTCGTTGATTGGATTTGGTACCTATCGTAGAATGATACTGATACGGCATCATTAATTTCGAAGAGCTAGTGAAAAGATTAAAAATATACGCGGAAATGACTGATGACGGATGAAATGAATAAGTTTATTTATTTATTTAATAAGGTACACCAACAGCATACATACAAAACACATATAGAAGCAATTAAACTTAAATTCTAGTACATATGCCTTTTATAAGTTGCAAAGTTAATACTATGACTTCTTCTTAAGTACATTATGTTTAAGACTTTTACCTATTTCGCAGTTTATATAAAATTATCTCTGTCATCCTTAATGATTGATAAATCCAGCGATTATAACATTAATATTATTTAACGGGACTGAACGCGATATTAATTATGTACATAGTATATGTATACTACTTACTGCTTAATTACTATATGTGTATAATTAATATCGCGTTTAGTCCCGTTTCATAATCAAATGTTATTATGCAACGCAAAAGTCTGAAATCTAAAATGCGATTTCCTAAAAAAATAACAAACAACGAATTTAAATCAGTAAGAATCTGTTACTTATCTATGAGCGTCTGACTGGTGTATCACCTCAAACATTCGACTCCCTGTAGACCAAAATCTGTAACGTAACACCGTCATTAGCCGTTAGAATGCACCGAGTCAATCATTCAGCGAGCGACCTCGGTGCAACTGCATTTTATGAGCTCCGGCTCTCGAAGGACCAGAATATGTTAATGTAACTAGTGAAATGGAAATCATACACGGTGTTGAGAAAATCTGCATATATCACTTATACAAGAATTATTCTAATGACGTTAACTTCCTTCATGTTATTGAAGATTTTATAGAAAGCACGAATAATTGCTGCTCACTAAAATTTTGGACCGAGGCTCAAATGCAATGTCAAATTAGTTGGACCGTAGTTTTTATAATGGGCCATTGTCCATTGTTGCAGATTCCAACACTTAACTCTTGAAGCACATGTCTTGCAACGTCGTTGGCACAGAATGCACCGACTCCATTATTCAGCGAGAATCCTCAAATGCAACTGTATTTTACCATATGTCTACTAGTGGCAGTTGAACAACTTTATAATTTTTTGTATCACAGCTACTTTTGAGAGATCGAAGTTATTGCCACTAAAACTTAATAAATTAAACAGCGTTAAGTAGAGGTACAGCTTCAAACACTAAACTCTTGTAGCACAGGCCCTGCAACACCGTCGTTAGCACAGAATGCACCGACTCAATTATTCAGCGATAAACCTTGGTGCAACTCCATTTTAGGAGACCATTATGTCTAGGTACTAAAGGCAGTTGAAAAACTTTAAAGATTATTGTAACACAGCAGCTTTTGAGAGATCGAAGACATGATGATGAGCTGTATCACTATTTCGAAAACGAAATAAATTACAGCTTTAAGTAGAGCTACAGCTACAAACACTAAACCCTTGAAGCACAGGCCCTGCAACACCGTCGTTAGCACAGAATGCACCGACTCAATTATTCAGCGAGCGACCGCGGTGTTTCTGCATTTTATGAGTTTGTATCCCCGAGGGCGCAAAGACTATGTAAATGTATCGGGTAAAATGTAAATGATCCGGCGCCGAGTGTACACGGGGCTGACTGTACCCAGTGACGGCAGTGCCGGCACGATTCTGCAATAGACTGTACTAAAATATTTTCATCGTGTGCTAAGACCGTTTATGTGAGTTGTTTTTGTACCGGCCATTTTATTTTACGTACTTTCAGAGCCATGATAGTCAACGAATTCTTATAAAAATTCCATGGAAGATTTTCAATTGATTGATTACTAATTTTCAGCTATTAAAGATTATTCAGGACACGAAAAAACTCACTCAACGAAAGTAAACAATTTAAAATACAATACAACAATATAACCCGTTGTTAACAGTACTGGTTTGCATTATAGCCGATAAAGCGCTTTCGAAGTTTTCTAGCACGCGCAATAACAAAAGATCCTAATTGCCTGAACCTTTATCTATATCTATACTTATAATAAATCTGTAGAGAGGTCAATTCTGTACATTAAATATTTTTCCAAAATAACTCTCAGGGGGTGTTTAGTGATCGA
This sequence comes from Nomophila noctuella, assembly GCA_958496325.1. Taxonomy (NCBI): domain Eukaryota; kingdom Metazoa; phylum Arthropoda; class Insecta; order Lepidoptera; family Crambidae; genus Nomophila; species Nomophila noctuella. Next base: position 8,636,274 of record OY292494.1, on the reverse strand, counting down.
TACTGATACCAAAAATGCAATCAGTAAAATTTTTGTCTGTCTGTCTGTCTGTCTGTCTGTCTGCCTGTATGTTCCTTATAGAAACAAAAACTACTGGACGGATTTTGACGAAACTTGGTACCATTATTCTTCGTACTCCTGGGCATATTATAGGATACTTTTCATCACGCTACAATCAACAGGAGTAGCGTAGTGAAGGGAAATGTGGTGAAAACGGGAGAATTTACTCCATTTCTTAAGCTTCAGTCGCGTGTGCAGCCTTAATGGTTAAAGTCACGTAGAAATCATGTATGACGGAAATATTCTACATAAAATTGCTTAAAAAGTATCCCCCAACAGCATTTGTCTATCTTTTATGGTTGACTCACAATAACACGTGCAACTCAAGATCCAAATTGTTTTGAACGCGCTAAGCTCAGGAACTACTGGTTCGAATTGACAAAACATTTTGTGTTGGATAGTCCACTTACCACTTACCATTTGTCGAGGTAGGCTTTAAGCTATTGTATATTCCTTTATTTTATCATTGTAAATTGTGCTAGCGAACTATTTAGTTCTAAAATGTGCCGATAGATGGCGCACCTCGCTAGAGGCGCGGCCGCGGATCTGAATCGCGGTGAACAGATGATTTCTCAAATCTATAAGCTCTCCAGATTATTGTTAACTAGCGGCCGCCCGCGCGACTCCGTCCGCGTGGATTTCGATTTCCAATATCCTATGTGTTATTCTGATGTATAAGCTATATTGTGGTAAAGTTTCATTCAAATCCATTCAGTAGTTTTTACGTGAAAGAGTAACAAACATCCATACATCCATACATCCACACATACAAACTTTCGCCTTTATAATAGTAGTAGGATAATGATAAGCGTTATCCGTCACTTAGTTTGATTATTACTTCTATCCTGAGTAATGAGTCCCATAATAAAAGTGTGCAAGTTGACTGCATGCATATAGACCGTTGTTTTATTCAATATTCAGCTATTCAGCTATTTTTAGTAAGACTGTGTGCGGAAATCGTAACCCATGCGGACGGAGTCGCTGGCGGCCGCTAGTTAGGAATATTACCCCATAATAATGGATAAACAATCAAACGATCCCCTTCATCCCTTGCAACAAGTGATCCTTACTGCGTACTCCTTACTTCTAAGAGCCCGTGGGATACACTGCCAAATTGTGGCTTCCGCCCATACCAAATGGTGTGTAAGTAACACTTTTGCACCCCATTTCGTTTCAGATTTACGCGCCATTATATGAATAGTAAAAACCGATATAAACGGTGACTAACGTTTTGGCTGCCGAAAACGCGTATTAGATTTCTGAATACAAATACCTTTCATGAATAAAATTCGGTGGTTATTATTTAATATAAGTTTTATATGACGAGCTGATAATATGAAAGGTATTCTTAAAAGGTAAGGTAACTTTTTTGAAATAAAGTTACCTTACCATTTGGAATATAGTAGTTTAAATAACAAGTTCAGTGATTTGTTATTTGGCTAGGCTTATTTAACACAATAATAATCCCCTGAAAGCGCAAAAAGACGCTTTGTTGGTTACACAACATCAAATTTCAAAAACAATATACGCACACAGTAGTCCAAAAATAGAACTCTAATAATAAAGCCATTGTTGAGGGTTTTATAACATGAATCCCTCAATATTGTTTACTAATTATAAAATCTCACATTACCGGTAATAAAAGGCTTGTTTTAAATTAGGCAGCATTATTGACGAAACACTGTTTACGGAATCCGGTTAACAATAGAATACAAAATCAGGAACGCAAATGAGCAATGAGAAATACGAACAATTTAATTAAAATACAATTCCATTGTGGTATTAATTAATTAGATAAATAGCAGAAGTGAATTTCAAATACGGCTGAATTCCTGAATACAACGGGGTAATGAGAAACTATTCATTGCAAAATGTATTTAATTCATTCAATCATAAATTAAACCATGTATATCACCGTTACTTTAAAATTGCTTTTACGCTTCTACAGAATACATAACAATATTTGAAAACCAATTAAAACTAACCTATCGAAGGACAGAATTAAAAAAGTGAATAAAAAAGTTCTTATAACATTAATGCTTGATGTACAAACATTTACGCGGTCGCGCAAATGAGGAAAACTCTAATGATAGTTTCGCGTGGCGAATTTTATTGGTGACAATGTTCAGAACTTGTGACAAACATTTGCCAATCCCATCTCGTGATTAGTAGAGACTATATTTATTCCATCAGGACCGCTTCATCAGGCAATCTATTAAACTACAATTTTATTTCATTTCCTAGTCATTATTTGCGAGATTTTTGACAACATTTTAATGTAACCAGAACACTTAATGAAGCGGTTTACCCGCCACACTTCTGCATGGAACAGCGGTTTTTGAACACGGTAATGTTCTGTAAAATCTGTAAGGTTAAATTTTGTTATAACCTAAAGGCAAAAAAGTCAATCAGGCTTTAGCCTTTAAATGCCTTTAATCAGTTTTTTTTTTATCACGATCAAAGTATGGCAGCTAATTTTTTTTGCCAACCTTTAAAGCAGTAAAGTTTAATTAGCGTCGCGTCACCTAGCAGACAAAACATTTCTTTCCACACATCATCCTGCGCATGTAACAAAGATGACAGTTGTAAGATTTCATATACCTACTTACATAGCAATTCTAAAGGAGTCAATCGTTTTTGTATGGAGAGTTAGGCCCACATAAAATTTTAGCGTTTATTTACGAAATGGGTATCAATTTTGTACGCACTAGGGTTGCTATTACTTGACTACTGTGCGTAACTTGACTCTCAGAAGGTGCAGATAAATAAAAGTCCGAAGGTCACTAATGATTGTATTTGCCAAATATTCATTACACGAATTTAGATACGAATTAATACAATTATAATGAGTTGAGATGGGAATGCGAGTTAGCTAGGAGCGCGACGGGGAACGACTGGCGATGATGCCGTCCTGAGTCTCGCTCGCGGTCTTATACGCTAAGTCAGCGAAATACAATGTTGTGTCCCTACATAACATCCCTTCCCAAAAATTTTATTACATCCAAAAAAAAAATTTTTAAATAATAAAAGTAGCTACTATAATTTTGATAAGTTAATTTTGACAACCCTAACGCAATCAGTATAAAGTACAACTTGTTTACTAAGTACGCTTCAGTGAATGAAATTTGAGACCTAAAGAATGCGGTTGCTTATCGCGTTAGCTATGTTCTTTGTACTGATTGTTACAATTGACCTGTTCTAAAAATAGATTTACAAACAATATTCAGAGTAAACATCACAAAGAATTAAATTTGAAGTTATATAATTTTACAAAAACCTTTTGATCAATTAGTGACAAAAAATAATCTAACACACACACATATCAATCACACAAGATTTGTCAGTCTGTACGAAAAATCACATTTAAAAATGCAAACAAACATAAAATTTCACAAAATGCTCACTCTCAATACACTGTAGGCTGTTGCACTGTTCCAACTGGTGCAGTCTGTACCCTGATGCTGGGTGCTTCCAGACCACCATTGGTAACAATTACCTGTCTTCTTAACCAGGTTTTAGTAGACTTCAAACACTGCTGTCTTAAAAAGCAGTAAGCCATAAACACCATTAAAATGACTGCAATCAAAACTATAATTATCAAATACTGAATCTTATCCTCCACTTGAGTCGTATTGGTAACAACTTGGGCCTGGGCAATGGCCATTTCTTCTTTACTTTTTCCAATACCCATGTTTACAGATTGACTAAATATCTCAGAATGAATTTACCAATGAAATTAATTTAAAATTACATCTCTCCGTGATCTACAAAAATAGTAACAATAGCATTTTTCGTACATACTGACTATCTGACCTACAAATTAGGAGTCGTGCCTTTCGCACACTCAACATAACTGCAATACATGCGTAACCTCAATGTTATGTTCTAACGCATAGTAACACATCACAAAAATAACATTTTATTTCCAATTAATTAACGACTAAGTATCTTATTACCTATCATCCATTTTGGAAAGGAAAATAATAACTTAGTAAAATTTCATCTTTACTCAAAATACAATTTTACAATGACAAATCAATAACAATTTCGAAATACCAATTCATTGCCAAATTACAAATTAAATCTTACTGGTGGTTTGACTACACGACCACTCCTTGTCTTTAATATGGGCTTTATCTCATTGCTGTTACGGTTCACAATTATATCCGCTGGTTCTACCGTCTGTTCTACGATGGGCGTACAAACATCACTATCATTATCGCTCAACAAATAGGCTGGCTTCAGACGATCAATCGAAATAGATACTTTACGGTCTGGCAACTGGATCAAAAATACTTTACTATTACGCCTCAAAACAGGATATGGACCATCGTACGGAGACTTAAGGGGTCGTCTGACTGTATCGTCCCTAACAAAAACGTGACTACATGATTTTAAATCTGGATGAACAAAGAAAGAACGACTAATATGAGATTTTGCGGTCGGCCTAAACTTGTTAATTGCACTACGTATTTTATCTACTAAATTGCTATCCAAACTATCCTCTACTTGGGTGACGTCGTAAAAATCACTAGGCAACCTCAAAGTGCGTCCAAAAGTCATCTCGGCCGCGCTAATGCTGTTGTCGCTCCTTAGCGCTGACCTAAGACCTAACATAACTAACGGTAACTCGTCAACCCATGAAGAATTATTTAACTTCGCCGATAGTGCGGCTTTCAACGACCGGTGCCAACGTTCTACCATACCATTACTCTGTGGGTGGTATGCAGTAGTACGTATTCTTCTTATTCCCAATAATCTCATTAAACTATTAAACAAATTACTCTCAAACTGTCTACCTTGATCAGTTGATATCTTTACAGGGCAACCGTAACGTGCAATCCATCCTTCAAATACAACTTTAGCTACACATTCTGCTGTAATTTCTTGCACTGGAAATGCTTCTGGCCATCGAGTTCTACGGTCAATTAGAGTAACACAATATCTATAACCTTGCATTGTCGTGGGCAAAGGACCAATAATATCTACATGAACATGCTCAAAACGGTTAACCGGTGGAAACTCATTAAATTCTGATAAAGTATGCCTATTTACTTTAGACTTCTGACATGATATACAACATTTTGCCCATTTACCTACATCTTTGTTCATACCGGGCCAAAAGAATTTTTGTTTAATTAATTTCCTGGTTGTGCGAATTCCCGGATGGCTTAAATTATGAAATGAATCGAAAACTATTTTCCTAAATTCCTGCGGTAGGTAAGGTCTGGCACAATTCGTAGAAGTTTCGCAATACACGGTGTCATTACTAGTAGGCAGAATAATACCTTTAATGCTTACCTTGCTGTTGGTGTTCGCAGCTGCAGTTGTTTGTGCAATGTACTCGTCATGTTTCTGCGACTCTGCAAGTTTGCTGTAATCGACTACTGTGGGACAGGAAATTGTCGCGACACGGGATAACGAGTCCGCAACAATGTTATCATTACCTTTAATGTATCGGATGTCTGTGCAAAATTCACTGATGAATAACAACTGCCTGGTTCGCCGTGGAGTTTCTTTATCGCTATTTAACTTTTTGAATGCAAATGTCAAGGGCTTATGGTCTGTAAAAACAATTAACTGCTGTCCTTCAAACAATTTCCTAAAATATCTAATCGCCAAATAGATTGCTAATAATTCTCTATCATACGTACTATACTTTAACTGTGACTCTGATAACTTCTTAGAAAAATAACCTAACGGTTCCCAAACTTTTCCGTTATGCTGCTGTAACACTGCGCCTACGCAAGTGTCTGACGCGTCAGTCATAAGTGCTATAGGATAATTTACATTAGGATGAGACAGCGTAGCAGCGTTCTCTAAGCTCGACTTACACTGCTCAAAAGCTTCTAAAGATTTATTATTCCATACAATTGGCGTCTTATCGCGTTTTTTACTATTATGGAGATATTTACTTAACTCAGACTGGTGTTTTACTGCGCTGGGAATATGCGAACGATAGAAATTGACCATACCCAAAAATCGACGTAGATCTTGAACTGTCTGCGGTCTCGGAAAATCCTTAATTGCCTGAACTTTATCTGTCAGTGGCCTAATACCCTCTGTTGAAACTTCGTAGCCTAAGAAATCTAATTTACTCTGTCCAAAACAACATTTAGAAATATTTATTGTAATACCATGTTTGTCTAACCTTTCGAAAACTGCTTCTAAATGCGCCTGATGCTGCTCCATAGTATCACTGGCAATCAGGGCATCGTCGATAAAACTGGAAACAAAGTCTAATCCTTGAAATACCGTACTATTCATAAATCTTTGGAAAGTCTGCGCGGCATTACGTAAACCAAAAGTCATTCTAGGGAATTCAAATAAGCCAAAAGGTGTAATTATCGCTGTTTTCTCTATATCTTCCTCAGCTACGGGTATAAAATGATAAGCTCTATTTACATCTATCCTTGAAAAAAAATTCTTGCCTGACAATAAATATGTAAAATCTTGTAATCTCGGAATCGGATATCTATCGGGTTTTGTAACTGAATTTAATCGTCTATAATCACCACACGGTCTAATTTCGCCATTCTTTTTCGGCACAATATGTAAAGGACTGGCCCAAGGACTTTTTGAAGGTCGACAAATTCCTAATTCCTGCATAATTCTAAATTCTTCCTTGGCCTTTTTGTATCTATCCGGTGGTAATGGCCTAGCTCTAGTAAAAATAGGTGGACCTTTTGTCTCGATATGATGGCACACATCATGCTTCGGCGGCTCCTTAAAGTTGATCGGTTTCGTGAGGTCTGGGTACTTGGTCAGCAGAGAATGATAGGGATGTCCGTCTTCCAAAGTTTTCACAGCGGGTTCTCTGTAATCAACAACGAATGCATGAATGTTTAAATTTGTAACGCTATCTACTAATTTCCTCGCTTTCAAATCTACTAATAATCCAAATTTACTTAAAAAATCTGCGCCTAAAATTGGTTGTTTAATATCTGCTATTACAAAAGTCCAACGAAAAGTTCGTCGCAGCCCTAAATTTAATTCTAAAGTTTTAATACCGTAGGTTTTGATTTCACTACCATTTGCTGCATATAATTTATAATCTAAATTTTCATCCCTATTTAATTTATTACTAACGGGTAAAACTGAAATGTTAGCACCTGTATCAATGAGGAATCGAAGTCTGGAGTTGTAGTCGGTGACACATAGGCGGTGACAAGGCTGAATAGCACAAACTTCCGCCGCAGCTTGCGCTTCCGCTAGTTTCCCTGGGTCTGATTCTTCCATGCGCACGGCGGGATACATCGCTGAGCTTTTTCTCTGTAGCGGAAATGATAGGAACAGAGCCAATCTGGACTATCTGGTGTGCGCCTGCTGTTCCCCCGAGATGCTGAACGTCGCCGATAATTCATTGAGCGGTTCCTTGATGAACTTCTACTTCTTCTTCCGCACTGACATTGCCTGTGTGTTTGTGAACTGCTACTACCGGCCTCTAAATTGGCTAGGCGTGTACTAATTTTTGCTATTTCTGCCAAAACTGCTGAATCGCCAGTTGATTTTGATTCGATATCCGAAATTTGTAAAGGTTTCGTGGCTTCCATTACCGTGTCTGCTGTGTTCGCTAATGTGTCTAAATTTTTACTGTCTGATACTGCCAAAACTGCTCTCGTCGATGCTGGTAATCTATTTTGCCAAAGTATGCAGAGAGTGGGATCCGGAATTTTACCTCGTGCTAACTCTCTCATTCGCCGTAATAACTGTGAGGGTTTCTGATCTCCTAATTCCATCTCGCTTAGTAATTTCTGTATCTGTCTTGTAGCCGATTCTTCATAAACATGTAATAATTTTTCCTTTAAAGCTGTGTATTTTCCTGTCTCTGGAGGTTGCATTAATAAATCTGTAATTTGTCCAATCGCTTCCTTACTTAATTTTCCAATAACAAGGTCGTATTTAGTCTGGTCGCTGAGATGCTGAGGATTTAAAATTGCTTCAACTTGAATAAACCAATGACGCGGTTGATCTGTCCAAAATTCTGGTAGTCTTGAGAAAACTGATACTCCTGCCAATTCGGTTCTTGGTGTTTCGATGCTTTTTGAAGGTTGAGCCATCTTGAAATTTTGATCACTATCTATTATTTTCTTCTCCACTGGGCACTACACTTATTTCTTCGTTACTGCGAACGGTCCGTGAAGTTGTTTGCTCCTAGCTATAATGCTCGCACCCCACTCACTATTGAGCCGTTCCCAAAAAATGTTCGTCGGGGTCACCACTGTACGCACTAGGGTTGCTATTACTTGACTACTGTGCGTAACTTGACTCTCAGAAGGTGCAGATAAATAAAAGTCCGAAGGTCACTAATGATTGTATTTGCCAAATATTCATTACACGAATTTAGATACGAATTAATACAATTATAATGAGTTGAGATGGGAATGCGAGTTAGCTAGGAGCGCGACGGGGAACGACTGGCGATGATGCCGTCCTGAGTCTCGCTCGCGGTCTTATACGCTAAGTCAGCGAAATACAATGTTGTGTCCCTACAATTTATTCCTTATAATCTCCAGATTATAGTGGTAATATTACTTTTTCATATTTTAACCGGAATCGTTAGAAATAAGATGGGAAAATATATATTAACCTCATAAACTTTGACCAGAGTGGCAGTGAAAAATGATACCGAGAACAAAATATGTAAGCCGATTATATTAAAAATGCAATCCAGATATAAAAAGGACGACTTCTTGGCTTCACTTCGCAAATTGAAGGAGTTAAATTCGTGCGACATTGGTTTCCTGGGAACGAGTAACCGGATTCACTTCAACGACCACCTATCAGCGCGTAATAAGAATCTCTTCAAACAAGCTAAGCTCTTAGCAAAAGAAAAGAAGTACGTCTATTGTTGGGTTCGTAATTGTACAATTATGGTACGTAAATCCGAAAAATCTCCTGTAATCCACATCACTAACGAGGAATCTTTAAAGAAAATTGTATAAGTAATAGTGTTATGTTTTATAAATTTATCTTTATCTTTATTTGCCATATTTTTTGCATTGAAGTGTGTCGATGTAAACTTTATTTATTTCGTAGGAATGCCTTAGTGCCGAGCAAAAGGTTTGAAACATCTGTGTCGCTATCGCTCCTATTGTTCAGCGGCCGGTACCATTGCTACTACGGAACGGTTACACTATCGTTGCGTGCAGTATCCATTGACCGCTGCGACTCACTTAGCGCTGCGGTGTTGCGAAGGCAGGAAGCGTTGGTTAAGGTACATTGTGATCATTTGCGTTATTTTAATATTGAATGTCTTTCGAGTTTTAAAATTCTTGTTCTAAATGTCCGATCAGACTGCTTGACGCCGTGTTTTGTCGCAATTTTGGGGGTATTTAAATGTTCGTTTGCGCTCCTATACCGTCCGCTAGAATTTTATTTTAAAAGAACTGTGTTGGCTATTTTAAATGTTATGCTTTATTCTATCTTTTGTTGTAGGTGTTTGGGTGTCAATGATTTAATATTATTCATATATAATTTAAGTACATTGGAGCATTGTTATTTACTATTAATTTTGAGAATAAAAAGGGAATCCAGTTTTGAATGTGAACGAATCTATATATTTTGCACCGAATTGAGTTTTATTTTAATTAAACAACGATCTACATATACTTGCTATAAATATTTTACCTTTCTACAGAGGTTCGTACATTGTTAAAATGTTTCTACCAGAACGTTCGCGGATTAAGAACTAAGACGAATGTTTTTTATAGAAATTTGATAAATTCTGACTTTGACGTTGTTTTCTTAAGTGAAACCTGGCTTTTGCCTGGTATATTTGATGCCGAACTGTTCGATTCACGTTATAATGTATATCGTACTGACCGGGATTATGAGCGGCGAGGTATGTCAAAGGGTGGTGGTACGCTGATAGCAGTCAAGCGTGAATTGATGGTTGATGTGAACTGTTCTGGATTACTTCCTGTCTTTGTTGATGCCGATGTTACTCATGTTGACATTTTATTATCACGAGGGTTAAATGGCAAACGTCTTCACCTGTTTTGCTGTTATTTCCCAGCAACAGCCGATCAGGTTTTATCACAACAATTATTTTATGAGTTTATGTCAGACCTAAACGTTGATAGACCTGATGATGAGTTTCTAGTGATTGGTGATTTCAACATCAGACAGGCGTCATGGACGAGTGATGATGCCGACAGTGGCGGTTCTATCTTATCTAACCCATCGCATGATGTTCTGACCGCCCAGTTATACACTTTTATGTCTTTTACGGAGTGGTTCCAGTACAATGGTGTTCGTAATTATAATGACAGATCCCTCGATTTGGTTTTCTCTAGTTTTAAATGTCTTGTTAAGCGCACCGACCCGTTGTCTGTGCCGGAGGATAACCATCACCCATCCTTGGCCATTGACGCATTGGTCGTTCAACAAAACGATCTGTTGAAACCGGCGCCGCGTACCGTTCGTCGCTTCCATGCTGCGAATTATGATCTCGTTAATGAGGAACTGGCTAACGTTGATTGGCAGGCATGTTTAGGTAATACTAGAATTGAATGTGCATTGAATAATTTCTATACAATAATTAACAGCATAATAAATAAACATGTTCCAATCAAAACTGCGAATAATAATAATTATCCTATCTGGTTTTCTCACAAATTGATTAAATTAATCAAGAGAAAAAGTAAATTGCATAGAAAGTGGAAAAATTACAGTAGAATATCTGATTATATGGCTTTCTCTGAGTTAAGACGAACGGTAAAAGAGCTAGAGGTATCATGTTATAACTTATTTATATCTAGATCAGAAATGAATATTAACAAATGCTCAAAACACTTTTGGACTTACATTAAGTCAAGGAAAAATGTTAATAGTATCCCTGACATGTTGAAATTGGATGGTGAAGTAGCTAAGGATGGTCAATCTATTTCCAATTTGTTTGATAAATTCTTTAGATCGGTTTTTGAAACAGATACTAATTTTCCAACAAATTCTGATAGTATCTTTGACTCTAAATCTGCCCTTATTAGTAATATTGAAATTACACAGGATTTGGTTGAAAAATACCTTAATAAAATTGATGTATCAAAGGGTAGTGGACCGGATGGTCTGCATCCTATATTTTTGAAAAAGTGTAGTAAACAGTTATCACATCCTGTTTCGGTTATTTTTGAGATGTCATTATGCAGTGGTGTTATGCCTGAGGTATGGAAGCGGTCCTATGTAGTCCCTATCCACAAAAGCGGTGACAAGCACAACGTTCGTAACTACCGAGGTATTTCTAAGCTCTCTGTTTTACCTAAGATTTTCGAAAAAATTGTTTACGATTCACTTTACCCTGCAGTTAGTTATCTGCTCACAAGTCGCCAGCACGGTTTTATTTCTGGGCGCTCAACTGAAACCAACCTGTGTGAATTTCTTGAAATTGTGCTTGAATGGATGGAAAGGGGATTTCAGGTTGATGCTGTGTACACTGATTACTCCAAAGCGTTCGATAAGATTCCGCATTCACTGTTAATTTCTAAACTTGAGGCAATCGGTGTACACGGTGATCTCCTTCGATGGCTGACATCTTACCTTAGGAACAGGTCACAGGCCGTAACAGTTAAGGGTTTCATCTCTAGTTTTACACCCGTCACGTCTGGAGTTCCCCAGGGATCTCATCTCGGTCCCTTACTTTTCAATATTTTTCTAAATGATGTCATCAATTGTTTTAAAAATTCACAAATATTACTTTATGCAGATGATACAAAAATTTTTACTGCCGTGAAAGATAAACGTGACTGCCAACTGCTTCAAGATGATCTTAATCGACTATGTGAATATTGCACCAATAATAAACTTTATTTAAATGTAGATAAGTGTCACACTATTACTTTTACTAGAAAGAAGAATATAATCAACTTTGACTATAAACTTAACAACATTAATCTAAAGAGGGTATCAGAGGTAAGAGATCTCGGGGTTCAAATGGACTGCGGATTATATTTTGAATCCCACTTAAATAAAATTACTGCAAAGGCATATAGACTGCTTGGTTTTGTTTTGCGTCAAACTGCAGAGTTTAAGGATGTAAATACTTTGATACTCCTCTACAATTCCTACGTCAGATCCCAATTAGAATACGCGTCCTCCGTATGGAATCCAATGTATTCCAAATACATAGATATGGTTGACAAGATTCAAAGGAGATTTATTAAAATATGTAAATATAGGTTCAAACAATTCGACCCCAATGAAACTGAATCTCTTCTTGTTCGCCGAGAACAAAAAGATCAAATACTTTTATTTAAAATTATTAATGGTCTGGTGGATTCTCCCTTCCTATTAAGTAGATTAGGTTTGAGATGCAATAGACCTAGTGCTCGGCATAAGCCTACCTTTTCCGTTCCCCTTTGTAAAGCTAATTACAGAGCTAACAGCTTTCTCATAAGAGCTTGTAATAAATATAATACATCGTACAGTGGCATCGACATATTTCATGCAAAATTGGCGTCCTTTCGTCGCCTCATAAAGGTGAGGCAGACTTAACAGGCTTACATATTTATATTAATGTTTATTTGTTTCATTGTGTTTTTTCTTCTTTTGTTTTGCATTTTTGTAACACGTTTGTCTTTCTTCCAACATTTATTTATGTAATAGCTAGTAGTGGAACATTATAGGCTAATGTATTACTTAAGGTCTTAAATGTATTTATAAGTATTATAACATGCTGTATGCTTCCTTTAATAATAAAAAAAAAAAAAAAAAAAAAAAAAAATAAACTAATCTGTCTATTTGCTTTCCTGACTTTCAACGCCTGAACCGTAAATACTTACACATAAGGGCGATTTTCCATTATGTTTTTCCTACGTATCTGAAGTAAAAGCAATTTATTATGACTAGTGTCCGCCTGTGACTCTGTCCGCGTAGAATAAGGTTTTTGCAAAAATATGTAGTCTTAAACTATAGCTTAACATTTTTTAGTTTAAGCCTGGCTCGACTAATAGATAATCCAACGCAAAAATATTTTTTCAATTCGAACCAGCTGTTTCTGATAGTAGCGTGTTCAAACAAACAAACTACAGCTTTTTTAAATTATATAGTAAAACCATTCATGACAGTTGACAGACGGAAGGTTTCTGACATTTGTATTCAGTTTTTAAATAAAATCAAAATCCGGCAATTGACTAGCACTTGCGTTCCGTTATACGGATTTTAATGTATTGTTTATTCGTATTATTTTATTTCATTAATTAAATGATTAAAAGTCACTATCAATTACCGCCTTAGATAAAAATAGGCATGAAAACCGTTCCAAAAGTAAATTGCGTCTCCTTTATGTTCGATTTCAAGTGTTTCATTTTAATTCTATTGATAAAAACCTTTTTTCCTTCAGTTATCTGGATGTCAGCCATTGTTTACTAATCTTTGGACAGATATTTCACGGATATAATCAAAATAAGGCTTTTTATTTTGGTTTTATAACTCCGGTTTCGTTTGAAATTCACTTCAATAGCAAAATTCATAAAAAAATATAAACATTTTTTACATAGTTCTCTTTGTCTTAAACGTTACCGATTGTTGGTGGGCCCAAAAAAAACTGTCTTCTATGAACCTTTTTCAGTCCAATGAAATAAGATAGTACTATTTTTTGCAGTACTATTTTAATCTGTGCCAGTTCTATTCTGTGCCATTTCTATTTTATGCTATTACTATCCATGCCAGTACTATTCAGTGTCAGTAGTACACGACAATTGGGAATACACCACTATTACAATCTGGCGTGAAAGTTAAAATCCTATATTCTCTATGATTCCATATTATTATATGTATATCCAAATCAAACCCTTTCTCAACCTTAAGGAAACGACAGTATGGCTTCTTGACAAGACTTGCGGGTTACCAGGGCATGTTGCGGACGATTCCGTGAGGTCAAACTTGGCCAAATTGAACAAAGGGCCCAACGTTGTTTGCGCTCGGTATTTCAATCTGCCAAGACTCGGAAATCTCATATAGTTTGACATGGTCGCAGATTGTTGCTTTGTTGTGCAAACATTAGTTTCCGTTCAATTAACCATTGTAGAGGTATGTTGTATTAGGAAAGTGCGTATCTCTGGCTTAATAGTGAGTTCTGGAATGAGAATTGTTTTGGGAAGTCCAATTCAGGGTCCATAGAAATCTTATTTAGGTCATTTTATGAACTTCCCGTTAGAAGCTAACATTATTCCCAAAAATTAATAGTGATCTCAATAATGGCAATTATTAATATTCACTTATGGTTCTACGAGTATAGAATTTGTAATAATGAAATGTGGAATTAATTAAGACGTAAACATTTATTTCATAGATAATTATGTTCCTCATTAAAGCTTTACGGGGAGATAAAAATAACAAAACACTTTATTCGCATTTATAATATTCGAAGCAGCGTTAAATTAATGTTCACCTGAAAAATATCTTTTGCGAAATCTTAATTTCGATCAAAGAAAAAACCGAGCTAAAATTGGGTTCATTCTCTAAACCACAGACGCTGGTACTCGACGAAATTCATTTTTTACCGCAATGCGAGTGACTTGTCCCAATTGAGTTAACTGAGCCGAAGTTAACCTATTTATAGCGATGCCCTCCAGGTACCTAGATATAAAGTGAATAAAGCTAACTATCCAGTACTTCAGTGCCTCTCGTCACTTATCAAATCAACATGGCCGCACTTTTTAAAGCGTAGGTAAGTGTAGGAAGGAACACACATTGCCGAAATTACGCGACCGAACAAGGCTTCAATGCGTTTTCTATACAAAATGACGCGACGTTTTTTTCTCCAATTTAAAGTTTTCATACTATGAACACGACGGAACGTGAATTCAGTCACGTAAATTTGGTAGCGCTTTTCCGCATAGGGTTTTCCTACACTAAGGGGTCCTGGGTTTATAATATCCTAGTCGCGAAGACTGGAATTTAGCATATTGTTAATACTCACCCTCGTCACACTATCATAATAATATTCTCCTAGTTGCCTTCTTTTGAATCTATTATCTTTATTAGCCATAGCATTAACGTAGTGAAAATGTGAGCAAGTTATATGAAATGTCAAGAAAATACATGAGAGCCACCTAGAGATGAAAGGACTTGAGGTTTTTAAGCTCTTAACAGGAACTCGACTCAATTCATACGGTTAACAACTCAATGAGTCTTTAAACCCTGAACCTTAACCCTTATTTGAGTCCAAGACTGGGGCCTCTAAGTCTACTTTATGACTTGAGTCATTTTGGATTGACTCCAAATTTGAAACGACTCGAGTCTTAACGAAAAGGTTCGAACCTTTTAAAACGACTCGGTTCGCGGGAGTCTTAAGTCAAGAGGCGCGCTCATCGTATTATTAGAATAAATATGGATATGGGATGGGATATCGTATTCCTACGCTAATAATTATAACGGGTAAAAGAGATATAAGTAATTTATGCAGATTTAGTTTATTATTTTATAATCCCTCGTTAAACAGCTCATCTTATGTTAAACGACTCGAGTCTTTTACTAAAAGGTTCGCGACTAAGTCGTTATAAAAAGACTGGAGTCGTGTTATTTCAGAGTTCAACTCTAAGTTGAATTAAGTCTCCTACATTAGTAAAAAGCCTCAAGTCGTATTTTTGAGTCGAGTCCTAAAAATTGAGGCGAGTTTCGATTGAAAGGGTTTAAAAGCCTCGAGTCCTTTCATCACTAGAGCCACCCACACATTACAAAAACATTATAAATTAGAGGAAATATCAAGGTTCGTCTACTAACTGGCATATTTACGTAATTCCGCCTGCGCCGTATCTTATACAAAACGCTAAATGTCTGAGGAACTTATTTCAAACATATTTGGTGAGCATTTCAGTTCGCGAAGTTATGACACAAGAAAGCTTTTATCTCATGGAGGGCGACATCGCTTGTCTCCGGTGGAAGCGTTTTCAAAGCGTCTATTCACAGTAGTGTCAGAAGGGTTAAGTGTTACTATTATGTAGAAGTAGGTTTTCACACTATCTTTACTGAAGAACATTTTATTTGTAACTAGTTTATTTAGTTGCTTAGGTATTCATATTCTGTCATGTAATAACAGGTTTGTTTAAGTGCGTACCACAAATCACGTACCTATTAGGTATATCTCGGCAAAGTCACCTGATAATATAAAAATCTAAAATGTAATTAAAAAATAATTAAAAATTAGCTGTATCTTTTATATGAGTTGGAAGTTGGAACCCACAAATATTTCAAATACACAACCATTTAAATATTGTCCAAAACTCACTACCTATTATTTATTATTTTCAACCTGAGAATTTAACTAAAGCTGTATGAAATAAAATGCATCATAAAACCCAAAATATTTTATTTTAGAAAGATACAAATTATACAAAAATTGTCCAAAGGTTCATTCAATAATAATATTAACGCCATCTATAAATGACTGGGTAGACATAAATGGTAACTCTAAAGCATTGTGCTTCGTAAAGCACGATACATAATAAGTTTGGGTCAAGCCACTAGATGGCGTCCATGACCTACTTTTATTACCGCCATCTAGTGGCTTTAGTAGAATAGCATGAAAGCATTCCCCACATGTTTTCTTATCTAGTCGCTAGGTGTCAGTGTTGCATAAAAAAGTTGCACGGTAGCACCCGCAAGAGGGCAGTATTATTTCATAGAAATATTATGAAAGCAGCAATTCGCAAATTATCTTTCTGTTTCAAAGAAATTATATTACGAATTTGTTTAGATGTGCACGATATGAAAACAAGAAACATTTTTCAAGGGAATTATTAAACGTTCATATTCACCTGACCCAGGAAACATACTAACTCCTCCTCCTCCTTGCGTCGTATTCTTCAGGAATGAGGGGTCGTTACCACCCTTCATCATCACTTGGTCTCGGACGAGCTTCCTCCATCTACTCCTATCTTCGGCTGTATGCAGGGCACTGTATAGATTGGTGTCGAGTGCGGTGCGGATAGGGCTGCCATCCGTCCGGGTTTCCCCGTATTTGTCCTAGTTTAGAGGGCGTCCGGGCTCAGTAAATACAGAAGTCCGGGGAAAGTTTCATAAGAAGACCGAGCAAAAAAAAAAAACACCCGCCCGCGATACACGAACGATGCTTGCACGCCACGATCAACCGACGATTTTATGAAAGTGAAGCTATGATGTCCGGCTTTCGGACTCTAAAATCCGGGGTTATCTGGCCTCTTGTCCTGTTTTCAGAGACATTTTAGAGATGGCAACCCTAATTGCGGATCTGGTCGGACCAAAGTATCGGGCTGCGTCCACGCGGCCTTTTGCCATCGACTTTTCCAGTCACAAATAGCTTTTCTAGGTTATCACCGGTAACATGCATACCTACCTACCTATATTTTATTCTTGAAAGATTACAGCAAACTCTTCAATTGTAACGATCGACCCCCTACACCGTTGACTTATCTTACACCGCATATCAATTTTCGCTTCGATACCTGAGAACTAATAAAGAGGAATTGACACTTGTATAGGGTGACTTAGGTAACGCGAAACCTTACGGAAAAAGCAACCTTACGGAAAAGTATAATGAAAAATGTTGCATAAACATATTTTCGCCACATTTCTAGATAGGTACCTACTGGACTAGACGCGATATTATTTTTATAAGTACCTGAGTACTTACTGCTTGACGTTTCGGCTGTGATGCTACAGCCGTGGTCACAAGCGAACTGGCGGTGCGCGAAACGTCAAGCAGTAAGTACCTACTTAGGTACTTATAAAAATAATATCGCGTTTAGTCCCGTTGTAATGTTAAATAATTATAATGCAACGCGAAAGTTTAAAGTTATAAGGTACCTACTGGTTCAAAAGGATGAAATATAACCAGCTTTAAGTTACAAAATGCCAATATCAAAATTACACGAACTGGGTAGGTTCCTACTGAACACAGATCTAAGAATGTCGTGGCCAAGAAGGAAGCTACTGTTCTGTAGCCACTAACGAGACATGAGGTTTCTTTGGATAAAAGGTATTCAAGAAAGCGTACCTTGTAGGAACCCACTAACTACGTTACGTATTGATAAAAACTTTTCATTCAATCCATTGCACGTTATCATTGTCTTCGTAACACTGGTCCTTCACAATCACAATTAAACGTCTAATACATATGTATAATGAAATGTATCCATTCCCACCAAAGGCAATAGTGAGGTCGTGTTGAAACGGAAAAGATTAACTAACAATGGACCCCGTGACAATTACCTAACATGACACAACACTACGTAAACACGTACGTATACGTATAACTTACCCACACTTAATTCCAAGTGATTTATACCGAATGTATAGAGGTACCTAGGTATGTGTTGTTTCGGAGAAGGCAATGGCAAAACACTCCTTTAAATTTGCCAGAGAGTTGTTGTGTTTCATTTCATAGGTAGGTACAATGATCACGACCCTAAATAGTGAGGAACAAGACTGAGAGAGAGAGAGAGAGGATGTGTTGTTGTAATTTAAATTGGGTTTTAGCATACCTACCATTAAATTTAATGACTGATGTAGAACATTTAGTAGTTATCCAGTACGAATAACGATACAGATTCAACTTTCAAGACAACAAGTATTGAAACAAATAATAATTTTCTTGTGTAATATTAAATCGGTACGCAGCCAAGCTGATTCATAAATCGATAACCACCTATAGTACTTAGTCATGTTGTTTGCAGAAACTGATAAATCATTAAATTTGATAAAAGCCTAAGGCTCCATTGAACAACGAATGAAGAACTAATTCAAATAATTCAGTTTCAATGTGAATAGAATTCTGTACAATACTTCCACGCGAAACTTAATTTCCGGTCATTGACCCGACATTGGACATGGGCATGTTCCATCTATTTACAATAGATCCTCATTCACAAATCCTCAATCAAAATCTCACCTAGGTATTTATTCTTCTATGCCTTCGTCTGTTGACAGTGACTTTTATTTTCTAGATTTCAAGGTTTAATGTTGTTTATATTGCTTTATATGTTGATCGAAATGATGTTTTTTTATACAAGTCACGTAGACGTGGGCGAAGGGGACGTCGCAAATAGTCTCGTGAGGACTTTCTTTATGTCGTGTGTCCGTTGCAAGGTTTCCTGATAGATCCTACTCAATAACTATATATGTACATAGGTAAATCTACGTAAGATGCTATAGGATCATAGAACAAAATAAAATCAACAGTTCAATAAAAAACAACAAACATAAATATTTCTTTAAACTATAACATAATGATACAAATATGTATTAAAGTACGTAGGTAAATGAAAATATTTTTTTGTATGTAACAATCAGTAAATAACGTTTCTTCATTCAGTACACTCAATTTTTTTTTGTGTTGATAATTTTATATGACGGTTATTTCATGGACTCTAATTGGGGTATAACCCCATCGAAACTTTAACGCTTTAGATTCCTATCAATCTGGGTCAAACGATTAAAGTTATTAATATAAAACTTCTCACCGCCCTGCATTGAAAACTAGCGGATTTTTTATTCTCTCTGCCATGCTCACTGGTCCTAAAAACTTGGAGATCATTACCGATTTTTAAATAATTTATCATCCTCTGAAGCATAACATGAATCCAAAAAGAAATTGGAATATCGTATTGAGATAGGTAGGGTTGAAAAACACTTACTTACTACCTAAATACACTGAATATCTCAGAAACGTATCAACAATGAATTTTAGGATCACCTAATATTTATTGGCACACTTATTGATAGCTTCTTATGGGTTAGGGCACACCTAAAGCTACCCTTTGGAACCCATGGTCCGCTAATAAAAATATTATCTTTTAATATTTTTTACTCATATTTATCACGAATCACAAAGCAGACTAAGTGCCTCATACCTAATTTATATGAATAAGTACAAAGTACTACTTTTTACCCGCGTCATCAAAATTCCTGTTTTATCCCATGGGAGCATTTAATCGGGATTGCATACCAAATTTCATCATAATATGTATAGAAGTTTCAGCGTGATTGACAGACAAACATCCAAAGCAACAAACTTTCTCATTTAACATATAAATATGATTGAGCTTAACTCTAAGCAGAGTAATCGCAGCCACATGCAGAATGTCGATAATTTCTCAGTTTTTGCTGCACCACTTCAGAATGATGATCTCATTACGGCCGCACGTGCGCATTCTCGGCTGCAATTGCTAAATAACATCTTAATACGCGAGTGAACATGCAACTGTCTCTGGGCTCCTAGCGCCATCTTTATTATTATTTAATTCTCTTATGTAAAAAGTAAAGTAAAAAAGTATCAGCCTATTAATGTCCCACTATAGGGTAAAGGCCTCCATCGTTTGAAATCATGTTTTCATTACAAAGATGGGTTTTGGCTTTATCACCACGCTTGCCAAATGCGGATTGGTGATCACAAACCCGGGCTGTGTTCAGAAAAATCAACACAAAGTTTGCCCGACCCGGGAACCCAGGATCTCGAAACCAAAGCCCGGTACTTAAACCACTAGACCATCGAGGCGTTGTTATGTAAGACAGAGGCAAAGAGCAGGAGGCAAACCGGATCAAAAACTCCTTTAAAACCCCAAAAAATACATAATAAAGTCGTTCTTCAAACATCGCGTCTGTAATGGCCTAATTTGCCGCTTTGGTGAGTTCTTATAACTCAGTGCTACGGATAATCTATATTTTCTTACATTTTATAGCTGGATAAAATTTCAAAAATCCGCACGGGATTTTTTTATTTTTATTTTAACAGATCGGAGCCTTGATGAAGTGTATTTTACCGTATTAAGAAATGGGGTTTTCACAATTGGTAAAATCGTAACTAATAATTGACATTATTTCTCCTCCTATACTATATGTAACCCATCATTCGCCTGCCATGTTCCCAGACTATCTGGGGTCGGCACAATATGTTGACTTCTTCCATACAGGCCTATCATTAGTTTTTTCAAATATTAATAAATAAAATAAATAAGTATTAGCAGTAGACAGCATTTATTTTTGTAAAATAAAAAACGATTTCCTCTACTGTGACAATACTATCGTGAAATGAAAGAAGCAAGGGAGTTTAATCGCAAGTCTTATAAGTTGCTTTTACTTTATAAGACTCGTGCACTGGTTTAAACAAGAGACAGATGGGCGTTATTAGCAAGCCACGCTCATAATTAATATAAGTGAGCCTGCAGCAGCTGTTATTAGTATTTTGCAAATCTTCAATTAATATGCTGTGTTTAAAATTAAACAAGATTATCTTAAGCTTTCGGAGGATTAGATAATGCAACTGATTAATTCCATATGAAATGAAAACTTGACATTTCTTCTATTTTTAGCCCATTAAGGTCGTCTGGCCTTTGCCATTTATTTCTTTTATTATAAGAATAATAAGGTCTGTGATAAATAAGATAATCTAAACAAATATTTGTACGAGTACTATGTCTCATAAGAACGGAATTGATGGCAGGGAACGGCAAACATCCTATGACCAAATTAAGGAAGGTCTTAGAAAAGGTCAGGTCAAGTGTGCCCTCGTAAAGATGGATGAATGTCGCCTTTTGTTAGAGGTACACTCGAATCGAAAGGATCTAAGCAAATGAAAATAAGTAGAATCTCCTTAACCTCGTAGAAAAGGATCACGATCATATTCAAATATTTTCCCTGTAAAACGTTTCAAACTATAGCAATATCTCAATATCTCATCATCATGTAGACACATTGTAGACACAGCCAATAGTATTCTTAAATATCTTTGGGTTTTGGTTAAAAGGTGTTCTTGATACAAATTTTAATTATACTGTAATACGTCAATTAATATACGGTTTTTTAGCTGTCGCGGCACATTCGTAAAAAAGAAATCTGTTATTGAAAAAAGGGTCTGTGAAATTGTAAAAATCTTGTATATTTATCTACTAAAGAAAGTCTTACATTGCAGTAGTGTGCAGCATTACTTATAACGCAAATCTGGCGATGTCTTCGTCTTCGCCTTACAATATCCATCAACACCAAATGACACGAATTATTCCACTCAGCTACGTGGGCCAAATCGATTTATAGGCTGAAAATAGGTCCGTGGCTCCGAGCACTCCAATAGGGTTGTCGCAACGGAGTTAATCAGAGTTATCGCTTAACGAACGCTCTCAACCTAATTAGTATCCCCGGATAGATTGGGGATTGCTTCGGAATTAGCCTCTTCGTTGGATTGAGGTCTGGTTTAGATTAAGGTATTGAAGTATCTTGTTCGTTGCCAAGCTTTTTTCCAACGTGATAGCGACCCTGACATTTATAAAGGGTAAGTGGTGCCAAACCAAATAAATCAGCTATCAAACGAATTTCCGATAAAATCGTTTTACAGCCAAAAATAGAAATCGCGATGGACCGAGCCGCTGGTCTGGAGAAATGGTGTTAGAGCAGATGGTATTGATAACTCCTTGCCATTCGGTGGCCCGTAGGCTTAAGATTCATTTTATTTTAATAGTATAGGAAGAAAAGGAAAGTAATCGTAAACGATAATTGGTTACCATTAGACAGACCGCAGGCTTGACTTTAAAATAGAAAACTAAAGTTACTAAATAGTTCTCATTCAATCCTTTTTGAGGGGACGTTCAGTTGTCGAACAACTGAATTGAATAAAATCGCCATATATTATTATTAAACCAAAAAGCCGACGTCGAACAAAAAACATTACGTGGGCCTTGTTAACGAATGTCTAGAAAATGTGTTTCACTTATATAGCCACTAGACTCCTCCAGCCAGCCCTAATGGAGAATGACGTCTGTCTACGCCCTCGAGCTCTCACCGAGTCGTCCGCAACCCAGGGTTCGTTGGATGCCCCGAGTTCATCGACTAATCCAGTCTGCAGGTCAAACTTTTGCTGAATTTGATTTGCCGAAATTGCGGATAGTTGCGGAGTTTTACCACTCCTCGTCATGTCATGCATAATGCGATGGCATTTGTTCGAATGTGTTTGGATGTTATTGTGTTTTAATTACCAACTTATTATTTTTCGGATTTTATAGTTGCTAGAAAATCTTTTCTTGAAATGTTTTGGACTGATAAATTAAATAA
Source organism: Nomophila noctuella (assembly GCA_958496325.1). Lineage (NCBI taxonomy): Eukaryota > Metazoa > Arthropoda > Insecta > Lepidoptera > Crambidae > Nomophila > Nomophila noctuella. The sequence goes on along the minus strand of OY292494.1, from coordinate 8,613,195 downwards.
TATTCAGCGGAGGACAAGTAGGTGTCTAAAGAGTAAATAAAAGAGCACCATTACTGATTGCGAGAGGAAAGAAAGTTCTAATAAAACGTTACGAGACCATAGATAAAATAGTAGGTACTTGCATGGAATTCTTTAACCTACTGTGTAATTAAAATATTATTCTTACTAAATCGTTTAATGATTCATCTCAGAAATTACTTAGAAATTCGACTCAAGTCCCATTTATGCATCTTCGACAAAATGTCTAGAAATTAATAATCGTTAAATAATACCTTTTTAAAAATCTGAAATAGCAAGACTTTCTATGAAAATCTCAAACACAACCTGGAATAAAGGCTAGCCTGATTTCCATAATCCACTAAAGGTTGTAAATTATATTTTATCGAAATCCTACGAAGCGTGAGGTCAAAAAAGAAATGTCTATCGTTTTCGCCTAAATTTTTCTCAGATATTCTCATTTCATTGACTTTTAAGGTCGAATAAAAGCGAATAATCTTTTTACTGGACTATTTTTATGGATATGTTCCGTTCGTATAGAAGATGTTGCATACAATAAAGTTATGATAGAAAATCTAGGTATGACGTTTGTTTCACATTTTATACTAAATTGCTAATGCAAGTGAGTTTTGGATAGTCCATCTATCGAGGAAGGCTTTAAGCTATAGTATAACACCATGTGTGCGGAAACCGAAATCCACGCCAAAGGAGTTGCGGGTAAAAAGACGTTTCCTTCCTGTATAACAGTGTCCTCATAAGGAGTAATTAAACTGAGCTAACTGGTTGTTTTGTTCTAAACAGGGGCCGCCTGGGTCTTTATTACGAAGGTAAACAAACGGTACTGCCTTCACAGGCTTGCGGAGTCTTAAATTTGCTACATTCCAATTAAGGAACACACTGATGTTTAATTATATTAAGTCGGGAAAGTTGAGCCGTCGCCAGCCGATGGTTTAACCTAATTTGTAGAATCTAGGAAATCATAAAGCTTGGCCACTGCGTACATTGTAAATAAGACTTCATTGTTGCATTATTGTTATTCTTAGAAGTGACCCCATTTCTACTCTATAATTAAACATTATTTTACTCGGTTGAATACCACTGTTTTAGTTATTTCATTTGCCGGATCTTACCAAATAAAAAATAAAAAAATTAGGTGTAAACATTCAAAGTTTTTCTGACTCCATTAAATACATACTTCTAGATATAACATTGCTGATGGTTTAATTCTGCCCTAAAGATAAATAAATAAATAAGTAAATTCATTAATTTTCTAGCCTCAAACTTATCTCGTAAAATATTGCCAATATTCATCACAAACATTTGCCCCTAGCGGGATTCGAACACGCAACCCTTGGTTTTACGTCAAGAACACAGTGGTTCATGTTAATTACAGATCTAAAAACATTAAACAACGCCTCCCTAAAGTTACGGCTTCGAGAGATCTAAATCGGGAGTTAACCCTCAAACGTCTCATTTCCTCGAGATGTAAGTTAACACAGTTAAGGCTCACCTGGCAGTTACACGATTACGGCCTTCGTTAACATTTTATTGGGCACTAGACGCGACCTATTTGCCCGCGATTAAGAAGGAAACCAGGTTACTGTATAAGAATTCAAGGCAGTAGGAGAACTTCTTTTTAATATAAATACAAAATGAGAAAAATTATGTTCTGTCAGTTGAAAATAACGCGCGACGTCGTCTTAACTACTTATCTCATGACTTCATGAGTAAAGTAAGAGATAAGTACTCTTTTCATATACATATAATTATTATAAACTTCCATATTTAAAAAATACTTCAGGGGTTTCTCTCGATGAGACTTGAAGATTGACGGACAAACATCCAAACAAACAAACTTTCCCATTCATAATATTAGTATGAGTATCCGTGTTTCTCATCTTAAATAGAATACCAGATCGCAACCCCCTTGCTGTTAGCATACCTATTATACTGTATCACCACAATAATGTCGACCTCGATAATTAACGGTGGAAAACTTCCCTCTTGTAAGAGAAAAACCTTCCGAAAAAGAGCAAGCTTATAATTCATGCTTTTTCCTTTTTTGTATCCCTTTCTAACTTCGCTAATAAACGTCAACTCTGTTATGGTATTAGAAAGCGAGACCGAATTAACCAAGGCTTTAATAACTAATTTAAGGCGACTGTTAATGAGACGCTTTTCCTAATTTAGGAGTAATATTATAATCTAGGCCGTTTTAGATTTGCCAATTAGTTTAGGTAGATTTAAGGTATTAAGTTATTACTTTTAGACGCTTTAATTGCAACGTCATTTAAGAACAATAGTTTCCCTTCCCCATCCTTTAGTTTGCATTATATTAATAAAGGTCGTCTTGTATGTTTGTGTCGTAACTAAGATGAAAAAAAAACGAATGATTAATTGCCCAGTAGATTACCTATTTGCGTATTGTTTATTTGTACCAGCATTGGCGTGTCACTAGATATACTTTTTGATATGAGCTTAATATGTCAGACATGTCTATATCTGGTATAGGTAATTTTTATCGAACCAGATAAAGCAACGCCCCCACTGACACAAAATCGATTGTCGTGAGTCCATTGTTTTGATTTGCACTGTATGTAACACATTACCTGTCATTAGACTACATTGGACCTCTGGTAAGGTGTATTATAAACAATATCAATACCTGCAGAGATGATGACTTGCCCCGCCCCTCGTCACGCTATCCCGCGGGTATATTCTACTATAGACTATCTTTGACCACCCACGACGATTGTAACTATAAAATGGAAGGGATTAGGGTTGATATCCGCTTTAGTTATGCTCGGAATCAGTCATTATCGGGAATTTGCTTTGGATTAATATTCAATCATCCTTGTCGAGTAAAAACTGTTGAGTCGATAAAGAAATAACGCTGACTTCTTAAACTTGAAATAGCTTGTAGATTATTTACTCTAATACCAACGGAATGATTTGGTATTAGAATCCCACTTGTAGGTGTTTGTCTAATATTTAATGTATTTATGGCGTTATGAGTCTTATTACATTAGGAAAATGTTAACCTATCATTTTACTCCTCAATATAGGTTCGGTAACCTTGAAAGTATAATCAAAATTAAAACAAAACAATACGACTTAACATCACGCAATGGATATAATTCTGCCGTCCCAACAAAATTACTTTTGATACCGTCACAATAAAATCGTTATCAAAACAACTGTACTAAACTATAAATAAAGTAGAAAGTTGCTCTAAAAATGTAGAATTTATAGTTAAAATCTGAGGCACTATTTCGCGTTGCCGTGGCAACGAAAATAACAACAAAGGGGTTTCGGAAATGACGTAAGGAGGCACGCGCCCTGATAATGTATTTTACACGGGTGGAAGTTTCGCGAAGTAATTAGAATGAACCGGTTATGTTACGGAGGGTATCTTATTATCTATTTATGACACGTTTCCGAACCTAATCATCGAACAATTAAATCAATCAATCGAATGATTTTGCAATTGTGTAATTTATTTATACCTACCTCGGTAATTGCAATGAAACTTTGGAGAGGTATTCGCATCCCACATATACCATGAAATGATCTTCAATCTTATAAAATTATTTTATATTTTTGAGTATGTGGGATTCAAAAACACGCACCATGAGCCCACAAGGGCAATGTCACTAGCAAATACTGAAATGGATAATCATTTTAAACAGCGGCAACTCTTATCAGGGCACTGCCACCTACTAACTATCCATAAATTACGCCCAAACCACATTAATTTTACTAATTTGGATAAGATTTATAAATTAGCTAGGCCTATAAATGTTTGTTTCCTCGATTAGCCAAATTACGACTAAACTGGTATTTAAATGGTGACCGGCTGTCGAAAACAGCTACCCAGGTAGGACGGAAATCGTTAAAATTTTGCTATGTACGGTAAACTATCGGCTTTAATGTCTTAATGCCCTAAATTATAATTAAGAAAAAAATATATAATGAACATAATATGTGACTAACCCATATACCTACTAGTACCAACCTACTTGGTACCTTTCGAACCAAGACAATATCTACTAAAATCGAACATGTAACGGAATTTCAATGTTTTGCCATTATTTTAAACATATTATTATTACATATACAAAAGAGAATGATAGAAGTATTAGCTATTAATGAATACAATAATACGTGTAAAGTTAAATAGATATAAAATACCACTTTAAAACGTTAGCCGACCCAGTGAATGTAAAGCATTTAAAAATAAACGCTACACAGTACTAGCATTGTTCAATTGTTCTACTGTATACGATAAAGTCGACAAAGCGAAACAATGTCAGTCTTATCTACTACCAACGTAGGCTAATTAGGAAATATTTCCACAAATATTTTGCGTTAATTTTCAATGATATAACTTTTGGGAGTTATTTTAAGACGAAAGCTCCGCAGACTTGAGTTCATTAATTTTGTTAATCTAAACTTAGTCGCTTTATAGCAATTATTCATGTTTCTTTGTAATTCTGAAGGAATTCAATTTATACCGCATCAATTTTATTTGTTGAACATTTTTGTTTATTCGGTGTCTGCACAATTTAATTTGTTTGCATCAAATCATATCGGGTACGTATAATATCTCAATGGCAAACTACCTATCACCCCCACCCGGGGTAACTAACAATTCGCCAATCAATCAATAATTTGTGATAATATTTACCTTCATAAATAATTAATGAGGGCACAATATTTTTGATAAATAAGATCATTGTAGGTATGTATGTATAAAACAGACTCGCTTGTAAAACATTTAACTGCCTAAACGTTACAACTTAATTTAAACTCTCTAGTAAAATCTAATTTAATAGTAGGATATGAAGCCAGATGTTTTGATATCTTACCACAAGGCCGATTGAGGGAACTGCTCGATTGATGGACTGCATCGGAGTATTTTTACTACGCTCACCTTGGGCCATCGCTATTTTCGTAAAGAGGCCGGGCGTTAATCACTCAAGTGTTTCACAATCTTGGACTTGAGACTGCACAGGATGTCCAGAATTTACGCGATTGTCTTGTCTGTTAGGTTTATAAATAAACGGTAATTGCATGCGTGGTTGTGAAAAGATTGTATACGTCTACGCCAAAGCGGATGCGGGTATTCGATATGAATTTGGGATACAGTATATAGGAAAAACGATTTGACTTTACATATGTAATTGCTTTCATATAGTTTGAAACTAAATTCACTTTTCAAAGGCAATATATTTTAAAGTGTATGCTTTAATAAACTACATAATTATAACTATCTTTGACCCAAGTTACTGAAACATATTTTAATAAAGTGAAGCCATGTGTTTTTATCCAGGAATGAATATTGATTGAATGTGTGTCATCTTTCTCTCCGTATAATATGCACCCAATCGTACATGCTGAATGCACTATAGTCTAGTGCATTCAGCACTATAAGAAAAATCCCATTTAATATAAAACTAATACATCTCAGCCCATCCTGTATATCGTGCATAGTGTTTAGTCTATCCGATAGCCCCCTTTCCACAGCAGCAGTGCATGTATGTACTCGTATATCCGGCGTGAAATTACCTACTACGTACGAATTCTTCGTACGTACGAGCATTGGGACAGTCGCGAACTAAATGTTATAGATACCTAATGTATTTGAAGAGGTATGTATATAATATTAATTCTTTTTTTTTATGTCATGGGCATGTAACGAAGTAGGCCTAGCGGGTCGCCTGATGGTAAGCGTAATTCGGAAGGCAATGGGTAAATCACGTATTTTATCAACGCCGAGATATTCGTTTTGTGTTTCATTCATACAATAATCACGACCCAAGGTATACGGCTCGAGAAGGAAAGGATTAAATTTCAAACCGTCGCGTAGGAGGTAGTAATGTAATCTTAGATCCTTTTAAGTGTTAATGTAGTTCACTCTAATATCACCGCAACGATATACGTAATCGCCACAATTGTCAGGTTCTTGTATAATTTTATTAAGTAGTACAATTTCTATAAAATTTACCTTCGTATCATCATTATTGTTAGTTTCGAATTTTAATCTTAATATAATTTTATAAATGTGAAAGTTTATTTGTTTAGATATTTTTCCGTTAATAACGCTGAAACGACTGAACGGATTTTAATGAATGAATGTTTGTATACAGGCTGGGTATGGGCGGACTTAGGTGATAGGGCACTTGTTATCCCGATTAAATGCTCCCATAGCGTAAAACAGGAATCTTGACAGGTTAAAAACTAAACATCTAAAAAATCACGCTTTATTGTAATATTGGACTAACACACCAATTGCATAGCCCCAAACTAAGCTCGAAGCTTGTACTATGGATTCTAGGGAACGGATAGACATACTTAAATACATTAATAAACATCCATGACTCGAGTATAAATGCCGATGTTCATCTCACAAACATTTGCCCCTAGCGGGATTCGAACCTGCGACCTTCGGTTTTGTAGCCAGGGTCGCTAGCCACTCGACCAACGGGCCTGTCAAAACCATAATTTAATAGTAATAGGCAACATCAAACATCAAGTGAGTTTTGTCACGACACGTGTGCAAAAGCTTATTAATTTGTTACCCTACGCGCCTGTTCGTAGCGTGAACATACTGTTCCACGTGACTGATGTCACTAGCAAATTGCCATTTATGTATTAAATATTTGTCAATTCAGTGAACTGGAGAACAAGATCATAATAATGTGTACGCTAAAGATGAGAGATGGATTAAATGGAATGCTTCATCGAATCATTTTAATTAAATGTGTTCCAACTCTAATTAACACCTCAAGAAAATGACAGAAAAAATAACGTTATATTTACTGAAATCATCTCTGCTTGGTTGTATAAACACTTTTCACTTCAGGTTCACCACTTCCTTACTTAACAAAATTAATAAATTACCAAAACTGATACTAATGAAAAAAATATATCATAAGAAAACCAAAATAATTGTGTATACGACAGTACCTACTTACTTATATCGCTTAGCCCCAAATTAGCGATTAAATATTTATTAGCAGGTATTCTGTCCCCTTCGTTAACAATTATACACACGCATGCACACAATTACAATGCGATGTAAGTAGGGGGCAGCAATATAGTAGCTAATAACATACTACAGAATCAACATGAATAGAAAATCTTGCTTCAAACGCATATTGATTAAAAACCTTTCGAATCTTGTGTGTTTAAGGGGGAAGCTTTATAGCAGAACTACAATTATTATAGCACCAGGGTTTTCCCATATTTCGAAACGATAATAATAAAAAAAATAAGGAGTCACAGAATGATAAAAAAATAAATCTTAATGCCCTTATTAGTGTCCATAAGTAAGGTATATGTACTAAAAAACTAAGTTTATGAATATAAAATATAATCCTTCAACGAATAAAAAATTTCAAAAACATTCAAAAATTTAAACAAGGTAAAAGCCAAATTCTATTTCGAGTCCTTTCATTAGTTTCATTAATTACGTACCGTTATTATAAAAATTACATAATGTTAGTGTATTTTTCTTTTTAAAAAAATGCCGAATCTATTATCGCCACTTTTTATAGCGACCTTTACCCGTGATTCACCTGAGCCCAAAGGATCAGTGGGTCTTAATTACGAACGGACCACCCAAGCAGAGCCATTAGTCGCGATGTCCAATTACAAGCCATTACAAGTATTACAGCCATTAGAAAAGCACACGCTGAGCCAAGCTGTAATTTGTGCTCGAGTGTTTGTATTACAAGAAAATGTTTGAAATGAGATTGAGAGAACGGTTTGTGTCTTATTATAGAGTTACGTGTAGTTTTATGGTTTGCTAAGGTTTTGTATTCGTGAAACGGACCTAGTGCGTCAGCTTTGGACTGTTTTATATTTAGCTATAAAGGAAAGTCATAAATTGACGCAATAGTCAGGATTTACCGAAGGCAGTGCAACAGCGGAAATAACCTTATTTTGAATCATCGTCGCCGACGCCTCTCGGTTTTTATTTTCTGAGGCTTTTAAGGATAAAATTAAGATTGTGGATATTTTGATGGTTTGGTGGTTTTTGTTTAATCACCTATTTTATTGAAGAAGTTTGAGCCCCGATACACAATGTTTGGTAAATCAATATAAAACAAACAAATTATCTTTTCTTGTTTCCTTGGTCAAGAATTAACCCCGAAAATACAATATTAAGGCAAAGATTTCCGCCATCTACGTAAAGTTATTCAGTATATTTTCACAAATTTCACTTAAAGCCTTGAACACAACACACATGATAGAACTGATTGATTTCTTTTCGATACCCATCTATTTAAATATATCAGGTATACATGAAATGTTAAATAATGGTTTTATTGATACGTCAATATTTTTTTCAGTGATAAATACATTAAGTTATTTAATTTACCACAGAAAACGTTTGGTTTTACACGATTATTGCTCATTAAACAACATTAAAAAGTTGTCGACAGATGAACTTTGTGGTTTTGCGGTTCAACGAATAAACATCTGAGTCATTCCGTGATCACGATTGCTGTGAACTATGAAGTACCTAATCGAAACCAGATTACATTATATGTATATTATGTAAAACAACTTATATATTACATTAATATTTTAAAAGACTTTTCTCACTTTCATAGTTAATGTATACATTTTCATAAGCCATGTATTCAGCTATTTTTATTTATAAGCCATTTTTTGCTCCCGCTGCCGAACTATTCACAATGCGTATAAAACACAATGATCGTCCATTTTTTCTTCCCCTATTCGTAGTTAGTACGCCCCCACCCAACTACTTGTAACCACAGATACGGATACTAAACAACATTGGAAATGATATTATGAAGTCAAAGTAACAAGAAAGACCCCACAAAACAAGTGCACTATAAATTATGTAAGTTTCATACAGGGTGAATGCCAATGAAAGTGGATTTCCACTGATCCATTTTCGTTTTACGAGGGGACGAATACCCCTGTGTCATTATAACTACCCATGAGGAGGGAATTGTCAAAACTTTGAACAAGATATTATCTATCTGATGTCTATTACAGATGATATATCGGTATAGTTTTGATTCACCGGAATATTAATGTAATGGTTTGCAAATTAGTCGAGCCAGTTTTAGTGTTCGGATTTCATTAATTACTGCAATTAAGTAGCCAGCTGATTAGAGAGCTTAGTTCGCTTACGGATTGCGGCGTAGGCATGAAATAACGTCTTGGTTATTATTATATTTAAGCGTTAGCAAGGACAAGTTTATTAAAATTGATTTGGTAAATGTCAAAGGACGTCTTTTAATTGTAATCCTGAGCATACGTGAGATTATTGCTGTACCAAAGTAGTTTCAAATGCGCTGCCAGCTTCTTTACTTACACGGGGAATGGCGACATCAAATATTTATTGACGGACCGATTACCCATGAACGCTTGGTGTCTTTTCGTTCAAGCCTCAATCACAAATGAAATAATTTATTCAGCAATTTGATTCACTTAATGAATTCATTTGAAATATAGATTTCTAACATTAATTATTTATGCTGACATTACTTATGTTTGCGTAGGCAGAGGCATTAGACGCGTAGACGTAGGCATTTTCATTGATTTTATAATTTAATGACTACCCCTTAAAAATAGAAGCAGAGAGACAGACAATTGACTGCGTAAAGAGATGCGTTCGAAGTAGTTTCTATTTCTGATAATGACATTGTATTTAAACATAATATAAATCATGATTAAAATACCTAGAAATAGACACAACATTCATAAAAATTACCGACTAATTGTCGTCCTCTTACATTCCGAAGTCCAACGTAACGAAGTAACACGTAAGATTTATTCCGGCAAGGGATACACGGTTTGACGTTTAAAAAAAATGTCTTCCATTATTCAAAACGTCCCGTTCAAAGCTACGAATACGTATCGTAACCCCGGATAGCATAATACATCAACGTCAGCAATGGGGCGACGTTTCTTACCATAGATAAACGGATGAATGGCCTTTTAAAACCTTGCCTGCTTCGGTCATATGAACTAGATTGAACAGCCCTTGATTTGACTGTTATGGACGTAATAAATAAACTTCTCTCAGTCATAAGTCATGGTAAAAGGGCTGCTCATTAATATGACATTGTTTTTTTTTATAAAGAGGTAGATAAAATTTGGAGACATGGTCTGACTTTCGTTTTATTTATATCAGTGAATATGGTTGTTAATTAAATAATTAATTGCATAATACATACTAAACTTCATTAGAAGGAAACCTGCGGTGTAAATGAAAAATGGTTTCACAAATGATGTGCACATTTTTTTCGCAACACCGTAAGCTCTTTGGTTTAAAAATTGAATAGGTTCAGGTTAGCCATCACTGACCTACATTGTATTAAGTCAAATACCGATTATGTTATTGTTCGGTTCTTTTAGAAAGAAGTAACTTTATCAAAACAACAATTATTCTAGTTCACCTTTACTCAGAATCGGATAGGTCTTAAAACTAAAACCAACACGAAAAAGACGCAGTCAAAGTCGCGTTATCTATCCTACTTCCTACTACTATTATAAAGGCGAAAGTTTTTATGTGTGGATGTATGGATGTGTGGATGTATGGATGTATGGATGTTTGTTACTCTTTCACGTTAAAACTACTGAATGGATTTGAATGAAACATTACCACGATATAGCTTATACATCAGAATAACACATAGGATATTGGAAATTGAAATCCACGCGGACGGAGTCGCGGGCGGCCGCTAGTGTTGTAATAAAACTCACATTTTCTACATCCCCTAAAAAATTGGCAACCATTACCATTCCACTTCCACATCTCATCAACAATAAAGCAAAAACGATAATTCCATTTTGGCCATTAACAACAAAAGGAAAGTAAATCTGCTTACATACCTCCGCATATTGGTATACTAATCCTCTCAAGAAAATTATCGCATCGTGCAATTCACGCAACGCAAAACACGAATGTACTCGAGATCATCTCGAGCCATTCTTTCCCACCGGCAATTGTTTCTGAAGAGAAACCTCTTCAAATGTCACGTCAATCAAATGCACTGAATAATTCATGATAAGTGCATAATGAATAATTGTCTCAAACGCACGGTTTGAGTGGCCGCTCGTAAATTGATTTTTGAGCTAGATAAGTTAAAATGATATACCTGTCAACGTGGTAATTTGCTCGACTATTTTGTTCATGATTGTTTCTTTAGTAACGTAAAAAGTGTAGACTGTTTTACTTTAGACGTCATTCTTTATTAGTTAAAACATATTAAGCGATAAAGTTGTTAGCACCGGCGGTAAACTGATTACCTATCTGAATTAAAAAACTTCTACACGCAATGCAATGTTGAATAGTTGAGTAACAACTCAACTGTATTTCTTAGATAACAAAAAATATTTATGCTTTAACTTGATACTTACTGCGCCTATCACAATCACGCTTTTGTTAACATAGACATAAACCTTTTTGGCTTCATTTGGTACACTATAGGTCTAAAAAATAACATGCAAGGGTTGAAAACAAACATTTTATTTCAACTCATAATCATACTTTTGTTATACATATGTGAATGTTTGTTTGTTTCGATATTTAATTTGATATGTTTATTTGATATTAAAACGGTTCTTGTATATATTTAAGCCTTCCCAAAAATATATTTTTTTGTACTTCTATTCCTACGTATTAAAGATCCTAAAGTTAGAAATTGCTTTCTGCTTATATTGTCAAACGTAATTTATACAAAGTCGTTTCCATTTCCCTGTTTCAGCTCTCATAGGACCGCACATGTGGTTGATACTTTTATATTTATATTGCTTGGGCGCGCCGGATTTGTGAGAAAACAAAGACATCGCACAAAAAAGCTTGAGATCTATTTTTACCGTAGTGCAGGATTCCAGAAGGTTAATACACTAGATTACAAGCAATCCTCAAAATGGAGTTAGTTATTGTCTCTGCAAATTCTTTTGTTTATTCTCCTGTTAAGATTTCTATATACTCGTAGAATATTAATTTAGAAAGTTAGATTTAAAAGAGAATTTGGCCACGTAGGAGACACAAATGTGTTGTTGTTTTCTGTCTACGCCTATGGGAATATGGTGTTCTATAGAAATAAATAAAAAATTCTGTTAAATAAAGATCGCCACAATAAAGAAACAAATAACTTGACCCTTAAATGTTGTTAGTGAAGGAAATGTACGAAAAACTAAAGCATAGAAAAAAGGGCCAACACACATCTACAAAGCCATCCATCCAATCCGAAGTAACGTTATAACGACGTGTGTAAATGCAAAGTGCGTTAAAAAGCAGGTCGGTTGTAATGTAAATGTCTTAAAAGTGGTGTTGCAGGTAGGTATATTATCAAAACCGTATTATTACAATTTAACTAACTAGTGGAACATTTTATCAGAAATCTCCGTTTCTTTAACAAGTAAGTTATTATTTAAATCCTAATTTTCACAAAGATATATCCGGCCTCCATATTTTTGGGCAAGGCCAATATTTTGGAAATAAGACTATTTAAAAGAAATAAGGAGGTAACAGATTGACCAGATTACAATAAAAAAAAAAACTTTACCAAACTTCCTCACCAAAGTCCAATGCACAATTAGAATTTAAAGATTAGGTCAGTCAAAGTTGTAGCGACATTTCGTCCTAGGTTTGAAAATATATACCTGCTACAATCCATCGGCATGGCTGGACATAATGCGGCGTCAACTGATAGGCCAGTAGACGGCGACACTACGACGGCGACAATAGATAACATTCTAAGACACACAAGCAACATATTTTTGGGTAAACATTTTCGGAGAACTTCTTAGTTAAACAAAAGACTTAGACACTCAGACCTATCCAAAGATCTTTTTCTTTGATAACCAATGGACCGACGATTTCAAATTTTAGATTCTGTGGCGGATAATATTTCTGAAATTACCTAACCTTATTCTTCTTCCTATTTTCGTTCTCATTACGCTAAATAAGATACTGTGGAAAAAGACAACTTTAACTGTTCGATCTCTTTTACTCTGCCGTCTGGTCCGCAAACGCTGTAAACTTGTGATGTACCGAAATGTAATTTTGTAATAAAGTATGAAGTATTCCTCTCATAAGATATTTTTGAATAACAGCTCAACTAAATTGAAGTAGTTTCAGATTTTCTTTAAAAATATTGGTATGTAATTACTCGTCTCCTAAATTCTCTTCCAGTAACTTAAATAAGTTCAACACTCGCTCCTAATGGGACTGTTTTATATCCTTATTAACACTTAAGCCTTTATTATCCTATAAAATACAAATTGTTTACGAAGGCTGCCATAACTATTTAGTGCTTGAGTAATCAAAATTACAAGAAAACACTTCTGACCTTGTACAAAAGAGCTCAATTAAACTCGTTGTAAGAGCAAGTAAAAGTTTTATAGGCGCTTTTGATAAATTACTTTGGAACCAATAAATAGTAGGCTTAGTCTTAAGCTTTTAATTGTTCTTGTGTACATTCCGACCTCTTAATTTAATCGAAAACTAAATTTGGATGAAATATAAAAGACAGTGCCGAATTGGTAGGGAAGGTGGCGCCTTTTTCTTCATACTTTTTCTCAGTTCGGACTGAGTTATCAGCTAAACTGCCTTAGCAAACATCTTTTATAATACCCTCAAGAATATATAAATGTATTTCCAAGTTTGGCTGATGTGTGCGAGAAAAAAAATTACGTAAATTTTAGGCAATGTCCTTTGTAATTTGGATGTCAATGAAAACAGCAGATTCCTCATCTCTGTTTTCTATTACACTGAAAATTTTCACTATAATAATAATTGAAGAGATATCAGAATTAAAACTTTTATCATGTTTATTTTAATTCTTCATCCTGTTTTTTAGAAAATGGCCTTAAGCAATATTTCGGGTGTAAGAATTCCTAGAAAGACTGAAACAAAATGTTGAGACCTCAACAACAGGTTTATTTCTTCGTAAAGAAATTATTAATTCTCATGCGAAATAAAACACGGCATGGAATATTACCTATATAAAAGAAACGTTATATAATTTATTTTACAACAGCCTTCAATTGAGTTAAACCGCAGTAATTTTAGAAGGTTACTTAGAATCAATATTTCTAAATTGAGGCTCAATCTGTATTTTTGCTTTATTATCACAATGACTTAGTCATGGTACGCTAGATTTAAAATTCTATAATGTTATAGGTATATAGATGCAAACATTGAAGGTCTAATGAAAAAAATTAAATAAACAATCTAGCCTAAAAGAAAGACCTGTAGTATGTAGAAAACAGCTCATTATTCTAATACATATTCTATAAATATCAATCGATCGAATCGGATTCTGCCTCAATAAATGTGATTTAAGTAACATTCCTCATATTACAGTAGCTCAGCCAATAAATAGGCACATGCAAAACGACAAATCACACCCCTTTGCGTTGTCATAGCAACTAAAGCAGGTAGAAATTAGATATGGGTACATGTAATAGGTACCCTCTTCCAATATTCTGAAAAATTGGGTCACGCTCAAGAGAATTTAAATTTCAGATTAGGTTAAAATGAGACATTTAAAATAGTTCTCTGAAATCAGATTTAAGTGTCAACTTGAACGTGGACGAAGGACATACCTACTTAATATAGGGCTGCCATCTCTAAAATTTGGAAAACAGGACAAGAGGCGAGATAACCCCGGATTTTAGACTCCGAAAGCCGGACATGATGGTTCATTGTAGGTTGATCGTGGCGTACAAGCGTCGTTTTTTTTTTTTTTTTTTTTTTTTTTTTTTTTTTTTTTTTTTTTTTTTTGTGGTCGGACGTCTGAAACCTTCCCCGGACTTCTGTGTCTTCCCCGGACTTCTGTATCTACTGTACCCGGACGCACCCCGGACGCCCTCTAAACTAGGACAAATCCGGGGAAACCCGGACGGATGGCAGCCCTAACTTAATATGACACAAGAACCTACTTATTCAGTATGTAATAAGGTTCTTAGTAAGCAAGTGGCAGTAAAGTTCAACGTTACCGCAGAGTTGGTCACTTGCCGCTCAAAAATTCAAGTCATAATTAGTTCGTTACCTGCGTTCAGTAAGCCACTCATGCACCGGCCTATCTAGAGCACCGCATGCGAATATACATACTCGACCACAACAGTGCGCTGACGTGCATTGGTTTCAAAATAAAAACATCCATTGCTCCTCGCCCGTCGCGATCGAGCGCAGCGAACATCGCGCGAGTGCATGCTCGATCTTTACACCCGCCGTCCGCGCCTCAGTTCGTTGACGACCGCGAGCGGGGCGGCACGCGCGGTGCGCGCCTCGCGTTTATCATTGTTTTCATGTAAAACCATTGTTTTATTCCATTCGACTGCAATCGATAATCCAGCAAAGTGATATCACGGCCTACAACCATCTGTAACCACAGTTCCACAGTGCTATAACGAAATTGGTGACAATAGTGTTATCTATACCTCGATTTGTACTCGCAAGAAGGTGGCTTATTGACAAGTGAAACTCTTTATAGTTCCATTCATCCGCAGGACGGTTCTATTTGATTTTTTTTATTGAACTGTAAATGTGTTTGTGATCTTTGTTATAAAGGAAAGCATGCAAATCGATAATCGAGTGGATACCTAGCAGCGAGTCGAGAGCTCTTACTGTGCGGTTTAATACTCGGTTGCATATTGATTGCTTGTACACCGGGATCACTGGAATTGTCAACCAATTACGGTAAGCTGTCACAATCAAATATTTTGACTTTTGCTTAATGTTTGTTTTTAAGGTGGAGTTTAGCAGGTGCACTTGAAGATTATCAAGTCTTTTGTGATTCAACCTGCAACCTGCATTCGGAACCATTATCATGTTATTCAATATAATCAAAGTACTGGCGCTTGTTCAGTATCTTATCAATAAACACTTCGTATCTCAACGATAGAATTTCACTATTATGCCAAGCCACTTTGAATCGAGATTATGAAGTTCATTGTTTATCAAGAGATAAAATGCTTCCAGAACTAAGATAAGATAACAATTGAATTGTTTTTATGTTTTCTTATTAATAAAAACTGTATCTAAACAGAATTCAGTAAGAAAGAAACGGTAAACAAAAACAAGCAATAAAAAAGACAAAAATGCAAGAGATTTTTATTTGTATAAAAAATTATAAACAACAAAATCAGCTGGCATAACATAACGTTGTAGGCAAAGTATTATAGCTGTCATTATAAATAGTAATTGTTTTGTTTGTACCACAAAAGTTTTTGTCACAGGGTCACTGCTGAAGAAATCCTGAGCATTCTAGGCCATGTGCCAGCTGACCGTTGCGAATTGTTTCTAAGTCAAGAACAGCTATGAAAACACTTGAGCTATCGCGAGCGATGACACAAAACATAACTACTACCTATGTTATTTGCTAAACAAACTGCAAATCCAAACCATATCAGAAAAAAATATCCCTTCGTCATTCACCCTTGATAACCCACTTGAAATTCATGAAATCCATGGCCAATTCGAACAAATTGGTATTGTATTCCAATAGAGTTCAAAATTGCTTAAATGGAAGCTAATATGCAATTGATGGCTAGAATCGGTCCAACATCCACTCGTAACTTGGATTAACTAAGTATATCTGCAAGCGGCTCCGCTCACTGGCTAAAGCCAAGGTTACCCATAGTTTCTTTGATTCACACCATACTATTATCATTGTTTTTATTAGTGACTCATGAGAAACTGAGTACGAATCAGTATCCAATTGCAAATTATTACACGGGCCGGTAGAGCGGTCGTCCTTCATCATTGAGTTGGTATTTGGGACTTTGCTTTGAAGATACAATGAAGGAGGTCAAAGGAGGTTGAGTATAATCATACGGCTACCTGTCCGGCCTTGCGCCGAAGCTACGGTTACGAATGCAACAATGGGACTGGAACGAGAATGAAACGCAGGTAGAAGCAATATTGCACTGATTAAAAGATAAGTTTCGTACTGTGTCCATTCAGGGTTATTCAACCGAAATTCCAACTCGTATTTGAAAAACGTACAAGTTAACAATTCTTCGTTATTGTATTTTGGCAATATTTGGAGCTCCGCTGAAATCAATGCAAGTTTTAGGCTTACGTAGATAAAATTGCTTAAAAATTAACAAGATATTACCATAGAAACAAGCAATGATTCAACAACACATAATCGAAGTAAACCCTTATAAAATACTTCCCATCATATGTACAAGCGCATTCAAATCAGCTGTTTCCTGTTCCAATAGCATGGGGTAAAACGACAATTATTCACAATAAATTTCGTTTGAGAAAATCAGAGGTACCTTTGCAAAACACACCTTGCGGCAATAAGAGAAGGCAACCAGTTCTGCCACCTGGTCACCGCACGCACACAAAGCCAAAACTCGTCTTCCACTGGTATCGCTTCTTTATTATCGAAGAGACCACTGAATTATTAGCTATAAACACGAAAGTACTTTGGGGCATTGCACAATGAGCTCTCAAGCATTCCCAGACTTCTACTCACTTACAGACAAATAAAAGCGATCTATAAGCAATTGATCCGGCTGACTTGCAATTATCTCTTCTTGGCAAACAATATCTCCGGCACACCTGATGTTCTATTGTTTTTTTCGCTTCTAACGCTTTCTATGGCAGTACACAACAAAACGTAAACAAACAGCAAAGACGAACATATCCGCAACTAGCACTTGGAAAGTATCTAATGACCCGCGGAGTTGCGTTCGTGTAGCCGAACTCATCAAACTAGACTCTTCCGATGTATTACGGATAAGTTCGGCAACTAAGTAGTTCTGATAAAGAATAAGTATGTTGTGCCAATGCCGAAGTTTGCCAATACCAGACCCTAATTTGTCCTTCGGATTTCGATTTGTCATACCCTATAAATATATCCGGAAGCTCAACATTAACAACGTCAATTTCTGTAAGAACGTACGAGTAGTTAATATAACAAGTACCTAATAACAAGAGTTATTTTTATCCTGGCTGGCTTAAAACCCCCTTACACAGAGAAAACATCCCAAATTTTTAACCCATTATACGAGTGTTCAACCCCACATACCTCATCCCTGATTCATCCCATTGATATTCTAAAGAAAAACTTGCGGTCACAAATTCCAAAGTAACTCCGTGATTCATAATCGACCATAACATTTCTTCATTCCTGTTTAAAAAGACAATAAGGTTTAATGTACAAGGATTATTTGAAAACATTATGCCTATTAATCTCAGAACACACAAACTCATTTTGTCGTCAATATTAACATAGGTTGATGCGTAACATAAACAGCTGATCTAGATTTAGCCTAAAAGGCCCTAAACCAACAAGATGAGTTGTGAGTACTTTACGTGGGCAATTTATGAAAATAGAATAGCTAACCAAGCTTTACAGTCTTTTGTTCTTTTTACAATTTATGTTTGCACCAATTTATTTTTACAATAAGTTATAATTGGATTTGGAGTATGTGAAAAGAAATCTGGATATTTCAATGGACATTATTAATTCCTCTGACCTGCAATTAGTTCATCAGGTCAGTTGAAGTGTGTGTGTAAGTAATATTCTACAATGGGATTGAAAGCTAAGTAGGTTTATTAAAGTGTAAATTAATAAGGATGAAGTGTTAATAATTAGTTACTATAAATATATTGTATGCTTGACGATGATTCTTGTAGTAAGTTTAGAAATGTAGTATTTTAAAGGTGACATATCAAGTTATGGTAAGAGTATTACTTTATTTGTTCTTTTATTATCTCTGCACTGTAGGTGACAAACTACACATGTAACATTGCCCAATAAGGTCCTAAGCCGAATGTATGAGCGTTGTTCATTTGTCTCATTGAGTGTATGCAAAGCAACCGGTCATAATTGGCTCGTGTAGTTCCCACGCGATAGAAGCTACCCACACTGCAGGTCTGATGTTACACGTCGATGCAAATTGCCAAGAGACATATTTCACAGGGAGGCAAATTATCTGCCACCTCATAAAGGTCATCTCCTTTATTTATTTCTGACAGTTTGCCACTGACTACATGTTCTTCGTGTGTTTTAAAGTTGCCTAAGATGTTTAAGGCTCCAAACTCTCAAAAACTCTGTATACCGAGACTAGAATTAAAATAAACAACATGGTTTGTTTACAGGCTAGTAGCGAATAGAAGAAAATATAGCCTACAAAAAGATTAACGCATGAGTACCTTTTAAATCCTAAGCAGAACTCCATTACTTATGAAAATACAAATAAAAGACTATCTCTTGGGAATGTACCAAAAAGGCTAGTCGTGTTACCAAATGACTAATGTTGACCTAGAGGACAGCTTGTTCGTTCGGTCCTACGATAAAAGTGTGTAGGTATGTATCTTCAAACAATTTTGATAAGGGTATGAAATATTTGGCAAGTTTATCTATTACCTTCTGAATACCATTTATCAAACAACTATGTTTTGGAACAACATTGATGGACAGGTCAAAATTGTTTTACCAAAATTATTTGTGTAGCCCTCGAAAAATCAATTGTTTGGAATCGGTTCTCCTTTGAACTAACAGTTTGATGAACTTAAAATTGGAGGTTTAGGTAGGACGATCTCATCAATTTGCTCTGATCGAACGCTTTGTCTAAATCTAATCAAGCATCTAGGACCAAAAATTACGTAATCCTTCTTCTAAAAGTTTTACTATTGGTGTTGTCATTCCGGTTGAAACAATCTGTTTTTGACGAGTTCAATACCAAAGATAACTCAGTCAATACCAAGTAGGTACCTACATCACTACATAGTATAAAACAAAGTCGCTTTTTCTGTCATGTTGTATGTTGTATGTCCCTATGAACGCTTAAATCTTTAAAACTACGCAACGGATTTTGATGCGGTTTTTTTAATAGATAGAGTAACTCATGAGGAAGGTTTTTATGTATAATATCATCCATTAAATAGTGGACAAGTACCACGGGCGAAGCCGGGGCGGGCCGCTAGTAAGTTAATAAACAACCGTGAATGTTTCCAATGCTTTTGTAAACAGAAAGTAAGATAGTTTATTTACGCAATTTTATGCGGTAATATGAAATCAAACAATTCGAACATTTTATTAGAACCCAATCTAATCTGACACAGCTATTGGAATAATCATCATCGAATTTAATAACGCAACCTAATATTAGTTCAGTTGGTCACGTAAAATTGATTATTGGGCAAGTGTGTCATTTAGGGCGATTTTGCTGTAGTTACAACCTCAATGTAAATGTTAGGGCACGACCAGGTCGACCAGTTGTGTCTCAAAGTCGTTTATATTAATAGTATTGTGTCGTTAGTGCTTTAATGTTACTTGGAACCTTGAACCCAATACCGTTATCGACCCAAAAGAAAATAAAGAGTTTTGTACCGTTTTGCTACGGTTAGTTTTAATATTCATTATTACTACAAACACATTGCAACGGATGTTACGGAACATGAATTGTACAAGAAGTTAATGTTATTAATGAGAGCTGAGCAGGCCTAGAAGTTATTTTGCGTACGTTATACAAGTTTCTACTCGTATGTAGGTATCATCTATTAAAAAGACAACGCCAGGAAAAAATAATTGTGCCCTTGAATGTTATTTAAGTTTGTTGTTCTTCTTTTTAGCAACTAGAATAAGATTGAAGGCTTGATAAAATGCATAAACTTCAGCCTAATAAACTAAAAAATCCGAATAAAACGATGCCGTATAAAATGAGAGCAATATTTTCATGTAGCTGTACAAGTGTACATATTATAATAAATCTTCTTTAATGGGTCAAACAAAGTTTACTTATAATAGTAACCGTGAGATATTTTGGGCAACCAATTATTTTTAAGTTGACACCTCGCTGCTAAATGAATGTACGGTAGGTTCCAACTCTTAAGCCTTGGCCCTTCACGTTTGTCCGACAAATATTTGAACGACGCCTTAGCTGGTCGCATGTGTACTCAGAAATTGTGACGTCATTAAGGACTTTTCCTGCAATGTTGTATTAAATTGGTGTCTTTTATTCAGGATTCACACATTCTTAACACAAATGTAAGTTTTACACCTTCGTCACAAGCTCCAATGAAATTCTGTATTAAGTATTTATAAGAAGCCAGGCTACGATCTTTGCGAATATTGGAATCGTTTAATATTTTATAGATTTAAATACGTGCCTCAAATATCTTCGGTCATAACAACTTCATCTTTCAAATATAACTTTTTTATTTCACGGCCATATAAATTAGGTATTTATAATAACACTGATGTCAACCAACATTTCATAATCTAATAATCGGTTCATACAGGACTAAGGACTAATCAAAAATACAATATGTATTGTTTAATTCATTTGAATGTGATATATCCTACTACTATTATAAAGGTGAAAGTTTGTATGTGTGGATGTATGGATGTGTGGATGTATGGATGTTTGTTACTCTTTCACGTAAAAACTACTGAATGGATTTGAATGAAACTTTACCACAATATAGCTTTTACATCAGAATAACACATAGGATATTGGAAATCGAAATCCACGCGGACGGAGTCGCGGGCGGCCGCTAGTAAAGCATAAATTTCTTCGCTATAAACATTACCAAGACCACCTTGAAGTGAATAACGTTATTGTTTATACTCATTCATAATTGTTATTAACACGTTATGTAAATTCTTAGTCACGTGTAATTATTACTTAATTGTACATACAAGTACTTATTTCTTATATATATATATATATATATATATATATATATATATATATATATATATATATATATATATATATATAGAAATATTTAATCTAAAAAGGATGTCGTTTTCCTATTTCTCAATTCCTTATAATAAACATGCTTCAATTTAGGTACTTCATTAAAAAATACTTAAAAATAATGTTTTCGTATTTGATTGAATTTATTTTTACAACTTCTAGATACTATCATCGGAACATCATTATATTAATCACATAATCATGACATTGTCGTAATAGAGACGACTCCATTATTGAAAAACATTCATCTACAGCCCACAAAACTCATCCAAAATTAGTATTTACGATTAAAATATAATTATATGTATGATTGCTGCAATTTAATCTCTGTGAGAAAAACCGCACGCAAAAGCTCTCACATACGTCTACTTTCTACCTATTAAGAGCACATCATTACTAAACCCTTACGCATGGCCCTTATTTTGTTTACAATCGATACCACCAGTCATACTACTGCGGCTTATCTACTTTCTACGCTCGAGTCAGGCTTTCCATTTAATCGATTAGTGCAAGTGAGTACATTTACGTTGATTGCAACTGTATCGATTGTCATCTCGATGCCGTATGTGGTACTGTTAACATCATAAGATATTGCCGTTCTTATGCAACCCATTGTTAAAGCTACGGGCTATAAAAACCCGTACTGTTTTGCAACGCTATATAAATTCTAAACTTTCTCCTCTATATTTGGCGTAATAGTTTCATATATTTTAATAAAGTAGGATCGGGGAGGGTTCGTTATGCGCTGTATATTTTACGAGTGTCAATTAAGACGCCTTTGTTATGTATTTGGGTTCATTCAACCACTGCGATTTTTTGTCCTCTTTTAACTACCCCTTTTTTCATCAAATACATATTAAAGTCTTTCAAAAGAGAGTAATTGTGGCCTATGATCCTTCATATACATAATAAATAAATTAGCTATCTATACTTAATATATTAAGCTGAAGAGTTAGTTTGTTTGTTTGTTTGAACGCGCTAATCTCAGGAACTACTGGTCCGATTGGAATTTTTTTTTTGTGTTCGATAGTCCATTTGCCGAAGAAGGCTTTTAGGCTATTCTATATTCCTATGTCCACGCGGACGGAGTCGCGTGCGGCCGCTGGTTAAATTGTAACTATCAATGATTTCCTTATCTAGAAACAAAATTACAAAATCCAAAGCTATAAGAAGCAGAAATGTTGACTCTGTTGTCTAGTGACCAAACTTTTGGTCATTAGTAGGCGGTCACGATAATAACTTTGAACTCAACATTGAACGGTGACTTTTGTGAGGCGTCGACCTCACAAAAGTTATTATGTATATTTCATGATTGTGCATAAAATTCGTCTGCTACAAAAATATTATTATTCTTGTCTAGATCGGGCTTTAAATTCTGCGATCTAATGAAACAATATATTTCTAGATATCCACAACATTTTATGTGTGAAAAGTAAATTGTCAACCAATTTAGATCTTTATAAGTGAAAGCCTTTCACAAAATATGAGTAAGCATTGTAAGAATTTTTACAAATCTAAGTCTTCATGTCTGAACAAAAACGTAGTACAAATAAAGGTTTCCATTCTCAGCTATTTCCAGACACAGATTACACAACAAGTTGAAAAAACCGTTAGGCCTAACAATTTCCAAATAATTTGATTTACCAATAAAGAATGCCAAATAGATTGAATTGAGTAAAACGGTTTTCGACGCTATTTATCGAGATCGCAACAATCAATTTCGTTGCTTACAATGATTATATTATGGATGGTTGAATTGTATACGAGTAGGCGTGGAGAAAATTTTTGTACAAAAGAAAAAGAACAAGCATTCATTCATCTGTGTCCGCATTTGGACTAGTCATCGTCTGTCTTTGCGTCAATGATCATAATGTTAATGATTTTGAGGAATATTATTATCAATATTACAGAGGGTGTGATTTAAAAAAAATCCTTTGTTTTAAATCTACTACCTAAATTAATCTAATCACTACAAGTACAAAAATCCCGTAGTAGGTAACAAACACTATTATATCAATAAAAGTCATCAATTTGATATTTTCAAATCCCAACAGAAAATTATATACATACGTTTTACAGGTCAATGTTCTGATTAGTGGGAAAGATAAACTGTGATATCAAGCACACCGTATTCTATTCATTACAATAAAATTGGTATTGGTAAAGTGACTCAAGAGATAGGTACTATTATTAGTAACTTTTCTGTTATGAAACTTTGTATCCATAGCCGTTTACATTTTTCCACTAAATGAAGTCGAATCTCACACCCATTACACTCGTAACTTTTGACAAAGGAATCTTCATTGACGATAAGCGGATAAACCCTATAAATTGTCTCGTTATACAATACGTAGAAACATTCCGGTCCGAAGGCCTCTCTTCAAATAAACTCGAATCTAAAATCAGTAAGCGTCTTTAAAGTAACGGAGCGAAATTAACATCAATTGTTTGTCAATTTACTTACCATTTGTTTTCTAGGTCAAGTTGTTAAGGTACGTTAGGTGACAATCTTAAATGTCAGCAACACTAATGGCTGAATTGACGGAATTATTAATTCTTTTCTTTGATCAAACGAGCCGTTTGAAGTGGAAGTAATAAAGGACGTATTGTAAAATGAAAATATTTTAGCGGATTGATCCTTTGGAAGTCATAGGTATTGAATAAACATTGTCGTTTATGGCCTCCATTCCAGGATAAAATGTGAATTAAACAAGCTTTTGCAAAATGGTCTAGGGAGTTGATATTTTTTTAGCAACATTTAAAAAATTCAAACTGTTTCGATAATATGATCAGAGTGTGTTAATGTAACAGTATAAATCCTTACCAAGTTAGCTAGTACCTATAGCTATAAATTGTGCCAAAATCCTTCCACATCATTAAATATTCATGATTCCGATTTCAGTGCTGCAGGGTAATTGACACATAAACTTTGCATTTTCCGATATCTGTATTCAGACGCCGCATCAAATTGATGAACTGAACTAATTAATGAGCGAAGTCCTCATTCCTCATTTAGACAGCGACTTTCCTAATTCGTAGGTTTGCCTGTCACGTAGACGTTTGAGCAGACTCATAATCATTTAAAAGTTTGAGTGCGTGGGCCTTCGTTCGTTAGCCGATGCACCCACGCATTTGTAACAAAAATACGGTTGTGGGAATATTCAGAAAAAGTGGGAAAGGCATTAGCGGTGATATGGATGGCCCCGATGAGGCAATGTTAGTGGTCTGTTATTAAGAAAGACAACATTGTGTTGACTTTCTGATGGGCGTCAGGAAAATAGTGAACACTAAAAACCGTTATGCAGCTCTGGCAAAGATTATGGTGTCCGGAGCTCAACCAACTTTGGGAGGGCGCCATAGGTGCTCTTTTGATGTGTTTAATGTTTGACTTGTTTGTAAACAAACTAGCTACGTATTTCAAGTCTTCATTGCTTTACGTTCTTATTGCTTTTCATTCTTCCGGCCTTTAGGGAACCAAACGCAATTTCACTTCGCTCCCATGCCATAATTCAAAATTTGGCCGCAAGCAATCTGTACCTAATCAACCAAGAACAAACTAACGGTGCAAGCTCCAGATTCTGAGTAAGACAGGATCATTATATGTATATTTTTTTCCAGGAGCATCGGTCACGCGATCTAACGAACAGTTCGCGTGAGCATCTGTTACCACAGTTCATTGGTTAATTCCTCTTGTGAATGGGCCGGTAATGAAGTCGCCCGGCGTCCACTCGGGCTCCGTACGTGATGTGAACGGCTGATCACTGAATTTTGATTAGCTTATGCATTATAAAATTACTTGCGGTGACCAATACAAATAGGTTATTCCGTAAATGTTGGAGAGTAATAACCGCTGAGTCCATTCATTACTATAGTCTCCTCGATAATAGAGTTAGAAGTGACCTTGCCGAGGGCTCGACATCCACTCGGTACGAATCATTTGGTTTGTGATACTTGTACTTAAATACCATTGTGGAAACGATGCTAAATGCTAACCTATTTAAATAAATAGCTTAGCATCGGGTAGGCTAACTGCTCTAATTTATATAAAAAAAATTATAAGCATTCCTGAAAAATATTTCATTTAAAAAATGGGCAGATTTATTTGCCTTCTTGCTTCCAAAACTAATTTGGTAAACTAAATATCTATTTCAAACGCCTTAATAATAACACCAGAACGAAATTCCTTTTTTTACAGAAGAAAACCTATTTCTCTATTTAGGTTTAAATTAAAAAGTAACTAGGTACAGCAATTTGATGTAACGTAGAATAGGTAGGTAAAGGAATAATTAGCTACCGATACATAAATCAGAACTTTGATAGAACTCGGTAAAAGTAATTAAACAAATCAGAAGTAAAGTGTATGCCTGAGCATAAATTGTTTTTGATAGTTTTAATAAACGTGACCTGTAATAAAATGTATTGCGATGGGGGCTTACTGTGGAGGAATATTAATGAATAGGCAAATTCAATATTAGCATTAGGGACTGTTGTTATCATTTGCTGTGGGATCTTTTTTTTTTGATAGGTTAAAAAATTTGAACACGATGTGAAAATATACTAATCACAATATTATACTTAAAAAAAAATATTTTCGTACTTTCTGCTGAACGTTTAGGATGCGATGCTACGGTAGTGGTCAAGACGGGAGTGACATCGTGTTTTCATTGTTTCAACGCAAACTTCCTGCCTTCGTTCAACAAAAAATCTATAAATACGACAAAAAGGGTAAAAATTTTACTAAATCTGAAGAAGCCTGATCTAGTCTCGAGGTGACTGACATGGACTAAAATCGATCTGAGGTCATCTAGGAGGGCCTCGTAAACAGCGTCTACCTCCATACAGCTACGGTCGTTAGTCGAGGATTTTCGCATTTCATTGACCTCGTCTCAACTATCGATTTAGTGCAATGGTTGAGAAGTCGGATACTACACCGGTGTTCCTATATCCATGTGGTTAATCTAAATCTGACTGTGAATATAGTTTTAGCACTATAGCATTATAGTATATATTTTTGAGCACGCAGTTCAAGCCATTGGAATGATATATATAAAAACGCAAAGGTCGATTTTAATTTCAACACTGAAAAAACATATATACTCTTGTCTCAATTCTTCCTAAAATACGTCATGATTTAAATGACTCAGTCGGAAAACAAGTCGTTACCTCGCTACATAACTACTAGTTATCGAAGGATTCACATTTCCCCACTAGAGCACGTTAAGAGCCCGAAGCTGCACTTACCTAGCGGTCCACAAATTTGTCCCTTAACCCATACGAAATAATTGCTCCAACCATTAACATTCCAGAACGTACCACTAACGAAACTTTCTAGTGTGGGTGGCGCCCGCCAATATAAAATTACATTTGGAGTCACGAGTTTCATATGTCTGGAGATAAACCGCTCATATTCCTCCACTTCTACTTTAAAATGTTCCAAGGGTCACGTGTCAACCTTTACGTAATTACACGCTATGAATTATGTTTGTCACTCGACCTAACTGGTTAGTTAGGTTAGCTTTGATGTGTTAATCATAGCTATTAATTAGCGCAGATCTCTCTGCAAACCAAAGCATTATGGAGTCATAATATGATAGATGGATTGATGCCAGTACTCTTGTTCAACTGTAATAAGAGCTGTTTAACTTTCTGCTTATTGCAACAAAATATAATATGCTTGGGATAGTGTAATAGACTTCAATACATTCAGGGCTTTGAGATGAAAGCAATGTACACAGACAGTAAATATTTGAGTGTAGGTATTACATTCACTACGTCCTTTCAACAAGAACTGTTTAGTTAAAACTACGAGTAGAATAGGTAGAGTGAGGTAATAAGGCGAGTATTAGCATTAGCCAGTTGAGTATTTTAGCTCCCGCACTTTTACCGCTAATCTGTTGATCACGGATACTACAAGATCGCCTACGTAAAGCAAGTTATGTCATTGGCCTAAATATAAAGCTTTGAAAACTCTGGCATTAGACTGAGAAAGTGTTTAGTTACAGGGACTGTTACTCCTGTGTTATTGAGAAATTAAAATAAATCAAAAGTTATTACAAAACATGTCTAACACTCCCCAAAGCCCATATCCGACAGTGTCGGGTTGTACCCTGTGTTATAATTACAGCCCACGTGTTTTCGATTGTTCATCGTAGTAATTAACTCAATATTCGCCATTACTCATTCAACGTGCTCTAAATTTGACGATAATCCGCGACCTCGCCCGCACTTGCTAATTAGCTTTGCCTTCGAGCAAACATCACAATGACCTCACAAACCTTCCCATCCTATCGGCATTAGTTGAAACAATAGCGTCCATGAGGGAAAATGGCTCTTCATACTCTATTCATGTGTCAATGGCTCGCATCCGAACAAGGGGTTATTGATCTGGAAATATAAAAGGTTCACTCTCGGTATTGTCTTAAACGGCGTTTCTAAAATGAAACAGGCTAAACGTGCCCAAGTGGCCGGGAAGCAGAGCTAATATCGCACTCGTGGGGTTCCCATTCAAGACTACGTTGCTGGATCGGTCCCAATTTTCTAAAGATTTGACATCATACGTGACTTAACGCATTCAATTAGTGGCCGGATACGTGCCTCTGCCAAAATCTCGATCAAGATAAGATTTGTCGACAGTTTTTAAGATAAGTTTAATGGAATAGAATAGAAGTTTTGCCAAATGTGGAAGAGCCACAAAGAATAATTCTGAGAAAAACTAATATCAGAGAGTACCATTACTCTGGAGCCATCTTGTCTACTTTGTATTGAGAAATAAACAACCGCTGAGAGGTGAACCACACACAATGTACGTTTCAAAGATCAAAGCCGGCCTGATTCTGTCCCAATCCTCTTAGCTTGGCTTGGCGTCCCTACAGGCCGGCCGTTTTGCAGAGATGTATTTTTGAACTGATATTACTCCCGTTGTGCAATCCAGATCATGTTTGCCGTTATTTCATCTAGATAACAGCTGAGAATGTTGACTGGACTTGCATTTTATTTTTTTTGGTTTATCGAGCTCTTTATTCATGCAATTATGTAAGTTGTATTTATTAATGTAACTAGATGTTGAAATGTAACTAGTCTTTTGAAATCTCTTAAACTTTGTATCATTTGCTCTCATTACTTAGGTACTTGAATATAAATGTTTCAACGTTTTGTTTTCGAATACTGATAACTTTATAAAACTTCTGTGAAGTTATTAATGGAATAGAATACCTTGAACCATCACCCTGCATACGTCTAATGCCATAAAACTATTCCCATGGGAAACCAAGCCACGAATAGCTGAGATTACATTCTAATTTCGGCCTAAACATTAAGTGTGGAAGAGAAGGTTGATAAAATAAAAATTCCAAATATTTGTTTAGCCAATACTTTAAGGTTTAAAAATACTCACAACGGTAGTAGTGACATTGAGCTCGTCTAAATCGGACGTATGAGGGGGCTATATATATAATTTCACGCCTACGGGGCACGACCGAAGTCGACAGTTCGTCACGACACAGGAATTTTCTATTTGGGAGCTTTACGACAAACGCTGTTGAAATCCCGCTTTATAATTATCCTTTACGTAGGAGGTACTTGAATATAAATCTGTAGCTTATGTAAAAAAAGTATGAACCTATTGTTTACGAGCTACGTGTTTTTTTGTGAACTTATGCAATGTGCGGCAGAAAAACCGTTGCCAGGAAAATGCGGACTACAAATTGATAATATCAAAGAGCACAATAATTTACTAATGTTATGTTGTACTAATGTATACTAATGTACTTAGACAAAATTTGAATAGTATTAAGATAGAAGAGAAAACCTGCCAAAAGAAAGTAATTGATTCTGATCTCTTTCTTTCTTCTCTTATAAGTCTCATTCACTACATTATACTTGACTGTAACACTACACACTGCTGAAGTCAGTAGTTATACGACACAAACGGGACTGTATGGAGTGTTGCAACAAGCAAGCCCATTCTGCTGGCACAAAACACCTGTAACAAACTATGCCTATGACGAAATGCATTCTGCGACAAAAACATTTGGAGCACAATTACTGAATTGTGCTCCAAATGTTTTTGTCCGTCCAATGAGTTGTTTGTAAAGAGCACAATTTATATCCTAACAAATCCAGTCTCCCACGACAAGTGGCGTAAATTGGACTGTTCCATCGTGTAATCCGTAATCATGCGTGAGTGTCATCACACCAGCTTACCGCCGAAAGGCCATCAATCAACTCTAAAATTCATATGGACATGCACGCCACGCCGCATTTGGTCTCATATAAAAAAGTAATTTAATCAACCCATTTTCGTCAAGCATAATATTTCTCGAACTATCGCCTCTATATTTAGATAGAACTGAAATAGTGCTCGAGTATTTTAGATTAGGATTACGGTCAAGTACGTGCCGGACATTCCTCACCATGATTTAATCTCAAGGGTAGGCCTGAAAATGTATGGACTAAAGATAGAAACACGTAGAACGCGCGTAAATTCTGTGCAGTCCTAAGGAACCCCATCGTAGAGGTGGACCCCTCCATAACTCTTGTGAATAAGGAAAGATCGATACGACGGTTACGAAGCGTCGTCTTGATCCACATCACACGGCTCCCGTCTATGCTCCAATATCCTTTCCAATTTCGTAGAACTGGTATATAGCAGTTGTAACAAACCCTATTTGAACAAATAAGTACTCAAGCGGGAAAGTAAATGAAAATGCAAAAAGCCAAAAGATATGATGGATTCCGCAGAAAAGATCCCAGTAAAAATATATATACGAGTGTTCCCAATAAACTGAAATGCAAACAAATACATTTACCTACAAGAAAAATCTTGTACAGTATATTGTTTATTTCAGAAAAGTTTTTTTTTTAAACAAAATAAAATTGAATTTAAAGCGAACAAAGTAAAAAATTTCCAACAGTAAATAATGAGTAGTATCTGTAAGGAAAACGTAGATGTCACAGCCAAACACGAATGTCATTAATCCACAGAAGCCGTACAAATATTCACATGGATCAAATCACGTGTGGCAAAATCTTTATTAGTGGCGCAAAATACGTTACGTATTCCTAGGAGAAATCATGACAAAAATAAGTTGAGGTATGACATACATATTCTATTCTCTATGGGTTGAGGTATAGCGATGACCACACAAAATCCCCAGTTGTAGGTTACGACCGTCCTTTATGTTTGCTTCACCCTTTAATACCAAGAATTTAATAAAACCGTCTGCAAAGTTCAGAACTACGAGTAAGATTGTTTTAAGTTGTTGTACTAAGTAAAAAGCAAAGCAGTAATGGAAAAATTTACGAGTTAATGCAAACATTTCACCGACTTAGAGATTTTAATGAATTTACCAGGCGTCCATGATTGTTTAGATAAGCAGACTGTTGTGAAAATTTACTTGTATTATCTAAGGGTATTTCAATTTAAAAAGTAATGAGTAGGCATCGTTAATCATCTCATTTTCTTATTTTTAAACTTATAATACCAACTTCAAAGAAAATTGCTAAGGTCTGTGTTTTGATGACTTATATGTGACTGATTGTGATTACCAACATCACGCGAATTAGTTTTTCTAAACGATCGAGAATTAACTAGGTAAATAATTATTTCATAGTATTTTACCGTTCATTACAGCAACCATCTTATCGAATCTTTCTCATCGATCAGAGGCTATTAATACATGCCAGACGAAGAATTCGTAATTAGAATCGTCCTGACTTTAAACAATGTACAGTCGCGCGTACATCGGTTTGTTTAGGAACAATGGAATTGAAAATGAACTCGATTTTGATCGAAGACAATCGCACTCACGAGACAAAACCATGAATGGAATGAATAGCTGAGGTTCGTATAATTGCGTGGGCGTGAATGTCGATTGATTTAGCTTCGGAGATAAATCAGTCGATTTATCTGAGTATTAGGCACAATACAAATTTGAAATAATTTCAGAGCTGGAATTGCGATAATAAACCCTTCAATAATGGATATTATTTTGGCTTAGTTATTCGTATTAGCCTCTATTTTCTTAACTTTGCGTCCGGTACAGATTCTTAATTCATTAATCCGTGGTATATGTACACAACATTGCTGGAGCAGAAACATCCTATCCTAACGACTGTGGATGCATTGGTTATGAATGCAGCATCCTCTTCCAGTAATCAAATAGCAATTTCAAAGTCAGATAATAAGGAAGCGTTGCGATTGCGACGTCTTACCGTGGCATCGTGTAATGGCGTGAGATTACGTCGCGTTCTTTGCGGGACATTCCGCCTCTGTAATGACGGAGTTACGGAATCGGCACGCGCGGCAGAAGCCTGGCAACTTACCTCAACATTACTATAGTAAATAGCCCTCGCTTCCCCTGGTATTATTAAGATCTCCTCCGTAGGTCAGGTTTGCGGAGACATTCCCCCACTATAATGACGGAGTTACGGAATTGGCACGCGCGGCAGAAGCCTGGCAACTTACCTCAACTTAACTATTATAAAAAGCCCTCACATTCCCTTAGTATTATGAAGATCTCCAAAATAGATCTGTTCAAGTTCAAGTTGTCACAAGATTGAAGTATTGATCGAACGTCATGGACTTAACGAAAATTCTTCATATTTTTCGACTTTGGAGATTTGGCTGTTTTGCAATTGTTTCGGAATTCATCGTTATACTCGTATGTAATAAAATACATACACTGCACACTTTTTTAAACACGTTTCTTTTTTAAATTCACCTGTCATGAATTCCAGGATTTTTGGTCATAGAAAGGAAAGCTATAAATAAATTGTGTAAGTTTGCAGTGATGTCAATGAATGAACATGCCAGAAACTCGTTCGCGAAAGTTACGCATGAAAAACGACGAAGTTCAGTCCGTAGTTCTCATGTTTAGTCAATACAGTTCTTTATTTGCGATGAAAAGAAAGGGCATTGTGCAGTCATAAATAATACAATGCATACGTAATGTATATATACATACAAATAAGTTATATATAACAAACAACACTTCATTTTGGAAATAATCAGAGCACATGAGCTCATATTTTCTAATGTTAATCATAATTGCTGTGTAGCTAAAGAATTCTTTCAAGTGTTAAAGACTTATTGAGTTATTCAATCACATATTATAATGTATATCCAAACATCTTTATGATTGATTGCCCCATGATGTATAAAAAAAGCTTGCAAAGACCTTAATGATGTTAGAAAAACTATGATGTTTGGCAAACAAAAGAAGCGGACTTTGACCTATGATTAGAACAGTATTTGACCGTGACTTCAAAATTGTCCAATTTCGGTACTAAACTTGCGGCACAACAACATGAAATCAAATATAATAATCCGTGTGAAGGTTACAACCATCTTCGGAGTGTTCGTTTTTTAACGTCATTCATTGATAAGCTAGGCTCCCTATTGTTTAAACTTAGAGAAATTGAAAAAAGTTAATGTTCCACCTTTAAACCAGCCATTTGTTATTGGCAGTATACACTTAAGGACCCATTGATAACCTGACCAGATTGTAAGGTTGTCAAAACCTAATCTTTCAGTCAGAGGTAGTATGACATGTAGCAGAGAATGTCTTACCAGCCCTTTTAGTTTCCCCAAGTCGCAAACTGTATTAAATTCCAAAATAATAACTCAACAAGAGAAAATAGTTAACTGTGCAGAAAATGACGACCGGATGCTGCCACGCAAATTACTCGGATGACCTGCACTAAACTCTGTTGGGTCACTGACTTAACAAAATCACTCCTGAAGGTCTGCCATAGACGTATTTGAATGAAACTAAAATCTGTACCCCATTAGGAGCCATTGTTATTTAGAATAACGTGTTTACATTAACTTTACATTGGAAAAATTCCATGTCTTCTCTATAACATATCTGTATAAGAATTAAATTAAATAAATAAACATGTCTAGAAAAACTCGTCTCTCATAGACATCGGGCATGGCATTTAAAATGTCTGCAAATACCAACAGAAAATCTTTTTATAACCTATAATAATAACACACATGAACATCACAAAACGTGTTAATAAAACTACCATTAACAAACTGTTATGACAGCTAATGATTATAAACACATAAAATTTACGGCTTACTATAAAATTTCACGTTTACAGTTTTGTAAAAATAGCAAAGCGAACGTTAGATAAAAAACTGTGAAACAAACTGGCGATGAGATGATCGGTAATTGCCTGTGGAAAGGGTCGAATCTTTTTGGAAATCCGAGCTCGCCTGAGAGGTAAGAAATTCTGATAAAATATTTATAGTTTATTTGGCCGTCGAAGAAGGCGATAATCAGTTTAGGAATCCGTGAATTACCATTTATTTTCATCGTTTTCGCTTTTAATTAAATTTTTAGTCAAGATGTACCAAAACAAGTGCACAGAACGTATTAAAAGCGTCGTGTAATAAGTCTATTAACTTTTTTTAGTGGAACAAAATACGTATAGATCTATTCGTATTATCATACGGATAATGCATAGGAGTCGTTGCTCGCTTAGTGTATTTAAGGGTATGCTTCCACCGGCCAACTCGTAAAAAGGCTATTTCTACTCGAAGCAATAAAACTCTCTTTGATATATCCTATCCACCAGCCTATCTCGGTTTAAGGTGACTCCTCCCCGGTCAGGGTTGGCAAAGTGGTTCTATAAATATTCCTTAAAACTTTACATTTTGAATGTATGGGATTAATAAAGTGAAGATGTTGAAAAAGTGGGCATACTAAGAACAATGGAAGTGAACAGTACGAATGTTATAATTTACAACTGGTATTATGACGTATACAACCTTACGTATTATGGCACAGTGAAAAAAAATTAACTGAATTATTATTTCTAGTATTGTTTTTATAAACTAATTAAAATTTATATTATAATATAAGATTATAATATAAATTTTAATTTTACTCTGGCCTTTTTGTCATCTCTGCTCATTCTGGTATCTGTACGTCCCAAGTCGACACTAACTCGTCATTTGAAATAACTTTGTATGTTTCTCTCTGTAACATTAGCATTAACAGTAATAAAGATATATTACACCCAACAATGAAAGGCAACGACCCCTTTCTACAACCGTCTCCGAACAATGTCGCGAGCTCTTATCCGATATCAAATCAGTGTCGCGACTCACCGTAATATGAAAACTTGGTCGCAAGTTCGCAACCCTGGCTCTCGAGTCACTCCTCAACTCCAATAAACACTCACAAGAGGTTCTTATGGAATGCTCAAGCAGATATTTCCAGGCCAAGACCGCCGGGATACTTTTTATGGAATATTTTAGGTTCTTTTAGGAAGTGGAAATCTTGCTTTGGTTTGATAGGTTGCGCAAAGTAATAAAATGCAAGGGAATACCTAAAGGAGTTTTTTTCTTTTCTCTTTTGAGTTTTTATTTTTATTCTTAGTTTTCTTGGAAGTATATCGATTTCAATTCTACATAGATCTTTTTAATTTAACATATTAATATAAGTTCCCATCGTGTGTCCACTTTCTCTCAATATTCCACACTAAATGTTACGAAAGGGAACTGCCCTTTTCAATTATAGAGGGTTATTTATTGATGTTGCAATTAGTTTAATTATAATTGACAAATTGGTCCTTTAGACCCGCATGTTTGTCGAGAACAATCAATATTATGTTTAATAGCGGATGCCATGTCGAGGCACAGACAACTTGTACAAAAGAACACTTTGTAATGAAAGGCTCTCTTGTTGCTATTTTTGTCCTTCGATTATACCTTTAGGGATACATAACTAGGAAAAGTTAATTTCACAAAAACCGCACAATGGTGCAAGAAGCGTTGCCTGTCTTTAAGACCCCTTAAGCCCTTACCTCTAGCAAGGTAGACAGAGCTCAGTTGGGAAGAGTCCCAACTGAGCTCTCTCTACCTTGCTCACCAGCACTACAGATAAGAAGTGCTACTTCACTGTAGTCTTCTTTAAGGTGATGGTAATTCCCAGGAGAACGGCTCATTCGAATGGAAGTTCCACTAAGCTCTACCTCTCTTAAAACAAATGTAGTCTTGCCCCTTCCGTCCCGTAATAATTTTTATCAAAACCCCTCATCTCGCGAACTCTGTTAAGAATACCTTAGTATTACGCTTCGGCATAAAGTTTTATAAGTTTCCGCACGTCTGACCATAACAGCCCACCTATTGCGGCGACAGACACGCCTACAATGCGACGTCCTCCCACGCTCGTCGGGATAACCACCTTTATCCCGCTATGGCCTATTTTCGGGATAATACTGCGACCTCGCCAGACTCAGATATCGATCCCTGCATTAATTAAACGCTCAAAGATCCCTTGCTCGCAAACAAATACAATTAGAGTGTGTCAGTTAAAAGGCTTGTCAATGTAAATGTTAAGCGAATTTCATAGAAAATTGCAGAATGAATAAAATTTATTTATATTATTTAGATTTAGATCTTCCTAATAAACTATCTGACAAGACTTCAACACAAATAAAACGATTTCATGCGCTTAATCTTGAAATGCAAAACGAGTGGGTGTCCCTTGGTGAGTTTTGTATCCCTTTAGCATTGAAGTGGCGGTCGATACTGTACGATTGGTCTCCGGCGTTGCTTAAATTCTATCTGAATGCCTTTCAGTTGACCCTACCCGATCAGAGCAACCTTGTGAGGTGGGGAATGGCAGTAGACAAAACATGTTTACTCTGTGGCGAGGCCGTAGGTACCGCGAGGCATTTGTTGGTGGGATGCAGAGTACTCCTAGACAGAGGTCACTACTCTCGCCGCCATGACGGAGTGTTGCAGATCATACGTGAAGCGGTGAGCCTTTCAATAGCAAGAGCAGCAAAAGGTTTGACGACGAATACAAAGAACATCAACTTCGTCAAGGAAGGATCTACCAAGAAGTCCAAAGTCAAACCTTACTCCATCGTTAGTGCAGCTCCAGATTGGAAGATCATGATGGACACGTATGAAAAGCGCTACACTATTCCAGAAGACATTGTATTATCGTCGTCTAGACCAGATCTTTTCGTTTATTCTAGAAAACTTAAGCGCGTACTGTTGGTGGAACTTACTGTTCCATGGGAGACAAACATTCCCAAAGATCACGCGTTTAAAACAAATAAGTATTATGACCTAACCAACGAGATGACTAAAAATGGTTATATAGCACGGTTGTATGCTGTGGAAGTGGGTGCGAGAGGTATACCAGCGAAATCTCTCTACAACCTACTGAATGACTTAGGACTACCAAGATCTAATATTAGCTCGTTACTGGAAAGAGCAACTAAAGCCGCTTTACTCGGCTCATACCAAATATGGTTAGGAAGGGAGAGGAATGTCATCGGTGAAGGTGATCGTTAGTATACTATAAAGGGGCCCCTTAAACCTACACGCTGGGTCGAAAGTCCCAGGCACCGACTGGCATTCCTCTCTGTTCCACGCGATGGACCCGGCACCCGCACGGAGAATCCATGGATAGCTAAGAAGTTCGTCTCTATCGTGATGGTTAAATCTAACCCTAAAACAAAATAAACCTTGAAACGAGTGCTGATACAAATAAACAATCGGTACTATCGAATCGCATTTAATAAAAATTAGCTTTCAACCAAGATAACGTCGCGTCAACCTAATCTAGACTTAATTTAAAAGGAAAGAGAATACATTTCACGATCTATGCGCGTTCCGTTTATTTTGGAAAGGAAATAAACGGAACATTTCCATAATAAACAAAGCGGTATTAACAATAGACGCCGGAACGACGCTCCAATTATTGGACACACAGTAACATAATCAACTACACGGTTTTTGTGCCTTCAATCGTAAATTGGCTTAACACAAAGGCTATAATCGCATTTATTTATTTAGCTGAAAATACAAATATATTTTTATGAAAAGCAACTGAGCAAAATCGTGCTAGGGGCAAATGCTTGTGTGCTGTACATCGGCATTTGTACTCAAGTCATGGATGTTTTTTAAAGTATTTAAGTTTGTCTGTCCGTTCCCTTATCCATTGTACATTTGTACAAGCTTCGAACTTAGTTTGGAGCTAGGCAATTGTTGTGTTAGTCCAAAAAAATTAAATAAACTTTTTTGCTGAGCCATGTTACATTTGATAGTATAAAATAGAAATTTTCGTTCCAATTAATATTCTTTGATGTAGCGACGAAGCCCAAATACAAAACGCAGTCAACTCCTAAGTTCATAACACGCGTGGACAGTCACGCGCACTAACTCTTAGCAGTCTAGTTAAAAATTTAACTTTATTGCTTTGACATAAGAGTCGAGTTGTGCGTACAGGTGATTTGAATGCACACTAGACGGTATCACGACACTTCCCGTCCACAATGGCCGCGGCCGGAACAACCGACGCGTGCGCATTGTCGGCTATACGTATATGCGATGTAATGTACTCTCGTACTTCCGCACACGAGATCGGGGATCGTAAAAAAAATTAATTACTTAGCGTAATTAATATCTGTAGTCTGATGTTATTTTTAGCTTTTTGATATTCTATTTTAAATTGGGCTTCAGAATGCAAGTAAAGTTTCACTTGCATTGGTCAATCTGTAAACACAATTTTGTTAGATTTGGCAAAAAAAATATTTTGTATTGGTTTGTGAGGTACAGACAAGTGAAATTATGTACTTACCCGTTTATTTTCGTATTTGTAACTTATTATTTTGACGTTTTCAGTTGACTACAGATACGAGTATAAGTAATCATTATGGCCCACGGGTCACGACAAACATTTGATATTGAATCTTTTAACTTAAGTTATAAAAAAAGCCGAAATTACCCTTGGCGGACCCGTAACAGAGTCGGTTACATAAAAAAATTTTTGATAATCCGAAACAACACTCTACACTGTATTCGGTTCAACCTTTCATAAATGCTATTAACTAAAATAAAAATTGGCCAAGCGCGAGTCGGACTCCCGCACTGAGGGTTCCGTACAAATTCTATTTTTGACGTATTAAAAAAACTACTGAATAGATTTCGTTCGAACCAATTTTCGTTGGTAGTTTTTATGGTAATGTACATTATATAATTATTTCAGTTTTATCATTCTCGTATTTTAGAAGTTAGAGGGGGGGGACACACTTTTTTCCACTTTGGAAGGGTCTGTCACGCAAAGTATTCACTTCAGAAAAAAGTGATATTAGAAACCTTAATATAGTTTTTAAAGACCTATCCATAGATACCCCACACGTATATGTTCAATGAAAAAAAATATTTCGAGTTTCAGTTCTGACTATGGGGACCCCCTACTTTTTTTATTTTTTTTCTATTTTCGTGTGAAAACCTTGTTGCGGTTCACAGAATACATCCACTCACTAAGTTTCAACAGTATAGTACTTATAGTTTCGGAAAAAAGTGGCTGTGACAGACTGGCGGACAGACAGACAGACAGACAGACAGACAGACAGACATGACGAATCTATAAGGGTTCCGTTTTTTTGCCATTTTGGCTACGGAACCCTAAAAATCAACGAGACTGACCCTTTTTGTACTTATATTTCGTACTACACAAAAAAAGCGTTTTCCGTTTCTGTGTAGAAGCTGCCGTGCCGCCATAACTTTTAACGAGCATGGAGGCACTTTACTATTAAAATGAAAAGCACAAACGCCATACCTATATGAACTAAAACAAAAAGATTTTTTCAGACAAAAGAAAATACCTGCATGAAATTTATCTTGCATAATGAAGTTTAACTTTTACGCCGAGGCCACAAACAAAAGAAAGAAGTTTTATGCAATGCTGACATGCAGTGGAATGGGTCAACTTGTAACTTGACCCTCTATTGAACGTTTTTTCATTTAAAATTTAACTATACTCACTCATAGTTTATCCAATTTGTCTAAAGTTCCTTTAAATATGAAAATGTTATCAGTTAACTCGGCTTATCAAACTAAATTACTTAATAAATCGAGTTAGTTGATTCTATAATAGGTTGAACGTTTAATTAATTTATATCGCCTACTCGAATCACTCATTTGAAAATAGTTGAGCTGAGTTCAGAGAAACCAAATTTAAATTATTATATTATTAGAGAATGAGCATAATAATGTCTTATTACAGAGAAAAATGCCTCACCAGTAAAATGAAGTCACCGTCAAAATTATTGGTAGTATATTCTTGATTTATTACGACGCATACTAAATGTACTTTAATAGCAACGAACGTGAGTGTTCAAATAAAAAGAAAAGCTCAGTCTTTCATATTTTATGAGATAGTTTATCCGATAATATATATATATATTACTGCCAATCGTTTTTAAGACTTCAGCAATACCAGATGGTGACTTGATGCTCTATGTTACAACCTTGTTTATATGTAATTATAAACATACCTATAGTGCCCATTTTTAATAGTATTTCTTTCTTTTTCAGGTAAATATGGACAATGTTTATAACTCTTCAACTTATAATTAAAACGTAAGTGACCAGACATGATTTCTTTTATAGCATTTGTTTAATTAAAAAATCAGTTAGAAGCATTTTGTATAATGATTTTATTTGTATTCTGAAAAGTTTGTATTCGCTATTGCATGGAAAGCAAAAGATATTGGTGGTGATTTATTATTTATTTTACTTATTCTTTTACTAGCTTTCTTACTTAGAACACGTTTATCGTAGGCAAACTTGATTGACATAGAAGCGCCTTTGTCGGTGACCTTGCTTTAAAAGTCTTGTTTTCCAATCAGGCTTAACATTCTCATTTGATATTGTTTTGTCCGAATGTCAACTGTACTTACACATATTCGTTGATTATGATACTTAACGCTTAACTTATTAATATGGAATCAGATCAATGAATATTGTGATTTTGTCCGACATAAAAAGCTTGCTTAAGCAAAATGTACCTTATTTTCAAACTCATAAAGACTACCAATCGATGTAAACAATACCGGCGTCATCGTTCCAATGAGTAGTCGGCAGTGAATGCGTCATTATCCGACTCCGCCATTGACTGATATAATCGAGGGCCCTCTGCACCGCGCCGGTACAACAATAAACACAATTATAGGTTTGACAGGTTTATAACCACTTAAATTATGTCTCCGCATGTAGCAGTACACGCCCTCAAAAGCTTCGCCCAACTTAACTGTATATTATTTACTATCACGATGTAAGTCTCTTATCTTTGCTATCTAAAGGCTTGTGATTGGTTGGGACATACTCGTAGAATTACTGATGAAGATTCGAAGCGAGACTGATCGCTTAAAATGATTTAGCTATCATGAAATCACGTCAAATATTACGCAGATTAATATAGAAGGTACCTACGTGAGGTAGGCTGATACAATTTTGTATCAAACTAGCGGCCCGTCACGCGGTTTCACCCGCGTCCCGGGGGAACTACTTCCCGTACCGGGATAAAATATAGCCTATGTTACTCTGGGTGAATGTAGCTTTCCAACAGTGAAAGAATTTTTCAAATCTGCCAAGTAGTTTCGGAGCCTATTCAATTCATACAAACAAACAAACAAACAAAAAATCAAACCTTTCCTCTTTATTGTATTATTATAGTATAGATGATACAAGCATTTACTTAGGAATGTTTTCGGACCGTGATGACGTCCAAAACCACAAAGCCACAAACTTAACCGTGACCTTTTTATACAAAAGTCATCATACTTGTATTCGTACGTTGAATCAGAACAAAAAGTATTTAATACCTCGCTATAATATTATGAGTAGGTACAGTATTTTGCTAAAATTGAGGGTTAACGACTTAGGCGTCAGTGTAAATAATGACTGGCAACACATCAACTGAGTTTGACCGCAAATTCAAAGGCGAGACCTATTAGCCAGTGTCAAGAGCGATATAACTGCTACATTATGCTCCAATTTAACCCTAAAATTGCCGGCATCCTCAAGAGCACAATGCCCACGTACCATTGTTCCGCCGTACTCATAGTTGTGCAAGCACCAATTGCTCCCACACCGTTCCTTAATGTCGTAGAATATATTAAGGGCAATATTGAACAATCGCGTCCCTCGTAAACAATAATTGAATTGAATAGTTGAGCAGAGGCGACAAAACGTGACACTGGCTTGGATGATCGACTGAATGAGTTAGTTGAACTCTGTTATGTTACTTTCTTTGTTTTGAAAAGTATTTTTAAGTATTTTATATTTTTAAGTATTTTTTCAAATAGGCATACTTTGGATATGGATTTGTATTTCATCAGTCAATATCAATAAGAATATTTCAAATTCGTTTTCAGTATGTCTAGGAATGGACATACAGACACACGTTCCTGGATTTTATTTAAAACTGATTAAATTTCAGAACAATAAAAACATTTTTATTAAATTTATCGTATCTCTGACATCCTCTGCAAAATATTTGATGATATTTTCTACCGAGGATCCACAACTTTACCAAAGCACATATTTTATGTTACGTGTAACCCACCTGATATTTACACAGACCTCTTTCGTATTTGCACTAACCAGTACGCCTGCGTTGCTGAAGGGTTAAATACACAAAATTCAATTTCCCGTGACAACCCCTGTTCCCATTCGGTGGTTAGTGAATAAAATGTTAGAGGAACACTCGTATAGGCACACTTGTGTAGCTGAGCGTGGATCGCTATGGTAAAATATGCAAATGGTCAAATGCAAATGCCTTTGTTAAAGTTTCAAAAGCGTTTTACCCGATTTGGAAGATTTTAGTGCACAGTAACGCGTACGGTTTAGTGTCGCGTTACGCAATCGAGACGTATTATTTACAAACAAATGAGCATTCAGCGAGCTGTTGTTTTTCATAATGCATTCGTTGAACGGGTCTTCTGTCAATAGCATTTAATATACGGTTATGCGCCTTGTATCCTGTGGCTAGCTACAATCTCTAGCTGCACGAGTAATAGGTACCCGTGCCGTAATTACGCAAGGCCTACAACGGTCGGATTTTGGGAATATTAACTTGTAAAAGCCACTTACTTGATAAACTTGATAAACAATAGACATTCATATTTATTTATTTATTGCTAATTTTAACAAAAAACATGTTTCCGAATTCATTTGTTTCTGTTGCCTCTCCACTGATGTTTAGAAAGAGAAATCTTTGTGAATTTAGGGCCTTTACGTAATGTGGTTGCCACATACCACACGCATGTGAACATGAGCAATGTAGCTGATGAAACGTCAATAGCATTTAATATACGGTTATGCGCCTTGTATCCTGTGGCTAGCTACAATCTCTAGCTGCACGAGTAATAGGTACCCGTGCCGTAATTACGCAAGGCCTACAACGGTCGGATTTTGGGAATATTAACTTGTAAAAGCCACTTATAATCAAAGCCTCCAAGATCAGTGAACTGTCATGTCAGACTAAATTTATTCATTAAGTAGGCATTTTAACTCTTACCTACGTCAAACATTGTAACACCTGTATGTACTCTTATCAAAAAAGCTTCAAAATTATATATCCAGTTTCTGGCAAGGGAAGGGACAGAATTAAATCCACATGCACTATCAAGCATCTAATCCAGATAATTTCGAATCGATTGGCGACACATAAAATCTACAATTTCCTCGAATCGATTTGAGTTCAATGTCTGCATCGATACCTTGGCGAGACGGCCATCTACCTCCTATTTATCCTATTATTTGTAACCCTCAAATGCGATTACGTGAACGCCGTCTGTCGACGCGTCTGATTGATCTCGTTAGCCGAGCCGAGCCCTCCAAAGGGTTATGAGCTCGGCTGAATTTATCACGAACGTCAATGTACTAGTGTGAAGTCTGATTTGTTACGTACAAATAACAATAAACAATTTTCGGAATTATAAGACTTTTATCAGACGGACATTGGATATCTTTTCATGCTCGTAATTAAATCAGATGAGCAAAGACCTAAGATTTTTATAAAACTAAATTAACATTGGCTATTGATTTGTATATTAGCGATTGGTGACTATATTATAATAATATAAATGTGTGTAATATCCCGTTAAAAGATATTGCTGTATCAGTTTGCAAGTCGAATTTAAATTAGTTGACGTCAATATATCACTAATATAACAATGATAAAAGAAAACGGAATTGATTACCACATCTCTCCATTATTGCATGGCTTATCTAACAAATCGATAGATTATAACTGCAACAATACAGTGAAGAAAGATTATATTTGTTGAAATCTAATAAAGATAAATTAAAGCGCTGCTCCTTGTTTGAAGTGATATATT
Organism: Nomophila noctuella; assembly: GCA_958496325.1. Classification (NCBI taxonomy): domain Eukaryota; kingdom Metazoa; phylum Arthropoda; class Insecta; order Lepidoptera; family Crambidae; genus Nomophila; species Nomophila noctuella. The sequence continues at coordinate 8,569,311 of OY292494.1, read as the reverse complement.
ACAAGCAGCACATCAGTCTAGACTTTAGATAAAGAAATAACTGTAGAAAAATACGCCTTAATAATTATTAATTTAAAGGAATGACTTATTACTACTACGTTTTACCGACTATTTTTATCTAAGTATGGTGTGTTAATTAACAAACTATTGATTTTTGAAACATAATTCATATTGATTTAAAACACAGCAAATAACAACAAAACTCTCAAAATGAATCCCTACAGCGCCAATAGAGAAATATACGAGTATGTATTTATAGTAATAGCATCGTTCACATCCTTTACTAGTGTCATCGTCCGGTAATTATCTTCAATTTACTTCCTACGGCGAAGCTAGGAAGCTACTTAATTTAATACAAAGGAAGCCCTTCGTTAAACATGTGCTGAGCTTATTCTGAATAAAACAAGATTCATAGAATAAAACAGATAAAAACATAACAAATTGTAAATATTAATATTTGCTGATAAACAATAGACATTCATGTTTATTTATTGCTTATTTTAACAAAAACATGTTTTCGAATTCATTTGTTTCTGTTGCCTCTCCACTGATGTTTAGAAAGAGAAATCTTTGTGAATTTAGGGCCATTACGTAATGTGGTTGCCACATACCACACGCATGTGAACATGAGCAATATAGCTGATGAAACGTCTCATTAGTATAATTACTTTTATTTCGACAATCATCAAATAGGCACGCAAAGTACACTTTTAGTTTTTCTATTAAAAAAACATTCAATAGATATTAAACAATAGTTTAGTCCATTTCACTAAAGATGATTCCGGTGCAGTTGTCGCGTCGGTTCAACGGAAAATCGATATTATTCTAAGGCATTATGAACCCTAAGTCAAATAGCTTGCCTCGAAATCATCAAGGCTAATTTCGTAAAATAATTTAATATTAAAGATATTAAATTCTTTTACGTAAAATTTTAAATCTTGCCGCAGACAAAGTTTCCCTGTAGAGTGACTCGGGCAGACACATAAAGTGCAGGCTCGGTCCACATCACAACACGATTGGTACACATGTAGCATTTTGTATATTTCATTTCCAGCATTTTTACATGCTACATCTTATTTACCTGAATCAATAAAATTATAAACAAAGAAAAATTCACCTGATCGTAGGCGGGGGGTGAACCCAGCACCTCTTGCAATCCGGGCAAGCGATCTTACCAATAAAGCTACTGAGATGAATTTCTCATTGTTATTGGATTCAATCGAATGCCTGAGATCATATCAATTATTATTTGTATATAATTTTAAAAACTTACAAATGTAACCTTGGGCACCGAATTTCTGGGCATCGGCAACTAGAGCACCTCGCCACTTCTACTACCTATGCATATTATTGTCTGGGATGATATCTAATAAGTCCGCAATATAAAAAAAAAATGCCTGCCAAGATATAAAAAAAATCGATCGATGCTCTAAGAGGACTAAGTCAAGTGCTGAAAAATCAGGTGATCAAAGTGGAAATCCTCGTTCAAATAAATAAAAAATGTAGTTCAAATTCTTCCTGGCAAGTGACCGAAGTTTGAAATAAGTTTAGCGGCAATGCAAAGCAGAAAAGTTGGTTGTTCATTCTGTCCGGATTCACGATACGAATGCGAGGTTCGTCTTTTTCGTTTTGCAGAATTTAACAAAGCCATAATCGCGGAAGAAGTAATTTATAAGTCTATTTTCCTTAACTTAAGATTTTTACTCTGCCCTATTTGTCCAAGTTCGTTCACTGTATAATTTTTAAAGGATCTTATTTTTCATGTTTAAGTCACAGCACGAATGAAGTCAAAATGTAAGTTTCCTCGGAGGACAAAAATCCAACTGTAAGCGTACACTGACCCTAAATTATATCAGTCTCAGATTGAAGTAATAGAATGATTGAAACTAAAGGGGCCGGCTATCTCGGCCACTTAAGGAATAACTTTATTAATAAGTAAAGTTATCAAAGAACAATATTGAAATTCAGTAACTTTTCCACTCCAATTTATATTCAAGTCTCTCATACTTAAGGACGTCTTCAGCAGTGAAGTTGAAAGCACGATTTCTGCCGAAGTCAGGTTCAGGATAAGCATTTATTTCATCATTCATTAAGCCGCACTTGAGAAAGAAGTTTTGTAGTGACGATAAATTGGAGTTAGTTGTTTCATTAATTCATAACATATGTATTGAAAAAGTTTTGATGAAGTTACCATCCTAATATAAGTGACAATCAAGACAATTTGGGGGAAATTGGACAATCTTAAGAACGATTATTTATTTGAAACATTATACTAGTTAGCCCTTTACAATACTGTAAAGCATAAATAAATAAAATAAAAATTGTTTATTTCAGAACTTGAGATTTCCATATTTTGTTAGTACAGTATTAGCTTAATAACTATTGTTAGTAATAATTTAAAGAAAATAAAGAAAGAAATAGAGGCATCTTTAAAATAAGAGTGACCATCACGAGAAAGGATAGGTTCCCGTGATCATCACTCCATGCACAAAACACCTCCAAAGCGGGGATGTGAAACGGTTCGCTAATGTCTTCAAGATGCTATTGGGACTGTTCCTCACTCTGTGGACAAGGGAACTGGTTTTCTTCCGAATGACAGCTTCGAAGCCATCAGTTTGGTACTCCGCAAACATCCCGGAAGCACTGCAGAAGCGCGGCAGTCCCAACATCATCCTAAAGACATTATTATATTGAACTCGGAGGGTGTCGATCGATCTTTTAGTGTGCCTGACCCACTAACAAACTGCATAACTTACGAAATTCCCGTTTTACCACAAACCAAATATCGTAAGCCGATTACTTAAATCCTTCACCACAACACCGAAACAATCATAACATCGGGACAGGTCGAGGAAAAAAGATTGAAAGGGTCAACGTCCTGACAAAGGAAATCCGAAAGTTTTCAATCAGGCTAAACAATAACTTGTTTGATAATCCCAGTGCGGTTTTCTCGCGCGGAAACGACCTCCATTGCCGGCTTGGGATCGTAAAAAGTTTACATCCATTAAACGATGCTGCCTTTACGATCGCTTAGAGAATAATATCATTGTTTCCTCTTTTCAGATACACGACAGTAGCGTAACACCAAGAGGGGCGGTACGTATGTTTTTATTATTTTTATATTTAAATCAAACAACTTTTTATAAGACACATAATTGAATTAGCAAAAAAGTTACGACACTGCAACTCATGAGCTTAATAAATAAAACCTTTTCTAAGGTAAAAGTTTTCATTAATTTCTGTTAACAAATAACGTTCATAAAAAATGTGGTTTAGTTAAAAATTTTGCAGATTACAAACAAGAAGCGTGAGAAACATATTAAACGTAAAAAACTTATAACTTCTATTATACAGTACCTACTTACCCACCGCGGTTGATTACTCTTATGGGAACCCGCGATAGTTTACTTACACGCGTGAATAGTTACTGCTTAAATTCTAGAGTTGAGCGGTTTAAACCATTTGCAGGGATTATGCAATTTAGAACCACTTAAAGTACTAAATAATTACACGGAAATAAATGTCTGAAAATTACCAACATACACTGCAAGGAATACGGTCAATGTCAAATTATTGTTTTAAAAATGTAAAAGCTGTATATTAATGGAAGTGTCTCAAAGCGGAAATTGGCCTGACAAAGTGAGTAATTTCAAATCACTTAAAAACATCAGAAAGTCACAAAAAAATACGTATCCCACAGCCAACAGCCAAAATACAACTTGTAAATATCATAGACATACTTGAATCTATACAATATAAATATACATACATATAAATGTGATAACATTATAATTCGCAAACCCCACTACAAAACGGTCCCCAAATCAATAGCTAGTTAAATACGGAACCCAATGAAAGTCAGTGCGTAATGGCGCCCAGTCGCGGAGGTCAACGACAGCCATAAAAACGAGTGTGAAAATTGACCCATATCCCGGATCACTGGGCTGGAACCCATGAACGAGCCCATTGGTTACCAGACACTGCATTATAATTGCTAACATTTTATACTCATGCGCGTAAAGGCTAGCTTATAAAATTCAAGATAATAGACAAATAAGACCTGAATAAATTAGTGCTTAAAACATAAGTAGGGCTAAAATGTAACACTATGTCTTATGACACATTGATTTAAGACAGTACTATCCAGGAAACAAATTAAAACTGTAGCTAAGAGCTCATTTAAAATTCAGGCAATAATTTTATTGCATTATAAGTTTAACTCTGTGGCAGAAATCAAAAAATATAGTTTTACAATTGGCAGTAATTTATACTCAGGGGCTTACAGATAGGGCGACAATCAACTCTAATTTAATTTAAGGAACTTGACAGATACCAATTGATTCCATTATGTTTGATTAGTTTCACAGAATCGCATCTACATATGTATGTACAAAAACGTTCTTTAGTACAAGCAGTACGAGTAAGAATACAGAATAGCTCTCTTCATTTCTATGATTATGTATGAGTAAAAGTATGCGATGGTACTTACTTTCGTCGAGTTCCGTTACAATACCATCATGCATTATTATGTACCAAAGCGTAAGAAACAGTATCATTTGCGTAGTAAAAAATTGTACGAAATTAACAAGCGTGAAGATTAAACAAACCACATAACGCATTATTATGTATGGAAATATTACGACTAATTAAGTGGTAACTTCAAGCAATGCCGCCCCCAAATCATAAAAAATAAAAGAAACATTTGTTGGTTGTTTATGTCGCTTCTTCCAAATAAACTAACGTCATTTCGGCAATAAGTCAATGTTACCGCAGTTGTTCGACGCAGTATATCGTGGAAGTAGGCGGAAAGTTCACATACTCCCCGTCCAATGTACAAGACCCCTGGTACATCAAAGAGTAGTTTTCGACACATAGTTTCGGCAAAGCACCCGCGTGGGAGGGGGGGTCACAGTAAAATGGGCGATCTCTGGAGAATAAAGACACATGCGGGGTGTGGGAACTCAGTGCACCCTGCAAGGTGCAGCTGCAATTTTATTTCATATGAGAAGTTTATGGTTTCAACTAAACACTAATTGCATTCCCAAACACATGCGCTCATGTTAAGACGAGCTCTTCATGTTACGAGAGCAGTCTGAAGTGGAGACTACGCCGTATACAATTAAAACGAAAGTTACCCATGAGCTCTTTTTATTCTAATTTATTAATGAGACAAACATACTGACGAGGGTACTTTGCATAATTTATAATATGGTGTTTTATTTGCTCTGGGGTCAGGTCAACCAGTTATTATTATTGAGTGAGGAAAAACCGTACAACCGACCCATGTCCGTGACATCAGAAATCGAGATATATCTTTTTTTTTTCTTTTTTTTTCCTTTTAGCATTTGTCACACGAGTGTTTAGTCTAGACATTTTAATAATCACTAACGAGAAGAAAACGGTGATACCTACTGAATAACTTCAAGGCCGTTTAAAAATTGTACGTATATAGGTGTCGTTAAATAATAAAACACGACTTTTAACTCCAACTGATAAGGTAAACTTTGCAATCACGTGCATTTGTGGCAAAAAAGCAAAAATTAGGAAAGGAAACATTTTATCATCATATTATTATACCTAAATTTATCTAACATGCTACACACGCCGACAAATAGTCGCGTTATTGCAATAAACTAACACTTTCATACCTAGTACCTAAGCTAAGAGTTCAGATTAGTACCAAAAGCGGAGATTACGCCTGCATCCACATTTAGATATGACTCCATCTGTTAAAAACCTGCCAAGAGCGTGTCGGACACGCCCATGAAAGGGTTCCGTAGTCACAAGTTGGTCGAGTTGTATAAAAATAACTATGTATGATACAGAGTTCGCTATAGTTTTCGTTGAAAGTACTTCCTTGGAGGTATACAGGACATTTTTTTCAGAATTTTTGTAATAGTAGTTCAAAGTTAAGGGGGGGGGGACGCTCTTATTTTAACTTTGTATTAATATATCTCGAGACTGGGGTGTTTGATCCACATGGTTTCAAGGCAAGTTTTATTAAGTAAGTCGATTTTTTTTTTATAATTTACTTTTCGATGTATGGGAGGGGGGGTAAAAATAATTATTTTTCGATTATTTTAAAAACCAATTCTTGAATTATCACTCTGCATCTCTCCACCAATTTTCGTGGCAATCGGTTCAGAAACGGCGGAGAACGAGCCAGGACAGACAGACAGACAGACATGACGAAACTATAAGGGTTCCGTTTTTTGCCATTTGGCTACGGAACCCTAAAAAGGACTAAGACGCAAGACCTAGACAGCTTTATTTATAGAGAAGCTAGACAAATTTTCTTTGTTTTATTTCAAACAGAATGTAGGTACCTACTTCATTTTGTCTTCATCATCTTGTGGTGGCATTTGCATAAAATTGTTAGCAAATATATGAAAATATTCCATATTTTTATATTATTTAATATATTGATTTTATCAAGATAATCGCTATGTTTTTATCCTACTACTTTTTTTTATTTGAATATTTTAAAAATATGGAAACATATTAAATACGGGGCAAAACAGTGTTATAAACTAGTCATACTCGTAATTAAGTCAGCTGTTATCTTTTTGGTGCGAACCATCCACATCTGTGTTAACTTTTTGTACAGGTGCACGAGCCTTCCCCGGGAAATAAAAAAAAATGACAGATGCAACTGTCATGTGTTACTGACATTTGAGGAAGGAGCACAAAAACGTATTTGCTATTTGAAGACGCTATTTTTATTGTTACACTTTAGAATGACATATTATTGAAAGCGACATTCACATTGAATGTGCCAATATAAAATTCACTGTATTAATTTTCCGCTATTTTTAATTTCATTAATTGTTGCGTGCAGAAAGCACAACGCGTGTTTTGATTTTTTTTTATGTAATGGCATGTCAGGCATACGAAGAAGATGGTCACCGGATGGTAAAAGATCGAAGCTCGTCATGGACATCAACAACCGCACAAGGGTCGCAAATGCGTTGCCTGCCTTTTAGACCCCATACCTACCCTCCCCAACGGAGCTCTGGTGACCTTACACACCAGCAAAAACATGGCACAGCAGCGAATGATATTGATGCGGTAAATTTAGTCTTCCTGGAGATATTATTAAAAGAACTCATTGAAGGAAATAGCTTACAGTACGTGCTTGTACACCCGTTTAAAATATTATGAAAACATTTTCATTCGTTTCACGCACATTTTGATTCGCTTTCGTGGGACATTAAAAAGAGTGTTTTCCCCCAGCTCATGCATATTTTGGTGATAAAATAAAGCTGAAAGGAGCCAACGTTGATGTTTGTAAACGTGGTGTCTGTGTAAGCTTGCGAGTAACGTACGTATTCAATATATTTTCCTTAAGTCACATTTAACATTATTATTTTGTTGAAATATTTACATTCACGGAAAGATACTTCGTTCGACAGATTCCTCTGCTTCTTTGAAATATGAAAGATTGTATAAAGACGTCCATTAAATTTCCTTGTTTTACTTACAGCATAATTTCTATATCGAGAAATAGATTTACCTATCTCAAAGGAAAATGGAAAACAGTCGTTTGACAATAATGGAAATTAGACAGAGACTAAACCAAATTCATTTTGTACGAGTAGTTGATCATATCCATGTATGTACCTCTTTTGACCGAAATAATACTGAGCCGAACCAAAACAAAAACATTTCAAAAGAACATCATACTAATAAGAAACAAGTTTGAGCAAATGGGAACATACAAAGAACTGAGGCCATTTTGTATTGATGCGGTAGACCGATCTTTATGTTGTTGTGAAAACAACGTGACGTCATAAGATCGGATCAATAATGAAGAACTTAGGTGTGCATCAAAGAAACACACACATTCATCGTGATAATTATATTATCTATGTTGTAATATGACTTGACTTTGACTGAATATAATAAAAAGCTGATGGGCGACCAAAAAATTTGCGCAAGATTTAACCATCTTTATGGAACTGTGATTTAGCCATGCCGTAGTCGCGAGTTCAATTCGGTTAGTAATACGGTGACAGACCTCTAAGTTTATATTCTACACAGCCTGCCACGCTATGTTCAGACCTGCCATAAAGATTTACGTCTCACTATACAACCACTACTATGATTGCTAGAGGAAGTGACTTATTTATGAGAATGAAATAGTGTATTTCCATTCCTTATAAGTCTCTCAGCAATGTTTATCAGGAGTTTATTGCTACTATCTTGACACGACATAAATAACTGCTTGTCATAATCACTTCACAGCACTTGTTACACGATAAGTGCCGTATGTCTGCACCGCGCGGTATTGTAATAATAAAATGCATTAAAATAGACCAGGAACGCTTTGCTTGAAGTCTGTTGTCCACCGCAGCATCGTAAAGAATCATCTGTTGTTTTCCTTTGAAGACAACGCGATATATGGTGACCTTTCTGTGAGATTTTGTACTGAACATGAGTTTGACAATTAAAGAAAAGATAAACAAGAATATTTGTTTCGTTAAGTACTGGGAATAGATAATTTGAAAACGGAGAGGTTATATTAAAGTGTAATGATATTCATGCGTTTAAATACTTAACAAATGCATGGAAAGCCGAGCCTCAAATATCCAGTTTATAAGAGTTTTACCAACATTTTATAAGTCGTGGGAAAGTGTTGTTTAATTTGATTAAACGTGAAGTTACGAGATGACACTTATCCGACGATAGAAGAGTGTTCTTTACGGTGTTTTCAACCTAAAGTTACGCGATATCGAAAGACAAAGCGGAAAGAAACACTTGTTTTATTACTTGGCGACTCGGCGATCGAGATCGAGTGAACCGTCAAACTTCTCTTGTTTACGGTTTCGCCTAGGGCGAGAGCCTTACAAAATGCTCACTTCGTATATCATTACTCGTGTTATGAGATGAATACCTTTTTGCCGTGATGATTCTTGTATGATTTTGTAAAAGAATAATGAAAAAACTTTTAACAAGAAGCACCGATAATGTTTTTGTAGACAGAGATTTTGCCTTGTTTTAAAATATACATAAGTACCTTCTTGTTGTGGCAGGCACTTTGTATGTTCCCGCCGTTTACATACGGCTTCGTCAGTTTACAAACGATCCTTGTTATATAATATGCAAAAGGCAAAATGTTTAATGCGGGTTCACACCGAATACTCGCGAGTTACATTTATGTAGGGATATTAGCAAATTCAGGCAAAACTCGGAGAATTAAACGTAAACAACTTTTATTTTCACTACACCATTAAACCATTACAATCTTTTTCTGACAACCGACAACTGACAGCCAACCTCTAATCTTATTGACAATTTGACAGCCGGCTTCTACCATTATAGGGTTACCACATAACAAAAATAACTTGTGCACAGTATTATTATTCGACACGGCCTTCCTGTTCTTCATCTGCCCCAGATGAATAGTCTTCAGGTGTCACCCATGACTTCATGAGATCAGCTGAGGTGGTTGTATTGATAGGGCCTTCATTCTGTCCAATTTTCCGAACAGCATAGCGATCGTTTCTGTTGCACTTGACAATTTCATAAGGCCCTAAATATTTAGGGTACAATTTGGATCCTTGAGAAAACTGCGTCTTTTTGATGGCTACCAAATCGCCGACATTATAAGTTATTGCCTTAGGTTAGGTTTAGGTTTAAAGATATTTTTATTTCTCATAAAGATTTACAAAATCACTTACATGAGAAAACAAACATAATATACACATTTTTCTTGGGCTATAAAACACAAATTACAAAAGAAATTGTCCTTTCACAAATATCTAACAAAACGTACACGCACAAATTTCACGCCTTCTTCCTTTTTTTATTATAATTTCTCATGTTTTCTTCCTGTATTTTCTGTATTGATTCTTTGGCTTTATTTCTCAACTCAAGTCTCTTCTCGTTAAAGTTCTGTATCTTTTCTTCTTCTATTAATTTATGAAGTTCATCGTCTTGATCCCTCATTTTGATGCCAAAAAGCAACTCAAACGGACTCATTCCAATGGCTCTTTGATACGTTCCATTCAGACATCGTTGTACTTTAGATACACGGCGGTACCATTTCGTTGGATCATCAGCACTTAGCTTACTCAGCACAGCTATTATAATTTGATGAATGCGCTCAACCTGACCGTTACCTCGGGGTTGTCCTGTAGTGATAGTATAGTGCGTTATGTTTTCGTCTGAACAATACTGCCGGAAATCGTTTGAGGTAAAGGCAGCATTGCGGTCAGTGATAATTCTTTCAGGTGCACCAAAAGTTTGTTGCTGAAGTTTGAGCTTGTCTATCGTCTCATCAGTGCTCAAAGTCTTCACAGGGTAAATCCAAGTAAATTTAGTATATGCATCTACTACTGTAAGGATGTATTTGTAATTCTTGTTAGTAGAAGTCATTGGTCCCAAATGATCAACATGGTATGTCGACAACGGGACATCGCCTTTATCGATCGGGTGAAGAAAACCTTCTTTCTTGCCTCTTTTATGCGATACCAGGATACATTCAACGCAATTATCTATAGCCTTTCTTATTTTCTTCGTTAAATTTTCTATGAAATATTCTCTATTAATCAATTCTTCCGTTTTTACTATTCCAAAATGACCTTTTTCATGATTCTTCCTTATTATATCCCATTGCATCTGTTTAGGTACAACAATTAGTTTATTTCCATCCTTCCATTTGTATAATATTTCGTTTTGCATAACATAATCTTGATAATTTTCTTTCTGTAAAATATTCTTAATTAATCTAATGTGTTCGTCTTCATTTTGTGCCTTTTTAATACGAGCTATAGTTTCAGTGATAACTAAACTTATAGGATATCTACTTAAAGCGTCAGCGTGTTTCATTCGCGTTCCTGGTCTGTGTTCTATTTTATAATCAAATTCTTCCAATAGAAGAGCCCAGCGAGCTACTCTCGGAGGTAAGTCCTTCTTTTGCAGGGTCATTGTTAGAGCAGAGCAATCTGTCACTATTTTGAAGTGTATTCCCAGGAGATAAACTCTAAACTTCTTTATTGCTGTGACAACGGCCAATACTTCAAGGTGATAACTGTGATACTTTCTTTCAGGTGGTGTAGTCTTCCTGCTCATATAATGAATGGGATGAAATTGGTTATCTTTAGGACTTCTTTGTAGAAGAACTGCTCCATACCCTTCTGCACTGGCGTCTGTGTGTAACTCCGTCTCTAAATCAGGATTGTATATTCGAAGCATTGGAAAACTGCATAATATTTCTTTCAACTCTATAAATGCCTTCTCGCATTTCTCGTCGAAATCAAAGACAGCATCTTTTTTCAATAAATCGGTCATCGGTTTTGCAATCAGCGCGTATTTATTCACGAATTTCCTGAAATAACCTGTTAATCCTAAAAATGACTGAACTGCCTTGATACTCGTTGGTTTAGTAAAATTTGCTACAGCTTTAATCTTATCTGGGGAGGGTTGAACTTCGTTATCACAAATAATGTATCCAAGATATTGAATTTTCCTTTTTAAAAAATGGCATTTTTTCCAGTTAAATTCTAGTCCAAATTCTTCGGCTCTTTTAAGCACCTTCTCTAATCTGCTTATTCCTTCTTCTTCTGTCTCTGTTGGTATTATTAGGTCATCTAAATAAGTTAGTAGAGTGTTGTCCATAATTAAGTCGCTAAAGATATCATTAATGAATCTTTGAAACACGGACGGAGCTGTACATAGACCAAACGGCATTTTTTGAAATTCATACTGTCCTTGGGGCGTTATAAACGACGTATACTTCTGACTTTGTTCGTTTACTCTTACGTGTAAAAAACCATTTTTTAAATCAAGTGAGGTGAAAAACTTTGCTTCCTTCAATTTGTCTATCTGATCTTCTATTATAGGTAAGGGAAAACGCTCCTTAATTACTTTCTTGTTTAATCTTCTAAAATCAATGCACATTCTTCGAGATCCATCTTTTTTAGAGACTAGCACTATCGGGCTGGCGAAATCAGATTTACTGGGCTTGATTATCCCCTGCTTCAACCATTCTTTTATCTGATCATTTACAGCAGACATTTCTAAAGGTGACAGACGGCGAGGGTTTTGATAAACGGGGTCTTCATCAGCTAATATTATCTTCAATTCAACATTACTATCTTTCCTTTTTTCGTTTGGCTTGTATTCTTCACACATCTTTCGAATCTTCTCAGCATATTTAGAATCTTCTATATCATATTCGGTTTGTTCTCTTCTTTCTTCCATCAAAAGGGTTAAGTGTATAATCTTTTCCATATAAACACCTTCAGGAGTAAAACAGACTTCAAACTCCTTAAGGATGGGGTTCCCAATAAGTATTTTTACCGGTATCTCGTTATCCTTGACGATATGAAACTTAACGTCTGTAAAGGTGTCATCAATTTCTACTTTGGCCGTAAATAATCCCTGGGTGTAAACTTTATTTTCAGCTATACCGGTTAAGCATGTTGACTCCAACTTATAATCTTCAATTACTTCTTTAATCTTTTTAAATTCTGATTCCGTTATTAAGTTTACATCGCTTCCAGTATCTATAAGAGTTGAAAATTCTTGTCCATTTATTTTTATAATTTTATAAGGACCTCTCTCTTCTTCCTTCTTTGTTTGTATATTTAATGTAGTCTTAGATTTCTTACATTCTGTTGATTTATGGCCATATTCATTGCATTTAAAGCATTTAATCCCCTTGGAACAGTTGGGCACTTGATGATCAGTATCTCCACAGTTAAAGCATCTCTTCACGTTACTTGTTTTACGATTTGAATGACTTCCGGATGAATGACCAGACTGAGCAGGCTTATTAGACATTTTTTTTCTTAATTCACTATATGTGTCAAGCTTTTTGCGAAAATCCTTTAGGTCTGAAGCACCATACAAGATAATTTTGTTGGTCTCTACGTCTCGAATACCATCTATAACGTATTCCATCAATGCAGCATCTTCTACTCTGCCGTGTAAAGCCATTTCCTTCATAGTGAGAAAATATTGTTGGTAAGTTTCGTCGGTTCTCATTTTACGCGAGGCAAGCTTTTTGTGTATAACCGCACTATTTATCTTAGGGCCAAATTCCTCTTTAAGTGCCTTCTTCAATGTAACGTAATCTTTAACTCTTCCATATGACCTTAGAAATAGCTTTGCAGTTCCATCTAAAAGCCTCTTTGCATAAATCAGTTTCTCGACTTTTGACCATTTCATAATTTGGGCAGTATCTTCAAATTCATCGAAAAAAGTCTCAATCGGGTATGAGTCATCACCAGTAAACAAAGTCATAGACTTCTCCAAATCCTTAAAGGATATTTGTACTTCAGGTTCAAATTCTTCATCTTCACTTTCCTTTTCATCTTTCTTGGGCGGCATCGTTGCAGTAGTACTGAGATTATTCTTTAAAGACTTTGAATTTCGTCTGTTCTTCGTAATACAATATGATGGTTTAATTCGACTCATTAATCTTCAATTCAGTCCTTGGAAAAGATTTTTAAAAAAAATCAACCATTTTAGTAAAATGTTTCTAAGGTGGCAACATTTTTCCATGTCAAAGAAACAGTCGATGTTGAATTCCTTTGTTCTTTGTAACTTATATTGGCAGTAAAAACGTCTTCAGTCTTCGTTTTACCTGAGATTTTTTGCAAATCCCGGACGAGCCCCCAAAAAGTTGTAGGGATATTAGCAAATTCAGGCAAAACTCGGAGAATTAAACGTAAACAACTTTTATTTTCACTACACCATTAAACCATTACAATCTTTTTCTGACAACCGACAACTGACAGCCAACCTCTAATCTTATTGACAATTTGACAGCCGGCTTCTACCATTATAGGGTTACCACATAACAAAAATAACTTGTGCACAGTATTATTATTCGACATTTATGTGTTATATTTGAGCATGGACTTGTGTAATTCAAACAAATATGTTCAAACTTCGAGTACCGTATGCCCAATTAAATTAATTACACAAGTAAATACTTCCTAAAAGATCAAAAGATAACCTCAAATGTTATATCCAGCCAGTAACATTGCGTGGGGACGACAAATCGCCCTCTTAATCAGTTGATTCCAGCAGAATTATTGGGCAATGCATATCTAACAGGGAGCGATGGGTCGTGTAAGTAGGTCGGATATTAGGGGACAGGAATGAGAGCGGCCCAACTGGGTCGCAGACTCCGCAGGGCTGTGAAGAAGTGGACAGCTGCCTAAGAGATATCGCAATTCTTAACAGATGAGTTTGGTTGTCCTGTTTATGGGTAAAAAGAAGTGATTGTTATTACTACGAGTATTTATTGTTCTATAGTTATGCGCGTGGATGATATATTTATGGGAGGTATATCGATGGCGCAGTGGTTAGCGCACTCGGCCTGCGGTTGCTAAAGTTAAGCAACGTTCGCAGATGCCAGTCATCGGATGGGTGACCGAAAAATTTCATCTCGAGCTCCTCCGTGCTTCGGAAGGCACGTTAAACCGTTGGTCCTGCGCCTGATCTCTCTACGGTCGTGTCAGATTGCTGTCCCACCGAATTATGAGAGTGAGGGAAAAGGGAGTGCACCTGTGCTTGCGCACTCACTTGTGCACTATAATATATCCTGCGTACCTGGCTGATCGTAAGATCGGCCGCCATGGCCGAATACGGCCGGAGGGTATTATTATATTTTACCTTAATTGTCATATCATGCAATCAATATTGGCATAAAATCTGTACAAAATAAAAAACCGTGAAACGTCGAACTAAATCCTATTAGTATTTTGTGATGGCCAAGACCAAAAAAAATGCAATGACAAACTAATTATCACCACGTTAACAAAGCTCGAATCGATAGTATCTCGAGAACAATAACTGTTTAAGCCATAACGTCAACAGCTATGGCGATGAAACAAGTCATGCGAGTAACATTTAAAAATTGCAACAAAAACATCTCGAGTCAAAATGTCACAGAGTAACCATCAGCGCGTGCATTCCTCCGGCGAAACCAAACGATGCACTTTCTTCGCGGCCGGTTTGCAGATGGGCCGCGAGATGACCGATTTGACTCGCGTTTCAATTTATCGATGAATCTAATTAAATTATATCGAGAAATCGATTTTCATTTAAAATTTTAGTTACAGTTATCACTATTGTGTTCTTATAATCTGGGAGTAGGCTTATTTTGTATCATTAGAATTAGATTATATTATTACTTAATATTGTACACGTAGTAACTGTTCTCTCTCTGTAACAAACACCATAAAATAAAGAGAAAATGTACAAGTAGTTAGCTGTGGTGCTTTATTTTGGCCCATAAGTAATGCCACGCTAGTTTACTTCTTAATGCTTAATTAAATCAAATAATTTAATTTAATTATCAATGTTAATTCGGTGTTTTAAACAAACTATTAAACTAAATTGTAGTAACTCAAATTTTCCGTGTTGGAAGGTCCATGCCTTCTTATAATTTGAAATCTGAACTAAACGAAGACTGACTCTGCACTATCATCTGTGGATGATTACATAAGTACCCAGCGCATTATTTCAGATCGCAGCCAAGCACGTAGCCGACCTGGTGTCAAGCCACCACGGGTTATTTTATTGAGGAAGTTCTCACTGCGTCCAATTTGCTCTTGGTCGATTGGTTAGGAACGGAAAGTGACTCGTAAAATGAGCACTGTTGTGTTTAATCATACCTAGTATCAAACAAAGTCGCTTCCTACGTCTCTTTGTAGGTGTATATTTGCATAGATCTTTAAAACTCTGCGTCAAAATTTGATGCACTTTTTTTAATATATTTTTTTAGAGGCAATGTACCAATGTTTTTGTACACATTAAATTACCTCTAAAACTTGTGTGTACAACGCAACTTACATAATGAGTGATCTTCTTCATATGTAGAAGATCACTCATTATTTCCGTGCGAAGCCAGCCGGGGCAAAAACCAAAGGCATTTTGCGTCACCCCTAGCCCGTCATGCCCAAAGTACAGTCAGCAGACCGCTATCCGTCACCGGAGTGAAATATTGATACGACTCACGTACGACATTCAACGCGAATTCCTGTTCCACTGCCTACATGTGCTTTATTTACTATGTAACAAAGCCCACTTTACAACAAAAAAATATGTTTGGACCAGGCGCGGGTAAACTTTCGCCTTTTGATTTTCGGATTGCGAATGGATATGGCAAAATGAAAACATTTGTGTTTGGAAAATACGAGCGAATATCAATCAGCAAGCGATAACGTAAAAAGCATCGGCTTTTTATTCCTTGCAAAGCAATGTTCATAAAGATTCTTATATCTGGAAATAATAAGCGTCGTGAAAAATATTTTGTAGCAGCTTTTTACTTGTTTTAGTAGGATAGCTTATATAGCCCAATTTCGGAGGATTTCTTCGACGATCATATCATTTGACGTCATGCGGATGGTAACGGTTATTGCTAGTGTATAATGGACCCAGAAAGAGAAGAACTTTCTAGACCTTAGCCATTTAACCGCGGGAGGCTACTCATATAAATTTAGTAGCAACAGGAAATAGGAGACAATGAGGAAAATATATAGAATAAGGTACTGCAATTTCTCGAGACAAAACGCATGAGTGCGGAAGTTTGAAATGGCAATCATTACTAGCAAACGTAAACTCAATACCAGAAGTAGCAAATCTTCATTGTTTTTCTTACTTATGGAATAACAGTCACGTAGATTTCATTTCGTAGGTTTTAGTTTTTGATATTAAAATTACTTCCAGCGAAGAAGAAACCAAACGGATTTGGTATCGCAACAACTTGTCAATGTCATAGTAGTAAGCCAGTAAGTAATAGGATTCTTTATTATAATTTGATTTACGTAGATATTATTTTGAACGTCACATTAAAATGCGAATTGAGATTACGAAAGCGACCAAAAACTTCACAGGAAGCTGATGCTGATGGCCGATAATGTCGACGCGAATAAATAGACTTCTCAGTTGAAGACATAAAATGTGTTCGTAATGAAACTTTCTCGGCATTACATGCAGTTTTTATATTACGTTATCTGAGTGTGCGCTTTCTTTTATCGACACAATGTCTCGAGCGAAGCGGCGGAATGATAACGTTGCTTGAACAATGCTGCATTATCAACTAGAACACATCGGTACACTTCTATAAGTGTTGATAAATTTTCCTGCAAACATTGCAGACATTTTCTATTTAGTAGTTATACTTTCCTAATGATTCATATTTTGATAGTTTATTCACACTAACTTATGACAACAGAAAAGATTGCAACTTTGTCAATTCGCCAATGAATATTTAAGAAAGTCCTTTTCATAAAATTCGTAACGTTTGCGCCGACTAATAGAAAACTAAAGAAATCGTGAAAACTATTGACACGCCTTTAAACTCCAATCTTTAAAAACAACTTGTAGCATTTCCTACAAGAGCATTCGGTCGATGGTGAAAAACGGCGTTTTCTATAAATTACATTAAAGAACCAGTCGGGGCCGGGCCGGCAGCGTAATTTCCCGTGTAGCAACATTTGTCTTTTGCGAGATTATCTCGGAAAACAGATGGGCCGGGCAGTGATGTATAACAAACATTTTCCCATGTTTTATAATCGAGGTAAATTGATACTCTTTAAAAATGTTTTGATACAAAACGAACAACGAATGTTTGCTGTTTTACGGAACTCCCAAGTGGATTTTTTCAACTGCTTCTTTTTTTATTGGTGTGATTAATAATTGTAGTATATGTAAATAATTTAACATACTACAATTCAATGAACAAAGGACATGTCCCAGAAATGTATGGAGCCTCGGCCTGGTCCATGTACGCTATACCTAAACATAGGCGAATAAGTGTACTACCGTTTTAATCACTCCAATTCTTATGGAAACCCTTAGTTTTTTGGCTGAAACAATAAATTATACCACAATATTGCAACTCAGTACAATATGGCGGAGGACGCATCATAGAGTAAAGTAATATTATATTGGGACGCATCTTTCAAACTTGAATGACGTTTATGTCATTTATCCGTCAGTTTATTTTTGTTTTGACAGTATGCAGTTTATTTCACAAAGTATTTATATTTTTAGGTTGTAAAAGCTGTAACTCCCAGTAATGAAAAAAATAACAGTTGCCATCTTTACGAAGTGAAATGAACAAATATTTATTTGATTTTATTTTTAAGCCACTAAACTACTGACCAAAAATTTTTATTGTATTTTTAATGGAAATAGCAATATTTTACCGATTTTATGGTACCACGTACATTGTGCGGGCCTGGGATGGGACATCTCTTTTGTACGAATGTTTGTTTAAATACTTCACTTTTGTATACAAAAGATTAGCGACGGCCCACATTTACAATTCAATTCGTCCATGACCCTTCGTTCCACTTAATACAGATAACATCGATCTCTGGATTCGCATTTTGTACAATTGCGTCTTTATACAGTGTACAATTGCTTGTTTATACTAACGAAGCAGGAAGCGATAGCCAAGCATACGAAGGTCCAGAACAGTCGCTTTACGATGCATTAGTTGACCTCAACGATAACATCACGATAAGGTACATGAACGAACATGCGCCGTATGACCCTCTGCCACCGACCGTATAATAACAAACTACTTTTATCTAAATTTGTTATTTCCTATAACTTAAAATAAAGTTATATTATAAACAGAGTAAAACAGAGTACCTTTTATTTCTTCTTTTACATAATCCGTAATTTAACAATGAAGAATTACATAAACCAATTTTTTTGAGCAAGAAATGAGAAAGCGACCCCATGATACTACACGTGCCAGCTTGTTTTAATTTTTCCTTTTAACATCAAAGCTCTTATTTTACTCGTAATAACAGGTAAGTTATTTCTGTTTCGCTCGCCGAACCGAGCAAACACAAGACTTTTTTTTAAAAATAATTTTATCGCACAATGTAAGTCAATGGCCAATAATTAGTAATTAGCTCAAGCGTCAAGGTACGGTGCGCACACCTGCGTCTAATCCCCGAACCTTGACTCCAAAAACTACCACAAACTTTTATTTACCCGTGGCTGAAATTTGAACTAATCGCCGCCATACAGAAATGGCATCTTATTTGACAGCAATACATAGACAGTAGCGACACCATCACCGGCCAAGAAAAGTTTGTGGCACTGTATTTGTTTTAAACTTTTTGCTCGCTGTCCTCGACAGAGGTGGAGGTGACTCGCCTCGTTTCTCAACGTTTTGTTAAAGTATGTATAATCTACAATGTGTTTAATCAATTTACGGATTCTTGCAATCGCCTTTTTTCCTTGTCGATGTCTGTTTGATCGTTTATTTTTAAAATACTGTGCAGATGAAATGTCTTCAGATATAACAGTAGATTTAGGTACCTAACACCGTACCTAATCTATGTAAAATCCCAACGTTTTATGTAAGTTCATTAATAACTTTCAGTTTAAATATACAAATCAGTTGGAAGGTAATTTATAATTTCTACAGAAACGCTGTAGGCTCCTCTGATTTTCAAGGTACTTCAAGTTTAGGACGGAAAAACAAAATACTTAAAAAGCATTATGATGAACAGGCTGTCTAAAAACAAATTCACAAATATCCTACGTAAATCAGATCGGTACCAACGTCTGGAACATTTCAAAGGGAAAAATGTCGAGTGCAAAGGATCGCCCGGGGCGGTAATATTACCCCGACGCAATTTCTAGAGGCAGTGACCGCAAATCGCAACCTGCTCGATAGCCCGGGGTCGTTTCGAGATTACACGCGCCAATGGAGGACGATGTTCTCGATAATCGCAGCAAAATGCATCTAATCTCATCCAACTTGTTTATGGAAACGCTTAGCTTTCTAAGGAAACAAGTAGGCGCTGGCCGAGATTTTATTCATCGCTGAACGTCAACTGGCCCCGTTGGTTTGCATAATTAAACATTTAGACTCGAATAACCTGGTCTTCGGATAATGCAGATCTTTGAGTGAAAATTGTAAATCGCTAATCGATTTAAGCATTTTCAAAGCAAACAAATTATTTTGATGGTCGTTAACCAGTATTACAAACGTTTTTGAAATTCAACATAAGTTTTACTTTTTCAAATCATGCAGATTTTATTCTGGAAGATTAAATTTTTCGAAGCAGGTCCCGAGAGGAACTCCAGTTCAGATTTGATAAAACTCTGTCTGATCTTACCCATCTAATTATAAATCATAGTCTATTTTTGCGAACAAATAAGTTCTTCAAGCTGTAATTAGAACCGAAGTTTCAGGAAACAAACAAATTTAAACTTTGCAAATATACATTTTGATCGCAATTAGAACTCTGTAATATCGTATAACTTTTGGCAGCGAGGGAATTATTTAAGGGACATGAAATGGCGATGAAAATATTCTGTCAGATTAAAATGACAGGATTTAAACTGTACTATATTCTAAAGTTGATGATTTAGAATTACTCAAATTAATAATCATTAAGGTATTTTATTTGCAACGAACAACTGTCATTGAATTAAACCGTATTTCACACTGAAAAATCCCCAATATTGTCAATATCAACATTTCAGAGATCATTGGAATACAATTTTTTATCCGCAGTGAAAATCAGATCCGCATGGAAGTATCAATGAAGCATTATATGCAATACGATACGTTGCTTCTGCAAATCAATCAATCGAACGGGGACCGCCAGCGCAGTGTCATAGAGTATTAGCCTTGATCCATCAATACATGTCGGGAACTAGTTCTTTGCGACCTTGTCACTTGCTATAGACGCGTTGGAGACGACGGATGAAAGTGGAGATTACATCGACATAAATCGATCATGTGTGTGGCCGGCCGTGGCTGAGCTAGCCGACCGCAGTAAGTTAGTAGGCCACTCGTCCGTTGCATTTCAGTGACTGCTTTTAATGGGTCGAGTATTGTTGCGGGTGAAATTTTATACCGCACTTTCATTGTATTCATAATTGATATGGAATTGATTTCTCGGTACGTGGGTATTGGCGATAAACGCGACGCTGGCTTGTGCTAAATATTTTTAAATTAGAGCTTTATATACGCTACTTATATGAACAAAACTCGCAGTTTTTAAGAACTCGACTATAAGTTCCCTTATCTAATATAATTAACTGTAATCCGTTCGATGAACGGTTATTTTCCTTCATGCAATTAGTAATAAATTGCACTTTAACGCGGAAAACGGATAAAGTGCAAACAACAAAGAAATCGAATTATATCCGGAATATGATCTCATCATTCACGGGTCGACGAAATTCTATTAGGTAACGATTTAAGTTTTCCTTAAAGCAGTAAACAACGACTTTAATAATAACAAAAGTCAAGACAAATCGTGGCGGTGATGTAAATATTTCTATTAATAATAAATTAGTTCCAGTTGAATTTAGTTGGAAATCGACTGTGTCCAATTGCTTATTATTCACCTTGATCGTCTCGACGTAATTGTACATCACAACCTCGTTATAATGAAAACAATTTTGTATTATTCGAACTTTTGCAAGATAAATTTTGGTGTCGAAAGTATTTTTACTACGATTTTTTAAAACTCTGATTACATAAAGACAGAGACATCTTATGGCACTCATACTCCAAAGAATTTTAACCCAAGGTCAGATGAATACTGATTAAAATTTAACATAAGTGCTAAACTTAGCAATTGTTTAATCTCATCCAAAAATTAAAGCTGTCGAGCTACTTTGTTTGTAAGTTTGTGTAAATTAAATAGATGTCCAGTTTTCGATTGACATTAGCAAATTTAGATAAAAAACAGGAGATTCGTTTAAAACCCACCTGGGATCGACTTTTTAATTCGAACCCGAACACGCTCCGCCCGAAGCGAATGGAAAGCGAAATTAGAAACGAACGTTGACTTACGACCATTGGAATTGTGTTTGATTTACGGCTAGACGTAGCCGCTAATGGACGTCAAGGTTGGTAAAAACTTGTAACTATTCACACTTACGAAGACATACAAAATATTGGAATTTAAGACGGTAAAATGAGATTCAAAATACGAAGAAATTATTTTTTTAGCACGGTTGTATGCTGTGGAAGTGGGTGCGAGAGGTATACCAGCGAAATCTCTCTACAACCTACTGAAGGACTTAGGATTACCAAGATCTAATATTAGTTCCTTACTGGAAAGAGCAACTAAAGCCGCTTTACTCGGCTCGTACCAAATATGGTTGGGAAGGGAGAGGAATGTCATCGGTGGAGGTGATCGTTAGTATACTATAAAGGGGCCCCTTAAACCTACACGCTGGGTCGCAAGTCCCAGGCGCCGACTGGCATTCCTCTCTGTTCCACGCGATGGACCCGGCACCCGCACGGAGAATCCATGGATAGCTAAGAAGTTCGTCTCTAGCACTCAAGTTTTCCTCAATACCTAAATATATATGACGGTTCCTAGTCTTTTCAAACCTTTATGAAATAATGTATACTATTTATTATAATTGCATTTCCAATAAAAAGTACCATTAGATCAAGAGACGATGGTAAATGCCAAAGTGTATCAAGCGAGGATCTTAATCAATTTAAGACATTTATTGTATACATATCATAAAAGTTATTCAGTATCCACCATATTTTGTATAGCGCAGATGTATTAACAGCGAAAGTGCCTTAAAAAATAATTAATCAGACATGGTAATAAGAAAGAACCTGTGTACGAGTAAGGCTATAACTCATTTTTATCTACAGTCCTGTCACTTTCTGTATCTCAGTTTAATTATCTCGCAAGAGCAAAGAACACAATAGGTATAGAAAGATTGTGTTTTATCCACTAATTACGATCTTGCTTACTTAACATAACCTACCATAATATGTAGGAAATAGCGAGAGCAAAGAACTTTGCTTATTTTTCTGCCACCTAAGGTACCCGCGGGTTATAAGGCCTATCGGGCAATAAGGCCTAAGTAACAAAAAACATACGAAATAGAGTAGCGGACACTTAAGGTTACACTCACACAAGCTCAGAGCGTATACAAGTCGCTGCGAAGTGGCAGGCGACCGCTCGTGTGTCTCCCCCCGCCAGTGTCGTCGAAATCATTCAGCGGGGCGGTCGCGCAGCACGAATTATAAAAATTGGCTTCAGTAAAACGTAAGTTATTTTAAAGATATGATATTTTCAAACCTTTATTGACAGTCCATTTATTCATTAACATATGCTTGTCCCTAGACTACCGTATTAAACAACTTGTAGTTATATAAAAAATATTAATATTATTTTTTGTAACCAAGTAGTTGTCGGATATTAAGGCCTATAAAATTTTACTGTAGGCCTTATTATACTCCTTTTTTTTAAACTGCTATGTAAGTAGGAGCGCTTTTTTTAAATCTTTGTTGGTGGGTGATACGTGCGTAGTTGTTAATATTAAATTTATTTATCATTGTTTTCAGTATTTACGGTCACGATGCCTCCCAAACGGGCATTGTGGTCAGAAGACAATCTGATCGCAGCTGTTAGAGTAGTACAAAGAGGAACTTTTAGTACGTATAAGGCTGCAGAGAGATATAAGATTCCTAGAAGAACAATTAAAAATCATCTGCAGTCTGGCAGTTTAAAGAAAAGTTTGGGACGCAAACCTATATTAAATAATGAAGAGGAAGCTCAACTTGTGCAGAGGATCATCCGGTATTCTGAAATGGGTTGAAATGAGAAAGAACGAAGTTTAAAAAGGCTTTAAATCCTAAGAAAACTAAAGTCGTATCTGCAAAAAAGTCTACTACCGTCAAAGGGAAATCACAAAAACAAGAGAGTTGGTACTGTCATTCCTGCAAAGAAGATAGAAAAGACTCAATGCGGAAATGTTCACGTTGCTCCAAGTGGCACCACGAAGAGTGTGCCGGTTTGACTGAAGAAGACATTGATGACTTTCAATGTCCTGGTGGCTGTGAATAAAGCCAATTTATTTAATTTTCTAATACCACTATGATTCCTATTGCTTTATATTAATGATTATTGATCTCAAGAATACCAGTTTACGTTGTATAAGTTGATTTTTAAGTAGTTTAGATTATAGGCCTTTTTACCCTACCCTAGTATAATAAGGCCTACAGACTGTGTTTTTTAAAAAGTTATATATTGTTTTGGTTTTAAGCTAGAGAAGCTATTTTTTGTTTTAACTCTGTAGTAATTGAACTATATGACTGATTAATAATAAAACTTGTTGATTATATTGGATATTTTTTATTTTATTACAAATCTCCCTTAGCTAGGCCTTAATACCCTCAGGTACCTTAGTTGTCTTTCCATCTCATAAGATAGATTCGGAATATTTTATCAGATTGAACTCCTACCACTTGCCGTCGAACAAAAGGGCTATAAATCGCTGAGCCGGCAGAAAAATACCCGAATGCAATATTCAAGTGAGATTACATCCAGTTCTCAACTATTTTGGCTCGACGCCCAATGCCGTCTTTCGTTATAGATTTAGTTCATCGCTTTGCGCGACGTTTTTCCCTCCACTAACACTCAAACAAGTATACATTTCGAGCAATATTTTCCAGTTCATTTCATGATAAACTTAGTGAAGACTTCCTTTAGCGAATTAGAGCCAAGGTCATGATTTTGAGCAAGACAGTTAACTAAATTAAGTACGTACCACAGATTTAATTATTAATTTGAACATGTTCTCATTCGCCAAATTCTTTAAACTTTAAGTGTCGTTATTTACACCTGGCTAACGACGTAGCCACTTATCTGGAATCGTATCACCGATAAAAAACGGAGCGCAAAATTGAAAATTGGCGTCAAAAGATTTGTAAGTCGCGCTTTAGCGCGCGCTGTATCATTTTCTCTCATCTTCGTGGTGCGTATATTTTTATTTGCTCATTATACTTCAATTATGTTTCTGATGCGAGGCAGCCGCTACTCTGGTGGTAGTCAACTATGAGCACCTGATTTTTAGCACCCGCAAGTTAATCTCCTGGCTTAGTCCACTTTGTGCACCCATTGATATTTCGGCAGTCTGATTTCATATATCGGAATATCGTATATCGGTTTCCGCTCCCATAGTGTTATACTACGAGTATAGCTTAAAGCCTTCATCGACAAATGAACCATCCAACACAAAAATATTTTTTCAATTTCAGTAGTTTCTGGTATAAGCGCGTTCAAATAAACAATGAAACAAACGAACAAATTCTTCAGCTTTATTATATTAGAAACTAGCGGCCCGCCCCGGCTTCGCCCGTGGTACTTGTCCACTATTTATACATAAAAACCTTCCTCATGAGTTACTCTATCTATTAAAAAAAACCGCATCAAAATCCGTTGCGTAGTTTTAAAGATTTAAGCATTCATAGGGACAACATGACAGAAAAAGCGACTTTGTTTTATACATACTATGTAGTGATAATAGATTCCTAGCAAGCCAATAATATAAATAGGTACCTACGCAAAGTTGACTAGGCCAAGTGTTCATGTCGCAGGTGCTTAAAAATTGGGTGCTCAAAGTGGACTACCTCCTACTCTGAAATTAAGCCAACGGTCAAATCTCAAATGGCTGATGCTCACAAAAACCCGTGCGTCAGTCACGACGAATCTCGACA
The DNA here is from genome assembly GCA_958496325.1 of Nomophila noctuella. Lineage (NCBI taxonomy): Eukaryota > Metazoa > Arthropoda > Insecta > Lepidoptera > Crambidae > Nomophila > Nomophila noctuella. Next base: position 8,543,831 of record OY292494.1, on the reverse strand, counting down.
TCGCAACCACGTAAGCTTCTGATTCAAACTTTAACGGTCACTGGCTTATGTCATGACTGTGCCCATTAATCAAAAGGAACAAGAAACGCCATTATTATCAGAAGACACGCCGCAATATATTATATAACAATGATATATTATGACCAATAAAAAATCTTTTTAGGTCGACCCGATGACAGCACTGTTCGGGATGTAACTAAGCTATCGGTCATTCATTCAAAGTGATACTTCTGTTGAACTACAATTTTGGAATTTGTATTAGTTGTATTGAAGAGAGTCAACTCTGAATAAAAAATATTATAAAAATAGAAATATTTTACTGTTTAGTTAAACGGAAGTCAAAAACCTTCTATCGTATTATTTTCTACGAGAACAAATAAACTTCATTGTGCTAATAGACATTTTATACATATTTTGGACAATTAAATTCTTACGCACGGATAGGCAAAAGGCTTTGCAAAGAAATACTTACTCCCTGTAAAATGATTTTCTAGTTTTTCTTATAACAATGGAAAATAACAATAATATTTGTTATCGTTTCCCACACACCGGTGTTCGTAGAAAAGCTTTCCAATAACGTTTTCTGTAAACAGCAATAATAAGATCGGATTAGGTTGGTACTTGTTGCATAAAATAAACAACACGCATTTATTTTTATTCCAGAATACTCATAAAATAGTAACCGAGAGAGGTTACCTTTTTCAACATTTGGATTTTTCTTTTGTTGGAATAAGAAACGTTTCTTTACAACGGATCAAGAATCACGTAATGTGGAAGGTATAAGAAAGGTTCTCTTTTACATAAGTTTAGTCTAGTATGCGTAACATGTAGGTAACACAAAAACCTTCCAAGATTTTTACAATCTGTATTGTACAATATGCTATATGATACATATTTAACACGATATTTTTTCTGCCCTATTTCATCGTAAATTAAACGGGAAAATGATATTCATTTTAAAACTTAACTACCTATCCTCTCATATCGAATTAATGATACATGTTAATTGCCATTGCAGTATCTAATCAAAGCACGATCTCTGAAATCTGATAGTAATTAAACCGGTAGTTTGAAGCTTAGAAATTGTACATACAGCAGGCTTCGTATTACCTGTTTATACAAAGTAGCCGGTTCAATTATTACTACATACTTAAATAGATGATATTGAGAATTATAATTGAAATAAGGTTGTTTAAACAGATTTACAGTGATACAGTACGTACAAGTAAATATCATTCCGGCCGTTTTTCAACCATGGTGGCCGATTGTCAGGTATGCAGGATATACATATTATAGTGCACAAGTGAGTCCGCTAGCACAGGTGCACTCCCCTCACTCTCATAGTTCAGTGGGACAGCAATTTGCCATGACCGTAGAGAGATCAGGCGCAAGATCAACGGCTTAACGTGCCTTCCGAAGCACGGAAGAGCTCGAGATCAAATTTTTCGTTCACCCATCCGATGTGATATGACTGGCCTATGCGAAAGTTGCTTTGCAATTGCAGGCCAAACGCGCTAGACTGCGTCATCTAGCTCTTCAACAAGTAATGTACGAACAAGTACCAACTGTATCAATGTAAAGACGATTATAAAAAATATTTTTGATTATGTAGACACTACATGTTAACGCGATATTGTTCACAGTGCATGGCTTGTTAGATGATGCAAGCGATAGGTCAGCTTCGATGGTATTTCTTAAGACATGATTGTGGTTAGTATTGAACGCATTGCGCAACGATCATACTCAATTCTTATTTGCTGTTCAGTGGGAATTATTCAGATTACACAGATAAAAAACGGATTTATTCAAAGGTTCTCACAGGAAAATATTTTGTGGCCCAATTACTGAATTCCCAAATGCCAAGGCCAGGAATAGGCTGGGAAAAGGAGGTTTAATGAGATTTCACGTCTCGTTTATTAGTTCCTTGTTAATCTGAGTAAAATTCTGTATTTAGACTTGTAATTACATACCTGTCTGTAGGTAACATCTACGTGAAAATTACATCGATTCGATTTTTTTATTGGATTATTTCACACATAAAATTACCTACCTCCTAATTAATAACGTATCCCTGAATAGATTTTTGAATTGGGTTGTTTAATAAATCAAATTAATTAACCTACCTACTAATTAATCTCTTACCCCTGAACACTTTATGCTCAACGATCTGCGTATATTAACAGGCTCTGGGATATTCCACATGACGAACAAAGATCCTCTCATTTGCCGATCAAACACGCCAGCATTGGTAGGTCTTGACCTAAATCTCCTTTGATGCTACATGAACTCGCGAATCTACATAATATTATATGTCTCGATTCATGGCAACATGGTTTATTTATACTTCGTGCACAGATGAGAAGGATATGTTATGTCACTCAACAGAACATTGTTGATGTTATCCCGATGTGTCGTGTTTATTTATTTAAATTGTAAGGATGGAAAGCAGTCAGTCAGTAGTTTATTATTATTTGACTGCTGATTTGGTATACGAAACCCCGTTTAAATTTGTGTATTTATACGTGTTTTCAATTGTCGAAACATGTTTGTTTTTATACAATAAACCTTTAATATGTAATGTTTCTCAGTAGTATAGGGTCCATTCTAGAAGTTTTATTTAGTTTGATGGATTTATTCCAGAATAGACATGTTTATCTAACGGTCATAAAATGAAAGATTTATTCCAAAATAATCATGGCTACCCAACGGTTATAAAATAAAACAAAAATATCTTCATTTTAATATGAAGCTTTTAACAAGTTCTGGTTCGTTCCATGTACTAGTAGTACATAAATGATGTTATTAGTACGTACACAAGTTCACGATGTTGTCCTATTGTACTCGCACAGTAACACAAAGGCTTAAAGGATGCCTTAACTATATAATTATTTCTCTAGCGCTTTGTCCCAATCTAATCAAGGTACCCTTGGATGATACAAGATTTGGCAATTCTAGTTATTAGACCGTAACAAGTGCCTTCAGACTTCTGGGTTTTGAACGCATAGTGGCCGAGTTTAATTGGATTAGAAATTACACAACCATTAATACAATACATGTAGGTACCCACCGACTACATAAGCCCACCCTTGTTTAAACCATGGAGATTCTATACAAGTTTTAAGAGAGGTAGAGCTTAATGGAACTTCCACTCGAATGAGCCGCTCGTCTGGGGAAGTACCTCCATCTTACAGAAGACCAGAGTGAAGTAGCACCTTGTAACTAATGTGCTATGTTTCTGCTGGTTAGTAAGGTCGCCAGAGCTCAATTGGGGAGGGTATGGGGTCTTAAAGGTAGGCAGCGCGGCCCTTGTGCGGTTGTTCATGTTCATGATCAGCGGTGATCACTTACCACCAGGTGATCCTCTTGTTCTTTTGCCTCCCTATAACATAAAAATAAAAAGTTCCCCTAACTTTAGTAGAAATTGAAGTTCTCAAGGAGCCAATGTACTTACCTACATGAATTCATAACGTAATAATATGTTCTTGTAAGCATTAAACTACTACTTGTGTAATAAATTCGAATCTTGATTGAGCTGCAAAGGCAGAAACATACTGCGATAAGTTATGTAATTTGACACGAAACTATCATGTAGTGTCTTTACTCGTACAACAAATATGGTGCTTGCAAAACAATAACTCATAACAACGTGTCTCCTAGGGTTGCTTGCTGTCCTGTTTAATCGGAATTAATAAATGAAATCGTTGATGAACTGATGATCATATAAGTGTTTTGAGATAGGTAATGCAAAGAACTATTTAATTTTGAGTAGTTTCGATAGGAACGCCTCGATAGCCTAGTAGTGGTTTTTAAATACCGATCGTAGTCTACAGGCCCTGCCTTCGTATTCCAAATGAAGTCGGTTAAAAATGGGCAATATTTGGGTCTATTTTTCTGAACACAGCCCGGTTGGCCCGGGATAACCCTTCGCATTTGGCAAACGTATTGATTAAGCCAAAACCCATATTTGTAACGACAACATACTTAGTTTCAAATGATTTAATGATTTTATAGGCTGATACTTTCAGATAGGAAGGAGTTTTCACGACTCTCTGATAACTATGATAACCTATTTGTCCACATCCTGTTTTGTCAGCCCTCTCCCATTCGCATATCCCACCGGTCGATAGAGCCATACAAATTAGCATACAATTCGCGCGCGTTCGTCGACGGCGAATAATTACTTCCGGCGGTAACCTGCAGGTACGTACTGCAGAAGTAAGACAGAACTTCTACGTACACATTTAATCAGGACTAATTTACAACGCATCCTCTCTTGCGTTATGGTAATTGCTGCATAGAATTAGCATCGGTTAAACGATAGGCGGCATACATGCCCACTTATGTTTTTTTTTATGTCAGAGGCGTCAAACGAGCTAGCGGGTCGCCTGATGGTAAGCAATCACCGCCGCCCATGAACATCCGCGACACCAGAGGTATTGTTGATGTGTTGCCGGCCTTAACCCCATACCCTCCCCAACTGAGCTCTGGCAACCTTACTCACCAGCAGAAACATAGCACAACAGTTACGAAGTGCTACTTCACTGCGGTCTTCTGTAAGGTGGAGGTACTTCTCCAGACGAGCGGCTCATTCGAGTGGAATTTCCACAAAGCTCTACCTCTGTTATCTATGTTTTGTTGCAAGAGTTTTTGCTTCCTCGAACTACTCGTATATCACCCTTTGATCCCTTAGTAAATCGATGATACGTTTAATTTGTCTCAATCAAGTCGTCTGAGAATGTGATATTGAAACCACATTCGTTAAACTTCCATATCACTTGAACCCAGACGTGTTGATTAAAGCTGTGGTTTTAATATGTATGAGAAAGTTGTCTGAATAATCAAATGTAAATATTTTATCGGTAACAATAAGATCCAAGAATGACAAATACGTTTTATAGAAATTTTTGCTAAATTACTCAGCACTATCTCTCGTTATTTACATTCTAAAATTCAGAAAGTTATCATGTCGTGTCAGATGAATAACTACATAACATATATCATAAACAATATATGACGTTGGGAAAATACGCAGAGCTAGCAGCTGCATCCAATCTCACTTAATCAACATCTTGTGCGAAACGGAATACACTGCTGTATCCAGTTATATTTCCACTCGAAACATCGTCCGACGAACCGAAGATGCTAGTCTGCGCAATCATTATGTATGTTAACATGATTAAAATGATAACGATAATCCGTATAAATTACACCTTTTAAAACTTTTAAACACGAGCTATTACTAATTTGAAAACGAAACCATTGCATGTATAAAATATGTTTTCCCGTAAACTAATCAAAGCTGGTAAATTATGTTGCTTTTTTGCGTGTTTCTAAGCACGCAATATAAGGTTTTGGATACTTCGGTTTTACTGCCAGTCGCTTGGTGCCAAGCCACCCTTTTCGTGAGTCTTGTGGTTGTATCTAGCCGAGAGCGCTTTTTGCATAGACAGGGTAAACAGCCACCGGACACATGTCTATCAAGACAGGTTCACGTTTTAAACGTTGACGTACGTAACGTAACGTAGGTAAACGTTTTTTATGCCAGAAAAACGTTTCTTTGCAAATTCATATTTCTTAGTAATCTTCTTTGAAGTTATAAATAGTCTCAATTATGATTTCAACAAAAAAAAATCTTGAATATTTGAAATTAACGACATGCTTAATTCTTCGAAAGAATCAGCAAATCAAAACGCCAGCTGTAAAATGACCGGCTAAAATTAACTCACGACCAGCCTTCATAGAACAAAAGCAAAAGAAAGAGTGTGAGAGATGAGAATAGCGCATCAAGCACGTGCGAGTAATTACGGGCATGGCTGGCATCGGCCGGTTTTTACGCGAATTCTCCACGCGAGTTTTTACGCGAATTCTCCACGCGGCCAGGTGATCGCAGAAAACGAAATGGCATCCGTTAACTATTCCAATGTTCCCGTTTAACTGCTTCATGCTGATCTCGTTGTAAATAATATCGATGGAATACTGCTAGCTTTTAGTGAGTACTTGATAATTAACTACCAATACTGTCAATACCCGCACAAAGTAACGGACCTACGTCAGAGTAACAGTTGTGGATTAGCAAGATCACGCACGCTAACGGCATCCGAACATTAAAAAACCATAATACACGTACTACTGTTACCACGACCTGTATATTTTACACAACAGTATATATATCATTCTATATATATTTTAGGTTTTATATTCGTAAACCGCCAGTCAATAAAACCTTTGATTTTCTTTGAAATTTCCACAGTTCAGTTTTATTATTACATATCGATCGCCACTTTCATCCTTGTCCACAATCCCTATGTTATGCAAATTTTGAGTCGAAATCAAAGTGCATTTCCATATACTCAGTCGGGTCATAAGTTCTGTCATAAACTTTTTAGGAAATTTTTGATACACCTTTGGAGATATACATAAAAATTATATATGAAATGAAAGGTTATTTAATTTGCAATATAATTTTATCAACATCATTTGAAATGTCCTCCTCCATTTTGGACAGATGCCTTTAATCTACGAAGACAGTCAGCCATCACTGCACGCACCATATTCATTCACCTTTCTTTCGCTGATTTGACCAGAAACGCTCGGTGAGACACCAAATTCTGATGAGGTTAAGTACCGACTTTCCCCTTCAAATATTGGTATAACTTGTAATACCATCGGTTTAAACGTGGACTAGAAGAGAGTTGGTGTTCATGCCGGGTGAAGTCAATTCCGCGCGCCGTAAACCAGTATTTCGTGCTTCGGGCCAAATGAGTCGGTGTACAGTCCTGTTGGAATGTCGTATGTCTGTTCTTGATTATTATTTAATATAAAGGTTGTACTACGCTTGTTAGGACATTATTTTGATATAGTACGGCCTTGATTTTCCCCCTTTTTTACCGAAAAACACCTCAGTTATGCCTGAATACGAGAGTCCAAGGCAAATCATGAATGAGTAAGAGTGAAGACGGCACTGGTCCCTCAAAATACACGTGCTTGCTTCTTCACTAATGTGGGCATACACTTTATCATTTTGTGTGTGATAATTTAAACCTATCATTAAAAAAAAGACATCCAAAAAAAGAATTTCGCAGATTTTTTTCCAGCGTGCCGTCGTAACAGAGCCCGGGATCTTTCTAGCTTCATTTTCTTTATACGATCATTTGAAAAAATCCGGTCTTCTAACGATAAGCACGTGGTTTCAGGTTTTTATTTAGCACTCTTTTTAGTTTGGTTCTGTTTAGCCACAGCTGGAGGGCTAGCGTTTTTTGTTTACGCACGGGATTTTTTTCGTTTGACGCCTTCACTGCTCTGATGACCGCTAGTGTTTCTAAAAGAGCAAGGTCTGCCGCTTCTTTTACGATTTTGAAATCTCGAGACTTCAGTGTATCGATTCATAGTACAATAAAAGAAATAGGACGCTTTTTTCAACTTTTGTACGAAATTGAAAATCACCTTCTATGCGTTACAACAGCGGTGCAACGGAAAACCCGTGACTCTATTGTCTTTGATCGTCCATTCCATATTCAAATATGTATAAAAATAATTAGTTCTTCTATTTCCGATATGCATAAATGTTCTATTTTTAAAATTAGTCGCAGAAAATCGGCTCGGTCTTCAAAACTCAAAATTATAAGGTTGTGACAGAACTTATGACCCGACTGTGTATATTTATAAGTCGACGTGCCTCCAATTCGCGTCCGCAAGACAACAGGTATATTTATTTTAGTGTCAGTGGTACAATGCCATATAATAAAGTATACCTAAGTTAATTTCACGTGAGATTCGTATAGTCGTGTCGCTATTAACATCAAATTGTTTCTTGCTCGAGGAAAATCTCACGGTCTAAGTGATCTCTGTACATTTACTACATAATATACAGTCTGAGAGACGTTCCTCGAAATAGCAACGTCACTCCACGTATGTACACACATCTGAGTTTCTCATTTTATTTGTATGTTTTCCACCTCTTATGGCAGTTTATCTCAAGTCAATATGTCACTCATCATTTCTTCCATTATTGTTAAAAAACTTTTACCAACTTTCCCTTTTAACGCGTCTTCACCAAGTTCCTATAACTTAGTTTGAAACATTTCGTAGGAAATACGATACTTGTGGCATCTCTCGTAAAGCCGTAATATAAAAACCTGTCCAAATAACAGTGAATAAGAAGTCTGTTGTTCTTTACATCTAAGATTAATTTATTTTATGATTTGGCATTACTTGCTTATTTTAAGACAAAAGAGAAGTTTCAAATTGAATCAAATCGACTATAAAAGTGAAGTTTAATTACTGGTTTATACATTTCGCGATTAATTGTCATTAGATTTCGAGTTCAAACACGAATCGTATACTCGGATGTATCTTAAAGCTAAAATAATTTTAATAATTTTGGATACATACGAGTGAGTCCCGAATTAACGTTATCCAATTTACCTACACATTACAATGGCGGCAAGCGTCACTCACGGCTAGGGTTGCCAACCGTACTCTAAAATAGAGTATTGTCCTCTATATCATGTAGGCGTACTCTATAATCTATATCACTAATAAAGTACCCGGGCGCAGCGATATCTGATCCGTGACACTACCCCCGGGTGGTGCGGGGGTAGTGTCACGGATCAGATATCGCTGCGTAATAATTATAGTTTAAAAATAGAATAAACAGTTTTCTTTTGCTGAAAATAGTATTAACACGTTTATCTTGACCTAATTATACAGTGAAAGTGTTATCTCGAAAAATAGTCACGTATTATTTGTGTATTTTATGATATAAAATTTGACAAGTCAAACCGTGAACAAAAAAAGTGTCAGTAATTCGATACGGTTTTGTTTTCTAAAAGACGACTAGCAAGTGAAGTGCAAAGAAAAAAAACTTAATTTCTGCAGTGATAATTGTGTAATTTGCTTAATAACACGTAAATTATGGACAGTGACTCGGTGCAAAAAATTCCTAAGTGAATCACTTCTAACTACCGCCTTGAATTCGAATTGACAACACGACGATCCTATAGTTAAATTTCGCTGATGTAGCTAGAGGTTCAGTGGTTCAATAGGGCGAGCGCCGAGAGTATTAGATGTAACTCTGTAGTTCCGTGGTTCAAGCCTACCGTTGTGAAATTCTTTTTGTTATTTTTTTATTAGTGTGCTGGGTGTGTGTTGATTAACAGTGTATTAGTGTAACTTATTTTCAGTTTTTGTTATTTTTTTACAACGTTTAATGTAATTTTTCATACCGTGCTGTACTAATTGGAGTGTTGGGTAAATTAAAAAAGTTTATTATTGATTTTAAAGTACAGATACTTGTCTTAGCACGTCGAAATGACTACTCGCAGCAAAACCTTAACTAAGGACCTTGAGGCCAAACTGCAGTTGGCTTTAAAAGAATTAAATGCAGCCAAAAAAACAATCCAAGACTTGTATCAGGAACGAGAAGAAAGTGAAATGGAGATTAAGAAAATTATAGATAGAAATTCAGAGCTTAAGAATGAACTTGCAAGCATGCACTCCAATTACATAGACGTATCAGGGCAATGTACACATCTTCGGGACATAATAGACTCTTTTCAACAGTGTAGTAACACTCATGAGTTGGCACTGAGTCGAATCAACGAATTAGAAATAAGTCTTTGTGAATCTCAGAGGACAGTAAAGACGCTTGAGGAAAGAAAAGACCAACAGGAATCTGAGTCGACTCAAAGCCTATTTCAGGAGCTGTGTGGGAAAAACTTCAAGCAAATAATTCCCACGGTAGACTTGACAACTGACGAGTCTATGTCAAACAACCACAACCATATTCAGTTTAATAGTTCAAAGAAACTTAAGAAATACATCAAAATTAAGAAATTTATTACGAAGACTAAAAAGATATTAAAAGGGCAACACATTATACAAAAACACAAAATTGTAACGAAAGAAAAGTTGCTATTATTAGAACAGCTAAAATCATATAATCAACAAATTAAACAAAATAATGAGTTGTATGAAAAAAATCGGCATTATCTTAAAAATAAAATAAATGACTTAGAAAGGTCACTTAAATATACTCAAAATAATTATGAGTTGGCTCAACAACAGATTAACGAGCATATAAACGCAGCCACTGAATTAGTTGATTTATGTCAATATAATGAAGAGAGACTTGAATCTCTCACCACCAAACACAAGTGCTGCTGCAGTGATGAGATCCATATTGATAAGAATAAGGAGGGCGCTTGCAAATCACAAGCGCCCAACACCAACACACACACACAACCACTCAACACTACACCATCCCATTTAGGCCAACAAGTTATTGTTCTGTCTGACAAGATAGGGCAAGGCCTAGGTTCTTTGATAAATATGGAAACAGAAGATAATGTTACTAATCTCTGTTATCCAGGGTCTTCTTATACAGACCTAATTAAAAAAATAGATTTTATTAGCTTGAATGCAAATTCTATTGTGACAATATTATTTGGGAATAGTAGTAATATAAGTATGGAGGAGATTACCAAAAATATTAAATATCTCCTAAAAATTAAAAATGAATATGGATGTAAATTAATTCTAGGCGCATTTCCATATTCTAAGAACTTGAGTCCTGCTCAAAATAATCACATTCATCAATTGAATGTATATTTATACAATTTGACATGTCGTCATAGTGACGAAATTATATTTTTTGACATTAATAAATTTATTAATAATTTTAAGTTGACTTCAGATCCACTGTATCTGACAATGAGATACAAGAAACAATTGGCTAGTTTACTAGTCGATAAAATAAAAAAGGCTTGTTCAAATTTTATTTCAGTACGCATTAGTAGATTTACTAATAATTTATATAATAATATGACTACATCCTCAGATTTAAACTGAGTGTTGAGACAGAAGTCAGGTCTAATCTCATTAATGTAGTTCATCAAAATATACAAGGCCTGGCTGGCAAAGATTTAGAACTAGAGTTATTTTTACGCAGTAATGGCATACATATTTTATGTTTATCAGAACACTGGCTTCGGGATGCAGATGAATCATTTACTTTAAATAATTTTAAATTAGTAAGTGCTTATAAGAGGAAGTCTGCCATAAGGGGTGGCTCGCTTATACTTGTTAAAAATGATATACAATGTAAGGAACGTAGGGACATAGTAAATTTGTCATCAGAGCAAGTTGTAGAATTATCTTGCGTGGAATTGAAGAGCTTCATAATAGTATGTGTATACAGGCCTCCTTCAGGCGATTTTAACATATTTGAAATAACTATGGAAGAGGTTTTGAGGAAATTAGACAGTAAACAAAAATCCATTGTAGTGTGTGGAGATTTTAACGTTAACATTTTGCTTAATTCACCCATCAGTATGAAACTCGATTCATTATTCAAGTCTTTTAATCTCCACAGTCAGGATCTGGAGCCCACTAGGATAGCTGCTAGCTCTGCTACATGTATTGACAATATTTTCTGTAATTGTGAACCTGTACAGAAATCGGTCATAACGAATTTAACGTCTGACCACCTAGGACAAATGATTTCATTTAAGGACTTGATTGTTAAAGGTAGTAAAAGTAGTGAGACTAAACACAGGCCAATTTTGAGTGCCCAATTGGATAAGTTTAAGAATTCTTTGATTGTCAATATACCTAGGATTTCCTACACGCCAAAGGATCCAGACCAGCTGTACACAAACTTTTTTAACTTGCTAAGTAGTGAATTCGATAAAACTTTTCCGGTAAAAAAACGCACTAATAAAGATCATTTGACTTTTGGGGACTGGGCTACGTCAGGTATCTTCAAAAGTAGGAAACGCTTATATGAATTGTACGACATGAAAAGGTTTGATTTAAGTCCTCAATTTATCCATTATGTACGTAATTATTCAAAGGTATTTAAGAAAGTTTGCATTCAGGCAAAATCCATTTATATTCGTAACAAAATTTTGAAATCTAACAGCAAAATTAAAGCTACGTGGGATGTCATAAGCCTAGAAAATGGAAGAATAAAACCAAGGGAAACTTCGTATAAACTTAATATCAATAACGAAGTGCTAAAAAACGATGGCCAAGTGGCCGACGCTTTCGAAAAATATTTCACCAATATTCCCTTAAATGTTACGTCTAAATTAGATTCATCGCCTTCGAAGGCAATCAGTATTTTGGAGAAAAAAATTACTAAATGTAATTGTTCTTTTAAATTTTCGTATATAGACAGTTCGGATATCCTTAAAACATTCAAATCACTCAATATAAAAAACACTCGTGATTTGTTTGACATTTCGGTGAAATTCATCAGTCGTGTAATACATATTATTGCCCCCTACTTAGCGGATATCTTTAATGAATGTATTGATACAGGTGTGTTTCCAGATTTGATGAAACGAAGCAAGATCTTACCATTATATAAATCCGGAAGTAAGCAAGATCCCGGTAACTTTAGACCGATATCTATTCTACCCGCCCTTAGTAAAATATTTGAAAAAATAATTAACGAGCAGCTTTTGGATCACTTTGTTCAGAATAATTTGCTCCACTCACAACAATTTGGGTTCACTCGAGGTCGTTCAACCTCTGATGCTGGGGTGGCACTCTTACAGATAATATACAGGGCCTGGGAGAAATCGCAAAATGCTCTAGGAGTGTTCTGTGATCTATCGAAAGCGTTTGATTGCGTGGATCACGATACCCTTGCTCGCAAGCTTGATTATTATGGAATTAGAGGTGTTAACTTGCAATTAATTGTGTCCTATCTCAGTTACAGAATCCAAAAGGTAGAGATCAACGGCGTTCAATCTTCGGGCTCTTCGATGAAGATGGGAGTTCCTCAAGGTTCCATTTTGGGTCCATTTTTATTTTTAGTATATATCAATGATTTGCCTTTCTATGTCAAGGATATTTGTGATATAGTGTTATTTGCAGATGATACTTCTTTAATATTTAATTTTGAGAGGAACACTAGCAACTTTGACAATGTTAATGAAGCTCTTGCAATGGCATTAGATTGGTTCACAACAAACAACCTCCAACTCAATGCCAAAAAAACTAAATGTATAAATTTCGCTCTTCCTAACGTCAAATCTTTGGACATAAACTTATCCATTAATGATGAGAAACTAGAGATAGTAGATTCCACAATTTTTTTGGGCATTACATTAGATTCAACATTGCAATGGAATCCTCATATTGTCACTCTGTCTAAAAGACTCAGTTCTGCCGTATACGCAGTTAGAAAAATTAGGCAACTAACAGACGTTGACACAGCTCGTCTTGTTTATTTTGGTTACTTCCATAGTATTATGTCTTATGCAATTTTGCTCTGGGGAAAGGCAGCTGAAATTAATTCTATTTTTGTGCTTCAGAAGAGGGCTATAAGATCCGTATATAAACTTAGCGCACGAACTTCTCTACGGGAGCTGTTTAAGGAAATAGGCATTCTTACGGTAGCCTCCCAATACATATATAATTGCATTTTATATGTACGTAACAATATCAATACATTTAACAAAAACAGTGACGTACATAGTAAAAATACGAGGAATAAACATAAACTTATGATGCCTCGACATAGACTTGCTAAAGTGTCTCGTTCCTTTTTGGGTCAAGGTATACGTTACTATAACAAAATCCCGGCAGATATCCTAAATTTACCTATTCGCCAGTTTAAAAAAACAGTCAAAACAGCACTGTTAAGTAAAGGTTATTACTCTACTGAGGAATATATCGGCGATAAAGAAGCATGGAATCAAGCCCTTAAACTCATAGGATAATTTTGTTACTAATACTGTATTAATTTTTGCCTTGCTTTTTTATGCAAACGTCGTCATACATGTTCTTTTACTAACACGCTAGAGTATAAGTTTTTGTTTTATATAACTGAGTTTACCGTTACCTGTATGACGTCGTATTCCAGTAAAATTTTTTTTTGAACATATTGTAATGAACTGAATTGTACTAAATTGGCGATTGAAAAGAGCAACTGACCGAGTTTCTTGCTGGTATCTTCTCGGCAGAATCAGCATTCCGAACCAGTGGTTGACTCACATTAAATATATATATGTATATCAGTATATTGTATATACAACATATATATGTATTAAGATGTATTAAATTATATTATTATTTTAATTAGTTTTGACGATTCAAAAGTGCTTGTTTGTATGCCTATTTGAATAAAGATATTTTTGATTTTGATTTTTTTTGATTTTGAGTACGCTAAAGTACTCTTTTTACAAAATGTTTCATATAATTCCTTTTAAAACAATGGAAATTTGTTATGTGTTGCCAAAATAACAAAGTATACTTTTTAAAGGAAAAAATAATGATACTCTTTTTTGTAAGTCCGTACTCTTTATTTACCTACTTTAAAATCAGATATACTTTATTTCTGCTAAAAAAAGTTGGCAACCCTACTCACGGCGGCGCCTGAAAGTCAAATCCATTTATCTCCGCAACAGCTTAACACGAAGAAACACGTACTACTCCTGTCATCCGACATCCCCTGGTACTGGAAATCGGACATAGATTAAGAACTTACATAGTGGGAAGTGTGAAATAAAAAGTTTGTGATAAGTTTCGTCCTATGAGAGGCCTATGTCCAGCAGTGGACTTCGATAGGGTATTGATGATAATGATAAGTTTCGTCTTGTTCTAAACAAGGAAGAAGGTTACCTACCAAATGGCGATGCACATAGATATCAACAGCTCGTAGATGCGTCGTCTGCCTTTACCACATATGTATATACCTTCTCCAGCTGAGTATTGATCGTATTAGGTATTTCCAAACAAATGACATAAAATGTGAAGATATTACTGTCAACTGACAATCACTCAATCAATATTAATTAAGAGAAAAACACTTAGCAAGAATTAAGACAAGATATCTTTATATCTTTACCTCTTCTTTTAACCTACATATCTTTCTGGTGCACAAAATTTGTGAAAAGGAAGAAAATGACGAACGAACATATATATAAATTCGCTTGCTATTTTATCCTTCCCTCTATGTTAGTTTTAAATCTATGGAGCCGGGAAATCGGGACGGAAGGTGGGGCGTCGCACGGGCCGCATCTTTCATTAGGAGCGGAGAGGAAGAGGCGGAAATTTGCGTCCGCACGCACTATATCCTCTGGAGGTTATTTATATTTCACTAAACTGGGGAATCGCTGCCGCAATTATTACTACATCTACACTATCTTCATCTACACTTATATTATGAACAGGAAAGATTTGTATTTTTGTATTTGTTTATGTAACGAATAAACTCTGGACCGATTTGAATAATTCTTTCACTGTTAACTTATCCCCGGTGAACATAGGGTATTTTTGATCCTAGAAATGTGGGGGAAAGAGAGGGATATTTGAAAAAAGAAATTACGCTCGGGTGAAACCGCAGGCGGAAGGCTAGTCCGTTATAAAAATAATATATTTTTGTCAGCTTTTTCAGCACGGTTGACAGACCATACCCACATTCAAACATAATACAAATCGATGCAAAAAATCCCCATTTGAATATTAAACAGATTTAACATAAAATTAGGATGTTCTTACACAAAGCAAGGTTACTTAAAATCATAGTTTTGATATTTAGTAGGTAGTATTTAAAACTACAAAAATCGCATATTCTGAAATGTTCACTAACTGCTATCCGATGAAAGATTTTACAAAAAGGAAGGAAAAATCACGTGTAACATTCATCAGTTATACGTGACGTACGTACTCTCTTGACAGACAATAATATGTCAGTGACCCTTTTGTCCTTTGCGTTTGGGATGACCCCTTTCCTATGTCCGACCCCGGAAATTTACGTGAAAATTAACATTTACGCTTTGCCTGGATATTTCATAGTCCACTGTCGCCAACGCTACAACTCACTAGCGAATTTGCAACTCAATAAAATGTCATTAAACTTGAGACGAGAAGGATATTGCGACAAACTCAATAACAGCAATTACTCCACTTAATACACAAACTATCTGGATTAAGAAGCAATGAATGATTATTTGATTTCATCTTCAGACCGTAAAACAATTAGTATCTTGGATTGAATATTCCAATATCAAGGACGGAAAAACAATATTTCCTAGAAACTTGGGAAAGCAACTTTAGCGAAAGCGATATAAAAAGTGTTACGAAATATTTTTAACATCAAATTGTTTACGGTACATGAAGTAGGTAGGTACACGTACTAACGTTTGTCGCCAACTGAACTAATTTCACTCAATATATTTTTCTTTATTTTACAGGTA
Organism: Nomophila noctuella; assembly: GCA_958496325.1. Taxonomy (NCBI): domain Eukaryota; kingdom Metazoa; phylum Arthropoda; class Insecta; order Lepidoptera; family Crambidae; genus Nomophila; species Nomophila noctuella. The sequence goes on along the minus strand of OY292494.1, from coordinate 8,527,623 downwards.
TCTAAGGGATACTGAGAAGACTGCTTGGCCGACAGAAGACTCTATATTTTCTAACGAGTAAGTGTCAGTCACATCTAGTTGTTAATAAGCCAACCGTTATTGCCTCTTCTGAAATCATACTCGCCTACTTGACCTTATATTTGCACAAGCCGACGATAGAAAACACTACGGTCATATCCGTTATGTATGTAGGCAGACACGTTTCTAACATTATCAATTTATAGCCAAGCTTTTATAATGACCAGCTTTCTATCAACGATCCCGGGTACTATTCAAAGTATACAAATAACCCTATTTCTCTTAGATCATGTATGTATATGTACATGTGAATCAATAATTTGTACTTGTTATGAGCTATTTAATTTGAGACGATTTCATAATCTATTTAAATCATAAGATACAACAACTGTATTATAATAAATCACAGCGCTACATATCAAAAGAATTGCGTAAAAGCGATTATTTCCGGACCTATAGTCATAAAGCAAGTGCAATAACATTTTCATTCGAATTGGAATCCTATTGCTGTATCAAAAAAGAAATTTCACACGTATAGGTAATATACACGCTAGATTTATTGCTCGTTTTTGCGACACTTGAAATGATTTTTATATTTTTACCTCAAAAATATGCAAAGTTAAATGTGAAAGGTTGTGAAATTATTGTAGAATCAAACATCATAACAAATGGAGCGTAACTTAAATTATGTTAAGCACAGTAGGTATATTTCTTTTTTTATAGTAAGATATTAATTGAAACTATACAAATCAAATTATCCAGATGACCACGTAATACCTACTACACACAAATGAATTTTAATTTATAAAATTATCACTGAGTAAATTGTATTAGTCATCCTCTCTCGCTTTTTCGAGCTTCACAATTTCTACTTATATTATTTTGTTGTAAATGACTTGCGACGGGGTGCGATCTCAGGGCTCTTATTAGGTTCTCGATGCGACTCCCGTCGTCAGTAGTGTGAAGTTTAAATGAATTACATGGTGGTCTGTATGAACTGGTTTTATTTCACAATACTAATACACGACTTTTATAACTATTGCACTGGTTCACTGATATTAAATTATAATATTTATTTATATTTAAAGATTTATATTTAAAGGTAATTAATTTATAGAGCTCTGTCTGGCTCTGCAGCCGGTCTAGGTCTGAATCCCTGATCAAAAAAAATGCGAAAATAGAACATAACTAGCGGCCGCCCGCGACTCCGTCCGCGTGGATTTCGATTTCCAATAGCCTAAAGCCTTCCTCGTCAAATGGACTATCCAACTCAGAAAGAATTTTGCAAATCGGTCCAGTAGGTCCTGAGATTAGCGCGTTCAAACAAACAAACAAACAAACAAACAAACAAACAAACAAACTCTTCAGCTTTATATATTAGTATAGATAGACAAATTTTGAATTTTGAATTTTGAATGGAAGTTAATTAGCGGCCAGTGGGCGCGCAGGTTAGGTTTTTCCAGCCATCATGGAGGCCTGAACATCCATGAAGGCTGGAAGGAACGGGCACCGTTACAGACTAAAGAGTACTTTCGTGGGTAGAATATGGCTAGTTTCAAAACAAATTATAAGCAAACAAGCGGCCGCCCGCGACTTCGTCCGCGTGGATATCGATTTTTTGGAATGAGTCAAAAAGTAGCCTATGTTACTCTCCATACCTTCAAATATGTCCAAAAAAAAATCACGGCAATTCATCGCTCCGTTTTGCCGTGAAAGAAAGACAAACATACAGACAGACACACTTTCCCATTTATAATATTAAATATATTAAAAGTATGGATGTAATATTTTGATCAAGTTGTCAATATTAAAACACTTTAAACATACTGGACAATATTACTAACGTACGTAAATATGTATAATCTCAAATTAATATCCATAAGCTTACTTCAAATTAGGCATTAAATTTTCCGTAATATCTATAAAGCTGCCTAAAACAACCAGTTGTTTACGGTTATTTAAATGATCCTCGCCGCAAAGACGATAGTTGAGCAAGGCACAATGCACATTACGAGGCCGACTTTAGACGTGTTTTAACCGTTTTATGTACTTCTATAACCGTACGATAGTGGTCCTGTTGTCTGACCAGCAAGTGACCATTATGATAGCCCATTATAGGCCATTTTCAGTTTATACGACACGCTTTAGCACTGTATTGTACTCGTATAACAGAATAGTTTTTTTGCGGTACCCGACACAAATCATATTACAAATGCTATTTTTTTGTATCATGATAGGCCAGCTATGCAATTCACTAAGAAGCACTCGTTCGATGCGCTCACGGCTGAAATCACGCCGGTGTCAGCCTTAACATCGTACGATGTTTTCCTACAGAATACCAAAAATACTATCACCGATTACACAGCAGCTACGACCAAGGCTTTAATGACCTTTGCGCTTAGTGAATGGCACCTCTGATTAGTCTCTAAGAATTGAAACCCAGTTCGAGAGCACAAGTGATAACTCTGGTGTCACTTACATCGAGTGAACTAGACGCAAGTGTGCTCACAAAAATCTCAAAGCAGCGTTTTACTGTAGTATATACCTACTTTCACACGGTGCGTCTTTTTGTTTGTCATGGCATCAAGTAGAAACTGTAACGCAACATGCAATTAGGCCATTTCCTCATTGGCCATGAATGTTACGCGACATCTCACTGTGGGAAATGTGAATTAATCGTAATATGCTAACGCAGGCATGATTATCAATATTAAAGTTACCATTGTTCCTCCATCCATTGATGCTATTGTCTTAAGACAATAAGTATTTACTTACAATCGCCCTTTTTATATCAATAAAAACTTAAAACAAAACGTGATCTAATTGTTTTTCTATTAACATGGAAAAATAAATAATACCAAAAAGGTCCTATATTTATGTTAAACATCTTTATTTTAAGTCTCCAGAACATAATCTTCGGGATGATGTTATCCACAGGTCATTCTATCGCTTGTCCGCTTGCGACCATGGTTGTTATAACAACTCAGCCGAAACTTCAAGGATTAAGTATTAATGTACTACATAATTAAATATCGCGTTTAGTATCTTACTGGCAAACTATCGATCCAGTCACCACAAAAACGCTGAACCAACAAATCTAAGCTCAATCGACAAATCCAGCAAGGAAGCGATTAGTGCAAATGCAACTGATTGACCTCAGGATATTGCAGTAGCGCGCATCACCACTAGCATACTAAAGAACGGAAGAGCGTGCAAGCCAGTGGGTTATCGGCGGCCGAAGCACTCCGAAAGTATTCCGTAGGCTCGTCGTGATGGTATATTCCACTTTGCTCACCTGAGTGTTATCACCTAAGTAAATACAAAACGGAATTGATTAGTCCACTTTGTTTACTTCGGAAATTAATCACCTGGGCGATGTATACCAAAGAAAAGATTAGTGCAGACGCAACAGACACGACCCCAGGTTATTGCAGTAGCGCACAGCTAGAGCTTTTTTCAAATAAAAAGCATTTAAAATGCAAATTGTTATACATGTTAATTATTCTATGACCATTGAGTTTTATTCGACAGTACCGATTTTGTATTTTTCCGTATAATGAAAAGAGGTGATAAAAGTATCTAATCAATTTCACTTTGTCCAACTAAGTGATCCCAGGTGAACAAAGTGGAATCCGTCGCGAAGTAACGACGAATACGGACGCGACAACCTGTTGCTTCGAATACCAGGTTGGATAGCGGAACTACTATAACTGGACTGCGGTGCCCGTCTACGAATCGATCACTTATCGAATTGTCTACGTCATCGATGCAAAAAATAAGCGCATGTCCGATGTAGTCTGGACGATTCGAAATGGCATTAGCGGACGTAGTGGCTTCGCAAAAAGTTGCGCGGCCGATGTCCCCAATAGCATGTCAATAGTCCAGTCAGCGTTTGTTCAAATAAGAAGTTAATAGCTTACCGGTTATTACCGACGATAACATACCGATACCAGCAATAATATCAATACCTTTAAACATGACGAATAATTTTGTACGGTCATGTTGAATTCTCTCTAGGCTATGGTTATTAACTTCAACGTGTCTAAAATAATTGCATGTTTTACCTATTGCTTGATTTTATTTGATTAAATTCCACGCATTTCAACATCTCCATTCATATTCATATTTCTAACTACAAGTAAGTAATATCAATATCAAAAATTGCATCTATGTACCTTTATGTAATTAACGCTTGGCTGTATTAATTTCAAGCATTTAAACTTATTCTATAAGCAAGGTTATTACAATCATAGTTTCTACAAAATTAATTGCAGCTATTAGATTTCTATAAGCATTCATTGCCTTGAGACCGCTAAAAACCAACCGTATAATTAAAAATAATCACAAAAGAAAACCTATGAAGAAAAAACTAAATCTGAACAGAACTAAGATTGTCAACGGGCGTTTTGCTGTGTAAGGGTGAGACTCCACCAAAGCTGAGATATGCGAGCTGAGCGGAGATGTGTCGTTATCAGCCAATTGGGTTTTGGTTCCAAAACGTGAACTTCAGAAATGAAATGCTATTGGCTGTTTACGGCACATCTCCTCTCAGGTGGGCTAGCCAAGATGTGACTGTCGCGAGCGCGAGCTATCGCTTTCGTCGCGACTTATATCTCCATCCAGGCCCCGTAGCCAAGATGCCACTTTGACGAATTCGCCATACGCTTTCGTTGCGGCTTATATTGCCCTCCCGCACACGAACTATTTATGAGAGCGGGATGGAGATATAAGTCGCTACGAAAGCGTATGGCGAATTCGACAAAGTGGCATCTTGGCTAGCCTACCAGATGGCATCCAGATTCGCAACAATAGCGATATTTTGCTCTCATGAAATGGCATCTTGGCTAGCCCACCTGCTCGCACATCTTAGCTTTGGTGGAGTCTCACCGTAAAAGCGCGATTAGGTGCGGTTAGGGCCGGTGAAAGTGAAGGGCCGCATCGTGCTTTCTCCGGTGACCCTGGCGCACCCGATGATCTGATACCACCCTGCCGACTGGCTGTTATTACGGTGTAATGTCAGCGGGAACGTGACCCGACTAAGCGATGAGTTTCACTCAGGCTTAGATAGTCGAGTTCAGTGGAACCAATGTGAAAATCATGTGACGCGGCCCCGCGAGGTTGATGAATGTCTAATGCAAACTTAACTACATATATGTGTATTAACCTACATATTTGTATATTCATTTTTAAAGTATTTTCAAGCTTATTATTATTTAATAAGGCTTTTGTAACTTTAAATACGACTGTTGTCCTAAGAATAAAACACTAAAATAACTTTTTATTCGTTAAATATTACTTTCAGTCTGTAGAGCACCAATAAATCAAATTATGTCCAGTGTATTGGGTAGAACATCTACAGCAAACATTATTTTAGTTGAATTTCAGCTTAAAAAGTTTTTGGAATGGGCCGAATTATTAAGTTAACTTACAGTATACTTAACGTTAAAGTGAAAAATCCATTACTAATTTGTGCCGAGAAAGCTTGGGACATCTTGACAGTGAAAGTTTTTATTTCAATAATTTGCATATAAAATACTAAAGATTACTTACACCAACGAGAATTAGCTACTAATATGGTATTATACTCGGAGTGGGTTTATTAAACCCTGGTTTTCGTTTTTATTGAAGATTAAGTGAAGAGAAAGCCTATCAACAAATGGACATTTAATTCTGTTTCATTTAGTGAGGACTCTGCTGTGAGACGAATATGACAAACTTTTGAACAACAATATTTTAGCATTCAAATAATAATAATAAGCGGGTCAGGATTTAGTGTGTCAATAGAGTCCATATTAATGACATACTTTAAATTGATAACTAGTTTTACCGTTGAATAAAATTTGTTTTAAAAAAGAAAGTGGCTAATGTATTTTTTACACATTTTCTACATTTTCCTTGCCATTCTAACATTGGGGTTAAGAGGTTACAGGTTAAAAATAACTTCCGAGATAAAAATGTTAATGTATTCTATAGGTATATGGATACATATTATTTGTCAACACAAATCAATACCTGTCTGTTAATCATTTAATTAAAATGTAATCTCTTGGTCACAAGCCACACGATTGCAAAGTATTCTGAGGACGATTGATCAAAATTAAATATCAATCTATCATATCCCAACTAATATTATAAATGCGAAAGTAACTCTGTCTGTCTGTCTGTCTGTCTGTCTGTCTGTCTGTCTGTCTGTCTGTTACGCTTTCCCGCTTAAACCTCGCAACCGATTTTGATGAAATTTGGTACAGACAATCTTTAGACCCTGAGACAGAACATAGGCTACTTTTTGACACATTCCAACCCCCCACTTCCCCGAAATGAGGGGGTGGAAGTTTGTATGGAAAATCTAAACTACTTGAGTTAGACGCTTGAAATTTGGCATGCAGGTCCCTTAGTAAACTTGATGCTTAGTTGCAAAAGGATATTGCAAAATTCCCACGGGAACGGGAGTTAGCGGGAAAAATAATTCGTATAATGAAAACCGACATCCACGCGGACGAAGTCGCGGGCGGCCGCTAGTCAAACAATAAATATTAAATAGATTAACCGTGAGTAGTTATTTACACTAACAAATTAAATTTAACTAACTGCTCAATCTATTAGACGTCGACCTTGCACGGGACTCAAAATCCGCCATTAGATAATAACGGGCAATTCTCATTGTTAACGCCTGTGTAAGTCGGTCGAACAAAAACAAAAGTTGCAATACTAGTTTTTCGAGATAGCCGGGTCGAAGGCCCACCAACATTCGAGCCCCACTTGCGATTTATACGACCTCGAATTTTAGTAGAAAACTTTCGATACTCTACACCATATGAATTTAAAAGCGGATAAGCAGGTTTAAGTCGAAGTAGGTATGCATCATCCATTAATCAAATGCCTTTTGACAAGGACAGAGAGATACCTTTGCTTGGTGTATTCCCAAGTGCAAAAATACAAATGAAATTTCCTTCCAAGAAAGGAAAAAGGAGATCTTAAGTATCTTTTTACTCAATACTAGCGGCCGCCAGCGACTCCGTCCGCGTGGGTTACGATTTCCGCACACAGTCTTACTAAAAATAGCTGAATAAAACAACGGTCTATATGCATGGCAGTCAACTTGCACACTTTTATGGGAATAATAAAATAATTACTCAGGATATTACTCAGGCAGGATAGAAATAATAGTCAAATTAAGTGACGGAAAACGCTTATCTATAATTATTATCAATAATCTGGAGACCTTATACATTTGAGAAATCATCTGTTCACCGCGATTCAGATCCGCGGCCGCGCTTCTATCGAGGTGCGCCATCTATAGGCACATTTTAGAACTAAATAGTTCGCTAGCACAATGTACAAAGATAAAATAAAGGAATATACAATAGCTTAATTAAAGCCTACCTCGACAAATAAGTAAGTGGTAAGTGGACTATCCAACACAAAATGTTTTATCAATTCGAACCAGTAGTTCCTGAGCTTAGCGCGTTCAAACCAATTTGGATCTTGAGTTGCACGTGTTATTGTGAGTCAACCATAAAAGATAGACATATGCTGTTGGGGGATATTTTTTAGGCAATTTTATGTAGAATATTTCCGTCATACATGATTTCTATGTGACTTTAACCATTAAGGCTGCACACGCGACTGAAGCTTAAGAAATGGAGTAAATTCTCCCGTTTTCCCCACATTTCCCTTCACTACGCTACTCCTGTTGATTGTAGCGTGATGAAAAGTATCCTATAATATGCCCAGGAGTATGAAGAATAATGGTACCAAGTTTCGTCAAAATCCGTCCAGTAGTTTTTGTTTCTATAAGGAACATACAGACAGACAGACAGACAGACAGACAGACAGACAGACAGACAAAAAAATTACTGATTGCATTTTTGGTATCAGTATCGATCACTAAACACTCCCTGATAGTTATTTTGGAAAAATATTTAATGTACAGAATTGACCTCTCTACAGATTTATTATAAGTATAGATATAGATTAAAAAATGTTTTTTACAATATTAAATATCGTTCATTCGGCATTTATCGAACATGATACCAATATAAATGTTAGTTCATAATACAGTGCCTGATTAAATAAATTGTTCAATGCATAAAATAGCTTTTACCGTCCTGAAAATCCGTTCAGTACTTTCGGTGTGATTGACCGTTATCAAGATTCTGGTTTCACCCCATGGTAGCATTTAAAAATTATCCTATCACCTTAGTTAGCCTGTTTACCAAATTTCATTAAAATCCGTTCAGTAGTTTCAGCGTGATTGACGGACAAACATCAATACAAAGCAACTTTCAGTGTGATACTGAACTAAGATTTATTGAATTCAGAAATCATTGCTCCAATGCCGGTAAAGATAAAACAATACGTACAATTAACTATAATGCATTGCGGCATTGACCATGCCTAACATAAGAACATACATAAACCCATTCCCAAACTTGTTGAAATTATAACTGTCGAAAATTCGTCATAGAGCAACGACTTTTCAAGTTAAACGTGCGAAAGTAGACCACAGGTTGAATAAATTATTTCACTCGCTTAGTGACATTGTAATTCGTGGAGGCAAAACAAAAACTTGTCTCAAGTTGACATAATAAGAAACGAACGACCAGCGAGACAACATCACAATAGGCATTAAAACCGAGCAACTAGTTTAGGTGCTACGTGACATAGAAAATACTTAAACAGTTCATTTGTTTTAATTGTTTCAGTTAAATACTGATGCATGAAGTTTTTACTCCAGTTTCACATGGTTTCTGGGTAATTTGGCGGAAAGTAGGGCATATCGTACAATGGCTAAAATGCAATTAGATTAAGCACACAAACTTTCAAACTGTCTTTTATATTATTAATTCATATTAACATACGAGTAGTTTGTTATATATGTTTGTACAGATAATATGTGAAAGTCGACTCCTTACATTTAAACATTTTATTTTAAAATATGATAATTAATAATTATACATAAATCCAAACGTTATCATTAGGTATTCTTAACAAGAACTTGTACTGTAGCAGAAACGAAATTATCACGAGGCTATCCACAACCTGTCACTGTCTCGAGATGAATGTGCGACAGGCATGATTGATTTAAACATTATTTTATCGCAACCGATAAATTTTATCTAAACGTTTCTGTTGCGTTTTGCAAACCTTATTCCCTCTAGAACTAAATTCAAGGGAGAGCCAACATTTCATTACAAAGAAATAAAAATACAGGTAGTTAATACATATTCCAAAATTCTAAGTGAGACAACAATAAATACGAGCATTATTAAGTTAGGTCATCATCAGATATATTACCTGCCATCATCATTTATCAGGTTAAAAAAACTAACGAGGCTTTTAAAATTAGTAACAATAATATTCGCGAGTCGCTTTGGACGGCAAGTCAAGCAATTTGTGCCCGCATTCGATCACTTCAGGGTCATTGTCCTCGTTCTGAAGATCAAAATTATCCCGGCAAGGTGTAGCGAGCAGCCCCAAGGGTTGCCACGATTTTGTAATATAAAAAAACAAGTGGAATTTTAGCTCGTAGGTTTTTAGTGTCTGATTGACCAACTACCTACAATTTGTAGGTACAGGTAAAATCTGTCTTTAAAAAACCTCTGAATGTTCTGAATACTGTTCAGTAATGTTACTTGAGTAAATCTTACAGCATAGCCCATTCTCACTTTCCTCATACCTACTGAAGATATCGAAAAAGAAACAGTGTTAAAAATTAAAATGCTTAAAATATTGACATAAGATCTTGTTGTATTCCATGAAGTTCTTCTGGAAAAACTACTAGTTATATAACTAAGGTTATTGGAGAAGGTCTTCGCAAAACGCCAGGCCGTAAAACATGTGAAATGTGAAATCATCATTAAAAGAGAGCAAAGTTGATAAATAGAACTCAGCCCATGACATGACAGTATTCAACGGTAACCCTAACAGCCGTTCGCGACAACCCAGCCCGTGCCTCTGTGCAAAAAGCCGTCCGCTCGTCTGCCGCGAATAATTATTAAAGGGCGCGAGCGATGGCGACATCTTGTCTCGGCTGAAGCGACACCTCCTCGAAATACCCCCCCCCCCCTCCCCCTCTTCACCTTTTACTCTTCTGCCTCGACGAGATCGGTTAAACTTTATAACCGTCCGTGCTCTCAACTCTCCGAGTGCGGCAAAATAATTAAAACCAGTTGAATAGTTTTGGAACAGTCAGATGCTTTTTATTTCGACATAGTTGGTGCTTGTTTACACATTCAGTACCTTGCCATATCGTTTGTGATTCTGATCCATAGTATCGTCCATTTAGGTATTTTCCATTAATCATATCATGGAAACAGATAACGATATTTTGCCAATTAATACCACTCTCATGATTTATTTCAGTTTTGTTTCTCAACGGGTATACAAATTGTAGATACTAGGATCAATATGAATGCAAATGGATATGTGCATCCTCGAAACTAATATTGTAATGATCAATTAAAACCAACATTATCTCCACGAGTAACAACTATTAATAGGAGTCTTGGCCACGACTTGTGGCGCAATGCAGTCGCAACCAGAATAGAATGAGATGCAATTTATTGCCTTAACGCATTTATGCTTCCCATCAAGAAACATCTTTTGATAATACCTATTGCACATGCTTTGCGGTTGGTTAAAGATGTTTTCAATAATACTATAGCAAGAACGCAACTGAGTGTATCGTAATTGCAATATATGTACTTGACGACGACGACGTTGTTGTTGCGACATTTTAAACAGAACATTCTCAATCGTACACAGCGTCTGTTCTGCTATAACGTTTACTTCACAAATGAAGAATAACACCATGTTTTTCTTTTAATTTCAGGTGACAACTTATTGCTCGTGATGGTGGGGTCCGACGACAGTGTCAGATAGCCGTCCGCGGCAACAAGCATGGGTGCGAATATGGGCAAGAACTCGAGCCTGCTCGACGCGCTGCCCACCGCCCAAGGCACGCTCCACGTCGTCATGCTGGGCCTCGACTCCGCCGGCAAAACTACTGCGCTGTACCGACTCAAATTCGACCAGTACCTCAACACCGTCCCTACGATAGGCTTCAACTGCGAGAAAGTTAAAGGCACCATCGGAAAATCCAAAGGCGTCAACTTCCTGGTTTGGGACGTCGGCGGCCAGGAGAAGCTACGTCCCCTGTGGAAATCTTACACGAGATGCACAGACGGGATAATATTCGTTTTAGATTCAGTCGACGTGGAAAGAATGGAAGAAGCTAAGATGGAGCTGATACGAACGGCTAAATCGCCCGACAACGCGGGCGTGCCTATCCTAGTGTTGGCGAACAAACAAGACTTACCGGGAGCGAAGGAGCCGCGCGAGCTGGAGAAGCTGCTGGGGCTGCACGAGCTGGTGTCGTCGCCGCACGGCTCGCGCGACGCGCACGCGTGGCACGTGCAGCCCGCCTGCGCCATCACCGGCGACGGCCTCCACGAGGGGCTCGAAGCGCTTTACGAGATGATCCTCAAGCGGAGAAAATTAGCAAAGTTGCAAAAGAAACGAGTCAGATAAATTGATTTTAAGCATCCGTATTGATAATTCGAAAATGTAAGACCGATTTTATGTACGGTTTGCATGTTAAGTATTAAAAATGCTCACGTTGTGGATGTTTTGCAATGTCCGAGTTTAAAACACCAAATATTGTTTTTACTATAGATGTATAACGTCTTATGAAAATATTCCATCATAATGTTGCTCAAGTTATACTTACTGAACATTTTGACGGAGATGAATATTTTGATAAAACTAATTTAACTACTAGTCATTTTCTTTTGAAAATAGCTAGGGGAAGGGTGAAGATAATAAGATAAATTTACTCAAGTATAATTATTTGTTATCAAGTTATTATATGGTGTAAATTCGAACCGGCCTCTTTGTTTAAATTTAATTTGCAACAATAATGTTAAATTATCCGAAATGATATCCCGGTTCAGATATACTGAATAAGTATAAGTTAAACACAACCAAATCGTTTACACGAAAGTTATTTATTAAAATCAAGTAAGTGTATGTATATGGCTCCCAATATCCTGTGGGACCATTAGAATATTACAGACATGATAAGGTAACAATATATTGAATTATGAAACATAGACGTACGCTACATATTAGATAGATTTGATATAGCAATTACTGGCCCCGGCTGAAAATCTTCATAAACTATCAATCAAATATAAATGTCTTATCTTCATCCTGCTACATTGAAATCCCTTTCTAAACGTCCATACCAAATGTTTCTTGAGTAGCCACTTACGATTTAGTCTGTAGAGATTAATTATTGTGATGTTCTATGTATAACTTTTATAAAGAGGCTTTTAATGTTTGTGTTTTGGACGGCTTCTTCGTATGTAAATATATTGTAAATATTTCCTAAGAATATTCATTGAGACCGCAGGCCGTTTTATTATGTTCACAGTTTTCAATACGCATTTCGATTATAACATAATATGGGCATTTAATTTATAACCCCTGTAATGATTTTATTTGCGACCCAAGTACCTAAATACCAAAATTATTTAATTGTCAGAATACAAATACATAAATGTAAATTATGCGGTAAATGATTTGGGATGTAATGTAACAGCAAATGCATTTATTCATTTTCGTAATGAAATTCCGCGGCTTAATTAATCAAATAAAAATATACAAACTTTAGTAGGTTAGACATGAATCTGCTGTTGGTTACATCGCAGATATAAGACATTTTAAAGGGCGTAAGCAAAGATATTATAATACATTTTTGTGGTATCTTGATTATTATTAATGTTTTATAGCTATTTATTTATTTACTCATAGAAATATTACATAGTGTTATTGTAAACCACGTATTGTATTGATAAAATTACGAAGCTTTTACCAGAGTTTGCGTTACTCACCCTGTAAATATGTAAATTCCAAGTAGTTACTCGTCAATACCATGAAACCAAACATTTTTATGAATATAATTGTACATTTTGTTATAATAAATCACTATGTTTTCGTTTTATTATATCCACATTGTTCTTAATGCATACAAATATGTTTTATGAAAATACATAGATAGATGTTTTTCATATTGATTCCCCGTAAATAAAAATCTGTTTTCAATAATAATATTTTATTATTATTTACCTCCTTTACGTTAAACCTCGTCTTCTGCTCTATGAAGGTATTTATTAGGGTCATCTCCTTCGGTCCAATCTGTGAAAAGTTTTAAATATTCTAATTCTGATTCATCCATGGGTTTCTGTTCTGTGGGCTTAATATTTGGCTTAGAATATTCGCGCTTCCAGGTCTTTCCAGCAAGGGCATCCTTAATTGGTGGAAAAAACGGCTGAACCCTCGGTTGAAACTTATGGACTATTGGTTCATGCGCTCGGAGCAAATCCCGCTCCAACCTGTCAAATTCACGTAACTCTCTAGCAGCCAGCCTTGCTCTCCTCATTTTTCGTTTTTCCGTCTCCAAACATTGAACAATAGCTTTCTTGACTGTTTCACTATGTATGGCTTCCAAACGTTTCGAATGATCCATCCAAAAATCTTCTAAAGCCTTTGCCATGGCAACTATGTCCATATTTATAGCTTTTTCTGCATACACCTTCTCATAACAGAATTCTAAATGCAAAAAAAGCTTCAAAACTTCCGGTGCTCCAACACTTTCATAAAATAGACCATTAAGTATCATAAAGAATCTAGATTCCAATTCAATGCATCTTTCCTTACTAAATTCCAGTGTTTTTGCTAGACCTCCAATAGTATTTGCGACCAATGCACTTTCTTGTGCAATAATATCTTTCAAAGATGCGATTCCTTCTTTTAACATTTTTTTGGGAGGAGCAAGATGCGTGACATATGCAAAATGATGCAATTGTTGTTTTTCTATCCCATCAAATATATCAATCAAGTCGCGTGGATGGGTGAAATACAGAGCTGGCTTAACAAAATTTCCAAAACATTCCTTTTGCATTTTATTAAATACCATATTGAATGTATCTTCTTCACTAGAGCTACCCAGATCGAAACCTTTAGCTTCAATTTCAATAGATAATGCGAAATCTCTATTTTTAGCTCGCCAACTTGGTGGGGACAAATAATATAGGAACCTGCCATACTTTTGCTGTAATCCATATAAATAATCCAGACCCATTAGCCTAGATTTAATACTAAATTCTTCAGTTGCATAATTTTGTAATTCCGATATTTGAACAAGTAGTTTTGACTTTAACTTTTCACATTTTTCAAGAAACGACATAGAATTTCTATAATCTTCAGATATAAATCTGTCGAAACTTTTCACTTGTTTCATACATCTTTGAAGGCTTAAATTGTATGTTTTTAACTCTTGCTTATTATTTTCTTCAAAATTTAAGATTGCTTCATGCCGGCTTCCGATTTCTTGCTTTATTCGTAAAATGTCGGCCACTGCAGCTTTAAGAGATTTAAAAAGCGGAGCTCGGTCTGTCAACGGGCGTCCACTGATGCAAGTGAAAAAACGTTTATCTATATCCGTCATAGCCTGAACTTCATCAGGAGGATTTTCTACATACCGTCGTTTTTTCAAATCTGTACTTATAACCTTATGACTGTTGTATAAGCGAATGGCAAGTTTTTGCTTTCTTTTGTCATTTTGTTGCGTCTTCGTGTAAGCTTTGTAAGGTATAAACAGCTCTTCTCTCTTGAAATGAGCCGATGGCAAGGGTTTATCACAAGGTACGTAAAACTTACAAATGTCAGAATCTGAGAACTTGAATGATCGCTTATCCATAGTCCGCTTCAAAAGACAATTTTTGATTACCGGTCTAAAAATATCTTCTGATAACTTCGTGCACACTCTAGGTTTCGGCACATCAATAATGACTGAATGAGCATCGTCTTCCATTATTCATAAATTATAAATATTCCAAATCCAAAACAAATGTAAAATATTCAACAAAACTGTTTTTAAATAACATGAAAACCCGAGAAACCATCGAGATTTCATTAAAATGTTGTCTTGTTCTACGCAACCAAATATTTTTTACTGCTATGTTTAATAATTAAATAATAGGTAAGGAAAGACGATTATCATAAGATTTGATAATAATCGACGTATGGAAAAAATATAAAAGATATTTACTCAACAGACATTTAATTTCAATACAATACCTACAGCGCACATTGAAGTGATAATTTATCAGGGGAGAACAGATTTGCGAGGTACCCATTCAAAAGCGGGCTTGACAAATGTGTAATACTCTCGTAGATATGGTCCAGGATGTAATCCTTCACACCAATCAGTAAACAACATCAATCCTTCCTTCTCTTCTTGTGACAATCTGTATTTTCTTTGTCTCGGTCGCTCTCCACTTTCTATTTGTGATTTTCTTCTTTCAGCTATAGCTAATTGAATCCGGCTCTTTTTATCCAAGAACTTTTTAAACACAGGTCGTACATATTTTTTCGGGGGTAAAAATGCTTTATTCATAGCATTAGTCATTTCCCTAAACGCTCTTAGCTCTCTTTGAGCCTTATAAGCATTTCTCATCATTTTCAAATCTTGAGCGAAGAAATCGTTTCGTGCTTGGTTAACTATTTTGAAATCTAGCGCGTCCAGCCTTAAATTATAATCCTCGTACATCACTTCTAAAATCTTCATAGGATCTTGAATACTTTGATGGCCCTCCTCACATTTACCGAACACCTGTTCATAAACGTATTCAATACAAATCTTTAATTTAAGTGTACTGGGACTAGCAACACTATCATAGAATGATTCATGCAGTATACGAAAAAACTTTTCTTGTAGATGATTTTCATTGTAGGTTTCCCGTGATATCTCATTATTTATGAAATCAATATAATATTGAAAATAGTCCAATTCTTGTTTAGTGACCAGTTTCAATTGCTTTATTCGCTCTTGTAAAATTCTAAAAGGCGCGTCCGTTTTTGCAAGTTGTTGCAGGTATTCTCGGCTTTGTAGTTCCATTGTGCGAAACAAATACATCATTTGATCTGGTTTTCTAAAGTACATACAGTTAGGAAGAGGTTTCTTGAATTCTATTTTTGCACATTCAATAATTTTATCAATGCCTAATGTTTCAACAAGGTCATTGTCAGTGGCAAAAGCACCGGCTTCGAATTGAATAGATTGGACTTTTCCCCACAAAGTTTCATCATTCTGTTGTCTCCAAGAAATAGGTGCAACAAATATTAGATATCGGCGATATATTTTTAATGTTCCTCTAATGGCATCAAGTTTGAAAATTATATTATTCATAATAGATACTGCTGATACGTAACCAAGAAACTCCGAATTTTTGGCCACGAGTTCGGCGTAAACTTTTTCAGCTTTTGCCACTTTGAAACAAGCCTTTTTATAATCTTCAGTCAAAAATTTTTGAAAATTTTTAATATGTTGCTTCAACTTTTCAGAAATTTCGTCAATTTGCCTTGACTCTTCAACCATACTTTGTTCAATTTTGAGTATGAGATCGCGCCGGTAACCTATTTGTTGTCTATTCATAGCATAACTTCTTATATTATTCGTGTATACTTTTATGTCATCGAGGCATCGCAATGGTCGACCTTCTATAACCGTGTAAAACTCTGGATGAATCTCAATTACTGCTCGGACATCATCTGGTGTTTCTTGGATAAAAAGTCGCTCAGAAATATCCCTTGTAGCTGCTATTCTCAGATTGTCCTTCTTGTGCAAAGGCTGGGCTAATCTATCTCTTGAACATAGTTTCTCCTTTCGATCGCTGTACTTTATATACGAAAGCAACTTCTCAGATCTCGGAACACGAAAAGGCCTGGATCGTTTCGTTGTTGACTTCTCAACTGGAAGAGCGTGCTTACGATTAGCAAAATAAAACTGTGTATTCTGTACATAACGACGTCTGAATATAACATCTAAAGTTTTCAGTGGCACCATAGGTTTCCGTTTCTTTTCTAAACACGACATAATTGAGAATTATCTAAATCCCTTTTATAAATGTTTACTTTCTAAAATATTATAAATTAAATAATTTTTATAGCAAATACTCAAACATCAATCTATCAAGGTTGTCTTTACAGAAAAGTGTCAATGACATCATTTTGTTTTCCGTAATCATCATAACATTGTTGATTACGTGCTCCAAGAAGTTCATTAATAAGCAGAAAAATAATAATTATATACCAAATAGTTTTTGTTATGTTATCGAATAAAATCGAACACCAGGTTAAGTTATATTAACAGACGTGATAACAGTCATAAGTCTGATATACAGCAATGTAATTATACAAACAAAACTTACTATAAACCTACTTTAGAAGAGACATAAAAATACGTTTTTACAAACTTACTCAATAATGAAGTTGCTTTCTTGACGGCTCGTAGGATGATTTCATTCTTCGGCTCAACTTGTCTACATTTTTAAGTAGTTTACTTGCTGTTTTGGCTTGTTTTATTTCTTTGTCGCTCATTTCATATGTTTCCTTTTCTATTGCTTTAACAAGTTCCAAATCATACGCTGATATATCTAATTGTAAATTATCGTATTCTACCTCTAAAGCGAGAGCCATCTCCAAGGAACTGAGCTTTGTTTCATTAGGTGCCAGCAAATGTTCGTAAGCAAATTCGACATAATTAAATATTTGGAGTGCCATCTCCGACGAAACTAAATACTGGATTTTTTCTTCTAAAATTCTATAGAAAATCTCTTTGACTTCAATCTCCCGAACTTCATTTAATCTAATTATTTGTTGGATTTCGTTAATCTGAAATAATCATAAAATTAAATTAAACAGGTTTAAAATTATACAAAAGTTAAAATCATCTACAGTTACAATTAAGACTATTCAATAAACTTTTTTGACCTACCTTTTGTTGCACATAATCTAACTCGTATTTCAGCAATTCCTTCAAACAGCCTAGTGCTTTAAGAAATTTATTTTTTTCCACAGTCAGTTCTTCAGTTACCAATAAATAATTCAAATTTTGCTTTTCAAGAGCATCAAAGTAAACAAGTAACTGTTCAGGCATTTCAAAATATAAGTGTGGAGGCGGCAAATCCCCTAACCGCTCCTTTACCATTTCAATATCGATTTTACAAAAGACGTCTGAGTTAATCGGGCAAATCACTGGACGGTTCTCGCAAATTTTCATATTGTGTTTTTCTTGCCAAAGAACAGGTGATGCCTCATATAAAAACTTCTGGAAAGACAACAAGATTGATAAACTTTCATCGATGTACTGCAATTTGGATTTTATAGTTGCAAGTTCAAAATTAGCTTTCTTTTGATCTTCTGTTTGATTTGTTAGATCCTTGGCCATGGTGTCCGATTTCTTCATTATTACAATGGTCTTGTCGTTGTCATGCGCCAGGAATTTATCAAAACTATTTTTGTACTCCTCAAAGTGTTTGGAGGCTGTTTCATATATTTCACGTTCCGTTTCAATCTCTCGATCTATACGGAGAATTTCATCCGTAAGAAATCCAAGGGTGGTTCTATTCATGGCAACGGCTTTTATGTTGTGTTTGTATTTGAGAATGGATTTGTTTGATCGTATAGGGCGCCCCTCCACCAAAGAGTAGAAGCTGGGATCGACATCAACAATCGTTTTAATTTCACCATCGCCTATCGGTTCAATCGGAGGTAATTTTATCCCTGCAATAGTCTTCCTCGTTGTTCTTCTCATAGGCTTTTTCTTTTTACTTTTAGCCACGTCCATAACTCAAGCTGAGGGCTTGCTTTATTATAAAGAGGCAACAGATATTCGTTCAATATTGCTATGGCAACATAATTCTGATTTATCATTTCGCTGCCTAGGCAATGCTATCAGACCATGAAAATGGCTGTACTATTACTACATATATCTCAAGGTCAAAAAGATACTAAAAATAAGAACAAATGTTTGTGTAATTGTTTATTCAGAATTACAAAAAGAAAAAATACAAAGGTACGTGATTTAAGTAGGTAGGTACAGTATTTTATTACATAGTGAAGTGCGATTACGAAGTTAAAAAGCAATGTTCACAAAACTCATACAAAAATAAATTAATCTATTTTACTGGTAAATTCGGAATACCTATTTAAAAGAATAATTAAGGATTTTGCATTATGTGTTTAAATATTTGCCGACAACTATTTTAATTCTATTGATCGGAATCGATTAGGTAATTCCTATCCTACCTATGAACTTAATAGGTGTATCAATTTAATCATTTGGTTGAGCATCATTTAATGACTTTGGAATATTATGTTACATTATTTGTTATTTAATTAAGTGGCGCGTAGAAGACAGCGACCGAATAAGAAAATTCATCTGGTTTTCCAGAAAAAGGAAACGTTCATTACAAAAAGACCTCCCACCAGGTTTAGCTCAGTCGCTGGAAGAGCTCCCGCTCTGCTGGCTGCGTTCCTCCTCCTCGCCCTCCTTCTCCTTCTTGACCAGCTCCCAGGGCATCACCGGCAGAGGCTCCACGAAGGAGTCATCCACCTTCAGCTTGTACAGCAGCCGCGGCGTGAAGTGCGTTGGGAGAGGCCAGACTTTCTCTGTGGATGTTTATTCGCGCCTTTATGAACATTCAGTGAAGAAAGTGGTCAACCAGTTTTGACGAAACGACATGTTCAGGTAAAATAACAACGAAGTTAAACTCTTGGATTTTTTGCATGATTTTGATAAGTGTGCGAAAAGTCTACTACTAATACATTTTTGAAAGGGGTCGTTTCGCGTATTTGCGCCAATTTTTCGATTCAGGTAAGTCCCGATAAAATTAACCCTGTTGTATTTTGTTTGTCGCACGATTTCAATCTTGGGTGATACCTAAATAAACCGTTGGCTTGGTAGTACCTAGATTGACTAGGAACGTGTAATGAGCTTAGTCTAATAGACTTGAATACTATCAACGGCTCGTTGTGAGAGCACAACGATCGTCTTATAAGTCATTTTCTGGTCTACTAATTTATTAAAGCTTTTCGACCTTACCTTAAAAGAACTGTAGGTAGCTCTACTCGTAAGTATATCCAACGCATTAATTTCTGTATCAGTATTGCTACTTACCGAAATAAAAGACGTAATCGTCAACCCGCCGATGTAGATGGAGAACTTGGCGGAAGTCAAGGATGTGTTTTGACTGGATGAGGAAGTCTAAGAGGGCCACCTCCGGCAGACCCTCCATCTTGGGGTCGACAGCGCTTAGCCCTTCAAATGATAACTGAAATTGTTACAGTTTACAATGCATCGAATGTAGCACGTACTTATTGAATAACTTCGTAAGTGAGACCAGTATAAATGTGCCTTCTATAGAAAAGGCATGCAATTCTCAATTTAAAATACATACTGAATGTTTATCAATTAACGGTTTTCTAACTACATACTTAGAACTTAGAATATACCTACCTTCTCCTAAAATCAAGCTAGAGAAAATTGCTCTCAATAGACATATTTTTGAAAAGAAAAGCAAATCCCACTTTATTTACAAGTAGGTAGGTCCTACTCGTAGTTGCTACATATAACTCGATCATTATTTGGTACTTATTAGGTGATAGTCAACTCACATGCTCTTCAGACCTAGCGAGTTCGCACAGCTTATTGATCTTATTCAAGCAGATCCTCAGCTGTTCCATGTGGTCGTTCAGGGGCGCGAACACGTCCAGTTTGCCGACCAGGGACGGCGGGCGAGCTGTCACCGCCCTCCAGTCCTTGAACAGCATCTGGCGGGAAACAGATGAAAGTTCAGCTAATCGACTTGACGACCTAGTAGACCAAGAAGGCGCGGGTTCGATCCTCGCACGGGACAAACGCAAATAACAAGTAGTAGCTATCGGATTATGAGAACTGGGAGGTTAGGAAAAGCTTTGGAAGTTTTAGCCAGCTCAAGTTTTGTTCCATATTTTGCCATGATTGAACAAAACACTAGTATTTTCTTTCGTAAGTATTTGATAAAATACATTTTGAATATTTATACTGATTATTATGATAATGATTGTAATTTTAGTTGTGATGGAAAGGAAACTCATATATTACAATATACAATAAATAAGTATTTAAGTTAAGGAGCGCGTAGGTATGCTTGGGCAACCCAAAGACAGAGGTACCTCACCAGGTAGTTAACTAGTTAGGTTTTGTTGATTATTTCATGGACACTTCAGACAGGCAGCAATAAAATAAAAAAACAGCAGTTCTTATAACTTTACAACCCTCTTACATTAGTAATAGAATGATACACCATCAGTATCTTGAGCTTCTTAATCATCTTCCTGACGGGGGGAGGCTTCGGTTCCTCAATGACGACCTGCAGACCCTCGGCGATCGCCTCCTCGATGGCGCGCGCCGCCGCGGCCGCCGCTTCCTCGTCACATTTGCGCATGAACTCGATCCACTTCACTTCTTGAGTGAAAATAAACCTCATCTGTCTATGCACCGTGTCTTCGGAACCCTGATTTGAGACAACTGATTTTATTATGTAGGTACCTACTTAGTTTACTAGGTAGAAGTACTTACTAGGTAGGGTTTTATTCTTATCAAGGCAAATAACGTTTTTCAGTTTTATACTGCTGTTATCCTCGCCTAACGCCTCGATAGTCTAGTGGTTTAAGTACCGGGCCGTGATCTCGAGGGCCTGGGTTCGATTCCCGGGGCGGGCAAAAATTTGTGTTGATTTTTCTGAACACAGCCCGTTTGTGATCGCTAACCCGCATTTGGCAAGCGTGGTGATTTAGCCAAAACCTATCTTTATAACGAAAACATGATTTCAAATGATGGAGGCCTTTGCCCTGCAGTGAGACAATAATAGGCTGATACTTTACTTTACTGCTGTTATCTAAGGTTTAGTCTGAAGTTAAACAACCTAAAATGAGATCAGAAGGGCACTCAAATACAATAACACAATTTTAAAAATAACGCTGAGCCACGAGTTTGAAGAAAAGTCATATTATTACAATAAAGTTAATAGCAGTTCTTTTCCTTTTAGTAATTTGATCTTTACAAAAAGTAAACTTTGTACGAATTACCTCAATAATGTGAACAAAATAACTATCGTAAGCTAGCAGAAGGCCGGTCAAGTGGATCTCACAATAGCTTGAGTTCACATCGTCTACGGTTTTTCGGAACTCGGTAATAAAATCTTCTTTATGCATGCCATGCTCCCCAATATAAATCATACGTATAGCGTAAGCTTTCTGAAATAGTGAAAACTTGATTAATAAAACAAATCTCTCTAGCATGTAAAAGAAAACTATTTAGCTACTTATTTATGTATTTACTTAATTATGGACTTAGCTATTTACTTACTTATGGTCATTCATAAGGGTCTCAAATTCATTTCAGATAAGGAAAATTCAGGTTTCGTAAAAAACTTGCATTTAAGTTTGTACACTTTATTAATGTGTGGTAAATTGATTAACTTCTCAAATTTAATATGGTTTTCCTTTTCGAAAGCAAAGCTTCACTACATAGTATGTATAAAACAAAGTCGCTTTCTCTGTCCCTATGTCCCTTTGTATGCTTAAATCTTTGAAACTACGCAATGGATTTTGATGCGGGTTTTTTTAATAGATAGAGTGATTCAAGAGGAAGGTTTTTATGTAGACTACATGTATAATATAGTAGAGAAAAACTTAGTTGCACCCGTGCGAAGTAAGGGCGGGTCGCTAGTTGCTTATAAAAACAGATTACAGACTCGGGGGATTACTTTGTTCATAGATTATTCTTGTACGAAAACAACAATTTAGACAAGTTTTAATACGTTTTTATTTTGTATTTCTATGGTGATAGAATAATACAAACCAAATTAGCAGCTTGAAAATTCTCCTCCACTACATTTAATATAGATCGCGTGTCCAGGTCAGGCAAAGCCATTGTTATTATTCATAAAACCTATTAATAATTGTAATACATTGCACATGTTATTGCACCAGTGACGTTAAGTCACGCCTCGTGAACGTCATAACGTTTCCATGGAAACGCTTGGTTTTTAAATCAGGCTTTATAAAAGGACATAGAATAGAGAAAAAATAACAGTTCACAAGTTGCTATCTTCTGGTAGGTATAGGCACCGTGCGTAGCGATGACTCTGCCATCTTGTGACTCATATTCAAAACTTTTACCGCCTAACGAAATAAACGTAACTGTCGGTAATTCTACTGTCAAACCACGGAAGAACACGCTGCCCAAAGATTTTGTAAGTACTACATGAAGGGAATAATTAGACAGATTTTCTGTCCTTTTTCTCATTATTATGAATCACGTGTGATAGAGCATGATACCAGACACCCGACTGTAGTCGTCTAAATGTCATTATGACGTGGATGGAACTAGGGTTTCCAGTACATGCGTACTAATTTTAATCGATATCGACTGCTAGTCGTAGATTAGATACAAAGTATTTTTTTGGTACTAGAGTTGGTTTTAAAATAGCTGTTATGACGACATCAGTTATAAAAGGGGCTATTTTTATAAGGAATATGAATAAAGCCGGTCTGGCTGACAGGAATTTATATCAAGTTTGTTAAACTAAATCTTGTGATACTGCATCTCTTTTTACGCGTAGGTCCTACGCTACGTCAAACAAAATAATAATAATGCTACATTTTTCTGGCGTCCGTCAGGGCATTTCTAGCGAATTTTAATGTAAAGTTGTCACCGAAACTGAATTGATTTTTAATGCAGATAAAAAGTCAACCTCGTCCTTGACCTTTTTGGGTGAGGTCATCCTATAGGTCTAAAATATCTAATGGGTTTTCCTAAAAGGGGATCAAAAATGTCATCAGATTTTACGTACGACGCATAGTTTTCGAGATATTTGCAGTTTTATAAAATTTTATTATTTCATAAAATATTCCCAAACAAAATTGGTCCTAATTTTTTAAAAGTTTCGTTCCTCTTTGCGAAACTGTTGTTATTTTGGAGTTTTCTGTTTAGCAATCATCATCATCAGCATATCGTAGTTCTGCTGACAATCTCTGTGGTCGTCCCAACCTTAGATTTTTTAGCACCCATATACATAGTAAGTAGCTTTATTTTTATTTATTTATTTAGTTTACTCTCTACTCCATGTTCGACTCACCTGCTCATCAATAATGCCATCTACACGCATGTTGAAACGTACGCTACGTCAAACAAAATAATAATAATGCTACAGTTCTCTGGCGTCTGTCAGGGCATTTCTAGCGAATTTTAATGTAAAGTTGTCACCGAAACTGAATCGATTTTTAATGCAGATAAAAAGTCAACCTCGTCCTTGACCTTTTTGGGTGAGGTCATCGGATAGGTCTAAAATATCTAATGGGTTTTCCTAAAAGGGGATCAAAAATGTCATCAGATTTTACGTACGACGCATAGTTTTCGAGATATTTGCAGTTTTATAAAATTTTATTTCATAAAATATTCCCAAACAAAATTGGTCCTAATTTTTTAAAAGTTTCGTTCCTCTTTGCGAAACTGTTGTTATTTTGGAGTTTTCTGTTTGGCACTCATCATCATCAGCATATCGTAGTTCTGCTGACAATCTCTGTGGTCGTCCCAACCTTAGATTTTTTAGCACCCATATACATAGTAAGGAGCTTTATTTTTATTTAGTTTACTTTCTACTCCATGTTCGACTCACCTGCTCATCAATAATGCCATCTACACGCATGTTGAAACGTACGCTACGTCAAACAAAATAATAATAATGCTACAGTTCTCTGGCGTCTGTCAGGGCATTTCTAGCGAATTTTAATGTAAAGTTGTCACCGAAACTGAATCGATTTTTAATGCAGATAAAAAGTCAACCTCGTCCTTGACCTTTTTGGGTGAGGTCATCGGATAGGTCTAAAATATCTAATGGGTTTTCCTAAAAGGGGATCAAAAATGTCATCAGATTTTACGTACGACGCATAGTTTTCGAGATATTTGCAGTTTTATAAAATTTTATTTCATAAAATATTCCCAAACAAAATTGGTCCTAATTTTTTAAAAGTTTCGTTCCTCTTTGCGAAACTGTTGTTATTTTGGAGTTTTCTGTTTGGCACTCATCATCATCAGCCTATCGTAGGCCACTTCTGACAATCTCTATGGTCGTCCCAACCTTAGATTTTTTTAGCACCCATATACATAGTATCTAGCTTTATTTTTATTTATTTATTTAGTTTACTTTCTACTCCATGTTTGACACACCTGCTCATCAATAATTTCATCTACACTTATGTTGAAACGTACGCTACGTCAAACACAATAATAGCCGCTTTACTCGGCTCATACCAAATATGGTTGGGAAGGAAGAGGAATGTCATCGGTGGAGGTGATCGTTAGTATACTATAAAGGGGCCCCTTAAACCTACACGCTGGGTCGCAAGTCCCAGGTGCCAACCGACATTCCTCTCTGTTCCACGCGATGGACCCGGCACCCGCACGGAGAATCCATGGATAGCTAAGAAGTTCGTCTCAAAGCTACAGTTCCCTGGCGTCCGTCAGAGCATTTGTAGCGAATTTTAATGTAAAGTTGTCACCGAAACTGAATCGATTTTTAATGCAGATAAAAAGTCAACCTCGTCCTTGACCTTTTTGGGTGAGGTCATCCTATAGGTCTAAAATATCTAATGGGTTTTCCTAAAAGGGGATCAAAAATGTCATCAGATTTTACGTACGACGCATAGTTTTCGAGATATTTGCAGTTTTATAAAATTTTATTATTTCATAAAATATTCCCAAACAAAATTGGTCCTAATTTTTTAAAAGTTTCGTTCCTCTTTGCGAAACTGTTGTTATTTTGGAGTTTTCTGTTTGGCACTCATCATCATCAGCATATCGTAGTTCTGCTGACAATCTCTGTGGTCGTCCCAACCTTAGATTTTTTAGCACCCATATACATAGTAAGGAGCTTTATTTTTATTTAGTTTACTTTCTACTCCATGTTCGACTCACCTGCTCATCAATAATGCCATCTACACGCATGTTGAAACGTACGCTACGTCAAACAAAATAATAATAATGCTACAGTTCTCTGGCGTCTGTCAGGGCATTTCTAGCGAATTTTAATGTAAAGTTGTCACCGAAACTGAATCGATTTTTAATGCAGATAAAAAGTCAACCTCGTCCTTGACCTTTTTGGGTGAGGTCATCGGATAGGTCTAAAATATCTAATGGGTTTTCCTAAAAGGGGATCAAAAATGTCATCAGATTTTACGTACGACGCATAGTTTTCGAGATATTTGCAGTTTTATAAAATTTTATTTCATAAAATATTCCCAAACAAAATTGGTCCTAATTTTTTAAAAGTTTCGTTCCTCTTTGCGAAACTGTTGTTATTTTGGAGTTTTCTGTTTGGCACTCAACATCATCAGCCTTTCGTAGGCCACTGCTGACAATCTCAATGGTCGTCCTAACCTTGGATTTGTTTAGCACCCATATACATAGTCAATATTATATTATATTTATTTAATATTTGATAGCTGAGTCTTTATAACTAATGTCGTCATAACAGCTATATAAAACCAACTCTAGTACCAAAAAAATACTTTGTATCTAATCTACGTGCAGTAGTTGTTTTTGAACGCGCTTATCTCAGGAACTTCTGCTTAGAATTGAAAAAAACATTTTTGTGCTGGATAGTCGCATGTGTCGAGGAAGGCTCTATGCAGTGTGTGCGGAAACCGAAATACACGCGGACGGAGTCGCAGGTGGCGGCTAGTAAATAATAATCAACAATCTGTCAAATTATTCCCTTCATTTAATTTACTTTCAAAATCTTTGGTGGCTACACTCAAACCTGACATCGGGATGATTTATGGTACTTCCAATATCTTTGACGGTGCCCTATTCTGCCATCTAGTGACTCCCAGAGTGTCAAATTTTACTGCCAAACGATGGATTTTAGCGCCCTCTATAGTTTCTGCACGGTGCATTATAGGCACCGTGCGTAGCGATGACTCTGCCATCTTGTGACTCATATTCGAACTGACCAAGCTAAATGTCAATCTCAATGTCGGTAATTCTACTGTCAAACCACGGAAAAAAAATCGGGATTTTAGCGCCCTCTATAGTTTCTGCACGGTGCCTATAGGCACCGTTGGTTCCTTTTGGTAAATAATCTATAATATAAAAATGAATCGCAAAATGTCTTGGTAAGCGCATAACTCAACAACGCCTGGATCAATTTGGCCAATTCTTTTTTTAAAATGTTCGTTTATGTCCAAGGATGGTTCTTACGGCGAGAAAAAAATCGAAGAATTGCCGGGAAAACCCTAAAACAGCTCTGCCAGATTGCAATTTTTTTTTTGACAGGACGAAGTCTGTCGGGTCAGCTAGTAAACTCTACAATTAACGTTCTAAATAGTCCCTTATAGAGCCCTTTTCCGAAAAATTTTTTTCCAGATAATATTATGAATTATTTTATTTTTCCTTAATGCCTTCATTATACAGACAAAAAATATCCTACTAACTGATTTGCAAGACAAGCAGACAACATTATCTTTACTAAATAAAATACATTATTATGTTTGGTTACATAATTTACTACAGTTTATACATATAAGTTTAACTAATATCTAAATCTATTAGATTTGTTAAATTTATTAAATCTGTTATTGGAATTCCAACTGTTCTGTCTTGGTTTAAATCTTTCTTGCTTCTCCTTTGCCTTCATTATGCCGTAATTTTTGGACATCTCCTTCAGTTGTTCGGGTATTTCCTGAAATGAAATACATCATAATTATAAATTATTGTTTGGTACTCATTAATAATTATCCAGAAGAGAAGAAAGAAGGTTAAATTTTCATAATTTGTAACAATAGGTGAGTAGATAGTCATATTCAACTTTGCACTAGTGAGAAAGTAAGTTAAGATAAATTTTAATAAAGCAAAATATTATTGTACGTTTTCAGTTTACAGTTCGGGTACATCTATACTTCTATACTAATATAAAAAAAAAGCTGAAGAGTTTGTTTGTTTGTATGTTTGTTTGTTTGTTTCTTTGAACGCGCTAATCTCAGGAAATACTGGTCCGATTTGAAAAATTCTTTTTGCGTTGGATAGTCCATTTGACGCGGACGGAGTCGCGGGCGGCCGCTAGTCTTTAATATAAAAATGAATCGCAAAATGTGTTGGCAACGCCTGGACCAATTTGGCCAATTCTTTTTTTAAATGTTCGTTGAAGTCCAGAGATGGTTCTTATGGCGAGAAAAAATCGAATAATTGCCGGGAAAACCCTAAAAACCCCTAACTCAGTAGTTAATAAAATCCAATTTCTTTTGTTACTTCACTTTAAATATCGATATGTGTCTTTACTTGCCTACATCATTTTTCTATGAAAAATATAATACTAACCTGATTAGCTTCTTTCAAGACAGCAATCAAATTTCTGGCCTGACGATCATCCTCATAAGTTAGTATTGTATGGGATACTCCCTTATTATTTTGTCTACCGGTTCTACCGATTCTGTGAATATAGTCTTCAGAAGTGTTGGGGAAGTCATAATTTATCACATGGGTGATGCCATCAACATCTGAAAGTACAAAGTAAATCATTGTTAAAAGACATGCACAGTGCGCACTAGATAAAAAACAATGCTTCTCCCTCAGTAGTATAAATAACTAGCGGCCGCCCGCGACTCCGTCCGCGTGGATTTCTTTTTTTCGAAATAAAAAGTAGCCTATGTTCTGTCCCAGGGTCTAAAGATTGTCTGTACCAAATTTCATCAAAATCGGTTGCGAGGTTTAAGCGGGAAAGCGTAACAGACAGACAGACAGACAGACAGACAGACAGACAGACAGACAGACAGACAGACAGACAGACAGACAGACAGACAGACAGACAGACAGAGTTACTTTCGCATTTATAATATTAGTTGGGATAATCATATTATTATTAGGGAGAAGCATTGTTTTTATTATCTGCTACCTATATAAGCAAACAATTCACTCTTTGTTTTTCTTTATTTACATATACTGAATGACTGAACCACTGCATTAAAAAAATAGCATCTACTACTTAGTGTTTGACCTGATTCATTCACCAGCAAAAAAATTGCTTCTCTACTCACCAAGTCCCCTGGCAGCTACATCAGTGGCAACAAGTATGTTTGTTGTTCCATGTTTAAACTTGTTTATTATTGTGTCCCTCTGCAATTGTGTCTTGTCACCATGAATGCCAACTGCGGGCCAGCCATTCCTACGTAGCATCAAAGCTAACATATCCACAAATTTCTTGGTGTTTGTAAATACAAGAATTTTACCAAACCCATCTCCTGATATTTCATGCATTATTGATTTGAATCTGAAACCGTAAAAAAATAATTTAAACTTTGTTACATTATTGTACCTAGTTGTCTTTGTTTTTTATTTTGAAAACTTCTAGAAGCCCAGCAGTGAACTGAAACTGGATGATAGTAATGAAATGAGTTATGTATTTCCATTTTTCTAAAGCTGTCCAAAACCTTGGATTAATCTAAATAATAACTGACTGGTATCTATAATAACTTAAATGCCATCATGTCATTGTATTTTAGTGAAATTTAGAGGTGAAGTAACCCTTGCCAGCCAGTGATCAATATTAATCTAACAGAAAGCAGCATATAATATTCATCTATAACGTATTACACTTACTTGTTCATTTTGTCATCTTGTTCACATACATGAATATGTTGCTTAATATTGTGATTAGCCGATAACTCTGTTGATCCCACATTCACCTGCACAAACTTCCCCAAATAATCATATGCTAGATGCTGTACTTCCTGTGGCCAAGTTGCAGAAAACATCAAAATCTGTCTCTCCAATGGCACCCCTTCCAGTGCTTGCCGAATCTGAGGTTCAAATCCCATGTCCAACATCCGGTCGGCCTCATCCAACACCACATAAGTACATCTCATCAAATTTGTGGTTTTGCTCATCAAGAAATCATTCAGCCTCCCTGGAGTTGCTATAACAATATCCACACCTTCTTGCAATAAAGCCGCTTGCCTACTTCTATTTGCTCCTCCATAAATACATGCACATTTTATACCCAACAACCTTCTGAAATCCTGTGCCACATTTTCAATTTGTCTGGCCAATTCTCTAGTTGGAGCGAGCACAAGCGCTCGAGGCCCGAGACCTTTTCTTGCTTCTTTTTCTTTAATATGAACCACTGCCGGCAGCAAGTATGATAATGTCTTACCGGTTCCAGTCTGTGCAATACCAACAAAGTTCTGACCACTCAATGCTACGGGCCAAGCTTGTGCCTGTATCACAGTAGGCTTTTCAAATCCTTGTGCTTTCAGAAATGTTTTGATGTAATCAGGGAAATCACTTTTGTTTATATCTATGTATGGATCTGGTATATCCTGTCCAACTATTGTTATTTTATGTTCATTGCGATATACATCAATATCTTTTTGTTCAGCTGTTTTAACAGAATAAAACCTTTGACTGTAAATACGTTGCAGTTCTATTTGTTTTAGGATTTTATGTGCCGTTGCACATGAGCTGGCTGATCTAGTGACTCTGTTTATCAATGACAATTCTAAAGATATCTGTCTCACATCACTGCAGATTCTGAAACAGTAAGTAATGCAATAAATATATAATTTTATTTACTTTTATATTATAAATGTACTTTAAAAAAATGGTTTAAACTATAGTTTAAACTTACATAATGTAAGCTTAAAATGTTCATACTTACAACTTTGATATCTCATTGCGCCGTAATAGTTTTCCTACAACGTTGAACGCCATTGTCTAACCAACAATATGAACCGAACCCAATTATTCTTATTCAAATGCAACATAAACCGACCGACATATAAAGTAAGGTTATATTCCAACTAGGAAATTATTTCATGTCTTTTAACCCTTTCGTCTGAAGACTTCTTAGATGTGCACCACTTCACAAACTCAGTATCGACTTTAATTTATATTATAAGCTTTTCTGAAACATTTTTTTACAATTATTAATGTTCTCCATGTGAAACCTACATCAATCAATCAACCCCAACAACTGATTTTTGACAGTTAATAAGGATGTGGATGTGCCGAGTCCTATCGACTCAATTAAGTACTCGAAAACTTAAAATTATATGGACTCGCGCACTCGAGTACTCATGAGTCTTTACTTGAGTAAGTTTACGAATTTATATTATCTTTGTTAAACAGGATCGGGTACTTCTGTATCTCTTTATTACCCTAAAATTTGCACTCATAACCAATATTATTAAGTTTCGTTTTTCTATACTATTTTTTGGGCTACTATTAATATAAAATAAAATCAGCTAAGATATAATATATAAGTAGTTGCACGGGCGTAGCCAGGGGGAGGGTTTTGGGGGTTCAAACCCCCCCCGAAAAGTTAAGATAAAATTTAACTATATAAATTAATTACACTCAAAAGTATGTGGTTTGGATTGGATTCTCTACGGGCGCACCGCGCCGAGCCGCTCGTCGTCGTGTCACATTCGGTAATATTCGTGTAGTTTCATGCCGCGTCGTGCCGTTTCGTATAGGCACCGTGCGTAGCGATGACTCTGCCATCTTGTGACTCATATTCGAACTGACCAAGCTAAATGTCAATCTCAATGTCGGTAATTCTACTGTCAAACCACGGAAAACACCGTGCCTTATTCTGCCATCTAGTGACTCGAATTCGAAGTGACCAAGGTAAATGTCAAATTTTACTGTCAGACCACAAAAAAAAATCGGGATTTTAGCCATTGTAAGATTCACGGAAATTTATTCAGCGATTGTGCATGCTCTCGAAAAACTTCAATCTAACCACAATAAAGAAACATCGCAGCAAGCAGTCCAAATGCTAAACACACTTCGATCTTCGAATTTCGTTATGTGCCTAGTGATTCTTCAAAAAGTCATGAGCTATACATTGTCGCTATCAAAGCAACTGCAAGCAATTAACACAGACCTCATAACAGCATTCAGCCACGTGGATAATGTTATTAATGCTTTGCAACTTTTGAGAGATAAAGTTGACGAAGAGTACCCCCATCTCTATGAGAAATAATGAAATAATGAAATAATGAAATAATGATTTATTTAGCAATTTGATTCACTTAGTAAATTCTTTTGCACGTCAAAACTTTTTTTACCCTACCAGCGCCTCGACGTGAATGGCCTGCTGAGAAGAGACGCCGCAAGAAACTCAGACAGTTTTGCCTTTTTTTAAAATAAATTTCAATTTTACAATTATGTCAAATATAACTTAAAAATAAATACAAAATAAGTGCGGCTGAGCAGATTAACATGTCCATGCATATTTATCATTTAAATAATCATCTATTTTATAATAACCTTTCTTCATCAAGGTTGATTTAATAAACAACTTAAATTTTTGTTTAGGAAATTCAATAACATTTTCTGGTAATTTATTAAATATTTTGACACTTATTCCAATAAAAGACTTCCCAGTCTTATGAAGCCTGAGGCTTGGAACGGCAAGCTTATGTTTATTTCTTGTATTAAAGCTATGAAAGTTATCTTTTCTAGAAAAGTTATGTAGGTTCTTGCGTATATAAATTATGCAGTCAAAGATGTATTGAGACGCTGTAGTTAAAATATTAATCTCCTTGAATATCTCACGGAGTGAATCACGCGGCTTAAGGTCATATATTGCACGGATCGCCCTTTTCTGTAATACAAAAATTGTTTGTACATCAGCAGACGATCCCCACAATAACAGACCGTAAGACATAACACTATGAAAATAGCTGAAATAAACCAATCTCGCCGTTTCAATATCAGTCAGGCGTCGTATTTTTCTTACAGCAAATGCTGCAGAACTTAGTCTCCCAGCCAAAGCAACAATATGGGGGCTCCATTGTAATTTGGAATCTATAGTTATACCTAAAAATACAGTTGATTTGACAACATCAATATGTTCATTATTCATTACAACATTTGTAATAACTTGTGGCACATTTGGCATTGTGAATTTAATACATTTTGTTTTCTTAGGATTTAGTAGTAAGTTATTCGTTGTAAACCAATGATGGACTTGTGAGAGGGCGCTATTTACTTCGTCAAGTTGTGTTTTACGTCTATCTACCTTAAAAACTAAAGAGGTATCATCAGCAAACAACACAGTCTCACATAGACCATTTGTAAAGGCAGGAAGATCATTAATATATATAAGAAAAAGGAGTGGTCCCAATATTGAGCCCTGGGGCACTCCCATTATCAATGGTGCGCCATCGGAGTTAGTTCCATTGATGTTCACCTTTTGAACTCTGCCAGTGAGGTATGATTTTAAAAGCTTTAAAGCGAACTCTGAGACGCCATAATGCCGTAGCTTCATCAGCAAGGTTTCATGACTTACACAGTCAAAAGCTTTTGACAAATCACAAAAGATACCTATCGCATCCTGCTTAGCCTCCCATGCATCAAAAATATGTTTTACAAGTGAAACTCCTGCATCAGTAGTGGATTTGTTTTTAGTAAATCCGTACTGATTTTCACTAAATAAAGAATTTGAATTAAAATGTGACAATAATTGATTAAATATAATTTTTTCAAAAATTTTACTGAGTGCCGGTAGTATCGATATGGGTCTGAAGTTTGACGGATCACTCTTTTCTCCTGATTTAAATAAAGGGGTTATTTTACTATGTTTCATAAGATTTGGAAACTGACCCATTTCAATGCTCTTATTAAATATTAATGCTAAATATGGTGCAATGGCAATAATAATAGTTTTTAAAATATCTATTGAGATACCCCATAGATCTTCCGTCTTTTTTAACTTTAGTTCTTTGAATGATTTAATTATAACTAGTTCATCAATATGCGTGAAACTAAAAACAACTTTGCACTCTTGTACTTTTGATTTAAGGAGGCATTCAGCAACAAGTTTCCTTATTTATAATATTCCAAGTAGCTTTAATTACATTTTTAGACGTATGTATTTTGTGCTTTAAATACATACGCTTGGCCACCATACACACTTTTTTAAACAATTTTGAATATTTTCTTACATAATCTATTAAATCTGGATTGTAGAGAAATAATAAATAATAATATCCTCCTAGCCGAATTCGGCCACGGCGGCCAATCTCACGATTAGCCACTTACGCGGGATATATTATAGTGCACAAGCGCGTGCGCAAGCACAGGTGCACTCCCTATTCCCTCACTCTCATAATTCGGTGGGACAGCAGTCTGACACGACCGTAGAGAGATCAGGCGCAGGACCAACGGCTTAACGTGCTTTCCGAGGCACGGGGGTGTAATTACACCGCCAACTTCCAAACTCCGGACTGTGTCTGTGTTATCACAACATGAAAACATAGACACAATTTCATCGGTCCGACCCAGGATTCGAATCCAGGACCTCCGGCGCGGCCGCCGCTTTAAAGTGCGACACACTAGCCACTGCGCCACGGAGCCAGTTATGAGAAAGCAAAGGTGCTAATAGAAGAAAATGGTGGAATTCTGCTTATGCCACGTATCGTCGGGAGGCAGTTAAATCGCTCTAACATTCCTGCGTCGGATATATCCACATATTACAAAATTCATCCCTTTTCTCGACCATACAATTCAACAATTAATTGAGAGATTTACGAAACACCGTAAAGTAGTATCGGCACTGTCTGGTGTGTTACCGTCAAATTTTGCGAAAGGTTGTGAAATTGAAGAGGCATTTTGTATGTATTCAGAAGTGCTGCCTGAAAAGAGTACATCTGTCGTCAAAGCAGAACTTGAAGTGTGGAAAGCAGCTATGACTCTCACCTCCCCTACTCCAAAATCAGCTTTGGAATGCTTAGATAAGTGCGACCAAAACTCTATCCAAATATTTACACATTGTTGCAAATACTGGCTACGTTACCTGTTTCCACTGCTACCCCAGAAAGGTCTTTTTAAGTCTAAGAAGGCTTAAAAACTACTTGCGGAACACAACGGGTGAAAACAGACTGAATGGCTTGGCTCTCATGAACATTCACTATGGGATAGAAATTGATGCGAATGAAGTAGTGGATATATTTAAAAAGAAGAACAGAAGATTAATTGTATAACTGAACGTAATTTTTTTATTTAGCCTATATTGTCCCCCTGCTTGAAAAAGGTCTTCGACGATTCCTTCCTTTCCAGAAGTTTTCTCTGAATCTGTTTATTACATATTAAATATTGTTCTTATGAAGAAACGGCTATTTTATGTATTTTTATTCGTTTTATTTTCTTGAACCCCCCCCCGATTCTAAAACCTGGCTACGCCCGTGAGTAGTTGTGTGTCCTTGTCTCACAATCTTTATGGCGAAAAGTGTCTACGCTATGGGTAATCGAAAAAGGATTAACGAAAACTAATGAATTAAAAATATATATTTATTTTCAATTTTTTTCCTTTCTCTGTAGTAAAAGACGTACCTGAGTACTTTTTCTAGGAAATAAATACCGTTAGAAAAATCTATTTATTTTCATGTTACAAAATAAATCGCTTAGTAGAAAAAGTACTTAGCACTGGATAACAGATACCGTAGGCTCGAAAACTAACCCGATTATAATTTATCACCTCAAATAAAAAAGAATCGAGTAAGCACTGGAATCAAATATTCGAAATATTCGGTATATTTAAATTCACCTGTGAAAATCACCAACTCGGCACATCACTAAGTGAATCCCACACACAGATTCTGTTATGTGGACGAACCAAAGATATTGGAATATCTTTGGGACGAACGAGAACTTCCATTGTAATTTGGTACTTCCAATATTTTTGTTTGTACCACATTGTACAGTCTTACGGTTTTAATACTGTTCGTTTACGTCGAATAAATTCAATGGAATTCATGTAAGATTCTTGTTTTATTTTTTTCCTCTTGCTGTCCAGTGGAGACAGCGGGAATAGATTTTCTTTCATTGTTTTTTACCCAATCTTAGCAGGTGGACCACACCACCCAACCATAGAGTAAAGTAATATATGTATCACCCAACTCACCCTAGCCTGGAAAAGTGTTGGAACCAAAGATGTTGGAACCAACCAAAGATATTGGAAGTACAATATCTTTGGAACCAACCCTACGGAGCCGTACATACGGAGTGGGAAACAAATGTCTCACCATGCCACCACCGCCGGGTCCCGGAAGAAGGGGCAGGCCCAAGAAGTGCTGGCTTGGCGTCGTTGAAGATGACATGCGTGCCAATGGTCTTTCCACCCTGGATGCCCGTGGAAGACCGTGCGAAGTGGAGTAGGTGCAGCAGGAAAGCGGACCCTGGACTCCGAGGCAACAGCCGAGGATGCGACCGGGACAAACGCTAGGATGATGATGATGAACTTTCATTTGTTTGCATTATAAACACATTAGCATGAAAGTAATTGGAGGTTGACCACGGCCCATGCCTGAGAAAATTTTAACTTTCCGGTTGGTAAAAACATAGATGTTAAATTTGATTCTTGTTCGATATGTTTGAAAGTTTAAATAATTGGAAAGTTATCCAATTTGTTCAACTGGTTGAACTAATAGTGTAACATACAGGGAATCAATGTATTTGGAATTTAGGTAGGGAATTACATTTCTGTATATCTCAGAATAATAAATAACATTTTAATGTGGGTATACACTTTATTATACTCCATTTTTATATCGTAGAACAGTGGAATGGCGGCAATTAGAACAACAAACAATTTATTGGACTTGTTACATTTATAATCAAGAATTGGAATCATGGTACCCTTTCAGAGGGCAATTGGAAAATATTATGTCTACTGACATATTTCTGTCGGAAATAACACTACATATTAATTTATGATATTAGCTAATCCTCACAGCTTACAAAATTATCACAGTGCAATTAAAAAAAACTTAAATAAATAAACTTGTACAAGGCGCAATCAATCTTCAGATAAATTAACTAACGACAAATACAATGCATCAGACAATCAAACCTTCGACAAATTACACTTTCACATCAAAACAGTATTCCTATGAGGATTTGCTGTAAATTTAACCTAGACTATTACACCTAAAATTTTAATATCCACCATCGAACCGTTTGTGTCCGCCGCCACCATTCCCTTGAGGTTTCCCTCTACCGAAATTGCTTCCACGCTTGAAGGTACCGCCACCTCCACGACCGCCGCCGAATCGGCTTCTGTTCCAGCCTCCACCACCTCCTCCGCAACGGTCAGCCATGGTTTGCAGTTGTGGGTTCACCGTCTATAAATAAAAATGTTTGGTATTAGTAAAAGCCTAATAATTTTATCTGCAGAATTACTGAAAAGTCAAAAACTGAATATATTTACATGAAGCTTGATTATTTCATAAAATGTCACAACATCTGAGGATGGGATCCAGACAAGTATGTGTGGACACC
This sequence comes from Nomophila noctuella, assembly GCA_958496325.1. Taxonomy (NCBI): domain Eukaryota; kingdom Metazoa; phylum Arthropoda; class Insecta; order Lepidoptera; family Crambidae; genus Nomophila; species Nomophila noctuella. The sequence goes on along the minus strand of OY292494.1, from coordinate 8,490,371 downwards.
GAAGGCATGTAGCTGTCATTGATCTACCTCATACTTGCATTCATGTCACGCTATCGAAAAACGTACCCATGCCAAAGGTATGAGGAACTTATCTAATATGTGCTTTAAATAATCTACTAACCTGATTGGCTTCCTGAAGCACTGAAACGAGGTCTTTTGCTTGGCGTGAATTTGAAGGTGTGAAAAACGCATAAGATGTTCCTTTCGTTTTAGAGCGGCCAGTTCTTCCAATACGGTGAATGTAATCCTCAGAAGAGTTAGGGTAATCAAAGTTAATAACATATTTGATACCATCCACATCTGAAAGTAAATACTCTGTGAAAACCAAGGATCTTGGAAAAAAAATTAGAGACATTATTCAAAGCTTATAACAGATTAATTTAATAATAATTAAAATGTATAACATATCTGTTGCAAACTTGGAAAATGTAAGCACTTGCTTGTATACCATTCATTAAGATAGTTCATAATGTAACTCATAGCTTGTATTACTTACATGAATGAGTTACACAGAGATATCAAACAAATAGTAATATTTGCCTCTCACTCAGAACCCTGGAGTCTTGCTAAGGGCATTAGGGATTATCATACAATCTTTGCTTTTCTCATTGCCCCTTTTAAAACTCCATTGTGGCCGAAACAGAAAACCCTTGACCTCTTGCCGAACATCTCAACCTGTGGTCAAGTTTTTCAACGATGCACTCCCGGATCATCTCATAGTTATTTATCTCGAATATAAAATGTAGTGCATCACCAGGTTTTCCACAACTATCAAGTGTATCCGTAAATCACGGACATACCATCAAGCTTTCCGGCCTCGGGTCCAGTCCAGTGAAAGGCACACTTATGAGGCACCGTTCTAATGACGAGTTATTGCATTCTCAGTTAAAATACCACTGCATCAGACTAGTTTCTTATCTACAAATCCAGTGCAGTAATTCCTTTAAATTGTCCAAGAATTTTGGACAGTAATCCCATAGAACACAATAACTTTCCGCCAGTGCCTCTGAAAGTATAAAACAATATTACATTACATTAGATAAATACGTCATATACATTTTTTTATTCTTATAGGTGAACTGAAAATGAGACACATTTTGATACCAAAAAAAAGTGTGGTAATGAGGTGTGCCCAAGACAATGCTTACCAAGTCCTCTGGCTGCAACATCAGTTGCAACCAGAATGCTAGCTCTTCCTTGTTTAAATTGGTATAGTGTTTCATCTCTTTCTTGCTGTGTTTTGTCTCCATGCATGCATACTGCAGGCCAGCCATAGCGCCTTATGTTCCTAGTGATATTCTCTACTTTCCTCTTGGTTTCAACAAATATGATGGTTTTGGCACCTGGTTCTTGACTGTTCCCAATTTCTTGTAACAAAACATTTAACCTGAAAATTTAAGGTAGCATAAATAAATGAATGTAGGTAAAGTTTTCAATAATCAAATACAAAAGAAGTCAGATCTTCTTAGAGGATAATGTTTGAAATCTAATCAGGAAGCTTTTCATACAAAAAATAATAAATCATCACTGTAATTAAAAACTAAAGAACCGATAAATTTAAATAACCAAACTGACAAAATAGATACATACTTATTCTCTTTCTCGTGTTCCTGGCATACATCTATTATCTGTAGAATATTGTGGTTAGCAGACAACTGCATTGATCCAATATTGATCTGGACATAGTCCCCTAAGTAATCTTCCGCTAGTTTCCTCACTTCTTTTGGCCATGTTGCAGACCACATAAGGGTTTGTCTGTCAGGACGAATCTGCTCAATGATTTTTCTAATTTGTGGTTCAAAACCCATGTCTAACATACGATCGGCCTCATCCAGAACCAAGTATGTGCAGCGCTGCAGATTTGTCGTACCCTTCTCCAAGAAATCAATCAATCTTCCAGGTGTTGCAATAACAATTTCAACACCTCTTTCGAGGTCACGGGCTTGCTCCCTTTTAGGCGCTCCCCCAAACACGCAAGTGTTGCGCACGTATGCCGCATTTCCGAAGTCTGTCGCCACTTGCTGAATCTGTTGTGCCAACTCCCTGGTAGGGGCAAGCACCAGCGCAATAGGTCCATCACCCCGTCTAATAGGGGGTTGGTTATTAATGTGAACAATAGCAGGCAAGATGTAAGCTAATGTTTTTCCAGAGCCAGTCTGGGCAATTCCAACCAAGTTCTTTCCGGACATAGCAATCGGCCAACCCTGCGCCTGAATAGGGGTCGGCTCTTTGTAGCCCTGGTTGCTAATGCTGCTCATGACATAATCAGGGAAATTTCCTTCCTCAAAATGTTGAATCGGGTTTGGTACTTCAACACCACTAACGGTGATCTCATGTTGATTTCTGTATTCTTCTACTTCATAGGCTGATCTTTTCAATACGGAAGGATGTGGGTTGTAGAAGACCTTGTTGAAAGGTTGTAGCGAGAGGTCCTCCCAGTTAGGGCGCCGCATGTTCTGTCCTCCGGTAAAGTCCTTCTTACCGCCGCCGCCACCGTAGCCGCCACCGCCACCGAACCTGCTTCCACCGCTGCCTCCGAACTTGGAGCCTCCGTTGCTGAATCTCGACGAGCCATTGCTGGAGCCGAATTTGCTACCACCTCCACTTCCAAACTTGGAACCGCCGTTACTACGGCTATTATTCCAACTACTAGACCTGAACAAAATAAAAATATTTTTATAAATAATGAAACTAAGCGTAGACCCTACCTAGCCAGGAATTACTTCAACTAAGTTTAATAATTTCATTATGACAGTGTGTCAAACCCGTGTTAATATAAAAAGATACGAATAATCCTACTAGGAAGGTGTACAGGCAAAACGTTCAATGTACCGATTCTGAGAAATCTTAACTAAAAATAAATAAGAATTGTAGTGACAGCCCTAATACCGGATAACGGAGCGGTGCCATAAAATTGCCACGTGCGAAACTAGAACGCGTCATGGGTCGCGTCGCGCGCGAATCACGAGAGCCAAAACGTGATGTGATGCGAGCGACTGATAAATATTTAGGTAAAACGTGACGAACGACTGTAAGAATTGGTAAATAACCTTGACTCCGAACAAATTCAGACCTTGAGCAAGTCAGTTAAAGCAGTAGTTGATACAAACGATAAATATCAAGTAAAAATAGGAACGGCAACCATCTTGTGTTAATTAAGAATCGATAGAGCAGCGGCAGCAGTTACAGTGCGCATGTCAAATTTAGAAATCAATATTAAGAACTTTGCTGTATCTACATTATAAAACAAGAAATTGCCGTAAATGCAAATGGTATTATTATTATTATAGGGCTAACAAAAGAAACCTCATTACAGCTCTCTCTATACCTATTTCATGGGTGTTGGGTCGACACTCGACAGGCCGCCATGATTGCCCTATCGTTAGTCACGCCATGGCGTTACAGAACAGTTATCTTTTTATCTGAACAAGTACAGTATAAAATTCTCAAAAATATGAGAAAAAGCAAAATATTCAATAGAATTTCATTGTACTTACATAATTTAAGTTGATTGTTAATAAATGATGTCCAAGATGTTATGAGATTTCCAATTAAAAAGCAGGGTCGGTTGTCTGAAAGAAATAAGAAAAGACCATTTTAATTCACTAATACCACAAAATTTTAATGCACAACATTTATAACTTTTCTTGAATGCTATTTGAAAGAAAAAAATAATATTTCAAAATTATTTAAATAAAACAGCACTTTCTAAAATTTAGTACACAAAGAGACATCCTACCTAGACCACTGCTTGTAACAGAAAGAATGAAGTTTGAACGTTGGCTAGATGTCGTGGCGATTTTGAATGATTGATCGAGTAGAACGACTGTCATGGCCCGAGGATTTATGAATTGGCCAAGTAGAATTAAAAAAAAGAAAGAGGTAGTTTTACTTTTTCGATCGTTAAAAAAAATTATGTGTGTATTTATATTGATTACACCTCCTAAATCTAAGGATTAAACACATATTGTAGACTAAATGGCCACCCCAATATATAAAATCAATATTCAATAATCTCCCCTATTCTACTGTCTCTGTATATTCAATCTATACTAATATATAATAAAGCTGAAAAGTTTGTTAGTTTGTTTGAACGCAAGTATCGCAATAACTACTGGTTGGAATTGAAAAATGTTTTTATTTATTTAATAGTTGATGTCTGATGTTTGATAGTCCATGTGACGAGGAAGGGTTTAGTAGGCTATAGTAACTACATCCAAAATCCACGCGTACGGAGTCCCGATAGGTCGCTAGTAATTAATATTAATATTAATATACTATTAACGGCCGCCCGCGACTCCGTCCACGTTGATTTCGGTTCAGTGCTGCCACTTTTGCGCTTTCGGAGTTAGATCTAGCGCTTTTTTGGAACTCTTAGAAATAGCGGAAAATATAGCGCTTTTTTGGCAGACCTAAACTTAGTATTAATGAGAATTGTTGTGGAATGAGATGATGAGAAATGCGCTAACACAGATCACGTCAAATCAAAAATATAAATGATCTATGACTATGGAAATCACAAAATCCTCATGAACCGCAATCTGGATCTTCAAGAATTCAGACTACAGAACCTGCTCCTTCAGGCATCGAAAGCGATTAGGCTCTTTATTAATTAAGATTTCAAAATGATGAAAATTTGCATTATAATAAATAAATTTAAAGTTTTTGTTTAGGCAATCTACCGGAATCTAGCTAGTTTTAATTTTCACAAGCTTTATTTTTAGAATATAATTGTGCTGAAATCTGTTTTGTACCCGGCCTTAAATTAATGAATAATTCATTATTAATTCATTAACTCAGATCAATATAGATAACCACTAGCGGCCCGCCCCGGCTTCGCCCGTGGTACTTGTCCACTATTTATACATAAAAACCTTCCTCATGAGTTACTCTATCTATTAAAAAAAACCGCATCAAAATCCGTTGCGTAGTTTTAAAGATTTAAGCGTTCATAGGGACAACATGACAGAAAAAGCGACTTTGTTTTATACTATGTATGTAGTGATTTATTTATAGGAATGAACTGAGAGAGATTAAGAAGAATGAATTATTTTATTCGCACGAACTTCACTTCCTTCGTGTTTTATATGTTTCGTTCACTCAGATGAATGAATATTTCATTCAGAAATGGAATGAAAATGAAATTCAAGAGTGAGTGGTTATTTTCTTTGAATGAATGAATGAATGAACAGTTTGAGTGACTCGCGTGTGAATCTAAGTTTGTGCGGTGGGCATTTATTTTCTGAAAATTAGCAATTTTTATAAGTGTATTTCGTTTTATCGTAAAGCGTTTTGTTTCGTTATTCTAAAATGGCAATGCAACCTCATAGTAAGAAAAGAGTGTGCTACTATTACGACAGTAAGTAATGCAAACTTTGTTACCCGCCACTACGGTTAAATATTTGATGCCTAATTTACGAAAAAACTCAATACAAATTTAAATCTTCAACTAACTTCTATGAATAATAACCAACATAATCATATTTTCATCAAAATTTCATGTTGAACAGCGGCATTTCGTCTTAGTTTTTTTATGGCATTGTGACTCAAATATCCTTTTTCCGTCTGTACTGTGTATTGTGTTCTGATTGGTTGAACGGCTTTTGTACGCGTCTTGATATGTGTGCTACAGACTTTTATGTGTCAAGCCTCAAAGTGATTTGAGTCACAATCTATTATGAAGTTAAAATTGGTGGGTTCATGTAAACAATGTAAGTTTGATTATTTTTAGGTGATATTGGTAATTACTACTATGGACAAGGACACCCCATGAAACCACACCGCATACGTATGACCCATAATTTGCTGCTTAATTATGGATTATACAGAAAAATGGAAATTTATGTAAGTACATACAATCACTGCAATCTATGAATGAAAAGAAAAAAACTATTACAATATTTTAATTTTCACTTTTATTTTCCAGAGACCACATAAAGCTACTGCTGATGAGATGACAAAGTTCCATTCTGATGATTACATAAGGTTTCTACGTTCCATCAGACCAGACAATATGTCCGAGTATAACAAACAGATGCAGCGATGTAAGTATTACAAATTACTGAATTAATGAAATGTAGTTGTTATATTTACATAAATGTAATAAATGAACATTATTTCAGTCAATGTTGGTGAAGATTGTCCAGTTTTTGATGGACTTTACGAGTTCTGCCAGTTGTCTGCTGGAGGTTCTGTTGCCGCAGCTGTCAAACTTAATAAACAGGTAATAAAAAATAAAATCTCCATTCGCATTCAAATATGTTTATTGCAGAATAAGTATTGTAATAAATTGTTTGTTTGTTTTGTAAAGGCTTCAGAAATTTGCATCAACTGGGGCGGAGGTCTCCATCATGCGAAGAAATCTGAAGCCTCAGGTTTCTGCTATGTAAATGACATAGTCCTCGGCATACTGGAGCTGCTCAAGTACCACCAGAGAGTATTGTACATTGATATTGACGTGCACCATGGTGATGGAGTGGAAGAAGCTTTCTATACTACAGACAGAGTGATGACTGTGTCCTTCCATAAATATGGGGAATATTTCCCTGGGACAGGTTAGTCAAAATTTGTTATTTTGTAACTCTGCTAAAAACTGCTCCTTGGGGTGCGTCCACATCTGACGATTCCGCCGTGAGCTGCGTGTGTGCATGTTAGTTTCGTTCTCTATACAAGCATGGTATGAGACGTCCACCAAACAGTTGGTGCAGTAACTTACGCGCGGCGTTTTCTTCTGATGTGGACACACCCTTAGGATTTTGTTGAACATTAATTTTAATGTCATCATATAACCTTTTTATTTATCAAATGTTTTTGTACAAACAGGTGATTTAAGAGACATAGGCGCTGGTAAAGGCAAATACTATGCTGTGAACATTCCACTCCGCGATGGCATGGATGATGAGTCGTATGAGTCAATCTTTGTACCCATCATTTCTAAAGTTATGGAGACATTCCAGCCAAGCGCAGTGGTTCTTCAGTGTGGAGCAGATTCTCTGACAGGTAAACAGCCTTATTATGATTGTTTAAATCCTCATTGAATACTATTAATTAATTGTTTTACTTGATATTTTCTCTTATCTTGATAGTTTTAAAATCAATATGAATGATTTAAAATTTAAAATTGTTTTCTTGTTATAAACAGGTGATCGGTTGGGTTGTTTCAACTTAACTGTCCGTGGCCATGGTCGGTGTGTGGAACTGGTCAAACGTTTTGGTCTTCCATTCTTACTTGTTGGAGGAGGAGGGTAAGAATTTGATTTTTTTTCATCATACATTCTTTTCTTGTGTAAAGTAAACAGTTAACAGTAATTCGTTTTCCGCCACTATGTTTGTGCACATACTATTGAAATGTGTGATTGGGACTCAATGAATGAACATGAAAGGCCTAGAATTTGTTAACATAGAATTTTGTTTCAACATTAAAGCTGACAAATTGTTATCACTACATGATATAAAACAAAATCGCTTTCTTCTGTCTGTTCCTACTTGTAACCGTGTGTGCAATCGATTTTCATTCGCTTTTCTAATCAGTTAGTGATTCAAGAGTAAGGTTATATAGCACATGCATTTTATTGTTTAGTTGTACCTGTCGCGAATTATAACCCTGCTCAATCAGCCAGGCGGGTTCACAAGTTTTATAAAATTGAAACAACATTGAGGGTAATAAATTCCGTGCTATCCACAGGTACACGATTCGCAACGTTTCGCGCTGCTGGACCTACGAGACGTCGGTAGCTCTCGGCGTGGAGATCGCGAACGAGCTGCCCTACAACGACTACTTCGAGTACTTCGGCCCGGACTTCAAGCTGCACATCTCCCCCAGCAACATGTCCAATCAGAACACGCCAGAGTATCTCGACAAGATCAAGAACAGGCTATTTGAAAATCTAAGGATGTTGCCCCATGCGCCGGGTGTACAGGTAAATCAATGTTTATATTTGAGGATGCGTCCATATTTGTCGAATGCGCAGCACGCTGTGCAGTTACTGCGCCTCCATTTAATGCGATGCAAGAATGCACCTAACAACATACGCGTAGCAAACCATTCCCAAGCTTACGACAGAAGTCGACGCACCCTTATATTTTTAAAATTTAAATCGTCTTACTGAATATATATTTCAGTTTTTTTAGGGGGTAATATATGATATTAAATATCTGTTATTTGTTATTCAGGTGCAAGCTATCCCAGAAGACGCCGTGAATGACGAGTCTGAGGATGAAGACAAAGTCGACAAGGATGAGAGATTACCACAGAGTGAAAAGGTAAGGCTAATTTTAATGACTTAAACCAACAAACGGCAAAAGTATTTCAATATAGGAAATCTAGCGGCCGCCCGCGGATCCGTCCGCGTGAATTTCGGTTACAGAACATATAGCTTAAAGCCTTCCGTCATATGGACTATACAACAAAAATATTCAATTCGAACCAGTAGGTCCTGATATTTGCACGTTCAAACAAACGAAGTAACAGGAAACAAAAAACGATAAATTGTTTTAGCATACTTTCCTCCGACTTTAGACTTTTTGACTATTATATTTTTTGGAGTTTTAAAGAGCCTTTATTTGTTCGCGGGTCGAACTCGACATACTGCGCTATTCGACCCGTCCCGCAAGCCTAGCAGTGGTCTGCACTAATTAGGTATTTGACTGCATACGAAATAAATTATGACATTCTAAGATTAAAGACGGAATCAACGGGTGTTATATGTATCTATACTATATCTACTAAATATACTTACATATTTGTAATACCACTGTTGATTCTGATGTCTGTAACACAAGTGCTTAAGCTACTTAACACGGGGTCAGATCAATGTATGTGATGTTGTGAAATATTTATTATTATTTATTTATTTAATCAAAAATTGGGCACAATTGTTTATCTCACAGTTACTATTGAGCATTTAACAAATTATTACAGCTAATTGAAGTTAAAAGAGTATTTTGGTCCGTCGGAAAATATATGAAATATTGAATCGTGACGTCGTGACGTCACAATTTTCAATATTTCATATATTTTGCCTACAAGATAACGTTTTTGACATTTAAAAAAAGTAGGTGATTTGATCTGTCAGTCAAATACCGTATTGTTAAGATTTGTAACGTGTGTGTCGTGCGTAGGACAAGCGCATCGCGGCGACGGGCGAGCTGTCGGACTCGGAGGACGAGGGCGAGGCGCGGCGCGACAGCCGCTCGTACCGCGCGCCGCAGCGCAAGCGCCCGCGCCTCGACAAGGAGCCCGCGCAGCTCAAGGACGACCTCAAGGGTTAGTAATCGACAATAATTACCTGTGATGTAGGCCAGCTTTGGAAGACCAATTAATTTTAACACTTTTAATTACTATTTGATTACTATTGGACTGCTAGTATACCTTTGACGAAAATTTAGATGACAAGCTTTGCTGTGGGAATGATAACTAGCAATATTTAATTCAAATCAAAGAGATTGAAATTGCGATTAGAGAGAAGAATGCATTTTTTTTTGAGCCCAGTAATATAAATTTGGTATAATTTGGCATTTGTTTACAATCCTATCAAAGTTTAGTACCAGAAAGCAGCAAAAAGTACCAGTTTTACTTATCTCATTTTTTGCCATTTCAGCTGAGGACTCCAAAGACGACGTGAAAAACATAAGCAGCGTAGAAGAACCAAAGAAGGAGGCGGCTCCTAATCCCTGATGCGCGCGATAGTCCCGCGCACGCACTGCGAACGAGTGAGACCGTAGTGTTATCCAGACCATGACGGACCTAACGTGGGAACATTATCCGACATCCGACCCGTATACGAAATCAGCGCGTCTGTGCACTCCATTATATTTAACTACAGCGACTAAGGCATAGATTTAAATCGTTTGATATTCTTTCGCTGTACTTGGACCCGCTCAGTAAAAGGGCACCAAAATTGGAAGTGACTGTCGCTTCTTATCGCATGTTGGAATGTACGTCAAACAAGACGTCACAGTTTATGATGTCAATGTCGTAGCATATTGAATGATTTAAATCTATGGACTAAGACTTACTCTGCGTGAAGGATATACGCGTCGCAAACTCTTTGGAATAAATCACCGCTGATTTACGCGGGCCTTCCGTCTAACTACTCGGCGCTTGTGGAGGTGTCCTCCGGGGGCCCATCACGCCTGCCTCATGCAGCATTGACCGTCAGGGGACTAGGTATCATTGTATAATAATATTATCCCCGTCTCAACCCGCCTATGCCGTGTTACTTCATTTTTGTTCAAGGGAATACCCGACGTCTCATCTGTTGTTTCATATTTAAAAGATGATTAGTCTCAATTATATGACGGCGATTCTACGTCCACTCGTTAAGATCTCCATGTTTACTATTCACCGAGACATGTTTGAATTTAAATATTTTTTGTGAAATTAGGATAACTATTTAGTAAGTATGTTTGAATGTTATTGTAACAGGTTTCAGGAAGTATTTTAATGAAAAGAACTATTTTACTATACTGGTACGAAGACACACTGTTACAATACATTTATACTAATATTGGAACATCTAAGTATTTTGAAACGTGTCAATCCTGGAAAATTCTATTAAACCACAATAACGTTACGTATGGTTGAATGGAATTTTTAAAGATATTCAACTCTGCTCTGAGATGGAATAAATTTAACCCAATTTTTTTAGGTTCAATAAAAAGGTATGTGATTTATATTTATTACATCTCATAGAGTAAAATATGGTTAAAAGAATTCAAAATCAATGATAATGATGCAATACATATTCTTAAAAGTATTTTTATATTTGATAAAATCTCAATTTGTAACATAATTTCCTATGGGTGATTAAAGGATTACTGTTGTAAGGCCGCATTTAAATTAATGTTGTAATTTAATTGTAAGAACTGGAAGACATTAATGTCCTGACTAATATGTAAAGTTTTGAATTGATGAATTTTTTTGTTCATTTCTTAAGTTTGGTGCGTTGTGTTGTGGCTAAACTACAGCCGGTAAAAGGAATTTGAGAATCATTAAAATCTCGTACTAAAATATATTATGTTTCCATAGATTGTTTATACAGGAAGACTTTTTTATCACCATCCGCTACTTTTTAGAAGATTATTTTTTTCAATTTATCTATCGAGGTGAAGCGGTAATGGTATATGACTTACTTATTCTTAGTTATTATTAATCCGACTATGGAGGTGAAACCTCGGCATGGCTGTATGGGCATGTCTTCTCAGATTTTGATTAAACTAACATGCATAAGATGGTGGATTTGTACCACCTTTGCACTTTTTTTTACTTTAGACCTTCATTGACCATTTTAAAGGCTGTTCTGAAGCTACAACGCATCCTAAACATGCTAGATCATATTTTAGTTTAATAGGTATTATTTAAAAAGAGACGAAATTGTTTAGACTGAATACATTTATCGATTCAAAATGGTTTGCTTACATTTATGACGTAAGTACCATTATTTAATTTTATATCTTGTCCAGATTATTGAATTAATGCAATTTAATATGACGATATTGGAAGAATTTTATTGATTTCTACTCTAATAATAATATACCGTGACCACACCTATGTATTCGGGCTAACTGGGTGAAAAGTAGTTTGCCTCATTGTTAATACATACTTAAAATGGATGTGTGGATGTATATTACTAATATTTTTTGTAATTGATCACAATTTATTGTGTAAAAAAACATTGAAAGCAGAGGTTTTAGGTAAGTATATCACACATACACTTTAAACTTATTAGTCAATTTGCTAATCGATAATATCGATGTGAAGCAATTAACTATGTAACTTAATTTCCATGCTAGTATAAATTATTTGCTAATGCAAAACGACGGTTACGAACCAAGGGACACAATCTTAAGATTGGTGATACATAAAAATAATCTTTTTTTGCCTCATTTTTTTAGATAGTTGGTCTTGGTTCTTAACCTTCGAAATATTTCCTCTGAGATTCATGCAATCTTTTTCCTACGAAACGTCTTATTGTACTGAGTGTCCTCGCATGTAGGACTTAGTGTAAGTTGTAAATATATTTTTTATTGTTAAATATATCAGGATGTGTCTCTAAATAAGTATTTTATTTCTTGTCAACCCCTTATTCTTTTAACGAGTCATAAAAGTATGGTAGGTATGTTGCCCCAGTACAAAATAAAATTTAGCAAAATAAATTGGTTATGTAAATGTAAGGTTAAAATAAACCACATGTATTGTTGTATATTGCATGTATTTTAAACGATTATCACAACGCTCTATACATAAATTGCACCATAAATAAAAGTACCGTAAAATCAGTCTGGTACCAAAGAGCTAGATAAGACCAACTAAATGGAATGAATATAAAAATACTATGAAATAATTTAGCAATATACTATACATCTACTTATAATAATTAGAAAATTTACATACAAGAAACGCCAATAAAAGATAGCTTAATGTATTGAATAGACTGATGAATGTAATCGTTTTACAAATATTTTTACTCTAATGAACACTTAAATGTATGGGGCGTTCTCTACATATTTTGTCAAACTACCATAAAATTGAACCTTACATCACTGCAAGTTGGTATACTAGTCTAAATTTCACCACACGCTTTGAACTTCATTTTAAAATCACACTTCAATATTTCGAAAATACTGGTAAATACTTTAAAATTTATGAAGGAATGTATAAGTGGAAGATAACTGTCTTGGAAATTTTTAAAACGATTTACATACATACTCCCTCTTACAGTATTTAGCACTCATTAAACTAAATTGTGCGTAAATGTAGGCCTTCTAAAGCATGACTAGGTAGACCAAATTGTTGACGTTTCCGATTTTCTATGTCACATTATTATAATAACAAACCCTTAATTCTGTAGTTAGAATTAGAATGATGAATATTGACTGAAAAACCTTTGCATTTTAAAGGATTTATTCATCGAAGAGTAAAATGCAATTAGGACCCGATTCGCCAATATTTTATAACATTAAAATAAAAACAAAAAAAACATAACAAATATAAAAGAACTTGTGATAAAATAATTTCATTGCCGGATATTATTATATTACATTAGCGAATCAGTACCGTCAAAAAAGCCTATACAGCTTTGTATGGATTTTATAAGAACTCCATGTAATGCTTTTTATAAAAAACATGTAAATTTAACATCAGTATGCAACTAAATTACATTCAATTTCATGGACAAAATGTACAAATAATACTAACTCAATCACAGTAAATAAAATGTCATTATTAAAATCTTATCCTTCTAAGTTACTTGGAATTATTTATTATGACCGTGTATCATCATAATTTTATAATAGTGTAAAAATCATTCCATAATATGAGTAACTAAATGGCGAATGATTTACGATATCAGAATACTAATCAGTAGCTAGTTTACCGTCTAAAATGTTAAAACTCTAACTGGCACAATTGTGAGCATCCGATAATAAAATCCGTTCTAATGTAATATCTGGATGAACCCTGCTCAACGTATCACGTACTGTCTCCGCCGCGTCGTGCGTCGCCTGCGCTGGGCCTTAGCCTTCCGCTCCCTCTGCCGAACACAAACTGATTTTAATCTCAAATTCAGGGAACACCTTATTACAATAATTTTAGCAACATTATAAGGATATTTTGAAGTGAAAGTGAAAAATACTTTTAGGCGCCAAGAAGACGGGCCGGACCGGTCTTTTTGGCCACTGCGTCGTCGTCTGCCTAGCGCCGCAAAATGTTTGAAAGTATACCAACCTGGTGTTAATGGATGATCTCGTAGCATTGAGCCTGTAATATATATAACAAATGTCTTAAAATATGTTCAGTGGTATAAAGGGAACGATCTACGTCATACATATTTTTCTGTTTTCAAATTAATAATCACAGTATATACATGCAGTATTTAAGTTGAAAGAGTGAATGCTGTTACAAAAACTTATTATTTACTTAGTGGAAAAGAAAGGAAGAAAGAGGCATGCGAGAAACTTAAATGTACGAGCATGAAAGAAACGAATCGCTACTATAAATGTAAATGATTGTATGATAGCTAATGAGCGATATGTAACAATAAAAAAACATAATCTAACTATTCTGAATAGACAAATAACAGCCGCTTATACATTTATTGCATTTTCGCAACTATCTTCAGGCGAATAATTTACATTTTCAAAATATATTTGTGCTCCGAACTCGCTATACGTTTCTTTAACTCAGATGCTAGCGGATACTGTTACTGTTAACTCTTGGTAACAGGTGGTATTATAGGACACTAGGACAAAAAAATAAGGTACAGCACACACAAAAGCGGCACTGGCGCGTTACCTATACAGGCATGAGGCACATCGACTAGGCGTACTCAGTACAGAATAGCGTCTGAAAGTTGGTTACTGGTTAGTGCGGCGCCCGGAGTGATGCCCACTATGCTGCCGCCGACGCACGCCTCGACGCCTTCTGTAGACCACCACCAGAACGGATCTTACACAGTACAACACACGTTGCATGGCGCGAGTTACTTAGGTGCAATAATACATTATTATTATGCTCATTTTGAACTCCATTACTTTACGGCGAGACCCAGCTTTGGGTCACTGAGACATATGTATTTGAATAAATCATTTTTAACAATAAGTATTCAAACATTTCTGTAAGATTTAATAAGTTTTGAGAGTATACAAGGGCGCGCCAATACTTCCTTATAAATATTTTTTTTAATTATGAATCAGTTAGGTACAGTGCAACCCTAAGGTCGTAAAACGAAATTAAAATAATTTTCATAAATTACACAGTAATGTATTATTACACCATTTCTTTACCACAAATGAATAAACTGTCAACCAACGCAAAGAAATACAGATAATTAAGAAAGCATACTATCAAAACGATATTCTTATATTTTTTATCCCTCTACCAATTGAAAATATTACATAGGTAATCTTTAATAACTTCCTTGCGCCTTTTTAATTGTGTAAGATCCTTGAAATATTATAAATTCATGCAAAATCAGATCACCATGTTTCCTGTCGTTAAGTTGTAGTACAGAACCGTGCGCAGAATTATCTCTGTATGTAAATTTTAATATAATATTAATTAGTGACACAGGAAATGAACATAAAAAATCTAATAACAGTTAAGTTTTTGAGAGAACCGATTCACCTATTAATATTGTAAAATGTAATTAAATATCATGCAACTTTTTGTTTCACAACAATGCATTTTAATTGTAATTTTTTTCAATTTCAAAATAATATAATTTGAAGGCATAAAAATAATAACGGGGTCATTTAGTACTGCTAATAAAATAAAATAATAAAAAAATAAACGGATTCAAACATAAAAGTAGGGCGAGATTATTATCTCCCTCTTCCTAGTCGAATGATTTAATCGGCATTCTTATAGATAACTGTATAATTTTATCAGCTACAAACGAGCACTGAGGGGCCGTTCAAGTATTACGTAAGCACTATAGGGGGGTGGGGGGGTCTTTGTACTGCTTATTTTGGATGACATGGGGGGTAGGGGAGTCCAGATGATGATTACGTCATCGATAGTTATTTACTTTTTTACACGAATGGCGACCCTTACATTGTCTATGCTTGAAAACGAAACTTCGGGGATTCCCGCAAATATACACGAATACGTTTAGGCACTCGCTTTCGAATCGATTCGGGGAATTACCGCGCGCTATTCACTTGTCTAAATTTCTTCTGTCAGTGTATTGTTTTAAAAACTCTTGATGAACTCAGACAAGAATTACGTAAAATAGGATTTGACATTAGTCGCAGTGGGACATATCGTCGTTTGATTCCCAGAAAATCTAATTCTGTAGAGGGACGAAGACATGTATCGACAGTCCCTGATAAGCTCATTCGGGCTCAAACTGATCACCACAAGAGCCACTTAGATAGCAAGTTCGCTGAAACATCAATCCATTATTTAGAGGACATAGCATCCATACTTGGAACAGAATATCAAGTATTTTCATATCTCAAGATGATAAAGCTCGAGTTCCTATTGGCGTAACTGCGGCAAATAAGCAAGCACCTCGTCTAATGCACATGGAATATAGAATCAAATTACCTGACCATGATTGGGTAATCGCTGAGCGTTATAAATTAATACCATCTGTTTATGCTGGTATCAAAATCACTTCCAGCATGCTAGGACAACCGCAAGCCGTTGGATATTCTGGACCAACATATGTACATCGCTATTCGAAGTCGAAAGCATAGTTCATCTGCTGCTAATACTCACGCTCAGGATTTCGAGACGCTTCTCGAACTTGAAAGAGTTTCGACCATTAGCTAAAACTGACCATGGACTAGTAAAACCAGTGGTAATCATGACAGTTGATGGAGGGCCAGATGAAAATCCGCGTTATGAAAAAGTCATAGGGTTTGCTATACAACATTTTAAGCGACATGATCTCGATGCATTGTTTTTAGGTTTCATGGACTGAAGACTGTTAATTTGAATTTAATATGTGTACCAAAAATTTAAAATAAGTTTGTATGTTCGTAAGATTTTAATATTTTTGTCCCTTACTCTAGGTTGATTACTGCATCAGAAAAACTTTAACTTCAAACTAAATCAATTTTCTTATTTTTAAAATTATAATTATAACATTAAAATTATAATATAAAAAAATACATTTTTAATTGAAAAATGTTTACGTAAGCATGGGGGGAGGGGGTAGAAGCTTTGCTTACTATTGCTGACAAGGGGGGTGGGGGAGTAAATAATTGTGATAAATCTGCTTACGTAATATTTGAACGGCCCCTGAGCTGTAATAGAATAGAATAACTGTAGAGTCAGATGTACTAATCAACGACCCCTCCCTCTTTTATGAATGATTTTTTTGCAATCAGTCGTATTTCGAAAAACCTGTTCTATAACTAACAAGAAACGAATATAAATATTGAAAAAAATAGGAAGTTCCCAAAAAAGTTAGTTTTCATAAAAGAGGTCAACGTCATCGACAAGGTTACCAGAGGTGTGATTCACTTAGCGCAAATGTCATAATCGCTGTGTAATCGGTGGCAGTAGTAATTTAGTACTAATTTTGTACTGTCACCGATTTCCCAGCCGTGGGATGATGACGTTTGTGCTTAGTGAATCGCACCACAGTTGTGCTGAGCGGACACAAGCACAGAGACATAGCGAGAGCTCACCTGTAGTGCAGGCGGCGGCGTCGGGGTTGACGCCCGCCA
Organism: Nomophila noctuella; assembly: GCA_958496325.1. NCBI lineage: Eukaryota > Metazoa > Arthropoda > Insecta > Lepidoptera > Crambidae > Nomophila > Nomophila noctuella. The sequence continues at coordinate 8,473,193 of OY292494.1, read as the reverse complement.
CGGACCACGGGCGCGCCTTGCCCGGCGTGCGGGCGCACCCGTTCCCTACGGACACAGCCCGCTTCGCATCACACGCACACGCTCACGGGTACCATGAAAGCGCGGATCCACCACCACAGACAATATAGGCGTATGCCTTACTTAGGGCCATAGCACACGGCGTATTTTAAACGCGCAGACGACGCGCGTTTCAGGAAGGTTTTCGGCGCCGTAGATACTGATTGTTGCGTTTGCAATCATGATACAAAAGCGCGCTCATGAAGCGCGTATTCGTGATACAAACGCGCGTTTCACGATCGCCCCGTGTGCTTAAGTTACAAGGTTGCGATAGAATCTCGTTTGAATCGCGTATACTCGTGTAATGTGCGCGTCGTCTGCTCGTTTAAAATACGTCATGTGCTATGGCCCTTAGGCTCGTATTAATAAATCGTACTCAACTGTGAGCTCGATCTTGAGCGCGAACTTGAGGAACTGTTATGTATGAGAATGACATATCCAGTTCGCGCTCAAGATCGAGCTCAGAGTTGAGTGCGATTTATTAATACGAGCCTTTAGTATGTAACGCTTAGGTATAGAAAAGCCTCTAGGGCGCTCCTCAAAATTAGAACGTCGGTCGTCGCAAGTTTAAGGGCTGGATCCGCGCCTGTTCACACGCATGTTTGGGATCCAAATATATTTGACGAATTTACCTACCTACTTACTATTTAAGCCTCTATCCTGCCTGATTTGTATGGTAGGTACACATATTATAACATAATTCTGACATATACAAAAACATATTTTCTTTACATTTTACATAATGAAATTATGGTTGCGTCGGATGACTTTATTAGTAGTTTTATCGTATATATGCAGAATGGTTGTACTCGCCGTTCACCAAGCAAGGAATAGAATCAGTAAGAGTGATTAATTATGATTTGAAGCCCAAACATATGATACCAAATATATGTACGTTTATTTATAGGTGAATATGCGCATGATACTTCGTCAGCAGTTAGGGATTCGAAAGCTTGTAGGCCAAAGCCTTGGATGGCAACGATTAAGCAGATTATGCACATTCCCACACGGTGAAATCGACGTCAAATAGGCTCACAAAAGACGTTGTAAGCTGGTAAGCTAAAGTATCGATGCCAATAGAATTATATTTTAACCATAGAATAATCGTGCTTCATCATAATTTCTGTAGAATAATTATCGTAACATCGACTTTGCTTTTACTAAAATACGAGTCCGTCGATTATTATTTTGTGTTTCTCATAGGCAGAAAATGATTTCAACACGGAACGTAAGACATAAGAAGTAGTTTCTCTATATAAGGTACTGAATAATCATCAACCAACTATTAATAAAATGTTAACTGCAAATAAATCAGCGAGGGCAGAAGTAAATCAGTTAAGCCTTCTGTGTTTGCGAATCTAAAAACATATCTCTCATCTAGAAAATGTAATATAAATATAACCTATGAGATATTTGGCATGGTATATTTGTAATTCTATCAGCATCGGAATAACTTTGTAAATGCGGTGCAATATGAAGGTGGCCTGTGTCTTACCCATGGTGTTGACATTGTCCGAGGAGCGCGATGGCGGCGGTGTAGTCGCAGTGGTCTTAGCTCCGACGTTGTCCGACGACTTGCAACGTGACACTTCTGGAATGTAAGAATCAAAGCGCGTTATTTCATCTCATCAATTTTATTTGACTAAATAAATATTTTTCAAATAATGGCTTAGGAGTTTGATTAAATAAATCGCATAGTAACTTACCGCATTCTAGTAGGACTGGTGTGCTTTCTCCAGATGTTACACTGTACCTGTAAATATTATTGACGTGAATTTTTTTTTGCACATGCACACAAAGATGTTACTGTGGGTTCCGACGCGTAACAGCTATCACGAAATATGATTTAGAAAATAACCATGTTCATATCAGGTAGGTAGAACAATTTGGGACCTCATCCGCCATTTTGTGTTGGCTTGGCGGCCATCTTGAATTGTTTTTTCATAGAATATTTATCATGATTCAATCATGGTAAGTTTGAAAATGAAATAAGTTTAGATCGCGACACGTAAAAATAGTGCCGGCGGCAAAGCTGCGAAGAAAGCAATTTAAAGTCTAATCGATGGAATGAGTCATCAGTCACCGGTTCATCAGTCGATCTCGCAACGTATGCGCAAATATATAGCTGTTATATATATAGCAGTTGTGCTATGTTTCTGCTGATGAGTAAGGTTGCCAGAGCTCAGTTGGGGAGGGTATGGGGTTAAGGCCGGCAACACATCAACGATACCTCTGGTGTCGCGAATGTCCATGGGCGGCGGTGATTGCTTACCATCAGACGACCCGCTAGCTCGTTTGCCGCCTCTGACATAAAAAAAACACATCACTGCGAGGGACGCCTTCTCAGTGCGGCAGTACTCACATGGTGTCGTCGCGCTGCAGCGTGGGCGAGTGGCGCAGCGGCGAGGGCGAGGCGAGCGACGACAGCGAGTGCAGCGAGCGCGACGTGAGCGGCGTGCGCGTCGACAGCGACGCCTCCTCGCTGCCCGGCGGCGTGCGGCATGTACGCCAGAACTCGTCCAGACCTATGCGACCAGAATGAATCACCGTTTAGGTTCTGCTGATTTCAAACCTTTAATTAAAGCGAACTTAACTATGTAAATTATATTGGTTTAGACTAAAGGAATGGTTCAAAATATAGTTCTAGCACCAGGGAGTGTGCTAATTTCAACACTCCCAAACGCGTATTCGACAAATATTCTTTTAACGGAGCATCATAAGCATCTCGTTCTTTGAATGCGCATAGAGCACGCCGGTGCTGCCGAGCTAGTGCGGCCGTGCCGCGGGGGGAGTTCCGCGTGGTTCGCGGGGCGGGGGGGGTGGCGAATTCCGCGTAGCTCACAGCACAGGGGCGGCCCTGCGCGCTGTGCTAGAAAGCTTCAAACCGCGTGACCGTCGATGTCGGCGGCGCGCTGGGTCGTTGCTCGTGGCGCCAGACAGCTCAAAACCCCGTGAGCGTCGACGGCGAGTTGTTGTGTCGACGTGAAAGTTGAAACGACAGAAGTGGGAACGCAAACTAAAATTTTTTGTATTTTTTTTTATTTAACGCCCCTGAGGCCTGTACGCAGTAGTTGGTGGAGGTCCAAAACCTTATAAAAAACTAAAAATACCTTCGTCGATGTCCTGCGATTGATCGGTGATCGGCCGCGTCGGAGCTCGTGTTTTGGCTCGTCGCGGTCGTCCTGGTATGAATAAAATAAATGTTAAGTGATTAACATAATGACATAGTGAGTGAGTGGCAACAACTATATTAGCCAATATCGTTCCACTGCAGGGCAAAGACCTCCCCCTCCGTATAAATAAATAACCATGAAAAAAGACAATGAGTTCAACCTTATTGACTTTGTACATAGGTACACATTACCCCAAAAAAATACCATTTAATTGGCCATATGCGACGCTTCAAGGCAAATACTAATAGTTACACGCCCAGCATAAGGCCATACCCTTGACTAGATGTCGCAGCGTGTGCGCGGGCAGGTCGGCGAGCGCGTCGGCCGCCTCGGCGTGCAGCGGCGGCAGCGACAGCATCTCGTTGCTGCTGCACTGCTGCTCCGCCTGACATGAGGCACGTACCCTTGACTAGATGTCGCAGCGTGTGCGCGGGCAGGTCGGCGAGCGCGTCGGCCGCCTCGGCGTGCAGCGGCGGCAGCGACAGCATCTCGTTGCTGCTGCACTGCTGCTCCGCCACGGACTTGGGCCGCACGCGTCGTCCGCCGCGCTCCCGTCGCCGGCAGCCCAGCGGCGTCGCCTGAAATGGGCATGGGGAACATTATAACAACCTCCGACAAGTATTGACAGGTAAAATTACATTTTAAACCAAGTATCGACCAGACAAATTACATTCTAATAACTGCCAGATTTAATCAAAAAACGATTTGAGACAAAGTAAAGTAGCCTATGAATGTCCCACAGCGGGCAAAGGCCTCCATCATCTGAAATCATGTTTTCGTTACTAAATTGGGTTTTGGCTTAATCACACGCTTGCCAATTGCGGCTCATGCTCTCGAGGTCATCTCGAAATAATGGCCGAATCTCAAGCCACTTCATAACGTCGTCGGTACATTTGATTTTATATTTTCATTTAATTTAAAAAATACGTAAATGTGGACCTTAGTGATTGTATGAAGTTATTACTTACCAAGTTCAAATAATCCAATTTCTGAGATAGCACGAAATAAACATATGACATAATAAGTTATTTTTACACAACTTATATTTTTCATGTTTAACAAAACATAGCATCAAAAGCATTACTAACATCTTATTATAATTTTTTGTACATTTTCTAAAATGATGATTGGAACTAAATAATATAAATAATACTGTTAAACACGTTACCCCAGAGTGCGATATAGGTGTGAGCAGATCGGGTATATCAGGATCCACGCTTGTGATTGGCTCACTATCAGCGCCTTCCACGCTCTCGCAAGCCGCCAACGCTAAGTTCTCTACTGCTTCGCTGTAAAATAAAACAGATATGATTTCGTAAGGCAGAAATCTCTCCGGAAAAAAGAGATATTAAGCTCGTTAATTTACTTTCAGATGAAAAAACCCTATTTCACACGCGCTCTATTCTTTGCTGAAAATTTTAAAGGGAACTTAATTTCAGTGTTAGCGTTCGTGTGTTAACGTACGGACGTTAACTCTGCACGTACGGACAGCAACACATCAGATGAAAGACTTAAGGGTTTACACCGCGTTTATGTTAGATCCATAAACACTACGAATGAAATGTAAGTGTTAACAAGCCGCTAAGACGTGCGGCTGACTGGGCTTTACTCGGATAAAAGATCTACTATAAAAATCAGTTAAGTATCTTCAATCGATTTTCAATTTTAGACCAGACAGTTACAGTTCAATATCCATTAAATAATTTTGACTTTTTGTGACAGTCTGAAGTGCTGTTTAATGTACTATAGGGAAATCACCCCTTCCCTAAAATATAGACCACTTCTGCCGAGCGTACCGCGTGTACCTAGCTCGGGGACCGAGATCCTTACACTGTGCGGACTAACTCTGCTTGCGCGATGTAGGTTTGTATGGAAAATTCGCAGTTAATTTCAGCGCCATCTGTTGAGTTGTATCGGAACTACTATTTTGAGGCGTTGTAGATAGAGGTCGGCACAGTACAACCGGTACGTACTTGAGCAGGTCCTGCAGCGTAGCGGAAGCGGGCGCCATGGCGTCGCGCACGGCCTGCAGCGGCACCAGCTCGCCGCCCGCGCCGCCGCCACCCATCGCCGCGAACACCTCGCCGCACCGCTGCGACATAACATATTGTTAAAGATATCGTACATTTTCCAGAGCTATAACTTTTTCGCCTCGATGGCCTAGTGTTTAAGTACCGGGCCTTGGTCTTGAGGTCCTGGGTTCGATTCCCGGGTCGGGCAAACTGTGTTGATTTTTCTGAACACAGCCCGGTTTTGTGATCACCAATCCGCATTTGGCAAGCGTGGTGATTAAGCCAAAACCCATCTTTGTCACGAAAACATGATTTCAAATGATGGAGGCCTTTGCCCTGCAGTGGGATATTAATAGGCTGATACTTATACTTACTTACTTATAACTTTTTCGCAATTAGTTTGGTTTTATAAGTTTTAAAGTTTAATTAAGTGCGGCGGCTGCACTCGCCGCGCGGCGGCGGCCTGCGCGGCGAGTGCAGCCGCCGCCTCGCCGCCCGCCCACGCGCGCTCAGTGCCGAGCACACGAGGCAGGGAGGAGCATACCTGCAGGTACTGGTGCAGCAGATGGTGCGCGGCGGCGGCGGCGCGCTCGAGCGCGGCGGGCAGCGGCGGCGGCGGCAGCGCGGCGGCGGCCTGCGCGGCGAGTGCAGCCGCCGCCTCGCCGCCCGCCCACGCGCGCTCAGTGCCGAGCACACGAGGCAGGGAGGAGCATACCTGCAGGTACTGGTGCAGCAGATGGTGCGCGGCGGCGGCGGCGCGCTCGAGCGCGGCGGGCAGCGGCGGCGGCGGCAGCGCGGCGGCGGCCTGCGCGGCGAGTGCAGCCGCCGCCTCGCCGCCCGCCCACGCGCGCTCAGTGCCGAGCACACGAGGCAGGGAGGAGCATACCTGCAGGTACTGGTGCAGCAGATGGTGCGCGGCGGCGGCGGCGCGCTCGAGCGCGGCGGGCAGCGGCGGCGGCGGCAGCGCGGCGGCGGCCTGCGCGGCGAGTGCAGCCGCCGCCTCGCCGCCCGCCCACGCGCGCTCAGTGCCGAGCACACGAGGCAGGGAGGAGCATACCTGCAGGTACTGGTGCAGCAGATGGTGCGCGGCGGCGGCGGCGCGCTCGAGCGCGGCGGGCAGCGGCGGCGGCGGCAGCGCGGCGGCGGCCTGCGCGGCGAGTGCAGCCGCCGCCTCGCCGCCCGCCCACGCGCGCTCCAGCGCCAGTGCGCGTAGCCGCGCCGACTGCGGGCCCGACGTGTTGCCCGCCAGTCTGCGAACACAAATAAACGATCATGCCGACCGGTAGTGCGATGCTGCGAGCTGCCAGCTGCAAGCGCTTCTTCTTCCGACTGTCGCCGAACATCGCGCGGCGTCAGCGGAGCACTAAAAAACTGTTAAGCACTGGCTCACGCGCCCCGCCGACGTCGCTTTAGCACAACATCTTTAATACACGTGCTTAAGATTGTCGCAAATACACCACCGGCATTCGAAGATTAAGTAGATAAACGAGACACGAGTGGATATAGCAATAGCAATAAGTAATAATCTATACTAATATATAAAGCAGAAGAGTTTGTTTGTTTGTTTGTTTGAACGCGCTAATCTCAGGAACTACTGGTCCGATTTGAAAAATTCCTTTTGTGTTGGATAGTGTATTTGACGAGGAAGGTTATAGGCTATAGTATATATCTATTATTTTATCCCAAGAGGATGAAAAAGGGGATTAATGTTTGTATCTATACTAATATATAAAGCTGAAGAGTTTGTTTGTTTGTTTGTTTGAACGCGCTTATCTCAGGAACTACTGGTCCGATTTGAAAAATTCCTTTTGTGTTGGATAGTGTATTTGACGAGGAAGGTTATAGGCTATAGTATATATCTATTTTTTTATCCCAAGGGGATGAAAAAGGGGATTAATGTTTGTATGAAACTTTGTCAATTTTAAACCGATCGGGCTGGGACTTTGCATGCATAAAGCTACTATGACATAAAGATCCCCATAAAAAGGATTTTGACATATTTCACCCCAAGGGAATGAAAAAGGGGATTAATGTTTGTATGAAACTTTGTCAATTTTAAACTGATCTGGCTGGGACTTGGCATGAATAAAGCTACTATGGCGTAAAGATCCCCTTAGAAAGGATTTTTATATGTTCCACCCCAAGGGGATGAAAAGGGGGATTAATGTTTGTATGAAACTTTGTCAATTTTAAACCGATCGGGGTGGGACTTTGCATGCATAAAGCTACTATGACGTAAAGGTCCCTTTAGAAAAGATTTTTATATGTTCCACACCAAGGGGATAAAAAAGGGGATTAATGTTTGTATGAAATTTTGTCAATTTTAAACTGATCTGGCTGGGACTTGGCATGAATAAAGCTTCTATGACATAAAGATCCCCTTAGAAATGATTTTTATATGTTCCACCCCAAGGGGATGAAAAAAGGGGACTAATGTTTGTATGAACCTTTGTCAATTTTAAACCGATTGGGCTGGGACTTGGCACGCATAAAGCTACTATTACATAAAGATCCCTTAGAAAGGATTTTTATATGTTCACCCCAAGGGGATGAAATACGGGATTAATGTATGGAACTTTATAGGTATAGTATATACCTACGTTTGCGGAAACCGGAAACCACGCGGACGGAGTCGCGGGCGGCCGCTAGTAAGTAATAAAGATCTTTACGAGATAAATTGAATAAAATAACGTTCAAACCTTTCGTGCAGCTCCCGCCACAGCGTCGCGACGCGCTCGCTCGCGGCGCGGCCCCCGGCGGCGGCGTCGCATCCCGGGAACTCGACTCGCCGCACGCTCACCGAGCGGCGTAGTGCCATTGCTATGTCCGTTAACCCTGCGAATAATAAACATGACCTCACTTAGATTCTACTCTAGCCCGAGGTTTTATTATAATAAACTTCAAGTCCTCAATAGCAAACTAAAATGCCAACACCAATATCTATACTTCCTTACTAATATAATAAAGCTGAAGAGTTTGCTTGTTTTTATGAGCGCTCTAATCTCAGGAACTACTGGTTCGAACTGTAAATGTAACAATATGTGTGTAGAAACCAAAATACACGGGGACGAAGAAAATACACGAGTATGCAGGTTGATTGAAAGAACGAATGTGACTCACCCTCAGCGCTAAACACCTAAGTCGAAAAACACATATAAGGCAGAGTTACCACACTTACCTTGCAAGCTGAACGCATTGCGGTCGATGTACAGCGTGTGCAGCGTGCAGTTGCACTGCAGCGCCTTGGCCAGCAGGCGCGCGCCCGCGTCGCCGGCGAGGTTGCCGCCCACGTCCAGCGAGCGCAGGCGACGCGCGCCCCCGAGCGCGTTCAGCAGACCGTACAAGTCACCCTGACGAAACAAGAATACATAGCGTCGCGGCCTAATTATTAACTCCTTTTAGGTGAATTTTACAGGAAGAAGAAAAATATCATTATTTTTGTTATTTTATGTAATAAGTTTTGCTTTTTCTGAAATTCCAAAGCAAATTCAACCTTATTTTAAATGATATAAGGGCAGAACCCTTATATCATTTAATTCATCATATCACCAGATGGCATTCAAATATTAAAATTGATATTTCGTTTTTTTTTGGACTTACGCATTCTGATAATTAGACCGACGATAGGTGATAATCTGATAATACAGATGTTGTTGAAAGCTATTGTCTCACTATATCTTGTATTTTACGGACGTACAAATTATAAATTTCATAATACCACTTAATTGATGTCATACTAGCCCAAGAGCCAACGACAGCCAGACTTTCCTTGTTTTTAAAAGTTTGGATATCGGTTTCGCGGCAACCGTTACAAAAATAATTCGTATAGCATAATTCAGTATTCACGTGCGACGGCGCGATGGCTTACTTAATGTATAAGTTTGGTGTTTTATACCGATTTCTTTGATTCTTTTTTATTCTTGGAGCTCTGAATACCATACTCACTAGCAGAAAAATTGGTAATATTTACATGAGAGAGATAAAATCAGTTCTAAAATAAAAGCTTTACCTTAAGTTTACAATCACTGAGATCAAGAGAAGTCAAAGCGGTGTCTGGTTCTTGAAGTACGTGTACCAAAGCCTAGAACAATGTTAAAGGGATTATTTAAGGATTTTTAAATATTGCAAATACACATATTGCAATAAAACATCTTGAAAATGATTTTACCTGTATTAAAGGTGGCGCGTACGATCTTTTCCCTGTCAGTCTGCTTAGCGATAAGTGTGTGATGGAATGATTCTTTCCAATAGCTCTCACTATGCCAGACAATTCAAATTCCATACCTGAAAAGAAATAAGACTTAATGATAAATCAATATGCATTTTTTCTGGTATAATATGGGTAATTAAAGTTCTATAATCACATCAGTATTTGTATGGAATTATAAAGAAGTTAAATTATTTTATAATGTACGATGTAAAGGGAAATTAATCTAAATTGGGTAATGCATCCGCCTAGTTACCAAAAAACCTTGTACTCCGTATCAGTTAGTTAAATTACCTTTTCACCAATATATTAAACAACACAATAATAAAGTAAGGTATCAGCCTATTAATGTCCCACTGCAGGGCAAAGGCCTCCATCATTTTAAATCATGTTTTCGTTACAAAGATGGGTTTGGCTTCATCACCACGCTTGCCAAATGCGGGTTGGTGATCACAAACCCGGGCTGTGTTCAGAAAAATCAACACAAAGTTTGCCCGACCTGGGAATCGAACCCAGGACCTCGAGACCAAGGCCCGGTACTTAAACCACTAGACCATCGAGGCGTTATAATCAATAAATATGATTAAAAACTTAAAACGCACTGTTATCGGAGAGATCAAGGGACTGCAGACATCTGACGCCGTGTATGCACGACTCCAACACGTGAGCCGCTTGGGATGACGACAGCACGCCGGATAGGTTGAGTTTCACTCCCGTTGCACTTTCGTTGCATGCCAGGCCAAGTAGGAGGCTCCTGGGGAAGAAATGTTCCCATTTGTATAAACATAATAATATAATACACCACAACACTAATATAAGCATAATACAATGCTATGCCCCAACAGAGTCAGCTAGTGACGTAGAAGTCGAACTTTTCTATACAAATATAAATGAAGCAATAAAAATAGCAGGAAAACAATTAATAGTAATGGGCGACTTCAATGCGAAAATTGGACAACCAAAAGAAGAAGAAAATAAAATGAATAACAATATTCAAACCAACACATTGTATAATTTAAAGCATTATTTTAGTAGAATAGTGTTGTAAAATTAATAGTGAAAGAGACATCATCCCTAATGAGTTTACGTGTTCATCTTAATTTTGGTATCAAAATATTTCTTTATTTCAAATTATCATTGTTTCGGACCCTTTTCCGTTCTCAAAACTTGTGAAAGCCTGGTATTTACCGTACCGTTACCATAAGACTGGACAACGTGTCCAATTGTTTTCCGGACATTGTGATTAGAATTGTAATGTAACTAAGTATACAGTAAGACAACAATGGTTGTAGGTAATAAGATTTCGCAATAAACCACCGTCAATACCAAAGTAAAAATAAATAATACTTTTAGTTCAAATATAAAACGAAAACAATGAAAAAGCAACATCGAATGCCTCGAGTCATTTTATGACGTCTAAAAATGACTAATGTTTATTATTTCACGTTCATATTGCTTGTGAGTATGTGTGTGTGTATATTGTAAAATTTAAGTTTAAAATATAAATGTGTCATTAACCATAACAACTTTAAGTACCTATTAATCTTAATTTCGTATTAGAATGTTAACGATCTGTTGTAGAAAAACAAGTTAGTTTGTAACTAAAAAGATAATGACTATCTAGGTTGCATGCATAGGTTGTTGTTTGTAAATAGTTGCCGTAAATATGTGTAACGGTTTGTCGTCACTTAACATAATTATTGGAATTGTTAAGTGAAGACCTGTTACGTCGTACGTAACAATTATGTTAGTTTTAAAACAATATCGATAAAAACATACATCCAGAGATTGGATGAATGACATAAATCAAGTTAAGATAATACATATTGTATAGGTAATGCACACTATTTATCGCATGACTAATTCTAAACTAAATTATTGCCAGGTCAGTATTGGTACCTACGGAGTACTAAAGATAATCTAATTATTATCATTTCCTTTCTCAAGCTAAGATAAGATAGTGAAACAGTTAATCAATGTTGTTGTAAAGTTATAATAACTCAAAATTTTACAAAATTAAAAAGTTTGCCCGATCTACTCACGGGTCAATACAACTCTCGGCTTTGCATGTGCCATTATTATAGTCAGTACAAACGAGTGGCAGTAGCACTATCGTAGATGGCTCCTGATGAAAAAAAAGATATCGACGAACCAAGTGCCTCCTTCTTTATTACGGTCTATAAGGCTCGTATTATTATTATTTTTTTATTTTTATTTTACGGCACCTCAAGTTCGCGCTCAAGATCAAGCTCAGAGTTAAGTGCGATTTATTAATACGAGCCCAAAAACGTTGAACTCACTTGAGAGCATCCGGGGGCATCTTGCAATAGGAGAAGTCGAGGTCGGTGAGCGCGAGGCAGGCGGTGAAGAACTGGCGGAAGGAGGGCGGCGGGTCCTTGGGCCGGCGCGCGGCGGACCACGGGTTGCGGCCCACCTGCAGCGACGACAGCCGCGCTGCGCAGCCACGGAGCAGCGCGCCCCACATCTGGGTAGCAGATAGATTGGTGTCAAATATCGATAAAGGCTTGATAGGGTGCAATCCAGCCTATAGGCACCGTGCGTAGCGATGACTCTGCCATCTTGTGACTCATATTCGAACTGACCAAGCTAAATGTCAATCTCAATGTCGGTAATTCTACTGTCAAACCACGGAAAACACCGTGCCTTATTCTGCCATCTAGTGACTCGAATTCGAACTGACCAAGGTAAATGTCAAATTTTACTGTCAAACCACAGAAAAAAAAATCAGGATTTTAGCGCCCTCTATAGTTTCTGCACGGTGCCTATATTGACAAAAATATTCAATGGTTTTCGACTCTAAGGCTCGTATTAATAAATTGCACTCAACTCTGAGATCGAACTTGAGCGCGAACTTGATAATGTCATTCTCATATAAAACAGTACCTCAAGTCAGCGCTCAAGTTAGATCTCAGAGTTGAGTGCAATTTATTAAACGAGCCTAAGTTAAGTATGTATTAAGTCTGAAGTTTACGTAGTATTTATTTCAATAGAGCCCTGTTAAGGGATATTTACATATATGTAATCTTGCAAAAAATAAAAGCTAACTTGACATTGTTCCCGTTAGGATATTCAACTCAATTTGGTAGTAGGTAAAAAAAATCGTTGGAATTCAATTTGGGAAACTCATGAGACCTATTAATAATGAGGGATTTCGCAAATTAAAAATCCGCTAGATGGCAGTAGGTAAGCGTAGGGTCTAACTGGTATATGATTGTTGAATTTTGACATGACATTGAAAGATATGGCAAAATTCACCAATGCTATAGCAGTTAGACCTCACTTTCCATCTAGCGGATTCTTCAATCGCACACACCCTCATTAAATAATATTCTAAAATCATGGTTTGATAAAGTGACGAAAAAAATATTACAGTAAAAGAAATGCAGTCAAAAATACCATGAATTTATAGTTAATAAATCATATCAAGACTCGAAATGACACACCTTAACCAATCTTTCTTTGATAAGGTGATAGATTGTGATAAAGTGAGCGACTTGTTATGACCGATAGAAGCAAAACGAATGTATTTTTAAACATTCTCCCGTCTATCCGTTTAGCATCAAAAATACAAAGTGATTTTTAACTCTTTTAAATTTGCACGATGTGGAAGTCAATTACTGCGATTAATTATTTTACCTGAAAGGAGGTAATAATTTATAACCACTTTTGAGATGCAATTGTTGTAACTGTTCACTTATCTCGCAAGACCGTAACGTCTGTGACGGCACGGTCTTTTGTAATTTCAGTTTCGATTCATTTCATTTCATTCATTAATAACTAGTTTTTACCCGCGGCTTTGCTCGCGTTATCAATTTTCTTGTTTTATCACATGGGAGTATTTGGTCGCCATAAAAGTATCTTATCACCTAAGTCAGCACATATCCTGCCTGTATTTCATCAAAATTCATTCAGTTGTTTCAGCGTGATTGACGGACAAACATTCAATCAAACTTACTTTCACATTCACAATATTAGTATGATCCGTAACCCGCATTTCACTCGTGACAATAACTAGCACTAATAGATTACAACTAATTTCAGACTAGGGAGTTACATTGAGGTCAACCGATTCTAATTAACCTTTAATCGACAACACTTACATTCTCCAGCGTGGTCTCGGTGTTGGTGAGATTTAGATGCGTCAAAACGTTCGGTTGTGCTAGGAAATTGTATAAATTCTGAAAAATAAAAAACACATTATTTGAATAATAAAATTTATTTGAGCCAATAATTTGAAAGCAATTTATTTTTTAAATGTTCTAGCAAGGCAAACGAACAAGCGTCACCTGATGGTGTGTGATCTCCGCTACTCATGGACATAAACAACCCCACAAGGGGCGCAGATGCTTTGCCTACCTTTAAGACACTAACCCCTCCTCAACTGAGCTTTGGCGACCTTACTCACCAGCAAAAACATAGCACAACAGTAACGAAAGACACTAAACTCTGTGGACTTCTGTTAGATGAAGGTGCTTCCACAGACGAGCGGGTCATTCGAGTGGAAGTACCTCTAAGTTTACAAGCTCTCTACAAAATACACAGTATTAAAACTCACATGAACATCATCCTTCAGATTATTATGCGAGAGATCCAGATGTGAAAGCGTGGACAAATGGCACGGGTTATCGTTCAGCATCGTTGCTAGGTATGTAACAGTCTTGCCGGTGAGGCCGCACTGCGACAGCGCAATGTACTTCAGCCCATCCGGATTGTTCGCGAGTCCGGTCAAAACACTTATCGCACCTGGAGGAGAAGACATGAATGAACATTATGATCGTAGCTGAAATGAAAACGAGTAACCTGTCGCGACATCAGAAACAATGTTTGTCAACAAAACAATATTTCGATCATACTTTGTTTATTGTTTGTGAAAACAATCAATAGTTACAGTGTCATATGAATGTTACATAATTATAGTTAATTATAGGACTGACTGGTCATTCTCGCAGCGAACCCGTAAGGATAAACGTACGGATGAAGAGGAATACTAATTCATAGCACTTGTCAGTTTTAATAAGACAAGTACCCAGTTGCAATAAAATTTCATTTTCTCCCATCCATCGAGTCTATAAATAAATTCATTTCATTTAGGTCATGGTCATCGATTCCATTAAATAAAATGTAGGATAAGGCTGGCGGTTCGCTAACAAAGCGCATCCGTTGACGTAACTAAATGGCCACTGTGTCCTTATTCGGACGACCATTCGCCGATTTTAAATTGGCTATATATTTTTTGAGAGCTAAACCTAAAGTACGTTTTTTTAGATACAGCACTTAATTTTTTAAATACCATAGAATTGGTCTGAATGGCAAAATATTCAACGAAGTTTTACGCATAATCTTTTGTGTGACTGACGTAATAATAATAGCCCGAGAGCTGGCAAGCATTTTTGGGTAGGTGCTTGAGGCAAGCTGAAAACTTGTCCTGTACCTCTCCTATTATATCCCAACACGAAACTGCAGACCTGGCTGGTGAGTAGCGGGGCTAAATCAACCCCCAAATTTTTAAAAGTATATTTTTTTTTAATCCAAAAATATACTTGAGGCAATTTGCAATTTTTATATGATGTAGTTTCATATTTACAGAGTATAAAAAAAAATAAGCCAGACGATTCAGCCGGGGTTTTAACATTGCCAGGCCCGTCCAAAAATATTTTGCAAATGAATATAAAAAATGTGTTTGAGGCAACTTGAAATTTTAATAGAGTATTATTTCTAACTAAAAAATAAGACTCTCAAAAAGACAGATCATTTCGGTGGGTCTTTCTACCTGCCAGGCGATCTAACAAAAGACAATGCCGATTTTGTTAGGGAAGGTGGCGTCTTTTTTTTTCGAGCGTCCACCAACCAAACTTGGTAATCTATATTTTTGAGGGCATTACAAACGATTTTTGCTATGGCAGTATAGCTGTAATCTCAGTCCGAACCGAGTAAATCAGGTTTGAACTTTTTTCGCTTCATACATTTTTATATGGGAAATTGAATTTTTTTGTTTCTTGCGTCCATCGACGAAACGTGGAAATATATATTCTTGAGGTCATCACAAACAATATTTGCTATGGCAGTAAAGCTGTAAACTCAGTCCGAACTGAGCGAGACAGCCTAGAACGTTTTCACTCTAGGCGTTCGCTCCTGCTTTTTTGTATGGGAAATTGCAACTTTTTTTTCTCGCGTCCATCGACGAAACATGAAAATATATATTCTTGAGGTCATCACAAACGATATTTGCTATGGCAGTATAGCTGTAAACTCAGTCCGAACGGAGTGAGACAGCCTAGATCGTTTTCACTCTAGGCGTTCGCTCCTGCGTTTTTGTATAGGAAATTCCTACTTTTTTTCCAACAGTTGAAAATTATTGCGATTACGACTTGTAATGTACATTAAAATAGTTCTGGCCAGTCTCACTCAGTTCGGACTGAGTTTATAGCTTTACTGCCATAGCAAATATTGTTTGTGATGACCTCAAGAATATATATTTTCACGTTTCGTCGATGGACGCAAGAAACAAAAAAATTCAATATCCCATAGAAAAATGTATGAAGCGAAAAAAGTTCAAACCTGATTTACTCGGTTCGGACTGAGATTACAGCTATACTGCCATAGCAAAAATCGTTTGTAATGCCCTCAAAAATATAGATTACCAAGTTTGGTTGGTGGACGCTCGAAAAAAAAGACGCCACCTTCCCTAACAAAATCGGCATTGTCTTTTGTTAGATCGCCTGGCAGGTAGAAAGACCCACCGAAATGATCTGTCTTTTTGAGAGTCTTATTTTTTAGTTAGAAATAATACTCTATTAAAATTTCAAGTTGCCTCAAACACATTTTTTATATTCATTTGCAAAATATTTTTGGACGGGCCTGGCAATGTTAAAACCCCGGCTGAATCGTCTGGCTTATTTTTTTTTATACTCTGTAAATATGAAACTACAACATATGAAAATTGCAAATTGCCTCAAGTATATTTTTGGATTAAAAAAAAATATACTTTTAAAAATTTGGGGGTTGATTTAGCCCCGCTACTCACCAGCCAGGTCTGCAGTTTCGTGTTGGGATATAATAGGAGAGGTACAGGACAAGTTTTCAGCTTGCCTCAAGCACCTACCCAAAAATGCTTGCCAGCTCTCCAGCTATAATATTAGATCAGATCTTGAAATTCACGCCGTCGTCTTATTTAAACATACATATTTTAAGAAAAAAAATACTGTGAATATGGTACATAACATAATATACAAAAAAAAGGTATTCTCATCAGTGAATATAAATGAAGGTGACGGTATGACTTGTAGCGACATTGAATAAACAAAGACTGATGTAAAAAATAAACATAAAAGTACATAAGACGCTCCCAACAATTTATTAGTGTAGGTAGGTATATGCTCTTATGTTCACCCATTGTAATATGATAGGACGACGATAAACAAAGAACAAGTGGTATTAAAATGTAGATTAGCTTATTTTAAAATAATCACGTACCTACGGTAGGTAATGTACGTAACATTGATTGTGAACTGTGGTCATGATTGTTTACGTAAGGCGACACAGCAATGCCTATGGCGAGGAATTCTGAACAAGTGAAATTAGTTTTTTACGTTTCTTTAGACATAAGAAAGTAAAGTATGTATAACAATATAAAACCAGATTATTTGTTACATGTTTTCACAATATTAACCCACTATTATTATATTGTCCCACTATTGGTTAATAAAAATAATATAGTCACAAATTTTCCTGTTAGGTAATATTCGAAGCTTGAACTAGATTATTTTACATACTCAGGAATGAAATAGGTTTTTCAGAAGAATGATATTATGTAGGTATTTTTTTTTTGTGAAAAGGCCTTCTTCCAATTTTCTTAAATAATGAATTATTAGTTCGTTTCATTTAAGTATAAAACACGGTTTTCCCAGCGGACAATAGCCTTGTTGGACTTGTTTCTAAGTCATAGAAATATACGAATATAAAATGTCACTTAATATCGCGGATTAGGTAGGTAGGTAGCTAGGTAGGTAAATAGATACGTACCTACATGTTGTATATGGTTATATTCAATAGTTCTATTAAAAATAATAACGTATTAAAGGCTGATAGATGGCAAAATGAAAAAATACCCTCATCTATACAAATATTATAAAGAGGAAAGGTTTGATTTTTTGTTTGTTTGTATGAATTGAATAGGCTCCGAAACTACTTGGCAGATTTGAAAAAATCTTTCACTGTTGGAAAGCTACATTCACCCAGAGTAACATACGCTACATTTTATCCCGGTACGGGAAGTAGTTCCCCCGGGACGCGGGTGAAACCGCGTGACGGGCCGCTAGTCGTCCATAAAGAGGAGCGATCACGTTAAGCCTGGGAAGGTGGCAAGGGCTAATCCAGGGGTATGGAGTCATGACCCTCCCGTTAGCCGGTTCCAGGACTTAGGTGGACCACTAATGGAACATAATTATTTCATTTACACTGACTTGAACACGACGATGTTCCTCTGGATCCAGCTTTGTCGCTAGAGGAACATCGCCCCTGCCCATGGGAGGTCGTACATGCTGGAACATCTCGTCATCAACCAACCTTTATCCTCGATATGATTCTGCGAGAAGTCGATGGTGTGCATGGCGGGGGGGCGGCGCGCGCGGGCGAGCGCGTGTCCGAGGCGCGCGGCGTGGTCGTGGCGCAGCGCCGCCGCGCGCCAGCTCAGCCGCTGCGGCGCGGGCGCGGCGCAGCGCACCACGCGGCACACGCTCTCCCACGCCTCGCCGCCCGCGCGCACGCCGTCGCCGCACACGCCCCCGAACCACGTGTTGTGCTGCAGCGCTATCACCAGCGGGATCAGGTCTCTGCCGGACGAGAGCGACTTTTTATTATCCTCATCGTGATAACTATTTTGACGGGGCCATTGGTCTAGTGGTCAGAGATTCTGGCTACAAAACAGAGGGTCGCAGGTGCGAATCTCGCTAGGGGCTTATGTTTGTGTGATGAAAATTTGCATTTGTACTCGAGTCATGGATGTTTATAAAAATATTTGAGTATCAATGGCTTTCCGTTCTAGGGAACGGAAAGTTAGTTAGGCTTTCATAGTACAAGCTTCGAATTTAGTTAGGGGCTAGGTAATTGGTGTGTCAGTCCACGGGATTTATTATTATTAATTTGGTGACTACTTCACTAAGAGATTTTTTGATCAACTCTGTGGTTCTCGAATCCTGCTTCGGGTGAATTGGTTTACACCAAACCACCATTACTTGGAAAGATTAATAAATAGGACACCTAGCATTTCTTCTTGTGAAGAAGGTCACTATAAAGAAGATATCAAAAATCATAAAAGCTTATACGTACAATTAAATAATCAAGGAGAAGAAAAATCTTACCTTTGATCCAGATGGTCAAAATCTTTTAGATGTAACATTCTTATATCGTGCGCCAAATATATTGTATCTATATCCCACGCCACTTCAGCCCTAAAAGCGAAACAAGTTGAAAAGTTTTCAGAATTGTATGTGTTCCTAATTCATTCTCCATTTCATAGTTCAAAGAAGTTGAATTTACCTAAAAGGAGTTTGACAGAGATCACACATGGCCGCATACTGATTGGAAAAATCTCCGCACGTCGAATGTTTACGGGTGCCACTAACAGAAGGCAGTTGAAATGGAAGATTTACCTAGATAACAAACAAAAAAAATTAAACACAGTTTCATTCATGAGGAATAAATACAACCGGAACTTCAAATTGTAAAAATGCAATCATTCATGTTTAAGCCAATCGTAACTTTAGGTTTTTGGTGTTACATTAATTAAGCAAATACGGTTGGGCGGCCTCGTTAAAAACTAAATTGGTTTAACAAGCGAGTGCATTAAAATAAAAAGTGACAAATATCGCACAATGACCTTGGATATAATGTCCTCCATCGGGACATTTGGGAATAAGTCGTCAAAGGCCGCCACTAGGGCGTGAATTACGTTGAGGACTCCATCGGACGTGCCCTCTTCACCTGTGAATAAAATATATTATCATTTGCACATATAAATTAATTTTATATATGTATTACTAAAGAAAATTGACAAAAAAAAAACATCACATGATTAATGGACAGCCCCTAGACGGTTCTATTGGCACCACGGCAAACGGACACTTCAAGTGACTAACAGTGCGGCTAATTGTTTACGAACGAGCGACGACGGATTGACGATAAATAAATCGACTGAGTCAGCAAATTTTACGTTCATGAATAAAATCAGGCCTTTCTCGTCTCGAAATATGTACTTAACGATATTTATATTTCGCGATAAGGATAAGGAGCAAGAAACAACATTCTTATTTTTTTTGGTACGCTTTCTTTGCGAACGTTACTTACAACTTGACTTAAAGTAGCGTACAAACAGGAAAATATCCCCGATTCGTTTATTCAGTAGCGACCAAATACATTTATCAGTAATTTATTCAACTAGAAATAAAAAGGCGGCTTCAATGACTAAATGGTATTTAATGAAAAGTTCATTCGTAAGTTCATCATGCTCTCGCGCCTAATCTTTTATCGGTCATATTTTATTGGTGTCCCCCCCCCAATACGCTATATGAATGAAAGAAGGGGGGAGCACGTCTTGTTAGTTGTTACGAACTCACATAATTAGAAATAACCACGAAAATAAAATATATTGCGTAATAGGTTGAACGAGATATTTCGCCCTAGGCATAGCAGCTAAAATGTTCCTATTCACTTGTGTTTTACGATACTTTGGGAATTAAAAAAGACCATAATTAAGTTTCTATAGACTCATTAACCCAGCGTCATTATGACCGTCTGAGTAAGCTTCGGTGTCAAGGCTTAAGTTGGTTCTGTCACAAACAATGGAAGGCTGCAATTAAACACTTACCTATGAGAATCGACACAGGCTTGTGTTCGTGGATCAATGTTATGGACAGATGATTCGCCTTCTTACTTTCCAGTGCCTCAATCTCCATCAAGTGAAATCCATTATCAACCTATCAAAGAAATCTTGCTTAACAAATGTGATGACCTATTTACATTATTTTGTATATGCTACAACTTAGACATCAGTACTTTTCTAACATAGAAAAAAATGGCTTCCTTTACTAAAATAAAATTTATTAGACCAAAAGGTTTTAGGATGCCAAGTTGGAAAAATATTTTGAAAAGTTACTATGACTAATTTGACCATTCTAAATTGGCAAAAAAATAATGAACCAGATCTCTTACCCTTGTAGGAACTTTTGTTGTGGTGATAAATAATCTGAATGAAGTTACAACCTGAAATTATATCTTACAATTAATAAGGCATAGAGATACAAACATGAAACTAGTTTACATACATTTTTATATTCTAATATAAATGATTTGGTAAAGAAACTAATCAGAATTACTACTAAACTCGAGCTTGAAACATTAATGTTCTTCATAACATTAATTGCTTAATTTGCAGATACCTTACATAACATGAGCATTGAGCATGCAATACACTAATTACTGCATGTAATGTAATGTGTAAGAGAGCCGGTAATCACTGAATGTAGAGTAAGCCAGTGAATGTTCTCATACCAGCCAGGTCAAACATTTTTGTATTAAAATAAGCAAGTCATTTTACCTACATAAGCCGTGTGTTCCCTATGTACAAGTTAGCTATTTTACACTATGTTTGTTCAGTTTGTAATTTAAGAGTCCAATAAAATTTTCTTTTCTATCAAGAAAAGTTGAATGTTTTTATTATTTTATATTGTATTAATAATTTACACATTTTTTAAATAGAATTTTGACAACATCAATTTTTATTACAAAAAAAAACATAAGTTTAACACTTAAGGACGCGCTACTGGGTCCAATGGACCCAGTGCCTTGTATTTTGTTGAAATACTTCAAAAATACGTAGTTTGCGACGATGCCGCTTTTAGTACCTTTCGACGACAGAATGAGGCGATAAATCGTCACCTTGGTTATCAGTTGGCGCACTGCATGCGAGTGCTACAGGCCTGAAAGGTAGGTATGGGTCCGTTGGACCCGGTAGCGACTAAATACGTAAGTGTTTTTTTCATCATGTTATTTATGTTTGTTTATTACTTTTGTTACCTAATTTCGTAGGAAATGGTAAGCAACCGGAATTTGAGACTACATGAATTAGAGAATATTATCACAGCATATCAAAACCCGTATCCAACACATATTACTAGAAGTAGAACCAACAGAAACATCCACCGCACGGGTAGGGCCAACGGGTGGACGAAAAGTACGTTGCGGTCTCTGTAACTGGAAGAAAGACAGGAAAACCAAGGTTTTCTGTGTAAATTGTAATACACCAGTTTATGGAGAACATAATTATGGAACAACTTTGTGCTAATTTTTATATATTAATTTTATAAAGGTAAATGCAGAACTGTGATGGAAAATTATTATACACCAAAAAATATAAGTTGATTTTGAAAGTTGATTTTGCGAGTTCCTATGAAAATTGATCGCTTAATTACGTTTTGTTTCAGTAGATACATTATAGCAGTATATTAAAGTAAAAAATATTTTGTAAATAATATATATTTACAGAAATTACAGCTTCTTGTTTAACATTAGTCATAAAACTATGCCAAAATTCGTTTTATTTTTGTGCTGATTGTTTGATTAAGTTAAACAATAAATATTAGTATTTGACTTAAGATTTGTTTTTATTTTGGACATTATTTACGATATTTATAAACATCGACGACTTGCATTGAGAAGTTTTAGAATAAACACATAATATTTTCTGGGTCCGCTGGACCCGGTAGCGACTGTTTGTGTTACAAATTGAAGCGCGCGTCTTTAAGTGTTAATGAGTATGTAAAATTAAAAAGTTGGTAAAAAATATTTGAATAGTTAGTGTAAACAAATCAAAATTTAAGTTGTGATAAGATTTAAATACAAGGCATTTTGTGAATATGACTAGAATACAGAATACTAGAATTACAGACACTGCCTAAATATTATCCTCAAAATTTCATTGACCTCAAATATCATAACATCTTGGTAAATGGACTTCATTTAGAAATAGGATTGTGTCCAACTGTATGAGACACACCTAAATGACTCATTCCATTGTCCAGAAAACATTATCAGTTGCAATGGGAATAAAATTACTACTGTGTGACTAAAGGTAGCTAAACAATTCGTATGTAACATTGTCATGTCACATGCTTACAAAAAATGTGTAGTGATATTATGTTTTTGCTTTAATTAACTTTAGATGATGATACCTACATTAATGTTGTGATATTGTTTTAAGAATTTTTTTTATAACATGGATGAATGCAAATAAACAAATAAGATTCCATATAATATTGTAATATTTTCGTTTTTTTTCTTTTTAAAAATAATACTTAATGTCTTTGTTTTCGACACAAACTTTTACACAATTTTTTTGTTAACATTAATTATTACGACAAGATATAAAAATTAAAGTTAACTTTCAAGGTATCTTTAGTAGTGTACATGTATATGGTACTGTATTGTTGGAAACTCCAGGAAATTAAAATAATGTTTTTATCATTTACTTACCAAAACTCTGTTATCCACTTTATCACCTCTTGATTCCATGCGAATAAGGGATTTGTATAAAATTTTAACATTTTTTCCCAATACATTACTGATGCTTTCTGTAAAGGAGTTCAATAACGTTTATTTACATTTACCATCAACTAGACTTTGTTGTTTGAATATTTTGAGGCAGAACATATAGTTTTTAAGACAATATTAGTACAAATCAATTAACAAACCGCTTAATTCTGTAGATATTTGGGATTTTGTTGACATTTTCGCGATTTTTTTCAGTGTCATAACTTCAGTTGTTTATTTATCACCGCACATACTCATATTATGTCTCAATTTTTGGTGTTAAGTTATAAACTCAAAACATATTAAATATAAGCAAAACCAGCGGGTCACTTCCCTAAATTATTGAAATTTATTGACACAAAAATTGCCTGAAATCACCACAACACACCTACACAAATGTCTACTGCTAATGTCAGTGTCATTATAGCACAGTAAGCCTGAGTGGGCGTGACATAAAATTCATGCCCGTCAAATTGAAAACATTTGTCCAATCAGAGATATGGATCTTCCAAACACGTGCTTCTGATTGGATAACTGTCCATCAACCAGAATGAGAACTGAGTAAGTATTGGATTTTGCATTAGTTCAAACTTTAGTGGATCCGAAATATATTTTTTTACTCTTTAAGACCTTTTTGAAACAAATAATTACCAACAACAATGGTCGATTCCGAGAATGATTCGAAACTTCATTTATTGTTCTCAATCAAAAATTACATGTTGTTTTTTTGTGATGTAGACAAGTGGATATTTGTCTATGGACTCAATTGGTGTTTCCATATAAACAGTATTTACCCGTTTTATGGTAAGATTTGAAATTCTATGCGCTAACGAGACAAATCCTATAAATCTCTACATTAAAAATGTTATGCTGTTTTATAAGCTTGATTCAAAAGATTTATTTAAAACAATTTTTGATGAAATCCTGTGTAAGATGCCAGTAATAGTTTTTTTAGTAAATCATTCTTGACATCTGGAAGACTCTCTTGCAAAAGGGATGGGGACCTATAAGACATGCAGAATGTAGTATATAAAAGTCATGTTAACTCAGTTCAGTTAAATTAACCCAAGGTCAATTAACTGGATATCGAAATATTTTTTATAGTTTTTATCAACTCAACTCTGACGTTTGTGTGGGTAAATTACAAACAATTATGGCAACACTAAACGTCAACATGTGAATTTGTTTTGTAAAAAAAAAACAATGTTTTAACTGCAAAGAAAATGTTTATTTGTGTGCACTCTTATTATTGACGAAGAATATTAAATTTTACCGACTAAGAAGTGAGAAAAAATCTATTTCGATTTCAGCAGTACTGATGTTTATCCGAAATGAACAAAAATTACGAGAGATGCACTTACTGTAATCGACGAAAGTGGCTTACTTCTGGATGTCTCCGCAAATGGTTGAAACCAATGGAATGTAAACATTTACAACGTACAATTGATAACAAAAGAGATTTTAGCAGCACAGACATAGTGAATTGTGTGTTTTTGCCCGAGAGAAAACCCCCAGTCAATACCAACAAATTTGTGAAATTTTGGAAAAATAAATTGTTCATAACTGGAAGTGTTAGATCTTTACAAAGGTATTTTGGAAGTAAGGGAACTGGCGGAGAATATTTGTGCAGCTTAACAAAGAGAAACCACCCTTCTACATCATCAGAGAAATGTATCATTGCCCAGTCTGACTATGATTTCAAAGAAATATTAGAACCAAAAAAAGAAATGGTAAAATGTCTTCATTCAGAAGGGCAATTGGTTCTTCGTGGCCATCAACATCATACGTCTCTGGAAACTTGTGCTATATACTGTCAGTTATCAAAGTGAGTGTATGAAACTATGTTCATAATACATAGGGCTGCCATCCGTCCGGGTTTCCCCGGATTTGTCCTAGTTTAGAGGGCGTCCAGGGTGCGTCCGGGCACAGTAAAGACGTCCGGGGAAAGACACCGGAGTCCGGGGAAGGTACAAAAAGACCGACAAAAAAAAAAAAAAAAACGGCAACCCCAAACGACGATCTTATTAAGCTGAAGCTATGGTGTCCGGCTTTCGGACTCTACAATCCGGGGTTATGTCGCCTCTTGTCCTGTTTTCCACATTTTTGAGATGGCAGCCCTAATAATACATATTGTTTGTTTCCATACAGTGTTTTGTATATTATTCTAACTACATTTCTGTACAGTCTTCTTTAATTTTCTGGTTTTTCTTTTCAGGCATGGCTGGTACTGGGGCGGTATCACTTCAAGTGAAGCGGAAGAGCTACTAGCAGGACAGCATGATAATGTTTTCCTTGTTAGAGATTCTTATGATTCTCGGCACATACTATGTGTATCATTTCGCTGTGTGGGCCGGACTCTACATGCCCGACTCAGACATGCAAATGGTCTTTTTTCTCTAAATAATGAAACTTTTGTGCCAGTAAATAGAATATCAGAACATTGTGCTGCTGTCGATGTAAAATCAAATCTATTTGAAATGCCAGTCAAGTTAGCAAGACCATTGAACAGGTGCGTTGGGATTATACCACTTAGAAATGTAAACACTAAATAAAATAAAAATCAAGTGAACATGATATATTCAATACCTCAGTTCTTTGTAACCGAAACTAAAATAGTTTTTGTTCATTTTCAGATTTGCGAGACTGGATTCTTTACAAATGATATGCAGATTTGTGATAAGGCAAGCTGTTGTACCAAATGCATGGGATAAATTACCTTTACCACCCAACTTAATATGTTATGTATCTCAAGGCAGTGATTACATAGTACCCTCATAGCCAAACGAAAACAATATTGTGCCTTCATAGTCCCATTCACACCATATTATAACCCTATTTACAAGTAACAGACTGTATCTATAATTATGAGTAATGTGTAGAAAGTGTTTATAAATTTTATACAAAATGAATATTTTAATAAAACTGATGACTATACTGTGATGCATGTTTTGTTTCTTCAATGTAAATCTGAATCTTATCAATATTATCATACAAAAATATTTAATACTCTCTCTTATGAATAAATAAAACTATCATTAACATTTATAGTCATTTATTGAACAACAAAAATAATGAATCGCCACAGCTAAAGCATATAAATAAAGCACTGCACTATGTTCTATGTTACTTCAATGTGTTCATTCCAAGTATGTTTTTGGCCTGAAAAGAAAATTTAAATTCATAAATTATATTAAATAACAACATTTCAAAAATGAAGAACCTTATTATTATCACTACTTTTCAACAGATTACTAATATCTTAAAACATAAGAATATGTTAAAAATTTAAATTTATAGGTATGCAAAATTGGCTAGTCCCACTTTTCCCCGTTGAAAATCATAAATTTATTGAAATACAAACGAAATTTATATTTTAAAGGTGCTCTCAATTAACACTTACCGTAACAAAAGCCGCTGTTAACGTCTGAGGCGCTGCTGAAACAGGGTTCAAGTTCAACGCCGTTTGTACTAACTGGGCGTCTCTGATGCGAGAAGACACGAAGTTCCTCGTAGCGGTGTTGTCCGGACTCTTGTCCGTCAGGTAAAATAACTCGGTAGCCTTGTAAATACCCGCGAGGCCCACCCTTCTGATATACCAGTTGAACTGAAATGCATAATCACTTTATTGGAAAAAAATATTATGGAATGAAATAAATATAGATGGAACTTGGTGAGTAACACTTAAAGATAATGTTCGTATTTTCCTCACTTGCTAAATTGAGTCCTTGTGAAGTTGAATACATTTAACTATGCCGATGTTTTAAGCCAAAAACTATTGTGGTTACGAACGAGCGATTTACTTACATCCACGCTGCGATCACCGGAATGGTAGCAGATATCGTCTACAAGGGAAAGTAATGTGGCTAGGCAGTTAGGTACATTATTAGGTAGAGCCTGAATCGCCATTGCCTTAGGCCATGTATTTCTAAAACAAACAATTATGTATTAGATTTACTCATACACAACACAGCAAAATAATATAATAGTAACAATACAAATGTATGCCACTTACTTATATGGTTCTATCATAAGTAGTCTCGTTATTATAGCATTTTCAATAAACTTCGTTGGTACCTTATTTTCCTTCAAGTCCTCTTTGGGCCACTGCAAAATTAGGCAAGACAATTAGTTTTTTTCGGCAATAATTTACTAAGGATAGATGGCGCTTATCAAATAAATAAAGTGTTTGGTTAGTTATTTAAATTTTGTTTCATCTTCGACTTTATTTGAATTATCGTATCTAAAAACATTATATTCTTTCATTACAATTATGGAAAAATAGTAAAATATAAAAAGCAGTAACTTACATTTTTCATTTGTTCTACTAACTCTTCATTACATTTGACATTGAAGTAATGGACTAGGTCACCTCCACCATTCGGAAATAGCCCATGCGTAATTCCTGGATAGCCTGCTGCTTCGGCACCTGAACTTAATGATTCCACCGACCAGCCACTTTTTGGTACAAATTCTAAAGCTTTCTGTAATATGCGATTTTTAACATTCTCTTCATATTGATGCTCCTCGTGTTCTGTTGTAGCTGGTGTTGGTAGTTTTACTTCATTCTGTGTGTGGCTTTGGCAATAATACCTGATTATTCTTTGGCTTTTGTTGATAGGAACAGTTGTAAGCGGTAAAACATATCTATGGCCATTCCTTATTGCTGTTAACAAATTAAATTGAATTATCAGATTCACTACTAATACCTACTTGTTTAATTAATGTCATAATTTTAACAACTTCTACAATAAATGGTACTGAATAAATTAAATGCTTTAAAAAATAAAGGGAACTGTATAGGAAACTGTAAATAAAAAGAAATTTAAATAAAAACTGATTTATTGAAAAATAAGTAAATTACAAATCCATGTTAAGTCCTTGCATTTTGTTAATGTTAATGCATTCTAGCAACCTTGCCATAAGACCCTCAATCAAATGGAAAGCATTCAATGCAGAAATGATTATTTCTTTTTTACTTTCAAGTGGTATGTTGTCTAGAACATTTCCTCCAACATTTACAGACACATTTGGTTCTTCTCCTGGAAGACTTTTCCCTTCTTCTATGTCTTTCAGCTTAACCTCATAATGTGCTTTCGACATATTCAGACCAGTCCTTAATTTATCTAAGTAGGTAGACTCAATTAGATCAAAACAATCCCTGATACCAGTTTTATTTTCAGTGTCTCTTAAGGTCAAGTATCTTAAAAAGTTTAAAGATGTGATTATCTGATCAGCTAGTTCCACTAAGTCTGATTCAGCACCGTGAGGCAAATGGCATATTTTTTGGATCATAGTTCTAAGTTGGGCTCCTGTGAAACATTCATCCAAAGTGGGGTCTTTTAGTGCTTGATCAATCGAGTTTTTGTACAATGTAATAGCATAACCAATCAGGCCGGAATGGTTGGCAGTTTCTATTAAATATTTTATGAGCATGCATCTTCCCTTGTAGGTGAACTTAGTAATATGTGCTCCTATCAGTTGAACAGCCATCTTACGCATTGGTTCATATACTGAGTAAATTGCAACATTTGATAACTGTTTACATAAGTCAAAATGAGTGGATGACCTAAGAACATTTTGAGACACATTATCAGGCAGACGTAGTGAAATAGCTTTACATAATGAGATTCCCTTGGATAGAGGGCCATACTCAGGCTGACTTAGCAAGTGGACTGTAGGCAACAGTAATAAATGGACCACAAATTCAATGCTATAAACTTGTGGAATAGCTATATCTGGAACTTGAAAATGACCTGAAAAAATTACATAGGCCAATGCTGACAATGTATTCATATTAATTTTTTCTCTGTGATCGTATGGCTCTATTTCATCCTCATTACTGTAATTTTTAGTTTTTTTGGCTTCAGATTTTTTATTTTCTTTATAGCAGATCTCCAAAAGAGTAAGTAATTTAAAAATGTTTCTTTCCAGTGTGCATATGTCTTGAACAATAGTTACACAAGTCTGCCGAGCTTCACTTTGTGCATTAGAATCAGGATCCAAATCAATATGTATCAGAGGCTTACCAAGCAGGCTCACCAGGAATGCTGTTATTATTTGTTTGAACTTTAGATTTGAATCTGGTGCTTCCAATTCTTTGAGGAATGGTTGATAAAATGAAGGCAGAAGAGAATAGACTCTAGTGACTCTTCGGATATTGATATCACAGTCCATCAGCAATCTCTCCTTGCCCTCTAGGTTATGTTCTGGGATAGGGATTGTTTCAATGTATGTACTTATAGAGTTCAAACACCATTCCAGTGATCGGCCCCTTTTCACAGATAACTTCTTTAATATTTGCTGAAGTGGAACTAAAATTATTCCAAATTGTGCATCATTTTTGGCAACTTCAACCTGTTCAATCAATTCCAGTAATGCTTCTTCTGGGATTGCTTTTTGAACTATAATGGATAACAATTGTTCACAAGCTCCATAAAGGGATGGTTTCAAAATAATTGTGTCATCTTGGACCTTTCCTACTATTACAGAAATTAAATCCCAACAGTTGTCCTTAAAGCTATCACTAAGTTTTGGTTCATTAGGCACACTAAGAGCTTCCTTATATTTGCCCGCGTCCAATAACACGGAAATTAAATCCACGACATCTACACTCTGCTCCATTTCGAAGCCAAAACTAGAGTTCGTACTTCCAAAGAACTCTGAAATTAAGTAGTACCTAATCTGTATTATGATAGGTAGACGCAAAATAAAATTGGCGACGACTTCAAAAATAAATGCGTTTCAGATATGGATGTAAATACGACAACTATACTTACAACGAAAAACTCGCTGCAAATTACTCATATTACAAAATGTTTCTGCAACAATTCTTAAATCTTCGTATTTTGTAAAATTTCTCAATGCGAAGAAGGCTCAGCAAAGGTTATATTCCGCTATTTCTTGGTAGAATCGCATTCAATACACCAATTTCACAGACAGCCCACTTTCAATCAAGCAAAAGAGACGAAAGAACATCGGGCTCGATGTCATAATGACAGATTTTTTTTTTATCCTAGACTTGCAAAGATAATGCAATTTATTTACCATAAATTGGGAACTAAAATCTGAAAAAATATGTACCAATATATACTTAAAAAGATTAATTTGAGCATTTTTAAAGCATTTTTGCTTTTTCACGTTACTTTTCGCGATGAGATTAATTTGAAGATAAGATGAGTTCAAAAAATCTTTTGTTTTGTTTGTCATTAGTGTCAATAGTGTCAAATTGACAATTTATCGGTCTCAGTGCTGCCACCTTAGCGCTTTCGGAGTTAGATCTAGCGCTTTTTTGGAACTCTTAGCGCTGAAATTTCAATATTAACTCCTAGCGGAAAATATAGCGCTTTTTTGTCAGACCTAAACTTAGTACTAATGATAATATGATTTTACGCTTTTTATTACTTTAGATTCTAAAATGATGAAAATTTTCATTAAAATTAATAAATATAAAGTTTTTGTTAATTTTGTTTCGATTTTTTGTTTATGAAATCTAGTGGAATCTAGCGCTTTTTTTTTGTTAACGCATTCTAGCGGAATCTAGCGCTATTTTCAAGCACTTATAGCGCTTACTGGCTTCAGAGAGGTGGCAGCACTGATCGGTCTGTCCCAAGTCTGTCCTGTCCTGTCATATTGTGGCAAAGTTTTGGAAATGGTGCACGATTTTATAGGATAAATTAATTCATACGCTACAATCTCTGATTATAAGACACTACCATGGCAGCAAAACAAAAAAACATTTTTACAAGAAGTAAGCCTTTAATGAACATCTACAACACAGTAGACCATGAAGGCAAAGAGGTAAAATTTAAGACTGAAATGTTGATTAAAAACGTAGAAGTTGTTCTCATGTTTAAAATACGGTATTGATTTTAGGTGGAAGTTCGTGAGGATGCTGAACAACTGGTGAAGTGGCACGAGATATCGGATGCCTTGGTGGTGGCGGGGTACTACAGAGCTCAGCTGCAGGGTCTTTCGGCATTCGATAAGATTGTGGGCGGTCTCACCTGGTGTATAGAGTTGTGCGATATCGACGTGGATATTAGTCTTCTGTTTGAAGAGAATCTCACTATTGGGAAAAAGATGTATGTATTTCCCTTTTGTTATTTTTTTGCATGATTCTTACTGTTGTAGTTTCAGTTCGACAGTAACTGTATTAATAAAACATACCACTTAGATTTTTTTATTTTTAAATGTTTAAATCTGTAATTATGGTTTCAGTGCGCTCACTGAGAAAATAGTGAAAATATTGCCAAGCATGAAGTGTCCATTCATCATAGAACCTCATCAGATCCAAGGGCTGGATTTCATAAATATTTTCCCACTTATCCAGTGGCTTATTAAATACTCAAGTGAATTCAGAGAGGCCAAGGAGGACGAGCTTAGGAAGTTTGCTGTGATGCAGTATGAAAAGAATCACATTTTTGAATCTGATAGAGCTTTATTCCAACAGAAGGAGGAAATGTTAAAAAATATTATGAATATACAGGTAAAAAAATGAATTTCAATACGTCTTCAAATTTTTATGAGTAATCAGTTTCTGTGTTCCCTTTTCGTTCCATTTTGTAATTCTATACTGTGTCAATAAATTTTCAAGTAACTTTGTCAATATGAAACTTGCCTATGCTCTTATTCCGAACCGCTTGGTGTAATGGTCAAGATGTTGCCTATTACGCAAGATGTTGTGGGTTCGATCCCTGCATGTCTGTTTGTCCTCGTCTGGGTGTTATATGTATCTATTTATGTATATTTGTGATACCACTGTTGATTCTGATATCTGTAACACAAGTGCTAAAGCTACTTAACAGGGAGTCAGATCAATGTATGTGATGTTGTGAATTATTTATTTATTTATTCCAGTAGTGATGTATCATTGATATAATATAGTATTTTCATTTGTAGAATATGTATAAACCATGTAGAGTTCGCAAACGAAAAGGTGGACTGCCTGCAAATGAGCTAGAGCAAGTCAATGCCACACTGTCGGAGTATGATCAACGGATGCTGCTGCATGTCACTACCAATAAAGAGGATACTAAGAAGGATGAAGGGCTTGACTTTCTGGTATGTTCTATAATTCAATATTACAGTGATGACTATTCCTTTTAGTCAAGGTCTATATCTTTGAAAGATCTGTATTAAAAATAAATATTTTGTTTTCAGTATGACTGTGAAAAGACACTTGCAGATCCATCAGAAATTACAACTGAGGTAAGACTTAATAGTAATATTTTGATATTGAGTAACCCAATCTTAAAAGATTTATGCTTACTAGTGATTATTTTATTATGGTTTGTCTTTCAGACTGATCGTTTTGACAAAGATCTGACTAACCAAGACGCAGCAGAAACAAAAATTCACTATGCTGTCTTACAATCAGAGCTTACTGGAGAAGTTTCTGAAGAATTAGAAAGAAGTGAAAAACTTAAATATTCTGAAGATGTTGACCGGCTGACCAAAGCCATTGAGACTTTGGAAGCTGATGTTGATCAATCCAAAAAGGCCCATGAGATGAGAATGGATGATGCTAAAAAGCAATACACAAATATGGTGGAAAAATTACGAAATATTACTTATAAGCTAATGAACTCTGATAACAGCAGGTATACACAACAAAACATGTGTTTAAAAAAGCTTAATAAAAATAAAATAAATGTTTTGACTAATTTTAATATAATTTTTCAGTGACAAAAATGTTAAAGAATTTTATAAATCATTGAAGGAGTTAGCACGCGAAAAGAATGAACTTTTGTACATAATACAACACAGAGAAAAAGAACATAAAAAACTGGAAGATGAGTTAAGGTACCTATATAAAATTTAAGTCATCATGGGTTTGGGCTGAAAAAAAAATAATACAACAGAATTTTAAATGATATTTTAAAGAACACCATTAACACTTTCAGAGCTGCACAAGACCCTGATAATATTCCTGAAGATCTTCCGCTCACACCTGAAGAGTTGAAAGAATTCCAACAAAGAGAAGAGAAATTGAAAGCGTTTATCACAAACATGAGACTAGAGCTAGCTAAACTGAACAGGGAGGTCCTCCGGTATAACACAGCTATCGATGAAGTACCTGGCACAGCAGAACTTTTGCAATATGAGAAGAGGTTTATGGAACTATATAATCAAGGTAATTTTTTACAATGTTTCTACAATAACTCAGTATCTTGTCTTAAAAATCAGGAAGTTGAACAATTATTCCTCTTGAATGTTTCATGTAAATGACATTTTTGTTTGTGTTTTCAGTTGCGTCCAAACACAGGGAAACAAAACAGTATTATATATTTTATAACACCCTCTATGAGGTCAAGTTGTATACTTCTAAAGAATTAAGCCTTCTTAATTCTATCTTGGATAATTATGATGAGTGAGTATTAAATTAATATATGTCGAATGCTTTTCTATATCTCTTCTTTTATTACCTTTTACAGATAGATAATTTATATTTTTTTTTATAAATATATGGAGAATTAAGTAAATTTTATTGTTACTGTATGAAACTGTTATAAGACAAAAATTGATTTGTTTTGCAGAGCAATGTCGTCTGCTAGAAAGAGGGAAGAATTTATGGCGCAGTTTGAGTCCATCGTCGACTGGGTAAACCAAACTGTTAAAAAAGTTGAAGAGAAATATAGAAGTGAGAAAGATCGGAAAACCGGCCTGCACAATGAGTATTCACATCTGCTAGATATTCAGAGACAGTACGCGGCGGGTCTCAAGAAGCTAGCAGAAGAAAGGCAGAAAATAAACAGACAAGGAAATAGATGACCAGTTTAGTGCGACGACAAATATTTATTTTAGTGCAATAATTCATTAAGTATTTACGTGTAATTAATTTATCCATAAACATATTTATTTCTAGTCCGAGGGCGGTAGAAAGTTTTCTACTTTTATATTTACTGCATTTCGAATACGCTGTATTATGAAATATCTGCCAATGTTATCTATTGCTAAGACTGATATATTTTTATGTATTGTTTCAAATATCCATTTTATTTGTAAGCATAGTAAAACAAATCGAACAAAATAAAATTAGAAAGTTTTCAATATTGATTTATTTTTACTTTATTATTAATAAAAATACATAAACTTATTATTATAATACAATATAATTAAAATAAAACAGCAACTTCATTAACAACAATTCACAAAATTCGTTTGACTACTAATATGCCACCAGAATTCAAAAGAGCACTAACCTTGTTATTTACCTGTGAAGCAGACACATAAAAACAATTGACTGTGTCACACAATTTGTGCAATGGACAGGCAAAATCAACTCAAGGATATTTGTTGACTTTGTTACAACTCTTACTTCTCTCGTACCATTTATGTAGGTACTTATTCGTAGTCCACACACCAAGAGGCCCTGCCCGCGTAGACGCTTTCTGATTATAATCAGATAATGTAATAAAATCTCATGTATCCATATTTCCTTTCGAATAAAGTGACTACGCTCCAGCACGTGGGTGTAGGTTTTGAATCGTGAGTGGTAATGATGCTCAGCGCGGTATCTTCGTCAAAGCGTGACGACGCTGCCGTGTGTGGGGTGGCTCTTGTGGGAGGTCCCGTGCGAGTGGCCGTGTGTCCCGTGTTGCCCGTGTGTGCCGTGCGTGCCGTGTGACCCGTGCGTTCCGTGTGATCCGTGTGTGCCGTGCGTGCCGTGGCTGTGCCCGTGCCCGTGCGAGCTCGGGCTGGACTTCTTGTACATTGTGAAGGAGACCAGCTCGCGGTTCGCGTTGGTCATCGTCATCGCGTGGGAGACCACGTCGTAGCCCAGAAGCCCATGGAGTCGGTTCACCACCACCAATGTGAGCCCCTTCTGCGTCACCTTCACGGTTCTTTCGAGGTCCGATGATGTCGCTATGGCCATGCCAAACGCCGAGTTTAGCTCCTGCAAGTAAACATGTCATGTTATGGATATTCAGTTTAAACAGTTGCGAACTAAAATTTTAATTTACCGTGCGGTTACGTGGGTGTCGTCAAGTGAATATTAGCAGTGAGTGATAACTCCACGTACATACATAAATTATGCAACGTCTAATAATTATAATATTAAACTTAAAAACACGTATGCTATTATAACTAATCACACTAGTTTTTATGGCCAACTTTTTGCGTTAAGAATTATTGGTCATAAAAAGTTGCAGACATGTTTATGTTTACTACGATCTTCGTCTACTTAATTCGAATATGAATACCTTAGTATGTGCGAATTATTGAATATATTATTTTGTTCGTTAAAAAATTATCAAAAGAAAAGTCAGAATCCAGGTCATAAAAAAAGTCAATAAAATAATATCTAAGTATTAAATAAAATTTCTAACACTTCTGCACGGTTATTAAATAATATTATGAATATCGCCTAGTTCAGCAGCTTCTTATACCAAACAATGGCCAAGTCGAATAACTTTGATAAATAAAAATATAAATTAAATGTATACCCGCACTAAAGATGCCCGTTCCTCGCTCTTGAGTCCGTACACGGTCGCGCCGTCATCCTTAGAGAGATGGGGCGCGCTGAGGCTGCCCATCACCATCACGTACGGCATGGCGGCACTGTCACTGCACCGATATCTTACACAAAACAATAGGGGCGCATTGTCGACGCGATACGTGTAATCGTGGAGTGACCAATGACCACGCGGCGCGACAGGTTGTGCGGCTGGCAGGCTGGGCCTCGTGTGAGTGAACTCAGGTAACGAGATGCCGCGTACGTGGTTCACAATGGTGCGTGTGTATGCGCCTGGCCTGCCGACGCGCTTGCCTGTGTGAGATGCCTACCACAGTATACGCTGAAAACGTAAACTCGCATCAACAGCCTTCTGCAAGGCTGCTGACATACTGCACTTGTCTAGTTTTAAAAGTAACTTAACTCTTTTGCATGAAGTATTTCGGTCTACTGCAACTTCTACTCGGCTCTGGCTTCGGGGAAAACATCAGCCTGCATTATTCTTGTAAACATAAATACTTACAACCTTAGTTAGGTACCTATATACTATCACAAGCTGGAAGATAGTTGTAAATAGTCCACCATAACGGGACACGCCAGCGATGGCTTTGACGAAACGTATGATCTGTATAACTTGTATTGTAACGTAATGTGATTAAACTTTCTTCAAGTTGATGTTTGTCGTAGTTTCATCACTGTTGTTATTTCTGTGTGGCATGACGTTGGCCGTCACATGGCCTTCACGGGTGCTTGCTCGGCGCGCGCGCAGGGCAAACGACGCGATCGATCAAATAATATGCACCGACACGATGTAACCAATACCTAATAACAGTTTTTTATAATTAAATGTTAATCATGCTGGAATTCCTGTTCGTTTTTGCTACTACTTAGTTTAATTTGTCTTTATGAAGACTTAAGTGTAGGCTTTCCTTATACTTATATTATGTAGCTTAGATAATTTATGAAGTTACGGATACGGTGCTCCATTCAACCTCCCTTGAATTATTTAGCCAGAAATAAGTAGGTGTCTAACCAGTAGTAGGTTGGGCGACGGCCCGGGACGTTGGGGAAAAACGAATGGCACAGGCGTTCTCGACCTATCCTTAGGTACAAAGTTTACTTAGCCGTAGATGGCGCCGTAGAAATCTGTGTCTACCTCTTATAGGTACCTACCTACATAACTGCGAGAAGTGCATAAGCTGCGTCAGTAAAATTAAAAGAAACATAGGGCAAATGACCATATAAAACGACGTTAACACCTAAGTAGGTAATATTAAACGTAGGCACAACGATAATTATGGATATTTATGCATGAACACCGCGAAAACGGATGAGGACGAACGTGATGTTACATCAATGTATTCATAGCAAAAAGGTTTGCCTGAAGTTAAGACCTGTTTAGCTCGATCATTTTAAACATTTGAAAATCGCTGTGTCAAATTAGAAGTGTCGCATATCTGAAAGCTCGGAAAACACTCGGGCAAAAAGGAATTAATAATAAACAACGCATATATTTTTGTAAAACTTACACCATGAGTCATTCTATGAGCAGTCCTAGGAACATTCAATTGGGTAAACAATTATCTTGTTTTGTTTATTACGTGAGATCATCCATTTGTCTGTTATTTATTGATTAAACTTGAGAGCATTGTGAGGCTACCCATTTAAGCTGCTCTGTTGATGATATACTATTGAATAGTGTCTAGGGTCTATGTAGGTATGCTACAACATAGCAAATTATTATGTGTATAATGGTCATAGATGTTAGCGATAACGTTACGAAGATACTTAATATTTCTAGGCTTTATATGAGAAGACTACACAATATGCACACAATGAAAAGAAGATACAATCTGCTAATTATATCTACTCGCACTTAAGCTAACTACGTATATTTTGCTCAGTTTTCCTGTTCAACTAATTCGTTGAATCTTCCAACATCATTGTAACTTTGCATATTTACAAGTTTAAAAATATTCTGTTGCCTTTATTTCCAGTATTCGAGACATACCAAAAGGCTCGCCTTGTGTTTGTACAAACTATGGCAGAGTTGGCGACGAGGGCTACTAATGTGAAATGTCTGCAAAGTGCTGGAGTGTTAGGTGGGCCTTTTGATTTATTTCATCTTTAATTTATTTGTCGATTAACCAATATAATACTCAGACATGTTACAGTTCGGTAGCCTAGTGGTAAGGGCGCCGCTTCACATGCGTGAGGTCGGTCGGCAGTTCAAATCCGGTCAGGCACGCACCTCTGGATTATCAAAAATCTATGTGCGTCATTCCATACCAGCTGTATGGCGAAGGCAAACATCATGAAGAAACCTACACACTACGAGTAATTGAGTGAAATAGAGAAGGCAACGGCAAATCACTCCATTTAATTTAGAGAGAGTTTTTGGCGTGTTTCATTTCACATTACAATGATCACGCACGGCCCTCATAAATGAGGAATACGACTCGAGGAGAAGGGTGTACCTACCTCTACATCAGTTACGTACCTACTTAATATGAAACAAACCGTGAT
Source organism: Nomophila noctuella (assembly GCA_958496325.1). Classification (NCBI taxonomy): domain Eukaryota; kingdom Metazoa; phylum Arthropoda; class Insecta; order Lepidoptera; family Crambidae; genus Nomophila; species Nomophila noctuella. The sequence goes on along the minus strand of OY292494.1, from coordinate 8,435,159 downwards.
TTAAATTGGCGATTCCATAAACAATTCGAAACCTAGTCTGGATATGTCCATCATTAACCCTTTTTGGTAAAAAGAGCCAACTCTTTAGTTAATTCAATATCATTGAACGATTTTCTTATGACCTGCTGGTTATGCCTTTAGCCACCACGCTGATAGGCAGGCGGGTTGATTATCCGGAGAATAATGAACGGCAAGTCATGTTTAACATGGTTAAAGCCCATTCCCATCTCCCCAAAATATCCTTTAATTGCTTTTTCGCCACCCACGGGAAGGATGGGGTGTATTTTAAGCCAGCACTAGATTCTCCTTGAGGCGTATTCCTCATTACTGAGGGTCTTGATCATTGACATCAACTCTCTTGGCAATTTTAATGGAGTGGTTTGCTTGCCATTGTCTTCTGCATTTCACACACTCGTAGTGTGTAGGTTTCCCGACGAACGTTTTCCTTCACCGTAAATAATTACGCACATACATTTTTAATTTTTATAATCCAGATGTGCCGTGCCTAGTTTGTTTTTAGCCGCGGACCTCACTCATGTGAAGCGGCGCTCTTACCACTAGGCTAATCTGTTTTTACAGCAATAGATAGGTTGGGCAAAAAAGCTTATCTGTTGGCAATAGTTCTGTATAAATGTGGGATATGTGTTCTCAATAGTACCGTATGAATGTGGAATGTGTTCTCAATAGTACCATATGAATGTGGGATGTGTTGTCAATAGTACCGTATGAATGTGGGATGTGTTCTCAATATTACTTACCGTATGAGTTTTGGATGTGTTCTCAATCCTACCAATGTTTCGTCATGCCGCTTCTTCTCGGTAGATGACTGCGTTCCGAAGTCGATGATCGATTCTTTCTATTGTGATATCATTGACAATTTATAAATGCCTCACTGAGGCCCACATAAAAAAAGTGGAGGTACCTACCTATTTTGATTTTAATAGTACCGAACAAAATGTATGTTTTTTTCGGAGGGACGTCGCTGGTGGTTGCTGAAGGCTACCTTCACAGCTTAACCGGACAATTGTAGAGCGGAAGGCTCACACCACACTACAAATGTATGATGTAGAACTCCTGCGGCCGCTGCTGTCGGACGCGTGCAGCACGGTTCGCCAGTGCGCGGTGGTGGCGGCGGCGCGGCTGGCGGAGCACGACGAGGCCGTCGCGCGGCAGATCCTCAACGGCGGCATGCTCACCATCACGCTGGAGAACCTCAACAAGTACAACGTGGGCGCTTTCTGACCATTCGTTTTGAACTAGATGCAGCCTATAGATATATCCCTTAATCGGTCGTATAGTATGGTAGTAGTAGTAGTATAGTATAATAACGTGACCAATTTTTTCATTGGTTTTCAACCTTAAGTCAAGGATATAAGGTTCGATTTAGGTGGGAACTATTTTCCCTATATTTGATAAGGGTTAAATACCTACCTTCATATCTTTTGTGTTGGGAGGTATTATCGGGATCTCTTTGAGAGATGTTATTCTACAAACCTACCTAATAATCATGGATTTAAATCGTTAGACTTGCCCTCGCTGTGCTTCGAAATTGGCAATAAAAAGAGAGCGACAGTCGAAACGAGCCAGACAGCACGTTGACAGTCACCCGTTTAAATCTATGGGCAACGCTGCCTCACTCTTATTTTAATGCCAATCGGGAAGTAGGCGAGGGCAAATCTAACTACATATTTAAATCTATGCGTACCTACCTACACATCGTTTGGGTAGGAGGTATTACCGGGATTACTTTGAAAGATGTTGTTCTAATAACCTATCTTATAATCTATGTTTACTTTGCCAGCCACACACGAGTCGTCAATATCAACATTATTTAACACGTCTACCCAAATATTGTCCTCCATTTATAGAATGCTACAAGTCAATAGGTATTGTGATCAGTTTCGCTATAATACTTTTGGTATTCGTCAACAGGTTTACTATAAACGATCGGCGTTGTATTTAATGAGGGCGGTAGCAAAGTAAGTAATTCAACTGTTTAGTTAGATCTGTAGCACAAACATACCTACCTGCAATAGGGTTTTCCTGTGTTTTATTTTAATTAAAATAATTGTTGCAAGGCACAATGAAGAATTAGCCTCAGCTATTGTTCGCCTGGGTGCTTTGGAACATATTGTATCGTGTTTAGAAGATTTTGATACACAGGTACAGTTTTACAATAACAAAACTTTAAAAACCACATGTTTTATTTTTTTTAATAGGTACAATATGCAGAAGTAATAATAATATGTTGGCAGGTTAAAGAAAATGCCGCGTGGGCTTTGGGTTACATCGGAAAACATAGCGAACAGCTGGCAGGACTAGTAGTTGACGCGGGCACGCTACCTTTGTTGGTTTTGGCCTTTCAAGAGCCAGAAATGAGCCTCAAACAGGTATGAAGAGATTATGTGATCCCAACCCAAAACAATAAATATATAAAACTAAAACTGTTAACCAAAAATATTAAATCATGTACGGACAGCATAAGAAATAGTTGAGTACCTACCCTACATAATTTATTTTTTTAAGAGCCAATGCTAATCCAATCCTATTTTTTAGATTATAAGGATGAAAATACTTAAATTGGGAAGGTAATATAAGGTAATTAATAATTTGCCAGATATCCGCGGGGGCCCTCGTTGATCTAGCTCAACACAAACCAGAAGCAGTAGTAGATGCCGGCGCTATATGTCATTTAGTCCGTGGACTAGAGAATCAGGATCCCAAATTGAAGGTGGGTTTCTACGGCCAAGTATTGAGCAGGGTTATCAACGATCATGGTGGGGACTTAGTCACTTAGGTGATATTCTAATTGACTGCTGTTGATAGAAATAAAAATAAGGATCTAACTTGTCGTAAAAACCATTTGATGCCACCAGAACGATCATCCTGCACCCGGATACTCCCTTAGACGCTTCATACGACACTCTCGAGAAGAATACCTAGCGCTACATATTCTAGACCGATTCTCTATCTAGTCTATTTAGATAAACAATCAAGTGTGTCACCAGGTGAAACACTTGATCGTTTGTCTAGTTTTTCTTCCTCATACACACAAAAATACAACTTTCTCCGTTTCTCAAGCGAGGTCCCCATTGTGCGGCGCATCTTACGACATTTTGAAGAAGAAATGGGATAGAACTTGCAAGGCATGCTCATGGCACCTACTCACTCATGGTATGATAAGGCAAGGGCGGATCCAGCTTTCGCGCCAGGGGGGGTCACACAACGCCAAGGGAGGGAGGGGGTGGGAGTCACATAGTGGTGGTCAAGTTTAAATAAAAATGTATGTTCCATTAGTGGTCCACCTTATTCCTGGACCCCGCTCAGGGGGGATCATGACCCCGTGACCACCCCCCTGGATTCTTCATTGTGATAAGAGCATAGTGTGCCCAAGAGTTAAAAAGTGTAATAAACGAATTGAAGTGAAACTGTTCGTCCAGCGAAGCACCCTGTGCGCTCTGGGCGCGGTGGCGGGCGCGCGCTCGGAGCTGGCGGAGGCGGTGGTGGCGGGCGGCGCGCTGCCCCCCGCGCTGCTGCACGCCGGGCACGACGCCGCGCCCGTGCGTCGCGCCGCCGCCTTCCTGCTCAGGGACATCGTCAAGCATTCCGTTGATGTGAGATTATTTACTGACAGCTCCACTATGGATACCTACTTACTTAACCAGTAGCACAGTGGAGAAGACCTGCTCCGATTTCGATTCGCGGGTCGGATCGCATATAAAAAGACGGTCAGGAGGATATAATTATAATTAAATATATAACATAACACGGATTTCTGTTCTAACGTGACGTCGAGTCGTAAGATACCTCATACCTTAGGTACCTAATTGAAATATATATATATAAAATGTATCCAACTACACATTCCAAAACTGGTAGGTCAGGGTTTCTCAAACTTACAGCAGCACGAACCCCTGTAAAAAATTCCAGATGAAAGCGTACCCCTAACTTATGGATTTAAACACCCCCCCCCCCCTCCCCCTAAAAAGCAAATAAAAACAAGTACTAGCTTGAAGAGTTTCATTTGCGGTCATTTCTAATTATGACTCCTGCCTGCTGCTTGATACTCAAGCTAGAGGTTACATTGTCGGTCGTGCGTGACAGCAAACGGGTGACCCCATGCCCTAGAATAGAGTACCCCTAGGGGTACGCGTAGGTACCCCACTTTAAGAAACCCTGTGTGTTTAATAAATATATTTACTCACCTGGTTTGTTTGATAAATCTAAGAAATGCCTTAATTTTCACTGCAGTTGGCCCAGTTGGTTGTGAACACGGGTGGATGTGGACCCTTAGTGGAACTCCTATCGGAGTCGACAGGCGGCGCCCGAGTTCCGGCATGCATGGCTCTAGGATTCATAGCGGGTCAGTCAGACCAACTTGCGATGGCTGTTATAGAGTCAAAGGTGAATAAAAATTCTTAGTTTAGTTAGTTAGTAATTGGTAAGTTGTTGGTACCTACTTATTGCTTTTCATCAGTAGGTAGGTGTTATTGTTTTAACTTTAGCTTGCATGTAATTTTAAGGTACCTAGTACCTACTTGTAATTATTCCATTACATACTTATTTTATAAATGTGAAGGATGGTTTGTATGGATATTTGGCCGTCAATTACGCTGTAAGTGCTGAACGGCTTTTGATGGAAGGTATACAAGCAGGGTATGGGCTGACTTAGGTTGTATTTTGATTGATGAAAAGTATCCCTTTTCATCCCGATTAAATGCTCCCATGGGATGAAACAGGAATCTAGATGACGCGGGCAAAGTCGCAGGTCAAAACTACTTAGTTACAACAAATAAACCTCTTTATCGTTGTAACCGATAAGACCTTATAAAGTACAGGCGAATTATTGCTAATCGTCGGTAAATATAATGTGATACTTCTTCAAGAGTTTTCATCACGTCTAGGCCATCCCGCCATTGGTGGAGATTCTCCAGAATGTGGACGCCGAGGATGCCGAGCTGTGCGCCGCCGCATGGACGCTGGGGCACATAGCGAAGCATTCCCCGCAGCACAGCCTCGCCATTGCTGTGGCCAACGCGCTCCCAAGACTTTTACAGGTGAACCAAAGTTAACTTACCTCTGTAATATGAGTCTGTTTAGAGACCTGTATGAGAGCCTGCCTTACAGGTTTCATTTTTTCCCATGAAAGACTGGCTTGTTCCTCTATTACACGCCAGTAAGAGTTTATAATGGGAATTTATGAACTAAAGTCCATTAATCCCCATCAGTATTTTATTTTTAATGCAATGGGGGTTAATGGACTTTTAGTTCGTTAATCCCCATTATTTGCATTAAAATAAAATACTAATGTAAGAATCAGGTAACTTCTAATTATTATTGGAAATTTTTAAATAAAAAAAATGCCTGATTACAAACTGAAAGAATTCTCATTTTGTGAGAGGAAAAGATCCAAAGATTGCAAAGATTATTGGCAAAAAATAATATTACATTATTATTATGTTAAAGAAACTTTTAAGTCAGCTTCAGGTTTCCAACTATAAACCAACAACAAAAATATGAAGGGAAATGAATATGGAAATGAAAATATACCACCTTACCTAACATTAAAGAAGAATTAAAAAATTCACATTTATTTTTGTCAGCTATACACAAACCCTAAGTCCTCTGGTGAGGTTCGTGCCCGGACATCTTGCGCCCTGAAACAGTCACTGCAGTGCTGTTTGCACCGACCTGCGTTGGAGCCCTTGCTGCACGCTGCACCCTCTTGCATACTGAAATATGTGCTAGCCCAGTATGCTAAGGTAAAATTTCACAAATACTAATGATTTATTACAGGATAAAAGAGAAAAGATTATAATATAACTAATTAATTTATTACAAAAATAACAAACTAAAGCTTTATTCCATCGCTCTAGCCTTTTATTACTAGCTTACACTCTGAGCAAAATAAAAACTAATGGTTTAATATACAGGTCCATCATCAAGGTTGTCATCTTCTTCATCATATTCTTCACCATTATCAAAGTAGTTATTGGCATAATCTGTGCCATCATCTATGTCGAAGTCATGTTCTTCCTCATCTTCTAGCTCCTCATCATCATTAACTGGATCCTTTTTCACTTCATCCTTGTTTTCATTATTTTCGACAGCGTCTTCGGACTCCTCCTGAGATTCCTTTTTCTCAAGGGTCTGTAACCTTTTGGCTATTTCCTCAGGATCATCTAGTTTTCGTTTCCTTGTCGCTCGTATTCGGCCTGCCTGCGGCCGAAGCTCCACTGGGAAGTTAGCCCATACGCAATTTAATATTTTGTCCTGCTTAGCGTCCAGAGCAACTTTGTATTTATCAGAGTATCTCTCTATTCCGTCGGTGAGGGTCTTCGCTTTGACATATGCTGGAGACTCGTGTAAATACTCAATAAACTGTTCTTTCACGATCAACATGTAGTCCGTTGTAGCATCGCTGACCAGCGGCAAAGGTTTTGCTTCCAATTTTGGAAATAATGGAGGAGGTGCTAATGTTGTTCCGGCGTTTTCTCCGCGCGCGATTCCCAAAGCTTGTAATTGCTCATGTGTAAGGGAGAGAGTACTACCACGTCCACGTCCTCTTCCTGCCATTGTTAGCTTACTTGAATTCTACACCATTATCTGTATTAAATTTTAAAACAGTATTTTTTTGCAGTTTATGTCTGCACACTGCTCAGTTTTTCACTTTGTCGTTTCACATCCACACCTGTTTTTGACATTGACTTGACACTTGAGAGTGACTTTTTTTTTCTTAACTTGCTTGCATCAACGCTGCTGTTTTATTATACTGACAAAAATATATTTTTTTTCAGATTTTGCCTAATGATGCTAGAGCTAGAAGATTATTTGTAACGACTGGAGCCCTAAAAAGAGTCCAGGAAATAGATACGACACCGGGAACATCATTGAAGGAGTACATCAATATTATCAACAGTTGTTTCCCAGAAGAAATAGTAAGGTGGATACATTTGAATTAACTTTATTACAAACTAGCGGCCGCCCGCGACTCCGTCCGCGTGGATTTCGATTTCCAATATCCTATGTGTTATTCTGATGTATAAGCTATATTGTGGTAAAGTTTCTTTCAAATCCATTCAGTAGTTTTTACGTGAAAGAGTAACAAACATCCATACATACAAACTTTCGCCTTTTTAATAGGTAGTAGTTACAAATGTACTTATTTCACCAACTTAGCTCAGTTCACTGCTAGCTTTCCAGAATAGGGGCTAAGCATACAATCAACCAACCCTGACCCACCCAACACACTGTTAATTGCCTAATTATCATTTCTTTCTCCTACAGGTATTACACACCAGGATATTCAGACTCCTTATTGGATAGAGTGGAAGCATATACACCACAAGTAAGATTTATCATTTTAAAACCTACAATAAACCTATCTGTAGGTGCATACTTACCTACTACCTACAATACATTCCTAGCCCAGCGCACCTGTGCTTAACACGCTCTAAAAAATCTATTTACGTAGTATTTTTATGTATATAGAATGTAGCTACTAGCTACATACTTGCTAATATTCGTCCTGTCTTTCAGATTCCGGAATTATTTACGGACAGGGTACCAAGTGATTGTCAAAGTGAACTAACGATTGAAAACGGAAATTAAATATATTTTGGATACTTTAATTTTTATTGAATAAACTTTTATTGTACAAATTACATATATTGCTTCATTACTTCCCCATAGTCCATATCGTTTTTTGCACCTTATCAGTTCTTCCTCCAATGTTGGATATTTCGATAACAGTTGATTGACTGACAATTCTGTAACTAATTAAAGTTACTTGTAGTACAGAACACACTCGAAGATATTGGTAAATTGTTAAGACGCGAAAAATAAAGATATACACTTACTTGAAGCTCGAATTGCTAAGGATATTTAAGACATCTACTCCTCTCGTATCTATTTCAAAGAAATTAACTTCACTGCTATATCTGACATCCATCGTCCCTAAGTGAGTTACCAAATCAACTGCGGCATTATCGGAGAGTCCCTGGAAATTTTCAGATTTGAATACAATTAGCTTTCTTCATGGACCAACTGAAGAATAGTTTTGTCTCCACAAAGCTTGTCCTCACTAGTGGATCATTGTGAATAGGTAAACTAATTTTGTTAGAAACCAAGTGACTAGGTCACTTCATATTTTAGATGAAGGACAGGCAACCAACTAATCGATCACTTTGATTAATTCGAAATTGTTCCGCTTTCACGCCGTAATTACTGAACCTTCCAGAGGGAAAACAAAAATATTATTTTCAATATATATTGGGTTTCCACGTGGGCGGAAAGCTAGTTAGTTTATAAATAATACTAAGCACTATAAAAATATATTTTTACCTGTATTTTACAAGTAACGGAGCCTATGGACTCGAATTCAGCAACTGTGATATAGTGCATCTTGTACTAATACACAAATTGTAATCAGGTTACTGGTACTAATTGAGTAGTTCGAACTAAACGTTATCACGTTTCATGTGGTTGTTTGTGGCTTGGAAGATAAACAATGGTTGATAGTAGAAAATTTATTAATTATTAATTATAACAGTCAAAGTTAGTCAATGGTAAGCATTTGGATTGCCTATGTTCAGCAGTGGAAGCAAGCTATAATTTCTTGAATTCTTCAATCTGGAAAAAAGATCATAATTTTTTTGGTGAATTAACTATTATTATCAGTTAAAAATAATATATTATAAATATTATATTATCAGTTAAAATTTTTCTTCAAAAACATCTAGATATATGCTTGTCAAAAAACTCATCATCTAACTTTCAAAACAATAATACATATAAGTAACATACTATAAGAAAGATATTTATAATGAATTACCTTTTATCATTAGCAGCAGTATTTGTGTCCGTTCTGAATAGATCAATCATCACAGTGTAAAAACGGACAACCTGGAACAAGTGTAATAATTTTATAAATAAATTGTTTGATAGTGCAATATTCAAAGAGTATGTTATACGGAGACTCAGTTGTTACCATACCATTTTATCCCCATGATTGTGTCAGCCAGGGATAACTTAGTATTCATCATTATTATCTTACACATTATAATAAAAAGATAAAAAAATGGAGATTATAAACTTACTTTGCATAAGAAGCATTTTTACAAAACTCCACCAGATTTTCATTGTAGTGCCCTTATTATAAATCTGTAACCAAAAATAATCAGCATTATTTTATTATTCAAATATTGCAAACTTACTTCGTTCTTTATATTAAAAAATCAGTGAGTTAATTTTCATCAAAAATCTATGATATATGCTTGTAATAACCATCATTTTAAATGAAATATAATAACTAAGCAAATATTATTCTAACATACCTTATCTATAAGTATTTCATCATTGGATTAGTTTCTTTTCAAATTTTCAACTGGTCTGCAAATAATAAATGTAGTTGTTAATTTTACATTCTTTGTGTTACAAATAAAGTATTATGTAGTCATTAAAAATCAGTAACATAATTATCATCAACAATATATGATATATGCTTGTAAAAGCATCATGAAATAATTTTAATTGTTTTTTTTATTCTTTGAAGTTGATACTTACATTTTGAATAATGTTCTTTTGTCCGCTTTTATTAATATCCCTGAAACAAGATTATTACATTTAGAAACAGTCATAACTTATGTTTTACTACTTTGTTTTTTTTTATGTTTTATTCAGGTTCTATCAATCAACAGGATTTCAGATAGGGGCGATACTATAGATCATCATTATTAAAAGCCTAAGTTATTGTTACATTTATCTCTGTTATGTAGGTTTTGAAGAGGTTAAATTAAATATTTAGAAAAAAATATGTAACATGGAAGCACCAACTAAAGATCAAAAGATTTCAATAGTAACAAGTGCAAGATTATACTTACATTACAATTTGATCTTGAAATTTTCCTTGCAATATTGATAATATTCACTCTTCAATTCTGTAAAACATGTATGTATTTAAATTTATTATATATTTTTAAAGAATTAAAAACAACAAGGCAATTATGCATTATCAGTTACGATCAATCATCAATTTTTCAGCTAGGGGCGATACATTTAGTCATCATTTGAATATTTATAAATTAATGTTATGAGAAATTAATAAAAATTATACATTTGTGGGATATTTTCCTTCAAAAGTATTAATCAAGTATAAAAAAGCTGAATAAAAAAAAAAAAAACAGTAATAGAATGAGTTTGTCTGAACTGTTGCGTTTTCCAAAGTTTTTGTTATTTGAGGGTATAAAATTGCTTACATTTTAGCGTCCAGCCTCGTTCTGGATTTTCACAAATTGATTTCACTTTTGTGACGTTTACCACGATTCTCACTCCACTGGGTCTTCCTTCCTATTCTGAAATGAAAACAATTAGGATAAGGACTTCACATAGTACAATTTGTTTACTAATAAAAAAAATCATATCAGTTGTTACCATACCATATTTTTCCCCATGGTTTTGTGAGACAGGGATAACTAATTTTATCATCATTGTTTTTTTTTGTCTTGTATTAATTTCTTTATAAATGCGCTCATGTTAAAATCTTCTAATCTAATTAATAAATTATTGAAGATTTACTAAATTTATGGCAATACTTACATTTTTGTCCTATCATTCTCCTAAATCCCAAATGTGAACATGCTTGTAGCCTTGATCTTCATTCTGAAATGAAAACTTCCATCAGAACAATGTAAGCAAATATAATTCTAATACTGCAATATTTTATAATTTCAGTTGTTACCATACCATATTTTTCCCCATGGTTGTGTGAGACAGGGATAACTAATTTTATCATCATAATATATTATTTCCATTAATGGAAGTGAGACTTGATTAGGTGTTTACCGGGAATTATTTTTTTTCTAAATAAGTTTATCTACTCACTTTGTCAACTGGGATTTTCAATTTGATCTTCATTGATGGCTTAATGTTGTTCTGTAAACCTAAAATAAAGATGATTTTACATTAGCTTTTGCTAGCCAATACAGTCTTGAAAAATGCTATGTGAGTTATCAGTAAAGATCAATCAACAGGATTTCAGATAGGGGCGATACTTAAAAACATCATTTAAATTTAAATTCTGAATGTTTGGCAATATAATAAAAAAAAACATAACATAAACTGGTAAATAGATTTAAGTATATAATGTTTTTGATTAAAACAAACCTTTTTCTCCATGAAACTTGTTAAGTTATGTTGTAGTGAAAATGATATTTATTTTGTGCAATTGGTCACATGGGAATTTCAATTTGATCAGCCTTGACCGCTACCTTTAACCTAAAATTAAGTAGTTTACATAAGTTTTTATACTAAATATTATAGGTCAAGAGAAAATATATGTAATTAAGGCATCAGTAAAGATCGGTCAACAGTATTTCAGATAGGGGCGATACTTAATAACATCATGTATAAATAATTCTGAATATTGTGGTAAACAAAGAGTCCAAATCAGATTGGTAAATGAATTTAAGGGTGTTATATTTTTAACAACATACCTAAATTTTCATGATGTGACCTTCATTTATGTCGAACAGTCATTCATATTAATCTGAAAGAAAAATAATTAACATTAGAATATTTATTTATATTTTATTTGAATGTATTATTTAGTTCAATTGAATATCAGGAATGATCAAACATCACATTTCAGACAGGGGCGATACTTTTAGTCATCATAATAAAATAAAAAGTTATGGAAAAGAAACACCATGAAGTGCAAAATGTCCTTGGTCAATAAAATCTCATTGAATTCATTGGTTAGACTTACCGTTAGTTAATCTGCTTTCTCTTGCGTAGTGTTCGTTTAGGTCAACAAAAAGTACCTGCAATGTAAAAAAAGCTGCTGAAATTATTTAAATCACATTGCACATCTTTTTTATTAAAAGTCAATAATTATAATCAGGAACTATCAAACATCATGTCTCAGCCAGGGGCGATACTTATAGTCATCACTTAACTTTTTGAAAGGGAAATTAACCATAAAATATTAAAGTTAATTATATGTATACAGGAACTAGCATGTAATTGATATAAAATGTTTACCATCACTGCTAACCAGCCTTCCACATGTTGCAATAATATGGCAGCATAGCCTGTAAAAAATATTAAAATATGAGTAATCAATGTCTTGAGAAATTTGATAGAATATTTTATTGTATATATATTGAAATTTTGTTAAACTCTTAACCCTTGGAAATGTAGTTATGATAACTGCACTTCCTACACAGAGTTTGTTAATGTTCCTATCCAGAGTCAAGCATGCCAGTTTTCATCTGTGCACACATCGGCTTTGGTAGGGTAATGAACTTAAAATAATACAAAATGGAAGAAAATAACACATGAACATAAGGTATTTAGTTTAAAACAAATTGAAATTGCTAAGAATAGGAGAGAAGACAATCAGTAAAGTGTTCCGAAGCATATAATAAATCTGATGCCATATAATTCAATCTTAAGAACTTGATTTAGCCAAGAACTAAGTTTACATGAGTTTAAAGAATTTTAGCCTAAAACACATTTAAGGTTAAATTCGAAAATATCTTACTCACCATAGGTTTTGCAGCAGCTAGTTGCCGCTAACAATAGATTAGCCATTGAGTCTTGCATGTTGTGCTAGTGGGCTAGCTTTTTAAGAATCTGCAAAGAAAATAACAAAATAATTATACATTTTTAAAAAACAGGCAAATGTTATATTGTGTTAAACTAATTTCAGTGAAGGTGGTAAGTTTGAAATCATGTGTTTCATACGAACGAGACTATAAATGAAATTCATCATTTTGAGAAAATGGTACTTAAATAGCAATAACAATCTCATAAATAAAATTACCTTTTCATTTAGGGCAGCAGAACCATGAAGACAATTCCATTAATTTCCCTGACCCAACATAACCTAAAAAGAACAAAGATATTTGATTAATATGCTTGAAACCATTATTTCCTATTAAATGATTCTATTTTAATATTTGTCAAACTCTAACCCTTGGAAATGTAGTTATGATAACTGCACTTCCTACACAGAGTTTGTTAATGTTCCTATCCAGAGTCAAGCATGCCAGTTATCATCTGTGCACACATCGGCTTTGGTAGGGTAATGAACTTAAAACATTACAAAATAGAAGAAAATAACACAAGAACTCACTTAAATCCAGCTCCTTAGCTCCAATGCAGAATTCTGTTGACAAAATATTGAATTTCTGTTAATAACAAAGATAAATGGTAAATAATAGAACAACTGTTTTAAATTATATCAGTGAGGTGGTATTTTTGAAATCACAAATGTTCATACGAACGAGACTATTAAAATTAAATTCATCACTAAATTGTAGGATCCATAACTTGAAAAGAATCTACACACATTTGGACAAGTTCAATAAATAAATTGTAGTAACTAACCTTTGTGAGCTATGCAGATTCTGCCATCTGGAAAAGAAAACATATTAAGTAAAGAAAACACAATAATAAAACAAAAGCATGTAAGAAACTCACCTATTGTTGCATCAATGGATTCAGTTAAAAGTAAAAAAACAAAAATACACTAGGTTTTAGCTTAAAGTAATCCTTTATTTATCTGTCCTTACACTGTAACTTTCAGACACTAAAGAATTACTTCTTCGCTGGCTTTTTGGCGGCGGGTTTTTTCGTGCGCGTCTTCTTTTCTGCGGTCTTGGGAACCCTCTTCTTGCCGAATGTGCCGGCGCGCGCCGCCTTAACCTTCATGCTCTTGAAAACTGCCGTCCTGGCGCGGTTCCTCTTCACACGCGCTGAAGTCAGCTTGAATCTGTCGTAGTCTGTCATCTGAGCGCGCTTCTCTTTGTTAGCGAGCTTCTGGGCCCATTGGCTTTCAGCCCACTTTTCGTTCAGCTTAGCGTCGGTCCATGCCTTCCTTACCACACGTGTGGGGGCTGTGAATGGGTAGCTGAGGCGGAATTTTGTCAGATGTAGCTGGTTCAGACGGATCTGCTGGCGAGCTACACCGCTGCCGGGACCGTCAACAAGTGCACGCGTCTGGTCAATGACATCGACCACACTGACGAGCTTTCCCTTCAGGGGTCCTTCAGCCACTAGGGCTACACGCCCTGGTTCTACAAACCTTGCGAACGGCATGACGTCCTGAAATTAAACGAAGTCACTTTATAAACTTGACCAGAAATACACAAGTTCACTGTTGTAAATGGGACAGTAACGTAAATATCACAGTTGCCGACAAATTGTAAATACACAAATTAAAGTTGAAAATAGACTTATTCACACATAGTTCACATTACAACTAATCATATGCACAATTAAAACGTGGCGAAACTGTTCTATTTATTCAGATTTAAATGGATAAAAACACATTCTAACCTCACAACGTCTCACAAGTGAAAAAGATCTATCGAAAAGAGTTTCCGTTCAAATGTCACTTCTGACAGTTCGTCAGTGTTGCTAGAAAAGATAATATACAGAATGCAATGCATAGACAATTTGACGAAAAATAACCGTAGTATTATTTATTAAAAAGCATGCCCTAATAACATTTAATTATAGACGATTTTTTGTTGTTTTAATAAGTCATGATTCTCGATTACAAAACAATTTATTGATGAATATTTTTAAGCCATCAATGGTCGCATCATTGTACAAAGCATTATGCGGCCAAATTGTTTACTTCCAATGCTGCAAGATATAAAAGAAAAAAAATAGCGGTAAAAACAAAATTGTTGCTAGGATACCAAATCAAAACAAAACTTGCATGGTTGTTGTTTGATCATCAATTTTGAAAAAGGCTAGGAAAAATGCGTCTTAAATATTCTAAAACTATTTTGGAAGCCCAGGTAAGGTTTGATTATTTTTCTGCAATGAACTGTTATTTAGAGTAATTTTTGATTTATATCCAAGGGAATTTTATTTCTTCAGGAGGGTGAGAGTCCTATAGCAGATATTGCATGGTCACCTAACAACGTGAAGCTGGCGGTGGCCACTTGCGAGCGGCTCGTGATGCTCTTCGACCGCGAAGGAGTCCGACGAGATAAATTCAGTACTAAGCCAGCAGATCCATCTGCTGGGAAAAAGTCATACGTCATAACTGGTAGGTTTAACTAGATTTGTGGTAAAACGTATATATAAATAAAGTATATAAATTATCCTGTTATGCTAATGTGATGTAACAGGTATGTGGAAATTCCATAGGTCACAAATTCACAATACATACGTTTAATAAAATTGACGGCGAGTAAGTTGATTGATGTGTTAATTAAATTAACAATTTTATTTTTGAACTTTTTTCCCAAACTTTGGACAGCCCAAGAAAAATAATTGCGCTGTTTTTATTTTATTATAAAATAATCTAATAATTATTTGTCAGGTTTATCATTCAGCGATAATTCAGAACTTTTGGGGGTGGCTCAAAGCGATAACATGGTGTTCGTATACCGCGTGGGCTCGGACTGGAGCGGCAAAAAAGTCATCTGCAACAAGTTCCCTCTCACCGGCGCACCGATACGACTGCTGCCCGCTGAAAGTGGGTTCTTCACTGGCACTGCAGATGGAAAGATTCGGTGAGTCTTCATTTATTATTTTGTCCGTTAATGCTAGGGCTCTGCTTGTTCCAGTGCCGTCTTGCATCTATCAGAAACCCTGGACACATGCGCCTTCAAATCGGAACCCAGGACTTGGTCTGAGGGCCCCAATCGATCGCGGGGCCCAGGGCAAGTGCCCATTGTGCCCAGTGGCAAAGACAGGTTTGGCTTGTTCATATGATGATGAAAACAAAGCTTTTGAACTTTATGATATTGGAGAGCTGGATTAATCAAATCTAAACCCTGTTTCTGGGTTTAGATCGGTACAACCGAAATGTTAGATATTGTGATAAGCTTACAATAATTGGCCCCAGGTCCTTAGACTGCAAGAGCAACAAGAGCTCGAGCCTCTGGACGGCGGGCTCGTGCTGCGTGGCGCTAGCGCGCGGCGGGGAGGGCATGCTGGTCTCGGGCCACGTGGACGGGACCCTGTACTTCAACGGGAGGCTGCTGCTGCGATACGCTCTGCCGCCGACTGCCCTGATATTACTGCCGCCGTATGTAAGTGAACCTGTTGGGAAAGTTATACTTAACGTAGTATTTAGGACTTTCTGTTTTATCAGCCTGTTAAAGACCCCGGGGTAGATGCGACGTGATCTGTTCCAATGGCCAAGATCTGCTAAATCATTGGGTCAGATTTAAGTGTCGGAGACACATTATTCCGATCGGCGTTTTAATGGGGACCATACGGGTCCATCTTGATACAATATGTCGCAACTGTTTTGATTTTCTAAATTCTCATTTAAAGTTGCTGATGCTCATTGAGTACACACATTGTATGTGTTATAACAGCTGATAGTGGGCTCGTGCGACGGGCGCGTGAGCGTGTACGAGGCGCAGCGCGGCGCCCTGCTGCGCAGCGTGGAGCCCGCGCTGCCGCCCGACCGCAGGGACCTGCTAGCTGCGCAGCCTAGCCCTTCGGGACAGGTATATCATTATAAGTACCATTGGTACCGAACAGACACAGAATCTGTAGATTATTGTAAACTCCTCTTTCTTTTTCTGCTTAGCATTGAATTTCTTGTTTTTTTTTATATTTATGATAGGGAGGCAAATAAACAAGCGGGTCACTTGATGGTAAGTGAACACCGCTGCCCATGGACATTAACAACCGCACAAGGGAACGAACAGACCAAGTGTCGCAGATGCGTAGCCTGTCTTAAAAACACTATTCCCTCCCCAACTGAGCTCTGGCAACCTTACTCACCAGCAGAAACATAGGCTATGTTTCAGTGATGTAGCACAGCAGTAACGAAGTGCTACTTCACTGTGGTCGACTGTAAGGTGGAGGTACTTCCCCAGACGAGCGGCTCAGTCGAGTGATATATCCACAAAGCTCTACCTCTCTTAAAAATGAAATATTGCACGTAGTGAAATGATGAGTTCGAGCGCCGGTGCCCCTATACCCCTCCTGTTCCTGTTCCTTCCTCATCCACCTCCAACTCCACATGCTCCTTTGTCCTCCTGTATTATCTTTGATGGTTTTATTCCTATCCAGACGATAGCGTTCGGCGTATTCGACGGATGCCTCGTCGGGGAGGTGAAGGAGTCGGGCGGGATCGAGCTGTCTCTTCTGCAGATCCCGAATCTGTACGCAGCGCGGGCGTTGGCTTGGAGCGGCGACGGAACGAAGCTAGCGGTGGCTTCGCAGACTGGTGCCGTTATACAGCTAGAGGCAGTTCTAAGGTTTGATGAATTACAGATTTGAACGTTCTTGTTCTGAATGATGTAGAGATTTACAAAATTAAAAATGTATAATGTTTACTTAAAGATTTCACTTTTAGTTCTGATTGAAGATAAATGTAAATCCGATCGGCAAAATTAGTACATTTTGTCAGAAGGTTTAGGTCAACGTAGCATGTAGTATTGGAGGAAAATGCTATACACATGTCCCGCCCTTAGGTGAATTAGGCGGAGGTCGGTATACTTTCCATTCATCTTCCTGGTGGGCTAGCCAAGATGACACTTTAGCGGGCGCGAGCTATCGGTTTCGTGGTGACTTATATTTCCATCCCGCTCACACAAATTCTTCGTGTGCGTGGTGGAGATATAATTCGCGACGAGAGCGATAGCTCCCGTTCGCGAAATGGCATCTTGGCTAGCCCAACTGGAGAGATAGACAACTCATAAAAAACTTTTTTCCCCGTTATCTCGTCACACCCCTAGGGGAAGCCTTTCTTTCATCAGGAGACGGTGATTGGTTGATTGTCTGATGTGTGGTAGACGCTGGGTGTGGCGCGACACAGTAGAGGTGCAGCACGTGAGCCCGCGGCAGCTGCTGCTCACGCGGCTGGCTCACGACGCGCCGTCACTCACAGTTACCACGACGCAAGCGCCGGATATTCACAACGTGCGGTTTATAGGTACGTATCTTAATGCATTTACGGTCTGTTCAAGACCTTGCTTGCCTGACCTGGCAGCGTGGTGCGGGGTGGCAAGCGTTAAAATTATAGGATAATCTAAATTTGAAGCAGGCCCCGAGCTGTCGCTTCGTTGTTTTGAGCACAGTGAACCGGCCATTACACGTCGTGGCTGCGGCCGCGTGTAGGCCGCTTGGTCCATTTGGACTATCGGTCCATCCCGGGGACTCGCAAACTTTAGTGATCTGCAGCTTTCACCATGTGGGCAATCTTACCACGAGCCCCAAGTAGTTAAAACTGTAATGTTACAACGTTAATAATATTTAGCACTAGCGGCCGCGCGCGACTCCGTCCGCGTGGATTTCTTTTTTTCGAAATAAAAAGTAGCCTATGTTCTGTCTCAGGGTCTAAAGATTGTCTGTACCAAATTTCATCAAAATCGGTTGCGAGGTTTAAGCGGGAAAGCGTTACAGACAGACAGACAGACAGAGTTACTTCGCATTTATAATATTAGTTGGGATTTATTTGTATATTTTGTGTCTGTTAGCCCCTGGCACTTAACGATGACAAGGTTTCAACATACTTTTATACGAAAAACGTTTGTAGGTACATACTCATTTCGACAATAGCTAGTAGGTACATGATATTTATTAACACACTTAAATATAAAATGTTTAGTTCCTGGCGCTTTGATTCCAGGTAACGACTGGTACGCTGTGTGCAGAACAAGTAACACGCTGATACTTTGCGACATCGCCCGCGGGTTGACTAGCGAGGTGAGTGTAGGAGAGCTGTCCTCGTATCACTCGTAGTACAACTTTGTTGAACGCCGCCCGAGGACGAATTCGGATGTTGTAACCGTTGTTCAACTTTACGTATTTCCTTTGCCTGCACTGAAGGTTCGGTGAGGATTTTTCGCAGTAACAACTTTACTAATCGTCAACATCCTGTGATTCAAAAATATAATCTTGTAACTGTCCTTATTTTGTAGTTACTTGATCACCCTAACAGAGATTAGCAACAGAAATAAACAAACTATAGTCTTACAGACGGACAAGTTAATATGGTAAATAAAAACTAATATCGCGAATAAATAAATAATTATAGAATAGCAAATAGCACTCATAAAATAACACAGAAAGTCTGAATGTTCCGAATGAATGTTCACTATGATCCACACGGTCTGGTTCCCCTGGTCTGGTTACGGAGGTCAGACGACAGTCGCACCATTGTAATAACCAGGCTGGACAATACAGGATCACATAGTCGTAGAGCGTACCCTGGGCTACAAGGCAACGGCCAAAGGATACAACCGGGAAGGAAAATCATTCCCCCTTGAATGTTCTTCATTAAAGGACATTCAAGGGACATTGGCAGCAGCGTGTCGCTTTGTTTTATCGTCCAACATATTTTGTGTACTCACTGGTTTGCGCTGCGTGGCGGCCATGGGCTGTCCCACAATTTGGTAGCTCCTACGTCCAGCGGTCGACTGCAGTGGGCTGATGATGTTTCAGATCCCGTGGACGGGCGGCGGCGAGCGCGTGTACGCGGCGGTGGGAGGCGCGTGTCTGCTGCAGCGTGCGGGGGAACTGAGTGTCGTCGAGTATGGCCTCGATCATATATTGCACACGGTAATGTTTCGGTTTCAACTTGACCAGCGTTCTGGACGAGGTTTATACGGCGCCCTCTACGCATAAGTAAACTTTGAACTAAAAAGATAGGTCGGGGGCGCCTGTGACGCACTTTTTATCCGGCGCCCCGTCGCTCAACGGTGCCTTACCCTACATCCGCTACTGCACACGGTAGGTAATATTCCGGTGTTTGGTTTGATTCTTCTATGTTAATTACTATTGTACATGTTTTTTATTAGTCAAAACTACGACTTTATTTTCATTAACATTTGCTTGTTTTTTATTAAGTTTCAATCTGTCCGTTTTTGCTCCAGAAAATTATAACTCTTATTTCGTTTTGTAGGTATTCAAATGATTTCATCACAACCTTCGCACACAATTTTATGAACCGCAAAAACTTGTTGTTATGTTATTATATCCTCATTTAAAACTATAGACCTTATTTACCCACAGTATTATGTACCTATTGAAGGAATACAACACAAAATAAGTAAGAGAAAAATCCAATCTAAATGTCAGGTTCGTACCGAGCGAGTGAACCCCCACGTGCTGAGCGTGCGCATCAATGAGGGCGCGGAGGGCGAGGGCGAGCGCAAGCACCTCGCCTACTTGCTCGACAGGCAGACCATCGCCGTCGTCGACCTTACTACTGGTAGGTACCTCAATTTTTCTATCGATTATTGTAATAAGTCCCGACTACAAACAAGACTCACGTCACAAGACACTTACAATGATTATGAAAAGCGTTGAGCTAATTTATGGGCATGGTTGTCTAATCATACCTACCCATAATAAGAGGTCTTAGAGGCTAAAACTTATATAACATTTTCTTTTGGATTTTTCAATCCAACGTAAAATTTTGAGGGGTTCTGTGGTCAGCTGTATAAAAAAAAAATAAGAAGCACATAAAAGTTCGCTCTATACCAACTGTTCTTATGGTACTTCAACGTAGGCGTACAACTGGGGCAGTGGTGGCACGAAGCACGGGTGGACTGGCTGGAGCTGAACGAGTCGGGGCGGCTGCTGCTGCTGCGCGACACGAGGAGGCGCCTCGCCTTGCTGCGACTGGATACTGGTGACAAGGTAACAAGTTTAATGGCATAATGTCATTAGCCAATAAGGTTTTGGCACAAACACGTGACCATCTCAGAAATTAAATCCTATTGGTCGCTTATGGCACATTTCCGCTCAGCTCGCACATCTCAGCTTTGGTGGAGTCTCACCATTAGGCCTTTTATTACGTCCAATCTATCCATTTAGCTAAGTTAAGGCTTACTGATCTCTTTACTACTAACCGACTAAAACTTGACTTCAGGTTCCTTCTGTAGGTGTTTCTTTGCGCTGCAAAAAATTAATGTAATTCTCGTAGCAAGTTTAATTTACATATTATATGATAAATAATTCCTACGTGATTATTTTAAATATCTATACGATTCCAGGAGATAATAGCAAGCGGTGTCGGCTTCGTTCAGTGGATTGAAAACAGCGATGCGGTGGTTGCTCAGACTCCTACACATTTATTGATCTGGTAAGTAAGTCCATTTGTTTTTTGTATCACTACAGTTAACTCAACATTCAAAGGAAAAGAGTAGTTTTGAGAACATGTGATGTCACTTCTTATTCTTTAAAGTTCCGTAGTCTATCTGCCTTTTCAGTCGATTGCTCTTCCAACTCTCAGTTGGGGAGGGTATGACGGGGTTTTAGATGACCCAGACGCATGTGTGGAGTTGCTTATGTCCTATGGACGAGGGTGATAGCTGAGCATCAAGTTATCCATCTTGCTTGTTTGCCTCCGCTCATACAAAAGTATATGGCCTATATATCTCAGGTATAGCGTATGGGAGTCGGACAGCGCGGAGATGGCGGAGTGCAGCGGCGGGGTGGCGGCGTACGTGAGCGCGAGGAAGGTCGTGCTCGAGGGCGGACAGCTGCCCTACCTGCAGTTGGACGAGCATCGGCTTGCTTTCAGTATGTTACTGTTCATAGAAATAAAAGTAACTAATTTCACGATAAGACCGTTTATGACGCTCATGTATAAAACTATTAGGAGTCGAAGTAATCGCCATGACCGAAATCGGACGGACATAATGTTTTTGTAATGGCAGATGTGTCAACGCCATATGTAGAGAGAGAATATAGGCAGGTAGATAGTGGAGTAAGTAATGGGCGGTATGCTTAAGGATCGTACAGCATTTAGGTACTACTAAATTAGGTTAAATTCTTGAACACGTATAGTTTCACGGAGTTTTTCTCCGGCTGACAAAAAATTTTTTTAAAGATACCGGACTTATAATACTATGTACCACGTAGATAAAACACGTGGTAGCTATGACACTAATAAAATATGTTGCGTAATATTTAACGACTTATTATTATTTAATAAAAAAGAAACATATTTTGAATTACATAAGTATGATCGTTTTTGTAGATAATGCCCTACGAAGCGGAGACCTGGCTGGATGTGCTAAATATTTAGACGGTGTCGGGAGCAATGCTGATGTGGCACCACTGTGGAGGCAACTGGCTGAACGGGCTCTGGCGAATGACGATATTCAAGTAAGCATATTTTCAATTGTGCCTTGTCTATATTGAATTTAATGTGTTTTATATAGGGTGTAACAAAATATACTGCAAATATTTTAAGGGCGAATTCTTTAGTGGCAATGTAATCAATATCAGATATTAAAAAGTCAAAATTAATCCTACCAAATTTTGCATTTTCTGCATTGGCCAATTTGCTCTTTTCGTCCTGTAAGCTTCGCCCCCTATCCACCACTTTGCTTTTGGGGCAGGACAAGTGTAGTAATTGTATTACACTGATAAGACACGACCAGCTGTCTTGGATATGACAAATTTTGTACTTTTCCCAATTATTCACTCAATTTATTTTGTTGATTTTCTCGGAAACTATCGAATTAATTTATTACATTTCCTCTAAACAATTCGCCCTTAAAATATTTGCAGTATATTTTGTTACACCTTATATACCTTGTGTAATTTGTGACAGCTAGCAGCAAAGTGTTACCGCGAGGTTGGTGATGAGGCTCGAACGTTCTATCTGGATAAGACGGTGGAACTCGCTACAACCGAAGGGGACGGTGACGTCGCGGCTGGTGAGTGTCAGATTGCTTGAATATTGGTATATTTTATATGAGAAAGTAGACTGTTGTGCGAATATGGAATTTAAGTATTGTAGCTGATTGAGTTCCGCATTCTCTCCAATAGCAAATTTATTTTGAAAATAAATTGTCTATTCACTTTTCTAGGTCTGAACAGTCCTTTAGTTCGTGCCCGCCTGGCGATTTTCGCGGGCGACTTGGCTACTGCGGAGGAGTGGTACGCCAAGAAGGCCGGTCAGCCCGAGCTCGCCATCAACATGTACAAGCAGTTCAACAAATGGGCCGATGCAGTGGCTCTGGCCGAGAAGACGGATCGAGCGGCCGTGACACTGCTGAAACAGCAGCATATGGACTATCTAACTTCAACGGGTAAATATTATTTTTGTAGTATTCTAAGATTTGTTTGCATATAACAATCCTACGAAGTAGCTTTTGCTCCTGATTTTTTTCCATGGTACATGGTCGGACATGTGCAAGGAAGAGGCAGACCAAAGAAAAGATGGATGGAAGAATGACATGAGTGAAAAAGGTGTGAATGACTCAATGAAGAATGATAGGCCTGTATGAAAGAAGTTAAAGTATAGCGCCGACCCCAGATAGACTGGGAATAGTGCAGGCAAATGACAAGGTCAGACATGTTGCAGCTTGTAAATGAACTTGCTAATTTAGGGGTGAACAGCGCCAAGAAAATGATCTTTCAGCGTCAGCTGAATACTTAATAGAATAACCCTTTAAGCATTGCTAGAAAGTTTTTGCAAACAGTTGATGTGATAACCGATAAACAATATGCATTACGACGGCAGGCAGACTAGGCGAGGCGGGTGCAGCCCTGGCGTCGTCGGGCGACGTGCAGGGCGCCGTGCGTCTGTGGCTGCGCGGCGGACGCGCGCGACGAGCGGCCGCGCTGCTGCTGCAGCACTCCGCGCTGCTGCGGGACAACGAGCTGGTCGACGCGGTGCACACGCAGCTCATACAGGTGCACCAACATCAATGATTTGTGTGCAGAAAATATGGATACTGACAGTATTTGCAGGTGCTGATAACTTATTTTATTTTCCTCCTTCAGTTGAATCATAATTTGATTATCTTTCTTCATCATTCATCATCAACCTATTGCAGTCCACTGCTAGACATAGGCCTCTCCTAGGGCTCTCCAGGTCCTCGGCGACACGCATCCAGCTCCTGCCAGTCATCTTGAGAATATCGTCGCTCCATCTGGCCTGAGGGCAGTGATGGACACTGCGCTTTTTGGGACACTTGCTAAATAATTATCTTTATAACTAATCTTTCAATCAATCGATCAGCCCTGCTGTCCAATGCTGAACGCAGGCTTCTCCCGAAGAATGCTTGTCATTATACTCTTTAAGTTACCTTACCTATTTACCTTCGACGATCGGAACTTATCGTGACATTAAGGTGGGGGGGACCCAATAATTTTATGATTGTCTTCATTGGATATTCTTAATATTGTCAATTTTATAACTTACAGGAAGAATGGTGGGAAATGGCTGGAGAAATATCAGAAAGGAGGGGCGATAGCAAAACTGCTGTTGAATATTACGCGAAAGGGAATAATTTTGCGAGAGCAGTCCAACTCGCTAGAGAGGTTTGTGAAATTGGTTCTTGAGACTGTGTATAATAATAATTAGTTGTAGTGTATGTTGCTAGTAACTTTTAAGCGACCTTCACGCAGGGAACCTCCTGGATCTAACTTTAATAGACGCACTCGCCTCGGAAATCACTTATACATATCTTCTTGCTTTATCTACGAATGCCGTTCAACCGATTGAGATTACTGCGATTGCGCAATCACGCGTGAAAAGAACGCTACAGAGCTTCATCATCGGCATGTCGCAGTCTACTGCCGGGCAGAGGCTTCTCCTGATGGGGTCACTCCGGCAGTAGACGTCGACACTCAGTCCACGGTATGTCCGGCAGGCGTGCCCCGGCGAGGTGACGCGGCTGGAGGGCCGCTGGGGCGCGTGGCTGGTGGGCGCGCGGCAGGCGGGCGCAGCCGTGCCGCACCTCATCGAGGCGGGCGACACGCGCGCCGCGCTGCACGCCGCGCTCAAGGCGCACCACTACAGGAAGGCGCTGCAGATTGTGCAGGTAAGAGGGAACGTAACGTAACCATCAGTAACGTTCTCCTTCAACATTCTTCTCATTTTGTTTGTTAATGAGGGTTTTCGCAAATGAAAAATCCGCTAGATGGTAGTAGGTAGGCGGAGGGTCTAACTGGTATGTGATTGGTGAATCTTGAAATGACATTGACAGATATATCATAATTCACCAATGACATAGCAGTTACACCTCACGCCTGTATTGCCATCTAGTGGATTTTTCAATCGCAAACACGTTGTCGAAACTGGTAGGCTAGCCAAGATGCCACTTTGACGAATTCGCCATAAGCGTTCGTCGCGGCTTATATTGCCCTCCCGCACACGTACTATTTATGTGAGCTGGATGAAGATATAAGTCGCGACGAACGCTTATAGCGAATTCGTCAAAGTGGCATCTTGGCTACGGGCCCTGGTGTCGCGGATGTCCATGGGCGACACCGGAGGTATAACTTTTAGATATCCGATATCGAGAAACTTTCGGTGCGGTGAAAGATGTTTTAAATTTTTTCAGGTTATTGATGACAAGGAATCAATTCGGGAGCAATGCGAGCAGCTGGGGGATCATTTCATATCAACTCAAGTAAGGATTAAATGTTCCTTTCTCCTGAATTAGTACAGTTTAAAGTAAATGATCTGGAAATAAAAAACTTTTGATATTGCTAGGAGTGGGAGACCGCCGAGCGCGTGTTGAGCTCCTGCGGCATGGCTGAGCGTATGGTCCGCGCGTACAACACAACCGGGCGCGTCGCCGACGGCTTGCGACTAGCCGCCTTACATCTCAGCGAGGAGGAGACACGGGACATCTACTTACCTCTGGCTCAGCAGATTAGGGAGCAGGGCCAGTTGAGGAAGGCGGAGCAGATTTATATAGGCCTCGGCGAGCCGGATGAAGCTATTTCCATGTATAAGGTAAGTCACATTTTATTTTTGTATTTTGGATGTAATTGAGTTATTATGTTTTATTGTGTAAGGGGGCTTCGATTAATCATGTGATGTTTTATATGGAATTTTTTATTCCCCCCTCCCCTTTGATGATGCATGTCGAGTGTACTTTTAGTACCTACATACAAAGAATAACTACACCCCCCTCCCCCCTTGTGATATTTCATGTTTTTTAAGGACCCCCCTTCGCCTTCCCCTTTCCCCTTCGAGTCCCACATTATTTATAGACGGCCCCTAATAGGTATCAACGCAGATTGAACTGCATAAACAGCTGTACGGTATGCCGTAGAAGATAATATTTGAACACTTATTATAAGGCCACATGCTTTGATCTAGGAAGCATCTCAGTACGAGTCGATGCTGCGGCTGGTGGCCGCGCACCGCAGCTCTCTGCTGGAAGCCACGCGCCGCCACGTAGCGCAGGCTCTGCATGCTTCCGGTGACCTGAGGGCTGCCGAGAATTATTACATACAAGCAGGTTTGTGCTACACAATTCGTTATAGTGTACGGTCAACTAACGAACAATGTATTTAGTCGGTGCGGTAATAAGAGATAGTTTATTTTTGGTCCTTCGAGCTGGCCGGATATGACTTACTAAAATAAAAATAGCATAATAAATACAACTCACAAATGGTATGGCCGTTACTCATTAAAAAAAGGAAAAAATCTGTGATTTGTTTTGCCCCAGGTGATTGGAAGGGCGCAATACAGATGTACCGGTCGGCCGGACAGTGGGAGGGCGCCGAAAGGGTAGCACGCGCTCATGCGCCAAGCAGCGTTCAACAGCAGGTTCGATGAATATTTTATTACTTATTTAGTCACTAATCCAAAACCAACTGAGTATTTCGATTTTATATTTTTTGTAAATGTTTTAATGATTAATACATATTACGTACCATTCAATTGGGTAACATTAGAACGGGACTTACCGAGATATATTTTTTTAAATACATGCGTACTTAATGCTCGCAAATAATCTCCAATGTTGTCTAATTATGATGAAACGCGAATGTTTAAAGTTATATTCTATTAGGTAGCACTGCAATGGGCTGGTGCCCTGGGCGGAGCCCCAGCGGCTCGCTTGTTAGCTGCGAGAGGCTTGGCAGCGTTGGGGGCGCGGTGGGCATTGCAGGCTCAGAGGTTTGTAAATTAGGATATAACATGATGAGCGAAGTTTTGTTAATCTGAGTTTCGACGCTATTTTTTTCAGCTCTTTTTTTTTAACCAGTGCGGTATTGATTTTATGCGTGTACTTGCCATTTTAATAGCGGACCCTGGACCTCGGGGTCCATTGCCTCGGGGCAATGGCCGAGAAAGTGACTGGGACTTACGCTAGGACGATGATGATGACTTGCCATATTAATCGATCAACTTAATTATTTAGTAAATAGCCTTTCCTTAATTTTCTTTCATTCCCTTATGAGGACAAGTAAATACACAATTAAAATACTACTGGTTTTATCTATTTCCTGACACGAACCATCAGAGTACACTGGTGTTATCTGTGACACTGGAAAGTGTTTGTTTGAAACCGTGTCGTGCAAACAAACACGCGTCCCGGCCAACATACGAGTGACCCGACGCCCACGTACGTGTCTCGTCAGATGGGACATCGCGATGGAGCTGAGCGGAATGGGCGGCGGCATCACGCGGCGCGAGGTGGCGCGGCACGAGGCGGGCGCGCTGGCGGAGTCCCAGCCCGAGGAGGCGGAGGCGGCCTTCCTGCGCGCCGCCGCGCCCGCCGACGCCGTGCGCATGTGGCTCGCGCGCGGGGACCATGCGCGCGCGCTGGCTCTGGCCGAGCAACACGCTGAGGACATGGTGCGTCAAACTATAGTGGTTCTATCTCACGAGCCTGGCGGACTAGGCGAGGCCGAGGATGGCGCAGCCCGACGGCGTCACCGATAGCGGAATCGTGGCGGTGTTCCCGCGCGCCGCCGTGCGCTGGCGCTAGCTGAGCAACACGCTAAGGATATGGTCAGAATAACTAGTAGTTTATTTAACAGTGCGCCCCAGGAAAAAATGCACCCTGAAAGTGTCTGAAAGTTAATCAAGAACTTAATAAAATAAAGAATTGAGAGAAAGATAACTATTTTTTTAATTGGTTATTTTTTAAATGTTTATGAGTTCTTATGGACGCAACGGACAAAAATTGCTAACAAAAAAATAAAATGCTTCATTCCGGGATGTACTTTATGTGTCATTATAACCATTTTCAATCACGAAACAATGCGATATATAATTCATTTTACAGATAGAAGAAGTTTTGGTGGAAAGTGCTCGGGCAGCCGCAGAGCGCGGCGATCTCGCGCAGTTCGAGACGCTGATGATCCGCGCCAATCGACCCAAGGAAGTCGTTCAACATTATAAAGATCTTGGTATGATGACAATAACTTAAGATGTTGGATGAACTTGTTTGACGTGTAAACGTGTACTTACCTGTATTACAACTAATTAACTAACCATATTCAGAATTATGGGATGAAGCATCGCGTGTTTCGCGCGAGTACCTGCCAGATGGCGGAGAGCCGGTGCCGTCTTCAGTACCACCGCTTCTGCAAAAAGCGGCAGATCACGCTGATAAGTAAGTCATAAAGTCAATAATAAACATATGTTCAAAACATCGTAATTTTAGAGGTTTTTAAAAGTCTTAATAGTAGGCATCGGACGAAATTCTGCTACATTTATAATGCCCTAAGGAAATATTGGAAATCCATTGCGGCCGCTAGTAGCTATTAAATGCACTTACCTGAGTGTTTATCCCTAGGGGTGAATGGTGGGAGGCAGTAGAATTACTCCTGCGTGCGAGCGCGGCGGGCGCGGCGGGCGGCGCGGACCGCCTGGCCGAGCGGGCCGCGTTGCGCGCCGCGCGGCTCGCGAGGGACCATCTCACCGGGGCGCGCAGGCGACGCGCCGCTGACATGCTTTATGACAGGTGTTGAAACGCTGATGCTTGCCGATATGTGTCGGTCTGAATGTTTCTATATATAATATGTATGTATTTACAAAAAAAAATATATAAGTCATGTTTATCCGTTGTCTGACATCCATAGCACAAGCTAATGCTTAGTTTGGGGCTAGATGGCGCTGTGTGGATAATGTCCAGAGATATTTATTATGCTACTGCGAATTACCTCGTGTGGCTCTAGAAAATAGCAATGCCCCAACGTTGGAGCGACCGACTAGCCGGGGCCACACGTTGAGGTCAACGTTGGGGCCAACGTGTGGAGCCGGCGTAAGTATAGTTGATTAAGGTAGTAAGCCTATAAAATTAAAAGGAGAAGTAATATGACGCTTATCACGATTATACACGACTGTGAAAAATCTTAAGAATCTTTTACGTACATCATACTTTACTTAACGTTTCAGATTTGTAGCTATCGGTCAAAACGATATCGGTGAGCAGCTGAGGGCTGCGCTTTCTGAAGGTTATGAAGGGGACGAGGAAACTTCAGGTAAGTTAACATTGTTAACAATATTAATTCGAAATGAATGGCTTGGTATATTGGCTCCGCATTGCCTGATGTTAACCAAAATAGGAACCGTAATTGCCATGACAGCGGATCTGGTGCCAAATTATAAAGTCGGTTTATTTTAAATTCATGCAACAAATTGCTCTATAACTTAACTTCTTTTCATTTCTGACAGCTTTCCTTACTTTCCGTATAGTGAAAAATTACTGAAAGCGAAAACACTTAATTGGAACACTAGCGGCCGCCCGCGACTACGTCCGCGTGGATTTCGATTTCCAATAGCCTAAAGCCTTCCTCGTCAAATGGACTATCCAACACTAAAATATTTTTTCAAATCGGACCAGTAATTCTTGAGATTAGCGCGTTCGAACATACAAACAAACAAATATACAAACAAACTCTTCAGCTTTATTATATACTAGTGGCCCGTCACGCGGTTTCACCTGCGTCCCGGGGGAACTACTTCCCGTACCGGGATAAAATATAGCCTATGTTACTCTGGGTGAATGTAGCTTTCCAACAGTGAAAGAATTTTTCAAATCTGCCAAGTAGTTTCGGAGCCTATTCAATTCATACAAACAAACAAAAAATCAAACCTTTCCTCTTTATAATATTTGTATAGATTAGTATAGAGTATAGAAATCTTCGTCCATTGCAGCCGGACCGTCCGTCGAGTACGAGGAAGAGGACGCCGCGCCCGCGCCTCAGCCGCGCTCCAGCGAGCAGGAGGGCGAGTCGGAGGCGCTGGAGCGGCTGGCGCGCGCGGGGCACTGGCAGCGCTGCCTGGCGCACGCCGCCGACCGCGCGCCGCACTATGCGCTGCGGTACGCTGTGCATCTGTTCAAGGCGCACCCGGTAAGTACTGAATAGTGATGTGCCGGATCTCTCAAAATGGATCCGAAAACTGGTATTCGATGTCAAGTTCCTCGGATGCGGATATCCGGAACATCACTTGTACTTACTGATAAGGAGCGAATTAAGAGAAAGCACATAAGTGGCTGGCCGGCTGTTGTAAAATGAGACATTAAAGATTAAAGATTTTTAAAAATAATGTGATAGCATCAATTGGTGATAAGCAGTAAGTTAAGGTCCCCCACTATCATGACCTACCCCACTATTTGATACTGATGTAGGTCATGATAGTGGGGATAATAACAACATATTTTCACACTGCGGTTAATAATTCGAACTTATAATTAATAAAAATAATAATAGATATGAAAAATAACGCAGCACGTTCTGAAAAGTACATACGTAAGTAAAAAAGTCAGAGGAATGAACAAATCAGTCGATTGATACAATAATTATATCATACAGTAAAAATAATGTTCTCATTAAAGCGTATGGAGGGAATAGACATCGAGAGCGACGAGGTGCCCGAAGCCCTATCCCAAGTGCTGGAAGTGCTGCGTCAGTACCTCGTGACGGGCGACAGCATGGACCCGACTGTGAGCAGCGCGGACGCACCGCTGGCGCGGGCGGTGTGCACCGAGATCTTGACGAGGGTCTCCATCGCGCCCAAGTCTCTGACGGCTTTGACGGATGCCGCGGCCGTCATGCTGGCGGCAGGAGCCGATGATAGGGCTATGCAGGTGGGTTGTTCGTTTAATTACCGAACATGTTAAAGTTGGACGACAGCATGGACTTGACTGTGAGCAGCGCGGACGCACCGCTGGCGCGGGCGGTGTGCACCGAGATCTTGACGAGGGTCTCCATCGCGCCCAAGTTTCTGACGGCTTTGACCGACGCCGCCGCAGTCATGTTGGCTGCAGGAGCCGATGATAGGGCTATGCAGGTGGGTTGCTCGTTTAATTAAATAACATGTAAAAGTCGGGCGACAGCATGGACCCGACTGTGAGCAGCGCGGACGCACCGCTAGCCCGGGCGGTGTGCACCGAGATCTTGACGAGGGTCTCTGTTGCGCCCAAGGCTCTGACGGCTTTGACAGACGCCGCGGCAGTCGCCGATGATAGGGCTATGCAGGTGTGTTGTACGTTTAATTACCGAACATTTAAAAGTCGGGCGACAGTATGGACTTGACTGTGAGCAGCGCCGACGTACCGCTGGCGCGGGCGGTCTGCACCGAGATCTTGACGAGGGTCTCTGTTGCGCTCAAGGCATTGACGGCTCTGACCGACGCCGCGGCGGTCATGCTGGCTGCAGGAGCAGATGATAGAGCTATGCAGGTGGGTTGTTCGTTTAACTTGAGTCATAATACAAACACCCTTTCTGAAAAAGAAAAAAAAGGAAAAAAAATGTTTTGGTAAACTTGGAACGTTTTCGCAAAACTACGTCCAAATAACATTGTTTTATGTCGCAGGCAATCACGCTGCTAATGGCACTGCATGTGCCCCAAATAGCAACGCGGGCGGCGCGCGCTCTGCCCCGCTATACTGACATAATTGTCGCGGATGTAGGTGAGCCACTTCCACTTATCATGTTCTTTATGGGCCGTTGAGTGAACTGTATACGATGACATACGATTTAAAGAGCGAATCTAAGAGCAAATAAGTTGTGAGTTAGGTCTATGTATTACATAAACATCGACTCTTATGTCAAAGCAGTAAAGTTCATAATTGAATGTGTTTGTTTACATGTTGGTGCTCATGACTGTATTCTCATTGACGGGCCCGTTGGTCTAGTGGTCAAAGACCCTGGCTATAAAACCGATGGTCGCGGGTCCGAATCCGGCTGGGGGCTTGTGTAAATGTTTGTGTGATGAAAATCGGCATTTGTACTCGAGTCATGGATGTTTATAAAAGTCTATCCGTTCCCTAGCATCCATATTACAAGCTTCTTCACAATCTCAGTTTAGGGCTGAGCAATTGGTGTGTTAGTCCAATAAAGGACAATGCCCAAACCCGTTTCGCTATCAATATAACGAGTATAGTCAAGGCAAAATGTTAAAAATTCATATATAATATAATTTTCTATGTCATCCTAGTTATTTTGATTCATATCTTTTGTGGGATTCATAATTTATATTTAATGTATCGTGAATTAGTACGATTATTATCGATTGAGAGTCTTATAGGAAATATCTCTTTTGAATAGTTAAATGACCTACCTGATGTAATGTTTTGGAGATACTTCCACGGTCAAGTGGTGTATGCACCGACCTAAAGGTGCCGCTACCGGGTTCGATTCCTGGTCGGTTAATTCAAAATAACTTATTTTCTTTATTTTGTATAGGTTTATGTGGTAATCCTAAAAAGGTACAAGGTAGTCGTTGTTTCTAATCACCTACCCTTACGCACGTGCTTGTATTATTTGGATTTAAGTACATACCTACGATGGTGACTTATTCATTCATTTATTAATAATGGAACACCATAACTTATTTCTAATTAATTAATGTATTTCTTTTCTCTTTAATATGAACACAATAAAGCAAATGTCAAATATTTCCTAACCTCTAAACAATTAGTTTAAATTGAGATTTGCAGAAAACCCCACAAAATGAAAACAAAAATCTTGATGTGTTTAAAAGTAGGGTATTTCTACTATTTTTTTACAGTCATACTCGTTCATAACCAGCGCAACCGAGTTCCATAGAAATATGAGCATTCTCCTTTATATGTATGTAAAATTAAATAAGGTGGTTTGGATAAGCGTATTTTCTAAAAGGCAACTTTAAGAATCACTGTCGAATCTTGTTAAATAAACTTGCCTGGATAAGTTCTGATACCTACTAAAGATATTTACAGGTAGTTTCGCTTAGTTTGTTATATTATCCGTTTAGTTGGTTTCCATCCTATGTAAACATTGATGTCTACGGCTGCCAACAACTTTGTATTTATACTTACTTTGAAACTAGTTGTTGAGATGTCGGTCTTAGTTACAACGGTGTCTAACAGAGCGTTATTACTTAGAGTTTGTAAGTAATTACAACCGGTAACTGATTCTGATTTACATAGACACACTAGCCGCCACCCCCGACTCCGTCCGCGTGTATTTCGGTTTCCGCACACACTGCATAGCGCCTTCCTCGACACATGCGACTATTGCACAAAAATGTTTTTTTAATTCGAAGCAGAAGTTCCTGAGATAAGCGCGTTTAAAAACAAACAACAAACTCTTCAGCTGTATTATATTAATCTAATACATAGTATAAATCTTTGTTTCCAATAAAATTTGCCAAGTGCGAGTCGGACTCCCGCACTGAGGGTTCCGTACAAATCCTATTTTTGACGTATTTAAAAAACTACTGAATAGATTTCGTTCGAACCAATTTTCGTTGGTAGTTTTTATGGTAATGTACATTATATAATTATTTCAGTTTTATCATCCTCTTATTTTAGAAGTTAGAGGGGGGGGGGACACACTTTTTTCCACTTTGGAAGGGTCTGTCACGCAAAGTATTCACTTTAGAAAAAAGTGATATTAGAAACCTTAATATAATTTTTAAAGACCTATCCATAGATACACGTATATGTTCAATGAAAAAAAATATTTTCAGTTTCAGTTCTGACTATGGGGACCCCCCACAATTTTTTTTTTTTTCTATTTTCGTGTGAAAACCTTGTTGCGGTTCACAGAATACATCCACTCATTAAGTTTCAACAGTATAGTACTTATAGTTTCGGAAAAAAGTGGCTGTGACAGACTGGCGGACAGACAGACAGACAGACAGACATGACGAATCTATAAGGGTTCCGTTTTTTTGCCATTTTGGCTACGGAACCCTAAAAAATAGTACATGCGCTACAAAACTCGACGACTACTCGACTAAGCATAATGCTTGTATCAGAGCAGTCAAGTATAAAACTTAACAAATAAAATCTTACATATTGGCGACGCTGGTCAAGTCTATTCTATTTATATTTTAAAATGAGATCATCATAACTTAATTTCTAAACTTAGTATTAAAAAATAAAGGTAACTAACTCTTGATTATAGTATATGCCTGAGTTTCAACGTACCTGTTCAACATACGTACGTTTAAACATGCGTGTAGATAACATTATTGATAAGCAGGTGTGTCGAACATGGAGTAGTATGTAAACTAAATAAATAAAAATTAAGCTAGATACTATGTATATGGGTGCTAATAAAATCAAAGGTTGGGACGACCATAGAGATTGTCAGGGGAGGCCCTCGACAGTAGAGATTGTCAGCAAGTCAAATTCGACCTTGACCTTTTTGGGTGAGGTCATCGGATAGGTCTAAAATACTTAATGGGTTTTTTAAAAGGGGATCAAAAATGTCATCAGATTTTACGTACGACGCATAGTTTTCGAGATATTTGCAGTTTTATCAAATTTTATTTGGCACAGTATTCCCAAACGAAATATGTAGGTAAGCGTTTTATTTTAGTTCGTTCCTCTTTGCGAAACTGTTGTTATTTTGGGGTTTTCTGTTTGGAACTCATCATTATCAGCCTATCGTAGGCCACTGCTGGATATAGGCGTCCCCTTTCTATCGCCATGTCGGTCGTCCTAACCTGGTGTTTTAAGCACCCATAAAGAATCTAGCTTTATTTTTATTCATTTACTAGAGGCCGTGCGCGACTCCGTCCGCGTGAATTTCGGTTATATTATAGCCTAAAGCTTTCCTCGTCAATATTTTTTCAAACCGGACCAATAGTTCCTGAGATGAGCGCGTTCAAACAAACAAATAAACATACAAACAAACAAATTCTTCAGCTCTATATATTAGTATAGATTATTAGTTGTAACTTATTGAAAAAAAGACACACATCAGTAAGATACACTCGTGCAAGATGGCACACTAATGGTGACGGTAGTTTTAGTTCCATTATTATTATTTGTATGCAGTCCATGCTACAAACGTTACGGTGCGCAACTGTATCGCATTTGTGTAGTCACTGCATGCTACGAAATGGTAGACATCGTTACGTAGCAGTTGCTACGAACAATGTAGCTACATACATAAGAAACTTTCGTAGCAAACAATTGCTACGATATTTTGACCGTTTAGATGTGTTATCTGTGGTTTAGGTTTTCTAATCTTATTTTATTGAGTATGTTTTTGAGATAATTTTTACAAATATAAACACTTTTGAAAAAAATAAAAATTATTGCTTTGATAAATCTGTTTAACTTGTAAAGAGATATTCTTGTAATATATAAATTTACATGTAAAGGGATATTCTTGTATTTTGTCCAGCCTACTACGCGAGTGGAGTGGCGATCCGCTCGGAAGGCAGCGGGGGTTCCCGCGAAGCGTTCGTGCTCCTCAACCGCTGCCTGGATCTAGCGGAAGCAGCGGATGACGAGTCCGCTCATTTGCTCGACTACACAGATTTCGGTAAGATTTTTTTCAATTTTAATAGGCGGTTTTTTTTGCTCAATCAAACATTTTCATTTAAATTGTGGTAGTGGAATATCATTTAACATTCTGGTAAAAAACGTGTTAATCTGTCTGTAAGACATTATTTTGACTGTGCAGTGGTTTTAAAACTGGGATTAAAGTTATGTTAGTTATTTGTAGTGTGCAAATTAAAATGTCTCTCATATGACAAGTATCAACTATGACAATATGAGAACAAAAACAAATGGCATAACAATTTGAATCTACTTAAACGTTGATAATATTTTTATGAATTGATCTCTCTCTCTCTCTCCCTCCTGCGCATTTTAAAGTCAAATCTGATGGACTGATGGTGGGATCTGCCTTCTAAAATATTGATGAATTAATAAACAAGAAATACCCGTTCCAGTCCAATGCACTTTCGATTAAACTACGTTGAACATACTCCTTATTTTAAAAGTAAAAGTGATTCCATTCAACTTTCCACGCAGAGTGCACAGACTGGTCTCGCACGCCGCTCCTGTTAGAACGCGCTTGCGTGCGCGGCGCCGCGCTGGACGACGCGCGCGAGTGGGTGCTGGCCGTCTCCATGGACCAGGCCGTCGAACAGGTACATTATTAACTTACTAGCGCATCGAGTTCGGAGAGTAGGTACGGTCACGGTGAAGTAGACACACACTGCAAAAATGCGACCGAAGTTCGGCGTGACTACGCCTGCAATGTATTTTAAATAGAAACAAGACACTATGCCGAAATTACGTCAGGTAATTTTGAATAGAAAATGCGTTGCCGCCGCGACACACTATGGCGATGACACACTATGGCGAAGTTCATTCGCCTAATTTCGGCCTAATGTGTTTCTACAGTAACAGTTGCAGTTCAATAATACTGCTTATGCCCGTGGCACGGACTTAATTTCTTTTCTCTTGCTTCCATGCAAAAAGTAAGATTAAGTTACTCTTTTATTTGCATTAAACAGGAGAACAACATGAAATAAATATTCAACTTGTAATGTATACTGATAATTTTGCAACTGATATAGACACTGCCGGTGGACAGCCGCGGCAAGTACAGCGCGACTTTGGGCCCCGAGGAAGCATGCTGTGTACTTACCGGATACCCTCTCGGCTCCAGACTTGTAACATTCACTAATGGTAAGTGTGATTTTAATCGAGCGACCAATATGTATTTTAAATCACAAAGTTTACATGTTGCATAATCATGAATGGAGCAGAAACACATTTAAATAAATATTTCACATGTCGTCAGTTTTCTAGGCCCTGCGTCCCCTCTCTCATGTTGCATGCCAGTAAATCAACCGTGCTATCTTCTTAATAAGGGTGGTCGCGATTGAAAAATCCGCTAGATGGCAATACGTAGGCGGGAGGTCTAACTGCTATGTCATTGGTGAATTTTGACATATCCGTCAATGTCATGTCAAGATTCACCAATGATATACCAGTTAGAACCTACGCCTACCGACTGCCATCTAGCGGATTTTCAACACCGTCATTAATGGGGCATCGTGCAGGTCGGTGCGCGAACCGCGAGTGGTGGTCGCGCATGAGCAGCGCGGCGCGCGGCGGCGGCGCGGCGCAGGCGCTGCTGGCCGCCGTCACGCGCTGGTGCGGGCCCGCCGACTACGCGCACGTCTAGGCACTGCCATCCGCAGCCTGTTGCAAACGTCGTCAGGCCTCGGGTCGAACATTAGCCGCCCACCTGGCGGCTGGCAGCGACCCGTCCTGATGCGAGCAAAAGGGGAAACTGGAGGGGTTTAGTGGGTAGTGGGCGCTTATTTTTGCGCCCGAGCCCCACACATGGTCGAGTGTCGTCACATTTCAAGTGTATAATTTGTATTCATGTTTATTTCAATTAAATTGATCGATCAAATGTAATATTTCATTAGTAAAATTAAACTCAATATTTTTTTTCCGTTTATTTAATTTCTCCATGGAGGGTTTTTGAGGGTTTTTGGAATAAAAGAGCTAGTAAATGTTTTAATATCGCTATAATAAACTCATTTGTTATCACATTTATTTAATAATATACTTTGACACACATATTTGTTACGTACTAGGATTTGTAGAGTTCTACTTCATTTTATTGACGAATACTAAAACCAATGTTTCTATAAATATATTTCAGTACAAAAAATATTCATAACAATCCA
Source organism: Nomophila noctuella (assembly GCA_958496325.1). NCBI lineage: Eukaryota > Metazoa > Arthropoda > Insecta > Lepidoptera > Crambidae > Nomophila > Nomophila noctuella. The sequence goes on along the minus strand of OY292494.1, from coordinate 8,397,517 downwards.
TTTAAAATGTTCTTCTGTAAATAATTTGCAATAAATATAATATTTATAATTTAATTTAACAATAAATTTTTGTTTCATTATCAACAATGATAAGTTTTCTATAATACATAATATTATATAATTTGTATCTTTATATCATGTTAAGGCAACATAACCGTACATTCAGCGCACTTATTGAGGATAATAGTTTGGACATCACGGAAAACGATCATAGTATTCATCAATAATATGAAATGTTGAATTTTGTAACTAGGAAGAAACGACGTAAGTAACACTAAGGTAAGAAAATTTAGGTACATTATGATATCCGATACCTTATCACATTGATTCGTCATTCACGCTACTGAGTGAAATAGTGGACCACGTGCTACTAATGATCAGTGATCACTCGACAGATATGTAAGAGGCTAGTGATGCCGACGCGCCGGGCCTCCAGGCAAGTTGTCACTTCAAGCATTATTTATCGAACTTCGCAGTCCTCTCGTCCAATACTGCCATCCCGCTCGCGCAGATATGTACTACGTGTGCGAAATGGTGCCAATAGTCAAGAGGATAGCAAAGTAAGATAATGCTCAAAGTGGCAATTTTTCTAGAGGCTCTTCTGTGCGCCAATCGTTTCAAGATATGTAGGGTAGGGTTTATGCGTGTGAATGACAGTGAACGTTGACCGTGTCCGGTGTAGATGAAGATCCGTGAAAATATTAAGCGGTATCGGCGGTCATCGAGGCACAATAATATTAGATATAATGTCTTTACATTTGTCTCTTATGTAAGAATATTATTTTGTTTATACTAATATATCAAGATAATAAGCGTAAGTTAGTTTGACCGATTCCAGCATGGTGCCGAAACGTAGTCATGTTTTTTTATTAAATATCTAGATTTCATTGATAAATATATATATTGGATATATTGTTAATTTGTCTCAAACCTAAATGAATTACATTTTTAGTGTAAAAATACACGTAGTATCAGATATATACCGTCGCACATGGATACATTAATGATTATTTAATATTTTATATAAATGTAAAATCTAATAAGGGAATATTAAGATTTAGATAAGTATTAAGGTTTCTCTCTCTTAGGAAATATACAACCATTTGAAATGATAGTATGACAACTAACCGCTCGGGCGGCACACTAGCTAGCGAGCGGCGCGGCGAGCGAGGGCCGCGCGCGGGTGAAGTATTGTCAGGTGACAGCCACTAAGCTATGACAGCATTGGAAGAACACAGATTTTGATGAGATAATATTTTACATTACACTTGCGTAAGATATGTAATTTGTATCTAAACATCGACAATCAAAATATCATTCATTCCACGAATATAATATAATCTACTTATAGTAAGTCGGAAAATGTACGCTACCGTGTGAGCTAGGCCGAATGGCGGCGCGGCGGGCGGGGTCGGCCGAGGCGCGTGAGACGCGCGGGAGTGGCTCAGTGGAGGCGCTACGCTATGTCGCTACTCGAGGCTATGGGCACTATGGGGCGGGCTACGGAACTGCAGTACCGTCTAAAGTGGCCTTTAACACGACTACTCGGTGATTTCTATTGTTTTTATGTCACTTATTTATTATTCCTTAACTTGTGATTAGAAATAGTAGATAAAGTATTTGTCAGAATATGTACGTTCGTTTGTGTCTACAGATTATAAAAAGATTAATTATAAACGCTATCACGAAAATAGTTGTGCGTAGAAAATTTTGGGAAAAAACAACTATATTGTATTTACAGTTTGTAGAGATAGATCAATTGATATATTCCGATGAAAAATAAGTGTCCGACAACGATGGTAAAATATTTAGCGATGTATATGTGTAAAATCAAGTAGGTATACGTTAGAGGAAATTCACTAAAGCACAACCTTGGAAGAATAGTACCTAGACGCGCTTACTTACTAGAATAACTTTAGAAGTTTATTAATCATATAAGGCAAAGTGTCAAAGTTGGGGTTATTTTGAGATGAGATATCTTAAATGTTATTTATAGAGTCGGTATAAATATCCTAGTTACATTATGTACGTAAGTATACATGATTCGCTACGTTTAAAATTGTCTCAAAACGACAAACTAGGTACAAGGGCACATGCTATTATTAAAGGTTGAAATGCGAGACTGCTTAATAGAACTCATTTATAACAAAACAAAACTAAATATAAATTGTATGAGAACTATAAGTATTCGTAATTTAACTGACACGAAGCTACAGGCTTTTAGGTACACTTTGATGTTTTTGGGAGTTCCAAATGGAATGTATTTTTTTCTTTATTAATGAAGATTGATGCAATTTCTTATACATAATTATAATACATTACAGATAACATATAAAATCGCTACAAATACATATTTATGTACATTAGACGCAAACACAGTAATCGTCACGTTGCGTAACATTATTAATTCATCGTAGTCTACAGACGATGCATTTCCCATGGCCGATTTTGATGTTTAGGTCTAACATGCGTAATTGTAAGAATAAAAGCAACTTTCTATAAGCTCCTCTTTATATTAGCTACTCCTATTCTATGAATGGTGTCTCCGGCATATACGCGGGTCCTGCCCTCATACTAACATCAATAACATCAAATCGGATATATGAGAGTGGATATTTACAAAATCCCTTTAGCAAATCCTGAGTATATAAAGAAAAGTTGTGGATCATTGCTACGGGTTGCTTGTTGACAGTACGTTTATTTACAATTCTTGATTTTCACCTAATGACGGGGCTAAGTGCAGCAATCGTGGGCGCAATGGTTAACTGTAACAAAAATAAAGGTAAGGCTAAATCAAAGGCGAGGATTTTATTAACCTCGGAAATTTATCACAGAGCAAAGATCGAAAGGATTAAATAGTCGCCTTCTTTTCACCTTTTAGGCGTTAAAAATTAAGTTGGTAACTCTATTTGCATTGTTCTTTATTTAAGAAATGATTACTTTAACGCAATTTTTCATATTAAAACCGTTAACTGTAAGTTATAGAATAGCTAAGTTTTAGATAGGGCTGAACAGCTCGAAGGTACGTTTCTTTATTTAAGCAAATTCAGATCATTATGATATATGACAGAGAAAAATGCAAGCATTAGAATAATTTGAAATAATGATAGTGATTGGTGGACTCACTGTATCGGGGCAGCATCTCAACGTTCCGAGCCGTCGTGGAGGCGCGCGCTAGTAGTCGCGGCGCTCCGGCGACGGCTCGCGTGATCAGTCGGGCGACTCGTCGGCGGCCAGCGACGAGGCCGGGAACAGCGGGTACCAGCCGTACGTGCGCTGCGGCAGCGTCAGCTTGTCCAGGCAGATCTCGGCGCCGCCCAGCGCCAGGTTGTGCTCGAACCCGCCGCAGCGCTGCCACAGCATCACCACTAGTGTGCGTCCGAGCGCTTCGGTCGCCTGCAAATGAAACGTCATCGTCGTTAGCATGTCGCAGTCCACAGCTGTATGTAGCCCTCAAATGCGGGGCTGCCATTTGTCACTGCGATGGGCAGGCGGGCTGGTGAAAGCGGTACGAAGAACAATAGAGCCCAAAGGATTGGTGATGCATATACCCCCGGAGTCGCTTTCTACGATACCCGTGAGAAGAAGTGGGGTAGTACATTCTAGGCCTACCTATTCAACACGACACACGTATTAAAGCATACAGATATATTATATTAAGTTCATAATTAACCTAATCTGGACCAATCCCGCATAGCTTATCTGTTATTGTACCCGTCTGTTGCTTACCTGATACTTCAGAGTTTGCTTGAATTTCGGCTCAGTGGTACGACGCACAACGCGAGTCTTGCGCTTGTGTAGCCACTTGTCGCCATCTCGTAAGTAGCACTTTACGTACGAGTCTGGCACCTCACCGTTCACGCCGTATACACGACGAGCGTGAGATACCTGGGTAAAATAGTAAAACGATAGTTATCTAAAATATCCAGTATTGGGCTCTATTTTATGGGCTATTACTAAATCAGATCAGCACGACAATTATTAAACTATATCTTGTTGTTACGCTTTTGATTAGACGCATTAGATTTTAATTTCGCAATTTTTTCGAAATTTGGTCACAAATGGTGAATTTTTATAAGTAATATTTTTTAGATTTCAAATGACACGGTATTGTCCGTGAGATAGGGACGGTATTGTAACGGTATTGGGAGGAGGTGAACTCACCTCAAGTTCAAGCTGCCCCTTGATCATGATGATGCTGATGTTGATCTCGGCGTGCAGCGGCGGCAGATGCGCGTTGCGCGGCGGCAGCTGGCCGGGGCCCAGCGGCGGCTCGTCCTCGTCGTTGAGCTTGTCGCACGCCGCCGCCGCCGGCACGGCCGCCCACATGCTGCCCTTGCGCCCCGTCGCCGTCCCTGCGCACCGCATTCCGATACCACACGCACGTCGCGCCGCCAAGCCTACCTCGCTACGCGCCGACGCTACCGGTACGCGACGGATGCGCTCATGGGCATCCCGCTGACCAAATGGTTGCATACGAATTTTTATAAGCCAACATTTACAACTTTGTACGTAGAAATGGTTTCTGATGACCACTAAGCTATTATGAAGATGCAACCATCTGCTCAGATAAAACGTAGCCTAATAAAACGGATCATCAGACATACACTGATAATTAAAAAAATACCGATTATGTTTTCGTCGGATTTAAGAAACTATGTTTTGCTTATGTTTGTAAAACATTCATATTTAAAAAAGTAACAGTAACGAAAATATAAAATAGTAAACCATTCAATCGAACACTGAGAAATGACCAAAATAAACATTACATAAAATAAGCACGTCAAACAGCTTCGTGCCAATGTATACAGTTTGTTTTACATAGACTCGGATCGGTCCCGTACCTAAATACACAAAATGGAAGAGGAAGCGTCTCAACGTGTGCAGCCAAGAGTGTAGTCGAGATTCTAATAGTTGCCTGAAGCAGTCTTGAACTTGTTAGTTATGGTAAGCATTCCGTGTTATGAACAGCCATTAATCAATCGTTAGTAAGTGAATGCGTTCGGCGGAGGGTACTGTGTGCTCATGCGCGCGCGCCCGCTCCGAGCCGCGGCGGCGCGCTACGACATGCGCGTCCGCGACCTACACTTGCTTGATGGCGATTACATTCATTCCCTAATCAGAAAAGTCAAACAAAATGTATTCGACAAAACTGTAAAATATTCAACTACGGCCTAGTATATAAGATATTAATATTTACAAGAAATCTAATAGAATGCGCATCGTAACAATGAATGACATTCGCAGAGGTAATGATGTCCATAACATCCTAGGCGACACAATGCCATCGAGATGAACGTAGACGGGCAGCCGAACAGACGGTACACAGAAACAGATGAAGTGAGCGTGATCGCCCGCGGCCGGGCATGCGTCAGGACAGTACAGTACAGACACAGTGAAGTGATGAGAAGCATCGGGCGCAGCCACATTCAACGGTGCGTGCGCGCGGCCGCCGCGCAAGCGATGTATGACCCATGCTACTACTCGGCCCGAGCTCGGCGCCGACGCGCGGCCGGGCGCCGGCGACGCCCCGCCCGCCGCGCGGCCGCGACCCGGCGGGGCCTCGCGCGCGCCCGCCCGCGCGTCGGCGCAGAGGGGCCGGCGGCCGCCGGACGTCACAAGGGATCGTACACCGACACCGCGCACGAACCAACCCTGTAGGGGAGCACGCGCGGGTGCGGGCACTGGTAGTAGCTTACCGAGGATCTAACGGTCCGTCGCTGCTGACCAAACAAGCACAACACAGTACAAGTCAGTACTACCCATAATGTTCGCACATTTCAATGGTTGCTGGGGACGATCGGGGCTCGGTCTGGTGGCAGTGATACGATTATATTGAAGGCGGTTCGCTCTCACCGGTTTGGATGTGTTCAGTCATAAATTGCCAGGGAATAAAAATGAGCTTTAATAAAATAAAATGTGCTGATGAGGAACTGAATAAAATAATCATATTGAGTTAAATCAGCAAACATAACGATCTTGTGGGAAAAATTAAGATTACTTACTTTCTTTATGAACACAAACTGTAAATAATGATAATGTATTAAGTAAAGGTACTCTCAATTCACCAAGTATTTTAAGAAGGCTACCCAAAATACAAAGTAGCTCAGGACCTGTATATTAATTTACTCGGAATGATTACTCAAACATCAACTCAAAATATAAACAATCCTTCAGTTCCGTATTCAGTACCGATCAACCTGCAGTGAGATCATCAGATTTTAACATACAAATTAGCGCCTTAACTGCCTAATGGGACAACTTAATCAACAAGAAATAAATTCTAGAGTTAAAACTTTTGAAAGTATTCGTATTCGCCTAACATCTAATTCGAAGGATTTATTTGGGCAGTGATTAGCATATTTGTAATATCGAAATGAAAGATTTAGATTTTTATTTCAAAATTATAATGTAAGGTCAATTGATTTCAGTTTTGATTTACGAGGCTTAATTTAAACGACATCCGTCATCGCTGCACGCTGCCCAGATAGATTGAAATATAGCGTTTACGCAATAGACCACGAGAGAGAGAGAGATAGAGAAAGATTAAGTAGAAGGAGGAAAGTGGGGTGGTGTGCTAACGATACTTACGCCTGGCGGTGGAGCCGGACAGCGAGAGAGTGCGCCCGAGCTCGCCCTTGACCGCGCGTAGGGAGCGCAGGATGTCGTCGGGGTCGCGGCGCACGCACGAGGAGCGCCGGCGCTCGTTGCGGCGCCCGCCCGCCGCCGCGCCCGCCGCCGCCGCCGCCGCGCCGCCCTCGCCGCCGCCCTCTGCGCACACACACCACCTCGCACGCACCTCTTACGTGGCCCGCCATTGAGCCTGCCAAGCTGGGGCAAACCATCTTGGCTCCCAATGTCCAATGGAACATGTTTTTAGTAAAATAAATAAATGGCGCTATGTTGACCACAAAATAAACCTCGTATCCTTACTTTTTTGGAAACCCAGTGGCGATGCTTTTTTTGAATTATTACACAATATTTAAATTAGAGGCTTACCTTGTTCTCCTCAAAATTAGTCCAGGAAGTATAGAAAAGCTGCTTATGACAGTAATTGTGACGGTGAAAACGAGACATTAAGTATGTGTAAATACATGAATCCCCTCAATATCAATAGTATTGGAATGGTAAAGTAGCTTTACTCTTATATGAAGCAAGAGAAAATTATCATATTTTTAGCAGCAACACATTACAGATTACATGGGTGCATTATTGATGTGTTAATGTAAGACGTACAACAGTATGTGTAAAACTAAAAAGTTTGATAAAAATGTAAGTGTCCTTTACCGAGTGTATTGGGCAAGTAACACTTTTAAAGAATGTGGTATTACGTGGAAGCGATGTAGCAGTAGTAGTGACAGTATGGTGGTACTTAAATACACGGAAAAGTGTTTACATCAAATACAGACTCGACATTTTGATTAGAACATCAGAAACATCGTCTATGTCCTTACCTTTTTCCGCCTGCTGGAATGAGGAGCGCCGTGATCCAGGCAAGGAGCGCGAGAAGTCTTTCCCGAGCTGGTAGACCTCCACTTCAAGGGTTTCCGACTGCGACGAGCCGCGGCGAGAGCCGGCGACCCACGCGTGGTCGGGATGGAGCAGCGTCGCGCACTCCCCAATAGAGTCTACGTCATCTGATATCAAGAACAAATCTGTTACACAGATTAACGGGGTGGTAAGACCCTGTGGAGGAATGATACGTTCAAAATACAAAATTCAGTTATATGATTACCGTCCTCATATACTGAAAAAGTTAGTCTCGTTAAAAATGAAAGTGAATAATATTCCGGTATTGCACAATGCATATTTTTAACGAGACTAAGGTATCAAAAAATATCAAATTAAATTTTTCACATCACTTAATAATTACACATAACTATTTTAGCGTAGAGCGTAGTAAGAATCAACGTAGGTACATAAATGGATAACTTTAGATATGGGTATGTATGTATGTATTTATGTAAACAATGAATAAAGAAATTAAGCCAGAATGTCATAAAGATGGTTGAACCACAAAATAAATTCGTAGTTTATCATCGTTCTTAGAAATAATAACAAGTATATTATATAAATAGGTTATAAATCAACCAATGAGAAGGTATTGTATAAGATAATTTAACCATATCACAAATAGCAAGCTTAATTTTCAAAACTTATTTTTTTACAGACATCCTCATTGGCTTAGATTTTTAAACCTACAATAGATATAGTTAAAAGAGTATGCGTTTTTAATACAAGCAGCTCAGAAAATATGTGATTTATCCGAGATATAAAATAAAAGTGTTTTTGAAAAAAAATTGCAGATTGCAGATTGTCACTTGTAAGCGTATAAAACTTGGACATGTTATATCATGCCAGTAACAGTTTTTAAATAAATTTAGTTAATAATCATTTTAAAATATTATTAAAATTAAGAAGTGCAATTATTGAAGTATTTGCTGTTTAAAGTAGTTAGTTATGTTTTGAATGTAGAGTATTAACAAGAATAACTAAATTATGTAAAATGCGTTACTTACGAATTATAATTATAGTTATTTATTCTAATCTATTTCTACTTATTGATCAAGGTGAGCTATTCTCACACGTCCGCTCACCTTGTACGGTCAGCAACGAAAACTCCTATTTGGGCTAAACAAAAACTAAAATTTTATTAAATTTCCAAATCCGTTAGTGTGGCCAAAACATTGAAGATATATTTTATATATTATTGCTCTTCTAAAGTTTATTTATTTCATCGTATAATTCTCTCGCTGTGCGTAAGTTCGCTTTCATATTATGTGACACTGTATTTGTAATTTACTGATCATATGCTAACTCACATATTTCCCAAATCATATTATTTTGAGTAGAGTTAGACCACAAAAGCTAGATAGACTCTAAGAGAACGTCGACTACAAAGAGAAACAGCGAGAGTAGTGCTTCGAATAAAGCGGCCAACTGCTCCGCATTACAATAACATTTAAAAATGAACAACTCCAGAAATATCTGTCATGCAATCCCTAACATGCATACAGCGCCGCTCAATATGAAATTTCATACGTCGAGACACGTACTAAGCACGGCTCGGACCTTCGAGGTCGACGGTCGCAAACATCAAAATAGCGATACGAGCAAACACAAAAATGGAGCGAATGAATCGGTTCGAACGACAGACACAAATGGGATCCTCAATATTTGGCAGAGGGAGGTGCGGTGATGCGTTCCCGCCGGGTTGTGTGGAGTTGGCCGCTTTAGGCGCGTTCGGTTGCTGGCCGTACCGGAGGCGGAGCGCTGCGTGGCGAAGTCGCCGCGGCGCAGCGCGCGCGCACCGGTGAGCGAGCCGCGCGGCGACGCCGACGCCGACCGCGTGCCGCGCTCCTCCAGCGTCCACCACACCGCGCGCTCCTCCGCGAACGCCTTCTCCAGCTCCATCTGTGACAACACTCACGCTACATCTCACGATACTTAATGATCTGAAACCTTTTTTTAAATGTAAGTTCTTATAAAAGTGTGCCAAGCAGTTGCTTTTTCGTTAGTGGTGTATATTATTATCATACCAATATTTTTTCAAGGAATTTCAGTCCGAGTGTTGTAATCCTATGACGATCTTTTTAACAAATTAACCTAGATTTTTGTCCCCGAGTTGCATGACTGGGACAAAAAGATGTAGAAAAATATTTTTTCTATTCAGAGAATGCGAAGATTACTTATAATTTCTCATTACCATGCTATGACTTTTACACGTAAAATAAAATTAATAATATTATGATTTAAGTCTCACAGTGCATTCGCCGATTAGAACAGGTTCAATCCCCGGGCAAGCATCCCAAAGGGTCAGCTCCAAGGCGCGGCCAGCCAGCAGATCGGCCGTCAGTCCACCGAAGCCCAATGTGGCGTTCCACACGGGACTACAAGACGCCGATGCAGGATCGGTTTCTACTGGCGGGCAAGTTTCTCTGAAAATAATTATATGTAGCGTTTATATATTATCTTCTATATTATAGTTACCCTAGGTAAATGAGGGTGTACTTTTTTATTATTAGATAAAACTAGCGGCCGCCCGCGACTCCGTCCGCGTGGATTTCTTTTTTTTTTCGAAATAAATAGTAGCCTATGTTCTGTCTCAGGGTCTAAAGATTGTCTGTACCAAATTTCATCAAAATCGGTTGCGAGGTTTAAGCGAAAAAGCGTAACAGACAGACAGACAGACAGACAGACAGACAGAGTTACTTTCGCATTTATTATATTAGTTGGGATTAATGAAACAATTTGTCGCAAATAGCCTATTAGGTTAAAAATGGTAAAAATCCGGATAAATTCTATAGTTAATATTATTTAAGTATTGGTAGGACGTCTCTATAGTCAACATGGTTACGACAGTCATAATGTCCTTTTAAACAAAAATATGTAATCTACTAGTTTGGACGATTCCTACGGAGAAAACAGCAAGACAGTAAAACGAAGACGTACAGCGACGGCAGCAGGCGTATCCTTGCGAACGCCTCAGGCTCGTCGCCGTAGCCCAGCGTGTGGTCCCTGGAGGGCAGGTCGTCGGCGGCGATGAGCACTACCACCAGCTTGCGCAGCTCGCTCTCGAACCAGACCTGCAGCTGCGCACGCGCCGGCACCCGCTCCCGGGCCCGCTCGGCGCGCTCTTGCTCCTACACACCACCGCACGTATCACGATATTGTTGTGTTTGACGTTAGGAGAAGACAGTCATTTGTTACGTAAGTTCTTTTTGGCTATTCTGCATAATATGTGAACAGTTCAATCTGCCTACACATTTTAGAATAACGTTAATTTTTATTTACTATCTTTAATCTCCCAAATTTCTATACTTATAAATAAGTAATAAAGAAATGAACCCCAATATAATTAATGTTCTTACGTAATAAATGATAGCTCCTAAGCAAATCTGCAGTGCCAATAGTGAATTTAGATTCAAGTTCTATTAATCCAAACTACCTAGAACTCGACTAGTGGCATTGCATTCTAGTAGATTTAATCACACATTCTACAAAACAGTTAAGAACACGTCGTGTGAACTTAGGCAAACAAAAAAATAACAAAAATATACGAAAACATTTTGAAAGACCAGGAATGCAATCTCTAAAACGGCCTTATTGTTCGGGGAATGCATCGTACTTTATCGAGTAACATGCAGCAACCATCAGCTATTGTCATTTGTTTCAGACCAAGAGAGAAGTAATATTGTCAGACTCTCATTCACGAGTGCGCATCAAGGCATTCACAACGCCACCGATATTAACAAACTGAATTATGTGTTCATTGTCAGTTCAACTTGCAAAATTTCATTAAAGTAAACATGCTTCGGGCTGAGGCATTTCTATGAAAACATAAATGAATAATTAAAAACCGGACGCTCTCATCCGCCATGCAGAAAGCGGTATCATGCTGATACGGTCGAAGCTGCATGTACCTATTCCTAGGAAATAACTGCATTTGTTATTTTGCGATCAACTATAGGACAGTGTCTTTCATCTTTAACCTAGGGTTAATCTAAAATTCTTAATCGATACATTGCAAGGTAGTCTATACAAAAACTGGCTATTGTTTAATTTATGTCTACCGAATTAGCTTAGGATAAAACTTACAGGTGTGTCTACATAATCTATTGCGTTGGGTTGTGTGTAAAGGTAGATAATGATGGTTTGATAATTATTTGATTAGGTATGTCGAGATCTCAATAAAGCAATTACAATTTTATAAGAATGACTTACTTGTAGTGATGAAATTTGTACATGACAGAGATGGTTTTAATGATGTTTAGTGTACCTATTGTAGAGCGTGATAATGCTTAGCATTCGTTCACAACAATAATAACAATAAATATGAATAAGTCTCAAAAATATAAAGCAGTAATGACACACAAGTATATATTCACCGGTACAAAAACTGAATACATCATTTCATAGTTTCAATAAACACACTATTATATCAAAACTCGTGTCCCACTCAGAGGCTTCACGTCGTATTCGGTGCCTTGCACTAGGTCATGACCGTATGCACATATCCACAGTGTGCGAGTTCATGCAGTCATCAACGAGTCGGAACAATCAACTACTTGAACAAGAGCGGAGCGTATGTACATCGTGTCGGTGTGTGTCGGTCGCATCACGAGACAGAAGCGCGGTGGCGCCTGTCGCTCAAGGGGTTCCGCGGTGCGGCGTGCGCGTGCTGCACCGCTCCAAGCGGCCCGACCTACGCTGCGAGCGCCTCTCGATACAGTGCGGCATCACACTACGCTAATCAACAGCAAGATCGGAACAGACACTCGATGCGCAAGACATGGCACGGTACCCTCGGTCCCGCTCACCTCCGCCCGCCGCCGGCGCGCCGTGGGACTCATCTCACGGCGACTCGCGCGCGGCGAGCCTGCGGCTGCTTCTAACTCCCGCAACCGTTACTCACTTGTGAATCTTCATTTTATGTTGTGTATGGCGTGATTTGATTGTGCCAGTATCGCTAGCGCGCATGTGGTTTAGGTAAAGATTGAATTTGTGATTTTGAGCTAAGCTTTAAAAGCGGCGGCTGATCTAGCTTTACTACGCCTTTAGTCGTACTTTTCGATGACAACACTAATCATCCACGGTATCGTATTACATTAAAACAATCGGTATCGGGATTTTTCCCCTAATCTACCATTGAACACTAAAACGTTGGTTAGCGTCTGTCTAAACTTACTCATCGCGAGAGATTCATCAATATTTGTCTTAATGCCGATCGGTCCCTAACATTGGTCTGCGCCCGGCGCCGTTGGCGGCTTTATGAAATTGGTCGGGTGATAGAAAAAATAAAAATCTGAAAATAAGTAGGTAGCATTTTTTCACACACTTCACTTAGGATAATCATTATATAAACGATAACGTATAACGAATATAGATAACAAATAAAGTTAAAATGTACGTAGGTATATAAATATATCGAGTAAACAAACAAAGTATCCCTTTCTCTAAATAGTAAAGGTTAACAAAGTTGATCTACATCGTAAATAGAAATACTAACTCTTAAAACTATTCTAACGTGGAAGATGTTCGACTGATTAGTGCTACAGTATCACAGCAGATCAACGGAGACAGCCTCAGCCCTCCATTTCTTTATCCAACCCACTTGTGCGTACATCACATGAAGCTCATTTTGTCGCGTAAAGCCGGTCTAATAGACAAGGTTTAAAAATATTCCCAGTTACATCAAAAGTCACGATGTGGGTTTGGACAAAGAACTTATTGGTGTGAGAGCTGAAGCGATCGCGCAGAGTCACGCGGCCTCAATAATGTTGATGATAGGAGATAAAAACGGACATTACACCAAATGGCACGATCTCTTTACCTCATTCTAAAGATATGGTCTGCAATGTTGATTCATGGTATGTTGCGCATAAAACATTTATAATATATTTAAGTAGGTATGAATATATTTTACGTATACCTTGAACTCAACATTCAGTCCTTCGGAGTTGTTATTATTTATCACACAAAACCAACATCTATTAACAATGAACTTCCATTGTAGTCCAGTGAGAATAAACATGAACGCGGTGGGTTAACAACAATGATTTGCAACAAGTCGAAAAATGATGGATGTCTTAAATACCATTATAAAATAAATTCATCGTATCAGTTATTATAATAAATATTAAATAAAATATCGATATTTCAAAAATATTGAGAATTTTAACTTTTGGTCCTTTTATGAGAACCTTACTAAACTTTAATGAGATAATTGAGAAAATCTAAACTATAAATATCTTAAAGCAGAAAATGTATAAATTGTGTATATTGTAATCCATTGAATACATTTTAATGATAGTAATATATTTAAGACTTCCACCAACGATCAGCAACAATGTCTATTTTGACTGAACTATTGACTTTCTAGTTAGTGGATCATTCGTAAAAAATACAGTCAATGTTACCAAAATCACGAAAATTGATTGAAGATAAAACAAGTAGCTAGTTATTTACTAATGTAACTAATCAGTTTGATGGAACATAATTGGATTTACAAAGTTTCTGGTGAAGTCAGAGTCTAAGCAGAAATACGGGATCAATATTTTATTACATTAATTTTGTTAGAGAGCAAAATTACTATTGACCTATTCAGATAAAGTAAGATGAATATTCCCAATTAAAAATTAATCGCGCATTAACATCCTCAATTCAAATAAAGAATGCCTTATTCAAGGAAAAGAATTGACGGAATGATCCAATATCTAGGAGAGTTACAAAAGGGCACGTCTGCAGACCTCATGTAGAGATGGGTGATCCGAAGCGCAGAGGATAGGCACCGAGTGACAGTCTCTACAAGAGTTTATGAAGGGCGAGCCTCGGCTCAGTGTCTCATGGGTTCACAACACATATCGTTACAATTAAAGCCTAGTATGGATATTATACCGGGGTTTTCGGCAATTTCCGTCGGGTCGGCGACGATGGTGATTTGTCGGTATCCGGTTCTGCGAACCAAAACAACGTGCATTACACCACGACACGTCCTCATGATTTGGATGATGCTAAATATACCAAAATAAAACGGCACTTCGAACATATACCCACCTAAGAAAACAGTTCTTAAAAGTCATCGTTACGATAATAAAATATTTATAAAATATACTACCGTAAATTGAAGATCTTGAAGAAGAGGAAGACTTGAAAAATGATGGTGCAGTAGATAGTATCAAATAGTGACAGCATAAAAAGCATACCCATGGGCGTACCCAGGTAGGGGCAGGGGGGGGCAGCTGCCCCCCCCTGGATAATGTTGACGTCCATACTAAGTACCTTATCATGCACTTTTATCGATAAAAATTAAGAAATCATTTTTTTGCCATTTGTTTGTATTATTAATACAATATTTTAACAGCCCTATATTACGCGGCGCGTTCATTACCCATACCCATAACAGCTCGCTAGCAGCGCAGCGCCACATATTACTTAATAGTTACTACTAGTGATGTTCCGAATATCCGTATCCGTATCCGTATCCGCGGATATCCGAGGAAAAATAAAAATCCGTATCCGTATCCGTATCCGTTACTTTACACGCGGATCTTTTACGGATCTTTTTCAGTTAATCATCAGGTAGAAATAAAAAAAAATCCAGCTGGTTTTTTTAAATAATCATATATTTTGTACCTATATGTTGCAAGCATTTAGATACATAGATTTTTATAATGAGAACTGTAACTTGTTCTCATACTTTACTTTTAAGTAGGACAGTGAAATAACTAAAACATAATTATTGTTTTCTATAATTAAATGAGGTCAATATCAAATCAAGTTATAACATCCTTTTATAACAATCATGGTCAAAACAAAACTTAAACTGAAAACTTCTTTTATATATAATTAGGTTCAGAAATATAATAGCAAGTTATAACATACCAAAATGATATTTTTCATGTCAATAAAAAAAACTAAAACTTAAACCTTCTGTTTATAATTATGAGATCAATACGATAGAAAGTAATAAATCACTTTTATAAGAATGAGATCACGAGGAAACCAAAAATAAATCAAATTAAATGTTAATTCTAATAAAGTAAATTAATACTATGTGTCACATAAAGTTTAAAAATTAGCTTACATGAGCAAGTAATCACAGACAAAATTAGAGCAGCTTTAAAAAAATCTTTTCAAGGCCGCGCGCGGCCGGCGACACTAATCTTATGAGAAATAGAAGATCCGTATCCGTATCCGTATCCGCGGATCTTGACACTAAATATCCGTATTCAGATCCGTATCCGCGGATCTTCATTTTTAGCGATCCGGCACATCACTAGTTACTACGGCAGCGCTGCAGTGTCGCCAACTTTATTTTCTAGAGGATCGTATCACACACTAGGGAAAATCGTATTTTACCAAGAATTCTAGAAAAAATAGAATGTTTTAAAAAATTCAATAAAACTACAGCAAATTGTTTAAATAAGAAATGTAATTGTACTTTTTACTAGAATGAAATACAAAGTTTTAGATAGATGAAATTTATCTATTACTAGCGGCCGCCCGTGATTCCGTCCGCGTGGATTTCCAATAGCCTAAAGCCTTCCTCGTCAAACGGACTATCTAACACAAAAAGAACTTACACTTTCATTGTTACACCCTACTCAGATAATTAAAATTACAGTTCCTAAATTACAAAAGTGCATGGAGGAAGTATCTGATTTTTATGAATTAGAAGATTTAGAAGGGATCACGTCTGAAGCCGAACTTTGGCGCACGTTTTGGATAAATAAGCAGCAGCAGGATTTTGAAAATATTGGAATAGCGGAGTTAATACAAGAAGCAGATTCTTTTTACCCGAAGGTCAAGCTAGCCCTAGAAATTTTGCTGGCAATGCCGTATTCCAAAGGTCGTTTAGTACAATTAGACGTGTTAAAACGTGGCTAAGATCGACTATGACTGAAGATAGATTGAATGGGCTTTGTATGCTCAGTGTGCACAGAGAATTTGTTAAAAGTATGAGTGATTCTTTCACGGAAGGCATCCTAAATCGTTTTGCTGAAGACCCACGAAAATTACTTTTAAAATAGCCATTGTATAAGAGGAATTTATATAAAAAGATTTTATCTATTTTAATTTAAGTTTTTTTTATTTTTAAAAACCACCTCACCTATCTTATAAAAATAACATTTGCCCCCCCCCTGGCCCAGAACCTGAGTACGCCCATGAGCATACCTGTTATAAATAGTTAAATAGAAATGGTAATAACATATAAATTGAAAATCGGGAGTATGCAAGTAGTAAGGAAGTTGAATAAAATTAATGTGCGTGTAATGTTATGTGCAAAATTAAAACGATAATGAATAGATATTAGCGATAAGTATGTATAAATAATTAACAGAGTCAATTGGTACAACAGATTATGAAGGTAGGTTAATACAGAACCATTCCATATAGAAAAATATTTGAAAACTTTCATTTTGATTCGGATCAACCTGCCACAGGGTGACTGGTTGGGAATATTTTTTTTTTCAAAGTTTTTTCAACGAGTCACAGTAAATAAATAATAAATAAATGAATATCACTGGACATTATTCACACAGCGCCATCTAGCCCCAAACTGAGCATTAGCTTGTGCTATGGGTGACAGACAACGGATAAACATTACATATATACTTTTTTTTTGTAAATACATACATAATATACATAGAAACACCCAGACCGATACAAACATACATGTTCATGCACACAAATGTTTGTACCGTGCGGGGATCGAACCCGCGACCTTTGGTGTAATAGCAGACTTCTCGACCATTACACCAAACGGCTGGTAAAGTGTTACTGGTTTCGCTGTGACTCTTCTTTTAAGAGAGGTAGAGCTTTGTGGAAATTCCACTCGAATGAGCCGCTCGTCTGGTGAAGTACCTCCACCTTACAGAAGACCGCAGTGAAGTAGCACTTCGTAACTGTTGTGCTATGTTTCTGCTGGTGAGTAAGGTTGCCAGAGCTCAGTTAGGGAGGGTATGAGGTTAAGGCCGGCAACACATCAACGATACCTCTGGTGTCGCGGATGTCCATGGGCGGCGGTGATTGCTTACCATCAGGCGACCCGCTGGATCGCTTGCGGTCTGACATAAAAAAAAAGACTCGTTGGGAACAAACGTTTGTCTCGTACCGTATAGCGCGTGGTGGTGCATGGCGCTGGGCGGCGGCTGCGCGGGCGCGTCGTCGTGCGCGGGCGCCGGCTCCACGAGCAGCTCCACGTTGTCGCCGCCGTGCTCCAGCACCGCGCACACCTCCTCGAAGCTGCGCTCCGTGAGAGGCACTCCGCCCCACTCCAGCACCTGCGACGCCACGCATGTATCTTAAGTTCATTTAAGGAAAAATCCCGCACTGTGAAGTTTGCCCTAACTAAAATTTGAAAAAAACTGCTTTGTTCGTAGAGCATTAAGCTACGTTGCGTCAACGAGACTACTATTTTCAAGTCCCATGAGTGCATATTAAAACTACAGGCCCGTTGGTCGAGTGGCTAGAGACCCTGGCTACAAAACCAAGGGTCGCGGGTTCGAATCCCGCTAGGGGCAAATGTTTGTGTGATGAACATCGGCATTTGTACTCGAGTCATGGATGTTTATAAAAGTATTTAAGTATGTCTATCCGTTCCCTAGCTTCCATAGTACGAGCTTCGAGCTTAGTTTGGGGCTAGGCAATTGGTGTGTTAGTCCAAGGCATTTATTTATTTTTTATTTTTATTTAGATTGCTATGGATTGCTATGGTTAAAAGTCCAGATGCGAAACGTCGAATTAAATAAAATTAAAAAGATCTCTATCACTTTTCGATTGAATTTTTGTACGAGTTTCTACTACTCGTATAAAGGGCTCCATATTTTATCATCCGCATTTATTATCGCATTTCGAGAATGTCTTTTACACTGTGTAACACTTGTCTGTTGTTCGGTTCTTTAAATCACCAAATTATCTATGTAGGTATACATCAAGTTGAAACGTTTTTCCTCGGGTGATAATAAAATATCAAAATTATGCACGCTACGAAATTTATAATAGCTGGCACTATGGCATAGGTAGCTTAATTGTTGTTTCCGCTCAACTTGGACCGAAAGTGGACTCTTGGGAAAGATTATTTTATTGATATAAATCGATGTTAGTGGGATCACCTTGTCTCCCTGCGACAGGCCGGCCAGGTCGGCGGGTCCGCCGGGCACGGTCCACACGATGACGGCCTCGCGGCGCCCGCTCGCGTCCGGCTTGCCGCCCACCACTCGCATGCCGAAGCCTCGTGCTGTGCACAAACGAACAGTCTTGTATAACACGTTACATGAAAATTATTTGTTACGTACGAGCATGTGTATAAAGAAAGAATTTGGCAGATGCCTTTTTTAAAGCTGTGTTTAAACATAAATTAACGAACTACGGTTATATTGCATTTGTTTGTATTTGTGGCTAAAATACTATATCGCTTTTTCTCTCTAGGAATGAATACGCAGGGCTATAATAAGTGATGCTGAGCAATAACATTTTTTTATTTTGTATTTTTTTCTGTTACTCTGTGATGATGATGATAATTGATTTCGACGACTGCATCACTAAGTGCGCTGATTGACAGCCCTATTGTGCGCGTGTCATTTATTGGCGTCAAATAGACGTTTTATTCATTTATTCATCCATATTTTAAACCAAAAATCGAATCGTGAATATAACTTACACCTATGCCCCTTATCATTAGGATCTCGCCGTAGAGACACACGCCTGGGCGAGCGGTCGTCGACGTCGTGTATAACAATCTTGATGGCCTCCGCGTCGACGGACATCTGCCTGGCGGCGGCGGCAGCGGCGGCGGCGGCGGCGCTGGCGGCGGCGGACGCCTCGGGCCCGTCCGCGCCCGCGCCGCGCCCCGACAGCGCCGCCATAGCGCTGAGTGCGCCGGTGCGTTGCTGCAGCGCTGCTATATCTGGCCTGGTGGACATTTTAATTGTTGGGATAATGCCAATCTTAGGCAGGTTTTAGATTGGTTAATTGACTCACGCGCCAGTGCGTTGCTGCAGCGCTGCTATGTCTGGCCTGGTCGACATATTAATGGTTGGGATAATGCCAATCTTAGGCAGGTTTTAGATTGGTTCATAGACTCGCATGCCGGTGCGCTGCTGCAGCGCTGCTATGTCTGGCCTGGTGGACATATTAATGGTTGGGATAATGCCAATCTTAGGCAGGTTTCAGATTGGTTAATAGACTCGTGCGCCAGTTCGCTGTTGCAGCGCTGCTATGACTGGCCTGGTGGACATATCAAATGTTGGGATTATACCGATCTTAGGCAGCTGTCAAATTGGTTAATTTTCTCGCGCGCCGCCGCCGTCATGTTAAATGACATGTTAAATGTCGGACATGTACCAATCTTTGGTAGCTTTCAGATAGCCTTATTTTACGCAAGGAAGATCGGATGGATATACATACACATACAAGTTGAACAAAAATCAAATATGTTCATGCCACATTTGAAATCATATAGCAAATTCTGTATTTCAATCCGAAATTCCGAAATTATTTCGATCTGAAATCGCACTAAATGTGAAGTGTTCAATGTGATCATTCCCCAAAGCTTTTTGCTTATTGAAGCGCGTTTCTATAGAATTCAGAAGTGGTTTCCCATAAATTAACCATAACGCATCATAGCATAGTAGCAATACAGCGCCGATTATGAGAAAGAACAATGCCCATTTTTGTATGGGGATCCGTACCATCTTGCGTCACACTGAATTTACTCTCAAGAGCTTCGTTTTTATTTATCCTTCCATTACCAAAAAGATTTTGTCAAATATTTAACCGCATTTTCGAAAAAATCTAAAGATTTAGAAAACGCCTGACTATACTTTTTAGCAATGTTACATGGCCGTGATTAGTATAATTTATGTATTATATACATAAATGTGAACTGCCTCCGTGGCGCAAAGGCTAATAGGTCGCACTTTAATGCGACGGCCGCGCCGGTGGTCCTGGGTTCGAATTCCGGGTCGGACCGATGAAATTGTGTCGATGTTTTCCTCTTGTGATAACAAAGATACAGTCCGGAGTTTGGAAGATGGCGGTGTTATTACACCCCCGTACCTCGGAAAGCACATAAAGCCGTTGGTCCTGCGCCTGATCTCTCTACGGTCGTATCAGATTGCTGTCCCACCAAATTATGAGAGTGAGGGAATAGGGAGTGCGCCTGTGCTTGCGCACGCGCTTGTGCACTATAATATATCTGCGTGAGTGGCTAATCGTAGGATTGGGCGCCGTGGTCGGTATTATATACATAGGTATGCGTTTTAGGCTGCATTGCTGAAAAATATAATGTGTTTTATACAAAATGCTATCCGATTCAGATGCTATTAAGATAAAATCTTTGGAATTGAGCGACAAACGACGTCCACTGCGCTTGTCCGTAACGGAAGCATCGAAATAATATAAAATGAAGAATATTTAATCTGATGAAACATTTATTTTTTCATAATAATATGTACATATAAAGGAAATATTACTAGACATTATTTACAATCAATTTAGCAATGACTAATCTTCATATTAATGGAAAAACCCTCCTAATGTGACGCTGGGGCATTGACATCATTGAATCGAGCCCAGCTGAGGTACAAAACTACTGTCATTATATGGGCACAACATCCCACCGTCCGTCTACCAACACGGCAATTGCAGCGGTTGCCCACAATTCCATCTAGTGTGTTGACAACTGCCCGATTCTTACTTATAGGTAAAGTAACTACGGGCACTGACATGTCGGGATCGTATTCTTCCTCGCAGTAAATACTTGTTTTGTCCCAACACCAGGGGTATATCCTCACCTACTTCATTATTTATTTCAATAGTGTAAGTACCCATCTGCCTTACATGCTCTTCATAATAGGATACTGCTTGTTTAAGCTGATATGTTCCCAGTGCAAATTGTTTTAAGTCATTGATGGACAGTCTCGGAAATGTGTCCAGGTGAGGGTTATTTCCATCGATCATTTGAAATAACGCACTCCTTCGGTTCATGTTTTCACTATTGACGAAATCTGACAAATAATTTGACAGTGAATGTCTGGCCACAGACAGTCTGAAAATCGGTGTTCCGAAAAGCGTTGACAAAATGTGGTTCATAAAATACGAAATGTTTATTTAATAAAATAAGTTGATTTAAATACAATTTCTTATAGTTTATATATCCGTTATTTTCTATCGTGTATTATAATCTTTGTGAAATGTTTAGATAGGCAAATACTAATAAGTTGAACAAGATTTTTATTTTAATTGTCAGGTAACAATATTGAGTAACAACTATAATCGGAATTCGGAACGAGAAAGTTACGTGAAATGAATCTTGCGGAAGTAGGTAGGTCATTTAATTATAATTTATTTTTATCTTTCAAACGCGGTTAAAAGAAACGGTAAAATTCCAGTAAATGGTATAAATAAACAAAACTTTATTTTCGGTGTGAATATACTTTTGACGCAATATGGTACGGGGTTTGGGCAAACTCCTTTAAAAGTATACCAGGAAGATCAAATTGGAACGTGCCTATAAAATAAAGATACTTACAACTGGCTTCCTCGACGCCTTATGGGCCGGTCTTCGTCCACGCTTAGCCCGGTAATTTGCGGGGTGCTCTCGGGGTCTTCCGCTCGATATGAACCTCGGCGTGATTGCCCACCTCCTACTACATCCACTGCTGAAGCTCTGTCAATATAAAAAAATGTATGTATAGGTATATGGTGGGCATGGGCGTATATCAATAAATATGATATGCATTAAATTGGCAATGAAAATGTGATGGACGTGATCGCTTTCATCCAACTTAGTCAACTTAGACAAGCTATCTGACAGATAACTAATAATAACTTGTGAGTTTTTTTTTTTATATCTGTTCACCAAGCGTGGTGAATCAGGCACATCAAAATATAATGTATGACATATATTGGTGTGATGGTGTTTAAAGTCATAGATGTACCTCCTGGACATAGGCGGCGGCGCTGCGAGGGCCGGCTGCGCTTGCTGCGGCTGGTCCTCGTCGCAGGAGCGCTGGCGCGGCGCGCGCACGGAGCGGCGGCGCGCCGGCGTCACCGTGCTCGGCCGCCGCGACCCGCCCTCCGGCGTCGCGCTGCCTCCTCCCTTTAACTGCCGCGGCGGGCAGCGTGGTTACAGACATATTTATTGGACGGACGACGACATGCAAAGCTTCACGTGAGTTAGACAGACATTGCGTACACTGGACGAGTCACGATGGGCGCAATCGCTCGTGGTGCTACATGGGCGGTAATGCACATTCAACGGGTGTAGTGAGGTGAAACGTCAATTATGTTTATCGGCCACTAGTGCGGGACATTTCACCGGAAGAAGTGAGTACTAGAACATATAACTAACATATGGGCACTACCACGCTCTTTTAACAAGTGGTGCTGTATTTTCCTACAGGAAAGATGATTGCATTGTTCTTTAATTAGTCAACACGTTTGGCAAGGAAGTACAGTTAACAATAGGATTTGATGACATTAATATTGGGTTACGTCATACTTGACATGCATCGCTTGTAATGCAGTAGCTAATGCCGCGTGCTTCTCCGCCATGCTCTGCCGCCGCGCGATGCCAACTGGTGGGTGACGCTGCCACTCCCTACCGAGTGTATTGCACGCTCGTCTACATGCAAAGCTTGACACAGTCATGTTAGAACATTGCGTTAGAGATCAGCAGAAGATTGGTGCCTTGATGTTAACGCACATTCAGTTGTGATTCATGACATTTTGCCGCAGGTTTGGCCTACCAAGAAACATATAATGCATTATTTATAATGATTGCGAGAGAAATGGTAAGAAGAAATTGAAAATAGATATATGTTTATGTGAACTGTTAATTTAATATTGATTGTTGGTCAAAATGCTTTAAATGAGATATACCATAAAGTCTGTCGTTATTTTTTATGAATACCATATAACCTAACAATGTTGCTAAAATCTTATCATTATTATTAATTAATAAACAAATAAACTCTAGAACATGTGACAAAAAATGATAACGAAACTCAAGTAGAAAATGGTGTATCATATTTTCACGTTAGGTAAGTAGATAAATAGATTAGATGAAAAGGTATGTGTACAGTAGAAGAATTAAAATAGGTCACAGTGACTTTTGGGGAAGGGAGTTGTCTCACATGAAGCTTAATGAACTTAGCATACGGTCACATTGCAGTCACATTTATTTGTCAACGGCACGACAAGTGATGTTTCTCATGCTATACGTATTTGCTCATCTAAACAGTAAATTGCAGCAATTAGATTCAAGTTGATATAAGTTTCATTGGTTAGTTGTTGTGCTAAAACCGCGACAAACATTACCTTTTCGAGTTCTTTTAAGGAGGCAGGGGAGACGTCGGAATGCCGGCGCAGTTCGGGGGAGCGCGGGGGCGCGAGGGCGGTGCTGCTGCCGCCGGTGCCGAGCCTGGCCTCCGAGTGCCGCCGCTGGAGGGCTTCCAGGACTGGGATCTCCAGCAGGGAGTCTGTGCTGTCCTGCGCGGCGGGGGGCAGCCGCGGCGCCGCCTTGCGCCGACACACCGAACACCGCCATGAGTTCTGTTAACAGTGAAGCCAGTCAGGAACGAAACAGGACACTTAAACGTTTATGTGACATATTCAAGTTGCCAACATAATATTAGGTTTTTTATGTGATTGTGAGGCAAACTAAAAAGCTCATTTGATGGTAATTGACCACCGCTGCCCATGGACATCAATAACGGCACAAGTGTTGCAGATGCGTTGCCAGCCTTAAAGACCCCATACCCTTCCCAACTGAATTATAAATAGGGAGAGTATGGGGTCACTCTAAAAATAATAAATGGGCGCCCTACAAAGTTTTGTTACAATAACTATTAACATCAATATTGCAGATAAGTATGCTTTTGACATTGAAAACTTGAAGTAAACTAGCAAAGTAATTGGTAGGCAAGTTTTGATTTAATACCGTTCAACTTTTATTACACAGATAAAACATTCCGAATAATCTTCATTTTAAATTGGAAGGACTGCAAACTTGTTATCGTTATTTAAATTTTATGCGGTTGTAACTCCAACTGCGCTAAAACTGTCCATCTGAAATCTTAATTTTTAAGTTCTCATAATCAGTCATCTGGGTGCGCTGTCTTCTCAGCGTTAATGATAAAACTCACCCCCATAAATCTGTGAAAATCTACAATTAATTACGACACTAATGTGGGTCTTAACGATACGATTTATGTTTTACACCCGCAGCGTGATAAGACGGTTAACTGAACCCGCCATCTCAAATTCTCTTTGTAATAATTAGGTAATTCTACTGAGCCAGGTAGATTTTAAACTCGGAATATTATGATTAGAGTAAAGTTTGCAAAACCTTAAGGACCCTTACAGTTTAATAGGCGGAGGGAGCAAGCTTCATATATGGTTAATTATAAATCTTATACAAGATTAATCTGTCTATCTCTATCAAGTATTCATAAAGCTAATTTGTGTAGAAATATAAGTTGTTTCTACATAAATGTTGCTTATTTTACTATTTAATCGCGATTTCAGACACGTTTTTTTGTACATTTGAGGTGAAAGTTTGCTTGCCCTACCTTACACTCTTAGCTCCCACAACAGTGTTAATAGTGATCAAGATGATGTCAAAAGTTTTGGCATTTGCCTATCACCAAGTACATGGCAACACAGGAACAGTGTTAATAGTGATCAAGATGAAGTCAAAAGTTTTGGCATTTGCCTATCACCAAGTACATGGCAACACAGGTTGTACGACAATCTAAACGCTTGTGTTTGAATAGCAGCGCTTATGCCGCTCACATAAAAGTGGCAAAAAGTCTGTAGTATATTCGTCTCACAATCAAAATCACTGTATACTTTCATGTAGGCCTCTGCAAGGCACTTATAAATCGTCAATAATAATAGCACAATAGAATGACTCGACCACCGACTTTGAAATGCAATCATCTACCGAAAAGAAGAGGCAAGAAACTCGATTTATTGTACTTACAGCTTCCTCGTCACTAGAAGGCTTGGAGTATGAGGAGCAGTCCTCGCACACGCGGTGCTGGCAGCCATTGCACGTGTGGAAGAATTCGCCGGGCTTCAAGGCTTTGAGGCACACTCGGCAAGCACCCGCCCGCGACGGGGCCTTACCAGCCTCGCTGGAACAAAGAAACTCCCAGTAAGAAAATATTAAACCTCGCGTAGAAACCCATCTTTGTAAGGAAACATGATTTCAAATGATGGAGGCCTTTGCCCTGCAGTGGGACGTTTATAGGCTGATACTTTACTTTCGAGTAGATTAAGAAACTTCTTTAAAACATAACGTAGTCAAACAGTTCAATACGGACATTATAATACAAAATAACCCTAATTTACCCCTACGTGAACAATTAAATACATGCCTTAAAGTTCTTAAACGGTAATTTGATTGCAAAGCAGCTAAATGGCGCCGAAAATTCCAACTTGTCAAAAATTTGTTTTTTTTTCAAACTTTTTTTCAAACTTTTTTTCAAACTTTTTTAATTACTTTTAAAATATTTCCAACATCATAAAAAAATAGTCTTTTTATATTTTAAAAACTTCAACAGATTATATTTTTAAAAGAGTTTTTATAGATTTATAAAAAGAAATTATTGGTTATAAAAATAAAACAATAGATACACAGTGCCAGAAACTGAAAGATTAGGAACCTCTTAAGCGGATTCTATTTTAAACATTAGCATTTTTCTTCCAGCTCCATTTGTGGCCAGTCTTACTTTGTTACAACAATAATAAAACTTTTGAAGCTAAGTAATCGCGAGTTTGAATGCGAAGAAGTTTCGCTACCAAAGAAGATACCTTTTTCATCTTATTTACTTTACTTAGTAAAATGAAACCACTGAAGTGTAAGAATGAATTGCTTTTTCTTTTATGCAGGACATAATTTTATTTTTCAATGTTATGTGCTCTCGAGGGCCTAAAGCTCGATTCCCCAGTCAGGCAAAATTTGTGTAGGACTCCAAACAAAGCCTGGATTTGCCCTTTGGTAGTCGTTTGTAACTGATCTTTCGTAACCAGCTACGAACATAGTTTTTTTTTCTTACTTTTGAATCGCGATCCTACAAGATCAACCAATCTGCAATTGGCAACCGTGTGATTAAACCAAAACCCTGCAGTGGGACATTTTTTTATTCAGTTTCGGTTTGTAGGTACTCTTTATTGCGTATGTTGAATATGTCTGTTCTTTATAAATACTTAATATCTTTATATGTGGAGCTCGATGGCGCAGTGGTCAGCGCACTCGGTCTGCGGTTGCTAAAGTTAAGCAGCGTTCGCAGATGCCAGTCATCGGATGGGTGACCGAAAAATTTCATCGCGAGCTCCTCCGTGCTTCGGAAGGCACGTTAAGCCGTTGGTCCTGCGGTGACGGTGCTGATCTCTCTACGGTCGTGTCAGATTGCTGTCCCACCGAATTTTGAGAGTGAAGGAATAGGGAGTGCACCTGTGCTTGCGAACTCACTTGTGCACTATAGTATATCCTGCGTACCTGGCTGATCGTAAGATCGGCCGCCATGGCCGAATACGGCTGGAGGGTATTATCTATACAAATATTATAAAGAGGAAAGGTTTGATTTTTTGTTTGTTTGTTTGTTTGTATGAATTGAATAGGCTCCGAAACTACTTGGCAGATTTGAAAAATTCTTTCACTGTTGGAAAGCTACATTCACCCAGAGTAACATAGGCTATATTTTATCCCGGTACGGGAAGTAGTTCCCCCGGGACGCGGGTGAAACCGCGTGACGGGCCGCTAGTATCTTAATATATCAAGACAGTGCTTACCGTTCAGTCTTGGCTGTCTGTGCGGCAGGCGGAGGCTGCGCGGGCGTCGGCGCTGGCGCCGGCTCCGCCGCCACCTCCGTCGCTCCTTGTCGCGGACCGAGCTTTGTCACTGCAACATAAATCATATTTGAAGACAAAGACAATACCGCACAAACACATAGTACATAAATTTTTCAATGTAGGTATAAAAAAATAAACCCGGATGAGTAAACTATTCATTTAAAAATTTTCATTGCACCCGTGCCTTTTGGTATGAAGGAATTACGACAGTTAATAGACTTTCGCCCTTCAGCACAAAGAAAAGCACACCCAAGCAAAAGTAGACACGCTCAAACGTCGACGTCAGTTGTGCTAGCATAGCGATTATTCCAACATAATTACTATGTTAGTAGCACGTAAAGGTAACTAGCATTACAGTTATTATAGAACAAAATTGTTAGGACATAAAACAAAGCCCTAATGACAACTGGAGGCAATCAAAGTACGTCGACTCTTGATTACCTTAATTAGAATAATCAAAGCAAAGTCAATCAATATAACTGAATGAGTCATAATATCAACCAAGATTAAGCAAATGGAAATATCGATGGCTTATGAAATAAACTCGAAGTCATTCAGACTCAAATTACATTCAATTCATTGTTATGAGATACTGAATTGGAATGAAACGGAGGGAATTCAAATAAGTCCGCAGTTTGTGTCTACGTTGAGGCAGGAATCCACTAACAATGCGTGCCGCTCCCGCGGGGGACGCCTAAGGCTAAGGACTCACGAAGCGTTTTTCACCCGCGCTCGCCGCGGTGGCGGAATAGAGCTTTTATTTCAAAACTCACGAGACCGCGTAATTTTGCGGTTACGCAGCCGTCGCGGTTGCGATTATCGCTCGCAAACTTGGCGGTTGATTATCGCAAGATGAGCGGTTGCAAGACGGGCGGTTAAACGATCAGTTGAGCTCCAGACCGCCATGGACACACACCAGAAACGAGCTGTTGCGTTATACTTACTTCACAGAAGACTTAAAAAAAGAAGGCCTAAAAGGTTCTGGATACATCCACTGATTGCGGAATTGCGGTCGCCCGCCAACCGATCGCAGAAAGCGCGGGAGCAACCCGCCGCGGTTGCGGGACCGCGAACCGCGCCCGCCGGTAGAAGATGACCGCCGGTGCAGCGGGACCCGCAAGCAACCGCACACGCCGCGGGCGTAAAACGCGTCGTGAGATGTGCTTTAATTATTTACATAAATATCTGTATTCTACAAAGGCTGCGGGCCCGCAACCGCGGCGGGCGCGGGTGAAAAACGCTTCGTGAGTCCTTAGCCTAACTCTCGATATTTCGCTATGAATATTGAGAAATGATCATAAATTCCATCGCGAACTTCTCACAGGTTCTCTCAATTA
This sequence comes from Nomophila noctuella, assembly GCA_958496325.1. Lineage (NCBI taxonomy): Eukaryota > Metazoa > Arthropoda > Insecta > Lepidoptera > Crambidae > Nomophila > Nomophila noctuella. Next base: position 8,368,814 of record OY292494.1, on the reverse strand, counting down.
CTGCGATGCCTATTGCACGTTTTTGTCTCACACAATTTATGTAAAATAAGTTATACTCGTATACATAATATGTTTGGGCGTATTACATACTAATGAATGCTATTGAACAGTTGAATTTTATACATATTTTGTTGATGTAATGATTATAAGTGGCATACTCTAATAAAAGGAAACATAAAACGAGGTTATTTGTTTCTGGGTATCTTCTGTATTATGATGTCTTATGAAATATGTAAAAAACTAGAATTACTAGACCTTTTTAATTATAGTATTATAACGTTTGAGGCTGATTAAAATATCTGTTGAACTTTTAACTTGCCTAAGATGGCAAACATTTTAATCCAAACGATCCATTGAAGACAATAACATCAATTTACTTCGCCAAAACAAGCAAAAGGATATTGAGTAATGAACTAGAAGATAATATAATCATCTCTAAAATGAATCGTATTGTTTTCTTTCATAACGTCGGCAAATTATACTAATTGAGGATTGTTCCAATCACATTTTATATTGTAATCATCTCAATTCCAATGTTAACTGAATCGATAGGACGTACGTGAACGCAAATGAGCCTGGTTTCAAGAACACATAAATAATAATCAGAACGGTTTTCGCCAAACAACCACCACCCTCTCCCGATCTTCAGCCCGTGAGATATACGGATAGTTTGCGAAGTGGAAAATTATTACACCCTATCTTGATACAACAACGTACGAAATTATTTCACACGCGTGTGCGTGCGTGTTTTATCTCTCGCAACTTTGTTGTGGTCATACAAAAGTTTGTCTGTACGTAATCATGACTACGTGATATTTCGACTTTTTCATGCTGACGGGAGGAATTCTGGTGACTGTGATAAATGTATTGTGCAAGCGTGAAAGATAACGCGTATATGTACGTTGCTTAAACGCGCCGAGCACGGGGATGGAATTTTGATTTTCCGCCACGCGCTTTTTGGAATGCTGACTTCGAATATATCACCCTTTAGTTTTTATTTTGTACAAAATTCAGTGGGCACACCGGCAAACAAGAGAAGCTGAACACCTACTTGACAAAGCTAAAATACCGTAACGTCGATTTTGTGAAGCTAAAATTCACAGTCAGTTATGCCATCGATCGTAGCGCGTTATTACCTGAGAATCACGTTTTAAATAACGAATTGGATCAGTCCAGGATTTACGTGATTCCTAGCGAAATTTATCCGTTAACTTTCACATACTGAGATCACAATAAGTCAATTTATGCCCTTGGAAAAAAATATTCGTCCAATAGAAACATATTTCAGGATTGTATAATAAGTTCCTTGCGGTATTTTTCACGTTTCTTTCGTTATAAATAATAATTAAATTGGCTCACACATCGGATCATGTATATGCTGTGAGTTACGTTACTGATCTTTAATTATTCCTTACATTTAATACAACTTTAGTTTACAACGTCAATAAGATTTTTTCTTAACATTATTATAAAATCGGAGCTAAGACAAACAAGATAACTTTTGAGTTGAATAGAAAATAGCTTAACTACTGTTGCCCCTTATCTGATTTATGCGTAAAATAATTAATTTTTGAGGCGCTGTATGAATAATTTAAAGTGATTGATTTATTAAAGGTCAAATGTCTTTTGCCTTTAGGAATCACGTAACTAATTCAATACCTTCAAATAATAAACCCGGCTTAATTTCACATGGCGAGTTCTACATCAAAATGAACATATTCAATAGTAGTAACTTCATACAGTATCGAATTGGCGTTATAATTTTCCACTCGTATTTCCATAAATGTGATTTTGTAGTTGTTTCGAGTTCCCGAGCAAATAGCGAACGCTTGGCCGCAAGGGGAACGCTCTCCAGCTAGGAGTACAAAGTTTGTCAGCTTATAAGTTTGAACGTACCTAATAAATGAATTGGCAACAAACGATTCGCTCGGAACAAACATAATTTTATTCGAGGACAATAACAAAGTTCGGGAGGGTTTAATTAAGAGCGGGATTAACATAATTGCAGGGTCAAGTTTCAGATGGAGACGTTTTACAAATGTTGGATTGATAGAGTTAGTTTATCCGCTTTGAATTCACTACTAAACTAAATATTAGTTAAGGACCATTGAATGGTGATAAGATTTAATTACAATTTTGCAATTTAGTAATATCGAGTATATTCGGTAAGATAAAACATAAGTTTTTTTTATTCATTTATTTTGCTTAAACTTAAGTACAATCATATGCACCGTTATCATGCCAAAAAAAATTTTATTTACCTACCCCGCTTAACACATGGGAATACCCTGGGGTATTCCCATGTGTTTATGTAATTATGTGCGTTAGGTCACAGTAAACGGTTAGGTGCCATAACATAACGAATAAGTACTTAAGTAGCTTAAGTACTTACACGGCGGCATAACTGTACGCTACGTCGTCGTCTGGTATTATAAACAATATCGCTGCATTTTCCGAGAAAGTAATTACTGCAATTAATATCAGAGTGCACATGGCGACAGGCTGGCAGTATATAACGTGATATCGTCGCGACACATACAACTGGCTGTTATTACACAACGTCCCTTAGGGCCATAGCACACGGCGTATTTTAAACGCGCAGACGACGCGCAGATTACACGCGTATACGCGATTCAAACGACATTCTATCGCAACCTTGTAACTTAAGCACACGGGGCGATCGTTAAACGCGCGTTTGTATCACTTCAAATGCGCGAATACGCGCTTCATGAGCGCGCTTTTGTATCATGATTGCAAACGCAACGATCAGCATCTACGGGGCCGAAAATGCGCGTTCCTGAAACGCGCGTCGTCTGCGCGTTTAAAATACGCCATGTGCTATGGCCCTTAGTTGCGGAACCTCGCGTGAACTCCGACCATTTACCGCTGCATGCATTTATTACGTTTGCTACAATGTTAATATGCCCTACACGCTGTAATTGTAACAAGTGAGCTTTTCCGCTAATTAAACCCTGTTTACGTGTAGTTAATGGTGTGAAAAAAGCTATTAAATTAACCATAACAAGGGTCTAACGACTTGCACACTTACAAATAAATAACAAGTAGGGTAGGTCTTTACTAAGTTAAGGATATCCGTTGTTCGCCGAAAGGTTCTATATCGTTTTACGTGTTAAGCCTTAACCATACCCACAGAAGACTTATTTACAATGCCAGATAAAACAGTATTCGCTTTTGTATTATACCACTGTAAATAAAATAAAAAAACTGTAGGGACACAATATTGTGTGTGAGCGAGAATTGGGACGGCATCAGCGCCAGTCGTTCCTCGTCGCGCTTCTTGCTAACTAGCATTCCCACTCGTTATTTATTTGTGAAATTAATTTTATAGTATTTGGTAATACAATCATTAGTGACCTTCGGACTTGTATTTATCTGCACCTTCTGAGAGTCAGGCTACGCACAAAAGTAGAGACAAGTGAAGTAACCGTAGTGCGTACAATACCTTTGTCCTGAGCGTTGAGTAGCGACGAGGAGAGGGTCTGGCGGAGTTTCCCGAACGTGCCCGGGGTCTCTATCTGCCCCGACACTGGGTTTGTCGTGTCCTCCGTCGCCACCATCTGGAAAGACAAAGTTTAACGATAAATTTAAATAAAACAACATAATAAGGCAAGTATATTATTCAAAATTCTTAAATTTTAGGGTAGGTTGTGATACTTCACAGAAAAAGAGAATTTAAGTAGAAAATGTCGTGCCTACGAGGCCGACTTCATATGACAATGATTAAATCGTGTGAAATAGACGTAAAGGCCAATGATGATGAGGCTGTATCCTACACCAAGCCAATGGTTGAAAATGGCTAAGAAGAAGAAGGAAAATCATTATTTTCAGGCAATATTTACATAAAAAGATGTTAAATATATGTAAACAGAGACCCTTATCATAAATACCTTAGGTAAGTACAGTCTAATATAGCCTCTACATATTAATAAAAAAAAACAACTAATGCACACGTATATACATAATTGTATAATATACATTTATACAATTAATTACAAATACGATATGTCATCCTCATCACTCTCTATAATGCAATTAACCTACTTAGCTAAACAGATATACGCTCTAACGAACGCTTAGAGCCAAATCCAAGTCGCTATTCTCCTCGAAAATCACTTCGAGTTACAAACTAACTCATTCCAGTCACTTCGGGATCGAAGGGATGAGCCGAGAAATGTTGCTATGTACTCTTGGCATGAACCTCGGAAGTAAGGATTTTCGATTGATAACCAAGTACGTATTTATTCTGCAGTCTCTGCCCCAGGTTCGGAGGTTGGCGTCATCTCAGGCCCAGAAGATTAATTAAATGTCACCAATTAATACTTCAGGATTAGGATTTAGGTAATCCAAATAACCAGGACTAAACCAATAAAGGCCGGCATTTATTGTGTAAATAATCCCCAGAAGCGTTTATGTCATTTTACGACCAACCTCCAGTTTTCGCGAAGAGTGGTAGATGATTTTATGGCGTCCATAAAGTTCGAAATGCGTTAGGTATCTGGTTCTCATTTCTACATTTGATCGTTGACAAATAGATAAAATTTTATTTAGGAACAAATTATATTGGCACCACTACATATTCGATAAAAATAATTCATAAGGTATGGTACGTAACAAAGAGGATAACAAAGGGGAGACGTTGAATTAGCGATCTCAATAAAAATACTTCACCCTAAAGAAAAACTCATGTTGTGAAAAGCGACAGTGCGGAGCGATAAAACTCTTCATACAAAAATAACGACTCCGTAATACTGTCGTAAATTTTATGGAGAGCAACAGATGGAGAATGAAATACATCAGAGCCGAGAAAAATCAATATTCGCGTCTCCCGAACTCGTCAGAGGAGCGTTTTTATTGCTTCGCTCGCGAGTCATCTCTAACTTTTGTTCAATAACTGGGTGCTCGATATACTGCTCAACGATTGTGGCGAATTATTATTGCAATACTATATCTCCAATCGTGAAGCCTTTACCATTATTATATAATAAATAATAAACTCTCAATTGCTGCAAGTTAAAATGTATATCTGCGAAGTAATGTTCCCATTTTTCAAGATGAGTCGCTAATACCGGACGTGGTAAACGAGCGCACGAAGACGCCGCAGGAAGACTAGGAAGGAAGGATGTTGTAGCGCGATAGATACGCTACTTTACGGTCGCGGGGGAACTTGCACGATCGTTTGTCGGTTATTTTTCATCCAAAGCCGAGGCGAAAATTAAAATACTTCGACAGTTTGTATGAGGGTTAATTCAGTATAAGCCTTTCTAGTTGTTTTGGTGAACAATGACTTGTGTTATGTGGTTCATGAATATTAAATCAACCGTGCGGCGCTTGCTTCAGTAGTCCTCGGGGACGGCCTGTTAGGCGGCCGGCCGGTCGCACTGACCTCAGGAGCGCCCTATTCTGACATTATTGGGTTTGGCAGCTTGAGCTCTGTTCGTGACTGGGCCACTTCCGAACTCAAATTAGAAACGAAGTTTACACTGGCAATTACAATGTTCCGCGAATGAAACTGACTTGCTAAGACTTTCATTGCGTGCTCAACTTTTTATCAAGTTCTTGAAAACAAACATGATCAGTCTTCTCCCTGAACAATTACGCAATTTGATGTACACATATTCAGGTGTACGAAGTACTACGAAAGTAAAAGTTATGGAGTTCATATTTTGTTACGTGAGTAATTAACGAAGATGATACAACTTTTGGTATGTTTGTTTTAATACTCTTGTATTGCCTTAAAATTATTTATTTTTATGATTTTGGTGGATTTAATTATTCAGTGTTTATTAAAGGTTTTCATATGTTTCTATAATAAAGGCAGTTTATCAAAATAAACGTAGGTAATACCTACGTAGGTAATTTTATTATCCCTACTAGGTATAATAAAATTCCTGGCGTAATAAATGTTTTCAAGACACATAACTCTGATATTAGTTAGTTTTGAAATATTCTGCTGAGGTAACAATGAAGTCACCTCAATATCCATAGCAATGGAAAAAACATTTTAAAGAAAGGAATAATAATAAAGAAATAATGAGGCTTACTTACTTTACTCACTTCTTCAGCAAGAAGAAATTAATTTATACTCTTTTCTTTTTAACTCTTTGAACTTATTTTAACTGTTTTATAAACTTTTTAATTGGTGCCTTTTCCTAAACATTTTAATTATCAGACCATACTAATATTATAGAAGTTTCTGTATAATGAAGTAACAAACCAGATAAGATAATAAACAGCAAAATTTAAAAAAAAAATATAATGTCCAAATAAGGAAAAAAAAGTCTTAAATTTAATGAGCATGTCGTATTTGTAGAGTCGCATAATAGGCTAGATGAATATCTAGCGTGTAATAGCCGGACTCGTATTTCGATTAACCTGTACCAGTAGAGATTTTTGAGATAAAGTAGGTCATGAACACTGCTTGTTCATGACCCAGTGCGGGTGCACGGGGCCGGGGGCGGGCGCGGCCCTGTTTGACCCACTTGTTGCCTCGGCCCGCTATTTACATTACAACTCTAATTGCTGTTGGCACACGGCAGGTGTAGGCCTTTACTTTATTACCACCTTCGGGTCAACCTTTCTTAATTTCGTAGTCAGTGCCACGAAGATTGGGCATGACGACATTATTAATTTAGGGTGGCGACACGGTTTTGCTTTTACTGCCGAATTTTTATTTTGGAACGGACGAGTTAGGTCAAGTTGAAAACTGTGTTTGCTGGCATTTCTACTGAAAGGGCTAGAATAGGTAAGAGCTCTCACGTGCCTCCGCGACTGCGATTGGTGGCAGCGCGCAGGCGGCAGACAACACAAAGGAATGTAATTACACGTCAGCGACACACGACACGATTGCTCCTTCGTTATTTTAAGTCTACAAATAGTACACGCTCGAATCTAATGTTTGAACGGGGTAAATACTTTATGTTTTACCGAATAAGGCCCTAATAAAAAATAAAAAAAAAAAAAAAAAAAATTCATTGGACTAACACACCAATTGCCTAGCCCCAAACTAAGCTCGAAGCTTGTACTATGGATGCTAGGGAACGGATAGACATACTTAAATACATTTATAAACATCCATGACTCGAGTACAAATGCCGATGTTCATCACACAAACATTTGCCCCTACCGGGATTCCCCGCACCCGCGACCTTTGGTTTTGTAGCCAGGGTCTCTAGCCACTCGACCAACAGGCCTGTCATATCAAACAGTTGTTATTTACAAATGAAGTGCCACACTATGATATCATCAAACTATTTACTCGGCATTTATGGTTGACAAATACGAGCACGTTTCTAATACGACTTGTGCTTACGTCGGAGCTTTCGCGTTTTGTCTTTTATTTGGCAGTACGGCTCGTGACAAGATTAGAATCCCAGACTCAGTATAATAGGGGTGTTTACTATCTTTTTTGCTTTTGTATTTATATTTAGACACTAAGATGTATTATTTTGTTGGTTTGTAGTGACTGATGTGCTTATTCTACGAGTATAAAGCTAACATATCTTGTATCAACTTCTTATCTTGGAATATATGTACAAGCTTATTTTCTTTTTAAGTAAAATATCAAAATCGCGATCGCTTTAAAACGGTTTGCATACTTGCAGAAATAGTTTTAGAAGGTAAAATATTTACAAAACAGAATTTTATGTTTTTGTTTAATTTTTAACATATTGAAAGTATACTCTTATTAATCTATTCGATTCACGTTATAATTACATACTTTATAAAACCGGATCATTTGAAAACTAATTTTGTGTGACTAGAGTGATCTGAGATCTCTAAAATAAATGATCAGAGGGGTCACAATGTGTCGCCCCCATTAAACCCAGCTTAGCTATTACAGAGGTTTCAAACGAAGTCATTAATTGTTGAGGCTAGAACAGCCAATTAAGAGATAAGCTTAACGATCAATCATTAATATAACGCGTGTTGTTTTTACTTCTACGATAATTGGATAGTAAGCATTATTTTTACCTTACTAAGAACAAAGTAGTGGGAAAAAGTTTAAAAAACTATCCTGTTCTTGGTTAATTAATTCTTTAAGAATATTCAGCTTAACATATTTATTTTTGATTATCTATTTAAGTAAATCGCAACAAAATTCAAAATAAAAGCGTTGTTTTCAAAATAAGTCTGGTACTTAGCATTTATTTCGCAATAATGAACAGTTAAAGATTCAGCTAGTAATTATCTGTTATCTCAACTTCCATTCCAAATGAAAGAGATTTCGCAATGAGCGCGCCTTTATCGACACGAATCTGTACGATTACGAATCAAGTGAAATACGTCGTACGAAGTTAAACAGATTACTGCGAGGCATTTTAACCCTTATTAAGACGTACTTATCTTGCTTAATGAGTCTTCGGGTTATACTAAATACAGATACAATAGCTTAACATCACGTGGCTTTAAGCAAAGCTCACATTGTTCAGTTCAAAATAAATTCGATTTACGAATTTACAGACGTGATTTTCGTGTATTTCTAACCTTGATTCAATACGAGTACTTATTTATGTATGTATGTAGGTATTTGCTTCGTCTGATTTTCGTCCGCGTAGTATTGAACCATGATTCAAGAAGGATTAGGTTATTTTGGATTTGGCTTATAATTTTTATTGAAAATTGGGGTATTTTAACCTTTTTTCACAAAATACTTAACTAATGTTATTGTACCGTATACCATTTTGAACTATGCCATGGCAGTCTTAAACTGCTAGTGACACTATTTTGCATCTGGTTGAGGCACTATTTATTGTTGTACATCATCAAATACAGCTTGTTATACGAAGGAAATGTAATACAAGAGTAGACAGAATTCAGAGAGTAAAACTAATTCGAGAGATTTACTGCTTTGCAGCGTCTTTCATCCGTGACTTAAGGGGCTACCCTTCAGAAATCACATTAAGGTAGTTTGAGCGCGGCCGGCCGGAACTACATTCGAATAAATCTAAATCAGTGGAGGGCCAAATCTCCGGGCGAATCTTCTTTAATCCGCCTCTCACGCCCAAGAGCTCACGTTGACATAACAGCGCCGCCCTAATGCGGCAACCGCTTACAAATAAAGTTAAGATTTGACATGAACCGTGCATTGCCTACCCAATTACTTGAGCCATACGTTACGCAAGAATGTGTGTCTTCGAGAGAGTTCGCTAGTTTTTAGATACATTTCGGCGACCAAGTTATACGACTTGATGGAGCTCCCCAATTTGTTCATCGGAAATCAGACGTTAAGCGGGTTTCCGTCTTTATTTTGAGAAGGCACGATCGATGTAAGATGTGATGAGTAGAAGAAATTACTTTTACCCGCTTGTTACTTTAGTCTTCAATATGACAGCTTTAAACATGAAACTGGTTTTAGTTTTGATTGAGTTCCTGTTTTAAGTACCCGATTTATAATATTCAAAGGATTTCTTTGAACGTTTAAAATAGCCTGTAATATACACGAGAATTTAATACAAAATGAAAGGTTCTTCGTGAATCATGAAACCATTAATGTTGTTATTTCAGTATTACCTTTTCTATTTTTACTTATTCCAATTATTTCATCTTCTCCCTCACGCAAGTCATATTTAGAATGTTGAAGAATATAAAAGGCAATTTCATATGTAAAGCGAAACTCATTCATAATTGGCCTGAGTTTTCTATTGTCTCCTAATTTTCTTCCCACTGTATGCTAGGTGTGTAGGTTGTTTGGTTTTAAATATCTTATTATCGAGAAAGTCTCAGCCTGTCGCGAGCAAACTAGTCACGTAGGAAACAAAAATAATAACAATAAGGACGAAATGGCACGAGATGGAAAGAATAACAAAACGGCCGCTAAATAGTTTTTGCTGAGTTCCGGCGTGCTGTAAAATTGGATAGTATTTTTTTTAAGGTGCTGCAAGTAGGTTACAATTCTTTCAAATTGTACATTTTGCATATCCGTAAATAAAATCCTTTTGCAACCATTCAATATCTGAGATAAATGGTATGTGCGCTAGCATAAATGCTTTATTTTCACAACCCAAAAATAGTGCATTTGGTGCATAATTTCAACAAATCAAG